>OZ023268.1:28126926-29475259 GCA_964006375.1 Tillus elongatus | reverse complement strand
CCAAGCTTACTACAAGTATTTGCTTATAAAAAAAAACATTACAATTTACTGTGGATGTTTGGTTAAATATTTGGGATTTTATAACTAATATTTTGACATTTTTACGTGACAAAGGCTTATGATATCAAACGTATCGTTAAATCAAATTTTTGGTTTTGTCTCAACAGATAAGTACACTTGGAGAACCCAAATCAACACAACACATTTTAAAAGATCTGACGTTCGTTTCACTAACCACGTTCACATCATCAGAGGATGGAAATTTCTAACTACTTTAAAAACTAACATCACTTTATATACCAGATCTTAGGTAAAGGGACCGAACTGAGCGGGGAAACTAGTTGCAGGCAAATTCTGCAGTGTATTGTATTTTTATCGCCGGACAAGGTCTTTTAACTGTCTTCATTAACTCATCTAAAAAGTATCCATCTCTAATAATTTTGGAGTTGTTCAACGACAACTAAATTAACATAGCTTCCTTTGGCGTAAATCTCTGTATTCTTATGTTATCTCTAGGACGTGTTGAAACGTGGGAATTTATTTTACAAAGCAATCGATCAGGTGACTCGTAATCGACGGTGGTGAAACGTTTATACATTTTTTGTTGTAACTATATTTTGCAATATATATATATATATATATATATATATATATATATATATATATATATATATATATATATATATATATATATATATATATATATATATATATATACTCTTGAACGCGTTTAGCTGTCCTGGTTGTCTAACATTTTTTTATTAATTTCAGATTATCTTCAATAACTTGATGATTATTATCCCAAATCTGTCGGGCGACGGAAGATGTATCTATAGTATCGTAACGTAATTGGGCTAAGTGTTCTTTGAATCTAATTCCAATCGATCTTTTTCTTTGTCCGACGTATTTAAGATTACAATCTTTACAGCTTATTTCATAAGTTCCCAACATTTTGGGCGTGCTATCGTTGTCTTTTGGGTTACCTATCAAGTTTTTTAAGGTATTTTTTTTTTTCGAAAATGTTAGCTGCAAGTTGACTTTTAAAAAAATTTAACACCAAATTCACAGTGTTGCACCTTGTAAGCAAACGCTCTCCAGACGACTTAATAAGGTAAACCTTAAAGCTAGAAGTCCTGAAAAAGGTCCAAAATTACTACACCAGCATCGTGCTACCTAACGTCGACTTGCGCAAGACTGTGGATATTAAAATAACCAAGAGTGTTGGAATTTGTTGTTACTTTCAGATGAATGAAGATGTTGTTTTTATGAAAGGTAATGCGAGACACGAGCTGTGGTAGTTTTTTTAATAACCCAAGTATCACTGCACTGGATTGCTATGTGTCCTGATATTAAACCGATTGAACATATTTGGGACGAATTTGAAAGAACTGTTCTATCCTCTTCGGCTCTTGAAGATACAGCTACGACTCTAATAGAGAGCTCTGTATATCTGGCTGGTCAGACAAGTGGTACTCGGATTGGTTCTATTGAAAAAATATTTATACCTGCCCACACATTCAGGGTAAACCTAGACTGGTGGTTTTTCCTGGTACAGATTAATGAGTATTTTCATCACTCTAGTAGTGTATGTTGTGCATGTGCATGCAACCATTGAGACAAAAACTGGTTTCGTTCGTAAAAAGAATTGATGAAAGGGAATTTTTTGCAGCCAGTCGCAGTGTTGTACACGGTGTATAAAGTCCTGTTCCAAAAATTTATGATTTAGAAAATGAAGCGCGTTATGTAGCCTACAGTCGAGGGTTTTCCAGGCTGATTCACGATTTACAGTTTGTAAAGTTGAGCCTATTTATCTGTTGCTGTAGAAACAGTGGGAATAGTTCCTTTAACTCCACTGTCGAACTTCCTATTTTGAAGCAGCCATATACGTATATATATATATATATATATATATATATATATATATATATATATATATATATATATATATATATATATATATATATATATACGTATATAATGTATATATATATATATATATATATATATATAATATATATATATATATATATATATATATATATATATATATGTATATATATATATATATATATATATAATATATATATATATATATATATACATATATATATATATATATATATATATATATATATATATATATATATATATATATATAATATATATATATATATATATATATATATATATATACATATATTTATATATATATATAGGTATATATATATATATATATATAAATGTAATATAAATATATATATAGGGCTGTCAAAGGTAAGAATTTTTAAAGTCATGCGTTAAGGTGTTACAAAAGGTTTACTAAAGAATAACTTAAAGATGAAAAGCTGCATGTTTTTCATGTTATAATAAATTCTTAAGGTGAGGTAACACATTTTTTAAAATGAAGATAAAAAATTTTGACAGGCCATTTTTTAAATAAACGCGAAACCAACTCTCCAAACCCCAATTTATATATGAGAAATATTTGGTTCCCAGGTTAAATCGCGCCCAGAATTTGTTACAAGTTGACGTTTTGACTCCTTTTAGGGAGCCATTTTTTAAGAAGTTGTGGTAATATAAAATGTCCGCGAAACGATCGAGATCAAAAGACGTCCTGTTTTATATGTGCCTTAATTCTTAAAAATTGTTCCATAGGAAACGTCGAGTTTTTACAAATTCTATACGCAGTTAAATGTGTGTGTAAGTGTGTTTCGGTTTACTGGCTGTGGCTTTGATCAGCCATTAGCACATTATGACCCTCCTCTGCTACCCTTTCCTAAAGTCGATAGATCACCTTTACACTTTTCTTTTTGTATATGAATATACATACTTAAATTTATTTTATGCTACCTCTAAATACAAGTATTCATCCTTGATTATAAAGGTTTTTTTTACTGTTGCAATCTTTTATTTCTCTTAAGACTTTTTTTTCTCTTTTTTTCTCTTTTTTTCTCTTTTTTTGGTCCCTTTTTTTCCTTTTTTTTTTCTCTTAGGAGACTTTTTTTTAAATTAAATAAAAGGATTGTGAAGAGATGGTTGACTACAGGGATACGTAGATGAGGATCCCAGACTCATGGAGGGTTCTGTCTCCGTGGACCTCCAAAAAATATTGGACTGGAGAAGTAGAAATCTTGTAGAATTCAACCCCACCAAATCATACTCTTGCTTTCTTTCTTATAAGAGATACACCAGCCCTAGACCCATCACAATGAACAAACAAGTTATTCCAAGTAATAAGTCCTTTTCATTTGTTAGCATTTCTGTGGATCGAAATCTCAATTGCCACCAACATGTCACATAAATTGCAGAAGCGGCTGCTAATAAATTAGGTTTCCTCTTCCGGGATCGCAAATACTTTTCACCAGCTAATTTCTATACCTTATATACTTCACAAATAAGACCAAACCTCAAATACTGCTCCCACATCTTGGGTGCTGCTGCCGCTTCTACACTCGCAATCCTGGACTCCATTCAGAAGAGAGCTATAAGTCTCATCGGTGACCGTACCCTCACTTAAATACTGCCATCCCTTGCCCACCAACGTGCCGTTGGTGACCTCAGTCTCTCTCTTTTATAGATATCGGCACAGGCTCTGCTCAGAGGAGCTTTCTTCCATAGTTCCTTCACCTGCTGCCCCAAACAGATCTACCAGGGGAACAGAGCGAATGCAGCCTTTTACTGTCCAGGTCACCGGACATAGAACATCTTGATATGCCCGCTCTTTTGTCCCGAGGACTTCCAAGTTGTGGAATTCCTTGCCTGCACATGTTTTCCCTTCTCCTCCGAACCTCCAAACCTTCAAGTCCAGAATTAACACGTTGTCTCTTTGCTCCTTGTCGACACCCACGGTACGATAGTATTTAGGCTGTAAGCCCTCGTGGTGTGTTGTTGAAAAAAAAACTGCTGATCTTTTCGAAAAACCTTAACAGCCATAATTCCAAATAAAACTATCAAACCTGAGTTGCTCTAATTGGCACTTTATAAATATTAACACTTGCTTGCAAACCCAACTTAACAATATAATTCCTCCGTTATTATTGCTAGATAAAATGAATATTATAATTTTGTTAATCAAGTATTAGAACTAGCAATAAAAAATTTAATAATGCTAATAATCCCTCACTAACAATATTACGTTTACAGACTTATTGTGTCGACAAGCAAGTACCTGACTCAGCATGTACCTCTACAGCTTACTTGACTGGAGTCAAAGGCAACTATCAAACTATTGGTGTGACGTCAGCTGTGACTCTGGACGATTGTCAAGCCATGAACGATACAAGTTTTCATACACATTCCATAGCTGCTTGGTCACAAGCTGTTGGTAAAAGAACTGGATTTGTAACAACTGCCCGAACTACACATGCTTCACCAGCAGGTAATATTTCTTCGTTTTTAAATTGGTAATACAGTAGAATCCGGATTTAACGAGGAGTCAAGGGACCAGCAATAATATCTTCTAAAAACCTAATCTCACTATCTCAGAACCAAGAAGTAACTATACGGTGTGTAAAAGCCAAATGGAATAAATTCATTATTTCGGTTACTGTACATTATTATAAAAAATCCCCAAACAAGGCAAATTTAAATTATAAATTGACATTTTTCAACGTGTAAATGCGATCCCTACCTTCAACGCCATTCGAATGACAAGTACAACCCCAATTTTTTTAAAGCGAAAGTATAGGCTTGTGATGTATGTCGTTTGAAAGGTCTGTTCATTCTCTATCCAAAAATGTTATCGTTTTCAAGTTTATTGCAACAATTAAGATAGAATGAAATAAAATCATGTGGTTACCAAAATTTCCTACAATACAACAAAAAACTAAAATGTAATGCAAAATGTAATAAAATGTAAAACACTAAAAAGAACTATGAATGTCGAACTTCTTGGCGACACCCTAATCTTAAATAAAACTGTCTTCTAACATTATTTAACATATCAGGCGTGATCGACCTAATCGCAAGCGTTATTCGTTCTTTTAAGTCATTTAAATCAAAGGTTTAGTTTTGTACACAATGCTCTTAACGTATCCCCCATTAAAAGAAATCTAATAAGGTAAGATCAGCTGATCGCGCTGGCCATTAGTTTGATCCTCGCCTCCTTATCCACCGATTGGGAAATATTGCATCTAGGTACTGCCGGACATTGAGTTGGTTATGTGGTAGCGCTCCATCCTGCTAAAACCATATTGTATTCACAGGAACTTGAGGGTTTCCTGGATCAGAATCTAAATTTGCCAAAGTTGGAATGACATTATTTTGAAGTAGTGCCAAATAATTATCGCCATTCAAATTACCCTCAATGAAAAAGAGACCAGTGATATGGTTTCCAACAATGCGTGCCCAAACATTAACCTTCTGGGGGTATTGCGTGTGTTCTTCTCTCATCCAGTGAGGATTTGTCGCTGCCCAGTAGCGACAATTTTGCCGATTAGCATGACCGTTAAGTGAAAAAGTGCACTCTTTAGAAAACATTACGTCTTCTAATTGGATAATATTCTTATCCAACATGTCCATCATTCACTCACAAAAATAAGTTCTCCTACCAAAATCGTCTTCCATGAGCTCCTGAGTAGGTATCATTTTATAGGAATGCATTTTTTTTTAATATGTTAACTATCGATGCATGGCTTACATTAAATGTAGTGGATGCCTGTCTAGCCGATGTATGTGGGTTTTCCACAAATTCAAGCATCACATCTAATTTGATTTCATCACTCAGTGCCTTGGCTGATTTTTTTTATCTGCCTTACATGACCAAACTCGCGAAACTGCTTCTCTGTTTTACTAATTGTTCCTTGGGATATAGGCGGTAAATCAGGAAATTCCTCGTGAAATAGGCGAGTTACTTGATGTTGTGTTCGGGTTTTATCTCTGTAACCAATTATTTGTATAAATGTTATTTTATGCATTTCCGTTAATCTAACCATATTAGTGAATTTTCGTAGAAAAAATTCACTAATGGGGAGATCCCGACTTTTGAATTTTGAAAAAATTTTTGCAAATGAGCGCGAACTAGGACCCCTAGAACCCATATCCGGGGTCAGTTTCAATTTTTATATGTATATATATATATATATATATATATATATATATATATATATATATATATATATATATATATATATATATATATATATATATATATATATATATATATATATATATGTATCACACCGATAACTCAAAAAATAATAAGCCGATTTTGATAAAATTTGGCATGTACCTCTCTTTTGTTAATAGCTTGGATAAGTTCGTTATTCAGGAAAATCGGACGAGGTTTTCCGGGAAAATTTTGAGTTTTCATTCGAAAAAAATTCATATCTCAAAAAGTAATAAGCCGATTTTAATACAATTTGGCACGTACCTTCCTTTTGTAAATGGCTTTGACATGTTTGTTAGTCAGGAAAATCGGACGAGGTTTTCCGGGAAAATTTTGAGTTTTCATTCTAAAAAAATTCATATCTCAAAAAGTAATAAGCCGATTTTAATAAAATTTGGCACATACCTTACTTTTGTAAATGGCTTTGACATGTTTGTTAGTCAAGAAAATCGGACGAGATTTTCCGGGAAAATTTTGAGTTTTCATTTGAAAAAAATTTATATCTCAAAAAGTAATGAGCCGATTTTAATAAAATTTGGCATGTACCTTCCTTTTGTAAATGGCTTTGACAAGTTCGTTATTTAGAAAAATTGGACGAGGTTTTCCGGGAAAATTTTGAGTTTTCATTTGAAAAATTTTTTTATCTTAAAAAATATAAAATCTATGATAACCAAATTTGGTAGGTAGGTTTACGATATAAAAAGTAAACTATACACCAAAATTTAGATTTCTATGTTACAAGAAAAAAAAGTTATAATGAAATATTTTGTGCCAGATCATTTCTATGAAAATTCACTATCATAACGCACTTGCTGCGTCCAGACTTTTTCAGAATTGAAGTTAACGAAATTCAGACTAAAATTATAATACTAACAATTTAAATGACAACTTATAATTACAAAACAATTTGCTTAGCCGTTTTAAACAAACTAACATTGCCTCGGAAACTCTTTAATGTATTTTTAATGGATACAATGTAAAAAGCACATTACTATGGTTTTGGCTTACTTTCTTATCTTCAAGACCTAAACGGGAAATAAGTTTTGAGTATACTAATTACAATATTGTAATAAGTTTGAGTATTCTATAGCGAATTTTGGTAACCACATGATTTTATTTTATTCTATCTTAATTGTTGCAATAAACTTGAAAACGATAACATTTTTGAATAGAGAATGAATAGACCTTTCAAACGACATATCACAAGCCTATAGTTCTTCTTTAAAAAATTGGGGGTTGTACCTGTCATTCGAAGGGGGTTGAAGGTAGGGATCGTATTTGTGCGTTGAAAAATGGTAATTTATAATTTAAATTTGACGTGTTTCGGGATTTTTTATAATAATCTACAGTAACCGAAATAATGAATTTATTCCATTTGGCTTTTACACACTATATGTAAGTGTACATACCGGATTACTCCCCTACGAATCTTTCCATCAATAATGAAATTCACCTGTAACTGCCTAGTTTTAGTGAGAAACTTTATTCACATAAAAAAATCACACACTGTATATACTGTATATTATTACTTAATCTAACTTTATACACATCAAAAACAGTAGTCCGTGATTTATATTTGTACGGTCGGTTTTTCTTTTTACTTCTTCTCCAAAAAGTTTTCTATAGAAGTTAATAAACTTAGGTCATTCTCGGGGTTTGAGGCCATCTCTAAGAATATTCTAAGCTTCTCGGCGGAATCTTTGGCATCTTGCAACGAAGCATTGGTGAATTCGAGACTTTCAAATTCGTTGTCCGAATCAGAATCTTCTATCACTTCCTGGGTTGTTCAAATTTGCAGCTTCAATTATCTCGGAATCTGTTGGAATACTTGAAGTCTCCACAGAATTATCTAGATTCAGGTAAATCCATCGCATCCAAAACTTGTGCCACTTTCACACCACTCCCATATTCGCTCAGAGGAATGGCATCGTCTTCGTCAGCGATATCTTCATCAGCAATAACATCTCCCGAAAAGCTTAAATCAACTTTTTCATTATATGCATCGTCTTTTGTGAAACACTCTTCCATGCACGATAAACAAGAGGAATAGCTTCTAGGACATTTGTCCAAAATTGACACTGATTCTTGTCCATGTTGTCAATTATCTTCGTGACGAGTTGTCTTCTGTAATTAAATTTCAAAGTGTTGATAATTTTCTGATCTAAAGGCTGCAGTCCAGCTGTGGTATTAGGCGACAGAAAAACTAATCTGATGTTCTTCAAACTCGTGAATTGTAGATGTACCGCACAATTATCCACCACAAGCAAAATTTTTATATTATTTCTTTCCAGTTCTCTATCCTATTCTTCTACTTCAGTTTTAAAGGAATCTCCAGTTATCCATGCTTTTTTATTAGGAAAATTTATACTTTTCTTCTCGTTGTCAATAGTATTGGAACCACTAGCCTGGGCAATAAAATTCTCGCACTTTAAATACCATACTTCCTACAAACATCACCTTTTCTCGTTCCCGTTTTAACTTGTTTTAATATCGCCAATTTCTCTTCCCTGGTAAAGCGTTTCTTTTTAATACCGAATGCGGACATTGTGTAAACAAGGCTCTATTTTAAGTCGAAACCTACCTTCAAAAAAAAACACAAAGCCACACAACTGTACAGTTGTAACCAACGTTCATTTTAAGTGGAAGAACCCATAAATATTTCCTCTTGTCCTGTGTACGCTAATATATATTACTACCCATTAGTGTCATATCTTAATTAAAAAATATGTGCGTCCAGTCCTAGTGTGTCTGAGACGTATCATATTTTTTAGGCAGAGAGACAACGAAATTCCCAGAGAAGGCCTTCTTGTTTACTTTTGCACATCTGTGTATTCCAATGAAAACGTGAACGGATCAGAATTACCTCGCTGAAATTAAAATCGCCTAAAAAGCGGTCTCGTTAAAACAGAAACATTTTAGCATTGTCTTTTACACAAGTCCATTCAAGTCAACAAAAATTTGCGAGTTTGCTTGAAGATTTCATAAAAAGACAACAATAAATCTAATGCCATGTCACCAGCTACAACAATTTTTGGTCTTCCTATTCTTGATTTATCTTTAGCAATACTAGTTTCATAAAATTTTTCAATAATTTGGAAACATACCCTTCCTTAACTTATGACCGATTAGAATCAACTTCATGAAAAATCATGTACACTTCTTTACATCTACGTTTCCTGTCACCGTACCCCAATATTACTAACATTCCAATTCTTTGCTTCTTGCTCAATTCTGTCATAACAAAAATGATTATTCATTTGTCTAAACTTTTTCTTATGAAACCCGATCAAAAGTTTATAATGCCGTATCAAGAAAACATTTAGTTGCCGTAGCAACGAAGTTGTCAACGCTCGGAAACATTGAACACCGCCAGTTTATAGCAAAAACTATGTCGAAAAACCTTTGCGTAAGTATATATATATATATATATATATATATATATATATATATATATATATATATATATATATATATATATATTAATAGAGAATTTCTCAGGAAAGACAAGTGCCTTTCCATACTTTTTACTAATCCTGTATATCTGAAAATATAAAATTTAGGACGAACCTCGGAAATGGAACCCAACGATCCCGAATGGCACTCATTAAAAAAATTTAAAAATGTTTAAAGTCGTTACTTCTCTATATGCGAAATTTCTTTTATGTAAATTCGCAAAAATAGATACATAACCATAGCAACTGTTAGTTTAATATGTTATCTATTATGGGAAGGTATATTTCTTTTTAGCGAATTTTTCGTAAAACGTAAAATTTACTAATGAGGAGATTTGTGTTTATATATATATATATATATATATATATATATATATATATATATATATATATATATATATATATATATATATATATATATAACCGATAATTAAAAAATAATGAGCCGATTTTGATGAAATTGGGTACGTACCTTCCTTCCGTAAGTGGCTTGGACAGATTCGTGATCCAGGAAAATCGGACCAGCTTTTCCGGGAAAATTTTGTTTTTTTTTTTCGGAAAATTTTTGTATCTCCGAAAGTAACAGAGCTATGGCAACCAAATTTTATACGTACATTTCTACTATCAAACTTACGCCATGGACCAAATTTCAGAACAGTTATAGGTATTTAAAGAAAAAAAAGTTTGGGTGCCACTGGTAATCAGAGGAAAGCACAAGAACAAAATATTTTGTGTGATTAAGAAAACCAATTGAATACTACATAGAACGGTTAAGTTTTCCTGGCGCAAAAGTGTCAAGAAGTAGCAGAAAAAATATTTTGAAAATTTTATCATTTTTCTTCTTGAAACGTCAAAGTCGCGATTTGAAACGTCAAAATTTGCAATTTGCAGACAACGAATTTAAAGCAAATACGGAGTCTGTCGAAAAAATCTCTTAATAAGTGTGTTTCACAAAGCCTTAAGTATCAGCTTCAACCATCACTGTCCTTTATTTTACTAAAATGTTTTCGGAAAGTTTATTTCAATAGACCCTCTTTTTGATGCTTCGGCAGTAGTTTCCACTATAGAGTCTATGGTTTAATAGTCTATATTTTAACAAATTTTCGTAGAAAAAATTCGTTATTAAAAAGACCGCGACTTATGAATTTTAAAAAGGTTTCTTCAAATCAGCGCGAACTAGAACCCCTAAAACCCATATACGGGGTCGGTTTCAGCTTATGCCTGTTTACACATATACAGGTGACGCATTTCTAGGGTAAAGCTCAATATATCCTTTATTATACAAGATATGAGGAAAAGTATATAGGTTAATTATAGGGTGTCTCGAGCTGTATATTATCAACCTATTTTGACAATTAGAGGGTGGCTCATAAGTCGTTGGTGATACACGCTTTATTTTTTTAATAGAACATTCCTTATGTTGATGCATTTTTGTGTTTTCCATCAAATTATAATCCAAGTTTGTGAGGAAACAAATGATATCGTTAATTGTTTCTAAGTTATTTCAATTGTTTTGCAACTTTTCATGTTTTTGGCAAAAATTGTGATATGGCGTTTTTATCAATAGATAGCGGAGCCCCATGAAAATGACGCATTCAGAAAGCTATTTCTTTGTATTACTCGTCGAAAAAATCGAGCTGCCGTATACAGGTACTCTCAAATAGTGGTTGAATTTGAAAAGTTTTCACTGAAATGTGTTTAGTATTTCCGTAGAAATCATTTTTTGTAAGATTTTTGTGTATATTGGTGATGTATAATAAATGTTTAGGAAATTATTGTAAAAAAAAATGTCTAATTTTTGTGAAAAATATAATTTTATGTAACATTACTGAAAGCAATTTATGTAAAAGAAATTATCATATTTTTTTTCAATTTTGGTCCTAAAGCTGTTTGTGAATAATTATGTCTTGTCAGATGTGTAAATAGATTAAAGAGGTTCGTTGGCCAGGAAAATCGGACCAGTTGTTCTGGAACTTTTAAAGTTTATTTTCGGAAAATGTTTGTACTTTTTGAAACAACAAAGCAATTTTAATGAAATATGGTACATTCTCAGGGCTATATAGGTAATACTGTGAACCAAATGTCCTTCTTGTAAAAACAAGAGATATTTTTATTAAAAAGATTTTTACGAAAATTCGCTACCATAACGCATTTTCTGCGTCCCGAACTTTTTAGCATTTCAACTTTAACAATGAATATTATGCTTATATTGTGTTTCTCGAGATTCATCTTTTCACGTTATTTAAATTGATCCGTATATTTTTTCCATAATTTGGAAACATAGCCTTCCTTAACTTATGACCGATTAGAATCAACTTCATGAAAAATCATGTACACTTCTTTACATCTACGTTTCCTGTCACCGTACCCCAATATTACTAACATTCCAATTCTTTGCTTCTTGCTCAATTCTGCCATAATAAAAATTATTATTCATTTGTCTAAACTTTTTCTTATGGAACCCCATTAAAAGTTCATAGTGCCGTAACAAGGAAGAGACGTTTTCTCGAAAAGGCAAAAATCCTATCTTGCCATTTCTACAAAAAAAAAAGATTTAGTTGTCGCAGCAACGAAGTTGTCAACGCTCGGAAACATTGAATATTGCCACTTCATAGCGAAAAGTATGTCTAGAAACATTTGTTAACATATTTTTTTGAAAAGCCAATATCTCAGGTGAGACAAGTGCCTTCCCATACTTTTTACTAACCCTGTATATCTGAAGATATAAAATTTAGGACGAATCTCTGAATTGGAACCCAAAGATCTCAAGTGGCACCCATTAGAAAAAGCTTAAATTGTTTAAAGTCGTTACTCCTCTATATGCGAAATTTCTTTTATGTAAATTCGCAAAAAAGGATACATAACCATAGCAACTGTTAGTTTAACATGTTATCTATTATAGGAAGATATATTGCTTTTTTAACATTTTAACTTTAACAATGAATACTATGCTTATATTGTGTTTCTCAATATTCATCTTTTCACGTTATTTAAGTTGCTCCCTATTCGCGCGTAAAATCTCTTACGTTGTCTAAATATAATTTACTGTTGTTATTATTGTATTTATATTCCTTATATTGTTGTTAGTTTTAATTTTACTATAATACTCATATAACCACAGGAGTCTACGCCCATACTGCTGAACGTAACTGGGAATCGGACACCGATATTCTGGAAGCCAACGAGGATCCCAAGATTTGTCGTGACATCGCTTATCAACTAGTCCACTTTGACACCGGCAAGAAACTAAATGTTATTCTTGGAGGAGGAAGAGGTGAATTCCTTCCCAAAGAAAGTGTAGATGAAGAAGGTGACCAGGGTTTCAGATCGGACAGAAGGAACCTAATTCAAGAGTGGTTGGATGAGAAGAAGGATAGTCGTAAAAATGCCAAATATGTTTGGAACAGGGAACAGCTACTTAGTGTTAACGGAAATACTGACCACTTGCTTGGTAAGTAGTTTGTTAATACACATTTTATATGAAAAAATATTTGTCCTGATACTAGTCTGTAACAGCAATTAATATATTATTGCCCGCCTTGACAACCATAATCCTCAGAAATACGGCTGTATCAGTGACAGTTTAAACCAGGCCAGGCCAACCTCTCACTAAATTGCCAAGAAATAACACTTAATACACTTTTCACACGGCTGTCTTAGTTGTTTTTGGGACCTTAGTAATTGATAGACGCTTTTTCCAAAACATATACCTTATACGCCGGACGCCCAAAATATATAGTTATGTTCGTGTACTTTCTGCAGATTTTGTATTTGAGTGTTCCGGTATCAGTTTTAACAATTGTACGGGAATATTTGTTATCTATAGATCAGGTAACAGTGTCTATCAGCTAATTAATGACAAACTAGATAAGCTACTGAGGTTTGCTAACAGCAAGTTTACGAATATAGTAATATGTGGCGATTTTAATTTAGACTACAGTAAAAACGAAAGGAACAATAAACTATTTAATGACTTAATTTTCTCAAATCAGTTAGTAAACTTGGTAGTTGAACCTACACGAATATTTAAAAGCAAGTCAGGTGTTAGCTGCAGCATGATTGATTATGCAATAACCAACATAAAAAAGATGTAAAGTGTAAAGTTATTGATCCGGGTCTGTTAGATCATGCGGCACAGGTCATGCATTGGACTGAACAAATAAAAAATCCCAGCGAGTCAGATTTACTAACAAGATTATGCCGTCGGTTCACTTATGATGCTTTTACAGAATTTAAAACTATTTTTGGAGCTTAATACATATATTTCGAGGATACCGACTGTCAAAATATTGATGACTGGTTCAATGTATTTTTCGAGTATTTTTCCTATTGTTACAATCTTGCGTTTCCTGAAAAGTCCCAGAAAATTTATAGTGGAGCAAAAAAATTTGACTTTAGGGCACCAAATGAATTGAAAATTGCGTTTAAGAACTTAAAATTCTTTAACTGTTATAGAAGATTATATCCTAGTGAGGATAATAATAAGTACAAGGTAATGATAAAACAATTTGAACTTAAACTTAAACAAGAAAAACATAATTATTATGCTGGTATTATTTCACAGTCTGATAACAAAAATAAGATACTCTGGCAACTTGTAAATACACATTTAAATAGAATACCTAACACTAAAACAGAGATTAAATTAAAAATAAATAACAAAATAATTACTGACAAGCGTTTAATATCGAATTCATTTGCAAAGTACTTTGCCTGTGAAGTAGAAGAAAGATTGACTGCTCATTTTGGTGTTCCTAACAATAAAGAGTGTACAACCTCCATAATGGTGTGCGATAGTTTTTATTTTTATCCAGTGACGGACACTGAAATGACAAACGTTATCCATAAACTTAAAACTAAAAGATCCACTGGCTTAGATGATATTGCAGTCACTGTTATTAAACAACTTTCCGAATTTATATCGCCTTATCTAACGGTAATCATGAATACCTCGCTTAAGTTAGGCCAGTTTGCCTCGAAATTGAAAAATGCCAAAGGGATACCAATATACAAAAAAGACGATCCGTTCTCGATGGAAAACTACAGATCTGTAATGGTACTGAGTCCGTTTTCCAAGATCATGGAAGGAATTACACAGGATAACGGACTTTCTAAGTAAAAATAACGTGTTGTCTCCTAGTCAGTATGGTTTTCGCGAGGGATATTCCATCGAACTGGCCTGCGCGGACATGGTGTAGCATATTGCGGATTATGTTGATAGAAAGCATCACACCGTGGGCATATTTTTTGACATGTCTCGCGCTTTTGATACCATTAATTGTACTTTCCTCGAATAAAAATTAAATGCGGCCGGAATTAGGGGACCTGTTAGTGATTGGCTTGTGTCGACAGGCGATTAGTAGTCTCAGTGGACGGTGTTAGATCTGATGAATATGAAGCAAAGCTGGGCGCTCCGCAGGGAAGCGTCCTGGGACCGCTTATGTTTATGTTGTACGTAAATGATCTTCCCAACTATCTGACAGGTGGGAGGTTGTTTATGTACGCGGATGACATAGCAATCGTAATTTCGGATCTGGTATTGTCCGATGATATGCGTAAGGTGAATAGTATTTTGTCGGACCTCGGTCAGTGGTGCTGCAGCAATCACCTGATTGTAAATAGTTGTGTAGAGTTTATGGGAAGATGTCGAGGGCCTTCTATTGATATTAATTTTCATTTTACGGATAACTATATTGCCTTAAGTACCTCCACCAACTTTTTAGGTTGCATTTTAGATAATAGGCTCTCACGGGATACCCAGATAGAAGGTATATCAAACAAATTGAGTAAGGCCTATTTTTGCATCATGAAGCTGTAGAACACCTTAAATGCAATTTCTCTAATTAATGTGTATTTTGCTTTAGTGTATAGTGTGCTGGCATATAACATAATAGTGTGGTGTCATGCAAATAATACACACGAGGTTTTCGTATGCCAAAAAAGAGCAATCCGCCTGCTTTTTGGACTACAACAAAGATAATCATGCAGGACTACTTTTAAAACAAAACAAAAACTGGTGACTGTCACCGGGGGTGTATTTGTATAAACTCCTAAGTTTTACATGAGCACGTAGAAACAGGTTTATTAAAAACAGTGCAGTTCACAGCTATACTACCCGGGTAAGAAATGACATCCACTTGCCAAATTATCAGTATATGGCATACAAGAAATCACCTGTATATGCTGGCTGTTTGTATTTTAATATGCTTCCTCAGGAGATTAAGGCTGCGGATACACTGAGCTGCGTTAAACATAGGTTTAAATCATTTTTGGTTGACAATTCTTTTTATCATATCAGTGAATTTATTGAAAGCTGTACAGGCCCTGAGCAACGGAGAGAATGATAGTAATAGCTGTAAAAATAGCACCGTTGTAACTGCAAATTTAGGTTTAATATAAATTGATTGTATATTTTTGTAGTTGGTTCTGTATGTAAAGTGGTGTTGTTATTTTTTGACTTCTGTTTTTGTAATTATGTAAGACTGACATTTTATGTTTTTCTAATGCTTTGACGTGCCTGTAGTATGTATGTACTTGATCAAAGACTAATAAAGTTATCTATCTATCTATCTATCTATATGTATTGATTACTGTGGTTTTTTATGTTTAAATGGAGACTTGATGACTGCTACTCTAGCTTCACTATTGGTTCTCTTTTATGTAAATGAAGGACGTAGCCAGCGCGTAAGCTCACTGGACCAACTAGCCCTTCTGAATCCTAGATGTTCTAGATGTTTTGCAACGTTTATGTGACCGGTTTAGCTACTTGACAGTATCCTTAGACAGGAGAGGGTGCAAGCGTTCCAAAAGTTTTAATCTCCAATATCGAAAGTATCTATTTCCTATTGTTTTTTTTACGTTTATCAGACTCATATATTTCCTGTCTCATATAATATAATATTGTCTACATGTATCTCTATTATATATCTACACTAAACCCGCATTAACATTGAAACGACAGTTTTGCTCAGTTAATATGTTTAGTTAAACCAAATACATCCGACCAGTGTCGATTTGCATGAGGCTTCAGGTAGTGAGTCGACTTTAGTACATTAGTAGATCACTCACGTAAATTACAATTTCAAAGAACCAAGCCAAGCATACTAATTCAAGCAGTTTATTTAAATTACAAAAGTTTTACAAGAAATGACAAGAATAAATGCGAAAGGTAATTAAATATTTGAAATGACTAACTGTATACAGTGTGTCCCAAACTGGATGGGAATATATTGCTATCTCTGTTATTATTAAAGATAGCGAGACGGTTAAATTAGCAGTGTTTTGTAGAATTTCATGCCCGATCCAAATATGGCTTGTATTTTGCCCCGCGTCTTTTTGTTTTAAAGTTATTTTAAATAAAACAAAATTTGTCGATTTCTTTTTTCTTCAATATCTAAGTAGGGGTTAATCTGACATGTCTACGACTTGCACATTATCAGGACACCTTTTTCAGAGTAATCTTTTTTTGCTATTCTCAACTTTGGATTGTCATTTATTTTTGAGCTACAGGTATCAACGTTTGTTTTTATTATGGCAGTCGTATTGGATTTTTTGCTCATGTGATATCCTCTGAAAAGAGCTTTCCAATGATGAACAACATGCTTGAGAAATCTTGTAATTGCACTGACAGTTTTGAGAAAAACCGTTTTGAGGACAGTAGGCTTCAAAAAGTAGTAGGCCATGGAGTCTAACAATAGACTTCTACTTTTAACATAATTTTCCGTAATGATTCACGATAAAAAATATTGTGATTTAATTTACAATACTTAATTAGGTAATAATGCTAGGTAATAATATGCGAAACGGTTTAATAACGAAACCCGGCAATAACAAATACAAACTTAAACTCCACAAAACAACACAATTAGAAATGGAACTCAACAAATAATAAAATAGAAACCTAAAAATACACTAAATAGAAAATTGTTCAATATGACCACCGTTTTGTTCAATGCACTTTATACACCTTTTTGAAACATGCCTGCAAACTCTGGTGAGGGTGTTTTGGTTAATATGATTTATAGCTTCCGTGATTCAGTTTCGCAATTCATTGATATTTTGTGGTGGATCGAATTTATACACATCATTCTTCAGAGTATCCCAAAAATAAAAATTCATGGCTGTTATATCAGTACTTCAAGCACACCAATGAACCGGTCCATTGTTACAAATGACAGTATTTTTAAATATTGGTACAAACATTCTTTTACAATCCTAGCATTGTGAGCTGGACAACCGTTTTGTTGGTACCAAAGCTCGTCTAAATTATCATTAACTCTTCTAATTCTTGGTAAGATATCATTTCTCAATAGAATAAGATACCTTTCCCCTGTTAAATTATTTTCAAAAAAGAACGGACCAACAATGAAGTTACCTAAATTTTATTTAAATTAACTGTCTAATCTACAAATAAAAACAACAGTTTTTTATAAGCCGCACGAAATATTAATACCAAATCTCTCTTACAATCGTCTTTCTTCCTTTAGATAGGGATTTTCATTTGCCCAACAATGCCTATTATGGAGATTAAACACGCCACAATTTGTAAATCTGGATTCATCAGTCCATATTATTTTCAAATAAAAATTTTCATCTTGCTGACATTGTCCTTGATACCATCTGAGAATTGAAGTCGTTTAGGGTAGTCGTCAACATTTAAGCCTTGTACGATTGTAGGTTTCTATGGATGGTAATGACTTTGTTTTAATACATGATGTACCGTACTTATTGGAACGTCAATTTGTTCACCATAAAATCGAACAAATTGCGGAGGGTTTTCATTTTAAACCTGTAAGACGGCATTATTTCTTTTTTCATTTCTAGACATTGGGAGTTTCTTTGCGTGAAAGCTACCGTCGTTCACTAGATTGGTCACTATCCTGCGAAATATTTTGGTGTTTGGTTGTTGTTTTTCTGGGTAGTTGTTTTGATATGAATTTGCAGCTGTCTCATTATTTCGGTTGAAACGAATATAATATTCCAACGTGCCAAAATATTCTTTATTACTGAACATATTGTTGAATAATATTTAAAATGAACAGGAAACAAACTTACAAAATTTTAAGCAACGTTTTAAATACACATCAAATTGTTCAGATAATTAAGAGTGACAGTATTCTTAATTGCCGCGATAGTGTTACAACCATAGCAACCTTTCTTCTGTTGTTTTTCAGTTGACTTACGTTTAAAAATCAAACAATTTTCAAAAGCATCTTCGTAAATCATTAATCTGCTTTTTATTGAGTTATGTTAGTGAATTTAGTTATTTACTAGGTTTGCCTATGTAATTAAATTATAACAATTTTTTAGGATAATGTAAGTAAAATATCATTTCTAATAATGGGCCGATTCATTGGTGTGCTCAAAGTGCCTATTTTTTATCGTGAATCATTACGAAAAAATATGTTAAAAGTAGAAGTCTATTATTAGACTCCATGGCCTACTGCTTTTTGAATACTTTTTTTGTCATTTGTTTTCTGGTATTGGATTTCAAAGGCTTCTATCTTCAAAACGGTTTTTCTCAAAATTGTCAGTGCAATTACAAGACTTCTCAAGTATGTTGTACATCATTGGAAAGCTCTTTTTACAGGATATCACATGAGCAAAAAATACAATATGGCTACCATAAAAAAAAGTTGATACCTGTAGCTTAAAAACAAATGACAATCCAAAGTTGAGAATAGCACAGAAAGATTACTGTGTTAAAAAGTGTCCTGATAATGTGCAATTCTTTGGCATGTCAGATCAACGCCTACTTAGATATTGAAAAAAAATCGACAAATCTTGGTTTTTTCAAAATAACTCGAAAACGAACAGAGGCAATGCAAAATGCAAGTCATATTTGAAATGAGCATGAAATTCTACAAAACAGTGCTAATTTAACCGTCTCCCTATCTCTAATGATAATAGGGATAGCAATACATTCCCATCCAGTTTGGGACACACTGTACAAAAATAACTGTGTATAATAAGAATCTCATAGGTGACTATAAAATTGATAAAATCACTTACATCTGCACTTTGGCATATATATGAAAATATAAAAGATTATTTAGACAAAATTTTATAGGAGCACATAAAGGTATATAAACATGTGAGGCATGGATTAGTTCCCTGTCGTGACATTTATCTTATGAGTGAAGTCGGGAAGTCAGCGTCGCATTAATAGGGCCCCATCCAGGATGACTTGTCCAGTTGAGGGTAAATGATTGCTATGTTGCATCTGAGATATTGAGCCAGCGTTTGATATTCTTTCTTCTGTGTGTTACTGCATTCTTCTAGGATTATTAATTGTATTCTTGAAGCGTGGTTATTGCATTGTTCTTAAGTTAGTTGTTCTTCTTAAGTTGTTGCGTTATTCTTAAAAGGATTGCGTTATCCCTGAAAGTTAATTGCGGGCTTCTTAAAAGTTCATTGCGTTATTCTTAAAAGCACTTATTACGTTCTTATTAAAATCATTACGTTATTCTTAAAAGCCCTGTCATAGAGAGTACAATAATTAATATGCTTCTTAAAGCAATAATTATGCCCCCTGGTAATACGATATTGTCATTTAGAAAAGTAATTTAACTATATTTTAAAATCAAATCAAATCAAACTAAAGTGTTTTACTTTAAGGTTAAGTTAGTGGCACGATCATATTATACCAGAGAGCTTCTGCACATGAAATATTAAACTGTACAAGCATGGAAACCAAATCAAGCAAATTATATTAACCTATAAAATATATTTACCCATGAGCAAGATGTTTGGGCAGTTAATGCTGCATAATTATTGTTTGCAGCTAGGAACAAATTAAAAGGGGGTCGTGTTAAAAGATGTCCGCTATTTATAAACATCCTAACTGAGCTAAGCTAGGCGCATGACGACAGCTAAGCCAACCGTGTCTAAGTTAATAAACGGAATGGCATTAAAAAGAGATAGCGTTACCTATGCCATGAATAAAAGTGTCTATAGACAATAGCGTAAAGTATATGTTGGTGTAATGAAATAAATAATAATTAATATAACGTTACAAACGTTACAGCATAGAGCTGCCGCAAATCCAAGAGTCGCATCTCTGCAAAAATCTGATTACTAGGGTAAAGTTTATGTTTATTATGCATTACTTTCAAAATCCATTAAAGAAGGAATACAACTTTAACCAAAACATCATTGTTATATCCCCCCCCCCCAATTTAAGATTCTATATGTCAATGAACCTTGGACAAGTGAAAAGCAAGTAAATTTGTTCTAATTACCACTCAGGTATTCTCTTAACTTAGGTATTCTCTTTGCCGTAAAATCTATGGAAATGTACTGGCTCTATGTAGTTGTTATCAGACCAATGATAACATATGGAGCCATAGTTTGGTGGCCCAAGGTACTTCGTGGTATCGCGAGGGCCAAACTGTCTCATCTACAGAGACAAGCTTGTCTGATGATAACGGGAGCGATAAGCACCGCTACATCAGCCGCTGTGGAGGTCCTCTTTAATATTCCACCTCTTCACATTTGGCTGGAGACGGTGGCGAGGGGGACAACGTACAGATTAAAACAAACGGCCGACAGCATGCCGAAGGAAATCAGTCTGGGAGGGTCCGGACTCCTCGATGACATTGAGGGTCATGAGATTCTGGGAATTGTCTCAGACTTGATGCCTACAAAGATCAGTAGAGATCTGTATTTCAAGATCGTCCTTCCGGAAAGACATTACTGGGAACGAAATCAAATGACCCTGTTGAGGGCCGATCTCTGCTGGTATACTGACGGCTCCAAAACCAATAGAGGGAGAGGAGCCGGCGTCTATGGGATTAAAACCGATGCTAGACTATCAACTAGCCTCGGACAGTACGCAACCCTATGCCAGGCAGAAGTGTATTCCTTTGAGATTTGTGCAAGGGAAATTATACTAAACCAGTGCACACACAAATCGATAAAGATATGTTAAGATAGCCAAGTAAGACTAGATGCATTCTCGCAACAATTAGAACCGTAGACCGGTTTCGCTCTCATTAGAGCTCTTCAGTACGGCATACTAATTGTAGCAAAAATGCACCAAAAATAACACGGCTATCGTATAGCCAGTCTTAAAACACTAAGTGAGTGGTGAACGTGTCGGCACCTAGTTTGGAACCAAGTACTATGTTGTCACGCCCGCTCCAAATAACACAGAGTGTTAAAAATAGAGAACGGTATACAACTAACTAACAATTTGAAAAATTGTTAGCCCTGGCCCATTTCTACCCCAATATATGGACAAAGTATGTAAGACTAGATGCATTCTCGCAACAATTAGAACCGTAGACCGGTTTCGCTCTCATTAGAGCTCTTCAGTACGGCATACTAATTGTAGCAAAAATGCACCAAAAATAACACGGCTATCGTATAGCCAGTCTTAAAACACTAAGTGAGTGGTGAACGTGTCGCCACCTAGTTCGGAACCAAGTACTATGTTGTCACGCCCGCTTCAAATAACACAGAGTGTTAAAAATAGAGAACGGTATACAACTAACTAACAATTTGAAAAATTGTTAGCCCTGGCCCATTTCTACCCCAATATATGGACAAAGTATGTAAGACTAGATGCATTCTCGCAACAATTAGAACCGTAGACCGGTTTCGCTCTCATTAGAGCTCTTCAGTACGGCATACTAATTGTAGCAAAAATGCACCAAAAATAACACGGCTATCGTATAGCCAGTCTTAAAACACTAAGTGAGTGGTGAACGTGTCGCCACCTAGTTCGGAACCAAGTACTATGTTGTCACGCCCGCTCCAAATAACACAGAGTGTTAAAAATAGAGAACGGTATACAACTAACTAACAATTTGAAAAATTGTTAGCCCTGGCCCATTTCTACCCCAATATATGGACAAAGTATGTAAGACTAGATGCATTCTCGCAACAATTAGAACCGTAGACCGGTTTCGCTCTCATTAGAGCTCTTCAGTACGGCATACTAATTGTAGCAAAAATGCACCAAAAATAACACGGCTATCGTATAGCCAGTCTTAAAACACTAAGTGAGTGGTGAACGTGTCGCCACCTAGTTCGGAACCAAGTACTATGTTGTCACGCCCGCTCCAAATAACACAGAGTGTTAAAAATAGAGAACGGTATACAACTAACTAACAATTTGAAAAATTGTTAGCCCTGGCCCATTTCTACCCCAATATATGGACAAAGTATGTAAGACTAGATGCATTCTCGCAACAATTAGAACCGTAGACCGGTTTCGCTCTCATTAGAGCTCTTCAGTACGGCATACTAATTGTAGCAAAAATGCACCAAAAATAACACGGCTATCGTATAGCCAGTCTTAAAACACTAAGTGACTGGTGAACGTGTCGCCACCTAGTTCGGAACCAAGTACTATGTTGTCACGCCCGCTCCAAATAACACAGAGTGTTAAAAATAGAGAACGGTATACAACTAACTAACAATTTGAAAAATTGTTAGCCCTGGCCCATTTCTACCCCAATATATGGACAAAGTATGTAAGACTAGATGCATTCTCGCAACAATTAGAACCGTAGACCGGTTTCGCTCTCATTAGAGCTCTTCAGTACGGCATACTAATTGTAGCAAAAATGCACCAAAAATAACACGGCTATCGTATAGCCAGTCTTAAAACACTAAGTGAGTGGTGAACGTGTCGCCACCTAGTTCGGAACCAAGTACTATGTTGTCACGCCCGCTCCAAATAACACAGAGTGTTAAAAATAGAGAACGGTATACAACTAACTAACAATTTGAAAAATTGTTAGCCCTGGCCCATTTCTACCCCAATATATGGACAAAGTATGTAAGACTAGATGCATTCTCGCAACAATTAGAACCGTAGACCGGTTTCGCTCTCATTAGAGCTCTTCAGTACGGCATACTAATTGTAGCAAAAATGCACCAAAAATAACACGGCTATCGTATAGCCAGTCTTAAAACACTAAGTGAGTGGTGAACGTGTCGCCACCTAGTTCGGAACCAAGTACTATGTTGTCACGCCCGCTCCAAATAACAGAGTGTTAAAAAGAGAGAACGGTATACAACTAACTAACAATTTGAAAAATTGTTAGCCCTGGCCCATTTCTACCCCAATATATGGACAAAGTATGTAAGACTAGATGCATTCTCGCAACAATTAGAACCGTAGACCGGTTTCGCTCTCATTAGAGCTCTTCAGTACGGCATACTAATTGTAGCAAAAATGCACCAAAAATAACACGGCTATCGTATAGCCAGTCTTAAAACACTAAGTGAGTGGTGAACGTGTCGCCACCTAGTTCGGAACCAAGTACTATGTTGTCACGCCCGCTCCAAATAACACAGAGTGTTAAAAATAGAGAACGGTATACAACTAACTAACAATTTGAAAAATTGTTAGCCCTGGCCCATTTCTACCCCAATATATGGACAAAGTATGTAAGACTAGATGCATTCTCGCAACAATTAGAACCGTAGACCGGTTTCGCTCTCATTAGAGCTCTTCAGTACGGCATACTAATTGTAGCAAAAATGCATAGTACTTGGTTCCGAACTAGGTGGCGACACGTTCACCACTCACTTAGTGTTTTAAGACTGGCTATACGATAGCCGTGTTATTTTTGGTGCATTTTTGCTACAATTAGTATGCCGTACTGAAGAGCTCTAATGAGAGCGAAACCGGTCTACGGTTCTAATTGTTGCGAGAATGCATCTAGTCTTACATACTTTGTCCATATATTGGGGTAGAAATGGGCCAGGGCTAACAATTTTTCAAATTGTTAGTTAGTTGTATACCGTTCTCTTTTTTTAACACTCTGTGTTATTTGGAGCGGGCGTGACAACATAGTACTTGGTTCCGAACTAGGTGGCGACACGTTCACCACTCACTTAGTGTTTTAAGACTGGCTATACGATAGCCGTGTTATTTTTGGTGCATTTTTGCTACAATTAGTATGCCGTACTGAAGAGCTCTAATGAGAGCGAAACCGGTCTACGGTTCTAATTGTTGCGAGAATGCATCTAGTCTTACATACTTTGTCCATATATTGGGGTAGAAATGGGCCAGGGCTAACAATTTTTCAAATTGTTAGTTAGTTGTATACCGTTCTCTTTTTTTAACACTCTGTGTTATTTGGAGCGGGCGTGACAACATAGTACTTGGTTCCGAACTAGGTGGCGACACGTTCACCACTCACTTAGTGTTTTAAGACTGGCTATACGATAGCCGTGTTATTTTTGGTGCATTTTTGCTACAATTAGTATGCCGTACTGAAGAGCTCTAATGAGAGCGAAACCGGTCTACGGTTCTAATTGTTGCGAGAATGCATCTAGTCTTACATACTTTGTCCATATATTGGGGTAGAAATGGGCCAGGGCTAACAATTTTTCAAATTGTTAGTTAGTTGTATACCGTTCTCTATTTTTAACACTCTGTGTTATTTGGAGCGGGCGTGACAACATAGTACTTGGTTCCGAACTAGGTGGCGACACGTTCACCACTCACTTAGTGTTTTAAGACTGGCTATACGATAGCCGTGTTATTTTTGGTGCATTTTTGCTACAATTAGTATGCCGTACTGAAGAGCTCTAATGAGAGCGAAACCGGTCTACGGTTCTAATTGTTGCGAGAATGCATCTAGTCTTACATACTTTGTCCATATATTGGGGTAGAAATGGGGCCAGGGCTAACAATTTTTCAAATTGTTAGTTAGTTGTATACCGTTCTCTATTTTTAACACTCTGTGTTATTTGGAGCGGGCGTGACAACATAGTACTTGGTTCCGAACTAGGTGGCGACACGTTCACCACTCACTTAGTGTTTTAAGACTGGCTATACGATAGCCGTGATATTTTTGGTGCATTTTTGCTACAATTAGTATGCCGTACTGAAGAGCTCTAATGAGAGCGAAACCGGTCTACGGTTCTAATTGTTGCGAGAATGCATCTAGTCTTACATACTTTGTCCATATATTGGGGTAGAAATGGGCCAGGGCTAACAATTTTTCAAATTGTTAGTTAGTTGTATACCGTTCTCTATTTTTAACACTCTGTGTTATTTGGAGCGGGCGTGACAACATAGTACTTGGTTCCGAACTAGGTGGCGACACGTTCACCACTCACTTAGTGTTTTAAGACTGGCTATAGGATAGCCGTGTTATTTTTGGTGCATTTTTGCTACAATTAGTATGCCGTACTGAAGAGCTATAATGAGAGCGAAACCGGTCTACGGTTCTAATTGTTGCGAGAATGCATCTAGTCTTACATACTTTGTCCATATATTGGGGTAGAAATGGGCCAGGGCTAACAATTTTTCAAATTGTTAGTTAGTTGTATACCGTTCTCTATTTTTAACACTCTGTGTTATTTGGAGCGGGCGTGACAACATAGTACTTGGTTCCGAACTAGGTGGCGACACGTTCACCACTCACTTAGTGTTTTAAGATAGCCAAGCTGCAATAAAGGCTCCTGGTTCCTACCGTTGCAATTCAAAAACGGTATGGAGTTGTAAATCTGCTGTCAACGAACAGGGCAGCAGCAATGAGGTGTTGCTGGTCTGGATACTGGGTCACTCGGCCATGATGGCAATGTTGCGGCCGACGCGCTTGTCAGAACTGGAGCCCGAGGGGACTTCATCGGACCAGAACCTGTGCTGCAGCAAAACGCATCTTAAAGACCTGGACAGAAAGAATGACAATCCAGCAATTACAAAATCTGTCAGGATTAGCTCACTCTAAGGCCTTCATAAATGGCGTGTTAGAGTCAAGGGCTAAAAAACTAAACAGTCAACAACTGAGTACTCTAGTCGGCCTGTATACAGGACACTGCCGGTTGCGTCACCACATGCGAATTGGAGTCGGTCAGGAAACTGAGTGCCGGCTGTGTATGGAGAGTGACGAGACAGCAGAGCACGTACTGTGTTCCTGTCCGGCGGCGGACAGGACTAGACACCTACTCTTTGGCAAGAGAAAGCTAGCTCCGGAAGATCCAGAGCAACTTTCGCCGGCAAAGATTATCGACCTTAGCAGGACGCTGGCTTTGTTGGACGAAGTATAGAATATTAGGCGTGAGCCACAATAGACCTTAGGGTCGCAGTGGAGGGACCGTTATGGCTCACTTACAATCAAACCTAACCTAACCTAGGTATTATCTTACACTCTTAAACTTACTAGTGAAAGGACGAACTTTTTTTACTAATGTTGGTCCCAACGTAAATGCCGATCTATAACGGCACTAAGGTATGTTGCCGAAGCAGAACTCTGTATCATAACCTCATCAATAATAAGGTGGTATATATATATATATATATATATATATATATATATATATATATATATATATATATATATATATATATATATATATATATATAATGATAATTAAGAAAAACTCTAAAACACGTTGATTTTGCTTGCGATGAGGACACTTTTTTGAGCCTTAACAGAATTTCTGGAATTCAACCGCTAGCAGGTTACTTTCATCTTCTAGGAAATCTCTTTTTATTCCCTATTCAAAGCCTAATTTAAAATATACAATTAGCTCTTCAGATATTTGCTTTCAAAATTTAAAAAAAATACAAAATATCTGTATTTAATTTGTGCTTACGCCATCAATTAGTTTCTGAAAAATAAAGTCTTGGTGATCACTGGACATTGGCAAAAAACTTACTTTTAATCTTGATGTGTTTTCGTTGATAAAGTAAGTGTATGAGTTGGTAGAGAGAAGTAAAGATGGTGATCAGCCGTAAGTAGGTTTTTAATAAACATTTTTAGTTTTTTTTTACTTTAGATTCTAACGTCTTACGAAAGTCTTTTACTAAATTTGTTTTATTTTGAACTTTTCAAAGCAATCGTATAAACAAATTAATCGGTAGATTTTAAAACTGCAGTTTAAGAATTTTTCAGTGTAATAAACAGCCTGGAGGTCTCTAGATGGCGTAAAAGCTTTGCAATATAAACATATAAAATATTAATGAACTTTGTAAAGGCATTCTAAAGTCTCGCGCTCATTTAAAAGAGCAACTGAAAATTCAAAAGTCGCTACCATAATCAACATTTTAATAATATAATAACTAAATAAAATCATAGTAGGCCATCTCCGCACATAGAAGTCTTATATCACATTAGAATTAAAAAAAAGTCTTTAAATACACGACCAAAACCCTTGTCATCATAGTCCGAATTCTAGAGTTTACTTAGAACCTCGGTGGTTCAGGGGTAAGAACGTGTGCCTCTGAACGGAAGGGTACTGTGTTCGATCACAGGGTACTCCTTTCAATTTTTCAGTACCTACTGTAACATTAACATCAACCGAGGTTCTGGCATTGTATCTGAGCAAGTTGAATGTCTGCACGTTCCGCCCTTCGAAGAGGACGTAAAGCCGTCGGTCCCGTGTCCATGCGACGTTGGGCACGCTAAAGATCCCTACCTTCTTTACAGAAAGGCAGGGGTTTGGCAAAATTTCCAGGATAGTGAGGTGAAACTGATCCCTGGCGTCGGTGATTGGCCATAGTCGCGGAAATAGGTCGATGTTAAAGAAACAAAATACACACACAGAGTTTACTTGCGAACTCGGGTGTTCGGCCTGTATGTATTTCTTTGCGGAAAATTGTATTTTTGCAAGACTGTAAGCTGCTTTGAGGCTTTAAATCGTCAGTATATGTTTATTTTCATTTTAGGAATGTTCGATGCCAGTCACGTTCCCTACAACGTCGATCGTGACCAGAGGATGGATCCTTCCTTAGAAGAGATGGTAGAAGCTGCTATCAAAGTCCTCCGTAAAAGCGATAACGGCTACTTCCTCTTCGTCGAAGGAGGTCGCATTGACACAGCTCATCATGAAGTTAAGGCCCGTAAGGCTATCGATGAACTGAGAGAGCTTTCCAAAGCTGTCCAAAGAGCTGTGGAGATGACCAATGAACGAGATACCCTAATAGTGGTGACAGCTGATCATTCTCACAGTATGACGTATAGCGGATATCCTGATAGGGGTAGGGATGTGCTGGGGTTAACTGGACTCAAGGATGATGAGAATATGGAATATCTAACACTAAATTATGCTAATGGGCCTGGGTACAGAAAGGCTGGGGATGACGGATCCAGGGTAGATATTTCTAGACTTAACTATAGTAAGTATAAATTTTGTACTTTTTTTTCACCAAATGAATAACAAAATACATACGTAGAAACTGTTCCTTCAGTCTCTGCGTCTGTATTCAGTGTCGAACAGTTTCGCCAAGTAATGACAACAATAATTACTGTATCCAATATATAACATTTAAAACTGGCTCTATTAAATGTCATTTTCTAACCCATTTCACAAAAAATAACGAGAAATATTATTCTGGTTTTATATTTCTGGATATACATATCATAAAAAATGCTCTAAAGTTACTTGGTTACAGACGAACTTGACATTATACAGGTTAGCTAATTGTGAGTATTAACACCAGAAGGATTCCAAAAACTACAAGACATAAACTAAATATAAGTTGCACGAGTAGAAAGGCATCTCAGAAGTCCCCTCAGATTTCAAATATATTTTTAGGTAACAAGATACATACAAAAAAATTAGGTGCAGCAAATCTTTATTGTAGCCAATTTTTATACGAATGGGTTCCCAACAAAAAAATTGAAGTTAAGCAATTAATAACCTAAAAGAAATAATAAAAAGTTGTTTATTGTGAAAAATGTAATATAAATTCTGTAAAATAAAGAATAGCATGCATATCACGATACGCCAGAAATTCTTAGGTTATTAAATATTTCAGTTTGAAGTTGAATCTGATATTTTTTGATAATATACAAGGAATTCCACCATGGAAATCTAATATATTACGCCTTAGCTTCTTTTTTTTGTGTGCAAAACTAAATTTTAATTTTTTTGGTTCCTTTCGGTACCTTAACCCAGAACATCCTTTCTTTTGTCAATGAACTTGAATACCATCAAATGGGATGAAATTGTCATTTTTCACTAGGACTACACAGAGTTTGGTATCAATGTATATATATATATATATATATATATATATATATATATATATATATATATATATATATATATATATATATATATATATATATATATATATATATATATATAAATCTAAAGTAAGCGGCCAAAAAAATTGAAATTTGATATGCGTATATGTGACGTATTTTTGCATATTATGACGTGATTTCCAAGTATTTACCCCTTTTATTACAGAATATACAGGATGTAGCTCTTTTTTTAATGCTAACATGGCCAGTACTTGTCAATGTCTAAAAGTATAATCTTTTTTGCTTCTAAGAGTGTTTCACAAGATGGGGGTTGCATAAGAAAAAATTACAGAAAAAAATAATAAATGTGAAGTAAGACACGAATACGAAATGGACAATAATTATCCATATTTTCCCCTAATATTTTAACTTAATTTTTTTTTGTTGCCTACAAACATTAATTGTTGGGATATAAAAACAGACAACTAAGATTCCAAATTTTTATTTTCATCGAAACATACACATGTAAAAAAACTAAATCATCTCTAATTAGTTTGAAACAATCGCATCAGATAATTGTTATACCAAATGTTCGAAATGTTGGCCTTCTGCTGCAACACAATGGCCTAATCTGTCCATAAAAGAAAGCAATGAATTTAAAAAAAATTCTTGTTGGTATTAATATCATGTAGTTCCTCGGAAATTCGATTTTTCAAATCATCAAGGTTATTTGGCTTACTTTTGTAAACCTTGGTTTTGAGGTTTCCCTACAAGAAAAAATCTAACGGAGTTAGATCTGGCGATCTAGCCGGCCACTCCAATGGACCCCTTCTACCAATCCATCGTCCAGGAAAGATAACATTTAATAATTTACGCACATTTCTCGCATAATGTGGTGGTGCACCGTCTTGTTGGAACCAAACTCTTTCGTGAAGGTTTCCATTGTTTCCTGGATATAATCTTACAAGAAATAGTAATATGGAGTTATTTAGAAGTGCTAAATATTTGTCGCCATTTAAATCTCGATATATGAGGAAAGGCCTAACAACATGTCGCTCAATAATGCCACACCAAACATTAACCCCTTTGAGGGTGTTGAATATGACTTTCCCTCATCCAGTGAGGATTATTATCGGACCAATGCCTACAGTTTTGGCGATTGACAGTCCCATTTAAACAGAACGTTGCCTCATCGGAGAAACAAATTTTATAAATAAACTGGCGATCATTTGCACACCTATCCATCATGACACCACAAAATTCTGACCTTCTATCAAAATCATCATTAGATAATTCTTGCACAAGTTGAAGTTTACAGGGATGGTATTTGTCTTTTTTCAACACCCTACGAACCGACGTTTGCGAGATCTCAAGATCTCGGGCAACTTGCCTAGTTGAGATATGGGGAGATTCGGCAATAGCCAATAGTGTATCTAGCTGTTTCTCCTGAGTTGTTGCAGATTTTGGTCTACCTAATTTTTGTTTATTTTTAACAATGTCCGTCTCTTCAAATCTATGGATAGTTTTGCCCGCAGTTCTCCTACTTATAGGAAGTCTTTCAGAATACAATTCATTAAATATCCAAGAAACCTCCTCGTGAGGTCTTTGTCTGTCTCCATATCCTCGTATAAGCCGGTTTGCAGATAATACGAAAGATAAAGATAAAGACACTGGAATGTGGGGTATCTATGAGATAGGTTGTAAAGATTAAATAAGTTGCGCAGACTAAGAAAACCAATGAGACTAGATTCCGTGAACATCTGGTACATTTGAGATAAGACAGTGTAGACAAGTTATGCGTGGCACAACATATCTGGGAAAATAATCACCACATTTATAAAGAAAATCTGAAACTTAACAAAAATATTAGCCAGGCAGCGAAGATCGATGCGTACGAAAGTATTTATATTTCTAGGGCAACAAAAACCAAAAGTGCCTTAAATCGAGCCCCGCCACTTGTTTGCAGTCCTCTGTTTGCGCTCTGTCCTTGAAGCAGATAAATATTCCTAAACTTGTCAGGTAAAGTGATAAAGGAAGTTCAAAAACCTTGTCCGGCAATTAAAATACAATTCACAGAAAATTTAAAGCGATTTAATCTCCCTCTTGGTATGGTTCTTTACCTAAGACTCCGTATAAAAAGTGGTCTTTTAGTCGAAAGTAGTTAGAATTCTTCATCCTCTGATGATGATAACTTTGTTAGTGAAACGATCATCAGGTCTTTAAAAAGATGTGTTGTTGTGATTTGGATTCTCCAAGTGTACTTATCAGTGCTAATCACAGGTCATAATCTTTACTTGGATAATTTAGTTTAATTGCTTTGTGCTTGTTGGTTAAGACCCACATACTCGCTGACTATTTTATAGCATTCAATTTACTATTCTTTTGACCTTACAAGATCAAGACCTACACGCTGGCCGACTAGTTGATAGAATTCAATTTATTATTGTTTTTACCTTATAAAATTAAGACGTAAACACTCTGTTTTAGAGAATTTAATTTACTGTTGTTTTGACCTTATAAGATATTGTTCATATTTGAGGTAAAGAAAAATGCGTAAGATACAGAACTCTGGGAACCACTCTATTAACAAGTAGGTACAACATTTGATGCACTAGAAAAATATGCGCCAAAAAATATTAACTGATTTGTCCAGAATTTATTTTCGCATGTCTAGCAGTTTATAAATAATTATCAGTAAACACCCGAATTTACCCCGCTTCCATAACTGCGTCTTAAAAAAAGCATTATGTTGTTTAACCATTTTTGAAGCACTTTGTATATTGACACATTACTACAAAATTAAGCTTTACTAATAACAACAATTGTTCTGTTTCAAAGAGGACAAAGAATTCCAATACCCTGGAATGTTCCCACTTAAAGCCGAAACTCATGGAGGAGAAGATGTGGGAATCTTTGCCAGAGGCCCCTGGTCTCATCTCTTCACAGGCGTTATAGAAGAAAACGTCATACCACATGTTATGGCTTATGCTTCGTGTGTTGGTGAGGGTAGAACAGCCTGTGATGGTTCTCAAAATCAAAGACCTTTTTCTAATAATTATAATGAACCTTCAGAAGGACTCCCTACTAGGAGAACTACGTCTAGGCCACGTAGACCTCAAAGCCAGTCGGAATCTGGTGAAGAAGATAGTTTTAGTAGTAGACCAAGTTCCAATAGACAGTCAACTAGAAGAACCACATCTAGGCCACGTAGACCTCAAAATCAGCCGGGATCTGATGAAGAAGACAATTTTAATAGTAGACCAAGTTCCAGTAGACCACATCGTCCAAACAGGCCTTCACAAGTTTTTGAAGATGATACGCTTAATTCTCGACCTACCTTAAATAGACCCCACGATTCTGTTAGACCAATGCACTCTTCTCAAGGGCATGGGAGTATGTTTGGAAGTGAAGAATTTGGTAGTCAGAGCCAGGGATCGCATTTCTCACACTCACAGACCTACCACCATTCTGAAAGGCCCATGATGTCGCATCATAACATGAATGAAGATAATGATAGAGAAACAGTTTGGGCGAAATAGATGTCATTTAGCAACTACAGTGTGTTTTGTTAAACTTAAATTATAGGAAGTGCTTTGTGATATCTAAGTATGAAATAAAAAAGTGTTCTTTTGTGTAAATAAAAATTATTTGAGACGTAGTATGCTAAGCTTAAGCCTAGTAACCTGAAAAAGTCAGCAGCGAATTTTCAAAAGATTTTTAAACATGTATTTATAGTTACGTAAACACTTCTTTTCTGTAATCAAAACTGCAATTGTTTTCTTCTCCGCGACCGGTTTCAGCTTCTACAGCATTATCAGGCAGGAAAAATTGAATTGAACATGACAAGAGATAAAAATCCGGTGCTACCCTCGAGTATTTCCACGAAAAGTTTTTTTTTATAAATAAAATGGAGATGACAGATGTGTGATATATGTCAACACTTAGCATGCAAATGAAATCAACTCTAACAATAGTAACTGGGTATAACATCAATTGAAGAGTGGAAATTAGAAAGGGCCTAAGTGTCAATATAAAAGTTTTGAGATAATTAGTACATGCAATAGAGGAGCCCGTTACTCTTGTCCATAATGCACTAAACTACAGGAGTTATTTTTTTTTGATAGATAGATTCAGAATTACGTACTGAATGTAAAAACACAAAATCCTTACAAATTAGGAGGGCGGAAGTGCCGCCATTTTGAGAAAAACCGTTTCGACCTATATCTCCGTAACCGTGCACTTTAGACTAAAAATGGTAATGACCTTTATTGTAGATAATTGGATTTTTCATCTTTTTTGTTAATTTTTTTTGTAGTATCACTCACCGTTTACAACTTATACGACTATTAGCATACATTTATTGACTTTTTTACCTATATCTTTGTTAATAATTGTTTAAAAAATAAAACGCTTATAACTTAACTTTTCAATAGACTAATTTCCTACAATTTTTACTAAAAACTTTTTTTTCTAAAATCAATATTTTCAAAGTTGTAACGCGTTAAATGTTTCACTTTTCAATCGACAAATTTTTCTGGAAATATTTTAGTAGTAGTAGGCCACTGACGGTTGAAGCTAAGACTTCAGGCTTTGTAAAACATTCTTCTTGAGACATTTTCTTTCCATAGCTTATACTAGCTTTAATTCCTTTGCGTAAATGTTGCCAATTTTGACGTTTTAAGTCGCAACTTTGACGTTTTGAGGAAAACCCCAATTTATTTTTCTTTAAATGCCTATAACTTTTTTTTCTTTAAACCTACAGACCTAAATTTTAGGTAGATAATTTACCTATAATGACGTAAAACCGTGCACCAAATTTAGTTGCCCCTACTTTGTTATTTCCGGAGATATGATTTTTTTTCGAAAGAAAACACAAAATTTTCCGGGAAAACCTGGGCCGATTTTCTTGGCTAACAAACTTATCCAAGCTACTTACAAGAGGAATATATATATATATATATATATATATATATATATATATATATATATATATATATATATATATATATATATATATATATATATACATACATACATATATATATATATATATATATATATATATATATATATATATATTGAAACTGACCCCGGATATGTGTTCTAGGGGGCATAATTAGCGCCTATTTCAATTTTTTTTTCAAAATTCAAAACTCGGGGTCTCCTCATTAGTGAATTTTTTTAAAGAAAATGCAAAGTTTTAAGTAAAAGTTCTAAAAAATTTGTCGATTGAAAAGTTAAGTTATAATCATTTTATTTTTTAAACAATTATTAACAAAAATATAGGTAAAAAAGTCAATAAATGAATGCTAATAGTCGTATAAGTTGTAAATGGTGAGTGATACAAAAAAAATTATTTAACAAAAAAGATGAAAAATACAATTATCTACAATAAAAGTCATTACCATTTTTAGTCTAAAGTGCACGGTTACGGAGATATAGGTCGAAACGGTTTTTCTCAAAATGGCGGCACTTCCGCCCTCCTAATTTGTAAGGATTTTGTGTTTTTACATTCAGTACGTAATTCTGAAACTATCTGTCAAAAAAAAATAACTCCTGTAGTTTAATGCAGAAAAAAACTCTCTATTGCCTCTACTAAATAGAGAAAAAGTAAATAAAAGTCAGAGAACTTTTTTAAGGAAAGTTTTATTAGGTATTATGCATTTAAACTGAAATGAAAAACCTGCTTCTTAACAAAAGTTTGCAAACTAAACTTCTTACTACAGAAAACTGTTTAAACAAGTAATATTAGGAAAAGGCCTAAGTGCACTAACTGATTTTGAGTATAGAAACATTCATAAAATACATTTTACTTTTTTTCTGTTTTTCTAAACCATTGTCTGAAGTAGCTGTTTATAAAAACGTTGGTGTTCTGTATTTTGAAGATAAGCAATCATGCTTCGAAGAGATACCTTCTTATTTTACGATACCTTGCTTTCTGAACGCAACTTCATTATATTAGCCTGTCTAACTCCAGCAAAAGTTTTCCCTTTCTTTAAAATATTAATTGCATCCCTTCTTGAAAATCAGAAAATGAAGTTTTTATCTTAATAAGGGTAGGGTTCATAGCTTTGATCGTTATTTGTGTAGCTTTCCTGATATTCAACTTGGTAGTGTTAATATACTCATCTGCCGCTCGTTTTAGGTCCCAAAAGCCGCATGGAGTCATGTCAACATTAAAAAGTGGAGCGTACCTTGCTGATTTTACTATTGCGTGGAGGTCTGAGGGTACAAATGCTTTAGATACTTTCTTCCGTTTTTCTACTAAAGCGAAATCTCTATCGGAGAGCATGAAACTATGGCCACTTACAAGAAATTTCTGTTCAATAGTGTGGAAAATATCATTGGCCACCAGAAAGATCAATGTAAGCAATAAAATCCTATTTTTTATTTACCCCCGCAATTATCACACCATATTACCAAATGCTCCTTAAGAGTCAATCCACGGTTAACAATGTATAAAAGACATGATGCAATTTCATTGGCTCCACTAGAAGCTACTCCCTCATGCCACATACACATGTAGGCCTCATGGAGTCCAGGATAGCGAGTGTAGAAGCGGCAGCGGCACCCCGGATGTGGGAGGAGTATTCGAGGTTTGGCCTTATTTGTGAAGTATATAAGGTATAGAGATTAGCTGGTGAAAAGTATTTGCGAGCCCGGAAGAGGAAACCTAATTTCTTAGCAGCCGCTTCTGCAATTGATGTGACATGTTGGTGCCAATTAAGATTTCGATCCACAGAAATGCCAACAAGAGAAAAGGACTCATTACTTTGAATAACTTGGTTGTTCATTGTGATGGGTCTAGGGCTGGTGTATCTCTTGTGAGAAAGAAAGCAAGACTTAGTTTTGGTGGGGTTGAATTGTACAAGATTTCTACTTCCCCAGTCTAATATTTTTTGGAGATCCACGGAGACAGAACCCTCCATGAGTCTGCGATCCTAATCTAATTGGGCTAAAGAGACAGGTTTAGAATATTGTATATTTGAATGGAGGGTGCTGTTGTCCGCGTAGCTGTGAACTGGATTGGATGTGCTCGAGAGGAGGTCATTGATGTGGAGAAGAAACAAAGTAGGGGCTAAAGCTGAACCTTGTGGAACTTCTGCATTAATTGGATACAGTTTAGAGGAATGGCCATCCATAACAACAGATATGCTCCTGCTGGAGAGGAAATTTGCTGTCCACATACAGAGTTTTGGTGGTAGGCCATAGGCCGGAAGTTTATTAAGCAGCGCTGCGTGCCAGACCTGGTCGAATGCTTTGGATATGTCTAGAGCAACAATCTGGGATTCACCGTGTTGTTCCATAGACTTGTTCCAAGAATGGGTGACAAAGGAAAGGAGGTCGGCAGTAGATCTGCGCTGACGGAATCCATACTGCCTGTCGTGGATGAGACTGTGGTTTTCAAGCAATTTTAGTAATTCGGTGTTTATATACTTTTCCATCACTTGAGAGACGACTGAAAGGAGAGAAATGGGCCTGTAGTTGCTGGGAAGCGCTTTGGGTCCTTTCTTGGGGATGGGTTGTACTCGAGCAGTTTTCCAGTTACTAGGGAATATGCCTTTATTATAAGATATCTGAAACAGACGAGTCAGGATAGGAGCAAGCTCTGGTGCGCATTTTTTGAGAACAATTGCTGGGATCTGGTCAAGGCCAGAGGCTTTCCTGGTATTAAGAGAAGAGAGCATCTTTCGTACCTTTTTAGTTTTGAAAATGATATCCGTCATTTTATGCGCGACATTGGGGACTGTTGGTGGTTGAACATTTAGGGGTGGGTTGAGAGTAGAATTGCCGGCGAACAACGAAGCAAAAAGTTCAGCCTTGCCCAGGGCGGTAGAAACAATTTCATCCCCTGAGACAAGAGGTGGGAACGTGCTTTTGCAGAAATTATTCCCAATAGATTTAGCAAGAGTCCAGAAGAGTTTGCCGCCGTTGGAGCTTAAGAGGACTTTGTTTTTGATGTGGTTATTAAACGAGTTTTTTGCCTTAGAAAGAATGCGGACATAGCAGTTTCTTGCGTCGTTAAATGCTTGACGATTTTCTTGAATGGGATTGTGTAGAAGCGTTTTGTGAGCTTTGACCTTTTCAAGTCTGGCCTTGTCACAGGATTTAGAGAACCAGGGCTTTTGAGTGGCTGAAAAGGTTTTCTGTGTACGTCGGATAAATAATTCCATGCCAGCTTGGATAATTTCGGTGACGTTTTGTGAGATATCAGAGGAGTCAGGATGAGAGAAGCAGACAGACGCCCATGGAAATGAGGAAAAGTAATCCCGCATTTCGTCCCAGTTTGCGGAGTTGTAGTGCCAAACGATACGTGGGTGTGATGACTGTGTGACCTCGGGTTGCATTGCGCAGGAAGCAGTGACCATGCCGTGGTCTGAGCGACCAAGTGGGGCGGTGACTGATATCTTATAGCATTCAGGTTGTGTAGTAAGAAGGAGATACGAGGGATTTGAGCTGTGTGTTGGGATACGAGGAAAGTAAGTAGGTTGCTGAACCATATTGGCTGCAAAGGCCTCCGCTGCTCTCCCTTGTGGATCGGTTTTTGAAGATCCTAGCCATTCCTTATTATGGACATTGAAGTCACCAAGAATAGTGACCTCGGAGGAAGGATATTCAGAAATCAGATAGTCGGTTTTTTAGAAAGGTAGTCAAAGAGCTGGACACAGTTGTTGTCAGAAGGTGACCGGTAAATGCAACAGATGAATTTAGTAGCAGCCCTGAGAGAAAGTTTTATCCATAGTATGTCTTTTCTTCCAGCTTCTAAATTGGGGAGTCTGGTGCAGGGTAGATTGATACGGACGTATGCGCACACGCCTCCATGCTATCTAAAGGAACTAAGGAGCTCATACCTCGGGAAATTAAGGTGATTAGTGGCTGTTTTGGCACTGATTTGGGTTTCGGTGAGGAAGAGGAGTTGGGGCCTGTTAGCCTGGAGGAAATGGTGGACGGAGTTCAGGTTAGAATTTAGGCCACATATATTCGAAAAGGATATGTTTAATCTCGATGTTGGCGCCCCCTGTACACCCCTCTCCAGGAGATCCGAATGGAGGGGTATTTTGCCTCCGGAATATTTTGTACAAGGAGGAGCCATCATTAATTTTGTTTATAAGGGAAACCGACTCATACACCAGAACCAGAAACGTCCGTTGGGACTTCACCGATGTATGGGGTGGTACTTTCTCAGGCGTGAAAAAATCCTTTACTATTACGTAAAGGAAAATTCCACTACCACCTGCTATGGATTGGATTGGATCAATGTCTACCCCTTTAAAAATAAGATTAATAAAGGGACTATCAATTGTCCAATAGTTATGCTTTTCGACATAGTAGGAGGATACAAAACATTATCATTTTGCATCCATGCCTATTGTCAATGATGGGACAAACATGACCTGCTGTAGATGCATGGATAAACAACACTGTGCTTTCGGGATCTTGAGACTCAATCGTATCTTGCTTTAATATCTCTGTTGCCCTTTCGGCCTTTCGATGATGGATATCCAGCTGAACTTTGGCAGATTGACTTGACCCGTTGTTGGGTTTAATTTGACACTCCAGTTTGTCACATGTGCTACACATATCGACTCGTGGTCTGTGGAAACTTAGGTTGTGAAAATCCTTGATGAAAACAGATCTATAAAATTTGTAGGTGGCTGGCGAATCTGGGTGTAATTTGGTAAAAACTTTAAACAGTTTGTGAATATTTAAGTCAGGACTAAGGTATTCTTTTTCAGATTTGGCCCTTGAATAATGACCAACTTCCCTTGGAACTTTTTTACCAGAAGGCGATCAGCTTCAGAAAATTTTGGAGCAGCATGTCTGGTACGTTTATCATTGTAACAGGTCTTACCCAATTTCTTCTTTTTAATGAGGACCCGTACTTTTTTATCGTTAACAGCGAATGTATTCTGAAATGTTTTCTCATATACTCGAACAAATTTTCCTTGGCCATCAGGAAGGGAGTAATATATTGTTGCTTGATGCCTGCTATTTTGCTTATCCTCATATGAACCATGTCGCCTTTTTTGAACATCACAAATACTTATAAGCCCCATTAGAAAAGTGATTTGTGTTTTATATCTTGTGCATTGTACTTTTCAAAAAGAGAACGTCTTCTTTCGTGTGTAATACATTTGCAGTTGAACTTGCATTTGCATATAATCTACAAAAAAATAAACAAGGTTATAACCGGAAAATAAAACTAGCTATTTTCGCGGAGACGATCCAGAACTGGTTCTGAACGCTAAGGCCTACCCTACAAATCCATTCACAAACCAATGTCAACACACACACACCACTTTCTTAGTGTGATTCCGACCTTAGTGTTCAGAACCGGTACGGAATCGTCTCTGCGACAATAGCTATGCGTTTGTATTTCATACCTGCTGTTCTGGATAGCTTTTTTCAGGTACTATCTTATTCTTATAAGTTTTGTATGACTTTTCACTTGTTTTTAAACGACTCTGTTCACTTCTGAATGAACCACTGCCTTTACTTCTCGGTTTTCTTTAATTTTCTTCCTTTATAATGTATTCAAAATCAAGAAATTATCACATACAACATACACGTGCAAATGTCTAGACATAACTAAGGTTATGAATAATTATATTGGACTTAGAACCTTTCTAAGGAAAATGCTCGCGCACATACAACTACCGACATATACGAGGTGCTCTAATAAAGGCAAAATTTTAATTTTGGCGCTTAGAACCTTTCATAGGACATAAAGCATGGCACATAGAACCTTTCTATGTAAAAAACTAAATTTGAGAAAAATGACACTTAGGCTCTTTTTAATTTTCACTCTTCAATTATAATAATAAATAACCGAACCAACAATAACAGCAATAGAGGCAGGTTCTATCTAACGAAAATATCGACCTACACCCATTAAATTATTAAAACTATTTTTAATAGAGTGTACGTAATGTAAGGCTAGATGTTTTCTCACCATTAGTCGAAAGTCAGACCGGTTTCGGTCTAATTAGAGCTCGTCAGTACGGTATACTAATTACAGCGAGAACACACCTATAAAATAAAACAGCTATGGTAGCCAGCCTCGCAGAACATTGTGAGATGTACGACAGGGTCGCCATCTCGGTGCGGAACCAAGTAGTATGTTTTCACGACAGCTCCATATAATACAAATTGTTACAAAATACAGAATGTGTACAACCAACTAACAGTTTTGTAAATTGTCAGCCCTGGGCCATTTCACAATGTTCTAGGAGGCTGGCTACCATAGACCGTTTTACTTTGTAGGTGTGTTCTCGCTGTAATTAGTATAGTATGAGCTCCAACTAGAGTAAAACCGGTCTGCGGTTCTAATTATGGTGCGAATACATTTTGCCTTACATACATTGTCCCTCTATTAGGGAAGAAATAGGCCAGAGTTAACAATTTACAAGATTGTTAGTTGGTTGTACACAGTCTCTATTTTATAACATTTTGTGTTAGTTAGACCTGTGGTGAGAACATATTACCTGGTCCGCACCTAGATGGCGACCCTGTCGTACCTACATCTCACAATATTTTAAAATTGGTTTTGATAAGTTTTCATTAGCCAGGATGTCGACCTAGTGTGGGGGTGCAAAATATCTCGGATGTTTTTGAAGATATGGAAAAAAATTCAAAGATTTGCTCCCTTTTATTTCCTAAGATATACAAAAATAAAATATGGCGGTGTATACAGAGTGTCACAAAAGTCTTTTACCGGCATCAACTTCTTTTTTTTTTTAAATAGCAGCCCCTGCTTTTTATGACATTTTCAGATTCTTGGAAAAAAATAGAGAGTATGCCGTCATAAAAATTTTCATCGGAATCCCAATACTTTTCGGGTGATTCGAAAAGTCGTGTGAAAATAGAATTTTCGTTGGTTTACAAAAATATCAGTTGTAGCTTGATAACGACCTGTTAGTTTTCTGAGAAATTCGTGACTCGATCAAAATATGAGGTCAAACTGGACGAAACTTATACCGGGCGTTCAGTAATTTGTTTTTCCAAAAGAAGTTCAAAGTTTGAAAACTCGATCATTTAAAATAGAAGATCCTGTATTTTTCCTGACATTCGATTAGATCAGATACGGGCCTATATTTTTTGTCAGACGTTAGCTATAACAAAAATCTACAGTTTCAAAAATATTACCACTTTTTTTATAATACGATAGTTATAGATAGATAGATAGATATTGTACCAAAGCTGTTACAAAAACAGATGAACTTGCCAATAAAATTATAACACATATACACCTACGACCAAAACAATACATAACAAAAACAAAGTATGCATAAAGTAGGAATATACAAGTCATAAAAAATATGGAAATAACAGACATCTTAACAAATTAAAACATAAATCACTAGTGTCAAAATATAGCAGATGCACCTTCTAAATCTTTAGATACAATTACAAACGACACTAGCACTTAAAACTTAAATATTCCTTAGCCGAATAAAAACAATTTCTTAATAACAATTCTTTTAGTTGGCGTTTGAAATGGTTAACATTAAATATCTGGCTAATGATGACAGACAAGTGATTATATAAACGGGCAGCAGCAGAGTAAGGTGGTCGCTCATAGTCAGCTGTGTCATGGCTACTTATCTCAATGGTGAGTCTTTTTCTCGTGTCATAAGCACATACGTCCGCATTAAATTTAAAACAGTAAGAATATAGTTTCACAAACATAATAGCTTTGTAGATGTAGATGCAAGGAACAGTCAAGATGGAGTGTTGTCGAAAATAAAGCCGACAGCTACCCTTCAGCTGAATACCAAACATAAGTCTGATGATTCTCTTATGTACCACAAATAGCCGCTAAATTATAGTAGCACAACCCCAAGCAACAGTGTTGTAAGATAGTGTGGAATAAACAAGTGCGTAGTACACAGACATCAACACATGCTGGTCCAACACATCCCTCTATCTCACCAATGCAAAAAAAAGATTAATTGAGCCTGCCACAAACAGAGTCTACCTGAAGTTTCCATGAAAGGTTATTCTGTATAACGGAGCCCAAGTAAGTCACAAACTCAGAAAAACTAAGACCCATAGCCTCAATTGAATAGAGAAAACCATCCGAAAGAACCCTCCTTCTAGCATAGTGGACAAGAACCGTTTTGTTCATGTTAATCAGAAGGAGATTTTCATGACAGCACTCTTTAAAGACTGTAAGAATTTTATTAGTCGCCTCAAGAAGCCTACCAGTGAAAGTCGCTGACACCACCAATGCAACATCCTCGGCGTATATTATCACGTCGCACTCAGTGATATGGGACGGAAGGTAATTAACGTGCATCAGAAACATTAACGGCCTCAGGACTGATGCCTTCGACAACAAAATCTGACCGATCTTCACCCTCATGAGTCTACGTGATAGGTAGGACCTACACCATTCCAAAATTTGACCCCTCACACCCATTGTTTTAAGTTTCCCCAACAGAAAATCGTGGCTAATGCTATTAAAGGCACGACTCAAATTGAAAAACATTTCTATTATTCTGCAAGACGTAAGAAACAGCGGTCGCAGTAAAAAATCATTGACGAAATCCATGCTGGCAACCTGACAGCAAACCGTTAGCCGTATAGAAGGCAACTATTCTCTTAAATACAAGTTTTTCTAATATCTTAGCGAAAACACTAAGAATATCAATGGGCCTATAACTATCTATCGACTGTATATCGTTCTTCTTGTACAGTAAAATAACAAGAGCAATCTTAAGAAGAGTGGGAAAGCAGCCACCATCTATAGGCAGATTTATTACATGCGCCAAGGGAACAACAATGTGAGAAGCTACTGTTTTGATAATATATGTTGAAATGTTATCAGTGCCACGTGAATTGGAATTTTTTAGTTCTCGAACGCATTGCAAAACTTCTTCGGCAGTTATCGGCTCCACGAACATATATTTAATACAAGTCTGACCCAGGGTGCATTGATCAGGTAGTGTACTATAGTGTATTTCCACACAATTCTCAGCCACAGAATAAATACTCACCACACTTTTCAGCGATGTCCTGTTCTTCGCTGTAGAACCGACCATCGATTTCTTCCATGTTGTAGGACTTGCCACTTTATTAGTGCGATTCAAGGTATAATTGGCCACACGCCAGATTTCCTTACTCGAATTATTTGCGTTAGCAATCTGTCAACCATTGTAGTTCTTGTTTGCAAGACGGATGTTTTTGAGAGAGGTGGCGCCGTGGCCTTCCTAGGCATGGAGGGGGGCTTCAGCAACACCTCATTCGGATCGGTACTGGCAGCAGTCAGGGAGCGTGGAATAGAGGAGACTTGCTGCAGGTGGATCGGTTCCACGCACAGGGACAGGACGGTGTTCACCTCACTCGCGGGAGGGACTAAGCTGACGGGGGTCGCGGAGGGGTGTCCGCGAGGGAGCGTTATGTCACTCCTGCTCTGGTGCCTAGTCGTAGAGGCCTACTAGGGAGGCTCTCGGAACGGAGGAATGAGGTACAGGGCTATGCGGACGAAATTGTCTTCATAGCCCGAGAAAAGGTTACACAGTCAGTGTGGGAGCGCATGCACACAGCACTGAAAGTGGTGGAAAGGTGGACGGTTGGCCAAGGGCTCGGAGTGAGCCCCGAAAAAGCAACCGTCATATCGTTTACGTTGAGGAGGAAGTGAGAGAGCCACATCACTCTCACTATACGGTAGAAACACCACAATGGCCAAGAAGGTAAAATATCTTGGGGTCGTATTGGACTCTAAGCTAGCTGGAATGGCCACGTTGAAAAAAATACTGCGTAAGGCAGTTATGACCCCAGCCGTCACTAGGCGGCTGTATGAAAAAACTTGGGGACTAATACCTAGTATCGCCCACTGGCTGTACACAAAGGTGGTCAGATCATAGATAACATACGCGGCACTGGTCTGATGGCCTAAGGTGACACAATCCCGTGCCAAACAAAAAATAGGCAAGATCGAAAAGATGGCATTCCTGGACATCATAGGGGCCATGACTTTAACCCCAACAGCCGTAATGGAGGTGTTGCTGGATCTTCTCCCCTACACTTAGTTATCCTGGGGAAGGCCAGGCTTGGACTATACAGACTAGCTTGCGATGGTAGACTGAAGATCAACCCAGGCTGCAGGGGCCACTACGAAATTCAGGAGATCGTGAAGGAGCCCATGCTTGAAATGAAGTCAGACTTCGCGAGCCCGCGAATCTTAGGGAAAACAATTTTACAGTGGAAATCCCCGACCGCGAGGCAAGGCGGGAGGAGACGCTGGGCTTACCACGGGACGCGCTCGTCTGGTTCACGGATGGATCCGGTGGGGAGCGTGGGACGGGGGCAAGTGTTTATTCAGAAGGTTCAAGGGTAAGTCATAGCATTTCCCTCGGAGCCCATGCAACGGTCTTTCTGACCAAAATGTATGCCATCCTGCCTGTGTGCGGGAGAACAAGAAGAGGGGCTACACCAACAAGCATATCCTCATAGCGACAGACAGCCAGGCAGCCCTTAAGGCCCTAAGTAACCCACGGGTAAATTGCAGGCTGGTAAGTGAATGCCGAGACAAGACGAGAGACCTGGTTGGGCAGAATGAGGTCACCCTCATCTGGGTGCCGGGTCACTCGGTGGTCAATGAAGAAGCTGACAGTTTCGCGAAGAGAGGGTCAGTAGAACCATGTACTGGGCAGACTGTCCAGGGCTCAGACAAGAGAAGTCAGTAATTGAGGAACCCAGTTCAAAGAGAGCTGTGGAGCTGCTAAATCTTAGCAGAGGACCGCTCAGAAACACAACAAGGCCCTTGACGGGACACATGGCCGTGAAGAAACACCTACATAAAATTGGACGGTTCGAGGGAAACCTGGCATGCAGACTCTGCGGCGAAGGGGAGGAATCAGCCCAGCACATCTTGTGCGAGTGCAAAGCTCTGGACCGCAAAAAAACTGATCTACGGTCAGCCTAGACCAGAGACAGAGCAATATAAAACTTCACCCTACCAATTGCTGTGCAGATTAGTTCAAGGTACAGTGATTTTGGAATGGGTGGAGTAGAAAAAGCAAAGGGCATGCACAATAAGCTAAATGTTGCGGTGCTATTGGGGCGGCAAAGACGCGGACAAACCCTGAGGGGAAAAATGGCACTTACGTGCTCTTCTAGGTAAATGTTTTCTAATAGGGGTGGACATTCTCTAGGAGATATTCTATAATACATACTGTAAACATCAAACAAAACTAATTTACTGTTTGGGGAATAATTACGTTGTTTAAATTTGCGTCAGTTCACCAGAATTATCAAACTGAATATTTTGGAATGTCATTGTATTCTCTAATACGGGAAACCGAATTGCTGCCTATCTTATGATCAGGTGTAATGTTATAACTAACCAGTGTTCTAACAGGAATCTTAAGTTTGTGATTTTTTAAATGCCTATACATAAGTAGCTGGTGGTAAGATTTTTTTCCTTGTTCACTTAACAAAGACGTATTTTTAGGTTTTATCTGAATGGGATTCGTCAGGTTTGTTCTCTTTTCTGCGGTAATAAAATCCCTAATTGTTCCGTTGTATACGTCTTTATTTATAGCTACAGTTGTGCTTCCTTTACCAGTTTTAGTAACAATTAATCGTTTACTAATCTTTGATTCTGAATGGATTTGCCAATTTTATTTTTATTAATTGGAGGTTTGTCATGTAAGTAGATGGCCATAAAACTTCACATGTTAGTTTTTCGTACTCCCGGATGGTTCTGGCTATTTCAGATATAGAAGCTAATTGTGGTTGTAATTTAAAATTATGTACAGTATTTATAACCTTCGTTTATTAAGGAAATATCGTCAGGTCTAAAAATTGTAACGCCTAAGCTTTTAAATCTTTTGTCGAACTTATGCGTTCGTGGGGGAGCTGTTTCTCGATTTCGTAAGTGCTATACCCTTTCTAAGTTTTCGATTTTGTTTGTTTGTGCTTGCGTTTTTATTAGAAATTTCATTTCGTTATGGAATATATATGCATGGTCGACTACTATTATGAACCCTATTGGATGTAGTTTATAAGTAAGTTCTGAATGTAGTACCTTGATATAAGTCTGCAAACTATCATGAATGTTGAAACAATTTCTTGGAGGATTTATTTTTACATCGTGTTGATTTTTCTTCGGAATTCCAAATTAATTGACCTTTGTTATCAGCACAAATAAATTAACTCCAATAATTTTAATGAGGGCGCCATCTTTTACCAAATAGCGGAAGCGCCATCTTTTACTAAATACCGGAAGCATTTAGCAGGACAGCATTGAAAATAACCACCGATTGACTGTTCTTGCTGCATATAATTTTCCCTAAACGTCTTCCAGAGTCCGACCGCTTGCCGACTTCATTGATTCTTCGACTTTGTGTTTTGATTATTTAATATCACAAAAAATATACAGTACGGAAGCTTTTACTAGTTAACTAGAGTTGGATTTCTTATAGAAAGAAACATGATATTTTGATAATTAATAATGTAGGCTATTCAAAACATAAGGTTTAAAAATTAAATAAAAATAAAAAAAACCGCCTAAAGTATTTTTTTTTAAAACGGAAACCCCCTGTTTTCCTGATATTCACTTATTTAGATTTAATATAAAGATAACTTTGCATAAGGTTCTCTCGTACGAAAATTTGTCGTTTCCGAAATAATTAAACATATTTTTTTAAACCAACAATAATAAATAGTTAAAATCTGTCACGTTTATTGGCACCCTATGATTCAGCTTTTACTATGTTATGACAAAATGCTTCGTCAGAGACCCACCAAAGGCTACCTTGATGAATTCACAATAAAATTAGCCATCTGACAATCACATAAAATACAGGGTGTTTAATTTTTTTAAATTCGTTACGACGTCATAACTTGAAAAATGTGTTTATTAAAAAAAATTCAAAAACCTATAGAGAAACTTTCATTCGGATGTATCTTTAATCTACTTGAAACTAAGGCCAGAAATAGGGTGTTCCCACCATATTGCCGAACCCTATATATTATATTATATAATGACTGAAGAAAATATTGTTGACGTATTATGTATATCTACAATAGCGTAATCTAAAAGAAGATAGATTACAGCCAACTAACAACATACAGGGTATTCTATTAAAAAAGATACTCAATATTCTATAAACCTAGAAAGTTAAATTTTGGTACGTGGTTACGCCTTTACTAGGAAAATATTTCTGCCCATTTTCATCAATATAACTTCGTTATTTTTTTAGATACAAATTTTTTTCTAAGAAAAACATTTTTTTTAGAAAAACTTGTCTGATCGGGCTGCCTAGCGAACTCATCCAAGCCATTAATAAAAAAAAAGGCACTTGCAGCGTTTCGTCAAAATCGGTTAATTATTTTTGGCTTATCGGTTGGATACATTTATATATATATATATATATATATATATATATATATATATATATATATATATATATATATATATATATATATATATATATACAAACAGACCTTTCTGAATCACCCTATGCTAAACAAGCACACCTGTATATTTGTTAAATAATCAAGGTAAATGGATAGAATGATATTTATACAAAAAGAGCAGAAAACCAAGAGGAGAATTGATTAGTTATTTTGCTATTGCCTGTTCATTCACTCGATTGTTCACCTTATTTATTTAGTCGCTTCAATAAAAATGCCCCAGTGAAATACGAGCAGGGTGAAAATACCTCCCTAACGACAACATAGGACATAGTACAGCTCAACTAAAAGTTTAATCCCTAGTCTGTAACGTTTCTAAATGTAATGAATCCAACCGGCAGATTTATTAGTTGCCAATAAAGAACAAAAATCCTGGACGCAGCAAGTGCGTTATGGTAGTGAATTTTCATAGAAACGATCTGGCACACAATATTTTATTATAACTTTTTTTTTGTAACATAGAAATCTAAATTTTGGTGTATAGTTTACTTTTAGTGAATTTTTTTTTTAAAAAAATCACTAATAGAAAGGTATCGATGGTGAGACTTTGCAAAAAATTTTTCAAATGAGCGTGAACTACGACCCCTAGAACCCATATCCGGGGTCAGTTTCAATTTTTATAATATATATATTATATATATATTATATATATATATATATATATATATATATATATATATATATATATATATATATATATATATATATATATATATATATATATATATATATATATATATATGTATATGTATATGTATCCGTCTGATAACTCAAAAAATAATTAACCGATTTCGATGAAACTCGACAAGTGCCTTTCTTTTATTAATGGCTTGGATGAGTTCGTTAGCCAGGAAAATCGGATGGGGTTTTCTGGGAAAATGTTGAGTTTTCTTTCAAAAAAAAATTTTTTTCTCCGAAAATTACAAAGCTGTTCTAATGAAATTTAACGAATGTATTGCCTTAAGAGATACCTTACTACCAAAATTTAACTTTCTAAGTTTATATAAAATTGAGTTATTCAAATTTTTAATTTTCTTTCGAAAAATTTTTTTTCCCCGAAAATTACAAAGTTATTTTAATGAAATTTGATGGATATCTTGCCGTAGGAAAGACTTCACTACATACCAAAATTAAACTTTCTAAGTTTATAGAAAATTGAGTTATTGAAATTTGAAACATTTAATAAAAATTCACTACCATAACGCACTTGCTACGTCCCGTTAGTTATTTTTTATATCTAAGATACATGTTCTAGGATGTTCTTTAACGTTACTAGTTTCGCTGCTTGACAAATACAATTGCTGATTTATTTTTCCCGAGACACCCAAATCATTTTTTCCATAGTAAGTAACAACTAGAATTACTTCCACATCGTCACAACGTGTGGAAGTATCGCATCGGCAACAAAAATTTAATTTTTTTTCGCTTAAACGTCGTAAAAAGTATTAAAACATATAGCAAACATGATTTGGGAACGAAATTTTTTTATCTGTCGGTCTATCTGTCTGTATGTCTGTCTGTTTGTAGCGACGATAACTTTAGAATGTACTGAGATATCATCTTCAAATTTGGTATACAGTTAGCATCCGATAAACGAACGGATTGTTTTTGGGTAAAATCACTACAGGGGGTAGGGTGGATGAACAGGGGGTGATTTGGCAAAAATTGACATTTTTTCGCTAAAACTAGAGTAATATAACGTTTTTGTTAAATTTCAGCAAGCATCTAGTATTCTGTGCTGAAATTAAATTAGGGGTTGAATCTGTGGGAGTGAAATATTATTGATAAAAATTTCGAATTATTTTTTGTTAAAATGGCGTAAAGAGTCTTATAACCATATTACATAATATATACAGTTGTCCCAAACTAGATGGTAATGTATTGCTATCTTCGTTGTTATTATTAGAGCTAGGGAGACGGTTAAATTAGCAATATTTCGTAGAATTTCATGCTAATTCCAAATATTACTTGTATCTTGCCATGCCTCTTTTCGTGTTCGAGTTATTTTGAAAAAACAAAATTTCTCGATTTTTTCCCCTTCAATATCTAAGTAGGCTTTGATCTGACATGTCTAAGACTTGCATATTATCAGGACGCTTTTGACAAAGTAATCTTTTTGTTCTATTCTCAACTTTGAATTGTCATTTGTTTTTGAGCTACATGTATCAACGTTTGTTTTTATTATGGCAGCCATATTGGATTTTTTGTTCATGTGATAGCCTGTGAATAGAGATTTCCAATAATGTACAACATGCTTGACAAATCTTGTAATTGCACTGACAATTTTGAGAAAAACCGTTATGAGGATAGTAGGCTATGAAATCCAATACCAGAAAACAAATAACAAAAAAAAATTGTTCAAAAAGCAGTAGGCCATGGAGTCTAACAATGGACTTCTATTTTTAACATAATTTTCCGTATTGATTCACATAAAAAAATAGGAACTTTGAGCACACCAATGAATCGGCCCATTGTTACAAATAATATTTTACATTATAACATTATCCTAAAAAAAAATTATAATTTAATTAAATAGGTAAACCTAGTAAATAAATAAATTTACTAACAGAACTCAATAAAAATCATGTTAATGATTTACGAAGACCCCTTTGAAAATTGTTTGATTTTTAAACCTAAGTGAATTGAAAAACAACAGAAGAAACGTTGCTATGGATATAACACTATCGCGACAATTAAGAATACTGTCGTTCTTAATTATCTGAACAATTTGAGGTGTGTTTAACACATTGCTTAAAATTTTGTACTAAATAGTTTGTTTCCTGTTTATTTTAAATATTATTCAACAATATGTTCAGTAATGAAGAATATTTTGACTTGTTGGAATGTTATATATGTTCTAACCGAAATACTAAGGCAGCTGCAGATTCATATCAAAACAACTACCCAGAAACAACCAAACACAAAAATATTTCGCAGGACAGTGACCAATCTATTGAACGACGCTGGCTTCCACGCAAAGAAACTACCAATTCCTAGAAATGAAGAATACTGTCATTTTTAATGATCTGAACAATTTAAGGTGTATTTAACACGTTGCTTAAAATTTTGTACTAAATAGCTTGTTTTTTGTTTATTTTAAAGACTATTCAACAACATGTTTAGTAATGAAGAATATTTTGACATGTTGGAATGTAAGATTCGTTCTAACCGAAATACTGAGGCAGCTGCAAATTCATATCAAAACAACTACCCAGAAAGACGACAACCATACACCAAAATATTTCGCAGGATAGTGACCAGTCTATTGAACGACTGTAGCTTCCACGCAAAGAAACCACCAATTCCTAGAAATGAAAATAGAAATAATGCCGTCTTACAGGTTTCAAACGAAAACCCCCTGCAATCTGTTCGGTTTTATGGTGAACAAATTGACGTTCTAAAAAGTACGGTACACCGTGTATTGCAACAAAGTCATGACCATCCATACAAACCTACAATCGTACAAGGCTTAAATGTTGACGATTACCCTAAGCGACTTCAATTCTGCAGATGGTATCAAGGACAATGTCAGCAAGATGAAAATTTTCATTTGAAAATAATATGAATTGATGAATCCAGATTTACAAATTGTGGTGTGTATAATCGCCATATTAGGCATTATTGGGCAAATTAAAATCCCCGTCTAGAGCAAGAAAGACGATTGCAAGACAGATTTGGTGTTCATGTTTGGTGCGGCTTATTAGGTAAAAAAGTGTTATTTTCATTTGTAGTATAGACAGTTAATTTTGAAAAATTTCAGGTAACTTCATTGTTGGCCCGTTCTTTTTCGAAAATAATTTAACTGGGGAAAGGTATCTTAATCTATTGAGAAATGATATCTTGCCAACAATTAGAAGAGTTCATGATAATTGAGACGGGATTTGGTGCTAACAAGACGGTTGTCCAGATCACAATGCTAGGATAGTCAAAGAATTTTTGTACCAAAATTTTAATAATCGTGTCATTTGTAACAGGCCAGTTCATTGGTGTGCTCGAAGTCCTGATATAACAGCCATTGGGGTACTCTGAAGAATGATGTGTATAATTTCGATCCAACACAAAATATCAATGAATTTCGAAACAGAATCACGAAAGCTATAAATCATATTAACCAAAACACCCTCACCAGAGTTTGCAGGCATGTTTCAAAAAGGTGTATAAAGTGCATTGAACAAAACGGTGGCCATATTAAACAATTTTCTATTTAGTGTATTTTTAAGTTTCTATTTTATTATTTGTTGAGTTCCGTTTCTAATTGTGTGGTTTTGTGGAGTTTAAGTTCTTATTTGTTATTGCCGGATTTCGTTATTAAACTGTTTCACATAATATTACCTAGCATTTTTATCCAACTAAGTATTGTAAATTAAATCACAATATGTTTTTATCGTGAATCATTACGGAAAATTATGTTAAAAGTAGAAGCCTATTGTTAGACTCCATGGCCTACTGCTTTTTGAACACTTTTTTTGTCATTTGTTTTCTGGTATTGGATTTCATAGCCTACTATCCTCAAAACGGTTCTTCTAAAAATTGTCAGTGCAATTACAAAATTTCTCAAGCATGTTGCACATCATTGGAAAGCTCTTTTCACAGGCTATCACATGAGCAAAAGATCCAATATGGCTGCCATAATGAAAACAAACGTTGATACCTGTAGCTCAAAAACAAATAACAATCCAAAGTTTAGAATAGCACAAAAGGATTACTCTGTAAAAAGTGTCCTGATAATGTGCAAGTCTTAGAAATGTCAGATCAACGTCTACTTAGATATTGAAGAAAAAAGAAATCGACAAATTTTGTTTTTTTTTCAAAATTACTCGAAAATGAAAAAATACAGGGCAAAATACAAGCCATATTTGGAACGAGTATAAAATTCTACACAACATTGCTAATTTAACCATCTCCCTATCTCTAATAATAACGGAGATAGCAATACATTTCCATCCAGTTTGAGACACACTACATATTATTTAAAAAGTTTATACATATGCGACAAACCCTACTTCGTTCAATCGTTGACTCACACTGTACCTAGGCCCGTACACAAAACAACCCCACTATAAACTTCCACAGAACCAAAATAAATTCAAATTACAGTACTATTCACAAAGACTTTGCCTACTGAATTTCTACATTTCAGTAAAGTATAATTAAATTATGCAAACATAATTTTCATATTGATCATGTGGTATTACATATTACAATCTAATCTTGTTATTTACCAGTGGTACAGAATATTAAACAGAATTAGGACCTCAATTTGGGCAGTAAAAGCCGGCCTATTTCCAGATTAATTAGTATCACCTACAGCTGATATGCAATATCTCTGGTAAAGCATGCAATGCAAAAATAAACATTGTTAGTTAATCTTCGGAAAATTTTAATAAACAAAATTTAGCATTTTGAGAGGTGCTTTTCGAAAAAGTTTCAGCAGTACTGAAATGGTCAAAAGATTACAAAAACACTCTTAAAATGAAAATAGAACAAAGAACTTATAATACTGCGACTAATTAATGTATAACAGTGCATACTGAAGAGGAAAAACCATGCCCAATATTCATCTAAAACTATCTCAGTCAAAAGCTCACAAGATATTATTGATCCTATGTGGAAAGAAACCAGAAAGAAAGAGAGATGTTTGCTGTCAAGGTAAGCGATGACAAAAATAAACAAAATGCAAAAACAAAGCAGAGTTGGTCGACTTCAAGATGTAGGCAAAGAATTATATATATATATATATATATATATATATATATATATATATATATATATATATATATATATATATATATATATATATATATATATATATATATATATAGAGAGAGAGAGAGAGAGAGAGAGAAAGAGAGAGAGTTTTATTTAAACTGTATAACTTACATCCTACAATCAAAAATCAACAATCTACTTTTTAGAAATTCCCTTTTTGCCTCATGGGGCCGGACTCTGCCAAAGCTTTGTGTTCTTAATTTCAGAATAATTAATTAATTTACAAATCTGATAAAACTTATTGTTTATCTTTATCTTTGCTATTGCTATATAAACGTCAACACGTTTAGGTTTGACGTGATTAAAAGGAATTTGGCATTAAAAAGTTTTTCTATTTTTGGTGTTTGGAAATATGTGATTAAACAACATTGTATTCACTATTAAAGAAAAAAAAGAATATAGTAAACACTGGTTAACTAGTCCAGGCTAGATGTAGGATATTAATTGATACATGGGGAAAATAACCAAGAGTGAGGTTCTTGGACTTTTTTAAGTGACAGGTAATTTAAACAGAGTGTAAAATTAAAGTAGAAATGGATGATTAGAAAAATTGGTGAAAAGAAAAAAAAACTTGAGTTTTTATTTAATACGTTTAAATGTAGAGCTTAGAAATTTAGTTTTTATATAGAGCTTAAAAGTTTAGTTTATATTCCATATTTTTTGAATATGACAATTGGAGATTAGGTTTAAAATAAATTTTAATTTAGAAGAAAAAATGAGGTTCGGTAGTTCAGTGGTAAGAACGTGTGCCCCTGAACCGAGGACACTGGGTTCGATTCCCTTTCGCTTCTAGTACGTGCTGTAACATTAACATCAAACGAGGTTGTGGCATTGTATTTGAGCAAGTTGAATGGCTTCACTTTCGCCACTCCATTAAATGATAGCTAAGACTACTGCCAAAGCATCAGAGAAGCGGTCTATTTGAAATGAATTTTCTCGAAACATTTTTGTAAAATGAAGGAAAATGACGGTTGAAGCTAAGACTTCATGGTTTGCAAAACATTCTTCTTGGTACATTTTCTCTTCATATCCCATATCATATCCCATATTAGTTTTAAGTTCTTTGCCTAAATGTTGCCAACTTTGACGTTTTAAATCACGGCTTTGAGGTTTTGAGGAAAACCTCGATTTATTTTCTTAACACCTCCAACTTTTTGTCTTTTAACGTACAGCGCTAAATTTCGGTAGGTAATTTACCCATAACAATGTCAACTCGCGTACCAAATTTGGTTGCCCTTACGTTGGTATTTCCGGAGATATAATTTTTTTCGAAAGAAAACACAAAATATTCCTGGAAAACCTGGCCCTTTTTTTCTGGCCAACTAACTTGTCAAAGCCACTTGCAAAACATTATGACGCCGCCCTTCCTTTTATACCAGATGAGAATGCTCAAATAATTCCCAATATATTCACAAACCTAATTTGTCATTGGCATAAGCTAAGTTACCGGGAAGTTAGAGGGCCGCCAGCTTTTATACAGTGGAGATGGGCGTGGGTCAAAATAAGATGTTAACTAGGGGCGCCACATGATTGTTTAACCTCCACTCCCGAATATTCTAATAAGATGTTCACTAATATACTTCCTTGCCCAGATCCAACACAACCAAGAATTCTTGGATCACACTGGCAACTATAGCCAACCACAATCGAGCACAGGAAGCTACAAGCGAGTTATAATTATGGTAACACAAACTAAATTTCAGAACGGTATGGTCTCATAGACCCACAAGTAAAGGTAACGGTAATGATCTAATTCTCAACAGCCCTGAAAATCAAACACAAACACAAAACCAAAACACACCTATAATATGATAAAATAAGGGCTTTTATTACTCTTCTTTGGCATACAAGAAATTATTAAAAAGCTGTTTTAAAATTCTGATCTAAAATAAAAAGTATCTATTATGTAACTGAAATGGCTTACTACAAAATAAATAAGATCTCTAATGAATATGCATGATGTGCTCCAAAACTATAATTGTTCTATGGAAAAATCTCACTTTTCGTGCACGCAAAGCTTACAACTTATTTTCCAAATAGTAATTAATTACACGTTAATTAAAGTAAGTGGCCTGATCAAATATCAAGTCCCAAGATTAATCAACAAGCTTAACTAATGCTAACAATATATAATAACCTGTGGTAACTATCAAAAGTGAAGCAATTATATTAACAAGTGTCTTATAAAAATCTGTACCACATTTATTGATGTTCAAATAAAATAAATTCAGTTTGATTTCAGCAAATTTAACAGATGTGAATATTAGTGAATTTTCGTAGAAAAAATTCACTAATGGGGAGATCCCGACTTTTGAATTTTGAAAAAATTTTTGCAAATGAGCGCGAACTAGGACCCCTAGAACCCATATCCGGGGTCAGTTTCAATTTTTATATGTTTATATATATATATATATATTTATATATATATATATATATATATATATATATATATATATATATATATTTATATATATATATATATATATGTATCACACCGATAACTCAAAAAATAATGGGCCGATTTTGATAAAATTTGGCATGTACCTTTCTTTTGTTAATAGCTTGGATAAGTTCGTTAGTCAGGAAAATCGGACGAGGTTTTCCGGGAAAATTTTGAGTTTTCATTCGAAAAAAATTCATATCTCAAAAAGTAATAAGCCGATTTTAATAAAATTTGGCACATACCTTCCTTTTGTAAATGGCTTTGACATGTTTGTTAGTCAGGAAAATCGGACGAGGTTTTCCGGGAAAATTTTAAGTTTTCATTCGAAAAAAATTCATATCTCAAAAAGTAATAAGCCGATTTTAATAAAATTTGGCACATACCTTACTTTTGTAAATGGCTTTGACATGTTTGTTACTCAAGAAAATCGGACGAGGTTTTCCGGAAAAATTTTGAGTTTTCATTTGAAAAAAATTCATATCTCAAAAAGTAATAAGCCGATTTTAATAAAATTTGGCATGTACCTTCCTTTTGTAAATAGCTTTGACAAGTTCGTTTTTTAGAAAAATTGGACGAGGTTTTCCGGAAAAATTTTGAGTTTTCATTTGAAAAATTTTTTTATCTTAAAAAATATAAATTCTATGATAACCAAATTTGGTAGGTAGGTTTACGATATAAAAAGTAAACTATACACCAAAATTTAGATTTCTATGTTACAAGAAAAAAAAGTTATAATAAAATATTTTGTGCCAGATCATTTCTATGAAAATTCACTACCATAACGCACTTGCTGCGTCCCGAGCTTTTTAAAGTTTTAGCTTATCAAGATCGTCTCTCTTATCACTCTATTCTTCATCACAAAACGGAAAATTCTTACTTGAAATTCCTGGACCTCTAGGCCATAAAATTACCAACAATATCGTTGCTCTTGACTAGCACATAAAAACTCCCTTCAACTCAATAGCCATACTTCTTCCGGTACATGAAAATTCGCTATTTCATGCGAGACTTATTCCACTAATGCAAGGATTTCTGCCTAACACAAGGACTTCCTACCCAGCACAAGGATTGCCCGACACAAGGACCCTAAAAACAATAAGTAACGGAATGCTAGAGGTGTTATAGTTACGAGAGAGGATGATTTCTTACCTCCAAAGAGGGCATACGAAACTCCAACAACGTGACAAGTTCACAGTGGTCCTTATATCCCCTCAAACGGGTATCTCTACAGTCTTCAGCACCAAATCCGTAAATTACGATATCACCAAAAGACTGCAGATATGTTCTGAGTGCAATTAAATCCACTAAGGGGGATAATTAATATCCAACCAACGAAAAATCTCTCTCTCGAAACTTCCGGAACATTCGCATTCCCTACCTGACAGCCGGAAACGCCACTCGTTCGCTCTCACGTCATCCCATACGTCCCCAGCCATCTATCCTTCTCAACATGCGGACCATTCTCGAACCACGAACATTCTTAACTGCAACGCCGGCGCACCGCCGACAAGATATACCAGGGGTAGTTCAAAGAGAAATGATTTAACGAAAGATCTCAATTTTATTCAGTATACGAGGGATAGCCAGAAGAAATAACCACGATCGTCGCCAATAATTCTCTGTTTAAAGCAGAGGAGGAACCACAAATACATCAAAACTAGCCTAGCTGTTTAGCTACTCAATTTATACTGTTACAACATATAAAAATTGAAACTGACCCCGGATATGTGTTGTAGGGGGCATAATTAGAGCTCATTTGAAGAGGTTTTTTCAAAATTCATACGTCCGGATCTCCTCATTAGTGATTTTTTTTTAAAGAAAATTCACTAAAAAGTTTGAAGGGAAAGAGAGATGAACGGCTCAGGTCGTTTGTAAGAGAAGGATAAAGACAAAGTTCCTTTTAAGCCGTTTTAGTCTCAAGTTAAGAAATTAACAATTGAGATAGACGAAATGTATTAATAGAATATTCTATAATCAATATTTAAAGATTTACTGCTTTAGAAATGCCCTTCTTCGCTAACGGGGCCGGGGTCTGCCAAAGCTTTAGGTGCTTAATTCAAAATACTTGAACAATTTAGACGCCTTCCACAGTACTCACAAGTTGAATAAATCTTATGTTTCATCACCTCCTTTTTTTATTTAATTTTATTTTTTTAATTATTCACTATAAAATAAATAAATTGAAACGAATAAAAACTGATTTAACTAGCCCAGGCTACATGTAGGATATTCGTTAATACAGAAAGAAAATAAATAAAACTACGGCTATTAGACTATTTAGAAGTCAAAATGAAAATAGGGGAGGTGTTGGCTTTCTAAACAAGGGATGAGAAAAATAAGCGACCCGCGAATACAAAGCCCAGTTGGTATGCTTAAAGTAGTTGGTAAAAATAATAAATATTTTTAAACCAATAAATGAGTTTTGGTATCAAGTTTAAAAGATTACCATTTAGAAAGGGTGTAAACTGTATTAACTAAATCCCTACAATCAAAAATTGAAAATTCACTGCTTTGGAAATTCACCTCGTCCGTCACGGTGCAAGTCTATGCCCGAGCTTTATCTTCTTAATTCAGAATAACCAATTAAGTTACAAGCCTGGTATATTACTGACAGGCTGAATTAGTTTTATTTTTTCTGTTTGTTTGGACATGTTTCAGTAGGTGTAATTAAAGAATTGTATTTACTATTAAAGACAAAGACAAAAATGAATATAGTAAAGACTGATTCAACCAGTCCAGGCTACATGTAGGATATTAGTTAATACAAAGTGAAAATAATCAAAAAATAACGTGGTTAGACTTTTTTGGTAGTCAGAAACGTTCGCTAGTAAGGGTAACCAGAAAACCAAACAAAAAGTAATAGTAAAATAGAAATAAACGGATTAGAAAAGCCGGAAGAGAAAATTAAGATTATGTTCTATTTACCATACTTCTACGCGTATTGACGATGTGGAAGTAAAATTAATTACTAATTGTGTTTTGTTCTTGATAATGAACAAAATTAAGAAACACATCACTTTAAATGTAGAGATCTTCAAAACGCATGTCTTGAAAGCCTTGGTAACATCATAATGGTAAATAAATATGCCCTTTAACGCTAATCAACATCTGAGGCGTGACTTGCTTAATCGCAATCGTTTTTCTTCTTCTTATGTCAGCTAAATCTGGTGGTTTGGTTTTGTATACCATACTTTTCACATATTTCTATAAGAAGAAGTCTCATAGCGTAAGATCGGGTGATCGTGCTGGCTATTATAACAATCCTCGTCTTTCTATCCAGCAATGTGGGAATATTAAGTCGAGGTACTGCCGGACATTGATGTAGTAATGGACTGGTGTTCCATCCTGCTAGAATCATATAACACTCGCTGGGAATTGTGGGTTTGCTCGATCAGGATATAAATTTGCCAAAGTTGACACGACATTATTTTGGAGCAGTGCTTAATAATAACCTCCATTCAACTTGCCATCAATAAAAAAGAAACCAATGGCATGACTTTCAACTATTCCTGTCCAGACGTTAATATCTTTAGGCTATTACGTAGGTTCTTTTTTTACCCAGTGTGCATTTTTGGTAACAATTTTGACGATTGGCAGGGATGTAAAGTGTAAAACTGCACTTATCATAAACAAAACATGTTCTAGTTGGATAACTTTGTTAGCTGAGATTTCCACATTTTTGTTTACATAAACACGTTTTTCTATCAAAAGCGGCTTGTAAGAGCCGCTGAGTTTGTATCAATTTAGAGGGATGCATTTTATATTCTTTTATAATTCAAATAATCGATGAATGGCTAATATCCAATGTTCTGGCTGCTTGTCGACTCGAAGTATGTGGGTTTTCCTCAAACACAAACATTAGATCAAATTTGGTATCAGTGCATTAAAAGGTTTTTTTTATCTGTCTTACATGTCCAAGCATGCGAAACTGCTTTTCAATTCTACTAATTGTCCCTTGGGATATATGCGGCAAACCGAGAAGTTTTTCTTGAAATAGGGGAACAACTTCAATCTGTGATCGTGTTTTATCTCCATAACCAATCATCTGTAAAATTATTTTATTCATTTCTGTTAAATAAAACATGATTCTAATTTGCTGTTAACAACTGACAACTATTGTCATGCGATTACCATCACACAGCAAGTTGCTAAGGCTTCTTAAACAAAACAAACATTGCTAAATGTGAAGAATGTTAATAACATTTAATGTCTTCTTTTCAATTGATACCGTCCAAAAAGGACACTAAACTTGTTTTTGCTGGCTTTCTCATTATCAAGCATGAAACGTCAATCAAATTAATTTCTTTTTTTAGCGAATTTTCATTAAGAAAAATTCGCTAATAAAGAGGACACGATGAAAATATTTTGAAAAAATGTCTTCAGGTGAGCGCAAATTTGGGTCCCTAGAACCCAACACCAAGGTCCGTTAGAATTTTTATATCTTTATATATATATATATATATATATATATATATATATATATATATATATATATATATATACAGGGTCGCTGATAAGTCTGGAAACGGTCGATTATCCGGGAAAATATACAAGGTGTCGAAAAAAGTTTTATACAAAAGTTTTTGGGTTCTTCAATGTCTACTAGGCGGTGATAATTTCATTTATACAGGGTTGGTCATACAGGCGTGGCACACCAATATTTTTTTTTTTAATGGAACACCCTATATATTATTCGATATTTCAATCCTTCTCTTAATTTTGAGCAACATTTATCAGAAGCATGATGTACATAAACTCAATCGTTTCCGGGTAAAAAAATAAATAAAAATAAACGCTATTGTTTTTAAAATCTATTGGATGAAGAACAAAAATAAATGAAAAGTAGAATATCTCTTGAAAACAATCTGTGAGTGAAAAGAACCGGTTGCGATGTTTTTAACATTGTTTGGAATCCTATTTTATAAGATGTTCAAAGTGTTCTCCATTGACCTCCTGACAATAATGAATTCGCTTAACAAAACATTGCACTGCATTTACAAGAGCGTTTTGAGGAATGTTATTAATTTCATGCACAATCCTTGCTTGCAACTCTTCAATATTCTGCGGTCTATTTTGGTAAATTAAATTTTTTACATGACCCCACAAAAAAAAGTCAAGCGGCGTCATGTCGGGAGACCTAGCTGGCCATTCAATAGTTCCCCTGCGCCCTATCCATCTGCCAGGAAAGGTTTGATTCAGATATTCCCGTACCTCAATTCCAAAATGAGGGGGTGCCCCATCCTGCTGAAACCATATTTCTTCCGCTGGTAGATTTGGGTCGTTATTGTTCGGAAATAATCGACTAACGTCTGGAACAATTGATTCTTGCAAAAGTGTCAAATATCGAGCAGAGTTCAAATTACCGTGTATAAAATAAGGTCCTATGATATGTCCACCAATAATAGCACACCAAACATTTACTTTTTGCGGTCTTTGGGTGTGAATTTGTTCCATCCAATGTGGGTTTTCGTCTGACCAGTACCTACAGTTGTGTCGGTTGACTTGTCCATTCAAACAAAATGTAGATTCGTCGGAAAACAAAATGTGGTTGGCAAAGTTAAAATTTTGGCGTAACTTCTCCATAATAAGTTCACAGAACTCGATTCTGCGATCAAAATCGTCTTCACTCAGTTCTTGCAATAAATGAATTTTATATGGACGGAACTTTTCCCGCTTCGTAATCTTTTGAATTGAATATCGACTCATATTGTGATTTAAAGCCAATTGCTGTGCCGAAGTTTTCGGATTTTCCACCACATCCAATATTACATTCAAAGAATTTTCTTCATTTGTAACGGTTACTGGCCTTCCAGTTCTAGGTTTATCCTTGATACCGCCAGTTTCGTGAAAACGATGCAAAGTTTTCGAAACTGTGGATTTGGAGATCGATTCCCGCTCAGGATGCAACTCATTGAACATAATCACCACTTGAGCAAAACTTCGTGTTCTATCACCGTACCCTATCATCATTAAAATTTCGATACGTTCGGTTTCACTTAAACTTGCCATTTTGCACAAAAACTGTTGACACTAAATTACTAATGTTTCAAAACTGTTGACACTGAATGAATGTTTGACATTCGTTGTCCTGGAAACATTTTAAAACAAAAGAATAATACTGCGTTTCTTATGGGCATCTTATCTTATCTTGGGATTCCAAACAATGTTAAAAACATCGCAACCGGTTCTTTTCACACTCACAGATTGTTTTCAAGAGATATTCTACTTTTCATTTATTTTTGTTCTTCATCCAATAGATTTTAAAAACAGTAGCGTTTATTTTTATTTATTTTTTTACCCGAAAACGATTGAGTTTATGTACATCATGCTTCTGATAAATGTTGCTCAAAATTAAGAGAAGGATTGAAATATCGAATAATATATAGGGTGTTCCATTAAAAAAAAATTAATATTGGTGTGCCACGCCTGTATGACCAACCCTGTATAAATAAAGTTATCACCGCCTAGTAGACATTGAAGAACCCAAAAACTTTTGTATAAAACTTTTTTCGACACCTTGTATATTTTCCCGGATAATCGACCGTTTCCAGACTTATCAGCGACCCTGTATATATATATATATATATATATATATATATATATATATATATATATATATATATATATATATATATATATATATATATATATAAAGAGTGGGACGCGAAAGTGAAGATCCATTGTTGTTGAATAAGCCCAAGGGGATATTGGCACTCGCTTTTGCTATTGTTGATTTTATTGTTAAGCGGTTTTTATTGTATGTTCGTTATTTATAAGATTATATACTCTGTGTATTTTTGTGCTGCCGCTTTTGTTTCAGAGATAAGTGGCGGTTATTTGTAGATTTTATTTCTATAACATTGAACTTGTGTTCACTTTTTGTCCATTAGTCTGTGTGAGTTTTGATTTGTGAATTATATGTTTGTTTTGGGTGGCGTCATTGGGTTTACTCTATGGATGCGTTTATAGCAGATCAAAGCTTGATTCCTTGTAAAACGATTGTGACAGAGGATGCGGACGAATTCAGGAGTTTATTGAACTCACTTTTTCATATGAATATACGGAGTCTAATGAGTCATTATGATGAGCTAAAAGTATATCTTGATGAATTGGCGTGTGAGTTTCAGTGCATTGTATTGAGTGAGACTTGGAAACTGAAAGATGTGAATGTGTGTGGTTTGGATGGATATGAGATGCTGTATAGTGGTGGTGACGTGAATCAAAACGACGGTGTAGTAGTATATGTGAGGAACGATATTGCTCACGAATATCGAATAGTAAGACTGGCTGAGGTCACTGCAGTGGAAGTCGATTTAACAATTGGTAAAAATGAGATCTCTATCTTAGCGGTATATCGTCCTCCTTCTACTGACGTTGGGCGTTTTAACTTGTCATTGCATGATTATTTACTGCATCGTACAGACTCTAAACAGGTAAACTTGATCTTGGGCGATATGAACATAGATATACTGTCTGGTGATTCTGCTGTACACGATTACTTGGGTATTCTTGCATCTGGGGGATATGACTCTATGGTCAACGAATATACTAGAGTTTATAAAAATTCGAAGAGTTGCATAGACCACATATTCCTAAGTTCTAAAGGCAACTTACACGATTTTAAACCAGTTGTCTTAAAATCCTACATAACGGACCATTTTTCCACGGTGATAAGGGTATTATTGTCTCCTGAAGACAGAAAAAGTGCATTGGATCGGTATAGATATAGCTTAAATGTAGCTGAACTTGAGCGGAGGTTGTTCATTAAGGACTGGACATACGTTGATGTGTCAGATAACATTGAAAATGTAGCCCAAGTATTTGTAGATGATCTGGTGAACACGATCGGGCAATGTACACGAAGATATAAGTTAAAGATAAGGAAAAAGAAAGATTGGATCACCCGGGGTATTATTGCGTCTATACAACATAAACATCGTTTGTTTAAAGGGTCACAGAGGGAACCAGATAATGAGGAGTTAATTAGAGAATACAAGAACTATCGGAATTCATTGATTGATATAATAAGGGCTGCAAAGGGGTCATACTTTGGTAACTTAACTGATGTAGGCAGAAATAGCTCAAAAAGTCTTTGGAATGTGGTTAAGAAAATTGAAGGGGAAAAGAAAGCGGACACAACGGTAACTGAGATAAAGCGTGATGACGGAGAAATACTGAAAACTTGCAGCGAGATCGCAAATCGCTTCAACGAGTATTTTTCTTCTGTCGGAGAGAACCTCGCAGGTAGGATGGCATCCACAAATGCATCTGTGCCGTTATCCCGTGCAGTAAAGTCTTTTGTTTTGGTACCTACAGACGAAAGGGAAGTTAAAGAAGTAGTTTTGAGTTTAAAGGATGGTAAGTCGCCCGGATATGATGGTGTTGCCGCTGAAACACTCAAAAAGATAATAGATACCATTTTGGTTTCTTTGACATTCATTTTCAATAAATGCATAGACTGTGGAATATTTCCTGGTGCATTTAAAAGGGGAATTATTATGCCAATATTCAAAAGTGGTGACAAGGTTAATGTGGAGAACTACAGACCTATCTCGCTGATAAGTACTGTAGCAAAGGTTTTTTAGACTCTATTGAAGACACGAATAAATAAATACCTGAATAAATACCACCTTGTGTCTAAAAAACAATTTGGCTTCAGAGAAGGGGTCTCTACACAGGATGCCATTAATGAAATCACGAAAAGTATCTATCGTAGCCTGGATAATTCTGAAAAATCATTATGTGTACTGGTAGACCTAAAAAAGCTTTTGACACTGTCGATCATGCCAGGTTGCTGGAAGTGTTGGATGGAACGGCATTTAGGGGGAAGCAATTGAAGTTACTGAAAAGCTACTTATCTGGTAGATATCAGTCAGTCAAGGTGGGTGAAGTTCTGAGTGATGAGGTGGAAATGAAATATGGTGTACCTCAGGGAACCACTCTGGGGCTCTTATTGTTCAATATATATATTAATGATCTTTTCTGTGTTGAGACAGTGGGGAAGATTCTTGGATACGCGGATGATACCGCAATATTTTATAGTGCAAAATCGTGGAATCTGTTAAAATTGACCGTTGAAAGAGATTTGAAAGGTATATTGGAATGGTTTCGAGGTAGACTGTTAACGATAAATATGTCAAAGACTGTTTTTATTCCCTTTGCTAGTTACGAAAGCCACTTGCCATTTTATGAAACACTTAACATTAACGCACAGGTTGTTATAAGGAGTGTGACCAAAGTGTTATATTTGGGTGTAACTATTGACTCTCACATGAGATGGGACCAACACATACTTAACCTGATTCAAAGAATTCGTTTTATGATGGTCAAGTTTAAAGTCCTAAAACAAATGCTTAACATATTCCATCTGAAAATACTGAACTACTCATTAATCGAGAGTCATTTGCGTTATGGTATTTTGGCTTGGGGCGGAGCAGCAAAGTGTCACACGGAACATCTGCAAATACTTCAAAACTTTGTAATAAAATTGATTTATACTAAGGAAAACTATGCGCTGTGAGGAAGTTCAAGCAGAGATTGAAGGAATGGATTATCGGTACACCTCGGGACACGATTCATGGAATGGTCGATGCAAATCTATAGTTGCATTTGCAAAGGTTTTGTTTTGTGTTTTGTTTGTTGGGGTATTTTCCTTTCTTTTGGGATTGCGTGTCTGTAGGGTGGTCCATATGTTTGTGTGTGAATATGAGATGTTTCATCGGCTGGTATTTGTCCGTGCCGTGATGCGGTTTGCGTGCGTGCGTGCAAGAGCGCCGGAGTGTTTGGGAGTATGTAGGTGACCGCGTGTGGGTGTGTAAAATGAATTTTACATCTGAGGTCGGTTACATTTTTATTAAATTCGTTCTGGATGCCTCGGCAACAGTAGTTGTTTGTATATTTTTTGTTTGTTTGAATTTTGTTTGTGTAGGTTTCTTAAGTTAGTTTTGGTTTGAATCTTGATTTAGCCTTAGTGCGCAACATAGTGTGATAATTATGTATCTTAGTTACTATGTATTTAGAGAAATGCATATCACTCCAGACACAACGCCAAGAAGTTTCTGACTTAGGCGAATGTCTTGTTGAACTTTTTATTTGTTTGGTTCATATAATAATAATAATAATATATATATATATATATATATATATATATATATATATATATATATATATATATATATATATATATATATATATATATATATATCCGACCTCAACTGATTTGAACGAAGCTTGGCACATATCTTTACTGCATTAAGGCCGCGAACGAGTTTGTATATCAGCTATAACGGACATTTTTTGCCCCCAAAAGTATAAAAAAATATTTTTGAAATGCTATATTTTTGTAAATATCAGAGTAACTGGAATTGGGATTTACGTGTGGCTAGAAATAGTACAAATAAACCTACGTTGTGAATTTTAAGTAATTTGGTACACAATTTTCAGAGTTTATTCCCAATTAAAAATAAAATCCCAAACTACTTAGTGGTTAAAGTCCAATGCCTAAAAGACAGAGTTGTTAAGTTCCACGCGTAGATTAATTCATATATTAGGTATAAACCATACATCAACGGTAACCAAACTAAATATATACCAGGCATAAAAGATACTACCCGAACCAACAATCGTAAAAATACTGCGGTTCGAGGGAGACCTGGCATGCAGACTCTGCAGCGAAGGGGAGGAGTCAGCCCAGCACATTTTGTGCGAGTGTAAAGCTCTGGACCGCAAAAGACAACTAATCTACGGTCAGTCTAGACCGGAGACAGAGCAATATAAAACTTCATCCTACCAATTGCTCTGCAGCTTAGTTCAAGGCACAGTGATTTTGAAATGGGTGCAGTGAAAAGATAAAGGGCATGCACAATAAGCCAAAGGCTGCGGTGCTATCGGTGCGGCCAAGACGCGGACGAGTCCTAAGGAAAAATAATCGAGAAATCTCGACCGCAATTATGGAGAATGACAGACCACATGAAATTAAAAATTTGCTAAGTGATTGTTATTTAACTGGGGCATTCAATCAATTATTAAAACACACTATATTTGTAGCTTTTTGAACGGCCCTAAATACAGTTTTAGCGCAGCATAGCTAGTCGATCTAAAGTATCACGCAAATTAAACGTTAGTTGACGTATGCTTAGATGGCACCGGGGGCATAGCGCTTGCCTTCTAAGCAGAAGTTTACGTGATCGAATATAGCTCGATGAATGTAGGTTTTTTATGTTTTATTTTGACATTTGGAGAAACAATAGTGCACAGGTTTCATACGTTTTGAACAGGATCTCATTTTTGTTTAAAACCTTTGAGTCTGACATTATAATTTTGTTATTGTTTATATTTAAAAAATCGGTTTGATTAGGCTGACTAAAGCGAAATTATACTGACTGGCGATTAATAAGGAAAAATAACTGCCACGAGTTACAGCACCCTGTATAATGCTAAAAAACGACCTAATGTTTCAGGTCAATCCTCTTCCTCACCCATGTCTTTGGATAGGTAGAGTTTAACAGACTGAATGACAACCCTGGACTGCTACCCCTAAAAATAGGAACTATGCAAAACGCAATCGATAAATGGACATTGATTAGAACGATTGAACTACAACCACTTTTACAAGACTTTAACTTTTTACAAAACACATCCTATCACCTGAACATCTCTATACAAAACTCCCCTTATAATGAATCCTATTATGAAGAACTACGAAACTCTCAAAATGTGTTATTCCATGAAATAAGTGAAACTAACAAAATTTTCAAACAAATTATACCATCAAGTTTAAATCGAAAAAAGAGAGGTTTGATAAACGGACACGGAACAGTAATTAAGTCAATCACAGGAAATTTAGATGATAATGATGCTAAACGTTATGACTCAACAATTTTAGAGCTAACTAGTAACCAAAATAAATTAGAAACAATTCAAAAAAATCAAATGTCACTAACGGAAACCGCTATTACCAAATTTAATCAAACAGTTTACATTTTGACTCACAATCAAAAAAAAGATAGTAGACCGTATTGAATTTCTAATGAAAAATTTTGAAGCTGAAGACTTAAGACAGGATTACATGGACATAGTAATCATAGCTCAAATGCTCTTTGTTCAGTTAATTACCGAAATAACGGGAATTAAAAATATTTTGGAGACTTTAGTTAATGCAATAACATTTGCCAAATTAAAGACTATGCATCTCTCTATTTTAGAAACAGATGATTTATTGATAGAGCTTAATAAAATTTAAAGACATAAAGTAAATTTGCCATATAAGGTAAATATAGATAATATGGCCCTTTATGAAGAAATAATTACTATTAAAAGCTATTACAAAACCACTCAGTTAACATTCATTTTAGATGTACCTTTGGTTGAGTCAGCATATTACGATTACTATCATTTATATGCCTTTCCCATTCATAATAGTTTGACCCACACATTCCTAACATTAATTCCCCATTCAAAATACCTTTCCTTGAATCATGAAAATTACAAACTCCATGATGGACCATGTCGAGAGGTCCGACCAACTGAATTCCTGTGTCAAGCTCAAACAATGAATCACATCAGTCCAAACAGCCCTTGTGAAATACAATTAATAAAGTTCTCCACCCAGTATAACAATTGTGAGCATCACCAAATTTTAATAGAAGATGTGAAGATTCAGAAGATCAGCGAAAGTAAATGGATTATCATCTCTCCAGTAGAAAATATAGTCAACTACAGATGCAGCGATGACCGTAAAATCATGGCCACAGATGGTAGTTATCTGGTAAAAATAGAAGAAGGCTGTGAGGTAAAAATCAAAGGACAAACAGTAAGTTCTCATCAATCTGAAATTAAAAAACTTTTCTATGTGCCGTTACTCGAACTCAAATTTAGTGAACTGTCCATGAACTCAAAACTTAACATTGTGCCTTTACATCTAGACTCTATAAATTTAGATGAATTGAATTTAATGAAATCCCAACTACAGCATCAGAAGGAGTTACTACAAACAATAAGTGTTCCTGTAATTCATACTTCGATTAGTGTTTTTACTTTAACTGTTTGTGTTCTTTTATTAACAGTAGCATGTTTCTGTTTTTGGAAATTTAAAGGCAGAATAACCAGTTCCGCAGTCGAGTCCAAAATCGTCAACGAACTTAAGAAGACCCACGAAGTTCCCCTGGAGGACATCAATTTCAAGATTTAGGTACCCTAAATCTCATCTGGCAAGGGAGGAGTTACAGCACCTGTATAATGCTATACTGATATCTCGTGTCAGTAGAGTAATAGGATCGAAGCAGTCGTTCAACGCGGAAATACTAAAACCGCTGAATAATCATAGTCATCATAATTATTTAGTTTAAGTTGTTTTATTTTATAATGTTAGCTAAGCATATTTGACTTTATATATACAAGTAAAATACAATATTATGTTAGAATTTATTACGAGTGTTTCAACATTAAACATCGTGTATTTCTCCTTTGTTTTAAAATTATAATTAAACTTGTTGTAATTTCGAAATAAAGTTTTTTTGTTTTGAAGTGCCAAAAGGGCACTATCCAAACTCACGTTTATAATTTGGCAGATAATTTACTTTTTAAATATGAATTAAGTTTCCTTCTGGAAATCTTTTGTATAACTTTAATGAAATTTGTACTACAAGTTTCTTTTAAAGAGACTTACACTATCTACATATATAGCAAAATTTAATTCTTTAACTTTATAGAAAATTGAGTTTGGGGCATTTTTCTCAAAAGGAGTTAGATCGCAAGAGTTTTTGATAATAGAGAGATATCGTCGGTAATACCTTCGAAACAATTATTCAAATGCGCGCGTACTAGGACCTCTAAAATCGATCTTCAAGGTCTGTGTAATTTTAAGGTATTAACTTCAATAATATGCCGTATAATAATAGTGTACAATTCTTATGGAAATTCGATGCTATAACGCACTTGCTGCGCTCCGAAATTGTTTACTCTTACGTTTTGCAACATATTTGAAAACCGTCCCATTTTTGAATAGAGAGTGAACAGAGCTTTCTACTGAGGTATCATAAAAAAGGTAAAGGTTTACTTTTGGGGCGCGTGTTCGATTTTTATGAAATTTTGTATATAGACGTGCTTTAGGGTGTAGATGACGAAAATCACAATAAAAATGAGGGCAGAGGCCAACTTTTGCGTTATTTGGACATTTTTGTAGGAAAAACGTAAGTTGTGCTCACATTTGCGGCATGTTTTTGTCATATTTTACACAACTTCGGGGGTCGTTCGTTTTATATCAAGCTAAAGAAGGGTGTGTTTCACTATTCTAATTCATTTTCACATAGTTAGTGCACCCCCTTTACTGTTTATGTGTCTCTGAAAATTACCCTTCTTTTCATCGTATAAAAAAGGACATCAATCCCATTAAAAATTCGTTACCATAATGTAGTGCGTCCAAACTTTTATTCATATAAATTTAGTTGGGTTTTAAAAATTCCTTTGCCTAAACTAATTACGATATTAAATATTAAAGCACTAATATAATTATAGATAATATAGACTTACACTTAACATTGAAGTCCCATGCTTGCGGCGCAGTTCTTAAAACCATCATCATCCACCAGGAACAGGACCCATAAAGGACACTAAAAACACTAAACACGCACTTTCTTTTAACAAATTGGAAACTATATGTACTATTTTTAAAATACAACACTTCACTTCGTTTATAGAAATTAAACAAAAACCGCACTAACTGAGGACTTTAAAAGTTTCAGACAAATGTTTCCAATGAAAGAACACGAAGCTTTAATTCCGGAACTTTTTCAAAACCCACCGGTCGCGAGAGTGGTCTCGACCTGAATTGTGTTAAGAATGATAAATTAACAATATAAGTTGCAGGACGTATAACAAACGAAAGTTAGTCATTTGTTTAAAATGAATTGAGATAAGGCAGTAGATAAAGAATTTTTTGTTCAATTACACAAGTGAGATAAAAATTGTTGACCATTTCTAGAGGTATGAATATATTCGAAATAACTGTATTAATAATACTTTACTTAAAAGCAAACAGTTAATTATTTTATACTAGCTTATATTTTAAAAGGAATAATATTTGCAGCATAAACTGTCAGGCAGTCAAATATTTATTTGCATCATGATCGTCACGATCGCAGTCTAAGGGCGATGTCGCGCTGTCGTTGCAACGGCAGCAAACCCTTCTGGACTATTGCTAAATCTATTGGGATTGATTTCTGCAAGAGCACGATCCCACCTCTTGTTTCAGGGGTTTAAATTTTTTCTACCGCCCTGGGCAAGGCTGAACATTTTACCTCATTGTTCGCGGGCAACTCTACTCTCAATCCACCTCCAAATGTTCAACCACCAACAGTCCCCAATGTCGCGCACAAAATGACGGATATCATTTTCAAAACTAAAAAGGTACAAAAGATGCTCTCTTCTCTTGATACCAGGAAAGCCTCTGGCCTTGACGAGATCCCAGCAACTGTTCTCAAAAAATGCGCACCAAAACTTGCTACTGTCCTTGTTTGTAAGTTTCAGACATCTTACAATGGCATATTCGCCAGTAATTGGAAAACTGCTCGAGTACAACGCGTCCTCAAGAAAGGATACAAAGCGTTTCCTAGCATCTACAGGCCTATTTCTCTCCTTTCAGTCGTCTCTAAAGTCAGAGCAAAGTATATAAACACCGAATTACTCAAATTTCTTGAAAAACACAGTCTAATCCACGACAGGCAGTATGGATTCCGTCAGCGCAGAACAACTGCCGAGCTCCTTTACTTTGTCACATATTCTTGAAACAAGTCTATGGAACTACACGGTGAATATTGTCGCTCTAGACATATCCAATGCATTCGACTAGGTCTGGCACACAGCGCTGCTTAATAAACTTCTGGCCTATGGCCTACCACCAAAACTCTGTGCCTGGACAGCAAATTTCCCCTCCAAGCGGAGCATTTCTGTGGTCGTAGATGGTAATTCCTCTAAACTGTATCCAATTAATGCAGGAGTCTCTAAAGGTTCAGCTTTAACCCCTACTTTACTTCTTCTTCACATCAATGTCCTCCTCTCTAGCACATCCAACCCAGTGCACCAGCCCTAGACCCATCACAATGAACAACCAAGTTATTCAAAGTAATGAATCCTTTTCACTTGTTGGCATTTCTGTGGATCTAAATCTCAATTGGCACACACATGTCACATCAATTGCAGGAGCGGCTGCTAAGAAATTATGTTTACTCTTCCGAGCTCGCAAATACGTTTCACCAGCTAATCTCTATACATTATATTCTTTACAAATAAGGCCAAAACTCGAATACTGCTTCTACATCTGGGGTGCCGCTGCCGCTTCTACACTCGCTATCCTGGACTCCATTCAGAAGAGAGCTATACGTCTCATCGGTGACCCTACCCTCACACAAAGGCTGCAATCCCTTGCCCACCTCTCTATCTTTTATAGATATCTGCACGGGCACTGCTCAGGGGAACTTTCTTCCATAGTTCCTCCACCTGATGCTCCCAACAGATCTATCGGGGGAACAGCGAATGCACCCTTCTATTTTCCAGGTCACCAGACATAGAACATCTTGTTATGCCCGCTCTTTTGTCCCGAGGACTTCCAAGTTTTGGAATTCCTTGCCGGCACATGTTTTTCCTTCTCCAAACCTCCAAACGTTCAAGTCCAGAATTAACAAGTTGCCTCTCTCCTCCTTGGCGACAACCACGGTACGATAGTATTCAGGCTGTAAGCTCTCGTGGTGTGTTGTTGAAATTAAAAAAAACAACAGAAATTCGCGTATGAAAAAATCGCGACCTTTGAATATTGAAATATATATTTAAATAGGCGTGAACTAGCACACTAAAAACCCATATTTTGGGTAACTTTTAATTTTATTATATATGTACAATGTGTCCAAGTTAAGGGTCAACCACCCAGGTAAAATCTGTTTTTCTTTGGCCAATCTTGATTTATTACTTCCACGTCGTCAATACGTGTGGAAGTATGGCATCGACAACAAAAATTTCAAATTTTGTTTTCGCTTAAACGTCGTAAAAAATGTCAAACCACATAGAAAACATGATTTTGGAACAAAATTTTGTGTGTGTGTCGGTCTGTATGCTCGTCTGCTTGTAGCCACGATAACTTTATTACAACTTTAGATATCGTCTTCAAACTTCGTATACAGTTAGCACCCAACAAACGAAACGGTTCGGATTGTTTTGGGTAGAATCGCTCCAGGTGGCAGGGGATGAATGGGGATGATTTGGTGAAAAATGATATTTTTCGTTAGAACTCGAGTCATATAACGTTTTAGGGCTTGTTTATTAGAAAACATTTAATGTAATCAAACATCTGGTATTCTCTGCTGAAATTAAATTAGGTGTTGAATGTATGGGGGTGGAAATTTCGAATTTTCTTGCTAAAACGACCTAAAAAATACCAAAACATAAATAAAACTTTATTCTGGAGCGAAATTTTTTTGTCTGTCGGGTTGGCAAACTGGACAGTGGTCCGAGGAGACATACAAGCGGCTCTAGCAGGGGCTAGAGCCGCTTGTATTTCTCCGTCCCTACGTTAGCACAGGAATTATATGCAGAGAACAGGGCTATGCGGTTTCAGGAAGCTGCAAAAAGTGCATGTGACGCAATTATCTATTGGAAAAGAAAAAAGGACAAAAGATTGTGTGGTGGAACTAGGAGCTCCGTAGAAAGAAACTGGAAACAGGAAGAGCGAGAGCGAACGCGCAACGGGAGCAGGACCAAAAGCATCGCCGTGAGCTCTTCGAACACTTCAAATAGGTCCGGCTTGAATACAAAGAAGCAAGTAAAAAAGCAAAGCTAGAATCGCTGAGGCAAATGCTCTCTGAAGGAAGTGACGACGACCCCTGGGAGATGGCTCAGATAATCGCTTTGGCAACAAAGAAAAGAGCACCGACATCGTGGACCACGATGCAAAACGCAGCGGGAAATTCGACGCAGGATAGATGCGAAACAGCGAAGGCACTGATCGATACATACTTACCGGCAGACGACGCCGCGAGAAATTCCGAAAAAAATAGAGTGAGACGTGCGAAAACCGTAATCTTGAGCGGAGACAGGGACCTCGACGTCTCAAAACAAGAACTGGAGAAAACGGTCAGATTAAGACCTAAACATAAAGCCACGGGCACCGACGGGTTTCCGTCAGCGGGTCTCCAGCATTTATGGAGGTGGAAGGGGAAGAACTCTTAGAAGTATTAAATGCCTGCTTGAGAAAGCGAATTTTTACGAGGATTTGGAAGCAGGCACATATTGAGTGGCTACCCAAACCAGCGAGCAAAGAGCAAAGGCCCGTGTGCTTGTTACTCGTAATCGGAAAGGTGTATGTCAAGCTGTTGGCGACAAGACTGTTATACCGATTGGAGAAAAATGGAAGTGCTCTCTGACAGACAGTACGGCTTCCGTAAGGGACGCGGGACAATGGATGCGCTGGCTAAGACAGTGAGCGAAATTATACATTAAAAATGCCTTCAACTTGGCCTCATAACCCATTCTCAGGAAACTACTGGCAGAATCTGGATGGCGCCCAACTAACAAAAATGTTCTATAATTTTTAAATAATAGTCCAAATTTGTTGTGTTACTGTTATATTACTGCTCTTCGAAAGCAGTTTTGTTCTATTAATACTGCCTAGATGAGTATTTAGCTTCTCGCAGCAAAATGCTTCTTTAAACTTATAGTTAGAATGTTCTTAGAGCAGAATTATAAAACATTTTAGAGATTTCGTTTTTCTTTGTTTTGTAAACGTCTATACAACAATCGTTATAAAATATATTAGCTTACAGAACAAAATTGTTGTGCAATGGCTTTATAACAACGATCTTCCAAACATATCTGTCAACTTGCAAACATTTATAAAGCTTTTCTGTAAGTGATTATGTGAGCAATTGTAAAACAGTTTTGTTAACATTTTCTACGATACAATATAGCTGCAAATAGCATAGTCTACTTGAACGCAGGTGTTAAAAAACTATTTTATTGATCGATGGAACGCAAACGTAATAGAACACGTAGAAAACAATTATAGTACAAAATTATTCCTTTGCATAAAAGTGCGTTCGCTGGGATCTTTATAAAACATATTATAGCTTTTGTAAAAAGCACCGTTATATACTTTTTATTTCGTGGCAAGTTGTGTATTCTGTAGCGTGTAATTGCTAAACATGTCCAATTTTCAATCAATAAATAAATGGAAACAGGTAAAAAGAAGCGGTGCTTTTCGAAGAAAAGTCAATAAATATATAAATATTTTAGGAAGTAGCAAATTTGTTAATAAACATGTTAGTAGTGTTTTACATAGTAAGCAGCACAACAAACAACAATTTGGGTTTGAGGTTAAGTCACATATTGCTACTACATTTATGTTTCATAAATATCGCAGCTAACGCGAGTTTAGCACTATACTGATGTGTAAGTGTTGCCGAAAATGCTTTTATAGAACAACTAAATAAACCATATGTGTTATAGAGCTACGCGCAGGTGTCTCTCAGTGCAGCAATGGGAAACATTATTTTAAAGCTCTATATGCGCTGTTTGTGTAACAATCTGCTTACTCAGTTTGCCCAAATATTAGGGCACAGGACCGTACTTAGCCTTAAATAGTTGTTAATGGTTAGTTACTCATGATCATGATACAACAAGTAGAGATATTACACCTATGAATTATATGGTTTTCGCAGAACCACTTTTTACCTTGAAATTTGGTGAATCAATAAAGGGGGCCCTTCAAAATTTATCGTATATGTAGAATATTTTACACAGAAAATCTTTCTTCGCAGGTGAAATCCGTCTTGCTGGTAGCCAAAAGGAGACTTTTTTAGTTTAATTTTCACACCGCACTAACATTATTTCTTACGCCATCATATTTTAGTACTTATATTACTTTCATAATATTAGAGACCAATTTTAGGATAAAATAGTTCTAACAAAAACATTTAAAAGACATATATAACTCTTATAGGTATTGCAATATGCAAAAAAAAGTTGCAAAGTAAACTATAAAGAAATTATAATAAAACATGTTTTATAGTAAGTCTATTAAGGCTCTATAACTGGCACTATGGTAAATGATTTTTAGTTTTTTTATTGTTCCTTATAAAACTGTTTTATAAGTATCGTATATCATATTCATTTACAGCTCGGTAAACATTTCTAAAACTATTCTATATCACAAAATAAACTAAAGAACTAAAGTGTTGTATAAACCTGCGCCCATTTTGCGTTTATAAGCGTTGTATAAACGTTACCAAAACGTTTATAGGAACAGTCATGTTTTATAAAAACTGTTTTATAAAGGTTCTTATGACTACAATAAAACATCAAATTGCTAGTTGGGCGGGGAAACCTTGCACGAGGTCCAGACTTTTGCGAACGACCAGCTCATCACTATAACGGCGCCGTCAAGAAGAAGGAAACTCGAAGCAGCGTACCTGGGAGGCTTGCCAGAAGTGGGCGCCGGCTCACAAGCTGGAATATGCCCCCGAGAAGACTCCGGCTCTCTACAGGGGTGCGAGGAAAGGTACCAAAGAGCGAGCACAAAGGCACTTGGCGATCAAGATGGGAGACGTAAGCATAAGACGGGAAGTCAGAATAAAATATGTGGGAGTGATGCTCGACTCAGGTCTATTTTGTGTCGAGCATACCAATTACCTAGCGGGAAGATAGTGGAAGCCGCGCTTATGGTACGAGAGATAGCGGGAAAGACGTAGGGTCATATATGCGGGAGCAGTGAAACCAGCTCTCCTGTACGGCGCTGAAATTTGGGGTGAATGAGCGAGGGATTTTAGGGTAACTAGAACTTTAAATACCTAAGTTGCAAAAAAAAAATGAAGCCACAAGTTGAATCATAACTTCCACATAGCTGTGATAATATACTCTCCTCAGAAAAACATTATCGTGAAATGAATTTATGGTTAATGACTTGATAACAGAGAAAATATTCACATTCCTATGCCCATAAACTACGGAAATGTTATATTACTCGAGTTTGACGAAAAAATGCCAATTTTCACAAAATCACCCCTCATTTCTCTGCTATTCCTGAAGCGATGTTTCCCAAAAACAATTCTAAACGTTCCTTTGTCGAGTACTAACTGGATACCAAATTTGAAGATGATATATCAATTCCTTCGCAATTTATTTCGCCTACTAACAAACAGACGTACAGGCCGACAGATGCTGACCCACCGACAGACCGACAGACGAAAGATTTCCGTTCCAAAATCAAGTTTTGTCTATGTGTTGAGACTTTTTACGCCGTTTTAACAAAAAGATTCGAAATTTCTGTCACCGATATTCCCCCCTACACAGTCAACCCTTAATTTAATTTCAGCAGAGAACACCAATTGTTTGATCAAAATGAAAGTTTTCTTATAGACAAACCCTAAAACGTTATATTACTCGAGTTTAAAAAAATATATATCATTGTCCACCGAATCACCCTCCTTTCGTCCACCATCCCTAGAGCAATTTTACCCAAAAACAATCCGAACCATTCGTTTGTCGGTTGCTAACTGTCTACCAAATTTGAGGACGCTATCTCAATTTGTTCTAACGTTATCGTGGCAACAAACAGACAGACAAAAAACCGACAGACAAAAAAAAATTCGTTCCCAAATCATGTTTTATACATGTTTTGACACTTTTTACGACGTTTAAGCGAAAAAGAATTTTTGAAATTTTTGTCGTCGATGCCGTACTTCCACACGTTTTGACCATGTAGAAGTAATATGCGAGGCAACAAATAACATCCGTTGCTCGGTCATTATTCTGTGTCTGTCAAAAGTATTACTTAATTGGCGAAAATGTGACGAAAATTGCCATTTGCCGACTAGCAATGGTGCTTGCGCTCTCCAGCGGTGATTTTAGAAACTAAAAAATAATTAATTTCCAAAGATTTATCATGGTAACTTTCACCATCGCAGTTTTTTTCCTGAAGCTGTGCGGCGAACCGGTTCTGAGATATGGCCAACGACCATTCTTAGTTGCCCACCCTGTATATATATATATATATATATATATATATATATATATATATATATATATATATATATATATATATATATAATATTTATATTAGCAATATCGTACATAAATTATTAGCTACTGCAAGCGAAGCTTAAAACTAAAAACTTAAAACTAAGTACTTACAAGTAAACTAGAATATCACTTATCACTAATTAAAATACTAAAGGTTTATGAACGATAATTGTCAAAACACTAACACTGCCACTAAATGTCAATACTGTGGAAAACCTGGTAGCAACTTAAGTGGATATCGATGGTGGTATCGTGCAGAATACTGATCTAAGTCAAAACGGTTTAGAATACCGAACAGCATTGCCAATGAATTCTTGAAATCAATCTGAAATGTAGAAATAAATGTTTTAAGAAACAAATATAATGAGAGCGAAATTCACATACTAGGTGTAAATAAATATCGGTGATGTTTTGTATATGTGGAGACAAATAATTTGGGTAAAACAAATTCATATACACTCAAAATATAAAGACACTCATATAAATCACACAAGTAAAGCATTTTAAAGTAAGGTGTTAATGAAATTAATATAACATAACTTACTAAAAATGCAGATGTTTTCAAATGTCCAGTGAAAGCAAACTAAAATACTGCATCATTTGTTCAATAGAGATCTGCTTATAAACAGTATTGCAATCTAAAACACAAAGATTATAAAATTAATCAAAAGCAAATAGATAAAAAGTCATATCTCAGAAAATAAACCGAGCAGATTATTCTTAAATTTGTTTTAAGCGGTGTAAATAATGTATCCAGATAGACACTCCAAACTAGTGAAATTCAAAAGGATTTTTTCTATCTTCAATAAGACATTTAACAAGAAATTAAATGTAGCTTGAAATGAATATAAACTGATAAATAAATAGGTGTAATCTGATTAAATAATAGTTGATACATGTTTGTTAAAAAAATGAAAAGTGTTTTGTTGGTTATATATATATATATATATATATATATATATATATATATATATATATATATATATATATATATATATATAAAGTTTCTACTGACCTTTTAAAATGTTCTAACACCACTACTTAAAAGTTTGAAAAATAAGTTTGTATGTAAATTAAGTATTTAAGACTTGCTTTGTTGTTGTTGTTTGAAATAATTTAAAATATGTCATTTAAAGTTTTAGAAGTAGAGTTAAGTGAATTTGACGTTTATACCAAAGACATTCATAAATGAGGAACAACAAATTCTCAATTTTTGTGTACGTAGACAGAAAAAAAATGCTCAGAAATGTGGCAGTTAGTGAAATTTCTACCTTGCTTTGCATTCAATTTGAAATGAACTAAAAATAATTAATGAAAGTTCTTCTTCTTCTTCTTCTTCTTCTTCTTCTTCTTCAAGTTCCGTCTCCTCTTAGAAGGTTGGCTATCATCATGGCTATTCTCACTTTTGATGCTGCAGCTCTGAACAACTCAACGGAACTACAGTTGTACCATTTTCTCAGATTACTCAGCCAGGAAATGCGTCTTCTTCCTCTGCTTCTCTTTCCCAGTATCTTTCCCTGCATAATATTCTGCAACAATACATATTTCTCTTCTCTCATCACGTGGCCCAGATATTGCAGCTTCCTTATTTTAATTGTGTTCAATATTTAAGACTAGATGTATTCTCGCAACAATTAGAACCGTAGACCGGTTTCGCTCTCATTAGAGCTCTTCAGTACGGCATACTAATTGTAGCAAAAATGCACCAAAATTAATACGGCCATAGTATAGCCAGCCTTAAAATATTAGGTGAGTGGTGGACGTGCCGCCACCTAGTTGCGGAACCAAGTAGTATGCTGTCACGCCAGCTCCAAATAACACAGAGTGTTATAAAAATAGAGACTGTATACAGCTAACTAACAATTTAGAAATTTGTCAGCCCTGGCCCATTTCTACCCTAATATAGGGACAAAGTATGTAAGACTAGATGCATTATCGCAACAATTAGAACCGTAGACCGGTTTCGCTTTAATTAGAGCTCTTCAGTACGGCATACTAATTGTAGCAAAAATGTACCAAAAGTAATACGGCCATAGTGTAGCCAGCCTTAAAATACTAAGTGAGTGGTGGGGCCAGGGCTGACAATCTCCTAAATTGTTAGTTAGCTGTATACAGTCTCTATTTTTATAACACTTTGTGTTATTTGGTGCTGGAGTGACAGCATACTACTTGGTTCCGCAACTAGGTGGCGGCACGTCCACCACTTTCCCACTCCTAATCTTCTGGTCTGACGAATCAACATTTACAAGAAATGGTATTTATAATTCTCATAATTAGTATGTCTGGTCATTGTAAAATCCACATGCAACAAGGACTCGCACATTTCAACATAGATTTTCGAATAATTTATTGTGTGATATTTTTAATGGCTCACTGTTAACGGAAGTCCTGCCACAACGTTTAAATGGATCTTCGTACTCAGCGCTCCTAGAAAACCGTGTAGAAAACATTCTAGATGACATTCCACTAGCAACAAGAGATATAATGTGGTACCAGCATGACGGTGCACCAGCGCATCATAGTCGAAACGTTGTTACATGGCTACATGAACATTATAATGAAAGATGGATTGGCAGAACCGGACCAATACATTGGCCTGCAAGATCACCGGACTTAAACCCACTTGACTTCTATCTTTGGGGGTGATTTTAAGCGACTGGTCTACAATGAACAAATAAATACACCAGAGCAGCTAGAACAACTTGTAAATAATGCTTTTCGTCATATTCAAGCAACAATGAATCCTCAAGACATAAAATTTTTCATATTAAAAAAGACGTCGAGCGTGTATTCAGGCCAATGGAGGCATTTTTGAACATTTATTGTAATAAATAAATTACTATAAGCCTGATAAAAGTGTACCATTGCGATTTTCTACCAAACAACGACTGGTTAAAAATCATGAACTGTGCTCTAAAACACTAACCTGATTCATTGCTTACTCGTAAAATAAGCGTCGCATAGAAAATTATCAAGAGAGTCATTTTGTTCACCAATGAAAGTAAGATTCAAAAAATAAAAAATAAAAAAATATCATTGGCGTACCCGTTTTTTTTTCTTGAGGAATAACCAATGACATGTGGATACGCGCGCCACTGCTGGATTAGCCGATTCAATTGTTATGGTAGAATACGCGCCTTCCATAGCAGCCTACACATGCGAAGTTTCAGCAAAATATATTAGCTACTTTTTAAAAAATTGGGAAATTTTATTTTTTGAAATTTAACTTCAACACCCTTTATCTTTTTAATGAAGCATTATAGGAAAAAATTTTATAAGACATACTTCTCTAAAATTGTTCAAAGAACATGGGGTTTCATTTTTGGTCACCACTTATGAATCACCCTGTATATATATATATATATATATATATATATATATATATATATATATATATATATATATATATATTAGTGAACACTATATAATTATGGGATAGCCAAGTAAATAAGCAGGCCGTAAACAGGGATTGGTCGGAAATAGAGAAGTTGTTAAACCTTTTACCATTAACCCTCAATTACCATATGAAAAATAATATGAACAAATAAAACCCTCCTACTGATTACCTAACACTCTCAGATTTTATTACTCGCATAAAAAGAATTGGATTTTGATATGAGCAGGCGTCTCCGTAGGAATATTTAAGACCACTGTCACATAACATGGCAGAAGGAAATATTGTCAGAGGAAATATATAACCCAGGAGATCAGCATCCGAAATGTAGGTACTTAAACTTATTGCTGCTTCCAGAATGACTAAAGAAGTTGGCACACTGAATTACATTTAGATGTTATTAAAAGATGCTTCTCGAATACAAATATCTAATTGCAATGCAGGAGGTGTAAAAAGGAACTTCTCTATTGTTAAAGGTAAAAAAATATATGAAAACTTCAGACATTCTTTAAAATGGGTCACTTATAGCGAAATTTCCAGAACAAATTCCCCTCTAGGGAGATCGCGATGTTTCAATTTTGAAATAATGTGTTCAAATGAGCACGAACTAGGACTCCTGGATCCAATATTCGTGGTTTGCTTCAAGATAAATATACACAGGGTGTTTTACTCTTGCGATTTATTTGGTGGATTAATATAATCTTCCATTTTGAAATGGTCGGAACAAATAAAGTAGGCATTCTGCTGCAGTATTCCATCCTTTTTTTAAATATCGTCCAAATCAGCTCTCTTTGATATTATGGCCCATTTCTTGCTCCTATTAACAAAAAGTAATTAGGTACAATAATAGTAATAAACACAATATCATAAAGATACAACTTAGTTAGATACTTACAATTCTTTATTCCTTGGAAAACTGTGAAAATATTTTGACAAGTTTATCATTCCGTAGTTGGAACAAGCAAACATAGCACATATTTTTGCAGACATTTATACGTATTTAAGTGTATATACGTATAATAAGTATATTCAAACACGCCAACTTTGAAAGAATGGCCGGTAATAGTACGAGTTCAGATACCACGGAACACGTCGAACGAACGCCTATTTTAACCACAGATTATTGTTTTCGAATTAAAATATTGTATCAGTATTATTGAATACGTATAACGTAATAATGTATAGCGTATGCGGTATTATTTATTATATTATATGATGTATTAATCATTGTGAAGCACGTGAACAGCGGACTTTGAAATTTGTGTGTGAGCACCTTTTGTCACATGAGGGTGCTGAAACACGTGTTCGTCGAAGAAGAAGTGGCCAGTATTGTTAGTTGGCGGTATTTGCTATAGGGTATATTGAGCTGCTTCCTCTAAAATTATTTTGACAATCACAGGTGGTCCATGGTTGGTGATACCTACAATTTTTTCCGAACACCCCTATATGATTGCATTTTTTGTCGAAATGTGATGCATGTTGCTAAGAAAAAAATCCATACGCAGTAAGTACAGTAGCGAATTTTCATTAAATGCTTTAAACTACAATAACTCAATTGGCTATTAACCTAAGATTTGTTGGCTAGGTAACCAGTTTTCTCTGAAACATTTTGAGTTTAAACACCATATATATATATATATATATATATATATATATATATATATATATATATATATATATATATATATATATATATATATATATATATATTATATATATATATATATATATATATATATATGGTGTTTATTTGCCCCACGTTTATGGGCGTCAATTGTATGGTTTATAGTGTTTATATAAATAGTGTACTTATCATTTTATGTGTACTTATGTATAATTTTAAGTGTATTTTAATTATTGTATAGTGTTTAGTATTTTATATGTGTAATATTTGCAGATTTTTATATTCCTATCTTTGCATATCTAGTATTATAATGAATATTATACTTAAATCTCTGATTATATATGTTTATAGTAGTTGGGCGCCTTTAAATTTATTTATTTATTAATTATAGGGTTCATTTACCTTTTTTTTTACTTAATTTGTTTTCTTCTTTCGATCCTCGGCTTTATGTAGACTCTATTTTCATCAGGGATTTAATGGGATCTAGTGAAATTTCTTACCTTTTAAACCTGTTAACTAATTTTCTTTAAAGTTTTATTAAAATTATATAATCTGATATGAAATGAAACCACAAGATATTTCAGGTTAATAAGTTAATTTCTATTAACAAAAGTTTTCTAGCTAAACATATTACCAAACAATAGAAACATTTTATTTAGTATTTAATAATTTTAGTTTCGTATTGGATCCCCTAACTTATTGGACATTTAATGTTAATAATTACTTAAAAGCTTTTATTTTGCAGTTTTAACCGACTTTAATTGTTGTTTCTACACTTCGGGAAAAACTGTCTTTCTGTTTCTATGGTAACGGGCTTTATTGCTAAAATGGCTGATGTTTGAATTATGATATTCTAGAGAGATTATCGTTGCGGCATCTATTGATACTATTTTGAATCTCCCTATTTATCGGCCGAAATTCTTTTTCTCATAAATGTTTGTTTTAAATGACATTTACGTCGTAACTTCTTATTGACACTTGTTACTTGTTTGCGTAGTTTTTGTTTACATTCGTGAGAAACAGTGTTATATTTCAATCTGTAATATAAATACCTTTTTGCTTCGGTGACGGCATACTATTCAGATACGTACTCTCCGTAAACCCGGCGAAGACGGAGATGATCCTATTTACCAAGAAGAGGATCCTGGACCCCAAACTAACATGGAAGTCGCAAATAGAACGAGTAGTGAGGAAAGGAGTAGCGACACTCTGGCAGCTGCGTCGTGTGATAGGGAGCACCTGGGGACTTAATCCTCGGATCCTTAATTGGATCTACACTGCGATCGTCAGGCCGAAAATCCTCTACGGAGCGTTGGTCTGGTGGTGTGGTGTGAACCAAACTACCAGCAGGAAGCTGGCCAAACTCCAAAGGCTGGCAATCCTGGGTATCACAGGCGCTATAAGGATGACACCCTCAGTCGCGCTAGAGGTCCTGTTGATCCTGCCACCGCTTCCCATCTGTATCAGAAGGGAGGCTATGGCGTCGCATCTTAGAATGCGGGACTCAGGAAACCGGTGCGGAGAGCGAGCAGTAATAGGGCATACAAGAGTCGCCAAGGAGGTGGAAAAGGAAATTCCGATTTCCGCAATAAAGGTGCGGGATGCCGAGGACGATATTAGGTTGACTAGGCCATACACCCTCAGGATCCCCAGTAGGGATCAGCGGAGGGAAAAGGAGGTTGCATTCCAGCCCGCAAGCCTGGTCTGGAGGACCAACAGTCCTCCGGGGAAGGAATATACATCGAGGGCCTGGGGGTGCGCGAGAGCTATGCTCTTGGCGCATATACCACGGCATTCGAAACAGAGGTGTATGCTATCCTGTCTGTGGCCAATAGACAGGATGTGAAGAGGAGTCCCGAGAAATGTGTGTACATCTGCTCGGATAGCCAGGCGGTCCTCCGGGCAGTCTGCGCGGCCATAATCAGGTCAACACTGGTGCGCTGACGCCCTCAGAGGACTAGCCACGACGAAGGAGGTGCAACTGGTGTGGGTTCCGGGATACTGTGGCGTAGCGGGGAATGAGGTGGCGAATAATCTCGCAAGACTCGGTTCCCGGCGGCCGTTTTGTGGCCCGGAGCCTGCGATAGGCATAAGTAGAAAGACTATGTCGCCTTAGAGAGGTGGACCGAGGAAGCAATGGAGACACACTGAGGGTCGGTTGGTGGCTGCAGGCAAGCGAGGGTCTTCGTGAAGGGGCCGGACAGAGATAAAGCTGTCTGGCTACTCGGAAGGAGTCGACCTACGCTTCGCCGCATCCTTGGGGTGCTGACAGGCCACTGCGCCCTTAGAAGACACCTCACATTGATAGGCGTAGAGAGGGATCCCATTTGCCAGGAATGTGGCGAGGATGAAGAAACGTCCTACCACTACCTGTGTGAATGCGAGGCTTTTGGGAGTCTTCGAGCCGAATTGTTCGGATCGAGGACTCTGCAGAGGAATCAGGTAAGTACCGTCCAATTGAAGACCGTCACGGCCTTCATCTCGAGGTCGAGGTGGTTTGGCGACGGAACCGAGGAAGAGTAGAGCATGGCTGCTGGGTTGCTCGGGTTGGCAAAAAGGGTCCATTGTGGCCTACTTGCTTGGCGTTGGCCTCCCCACCACTGCTACTACTAGATACGTACTGTTTACACTGAATTCATTGCTGAGAGAACATCTTTGTTCTAGACACATCTATGACGATGCTCTCGACTTCAGTTTACATTTAACACACCATGGCTGGTCATTTTTCACAACTTTTATTATAAATTTGCAAACTACACAATGGATATTTCTTCAAACGTGGTGTCGCGCTGCTTGTTACCAACATTCTCCCATTGGATCTCGAAGATGCCGGATATCGACCCATTCTTTTCTACCAATCCGATCGATTAAATTCAAACGTTCAAATAGTTATGTCACCTGATCCAATCAAAATGCAGTTTCTCTACACATTAGTCAAAACAATGACTTCTCTTTGAAGTTCATTAATTTTTATAAACAACTGCTTTAATCAAAAGGTTAGTATCATTATATTTATTGGCGCTAAGTTTAAAATTTCTACCTCACTGTTTATATTATCTTAACGTAAAAATATTTGCTTACACTTTTTAAATTTATCATTCAGTTCGTTGTACCTATTATTTAACACTTCCTACAGTCTAAATTACAAATAAATATTTCAATTTTTTATCGGAAATACAAAATTTTAATTTTCAATTATATTTTAAATTTTCAAACTCAATAAAAAACCGCCTTAAGCTTTTTATCATAGCAAATATGATTTGTTTCTGTTATTATTCCTTTTCCTTTCAACGCTTTAACGATGTTGTCTAATACTAGGCTATTTGAAGCCTTTTGGAATAGTAAAATAGCCTAATATTAGACAAAATCGTTAAAGCGTTGAAAGGAAAAGGAATAACAACAGAAACAAATCATATTTGGTATTACTGACCTGACCTGACGATCGTTTCACTAACCAAGTTAGCGTCATCAGAGGATGAAACATTCTAAATACTTAAAAACTAACATCAACTTATATACCGGATCTCAGGTAAAGAGATCGAACCGAGATGAGACACTAGTCGTAGGCAAATTCCAAACTGTATTGTATTTTTATCGCCGGACAAGGTCTATGCGCCATCCCTACTGCTTTATCTAAAAAGTGTCCATTTGTAATAGTTTTGAGAAAGTTCCACGACAGCTAAATTAACAACGATTCCTTTGGCGGCAATAACTGTATACTTATGTTATCGGTAAATCGTGCCGAAAACGTGGGAATTTTATTTAGCAAAGCAATCGATCAAGTGACTCGTAATTGGCGCTGGTGAAGTGTTCATACATTTTTTGTTGTAACTATATTTCGCAATATATATATGCTTTCGAACCCATTTAGCTGTCCTGGTTTTCTAACATTTTTTCTTAATTTCAGATTATCTTTATTAACGTGATTATTATCCCAAATATGTCGGCCGACGGCAGACTTATCTACAGTACCGAAATGTAATTGGGATATGTGTTCTTTGAATCTAATTCCAATCGATCTTTTTGTTTGTCCGACGTATTTAAGATTACAATCTTTTCAACTTATTTTATAAATTCCCGACATTTTGTCAGCGCTATCCTTGTCTGTTGGGTTACCTAGCAAGTTTTTTAAGGTATTTGTTGTTGAAAATGTTAGCTGTAAGTTGACTTTTTTTAAAATGCTGCCTAGACCCCTCGTGATTCTGGGTTCAAATGGTAAGCAAACAAAGTTTTTTTCCGATTTTTCTCTTCGGAACGTCGTTGATTCCGTCAACATTTTCTTTGTTTTCTGTTTGTTGATTAATTTTTCCACTAGGCAAGCAGTGTATCCGTTATATTCGGCCACGTTCTTAATATAATTTAATTCTTTGATATATCTACTTTTGTTTAAAGGAAAATTAATTAACCGATTTACTAAAAAATTCAGACTGGCCATTTTTTGTGCGTACTCACATCATACGTACGCCGTGGAACTTTCTCAAAACTATTACAGATGGACACTTTTTAGATAAAGCAGTAGGGATGGCGCATAGACCTTGTCCGGCGATAAAAATACAATACACTTTGGAATTTGCCTACGACTAGTGTCTCATCTCGGTTAGATCTCTTTACCTGAGATCCGGTATATAAGTTGATGTTAGTTTTTAAGTATTTAGAATGTTTCATTCTCTGATGACGCTAACTTGGTTAGTGAAACGATCGTCAGGTCTTTTAAAATGTGTTGTGGTGATTTGGGTTCTCCAAGTGTACTTATCATATTTGGTATGTCAAAATTTGAAGTTTAGTGAATTTGGTTTAAGGCTATCAAACCGTTTCGGACGTAGTAAATAATGTTATAATATAGTACAAGACTCCTTTTATAAAAATACTGTATTTTCGTTTATATATATATATATATATATATATATATATATATATATATATATATATATATATATCCCTCTTCTTTCCTTATGTGTCAAATTGCGTAATAATTCTTTTGTTCCAACTAGTGTCGATAAAGGGGTGTCTATATCGCCGGAAAAAAATATTATGTGTTTACTTACTCAGCTGAGTTTATTGTTATTATTGCTGGAAGAGAATATATATGCACACCTTTAGCTTTTTTCTTTATTTGGGTTCGGCATATATTACATAAGTTTCCATTCTTTAACCCAGTTTTCCCAAGTTTATGAATGAGGAAAGTGTATCATACCCCATAAATATAGAAGGGTAAATCTGCGCTTAGTTTTTAGAGCCCTGTTAATATTCAACAGGATGTTTGTTTTTTATTTTGTAGTCTATAAAACGATTTAAAGTTAATAAGTACCAAACTTTTTATTTGTTGATAAATTTATTAGCTCTCGTTTAAACTTATGGAGGCCTCGCCACTAATATTTTCGTATTTATTTGTATTAACGATGGAATTATGGCAGGAATCTAACAAGTCATATTTTGATTACGTCAGAACTTACTATAATATCTCTTCAGTTTGAAAACCTGTCGTAAAAACAAAAAAATAGAAAAAGCCTGAACGCAGCAAGTGCGATATGGTAGTGAATTATCATTAAAATGGTCTACACTTTTTAGTTAATTTTCTTTAAAAACAATCACGAATGAAGAGATCGCGACATTTCAGTTTTGAAAAAAATTATTTCAATGAGCGCGAACTAGGTCCCCTAGAACACATATTCGGGGTCAGTTTTAATTTGTATATGTTTATATATATATATATATATATATATATATATATATATATATATATATATATATATATATATATATATATATATATATATATATATATATATATACATGTATCACACCGCAAACTCAAAAAGTAATGGACCGCTTTTGTTCAAATTTGGTAATTATTTTCCATTTGTAAGTGGCTGGGATATGTTCGGCCCAGTTTTGCCCGGAAATTTTTGCGTTTTCTTTCGGAACATTTTCATATCTAGGAAATAACAAAGTTAGGGCTACCAAAATCGGGGCGCGTGTTAACTTCATTAGATTGAAACTATGTGTCAAAACTTAAATCTGTAAGTTAAAAGACAAAAAAGTTATAGGCATTTAAAAAAATGGTGTCTTCCTCTTAAAACGTCAAAATCGCATTTAAACTTAAAAATTGAAAAATTTTATGCAAAGGACCTAAAACGAATACAGATTATGTAGAGAAAATCTCTCAAAAAGATTGTTTGACAAACCCTTAAGTTTCAGCTTCAATTGTCATTGTCCTTCTTTTTACTCGTCTAATTTTCGTCGAAAAAATTCGCTACTCAGGAGACTTACGCCCAGTTTCACAAAGCTCGATTAAATATTTAACGCCCGGATAGTTAATCAGGGCTTCAGACGACCAATCACAGCTTCAAAATATTTGGTTGTCATGGCAAGAACCCGAGTTATAGTCTGTGATTGGTCGTCTAAATCTCTAATTAAGTAACCGGCCGTTAAATATTTAATCAAGCTTTGTGAAACTGGGCATGTGACTTTTGAATTGTGAGAATTTATCTTCAAATGAGAGGGAACTAGGCCCCCTAGAACCCACACCTGGGGTTATTTTTAGTTTTTATCTGTTTACATATATACAGCGGCACCTATTTCTAGCCTAGGGCTCAATATATCCGTTATTATACAAGATACGAGAAAAAATGGTATACCTTAATTATAGGATGTCTTGAGCTGCATCATATAAAAGTGTTATTATAACTATCACGGAGTGGCCCATAAGTCGTTGTTGATACAAATTTTCTTGTTTTTACCACTATATTATACATTTTTGTATTTTTGATCGAATTATAATGCATATTTTTTGGGAAAAAAATTTGACAGCGTTCAGCGTTTTTGAGTTATATCAATTGTTTTGCAGCTTGATGCCTCTCAGAATGCGTCACTGTCATGAGACTTTCCAATAGATATAAAAGTCTCATGAAAGTGACGCATTCTGAGAGGCAGCAAGATGCTGTATACAGAGCGCTCTCAAACAGTAACTGAATTTTAAACAAATTCAAACTGTCATAACTCATTCTTTTAAATTGAACAACTCCCTATACCTACAGATACTAGTTTTGGAAATATTTTGTGCATTTTTTTTTTCAATCCTAATTACAAATTAGGTATATAATTTGAATTCTATGTATTTTCTGAGCGAACTTTAAAAAATATAGTTGGTTTTTGCAGAAATTTTTCTGTTTCCGCAGAGATTATTGTTCGTGAGACTTTTTTAACATTTTGGTAATAATAAATGTTTAATAAATTATTGTAAAAAAATGTTTCCGGTTTTGTGGGAGTTTCGTCGAAAGGGTTCTTGTAAAAATTATATCATGGTAGATGGGTAAATAGTTTAAAGAGGTCCGTTGGCCAGGAAAATCGGACCATTTTTTTTAAGTTTATTTTTGAAAAATGTGTGTACTTTTTCAAACAATAAAGTTATTTTTTCTACTATGTAGGTTATACTGTAACAAATTTTGGTGCCTGCTTTCACTAAAATATAAATCTGGACGCCAGTGCATTATACTAGTGAATTTTCATAAAAATATTTTAAATACCAAATATGTATTTTTTAAGGAAAGCAGGCATTAAATTTGGTGACCAGTATAATCTATATAGTAAAAACAATGTACCATATTTCATCAAAATAACTTTATTGTTTGAAAAAGTATAAAAATTTTGCGAAAATAAACTTAAAATCTTCACGGAAAAACTCGTTCGGTTATCCTGAACGAACTTCTTCCAGATATTTACCCACCTACCAATATATTATTCACAAAAAGTGTTTCGACAAAACTTACAGAAAAAAATTTGTCAAAAATCTGCAAATTATTTTTTCACTAAAATCCGAAAACTCTTTTTTTCTGAATTTTTTTACAGTAAATATGTATTTTTAATGAAAGCAGGCATCAAGTTTAGTTACCAGTATAACCTATACTGTAGAAACAATGTAGACGATTTCATCAAAATAACTTTATTGTTCAAAAATGTAAAAACATTTTCCGAAAATAAACTTAAAATGTTTACGAAATTGGTTAACAGCCAATTGAGCTATTGAAGTTAGAAGCATTTCATGAAAGTTCACTACCATACCGCACTTGCTGCTTCCCTAATTTCTTTTCGTACAGACATGCATTATATTTAAATGAAATATACAAAATACAATAAGATGATGCGTGTTGGATTAAAAAAAGGAAATTGGTATCACCAAACACTTATGGGCCAGCCTGTGAATATAAAATTAGTTTTATAGAATGCAGCTCGAGACACTCTATAATTAACCTATACCATTTTTTCTCGTATCTTGTACAATAACGGATATATAGAGGTTTACCATAAAAATGCGTCACCCGGTATATATAAAAATAAATAAAAACTAAAACTAACCCCAAGTGTGGAATTTAGGGGGCCTACATCGGGCTCATTTGAAGAAATTTTTTCAAAATTTAAAAGTCGGGATCTCGCCATGGGTGAATCTTTTAAAGAAAATTCACTAAAATCCGCCTGACCTTTGCATGTGTACGACAGAGATAACCACCCATATTATTGTTGATCTCACTTTGTGCTAAATGTGACTCAGAAAATCGATATTGAAAGTCGTGTCGCATTTTTCTACATGCTACACCTGACCGCGAATGGAGTTATGCATCGGGTTCTCAACGACGTTTGACTTATTATTTATTAGTAGGAAGGCGAAATATGGTCTCCAACCCATTATACCGCCTAATATGACTAGACTATCTTCTAAAACTGAATTTAAGCTTAACGTACTCCTTCCTACTATTAAGTAAGTCAAGCGTCGTTGAGAACCCAATGCATAACCCGATTCGCAATCACATGTAGCATGTAGAAAAATACAGCCAGGTCCCTCGGGGGTCAAAGGCGATGAAAAAGCTGACAGTCTCGTGAAGAGAGGGTCAGCAGAACCATTTATGGACCAGAACCGGTTCTGGACGTGACAAAAAGCACTGCCAGGGGAGCCATTAAGTCCTGAGTCAGAAACGAACACAAGGTGTACTGGGCAGACTGTTCAGGGCTCAGACATGGGAAGTCAGTAATTGACGAACCCTGTTCAAAGAGAGCTGTGAAGCTGCTAAATCTTAGCAGAAGACAGCTCAGAAACATGGCAGGTCTCTTGGCAGGATAGATGGCGGTCAAGAAACACCTGCATAAAATGGGGCGGTTCGAGGGGACCTCGCATGGAGACTCTGCGGCGAGGGGGAGGAATCAGCCCAGCACATCTTGTGCGAGTGTAAAGCTCTGGACCGCAAAAACAACTGATCTACGGTCAGTCTAGACCGGAGACAAAGCAATCTAAAACTTCACCCTACCAATCGCTTTGCAGACTAGTTCAAGGCACAGTGATTTTGGGTTGAGTAAAAAGACTAAGGGCATGCAGAATAGGCCAGAGGCTGCAGTGCTATCGGGGCGGCAAAGTCGCGGACGAGCCCTGAGGGAAAAAAAACTGGCGTTGACAGATTTAACTACGCGAGGGCGATGGATTTTAAATACCCTGAAGAATCTTATTATTTATACATAATAAAACGTAGTTCTAGGTTTTAAACAAATTAAATGACTTTCATTATAATTTTCAATTATTACTACATATTTTTCTGATATCTTCAAGTTCAGATGACAGATCTGGCAAATGACAACCCCGCTGATTTTTTATTGTGACATATCTGTGTAGACTGTTCCTTTGAAGTTTAATTTGTAGCATTCGGTTGCAATAGCAGCGTAACCCTGATATATCTGTCTGACCTTGTCTAACATTATAGGCACCCATTTAGAGGTAGTTTCAGGTTATATCGTAAATTATTTATTTGGTTATAACTCAGAATTTACTGAACCGATCAGGTTCAAGTTTGGTAGAGAGAACCACTGATATCTACGCGCGTGTAAAGTGTTAGTTTCATACCTCTAGTAATTTAAAAGATATTGCGTTTTTCGCATTTTTCTCTGAAAGTATGTAAGTGTCAAAATTCCTTAACGAACTCATCCAAGCTATTAACAAAATGAAGGGAATTATCAAATTTGGTTTCGATTGGTGTAGTATTTTTTGAGTTATCGGTTGGGGATATATATGTACATATATATATATATATATATATATATATATATATATATATATATATATATATATATATATATATATATATATATATATATATATATATATATAAACTTTTCAACTGACCTTGGGTTTCGGTTCTAGGTTCCCTAATTCGCGCTCATTTGAAGAAAATTTCCAAAAATCTTACCATCGATACCCCTCTCTATTAGTGAATTTTATTAATAAAAATTCACTAATAAAAACAAATAATTTTTGTAATTCAGTGCGATTGAGTGTCAGAACGATTAATTTATGTATTGAATTACACAGTGATCTGAAAAAACAAATAATCTATATTTATACATGTTTGTATTACCCCATTATGTTTTTTTCTGACAGATATATCCCGGTAATAATTTAAAAATCTCAGAAAAATGTGCCAATGACAATATCTGCCACAGACATACACTGCCCTAAGAACCAACTAACTGACTATTTATATCACCAATAATATTTACAATGTAATGAAAAATATTTAGTGCGTTTTATAATGCACAAGCGAGTTATTAAATCCCTCCTATAAAGTATAATTAATAAAAGTCTGGACGCAGCAAGTGCGTTATGGTAATGATTTTCAAAGAAATGATCAGGCATCAAAAAATTTTTTATAACTTTTTTTTTCTCTTAACATAAAAATATAAATTTTGGTATAGTTTCCTTTTAATATCGTCAACTTACGTACCAAATTTGGTTACCATAGCTTTGTGTGTGTGTGTGTGTGTGTGTGTGTGTGTGTGTGTGTGTGTGTGTGTGTGTGTGTGTGTGTTTTGTTTCTTTAACGTCGGCCTATTTCTGCGAGTATGGCCAATCACGGACGCCAGGGAGCAGTTTCACCTCACTATCCTGGATATTTTGCCGGACCCCTGCCTTTTTGTAAGGAGGGTAGGGATCTTTAACGTGCCCAACATCGCATGGACACGGGACCGACGGCTTTACGCCCCCTCCGAAGGGCGGAACGTGCAGACATTCAACTTGCTCAAATACAATGCCAGAACCTCGGCTGATGTGAATGTTACAGTTTGTACTGAAAAAGTGAAAGGAGTACGCTGGGATCGAACCCGGTATCTTTCAGTTCAGAGGCACACGTTCTTACCCCTGAACCACCGAGGTTCTATATATATATATATATATATATATATATATATATATATATATATATATATATATATATATATATATATATATATATATATATATATATATATATATATATATATATACATAAAAATTGCAACTGACCCCGGATATGGGTTCTAGAGGTCCTAGATCGCGCTCATTTGAAGAAATTTTTTCAAAATTCAAAAGTCTGGATCTCCCCATTACTGAATTTTTTCTAAGAAAATTCACTAACATGAGTACAAGATGTTGTTTACATTTTTGTGTTTTTCTTCGTTTATGTACAAACCCTAATCACCCTGTTATGGAGCATATATGACAGATTTTTGGTAATCAACGGGTTACAGGCCAGTTTTTACTCTTTAGAGTTGTCTATTGTAAATATTTTAAACAAATGAAAAAGAGTTAATTTGAAAAACTAATCCAGGATTTTGTCAAAGACATTTAATTTAATATATTTCGTGCACCATGCCCAGAACTTTTGTTAAAACCTACCACTTTTGACGTTTTATTTATTCACTGACATTTTCAGAAGAAAAACTATAATATTTTCAAAGTAATTTTCCTCGTAATTGTTGACATTTTTAAGCCAAGAAAAAATAGTCCTTGTCTGTAATATTTAATACATTTTGTTAAGCACACAATATTTTAGTCTTGTGTGTCGATTGGAACGTGCTATGAGCACTGATCAGTAAGATAAAAAATATAATTTTTCATCCTCTGATGACGCTAACTTTGTTAGTGAAACGATCGTCAGCTCTTTAAGAAGATGTATTCTGGTGATTTGGGTCCTCCAAGTGTACTTATCAGTGCTCATCTCAAGTTCAAATCTTCACTTAGCTATTTTCAGAAATAATGGAGTGTCTTGTGTCTTCCCAAAATTATGATGCTTGTCCGATGAAAGTCAAAATTGGGTAATACATAGCAAAAGGGTATGTTCCCGTATTTATTATAAACACTCTGTATAAGAGATGCGGATGAAATTGTGTGAATTGATACACTAGGTGACTCTTAATCCATTGGCAACCTAATATTTGCAAGACACTCAGTAGCGGCACTCCAAAGAAATCGACTTTTTGTTTTATTGTGAATACTCGGTATAAGTTACTTGGGATTTGTGGCCTACAAATGTGCCTAAATCGATATAGAAAATGCCTACTATGCTTTAGTCATTTCTGGGGTCTTACTTGTTAGCGTAGTAGGCTATGGAAAAAGCGAATTTCAAAATATTGCGTACCAGGAGGTGGAGCTTCTGAAGTACTTTAATTTAGTTTTGTTTTTAAATCGCCCGACCCGTTATGAAATAGTGAATTGTCGCCACTTAAAATGAAACACACTGTAGATATATATATATATATATATATATATATATATATATATATATATATATATATAGAATATATATATATATATATATATATATATATATATATATATATATATATATATATATATATAAACATATAAAACTTAAAGCTGGCTCAGAATGTGCGTTCGAGGACCTACTTAGTGCTATTTTGAAGAATTTTTTTTTAAATTCATATGTCACCGTCTCTTCTATAGTAAATTTTTCCTGCAAAAATTCGCTCAAAGTCTAAAAATCATCTTATCGTGAACCCTCCACCCTTGCTATTGAATTTTTTTAAATCACTTTTTTATGGAAAATATGTTGACTTTGGTTGTTAATCCCGTTTTTCTTGACAGACTGTTTTTTTTTAATTTATTAAAAAAAAAGTTTCTAATTAGTTGCTAAATAAATCCATATTATTTCCTTTTAGATTAGCTGGAGCATAAAAAACTTCATATCAATTTCATAGCTGATTCACCTCCTGGAAAAATTTTCTTTTATTAGAAATTACTATCAGCTAAAGCATATAGTTAGCCTATTTCATGTAGTTCTTGTTGACTAAACATTCTTTTATATACAGTCAGGACTTAAATTTCGCACACCCCCCCCCCCTAATTCCTGAACCGTCCGGTATATTGTGATGAAATTTGGAACGTTAATATATGAGAAAGGTGTGCATTTTTTGACATATCAATGACATCTTTAAATGTCAAGGTGACAGCCGCGCGCTTTCGGAATATTTTTTTAAATAGAAATGGGGGTCGGGAGATACCTCATTTTGAAGGTCTTTTTATGCTTACTAACATTCTCCAGTTTTAAAAACATTTGGTTCAGTATTTTTCAAATAAGAATCAATAATATCGGTCATAAATTACCTGGATGAGAGTTATGAAAATAGGTGGATTGGTCGTCGAGGTCCTATGGAATGGCCAGCTCGATCCCCAGACCTAACGCCTCTAGATTTTTTTGTTTGGGTATACGTTAAATCTGATGTTTATAAAACGGCTCTTGTCACATTAGATGAACTTAGACAACGAATTACAGATATTTGTTCAAGAATAACGCCACAGATGCTTCATAATATCAGAGAAGAATTTACCCGTAGAATATTTATTTGTCAGGAGGTCCATGGTAGTCATTTTCAACATCTGTTGAAGTAACCACATCAACAGTTTGTGCCTTTAGATTTTGTTTAACCTTTTTTTCAATTTTCTTATTTAGGGTTAATTAGTTGTTATTGGTTTACTGTTAAATTGTGTTTCATTTTGAAACATAAATAATTAAAAATTATCTATGTGTACTTTACTGGGTAAACAGTACGACAGTAACAATCAATAATAACATCTAATAGGTAAAAAAGTGTGTTATAAACAAGGGTAGTCATAACGCAGAAATCGATATTATTGATTCTCATCTGGAAAATACTGAACCAAATGTTTTCAAGACTTGAGAATATTCTGAGCATAAAAAGGCCTTCAAAATGAGGTATCACTCGACCCCCATTTCTATTTAAGAAAATATTCCGAAAGCGCGCGCAGCTGTCACCTTGACATTTAAAGCTGTCCTTGATATGTCAAAAAATGCAGACCTCGCTTATATATTATCATTCCAAATTTCATCACAATATATCGGACGGTTCAGAAATTAGAGGGGGGGGACGGACTTTAGGTCCTCACTGTATAATTCTTTTGGTAATTTGTGCGAGCTTTGAACTCATTAGCGGAGGAACTCGGTTAATTGCCTCAAATTATCATACTTTTGCACCCATGTGCCAGTTCTTGCGCGCAACACTCTGTAAGTAGTTGGTGTAAAAAGTTGTTATTATGCATCCTTCTTATAAAAATCACCATATTATATTTCTGAGAAATTTTACCAGCGCTACTATACTTAGAGAAAAAAAGGCATACTTTGAATATTCACTGAAAGGTAAAAATGCGCGTGATTTATATAGGGAATTAAATAGACTGAATATTAAAGGTACAGGGACTAGGGTGGGCATTCCTGATAGCTTGAGTGACGTAGATAAGTTAAATGATTATTTTGTGAATAGTGTTCCTGTGGGTTCTATAAATGATAATTATAAGAGATATTATGCACATATGAAAAGTCCAGCTGATTTTCAATTTGTTCTGGCAGACACAGAAACCATATCTAAATGTTTAGATAAAATCAAAAGTAATGCAAGTGGTATTGATAATATAAGTCTTCAAATGTTAAAAACATGTGCACCACGTATTACTCTATACATAACTAATATAATTAATTCCTGTATTTTAGCTGGGTATTTTCCAGACATGTGGAAGTGTGCTAGAGTGACGCCTCTGTCGAAGGTTAATGAGCCCACAGAGTTCAAGGATTTGAGGTCAATTAGTCTGCTGCCAATATTATCAAAGATTTTTGAAAAGGTCCTTTGCCTGCAGCTGAGACAATACCTTGATGAAAATAAGATTTTGCCGGATGTGCAGTCTGGTTTCAGGCCAAATTTTAGCTGTACAACAGCCCTCTGCAAGGTCAATGATGACATTCTTCAAGCCTGCAATGATGGCAAGTTTACTGTATTGATTCTTTTGGATTATACAAGGGCATTTGACACCATAAGGCACGATGTTCTGGTAGACATATTGCGTTATATTGGTATTGGCAGCGAATCCGTTGGGCTTCTGTCTAGTTACCTCACTGGTAGGTCACAGCATGTAGAGTTGCGTGGCAATGTTTCCGCTGCAATTGGGGTGAGTAGAGGTGTACCCCAGGGTTCAATCCTTGGCCCGCTTTTGTTTACCCTTTATACGCATATTTTTCCAACATTTATAAAAAGCTGTACAATACATATGTATGCGGACGACACGCAGCTCTATTATTCATTTCCAAGGTCACGACTCGGTGAGGCACTCAGCAAGATAAATGATGATTTGAGGATTGTGAGTGAACTATCGTTGGATCACTCACTGCATTTGAATGCAAAAAAGTCTGCAGCAATTGTTTTTGGTCATAAATCAGGTATTGATATTATAAAGCCGCATATAATGCTGAGTGTCAATGGGGAGCCGATACCTCTGCTTGAAGAAGTTACGAATCTTGGCCTTACCATGGACGCTACTTTCAGATATCGGAGACACGTTTCCAAATGTTTACAGCGAGGATATGGTGGTTTAAAGCTACTGTACCCACATAGATCGTATCTTTCGCGTGGACTGAAAACTGTGCTATGTGATTCACTGGTCCTATCGCAGCTGGAGTACTGCTCGCAGGTGTACTATCCGTGTCTTGATGCCGAGTATATGAGTAGAATACAAAAGTTGCAAAACTCGTGCTTGCGGTTCATTTATGGGGTGCGTAAGTATGATCACATATCGCGTGAGCTTAGGGACAGTGGCTGGTTGAACATGAATAACAGAATGACACTACGTAGAGCCTGCTTTTACCATTCTGTAATTCAGTCAGGGTTGCCTCGGTACTTGTGCAGAAGAATAAGATACCGCACGGATGTGCATAATGTGAACATACGAAAGAAGGATTTATTGTCCGTGCCTAAGCATAAATTGAATATTTACAGGCGATCCTTTTCATACGATGTTTGTAGCGTGTACAATAATATACCAGAAGACATGAAAAAGTTATCGGTGCGATCCTTCAGGAAGGCAATGACTGGTTATTTGCATGGTAGGCAGTGATGAATGAGCGTGTATGTTTTTTTGTGTGTGTAAAACGTAAAACAGGTGCCCTGCCTTTTTCTCCTATTTTTTCTCTTTCTTTTTCTTTTCGCTATCATTCTCATGTTCTTTCCCTTTTTCAGGATACTTTTCCGTCCCACAGCCGTGTTTATTATTTGCTCACTAGATGAGGTGCTGATGAGTGTTCATTGTTTTTGGCCTTGACTGATGTCTCCCGTTGCGGTGTGCCAGTATATGTATATAGTATATAGTGGATAGTGTGTATGCTGGGGTTAAGTGGTAGAGCAGAGCACACGCTTATGTGTTGCACTGAACTTCGCCCCTGTACTACATTGGAGGTTATATTCTTGTTGTGAATTTTGTATAGTTTAGTTTGGTTGTAGTACAAATAAAGACATTATTATTATTATTATTATTATTAGATGCCCAAAAGCCAACGTCGCACAGTATTCGACAAAGATAACACCGGGCATATTAATTTACCACAAACAACTTAACAAGACCTGATAATACCAATATCAACCCACCCCTTTGTAGATTTCCCGCTGATGGTAATTGCTTTCCAATATCATGTCCAACGTTGATAACTCATACTGAAACCAGCCGTCTATTATTATTATACAACTAGAAATTACATTGTTTACAATAGATAAAAACCTACCAATTGCCGTTTGATACGAAAACAGTACATAACCGTTCTGTCACAAAACAGCCTATCAATTTCCACGTTTATGTTTTCACGGAAAGTTGCGCCGAAACCTATACATAATCGTGAATGCTGAAGCTGAAATGACCGCTGAAAAGCTCGGTATAGACTAACTTCAGTTGCCGCTGAAACTCCTGAAAAGACGGTCGCTTGCACATGCTAGCTGTTAAAGAGCGCTGAAAATTTACGTGGTTAAAGTTACAATTTAAATTTAGAAGAAATAATAATATAAATAGAAGCTGATATAATTGTATTTGTCTTAATGTCTAGTTGTGTAAAATAGATACATTTTATTCTATAACTGTCTAGGTTATTTATGTGACTTAGGCAACATGAATGTAAACAACTCGCACTTGAAAATTGGTGAGTTTTCTGTAATTTTTTAATCGATAATTTTGAACTACTGTCATCAGTCATCAGCATGTGCTCTGCATTTGATTTAAGATAAATGACGTTAATTTACAGGTCGGTTTATGTAGTACTTGATACTTTAGTGTCAGTATTCGGCGGTTTCAGCCAAAAACTAATACCGTTATTAACTCGATTTTGGATTTATTATTGATCATGAGGTGGGGGAATTCAAAAATATTGTTTTATTTAGAATATCCTAAGGAAAATAGATATTTGTAAGTTTGAAAATAATTTTTTAAAGCTTACAGAATAAAAATAATATTAGTGAGTTTTCTTTAAAAAATTCACTAAGGAGATCTCGACTTTTGAATTTTGAAAAAATTTCTTCAAATGAGCGCATGAACTAATTCCCCTAGAACACACAGCCGGAGTCAGTTTCAATTTTATAGATACAGGGTTAGTTTAAAGTATGGAAACATCTGAATATCTCACAGACGGAAATAGATAAAAACAATATTTTAACACATGTTGCAAGGTTCCTATAGGTGCATGTTTTTAGGTTATGACAAAACATACAGGCCGATCATGAAAAGCGTTGTGGTTGCAATGATTTATTTTTTAAATGGAACAACCTGTATATTATATCATTTTATAAATCCTTTAGAACTCTAGATTAACCTTATTATAAGGTACCCTATGCCCAAATTCTATGGTTACGCAGATATCGACAACTTTAATTATTGCATTGCATGTATTGATAAAACTAATAGTAACACATAAATATCTTATGCACGGAAAACAATAAATAAAAATCTTTTCGCAGGTATTGTAGGGCTGCCGTAGCAACGTATTTTCAAGGTTACCCAAAATATACAGGGTAGTCTCTTAATACCAGGAAAGCCTCTGGCCTTGACAAGATCCCAGCAATTGTTCTCAAAAAATGCGCACCAGAACTTGCTCCTGCCATGACTCGCATGTTTCAGACATCTTACAATAGAGGCATATTCCCCAGTACCTGGAAAACTGCTCGAGTACAACCCGTCCCCAAGAAAGGATCCAAAGCGCTTCCTAGCAACTACAGACCTATTTCTCTCCTTTCAGTCGTCTTTAAAGTGATGGAAAAGTATATAAACACCGAATTACTAAAATTTCTTGAAAAACACAGTGTAATCCACGACAGGCAGTATGGATTCCGTCAGCGCAGATCAACTGCCGACCTCCTTTCCTTTTTCACACATTCTTGGAACAAGCCAATGGAACTACACGGTGAATCCCAGATTGTCGCTCTAAACATATCCAAAGCACTCGACCAAGTCTGGCACGCAGCGCTGCTTAATAAACTACCGACCTATGGCCTACCACCAAAACTCTGTGCGTGGACAGTAAATTTCCTCTCCAACCGGAGCGTTTCTGTTGTCGTTATTGGCCATTCCTCTAAACTATATCCAATTAATGCAGGAGTTCTTCAAGGTTCAACTTTAGCGCCTACTTTGTTTCTTCTCCACATCAATGCCCTCCCCTCTAGCACATCCAACCCAGTTCACAGTTACTCGGACGACAGCATCCTCCACTCAAATATACAATATTCTAAGCATGTCTCTTTAGCCCAATTAGATGAGGATCGCAGACTCATGGAGGGTTCTATCTCCGTGGATCTCCAAAAAATATTAGACTGGGGAAGTAGAAATCTTCTACAATTCAACCTCACCAAATCACAGTCTTGCTTTCTCTCTCATAGGAGATACACCAGCCCTAGACCCATCACAATAGACAACCAAGTTATTCAAAGTAATGAGTCCTTTTCCCTTGTTGGCATTTCTGTGGATCGAAATCTTAATTGGCACCAACATGTCACATCAATTGCAGAAGCGGCTGCTAAGAAATTAGGTTTCCTCTTCCCGGCTCGCAAATACTTTTCATCAGCTAATCTCTATACCTTATATACTGCACAAATAAGACCAAACTTCGAATACTGCTCCTACATCTGGGGTGCTGCTGCCGCTTCTACACTCGCTGTCCTGGACTCCATTCAGAAGAGAGCTATACGTCTCATCGGTGACCCTACCCTCACCCAAAGGCTGCCATCCCTTGCCCACCGACGTGCCGTTGGTGACCTCTCTCTCTTTTATAGATATCTGCACGGGCACTGCTCAGAGGAGCTTTCTTCCTTAGTTCCTCCACCTGCTGTCCCCAACAGATCTACCAGGGGAACAGAGCGAATGCACCCTTTTACTGTCCAGGTCAGGAGATATAGAACATCTTGTTATGCCCACTCTTTTGTCCCGAGGACTTCCAAGTTGTGGAATTCCTTGCCGGCACATGTTTCTCCTTCTCCCCCGAACCTCCAAAACTTCAAGTCCAGAATTAACAAGTTGCCTCTTTCCTCCTTGTCGACACCCACGGTACGATAGTATTTAAGCTGTAAGCCCTCGTGGTGTGTTATTGAAATTAAAAAAAAAACGTAGCGGTTGCAATGCTTGATTTTTTAAAGGGAACATGCTGTATGTTATATGATTTTGTTAATCCTTTGGAACTCTAGATTAACTTTGTTATAAGGCACCCTATGCCTAAATTCGATGGGTACGCAGATATCGACAATTAACCAATAAGTACTTATTGTCACAAAGCTGGCTATGCTTTGTAAATAAAAATTAATGTGCTGTCTAAATTAGTTAGTGTCTCTATTTTTAATGAGTAATACATCAAGAAAAGGTAGTTTGTTATTAATTTAATTTCATGTGTGAATTTAATGGAGTCAAATTTACTGTTTAATTTGACAATAAAATCATATACTTTGCATACATTTGTATTAAATACTGCAGAAACATAGTATCAACCTAACGAAACCATACTCTAGGAAAATGGTCATTTTCATTTGCCAGGTCTCTTTAAAATCTACTCACGAATAGGTCTGCAATGAATGGGGAAAACCCAAAATATACAGGGTGATCCTGAAAAACGTTGTGGTTGCAATGGTTGATTTTTTAAAGGGAACATCCTGTATATTATAAGATTGTATTCGTCCTTTCGAACTATAGATTAACTTTGTTATAAGGTACCCTATGCCCAAATTCGATGGGTACGCAGATATCGACAATTACACAATAAGTACTTATTGTCACAAATCTGGCTATGCTTTGTAAATAGAAACTAATGTGCTCTCTAAATTAGTTACTGTCAATCACTTTACTAAGTGAGATATAAGACGCGAAGCACGTGCCGCCACCTCGTTGTGGAACCAAGTATTATGTTGTCACGGCAGCTCCAAATAACACAAAGTGTTAAATATTAGAGACTGTATACAACCAACTAACAATTTAATACATTGTCAGCCCTGGCCCATTTCTACCCTAATATAGGGACAAAGTATGTAAGGCTAGATGCATTCTCACCACAATTAGAACCGTAGACCGGTTTCGCTCTAATTAGAGCTCGTCACTACGGCATACTCATTGCGTCGAAAATACACCTATAAAGTAATACGGCTATGGTAGCCAGCCTTCCAACACTAAGTGACATATAAGACACCTACTACATAAACCCACAACATACTACTTGGTTCCGCAACGAGGTGGCGGCACCTGCTTCGTGGCTTATATCTCGCTTAGTGTTGGAAACCTGGATACCACAGCCGTATTACTTTATAGGTGTATTTTCGCTGCAATTAGTATGCCGTACTGATGAGCTCTAATTATATCGGAGCCGGTCTAGGGTTCTAATTGTGGTGCGAATGCATCTAGCCTTACATACTTTGTCCCTATATTAGGGTAATAATAATAATAATAATATTTATTCTGGCAAAAATTACACAGCCTTGTCAAACAAATACCAAATATAAGATTATAGCACTAAAATTGTGAAAGAAACATCAAAAACAAACAAAAATACAATAAACAAAAGAAACAAATTTACACACATAAAAAAATGGCATCTTATGTTGTCTCTAGTCGCTCTACTCTATCCACTCAATGTCCATATTGAGGTATTCACTTAAAGAATAAAATGCATACTTCATAAGAGTGTTTTTCACATTTCTCCTAAATTCTCGCTTATGTTTTGATCTTATATTCTGGGGGATTTTGTTGAAGAACTTGACACCCCAGCAATTCACCCCGGTTTCAGCTCTTTTTATTCTATGATAAGGAATGGATATGTTCTGTCTGCCTCGGGTACCGTATTCGTGGTAATCACCGTTTTGGTTGTAGTCCTCTTGATGTTGGTAAGTATATAAGACACTTTCCAAAATATATGCTGAAAAAATGGTAAGTATGCCTGTCTTCGTGAATAAGGTTCTACAACTTGTACGGCTGTCTACAGAACAGATTATTCTTACTGCAGCTTTCTGTTGCAGAAATATTTCAGACACTCCAGGGCTACTCCCCCATATTAGGATACCATAGGTAGCCCTACTTTGGAAACATGCATGATAAGCTGTCAACACTGTCTGGTAATTACTGATGTTCATCAGACGCCTCAACAGATACAGACACGACGCCAATGTGCCCTGGAGCTTTTCAATGTGCATTGACCAGCGAAAATCTGATTGTATATATACACCAAGAAATTTCACAGATTGTTTTTGTCTTGGTTGCGTTTGGTGGGAGCTGATAATCAAGACTTTTGTTTTGTTTACATTGAGTTTCAGTTTATTATTTCTAAACCATTCACCTGCTTCCGACATTGTGATATTTCTTCTCTCTTTAAGTTCAGCTTCATTTCTGCCAATGTTAACAAATGAGGTATCGTCTGCATAGAGAGAAACTGCATCAGACGAAACGTTCTCTGGAAGATCATTTGTGTATATAATGAATAGGAGAGGCCCTAGCAGCGAACCCTGAGGTATACCGCATGTTTGTGTCTGCCAACTCGAGTACTGTTCATTTAGCTTCACTCTTTGGTATCGGTTGGTAAGGTATGACTTAAAGAGCCTCAGTGGCAAACCCCTAATGCCATAGTGTTCCAATTTGGTTAGTAATATCTCATGTGATACTGTGTCAAATGCCTTATGTAAATCACAATATATGCATTGTGCCATATTGCCAGAGTCCAGCGCCTCACTTAATTTATTTGTTGTGTTTACCAGCGCAGTGACTGTTGATTTACCTCCTCGAAAGCCATGAAGCTCCTCACTGAGAAAACCTTTTGCTTCTAAATATTCTTCAAGCTGTTGCTTTATTACGTACTCAAATATTTTTGAAAGTGCTGGCGAAATGGAAATAGGTCTAAAGCTATCCAAAGAGGCAACATTGCCACCCTTATATGCCATACTTACGTCTGCTTTCTTAAGTTCCTCTGGAAACAGGCCAGCCTGCAAACATTCATTTACTAAAGCTGTTATTGGATCTAGTATGCTGTAAATAACTGTTTAGAAATGGACTAGGGCTGACAATTTATTAAATTGTTAGTTGGTTGTATACAGTCTCTGATATTTAACACTTTGTGTTATTTGGGGCTGCCGGGGCAACATACTACTTGGTTCCGCAACGAGGTGGCGGCACGTGCTTCGTGTCTTATATCTCACTTAGTAAAGTGATTGACAGTAACTAATTTAGACAGCACATTAATTTTTATTTACAAATCATAGCCAGGTTTGTGACAATAAGTACTTATTGTGTAATTGTCGATATCTGCGTATTCATCGAATTTGGGCATAGGGTACCTTATAACAAAGTTAATCTAGAGTTCGAAAAGATGAATAAAATCATATAATATACAGGATGTTCCCTTTAAAAAATCAACCATTGCAAACAATACGTTTTTCAGGTCCATCCTGTATATTTTGGGTAACCTTGAAAAGACGCTGCTACGGCAACCCTACAATACCTGCTAAAAGATTTTTATTTGTTGTTTTCCGTGCATAAGATATTTAGGTGTTACTATTAGTTTTATCAATACATGTAACATGTGATGCAATAATTAAAGCGCCGATATATGCGTACCCATAGAATTTGGGCATAGGGTACCTTATAACAAGGTTAATTTAGAGTTCGACAAGGTTTTTAAAATTATATAATATACAGGTTGTTCCATTTAAAAAATCAAGCATTGCAACCACTACGCTTTTTATGATCAGCTGTATGTTTTGTCATAACGTGAAAACATGCACCTATTGAAACCTTGCATCACGTGTTAAAATATTGTTTTTATCGTTTTCCGTCTGTGAGATATTCAGATGTTTCCAGATTTAAAGCTAACCTTGTATCTATAAAATTGAAACTGACCCCGGCTGTGTGTTCTAGGGGGATTAGTTCATGCGCTCATTTGAAGAAATTTTTTCAAACTTCAAAATCGAGATCTCCTCATTGGTAAATGTTTTAAGAAAACTCACTAATATTATTTTTCTTCTGTAAGCTTTAAAAAATGTATACGGTATTTTCAAACCTACAAACATGTATTTTTGTTTAGGATATTCTAAATAAAACTAGATTTATGAATTATCTCTCTTGTGTAATTGTCGATATCTGCGTACCCATCGAATTTGGACATAGGGTACCTTATGACAAAGTTAATCTAAAGGATGAATAAAATCACATAATATACAGGATGTTCCCTTTAAAAAATCAACCATTGCAACCACAACGTTTTTCAGGATCACCTTGTATATGTTGGGTTTTCCCCATTCATTGCAGACCTTTTCATGAGTAGATTTGAAACAGACCTGGCAACTGAAAATGACCATTTTTCTAGAGTATGGTTTCGTTAGGTTGACACTATGTTTTGCCAGTATTTAACACAAATGTATGCAAAGTAGATGATTGTATTGTCAAATTAAACAGTAAATTTGACTCCATTAAATTCACGCATCAAATAGAAATTAATAACAAAAAAACCTTTTCTTGGTGTATTAGTCATTAAAAATAGACACTTTAGAGTTTGACAACCACAAAAAGGAAACCACTACTGTGAGTTACATTTCGATTTACTCACACCATAGTTTTCCGCAAAAAAAAGGCTAGTTTGAATTTTCTGGTTCATAGATTAATACAGTTTCCCTTATATAAAGAAAGATACAACAGAGAACTTGAATATATTAAAAATGTAGCTAGGTATAATGGTTACACTATATGCCTAGTGGAAAAATTAGTCAATAAACATAAAACAAAGAAAATGTTAGCGGAATCTACGACTTTCAGAAAACATAAACCAGACAAAACCGATGTCTGTTTACCATTTGAACCGCGAATTACGAGAGGTTTTAATGGCATTTTTAAGAAAGCCAATTTACAGCTAACATTTTCTACAAAAAAATATACATCAAAGAATTTACTAGGTATCCGGAAGGATGAAGATAAAAGCACAGAAGCGTCGAAAATCTATGAGATAGATTGTAAGGATTGTGGACTTTAATATGTTGGGCAAACTAAAAGAACTAATGCAACTATATTTAAAGAAATTAGCTCAACTGAGATATGGCACTTTTAATAAATCATGTATCGCTCAGCATATTTGAGATAATAATCATCATGTAGATAAAGAAAATCTCAAGTCAATAAAAAATGTCAGGCAGTCGCGTCAGTTAGATGCATACGAAAGTATACATAATATATATATATATATATATATATATATATATATATATATATATATATATATATATATATATATATATATATATATATAATGGATTAGATAAGTGCGCAAAGGCAACATTCCTGGAGGGAAGACTACAAGCAAAGGAGAACATCAAAATTGATATCTCAACAACTATCCAATCTTTAGACCAAATTTATGTGTACAAATATTTGGGCATAGATGAACACGACGGTATCCAACACAAGAGAATGAAAACCAAATTGAAGAAAGAATATTACCGGCGAATAAGAGCGATTCTTAAAACCGAGCTCAATGCCAAAAACAAGATGATGGTCATAACCTCTCTAGCTGTTCCTGTCATTCAATACAGTATAGGGATCATCAAGTTGACCCAGGCAGATATTCGGAAGCTGGACACGCAAGCTCCTCACTATGTGCGGTGCTCTCCATCCACGTGCCGACATTGACCGATTGTACATCCTTAGAAAAGAAGGAGGTAGAGGATTGATTAGCATTGAGGATACTAACAACATCGTTAAGGAAGGAATCAGCAGTTACCTACAACTAAAACAAGAAGATAAATACCTGGGAATGGTGTACAGACAACAACAAGGTGCCCCTGAAGAATATGACAGCACAGAGGAAGACGAATATAACGAAGAAGAAAAAGAACCAGAACACAACAACCATAATATTCCTGAAACAAAGAAAGTAAAAGAAATGAAACAGAAAATGAAACAACAGATGAAAGAAGAACGAATTATAAAATGGAAAACCAAACAACTTCATGGACAAATAGCAAATGAGGCCGTCAGGGAAACCATCCATCAAAATAACTCATGGGCGTGGCTCACCCATGCAAATCTCAAGACCGAGACGGAAGCTCTGATAACTGCCTGCCAAGATCAAGCTATCGCAACAAATTATATGAAAGCTAAAATAATGAAAACCGACACATACCCGAAATGCAGACTCTGTCGGTCTTTCAATGAAACCATCCACCATATTGTTGCGGGCTGCCCCATACTAGCAAATCATTCGTATCTGGAGCGACACAACACAGTAGCCAGGCAGCTTCACTGGAACATCTGTAAATACTACAAGATAGATGTAAATGAAAAGTGGTACCAACACACCCCGGACCCTGTAATAGATACTAAAGATGTGACAATCATATGGGACACACAGGTGCATACAGATAGGAAAATAGTTGCAAGCAAGCCAGACCTCATAGTTAAGGATAAGAAGAAAAAACATTGCCTAATCATAGACGTGGCCATACCTTCTGACTACAACATTACACAGAAGGAAGCAGAAAATATGCTTAAATATAAAGATCTGCAAATTGAGATACAGCGCATGTGGAACCTGAAGGCCAAAATAATCTTCGTCATCATCGGAGCCACAGGACTTATTTCCAATGCCACCACCAATTTCATGAAGGAAGTTCCAGGAAAACACAATCTCCTGCTAATGCAAAAGGCAGTGGTCCTGGGTACAGCGCATATAGTACGGAAAGTACTATAATACTTACCTGACATCCAGACGCAGAAGCAACACCCTAGGTGAACGGAGTGCACTCGGTGTTGCTCAACTCATGCAGAAATATCCTGAGAATAAACTAAGTGGAATCTCTTATAATTATAATAATAATAATAATAATAATAATAATAATAATAATAATAATAATAATCTTTATTGGTCTTTTTGCTACAAAATCCAGTAGATAAGACATGTCAGGATTAGATAAAAATACCAGAAAATAAGAAAAACAAACACAGATACCACAGACAACAGACATCTTCCTCTACAAAAATAAAAACCATAATCTTAAAATGTCCAAAATTTCCAATCATCTAACAACAATCTTTTCATAAACCTAAAACACTCTAAAATCTAATTTAAAAAGTACCGGTTCAAATAATTATAAAATAACTAATCGAAATATATTAGGGATATACCCTAAAAAATCTAAAATACAATTAAACAAGAAACTTAAAAATAGCCACACATATATACACAATATATACAAGTATACAATAAATGTAAAAAACAAATCACACCACCAGAAACAAACATAACATAAATACAGATTAAATTTTTTTGCAGTGTGTCATGGATAAAAATTCACCGATGCTATAAAAACAATGTTTCAGTAGATAGCTCTTCAAAATTTTTATAAAACATTCTGACGAGTCCTCTTTAAGATTCTCTGATAATCTGTTATAAAGATAACAGCCAGAGTAAACTGGTGACTTCTTGTAAAATTCATGCATAGGAAGTTTTAAGTGAAACGTCCCTTCTCTTCTAGTGTGATATTGATGCACATTATAATTTTTTTTATACGAGTCTCTGTTTGTATGTATATACGTTAGTAAACGTAGCAAATATATAGATGCCACAGTCAGAATGCCATTCCTTTTAAAAATATCACGACATGACTGGCCGTATGGCAGATTAAATATTACTCTCAAAATGCGCTTCTGAATAACGAAGACTCTATGTATCTCTGTTGCCTGGCCCCAGACCACTATGTTGTAGGACAGACGAGAATACACCATTGCATAATGTATATTTAATAGGTTTGTGGTGTTAAGGCTGTTTTTAAGATTAATAATTACATAAAAGGCCCCTGTGAGTTTCTTACAGAAGTTGTCTATAAGGTAGCTGAATGTCATCCTACTGTCAACATCTATGCCCAAAAATTTTACACAGCTTTCGTTTCTTATTACTTCATTATTTATCTGCAGATTAATACTTCTGAGCTTCTCATTAGAGTGTACGTCATGTGTTTCCATATAGACCGTCTTTTGATAATTGATTATTAATCTGTTTTTATAACACCATTCTTGAAAGCACTGCAATACCGAGTTTGCTTTTTGCTCAGCGTCCCCCACAGTCCCACCACTCGCAACAATCGATGTGTCGTCAGCATACATAAATACCCTACCACCAGTTATGTGGTTTGGAAGATCGTTGACATATAAAAGAAATACAAGTGGGCCAACGACACTTCCCTGTGGAGTACCAAGAGGCAATTTATACGCATGCGATACTGCCTCTCCAACTTTGACATATAATTGCCTGTCCGTGAGATAGGAGGATATAAGGCTATTTACTACCCCACGTATACCCAGCATATCCAGCTTATCAGAAACAAACTTTATATGCACGGTGTCGAATGCACATGACAGGTAAAAAAAAAACAATGTTACGACGCATTCGTTTTGATCCAGTTTATCATTATATATATATATATATATATATATATATATATATATATATATATATATATATATATATATATATATATATATATATATATATATATATATATATATATATATATATATATATATATATATATATATATATATATATATATATACACAGGCTGTTTCAAAAAACATGCACCATCGCTCGTGAGGCAATTCCTTACTAAAAAATAAGAAAAAAAAGTTCCTGTGCACATGGGCCCGGAAACGCATAGTTTCCAATATACAGGGAGTTGAATTTTAATTTTTTTTAAAATTTTTTATAAATAATTTCAAAACCACTGGATTGATTTTAATGAAACTTGGAACTTGAAAGTGTATTATGAAAGTGCATATTTTCAAGTGAAAATCTGCTTACAACTGCGTCAGTGGCGTGCGTACGGGGTAACTGTAAAAATTCATTTGGGGAAAAAATATGTGCGCCACTGTCTTTTTCCAATTTTGATACATCAGTTATGAAGCTTATTACATAAGCCACAAAAGCTGCCTCTTGGTATTTTTTCGTTCAGGAGATATGATTAATTTTATAAAAAGGGGCAAAGTACCGATTAGTCGGCGTAATAATAATAATAATAATAATATATGTTTACTGCAACCATAAGAATATGAAAAACAAAACATACAGTAAACATTACAGCAATAAACTTGCAAATAACTAACCTACGTAAAACTTATTGGTGATAAACATTGAAATGACTATTACAAACATTGATAAAAGATGATAAATAAAAAATAAAAATAAAAAATGAAAAAAGTAATCGTAAAGACACCATGATTTTTCCAAACTCTTGTTTTTTGTACATTACTCAATTGACTTTAATAACAAAGCTAAAGAAAATGTTGAAAGTGACCACCATTAGCGTCGTTACAATTATTTAACCTTCTGCGCAAAGATCTTCTTACTCTTCTGCAAATATTTTGATCTTCTCTAATGCTGTCAAATGAATATTCTATTCTTCCCAACAATTCTTCTCGTGTATTTACTGGTGTTTTATAGACTATTTCTTTTAAATGACCCCACAAATAAAAATCGAGAGGATTCAGGTCCGGAGATCGAGGTGGCCATGACACCGAACCTCCACGACCAATCCATCGGTGACTGTATGTGTTGGCTAAATATGTTCTTACAACTGCTGCAAAATGTGCGGGCGCACCATCATGCTGGAACCACATTGTACCATTTCTCATAAAAAGCGGTAGTAACAACGGCAAATCATTTTGTAAAAAGTTTAAATATGATTCATGGTCAAGACGATTCGGTAGAACAACAGGACCAATCATGTCATTTTCAATAATAGCAGCCCAAATATTGATGGAAAATTGATACTGCGAATTTGCAACTCTTAGAGAGTGTGGGTTTTCATCGGACCATGTATGTAAATTGTGAAAATTTACGATACATTTTCGCGTAAATGACGCCTCATCAGTAAATAGTACACGTTTAGAAAAATGTTGGTCGTGCCTAAGTTTGTTTAAGAACCACTGACAAAACATTACCCTTGGTTGAAAGTCTCTAGGTAGAAGTTCCTGGACACGTGTAAAATGATAGGGATATAAACTTTGATCCTTCAGAGTTCTGTAAACTGATGATGCCGAAATATTACCCAGTTCGGTGGCAATAATTATCGTACTTGTACTAGGATCACGTTCAACTCTATTTGATATTGCCTCTTCAACTCGTACAGTTCGGCGGTATCTTCTGCGTCCAGAGTCGGCTTTTAAAGGTTTTAAAGAACCAGTTTCTCTCAAATGTCTTACAATACGTGGGAAAATATTTTTGTCAGGAATTCTTTTTTGCGGATAAGTTTCCTGATAAACTCGCACAGCTTGTCTAGCATTTTGATTTGTTTGTCCATAAATTAACAACATATCAGTCAAATCCGCTGAAGTGTACTTAATGAAAACCATCTTGAGAGGAGGAAATAATATTAATGAGCAGCTCAGTATCAACAAATAACTAAAAACGAAAATACTGCACCGTATCAAAATTTAAAGAATAGCACGAAAACTCTTTTGACGCCTACAAAGCACTTCAAAATTGTAGAATTTAGAGAACTGTCAAAAATTATAGATTCATGGCACTTTACGATTACTGTTTTCATTACTCCAACGAATCGGTACTTTGCCCCTTTTTATAAAATTAATCATATCTCCTAGGGGATACCCTGAACGAAAAAATACCAAGAGGTAGCTTTTGTGGCTTATGTAATAAGCTTCATAACTGATGTATCAAAATTGGAAAAGACAGTGGCGCACATATTTTTTCCCCAAATGAATTTTTACAGTTACGCCGTACGCACGCCACTGACGCAGTTGTAAGGAGATTTTCACTTGAAAATATGCACTTTCATAATACACTTTCAAGTTCCAAGTTTCATTAAAATCAATCTAGTGGTTTTGAAATTATTTATAAAAAATTTAAAAAAAAATTAAAATTCAGCACCCTGTATATTGGAAACTATGCGTTTCCGGGCCCATGTGCACAGGAACTTTTTTTCTTATTTTTTAGTAAGGAATTGCCTCACGAGCGATGGTGCATGTTTTTTGAAACAGCCTGTATATATCAATAGCGTTAGAAATATGAACAGAAATGTTTCGATGAATTGAGTTTGTCCGGTTCTATGTTGTCTATTGTTCGACCAGTTATCTTAATAATTAGTGTGTCCTTCTTGGAAGGAATATTTGATGACGACACCCAGCAGGTATGCAATTTTAGTTACAGGGATTTAAGACTCAACAGTTGGGGTCTGTCTGTATAGCTTCGTACAGGACGGTGTTCGCAACTGCTTGGCAAATAACATTAAAATAGTATTTCTAGTTTTTATCAGATTAGTTTATCCATCCCTCTTATGACGCTAACTTTGATGAATTTGGTTGTCCAAATTGTGCTTATTAATTATTATTTTGGCTATAACTCCAAAACTAATAGAGATATCGAATTGAATCCTTCACATATTGGCTTGAAAATTCATTCTACTTTCCGATTATGATATAATGTGTACTATGTCATTCCCTCTAAAATTTCAAGGAAAATTTGAAAATAATGCAAGTTTTCAAATAGCGTCCTCTGGCGAGGACAGCTAAATTCAATTCAAAATTCAAACTTTCAATTTCATCAAACATCTGGTATGCTGTGATTAAACTAAATTAGGGGTTAAATGTATGGGGGTGGAATATCGGAGACAGAAATTTCGAAATTTTTTCTTGTTAAAACGGTTTAAAAGGTCTCCAGATATATAGAAAACCTGATTCTGGAACACATTTTTTTGTCTGTAGGTCTGTCGATCGGTTGGTCTGTAGGCCTGTACGTCTGTCTGTTAGTAGTCACAATAACTTTCGAACGACTTGAGATGCCATCTTCAAATTTGATATCCTGTTAGCAACCGACAAACGAATGGTTCGGATTGCTTTTGAGTAAAATCGCTCTAATGGGTAGGGGATGAATGGGGGTGATTTTCTGAAAATTGACATTTTTTCGTTAAAACTCAAGTAATATAACGTTTTAAGGTTTGTTTTTTAGGAAACTTTCAATTTCAGCAAACATCTGGTATTCTGTGCTGAAATTTTTTTTTTTTTTTAAACTTTATTTACAAAATAAACTATACATTGTCTAAATCAATAAATAAAAATATAAACATATATCCCAATATTCGTTAAGAGCTTAACTATCATAATATACTGAATTTATGCATCAAAGATAAAAATTCTGCTATTATTCCCCTTCCCCGTGCATATATAAGGGCCATATACACACATTGTACAGATATGCAGATAAAATAAATTTACAATAATAATATTTACTATTCTATGCCATAAATTTTTCAAATTCCGCTTTCTTATTTTTTGTTCTTTTCTTCCTCTTTTCCCTATTTCTCTATTTATAAGCACAATATTATATCTTCATACTCAGCTGGATATTTATGCTGGCTTTTATTTATTAAATATTTTATTTCTTCCTTAAAAAATTGCAAATTCAACCAACCGCTACTGTGAGAAGCAAAATCAATCAGCTTTGCCAATATTAACATAATAAAACTGGCTTTCTTCCCAGATTTAAAGCTAAAACTTAGATAATCTTCTAGCTTTGCGTTCGATCCATCAAATGCATTTAGAACTGCAACCGCATATCCTGATATCGCTGTCATATTGTTGTTGCAGCTAAACAAATGTAGTTTGTCGCCGTTTATGTAATTACATTGCTTACAACTTGGGGTATCACTTAATCCAATTTTAAATAAATATGCATCAGTTATAATCACGTCGTTAATAAATTTATAGCATTCACTTTTCATATGATGGTTTAGATTTTTATCAAACACATTTCGATATATAGTTTTCAGTTTTTGTATTTCTGTCACTCTTTCCTGTTCCCTTTTTACTAGTTCTTTATATATGTTTTTAACATTTATTGTGTCGTTTTTGAGAAGATCTGGATCTATGTACGCAGCTTCCATTATAATTCTTTTTAGATGCGGTGCATTTCTAAATAAAGGTGAATTCTTGTCAGGTGGATTTGCTACTTTGTTTAACATAGAAATATAACTGCTATTTGAGTATAATTCCCAGAATCTCAATGTTCTGGCTATCAAAAAGGCATTTGCTTTGGTTAGTGGATCTATTAAACTTAATCCACCCAACTTTTTCGGCAGTATAATTTGAGCTCGTTTTACTCTCCCAATTGTTCGTTGCCATATAAAAAACCCACACATCGATATTATACGCTTAGCAACCATTTTTGGAAGCGGCAAAACCTGGCTGACATACCACATTTTAGACAGTACATAGGTGTTTATAAAAGCCACCCTCTGCAATAAACTAAAATTTCTGTGCCTATTCTGATTTGTTATTAAGTAGATATTACTTGTGACTTTGGACCAATTTATTTTTACCATATCTTTAATATTTTTGTTGAAAACGATACCTAATATTTTAACGTTTTGTTCAAAAGTAAACCATTCATACCTTCTTGTTGTTCCACTTCTATTGTCTGGTCCAATTTTCAGCGCTTTGCATTTTTTTATATTTAATTTCTGTCCAGATAGTAGGCAAAATCTATCGATTATTTGTTTGGCTTGTTCTAATTGATTTTCTTGTAAGGTTATTGTGAGATCGTCAGCATACGCACTAATTGCCATATTCTTTTCTTGCAGCCTCACTATCAAAAGATTAATTGCCAAAGTATACAGCAGCATCGACATAGGGCATCCTTGACGAACTCCCCTATTTACATTATATGGGGATGATATCTTGTTTCCATTCTTTATTCTTGTCGTGCTTCCTTCATACAGTTTCTTTAGAATATTGATAAAGTATAAACTGAAACCATGTTCCTCTAGGGCATACCATAAAAATTTGTGATCTAGACGATCAAAAGCATGATCAAAATCTAATGACACTAAAATATCTTGAGCCTGTTCCTTGTTTTGTTTAGCAATTTTTTCTCTAAGTCGAATGACCCCCATTATAATATTATTGTTTGTATTTGAAATACCTGTCTGAGCCTCGGATATTATGTCACCTAAAGATTCGCTGATTCTGCTCTTTAGAATTTTCATAAACAGTTTATAATCGTAATTTAATAACGACAGTGGTCTGTATTCTTTTATTGTTACTGGATTCGGAGTCTTGGGGATTAGAATTTGAACGCTCTCCTTCATTTCGTTTGGAATTTCTCTATTTTGCATCATATTGTTCATGATTTCTGTCATTTCGGTTTTAATTAGCTTCCAAAATTTTAAGTAAAATTCGCTAGTAATTCCATCAATTCCTGGAGATTTGTTTTTTGGGCTACTTTTCAATGCTAGCTTTATTTCTTGTTCAGTAACCTCTTTGATAAGCTGCTGATTTGTTTCATCTGTTACTTTTTTATTTGATTTAAATTCATTATTTCTTGCTCGGTATGTTTCACCAGTAGAGCTCATATTTTCTGAGTAAAGATTTTCAAAATAATTCTTAATATAATCGTTTATAATACTTGTATCTGTAAGCTCTGCGTCTGCATCATCTTTAAGTGTTTGTATTTCAGTATTAGACTTTTTTATTTTCATTATATGGAATAAGGATATATTTTCGTTTTGTAACATATATGTATTCTTGACATTAAGTTTCATTTCATCCAACAAAATTTTTTGCTTTTGTATAATGAGTGCTCTGTACCTTTTTATTTCTTGGTAGGTTTCACAATTAGGTGTTTTTTCCATTAAGTTTTTCAAACAGCTTTGGTAAAATTCGATTATTTTTTGTTTCTCTCTAAAAATTCTACATCCTTGCCACTTCAGAAAAGCCTGTAGTTTTGGTTTCGCATACTTAATCCACCAGTCTAAAGTGTTCTTATACTTATTTTTGTTTTTAGTCCAGTTAGTCCATTCAATATTCAATAAATCTGAGAGTTCTTCGTTAGTTAGTATATAGTTGTTCAAATTCCACACCGGATTTTTTTCTACTGGAATGAGATTTCTAGTCATTTTCACTGTAACTTGTACACCACGATGATCGGTGAATGGGGTAGTATGAAGGTCACTTTTTCCAACAAACTGTTTGCAATTTTCTGTTATATAAATTCTGTCAAGTCTTGTGCCAGTGTTTTGCTGAAAATATGTGTATCCAGGTATTGTTTTGTGATGCAATGTCCACGCGTCTTCTAGTTTAAAATTTTCAATTATTCTTTTTAGCGTTACGCAAGTATTATTGTAGTTTATGTTAGAACATTGACTGGGGTCAGTTATACAGTTAAAATCCCCTGCCATAATTATGTATTTACGTGGGTTAGCCAAAAGTATATAAAATTCCTCGCTGAGCATTTTTTCTCTTTGTAATTTATTCTGTGATCCACTTGGCATATATAAGTTAATGATTTTGTACTCAAAAATATTTACACTAATTCCTCTAGAAGATTCAATTAATATAACATTTTCGTATCTGATATTTTTCCTTATTAATATCGCGGTTCCTCTCATGTTTTCATTGACGTTTACAATAGCACTGTAACCGGAAATAAAGCTAAAATCAGAAATGGCTACTTCTTGTAAAAGAACTATGTCTATGTTGTTACGCAATATAAATCTTCTTAACATTGATTTCTTAAGTTCAGAATTAATTGCACAAATATTTATAGTACACACAATATATGAAACACTGTAGTCTGGATTGCCTGGCATATTAGATATTATGACTGCCTGTTTTTACAGAAACAATGTTTTTCCGAAATTTGTCTGAAAAATATGAGGATCAATTAATTAATAAGATTCGTTACCTTTGTCTTGCTCTTCTAACTGCTCACTATCACTATTATTACTTTTTCTTCTATTTTTTGTCTCTTCCTGAATAGCCATTTTCTTAAGATTCAATTTTATTGTTGGTACTCTCTTGCTATCTTCTTCACTGGAGCTGGATAAGTCCGTCTTTTTTCTCTTTTTGTCTTCTTTTACTCTACTGTGTTCTGAAGAATTCTGTTGCATTGGGTTATTTGCTGCAGCTGTCACTTTTTCAGTGGTTGCACTGTGCGTTTCTTTGTCATTTTGTTTTTGTACCTGGGGTGCTTCTACATGTGAAAGATTAACCATACTGAATTCCTCGCTGTTACCGTGTGTTGCTGGTAAAGGAACGGAGGTCTTCTTATCTGGTTCATTCTGTTTACGATTCTCTTCGGGCAGTCTCTTTTAATGTGATCAGGGTTATCACAGATCATGCAGGTCTTTATTTGGCCCGCATATGTTACCAGAGACGTATAGCCTTGAATTTTTAGATATGACGGTATCATCTGCCTCATGGACATGCACACAACTCTTACCCCGCTTTCACATGCATAAAAATCTTCATGGCCTTTCCATTTTTCATTACTAATCGTTTTGACTCTCCCATATTCTGATAGTTTTTCTACAATCTTTTGATTATCCAATTCAATTGGAAAATCATATAATCTAACAATTTTGTCATACCCGTCTTCTGTAACTAGGATCTCGTGTTTATTTCCTTCTTCATCTGTATAGAAAAGACCCTCTTCTTCGCACTTTCTTATTGTTTTCTCAACTAGCAATTTTGATATTAGCTTTATAAAAATCTTTGCCTGTATATGTTCTATTTGAATGCAAATCACTTGATCACAAGTAAATTTAAGGTTATCCCTGATAAAACGATGTATCATAACATGTTGTGGTCTTTTTGTAACATTTCTGAAATCCAAACATAAAGTATTTTCACGCTTTACATTCATTTTATTTTTAACTGATCCTTTTATATCACAAAACTTTACAAAACTACTAAATAAATTTTAATCACTTACTGCGAAAAAATTTCTTTATCTTTGGGAGCTTATCAGCGCACGTCTTTATTGTACAGTCTCCCAAAGTGTACTGGGAATTAAATTAAACGCGCGAGGTTATATATCAGTGACAGAAATTTCCAATTTTGTTGCTAAAATGGCGTAAAAAGGCTTAAAACATATAGAAAATTTGATTCTGGAACAAAAAACATTTTTTGTCTGTCGGTCTGCCGGTCGGTCGCTCTGTCGCCCTGTACGTCTGTCTGCTGGTAGACGCAATAAGTTTCGATTGAATTGACATATCATCTTCAAATTTGGTATCCAGTTAGCATCGAAAAACGAACGGTTCGGGTGGTTTTTGGGTAAAATCGCTCTAGAGTGTAGGGGATGATTTGATGCAATTGACATGTTTAAAACTCGAGTAATACGAAGTTCAAGGGTTTATTTATTAGATAACTTTAAATTTTATCAAAAATCTGGTATTCGGTGCTGAAATTTAATTAGGGGTTGAATGCGTGGAGTGAAGTATCGGTCACAGAAATTTCGTTTTTTTTGCTAAAATGTGTAACGATTACATTTCGTTACTGCTTTGGTTATTGAAAATAAACCCGTAAGAGACTTAAGTAAGAGCCGACAATCCAATATCTGTAAGGCAATTCAAGTTTGTGACTTCAAGATTGTTTTATGAAAAGTCGCCAACGTTTAACTATCCTAAACTTTACTGCATTTCTGATTTGTACGTTAAAATTCAATATATGTTTGCCATGGAAAACTACCTCGCATTATTACTGAACAAATATTTCCGGCAACGAAATAAGCATTGAAAATGTACGTTAGGAATGTTCGAGAACAAAATATTGTTTATCTTGGAATTTTCCGTGATGTCACCCAAGACGATTGGAAGCGTTGCAGAGAATTGCCGGCAAAGCCACCGATTGGAGGTCTTGTTTTATCTCATTGGAAGAATGGAGGCTAGTAATAGCTCGCGCACAGCCAGTAACGGTCACAGTAAGAATTTTTGCGTGCAGTGACCTAGCAGTAGCCGAACCCGACACATTAATGGGGACTCTCTGCTGAGCCTTTATAGAGTGAACACCGTCAGTTTTCGGTGGCTATTAAATTATCTTAAAACGGGGTTGTAATGTCCTTTCTGTTATCTGTACCACCTAGTAATTCAAGTGATTTTCGAGTTTAAATAAACATAGTATTCAGCCTAAAAACAGGAGTTAAGTTGTGTTTCTTTGTTCTGAGCTGTTGACTTCTTGCCGTAATCAGAAAGAATTCCTGGTTATTATCGAACCTTAAGTCAATTGGTAGTAAATTTTACTTAAGCAAATTCACGTTTTAATTTAGATTCGCAAAGTTTCCATCAAGCGAATTCAGAACATCGACGTAGGTGTCAAATGGTTTTGTAATATTGGAGCAGTAACATCCACCGGCCCAATAATCTCTGACGGGAAGTCCCAGTCGTTTTCCCAAGTTCTCCGCTCTTATTGGAGTCTGAAATATGTGTCAGGCACTCATGATTGACCCCACCTGGAAAGCATATTCACAGGGTCATCAGGTAACTCAGTATCGAAAGACTGGTGAGTCTAAACAAATCTTTTCTCTGAATCAGCAGAATTTTCATGCCGAAATCTAACATCTGAAGTTTTAATAACCTGAACTTTCAAAATCACGTAATCAAGTTTGAGATAAACAATGTCAGGGAGGTGCTGTCAGCACAACTATATATTTCCTGCTTAATCTCTAAGATTTTGTCAATTTTTGCAAATTTAAACACAGTTTTTATTTTTTATTGTAATTAGCAAATTTTGTCTGTAAAATATCTAACCTATACATTCTCTTTAACATCTCTTATTTTTTATAATTAATGTAGAAATTTCACGTAGGATTATATATTCTTTTTTTTGGAGCCTCACTCAAACAACTGGCCAGTTAATTTACCAGAAAACCTAGCAATTGATTGATAAACGTAAAGTAATTTACCTAATCATTTGTCTTTATTTTTGAGCGATACCCTAAGTAATTAACAATAACATTTCAGTAATATCCAACTATCTTTATCCTATTGTTTTGATGCATGTATGTAAATTAATAATTTCTTGCTATTGAGATTCTTGCTATTTATCTGATTGTTATTTGTGTGCAATCAATGTTTATCTGATATTTACCAACCATTTTTATTTCATTTTGTTTGCTATTCCAAATTTAATTTATATGAATAAATTTATATATTTTGTCATATTAAAATATCTGTTTAATTGAAGAGAAATTCCTCCCTAACTTCACATTTCTTTTGGCATCAGTGCAAACAATTATTTTTTACTAACTATTATCTAGATATCTAAATTTCAATGTAACCTGGCACTAGTATGAAGAGCCCACAAATATAGGACTCTGGGCAGTGTGAAGCAAACAAAGGAAGAGAACGTGAGTATCAAACTACATCCAGATTTGTCAACCTCCTAAACAGTGCTGCTAATCTTAGTAAATTTGATAATCTGATAGATAGCTACTTTAGGGTAGGGTGTTATAGGCAATTGTGACCTCACCATTGAGCAGATCTATATCCACCTGAGGTCAATCACAATATACCACGGTTCTTGTGCTCTAAAAGTTTTTCTTTGAAGGAGGTAACAAATGGCGTAAAAAGTCTCAGAACATATAGAAAACTTTATTCTGGAACAAATATTTTTTGCCTGTCTACATCTGTCTGTTAGTAGGCGCAATAACTTTTGAATGAATTCAGATATCATCTTCAAATTTGGCATCCAGTTAGCACCCGACAAAGAAACGCTTCGAATTGTTTTTGGATAAGATCGCTCCAGGAGGTAGAGAATAAATGAGGTGCGATTTGGTGTGATTTGATGAAAATTTATATTTTTTCTTTATACTCGAATAATATAACGTTTTAAAAGTTTATGGTAGAGCCTCGATGGTTCAGAGGTAAGAACATGTGCCTCTGAACCGAAGGGTACTGGGTTCGATCCCAGGGTTCTCCTTTCACTTTTTCAGTACAAACTGTAACATTAACATCAACTGAGGTACTGGAATTGTATTTGAGCAAGTCGAATGTCTGCACGTTCCGCCCTTCGGAGGGGGCGTAAAGCCATCAGCCCCGTGTCCATGCGATGTTGGGCACGTTAAAGATTCCTACCCTCCTTACAGAAAGGCGGGGGTTCGGCAAAATTTTTAGGATAGTGAGGTGAAACTGCTTCCTGGCGTCGGTGATTGGCCATAGTAGCGGAAATAGGCCGACGTTAAAGAAACAAAAAACACACAGAGGTTTATGGACACAGGAATACGATTATTTTTTTCTCGTCGAGTCATGGACCTTAAGTTCATTTCATGCGAATGTCTTTCTGAGGAAAGTAGATTACCACAGCTATGTGAAAGTTATGTTGCAGCACCATTTTCTGTTTACGCTCGGGAAATAGTAAATCATTTTTAGATGAACCAGAATTAATAAATACCGATTGTAAAGCAAATTTATAATCTAAAAGAATGCATTATTAAGAATCAGCATAAAATACCAGGGGACAAATTCTAGTCTGATTATGCTAAGCTGATTTCAACATGGGTTTATCATCCCTATATTCCGGATTTTCAAACAAGTATTCAAAATTGAATAGTAAAACATAATTCAAAGCCACATAGTTGGAGTTTAGAGCTTTTTAACCGCAAAAGCTTATACCCTAGAGCATAACATAATAAAACACCGCTGAAAATGCTGCAAATAAATATATGGTAAAACTGGGGGTTGTAGATTTCCCAGTAGTATTAAAACTGCCTACAGGTGTCCATAATAAATATATTTTTTCTTTATCTACTTAACCAATAGACATATTGGTAATAATAATAATAATAAAGAGTCGGGACGCAGAAAGTGCGCTATAGTAACGAATTTTAATAAGTTTTGCAACACATAACACATTTTTTCTGGGTCTGGAAAACACATATTATAAACAAATTTTTGGAAGTCCAATGGGTGCTTGTATCTCTCCAATTATTGCACAATATGTTATAGATGATTTACTTGAAACATGTATACCAAAATTACATTTTAATATTCCTTTTTAAAAAAATATGTTGATGATATTATTTGTAGTATCACACATGTTAGATGTTTTTAATTCTTACAACCAACGTATTAAATTTACATTAGAAGAGGAAACAGATAACAGTGCACCATTCCTAGATACCAAATTAATTAGAACGAACAATAACAACATAATTTTAGATTGGTATATAAAACCAACTAATTGTCAAAGGTATATTAATTTTCATTCAGATCATTTATTTAAAACTAAAATTAACATATCAGTAGGTTTACAAAATAGAATATTAAAGATATGGCACCCTTCATTCCATGAGTAAAATTTAAGAAAACTTTATAACATTTTTGTAAAAAAACTCTTATCCTCCTCAATTACTTAATAAACTATTATACAATTCTTAAAATAATCACCACTACAATACAAAACACTCTCTACAAACACTATAAAATTTATCTGACACACATAACACCCATATAATTCCAAGCACGGAAATATCTAACTTTTTTACATATCGATCCCGTACATTAAGAATATTTCCAATAGACTAAAGTTTATATTTAAAGATGAAACCAATTTTAAAATAACGTTTCAATATTCAAAAACAATTAATAATATTTTCAACAAACTCAAAAGTAAGCATGAAATTTCTAAAGTATCTGGAGTGGTATATTGTACTCCATGTAGTAATTGTAATTTAAAATACATTGGCCAAACAAGCAGGGTCCTTAAAGAAAGATTAACACAGCATAAAAGTGAAATATGTATATAAAAAGAACTTGTTCTTTGTCTGAACACAATCTTGATACTGGCCACAATATTAATTTTGGAAATGTTTATATCTTACATTGTGAAACTTTTAATAACAAAATAATGTTTTTAGAAAACTTCAAAATTCCCTTTAATGACAATTTAATAAACTTAAAGAAATATAATAATTTTGTAAATCACAACCCCTATTGATATTTCCTAAACAAAAACAAAAAAACACATTTAAACACACAATAGTTAACTGCATATGTCAGTGTGAATATTATCAACTGCAGTCAAATGTTTCAAAAAAAATATTTAAGTATTTAAAACCTTTGTATTTTTCTATGTAAATTGTAATTTTTTCCTTTCCATGTTGTAGCCTTGATAATGGATTAAATTTTTCCGAAGGCACGCCCATTAATAAAGAGTTTTAATTGTGCAACGTCCCCTGTGGGTCCGGGGACTAACTAAAAGAATAGGCCCAAGGTAACTCCTGTCTGTCGTAAAAGGCGACTAATTGGAATTAAACACTGGCGGGGGTCTTGTCCGGGTAGGCTTGGAGGGAGGCAGATATCTCTGGTGAGTGATGTACACCCGGATTTTGATGCCTCCACTCTGGGCTTAGAAATGGACAATTGACCTCGCATGGTTGTTACTCGGGAGCGGGGTTCCGGATGGGTGCCGCCTTGGGTTGACTGCTGGCGGGTGTCGTGTGTCTAGACGATCCGGAGGGGGTTTACAACTCTGATGAGTGGTAAACACCCGGAGTTTGAGGCCACCACTGTGTGTTTCGGAACGGACGGACGGCCTCGCTTGTGCGATGCTCTGAAGCGGGGCTCGATGGGATGTCGCCTTGAGTCTAGCACTGGTGGGTGTCGGGTCTAGACGAACTTGGAGAGAGCTGAGATCTTTAGGGGTGGAATACAACTAAGGGTTGAGGCATCTTCTGTGAGCTTCGAAACGGACATGTTCAGGAGCGGGACCCGATGGGATGTTGCCTTGAGTCTAACACTGTCATGTGTCAGGTTTAGACGAGCCTGAGGGGAACAGATCTCTAGGGGTGGTTTACAATTGGAGATTGGATGCTGCTCGAGAGCGGGACTTCATGATACCGCCTTGAGGCAAACACTGACGGATGTCGGGTCCAGATGAACTCGGAGAGATGTTATCTCTCTTTATGCTTCGAAACGGACAACACTTGCCAAACAAACTTTCACCCTCAAGGAAAGATCGACTCCCTCAGGGAGCTGGAATTGATGGGTGAAATCTAAATAATTAGACGTGAGCCACAACAGACCTAAGGTCGCGGTGGAGGGACTGGAATAGCCCACTCACAATAAAATCTAATCTAATCTAATCTAATTGTGCAACTGACAGGTATCCCACAATTTTTAAGAAAACAATAATACTACCGTCACAAAAACTAAATTATATATATATATATATATATATATATATATATATATATATATATATATATATATATATATATATATGTATTATGTATATATATATATATGTATATATATATATATATATATATATATATATATATATATGTATATATGTATGTATGTATGTATGTATGTATGTATGTATGTATGTATGTATCTATTCGAACAATAACTCAAAAAATATATGATTTGAACGAAACTTGACGCATATCTTTATTTTACTAAGGCCGCCGACGAGTTCGTTAGCCAACCCGATCGAACGAGTTTTTCAAAAAATATTTAGATTTTTCTGAAAAAAAATGCGTATCCTAAAAATAACAAAGTTATTTCGACAAAATCTTGTAGGTATGTTTATTCAGTAAACACCTTACTATGTAGGAAAATTCAATTTTCTTGGTTTAGAGCAAATTGATTTATTCAAATTTGAAGCATTTAACAAAAATTGGCTACCATATCGCACTTGCTGCGTCCCGAAATTTATTTCTTATCAGAGACAAAACATACATTATTACAGACAAACAATATAGGAAATTTCATTGCAATTATAGGTCGTGTCTTACTGGGTGTTCAGACTTTTTGGAAAGGCAGTATATTAGGGTTATATCCACGATTGCTCTTGCCCCAGCTTTTATAAGATAGTTGTTACAAAATGAATTTTGCATCTAATATTAGTTTTGCGAAACCATGTTATACAATTTATATTGAATCTGATGACAAGTTATTTGCTCAGTACCAGTCTGCCATTAAATACAATAAAACATAAATAAAACATTACATGTATATTGCGTTAACATTTATTTGTTTTCCATTCCATTAGTGAGTTCTCAGTTATGATTTCAGATAACAATCAAAATCTAATAAACGCTTGCCAGGCAATGTAAAATATGTGCTCTCAATTTTATTGAAAGTGTACTTTCATTTCCATAGGTTAATATTTGTAGTTGCCAGGAGGATTTCAATCTTGGAAGCTTTTTAGCGCTCCAGTGCATGCATTGAATAAATTATAGTGGGAGTTTGTATATATTACTTTGAGATAACTCTGAAACGAATGGAACCGAAAAGTTTTAAGTTTCCGTCTTAAAAGATAAACCTGTACAGAATGTGTTAAATGATCATAAATTCTTCTAAGGTAAAATGTTCAGACGTTAGATCATAATCTAATTGGGCGAGCTGCTATATTCAGTCATGTAGGGGAGGTTATATGCTGTATAATGAACTGAGCCTAATCTAGCTTCAATTGGTTTTTACTACTAAATTCAGAGCGTTTTCAAGTAGTATAAATATTATGCCAAAAACTGTATCTGTTTCTTTTTTCAGAAAATATAATGTTAATAAAATTATTGAAAAGTACTCGGACCTACCTACCAGGAGGAGGTATGGGCACTATGGGTGGGAGCTTTGGGCATGAAATAACCAGCATTCAAATAAATCATATTAAAGCATTTTTATTACGAATATTTAACCACAAAGTTTTTTAAATGATTATTGGTGTGTGTAAAGAGCTGTTGATTTCAAATTTTGAATGACCCCAGTGGTTTATCAAAAAAAAAAATTCCACTCTCAAGGCAAGTTTAAGTTTGTATCGAAAATTTTTTAAATAAAAGAAGTTATCTTTTTTCTCGCATAAAAAGATCAGTGTTCGCTTTGCAATACTTATTTGGAAGGTGACGAAAACATAAAAAACTATTTAAAAGAGAAGTACACTGCTCACATCCTAAAAAATACTACAGTCAGGGCAATTATATCAGAATGCAAAAAGCAATCTCAGGAAAATAAAAGCATTTTATGTGGGGTGTTCGATTTACAACAGGTATTATATCTGCCCATTTCTAAAGAAAGTGCCATTTTTTACAAAAGTCGATTATCAAATTTCAATCTCACTTTTTATGACATTGCTACAAAATAATGTTATTGCTTCGTATGGCATGAGGCGTTAAGTAGGCGTGGGTCCTCTGAGGTGGCAACATGTATTTTTAAAGTGTTACAAGAGTACAACAGTCAGCAGGCTCTAAAAAGCATTACATTATTTTCAGACGGGTGTCATGGACAAAACAAGAATTTCATTATTTCCACCATGTTGATGTATTCTTTAAGCAAGTTTCCATCAGAAGAAAAATTATCCATGAGATATTTCGAAGCTAACCATGGACAAAACGAAGGCGATGCAGCACACAGTGCCATCTCTAGTGCTATTTGTGTGGTAGGAGACATCTTTATTCCCTCTCAGCTTCACCCGATAATTCGATTAGCACGCAGAACCATACAAAGTTATCCCGATGAATTATGGGGACTTTCCTGATTTTAAATCTTTTTCAAAATCACTAAGGATTTTATCAGTAAGAGACCCCGATCGAGGTAATAAAATTAATTGGACAGAAATTATGGAAATAAAAGTGACGAAAGAGCATCCAAAGAAATTGTTTTCAAAAAATTACAGTCTTCAATTTCTTCACCTTTACCAAAATAGTATAGTAATAGTTGATGTGGTTTTCTTTGTTGAAAACTTGACCAGAACATACTCACCTATCTGTAAATTACGATTAAGGCATATGAACTCATCCTTATCTGAGTCTCCTTCAATCTCTTAAAATTCATCCCATTGTGATGAAGAACCTGACAATAAAATTTCATCATCCAAACTTTCACTGGAATTGCTTTATCTTCGCTTATTAGTCTTCTTCGCCTTAGGATTTTGACATAGTTTTTTTGATAATTTTTGAATTTAGTCTTGTTAATTTACGCTGACTCAGCTCCCATGACCCTAGATCTTCTTTCTTTTAGTATTAATATGCATCCTTGGTTCTTTTTTTTCCTCCCTTAGGGCTCGTCTGCGTCTTTGCCGTCCCGATAGCACCGCAGCCTTTGGCTTATCGTGCATGCCCTTTGTCTTTTCTACTACATCCATTCCAAAATCACTGTGCCTTGAACTAGTCTGCACAGCAATTTGTAAGGTGAAGTTTTATATTGCTCTGTCTCCGGTTTTGCCTGTCTGTAGATCACTTGTCTTTTGCGGTTCAGAGCTTTAGATTCACACAAGATATGCTGGGCTGATTCCCCCCTCTTGCCGCAGAGTGTGCACGCCAGGTCCCCTTCGAACTGCTCATTTTATGCAGGTGTTTCTTGACAGTCATGTGTCCGGTAAAGAGTCCTGTTATGTTCCCGAGCTGTCATCTGCTAAGATTTAGCAGCTCCACAGCTCTCTTTGAACTAGATTCCTCAATTACTGACTTTCCATGTCTGAGCCCTGAACAGTCTGCCCAGTACACATTATGTTCGTTTCTGACCCAGGACTTAATGGAACCACTGGCAGTGCTCTTCGTCACGCTCAGGGCCAGTTTTGGCCCCATAAATAGTTCTGTTGATCCTCTCTTCGCAAGATTGTTAGTTTCTTTATTGCCTTTAACCCCAGAGTGACCCGGCACCCAGATGAGGGTGTTCTCATTCTGCCCAGCCAGGTCGCTCATCTCGTCTCGGCATTCACTTACCAGCCTGGAATTTACCCATGGGCTACTTAGCGCCTTAAGTGCTGCCTGGCTGTCTATGCCTATGAGGATCCGCTTGTTGGTGTGGCCCCTCCTCTGGTTCTCTCGGACGCAGTGCAAGATGGACCCTTGGTTCTGCTTTAGGGTGTGGTATTTCACTTAAGGGCTTAAAAACATTTTCTTGTTTTTCAATAATTGTTTGTTAGTTAACAGGTGTTAAAGCTTCATTTCTATTCATAGTGACACCAGTTTTATACATTTGTTGCACTGGTGCACTAGTAAGCGGCTCCTGGTCTGAATTAACATGGAATCAGAAGACTGGGGAGGTGCAGGATCTTCACTGGCAGTTTTATCAATTTATTGCGCAGAGGCATTAGTTGTTGCCGGTTTCTGGTCTGAATTTCGCATGACTGCTGAAGGTTTAGAAGGTGCAGTCACTTCTTCGCTGCAAAATTCTTCCATTGGCACACTATAAGGTCTGTCGCAAGATAGGAACTTTAAAGTCCTCATCTAAAAAATTTCAGAATTTACTAGCCAAATTCTGCTTTTCTCGATTCTGTGTTGTATATTTTTTGGTGTAAAAACCTGCGGCACTGGTATGGCATGGTATTTGCTTTTTCATAGATGGTGCACGTTTTTTCAGGATTCATAGAAAGCCAATCTGTTAAAGCAACGTTCTACAATCGCTTTAATGGTCCCAACAGAGTTGGATCCAACGGCTGTTGTTTGTGACTACAGTGTGGGGGTGACGTCAGCATCACTGATCCGTTTGCCTTCACAAATCTAAATTTTCTATCGAAATATGGCGTTCGTGGTTGTCAAGCACAATACGAACAGGTGAATGCTTCGACAGCTTAACGAAATCAACAAAATGCTTAGCATATAAATTAAAATGCTTCAATTTTACGCAGTCATCCATCCAGATTGGTGAGCTGCACCATCAGATTCAACGGAGGCACCGGTTAGCATACACGCCTTAAAATTTACACGAGGACATATGTAAAACGAAGGTATATAATTCGCAATAGCATTTACAGCGCAACATAAAGTAACCAGCATGCCCCCTTTGGCAGATATCATTTCGCCAACTTGCTTACAGCCTTTAACTGCTAATACCCTTGGCGTAGCCCAAAAGGTCATAAGGCCAGTTTCATCCATATTGTAGATAGACTCTGGACCAAATCTATAATGATCTAACACGTTTTTGTAATTAGCAAAAATCAAGATGTTTTTTTCGGTTAAAACTGGTGGCTCTTGACAAGCTCGTGGCCTCAGGAGTGCGCAAAGATAAATTTTTGTTCCTGTTTATAAAGCCCCTCATTCAGTCTTTCGATGCATGTTTATATTGCTCCCAAATTTCTGGAACAACACTTTCGATGGCAACTACATGTTCGTATGCAAACATCCCAGAGCCGAGTTTTCCCATACCATAATGTAACTGCGAACATCTAATAAAATATTCCAAGTGCTTTTTCTTCCCTTCTAACGAAAGGGCTTATTGTTCTGAACAGAACAATAACTGAACAATAAAAATTATTTAAGGATCGTGTAGGGGAGATGGGCATGCCCGTAGCTTCCGCAGTGTTTCGTGTCCAAACATTTCACCCCATACCAATATAACACAATCGTAAAATACTACACCAAACGAATAAACCGCCACATTTTACATAATAACATGCATACTGCATGGAAGTATTTGAGTAAATGAAAAGAAAACATACTTACATTGATTTTGAAACAGTTGCAAAAACTGACTGACGCAATAATTATTTTACACAGGCACAAATACCAAGTGGGTTGCTCTGGTTGTTTGACGTACGCTATTGCTACACTGTGACTGTCGGTAGAAGTGCCAATTGTAAGGTTTTACAAACCCCGACTGAGCGGCATCATCACAATTACGCGCGCAATTTTAATCTCAAATGTCCAGCATTCCCTTTCGAAAATCTTCACTATATCTGGAACTATGGCAACCAAATTTGGTACGCAGGTCTCTATTAAAATATTTTATCTGCCAAAATTCAGGCCTCTGAGTTAAAAGACAAAAATGTTATAAGCTTCTAACGAAACAGATGTGAAACGTCAAATTCTGGAATTAATTAATTTGAGAGGGTAAAATATCATTTTAAATATTTAACAAGGTCCTAGGTCTAATTTCAACTGTTACGTTCCCTTATTTAATTAAAATATTAGCAAAAATTTAATTTGGAATAAAACTTGTTTACTATCAACAACAAAATGAAAAGGGAACTTTTTAAATTTTGTTTTATCTAAAAATTATGTTTTTAAATTTGCGTTTCTTTCACTTTGAAGCAATATTTCGTAACGATATGTGCCCAGGTTATTAACCCAATAAGTCATTATGCCTGGGAGCCAATTATGGAACAATTACTGACCTATAGGGTCGTCTAGCTGTTATTCTTTGATCACAAGGACATAAAACTCACGAGGGGGCTTCACTTCCGAGTGTTTAATTAAACCTCAACCAGCCAGTGAAGTTTATTATTGTTTACGTTTTGAGGGGCGTTTCACGTTTTTTGCAATTTAATTCTGAATGTTTGGTTTACTTGTTACGTAGGTAACAATAACTTCACACATTGTTTCATTGTTCAGACCCCTCAGGCAAACCATTTTTGAACCTGATAACTTGTTAATAAATTACACACAGTGTTAAAAAATAGAGACTGTATACAGCCAACTAACAATTTAATAAATTGTCAGCCTTGGCCCATTTCTACCCTAATATAGGGACAAACTATGTAAAGCTAGATGCATTCTCACAAGAATTAGAACCATAGTCCGGTTTCGGAGCTGGCGTGACAATATACGACTTGGTTCCGCAACTAGGTGGCGGCACGTCCACCACTCACTTAGTGTTGAAGGGCTGGCTACTTTAGCCGTATTACTTTATAGGTGTATTTTCGCTGAAATTATTATACAGTACTGACGAGGTCTAATGAGAGCAAAACCGGTCTACGGTTCTAATTGTGGTGAGAATATATATAGCCTTGCATACTTTATCCCTATATAAGGGTATAAATGGACCAGGGCTGACAATTTATTAAATTGTTAGTTGGTTGTATACAGTCTCTATTTTTTAACACTTTGTGTTATTTGCAGCTGGCGTGACAACATACTACTTGGTTCCGCAACTAGGTGGCGACACGCTCACCACTCACTTAGTGTTGAAGGGCTGGATACTTTAGCCGTATTACCTTGTAGGTGTATTTTCGCTGCAATTAGTATGCCGTACTGACGAGCTCTACTGAGAGCGAAACCGGTCTACGGTTATAATTGTGGTGAGAATGCATCTAGCCTTACAATTTTGTATACAATATTTAGAGTTTTTTTCCAAATTAAAAATAAAATTCCAAAGACATGCATTGAAACGACTTAGTGGTTAAAGTCCAATGCCCGACAGGCAGAGTAGTTAACTCCCATGCCTAGATTGATTCATACAACAGGTATAATCCATACATCAACTAACCAAACGAAATATATACCAGGCATAAAATATAACACCCAAACCAACAATCGTGAAATCTCGGCCGCAGTTATGGAAAATTCGAAATGACATGAAATTAAAAATTTGCCAAGTAATTGTTATTTAACTGGCGGATTCAATTAATTATTACAAGACACTATATTTGTAGCTTTATGAACGGCTTCAAATACAGTTTTAGCGCAGCATAGATATATTATACTGTCGTATAATATACTAGAAATGTAACCAAAATCAAGCCAAGTCTCAATAAAAATTATTCTAAAATAGTTTCAATTATCTTTAAACTTAAACATAAGACGTCATATTAGACTGAAACAGTCGTGGGATGTGTTTTAACGGTAATTCTACTAATTCTGTAATTAATGACGTATTTTTTGAATATTATATTCCGGGCATAAAGCCGATCTAAAGTATCCAGCAAATAAAACGTTGGTTGGAGTATACTTAGATGGCGCCGGGGACAGCGTCGTTGCCTCCTAAGCAGAAGGTTACGCGATCTAAACCAGCTTGATGGATGTATATTTTTTATGTTTTATTTTAACAATTGGAGAAACAATAGCGCACAGAGTTAATACGTTTTGAACAAGATCTCATTTTTGCTTAAAACGCCGGAATAAGTTTGTCACCTTTAAGTCTGAAATTATAATTTTGTTATTGTTGATACTGAAAAAACCGGTTTGATTATGTTGACTAAAACGAAATCATACTGGCGATTAATAAGGAAAAACAACTGCTATGCTTATAGATACTTTACTTTTCTAAATATGAATTAAGTTTCCGTCTGGAAATCTTTTGTATAACTTTAATGAAAGTTGTAATACAAGTTTCTTTTAAAGAGACTTACACTATCTACAGGTATGGCAAAATTTAATTCTTTAGCTTCATAGAAAATTGAGTTTTATGCATTTTTCTCAAAAGCTGAACGCAAGATTTTTTTGATAATAGAGAGATATCGATCGTAACACTTTCGAAAGAATTCTTAAAATGGGCGCGTACTAGGACCTCTAAAACCGATCTTCAAAGTCTGTGTATGTTTAAAGTATTAACTTTACTAATATGCCGTATAATAAAAGTGTACAATTCTTATAAAAATTCGCTACTGTAACGCACTTGCTGCGTCCCGAAATTTTTTATATTTTAGTTTGGAAATGTAACATTTTTTTAAGTTTGATTAAACACACATTGCTTTAAATATATATATATATATATATATATATATATATATATATATATATATATATATATATATATATATATATATATATATATATATATATATATATATATTGTAATATTGATTTCCTGAGTGCCCCGGATAACTCAGTGAAAACAGTTTTCTACTATCTTTAGTTAGTCATAATTTCTTAAAAATTCTGGACGCAGCAAGTGCGTTATGGTAGTGAATTTTCATAAAAATGTTTTTAATAACAAATATGTGTGTTTTTTTTAAGAAAGCAGGCATCAAATTTGGTTACCAGTATAACCTATATAGTGAAAACAATGTGCCTTGTTTCATCAAAATAACTTTATTGTGTGAAAATGTACAAAAATTTCCAAAAGTAAACTTAAAGTGTTCCCGAAAAAACACGTTTCTTGGTCAACCTTATAGGTTAATAGCAAATTGAGCTGTTCAAATATGAAACATTTGATCAAAATTCGCTACCATAACGCACTTGCTGCGTCCAGAATTTCTTTTCTTACAAACATGTATTATATTTCGATGGAAAATGCAAAAATACAATAACATAAGGCGTGTTTGAATTTAAAAAAATGGAAATTTGTATCACCAACGACTTATGGGCCATCTTGTGATTGTAGAAATATTATTTTAAGATGTAGCTCAAGACACCCTATAATTAATATATACAAAATTTTTTCATATCTTATATAATAACGCATATATTGAACTTTATTGATTTTTTACGAAAATTCGAAAAAAATTATATACCATTAAACGATAAACTCTATAGCTAAGGCTACTGCCAAGCATCAGAGACAGGGTCTATTTGAAATGAATTTTCTGGGAACATTTTAGTAAAATGAAGGACAATGACGATTGAAACTAAGACTTTAGGGTTTGTAAAACATCCTTCTTGAGACATTTTATTTCTATAGCCCGTATTAGATTCAAGTTCTTTGCTTAAATGTTGCCAATTTTGACATTTTAATTCGCCACTTTGACGTTTTGAGGAAAACCCCACTTCATTTTTCTTTAAATGCCTATAACTTTTTTGACTTTTGACCTACATAGCTAAATTTTGGTAGGTAACTTACCTATAAGGATGTAAACCTGCGTGCCTAATTTGGTTACCCTTACTTTGTTAGTTCCGGAGATATAAATTTTTTTCGAAAGAAAACACAACATTTTCCGGGAAAATTTGGGCAGATTTCCCTGGCTAACGAACTCATCCAAGCCATTTGAAAAAGGAATTTTTTCACCAAATTTAATCAAAATCGGCCAATTATTTTTTGAGTTATCGGTGTGATACATATATATATATATATATATATATATATATATATATATATATATATATATATATATATATATATATATATATATATATATATAAATATATATATATATATATATATATATATATATATATATATATATATATATATATATATATATATAAACATATAAAAATTGAAACTGACCCCGGATATGTTTTCTGGAGGGTCTAATTAGCGCTTATTTGAGGAAATTTTTTCAAAATTCAAAAGTCGGGATCTCCTCATTAGTGAATTTTTTTTTAACAAAATTCACTAAAAATATAGAAGTACTCACAGTATATACATTATTTACACTTGATAAAAATCGGAATATAATGCCTGGTAGGTTCTTTCTACTCCGGAACCGAACCGAATGATATTTCTTCCGGGCAGGACTCTGTTTTCAGAGTTTTCAGCTTACAGTCAGGCTAGCCGAATGTGAGCTTTCGGTTGCCTTTTTGTGGGGAGAGCCAGAGAGGTTATGTTGAATGAGCTTCCCTTGTTTAGCACGCAGGACACAGCATCTAAACAACTTTGGCTCTTTCAGACCAGCGCATTACAAACGGTAATCCGCTCCACTCATAGACGCCCTGGTCGGTAAATACAAGGAGGAAAAAGAGGCGGCAGGGCGATTTAATCTTCGACGCTTACGCCCAGGAATCAACAACTGGGGCAGGAGATTTAGACTAGGCTATATCGTACCATGCTGTTACATCCAGGATCCAACACCTGTTGTAATATCCGGCAAATAATTTACCAAACTGCGATATAATAGCAGGGCAAACTCACCAAGCTGAAGATGCTCGACTGGCACGTGGACTTCTGCTTGTACTGACTGTGTCGGTATATTGCTGAATGCTCGGAGAGAACTGATTTTCCTTAAATTCTCGGCCTCCTTTTATATGTATCCGTCGGTGATAAAATATAGATAGCTGATGATGGGACATTATCACCTGATTAATACGTATCTTGTGTTTGTTCTTTAAATTAAATTATATGAAATAATTTAATGTTTATGAAATGACTTGTTGCATATATGGTTAATTAAATTGTATCGCGGTGTACTTATTGACCTCGTTACAATTCATATATATATATATATATATATATATATATATATATATATATATATATATATATATATATATATATATATATATATATATATATATATATATATATATATATATATATATATATATATATATATATATTAGCTAAAATATGGCCCCAGCGTTAAAGTCGTTTCATCATCAAATTTTGTTATAAAAAAAAACTTAATTTATATTTTAAAATAAATGACTACTGATATGAAATTGGTACTCTTAAATATATATTTTTTCTTTAACGTCGGCCTATTTCCGCGACTATGGCCAATCACCGACGCCAGGGAACAGTTTTACCTCACTATCTTGGAAATGTTGCCGAGCCCCTGTCATTCTGTAAGGAGGGTATGGATCTTTAACGTGCCCAACATCAAATGGACACGGCACCGACGGCTTTACGCCCCCTCCGAAGGGTGGAACGTGCAGACATTCAACTTGCTCAAATACAATGCCAGAACCTCTGTTGATGTTAATGTTACAGTTTGTACTGAAAAAGCGAAAGGAGTACCCTGGGATCGAACCCAGTACCCTTCGGTTCAGAGGCACACGTTCCTACCACTGAGCCACCGAGGTTTTTAAATATATTTTAAACAGATAGTTAATAATTATTATTCTATTAGGAAAAAATTCAGGATGCAGCAAGTGCGTCATGGTAGCGAAATTTCATTAAACGCTTCAAATTTGAATAACTTAATTTGTTATAAACCTAGATAGTTAAAATTTGCTGTATAGTAAGGCCTTTACCGGGGAACATACCTACCAAATGTCATTAAAATAACTTAATTTCTTTAGATATCTTTTTTTTTCGAAAATCAACATTTGAATAGTCTCACCATCGATACCTCTCTATAAGCGAATATTTTTAATAAAAATTCGCTAATTAACACAATAATATTTTTATGTAGCTTATATTAAAAGTAGCTAAAAGGCTTATAAATTCAATTAACAGACCAACGTTTCACATCACTAAATGGTCGATTTAATGGCCAAGCTATTATTACCGTCGTTAATTTTATTAGGCAATAGGTACTTAATTAAAAATTTAGTCTTAATATAAATTGGCGCCATGTACTGCTGAACCTATTATTTTGCTGTTCGTTGCCAACTCGTGTACATAAATATAAATAAACCACACGTGACCAAGTGTAGTTACACTTGATCCAACAACAAGACTTAACTCTGTTTCTTATAAGCTTAATCCTTGTAGATCATTTATTTTAAAGATCTTAAACCAATCTAAAATCTTAAGTGCCTCACATTACAAGAAATAAACATTTTAGTAAATATAACGCAAGGAACATAAACACTGAAACGTATAGCCTTTGTTATAAACAGTAGACATTTACAGACTTCATTTTCATGCGATCGAATGTAAAGTTACTTTAAAAATTATATATATATATATATATATATATATATATATATATATATATATATATATATATATATATATATATATATATATATATATATATATATATATATACATATACATATATATATATATATATATATATATATATATATATATATATATATATATATATATGTGTGTGTGTGTGTGTTCTTATTACTATTATTATTATTATTATTATTTATTAAAACTGTTGAATTGCATTACATGAAACATTTACATAATGAAGCTAATTCCAAATCGATACACCACAATAATAATACTGCCCACATAATATACATCATATATACACAAATGAATGAACAAAAAATTCTGGACGCAGCAAGTGCGTTATGGTAGTGAATTTTCATAAAAATCTTTTTAGTAACAAATATGTGTGTTTTTTTAAGAAAGCAGGCATCAAATTTGGTTACCAGTATAACCTATATAGTAAAAACAATGTGCCATGTTCCATTAAAATAACTTTATTGTGTGAAAATGTACAAAAATTTCCAAAAGTAAACTTAAAATGTTCCCAAAAAAACACGTTTCTTGGTCAACCTTATAGGTTAATAGCAAATTCAGCTGTTCAAATATGAAACATTTGATCAAAATTCGCTACCATAACGCACTTGCTGCGTCCAGAATTTATTTTCTTACAAACATGCATTATATTTCGATGGAAAATGCAAAAATGCAATAACATAAGGCGTGTTTGATTAAGAAAAGGAAATTTGTATCACCAACGACTTATGGGCCACCCTGTGATTGCAGAAATATTATTTTAAGATGTAGCTCAAGACACCCTATAATTAATATATACAAATTTTCTTCATATCTTATATAATAACGGATATATTGAGCTTTATTAATTTTTTACGAAAATTCGACAAAAATTATATACCATTAAACTCTATAGCTAAGGCTACTGCCAAGCATCAGAGAAAGGGTCTATTTGAAATGAATTTTCTGCAAATATTTTAGTAAAATGAAGGACAATGACGGTTGAAACTAAGACTTTAGGGTTTGTAAAACATCCTTCTTAAGACATTTTATTTCTATAGCCCGTATTAGATTTAAGTTATTTGGCTAAATGTTGCCAATTTTGACATTTTAAATCGCCACTTTGACGTTTTGAGGAAAACCCCAATTTTTTTTAAATGCCTATAACTTTTTTCTCTTTTGACCTACATAGCTAAATTTTGGTAGGTAACTTACCTATAAGGATGTAAATGTGCGTACCAAATTTGGTTGCCCTTACTTTGTTAATTCCGGGGATATAAATTTTTTTCGAAAGATAATACAAAATTTTCCGGGAAAACCTGGGCAGATTTTCCTGACTAACGAACTCATCCAAGCCATTTGCAAAAGGAATTTTTTCACCAAATTTGATCAAAATCGGCTTATTATTTTTTGAGTTATCGGTGTGATACATATATATATATATATATATATATATATATATATATATATATATATATATATATAATATATATATATATATATATATATATATATATATATATATATATATATATATATATATATATATATATATATAAATATATATATATATATATATATATATATATATATATATATATATATATATATATATATATATATATATATATATAAACATATAAAAATTGAAACTGACCCCGGATATGTTTTCTGGGAGGGCAAATGAGCGCTCATTTGAAGAAATTTTTTCAAAATTCAAAAGTCGGGATCTCCTCATTAGTGAATTTTTTTTTAAGAAAATTCACTAAAAACACACACATATAAGCCACATAATATATGTACACTAATTACATTTCAAGTGTCTGTGAGAAAATAAGAGTTTGTTGACAATTTACTTCGCAGTGTGTGTGTGTGTGTGTGTGTGTGTGTGTTTAAACTCAGCAAGTACGTGATGGTAGCGCATTTTCACAATGTCTTTGTTTCAAATTTTGATAACTGAATTTTCCGTCATATTACAAACCGTAATTATGGCGAAAATAAAATAGAATTTTTGATCGTAATTTTTCACGACTTGATTAAAATTCGCTACCATAACACACTTGTTTCATCGAGACTTTTACTACAAATATTATATATATATATATATATATATATATATATATATATATATATATATATATATATATATATATATATATATCTGTGTGTGTGTGTGTGTACGTATATATGTATGTATGTATCACATCAAACTCAAAAAATAATAGGCCGATTTTGTTCAAATTTGGTAAGTCATTTTCCGTCATATTACAAACCGTAATTATGGCGAAAATAAAATAGAATTTTTGATCGTAATTTTTCACGACTTGATTAAAATTCGCTACCATAACACACTTGTTTCATCGAGACTTTTACTACAAATATTATATATATATATATATATATATATATATATATATATATATATATATATATATATATATCTGTGTGTGTGTGTGTGTACGTATATATGTATGTATGTATCACATCAAACTCAAAAAATAATAGGCCGATTTTGTTCAAATTTGGTAAGTACCTTCCTTTTGCAAGTGGCTTAGATTTGGATAAGCTTGTTAGCCAGGAAAATTGGTCCAGGTTTTCCCGAAGAATTTTATGTTTCCTTTCGGAAGATTTTTATATCCTACGAAATAACAAAGTACGGGCAACCAATTTTCGTACGCGTGTTTGTATTATAAAAAGTGAATCATGCTCCAACATTTGTATCTGTAAATTAAAAGATAAAAAAGTCACAGGCATTTAGAAAAAATGGGTTTTCCTCAAAACGTCAATGTCACGATTTGAGACGTCAAAATTGGCAACATTTAGGCAAATAACTTGAAATAACCACGGGTTATGTAAAGAAAATGTCGCAAAAAGGGTGTTCTAGTAACCCATAAGTTTCAGCTTCAACCGTCATTGACCTTCATTTTACTAAAATGTTTCCAGAAAATTCATTCCAAATAGACCCTTTATCTCATGTTTGCCAGTATTTTTAGTTACGTTTGGGGTTTAACGGGTTATAATTTTTAGCTAATTTTCGCAGAAAAAATTCGTGAATAAGGAGACTGCGACTTATGAATTTTGAAAAGATTTCTTCAAACAAGTGCTACACCCACTAGAATCATATCCGGGTCTAGATTCAGATTTTATATGTAAAGCTGAAAATAATTGTTATTATGCAACATACGTCTTGAGCTGCATCTTATAAAATTATTTAGACAATCACACGTTGGCCCTTAAGTCGTTGGTGATACCTACAATGTGTTTCGAACATTCCTTACATTATTGCATTTTTGCTTTTCTCATCGAACCATGACGCATGTTTATAAAAAAATCGAGATACGCTAAGTGCGGTTTGGTAGCGAAATTTCCTTAACGGTTTGTTGGCTAGGAACCCAGTTTTCTCGAAACATTTAAAGTTAATTTTCGGAAAATGTTGGTACATTTTCAAACAATAAGTTATCTTGATAAAATATGGCACATTGTTTCTACTATATGGAATATACCGGTTACCAAATTGATGCATGTTGCATTAAAAACATATTTGCTATTAAGAACATTTTTATGAAAATTCACTTCCATAACGCACTTGCTATCTAAACCTAAAGCGCTTCCTAGCAGCTACAGGCCTATTTCTCTCCTTTCAGTCGTCTCTAAAGTGATGGAAAAGTATATAGTCAACGAATTACTAAAATTTCTTGAAAAACACAGTCTAATCCACGACAGGCAGTATGGATTCCATCAGCACAGATCAACTGCCAACTTCCTTTCCTTTGTCACCCATTCTTGGAGCAAGTCTGTGGAACTTCACGGTGAATCCCAGATTAGCGCTCTAGACATATCCAAAGCATTCGACCAGGTCTGGCACGCAGCGCTGCATAATAAACTTCCGGCCTATGGCCTACCACCAAAATTCTGTACCAGGACAGCAAAATTTTCTCTCCAACCGTAGCATTTCTGTTGTCGTGGATGGCCATTCCTCTAAACTGTATCCAATTAATGCAGGAGTCCCTCAAGGTTCAGCTTTAGCCACTACTTTTTTCTCCTCCACATCAATGACATCCTCTCTAGCACATCCAACCCAGTTCACAGTTACGCGGACGACAGCACCCTCCACTCAAATATACAATATTCGAAGCCTGTCTCTTTAGCCCAATTAGATGAGGATCGCAGACTCATGAAGGGTTATATCTCTGTGGATCTCCAAACAATATTAGACTGGGGAAGTAGAAATCCTGTACAATTCAAGTACACCAAATCTCAGTCTTGCTTTCAATCTCATAAGAGATACACCAGCCCTAGACCCATCACAATGAACAAGCAAGTTATTCAAAGTAATGACTCCTTTTCACTTGTTGGCATCTCTGTTGATCAAAATCTCAATTGGCACCAACATGTCACATCAATTGCAGAAGCGGCTGCTAAGAAATTAGGTTTCCTCTTCCGGGCTCGCAAATACTTTTCACCAGCTAATCTCTACACCTTATATACTTCAAAAATAAGGCCAAACCTTGAATACTGCTCCCACATCTGGGGTGCCGCTGCCGCTTCTACACTCGTTATCCCGGACTCAATTCAGAAGAGAGCTATACGTCTCATCGGTGACCCTACCCTCACCCAAAGGCTTCCATCGCTTTCCCACCGACGTGCCGTTGGTGACCTCTCTCTTTTTTATAGATATCTGCACGGGCACTGCTCAGAGGAGCTTTCTTCCATAGTTCCTTCTGCTCCCAACAGATCTACCAGGGGAACAGAGCGAATGCACCCTTTTACTGTCCACGTTACCAGACATAGAACATCTTGTTATGCCCGCTCTTTTCGCTCTTTTGTCCCGAGGACTTCCAAGTTGTGGAATTCCTTGCCGGCACATGGTTTTCATTCTCCTCCGAACCTCCAAACCTGCAAGTCCAGAATTAACAAGTTGCCTCTTCCCTCCTTGCCGACACCCACTGTGCGATAGTATTTAGGCTGTTAACCCTCGTGGTGTGTTGTTGAATATATATATATATATATATATATATATATATATATATATATATATATATATATATATATATATATATATATATATATATATATATATATATATATATATCACACTAATGCCTCGAAAAATAATGGACGGACCGATTTTAATTAAATTTGCTGAGTACTTTCCTGTTGCAAGTTTCTGCCTCTGATGTTTTGGAAGTAGTTTTAAATTAATTAATTGTTGGTGCCCTTGGTGAAACTGTTCCATACTAACACTAAGTGAGTGGTGAACGTGTCGCCACCTAGTTCAGAACCAAGTACTATGTTGTCACGCCCGCTCCAAATATGTTCCATACTAAATACAGGCGCGGAGACTCTCTGGCTAATTTTAGAGTGATTTCTTCTCATCAGTGGGAACTAGGCTGCCTGGAACCCATATCTGAAGTCAGTTTCCCTTTTACATAAATACAGAGTAACGCATTTTTACGGTTAACCTATATGCGTTACTATGCAACATACGAGAAAAAATTGTATACCTTAATTATGAGGTATCTTGAGCTGTATCTTATAAAATTATTTTTACGGTTACAGGGTGGCCCATAAGTCGCTGGTGATACAAATTTTCTCTTTTTAGTGATTTTTTTTCTAAAAAAGCTTCCGACTTATGACTTTCAAAAATATTCCCTCAAATGAGAGCGAACTAGGCCACCAACACCAACACATATATAGATTTTTTTTGTAAGTTTCGTCGAAAAACGTTTTGCGAATGTATATCGTGGTAGGTGGGTAAATACCTTGACAAGGTTTGTTGGCCAGGAAAATCGGACCAGTTTTTGCGGGAAAATTTTTATTTATTAGTTAAGCACATTTTCTTAGTTTATATTCGGAAAATATTTCAGCTTTTGCAAACAATAAAGTTATTTTGATGAAATATTGTACATTGTGGGACGAGTTGCTATATATTACATATGTTTTGACGTGTTCTTTGCCCGTTTGGGATTTTATGAATAAAGTTGTATTATTATTATTATTATTATTATTATTATTATTATTATTATTATTATTATTATTATTATTATTATTATTATTATTATTATTATTATTATTATTATTATTATTATTATTATTATTATTATTATTATTATTATTATTATTATTATTATTATTATTATTATTATTATTATTATTATTATTATTATTATTATTATTATTATTATTGTTGTTGTTGTTGTTGTTTTTGTTGTTTCTACTATAGGCGTTATACTTGTAACCTAATTTGATGCCTGCTATCAGTAAAAAAAGACATATTTGTTAATAAAAATATTGTTCTGCAAATTCACGTCATTCTACGTCCAGTTTTTTAGTTTCCATATTATTAGCATATTTTAGCTAGTAACTTTGGTATAAAATTGGGGCCGCCTCGAAACAATCTTTCTTCTTTATTTCAAATCGATTAGGTATATTATTTATCTCTTGTTGAACGTAATTCTACATTTTGTTGAAGTGATTAATTTGGTCAGCTACTTACTTGTGTCATCTTAATTATTTAAGGATTGAAAACGAAAGTAAAGGCTTAAGTATATTATTATTCAGTTGTATTTGCAAAACCCAAGTTGAATTGATTATTTTTTTGTTGTTGTTTAATTTCCAGACTCTTCAAGTTTTAGATAAAGTTAGAATCAATTATTATTTTCTTGTCGTTTGGGCCGGCTAAATTAAATACACTACCTAGAAAAAGAATGAATGCATTATTCCTGCCTAATGTAGTGAGAATCTAATTTTACTTTCAAAAGTCTCAATTCCCTGGGCTCGCTTCTTGTTACTGTCGTCAAATTACAGTTATTTCTGTCTCTTTTTGGCAATTTACGTCTTCGCAGTAAAAAAGGTCCCCAAGAAAAATACATCCAGTCCTTCTGTTCTTTTAATTTAACATGTAGAGGAATCAGATGTGTGTGCTTTGCATCAATTTAAGGACAAAGCTTTGAAATTAAATGTATTTATTTTGTGAGATTTTAATTTAATATTACTAAGTATCTTGAATATATGTATGTATGCACGGTAGGATCCGGGTTTTAAGAGTTGGAGAACTTCTTTGAACAGACTTGTGTGAGAGACAATACTAAACTATTTCTGATTTAACAAGACCGGTTTTTAAGCGATTTCAGTTTTAGCGAGGTTATTTTTGCGCTGACCCATTCACATTTTTTTATTGGGATACACAGATGTACTAAAGTAAACAAGAGACCAACCCAGGCTGCAGGGGCCACTGCAAGATTCAGGAGATCGTGAAGGAGCTCATGCTTGAAATGAGGTCAAACTTCGCGAGCCCGCGAATCTGCAGGGAAAACAACTTTACAGTGGAAATCCCCGACCGCGAGGCATGGCGGGAGGAGACGCCGGGCATACCACGGAAGGTGCTCCTCTGGTTCACGGACGGATCTGGCGGGGGGCCTGGGACGAGGGCAGGTGTTTATTTGGAAGGACCGCGGGTAAGTCATAGTATTTTCCTCGGAGCCCATGCAACGGTCATTCAGGCCTAAATGTACGACATCCTGCACTGTGTGCGGGGGAACAAGAGGAGGGGCTACACCAGCAAGCGGATCCTCATAGCCACAGACAGCCAAGCAGACCTTAAGGCGCTATGTATCCCACGGGTAAATTCCTGACTGGTGAGTGAGTGCCGAGACGAGACGAGCGACCTGGCTGGGCAGAATGAGGTCACCCTCATCTGGGTGCCGGGTCACTCGGGGGTCAAAGGCAATGAAGAAGCTGACAGTCTCGCGAAGAAAGGGTCAGCAGAACTATTTATGCGACCAGAACCGGTTATGGGCGTGACAAAGAGCACGACCTGGGGAGCCATTAAGCCTCGCGTCAGAAACGAACACAAGGTGTACTGAGCAGACTGTCCAGGGCTCAGACATGGGAAGGGAAGTCAGTAATTGACGAACCTAGTTCAAAGAGAGCTGTGAAGCTGCTAACTGTTAGCAGAGAACAGCTCAGAAACATAACAGTTTTCTTGACGGGACACATGGCCGTCAAGAAACACCGGCATAAAATGGGGCGGTTCGACAGGGACCTCGCATTCAGACTCTGCGACGAGGCTGAGGAATCAGCCCAGCACATCTTGTGCGAGTGTAAAGCTCAGGACCGCAAAAAACAACTGATCTACGGTCAGTATAGACCGGAGACAGGGCAATATAAAGCTTCACCCTACCAATCGCTGTGTAGAGTAGTTCAAGGCACAGTGATTTTGGAAGTACAAGGGCAGACTCGATGGTAGTCTTCCGCTTTGCTAGTGCCCTCACGCTCCCGGGAAGGCGGCAGCTCTGGACTGCAAGCCTCAGCTCCTCCAGACCGATCCGCAGGCACCCACAGAAGTGAACAGCGACGTCCCCCAGTCCTTATTGTGTATGGCGGACCTAATGGCGAGAAGCTCTGCGGCAGCTGCCCATCTCTAATACAACAATTAACAAGGACAACAATATTCAAACCTTTCCCACACCTGGACTTCCAACCTCACCTGTGACTAAGGTTACCAAACACGCCAAGGTACTCTCCGGCAAAATGAGACGTCTCGTCCGTGGAATACTCTTTCACACAGTCCCAATATTACTATACTGCTGCAGAAATGTTGACCTACATAAAATAGTCACACAAATTCGGCCGAAGACGGTATTCTGTGAAGAACGCTGCTGCTTTCCTAGAACCGGGTACACCTGCTAACTAAAAATGCCCTGCTTTGCTACTAAGACCCTCCGACGACCTGCAGATCCTAATGCAAACTCGAAAAACAAGACGTCGGCTTACCTGCAAAACCTCCTAAGTCTGTATTTTGCCGAATTTAAGTTTTTGATGGCAATGAATATTGTGGGGCGTAATCTTCCTTACGGCAAAACCTTTTAAGTCTATTGTGCATGTGGCACCATCTAGGAACTAATATCATAAGCTCCCATGTCTGCCTCTGCCAATCTGGGAAACAAAACCTCCTATGTCTAAGAAACCAAACGCAAAGTAGAGGTTAATTTTGGCGGTCTCAAATAAACTATTTTTTCGAGTATTTCATGCTAAATTACTGTGACAAAATGGATACTTACGGAATGTCTAAGGTAAGTAAGACGATTTTTTCTTAAATTTATATCTGGGCAAAAGAAAGTTTTTATGTTAAAAAGTAAACACGACTTAGGAGGTTTTGAAAGATACCTTTTGCTTCTGCTACATAAAGACTTAGGAGTATTCAACAACGTTTACGTTGATTGTTTCTTCCTGTACTTTTTATGTTATTACTTTAACACTAAAATTATAGTTACTATTATCTTACGTAAAGGTAATGTAAAATTACGAATCTGTACAATTACGTTCTGCTTCTTCTGTTTTCTCCTTTCTTGTTGTAAGTTGTGACGCCCGCTGCTGTCCACCGAATTTCCAGTTCGTTTAAAGCCCTAAGTAAATTTAGTCCACAATTTTATATGATAAATTAGTTCTGAAAAAATATAAAAACTTCTAACCTCAGCATTAAAGATCTTTGTGAACTCTGTCACGAATAGAAAATGATTTCTAGATGGCATTATTACCAACTGGATTGTCAAGAGGAAGGCTTATGACGATTATGGCGCGCCAGTCTGAAAATGCATCAATGCAGAAAACAGCAGGAACTATTGAACTACCTGACGAAATTATTCCCACGAAACCAAACGAAGAGGAATATGATCAAGCTCTAGTCGAACTGAAGAAGGAAATGAATGCAGCTTACGGAATTCTCTCTACTAACCAGGAAAATGATCCAACTGATGTTTCTGTAGTCATTTTCGCCGAATCAAACTTTACGGAATCATTAGAAAAGGAAACAATAGAAGAGAATGTAGTAGAAGAAGAAATAAACACCGATTTGATGAAAAAAATGAAGGTACCAACTGAACAAACCGGACACAGCGAAGAAACCACGATTGATAACAATTTAAGAGCAACTCCTGAAATTATAGAAGAAAACACGGAAAGTGACACTGATGCGGAGTCAAGTGACGGAAATCAACTGAATGATCATGAGGGAAACAGTTCTTCAGATACAGACTCGGAGGTGGAAGAAATTGATATAAAAAAAGCAAGCATTGCCCCAAAACGAAAGAGAAAACCGGATAAGCAAAAGTGGAATCGCGAAGAAAATAAATTAAAAAGGCAAAAAGGAGAAAAATATATAGGTTTGAAAAGAAGTGATGAAGGGAAATGGGAACAACGTGACCGTGCACAAAGAATAATGAAGCCTCCTTGTCAATGTAAATTAAGTTCACAAAATTCCAAGATCCAATGTAACCTATTTTCAGAAGAAGACAGAAGAAAAATTTACCAACATTTTTGGAGAGATCTGAGTTGGTGTGAAAGAAAAGTTTCGCTTCAAACGCTTGTAGATGTAGTGCCAGCAAAAGACAAAAAAAAAATCAAACCAACGATGTGTCACATAGAAACAACAGTCTTGTTTATCATTTAAAAAAGGATGGCGTTAGAGTAAGAGTTTGCCGTACAATGTTGTTAAATACATTGTCAATTGGCTCTTGGTCATTACAAAATTGGTCAAAGTCATTAGAACGTGACGAACCAGGACAAATGCCTGTGCCCAGAATGCGGGAAAGCAACAGAATTTCTCAGGAACGAACAATTTTGAGGCATTTTTTACAAGAACTCCCGAAAATGGAGTCGCATTACTGTAGGGCAAATTATATTTAGAGCCAATTTGGCAGTCTAAGATGGCTCTATATAAAGAGTATAGAAGTTACTGTGAGAAAAAACAACATATTGCTCTATCCATAAAAACATTTCATGAAGAATTCGTTGATTCAAATTTAAGTTTGTTTCGCCCTAAGAAGGATCAATGCGATCTCTGTATTAGTTTTCAGGTAGGAAATACTGCTAAGGAAGTGTATCAGAAACACATAGATAAGAAAAACGCAGCCAGGCAGGAGAAGATCAGAGATAAAGAAAATGCAAACCATAATAATATTTTTACCATGGATCTACAGTCAACATTGCTTGCACCGATGTTGAAAGCATCAGCGGTCTATTTTAAACAAAAATTAGTTGTACACAACTTTACTCTATACAACCTTAAAACTAAGGACGGATATTGCTTTATCTGGAACGAGGTAGAAGGAGGAGTAACTGCAAATGAATTCAGCTCCATAATTTACTATTTTTTGGAAACCAAGCTTCAGATTGGTTCCGGCGAAGAAGTAATACTTTACAGTGATGGCTGCTCATATCAAAATCGGAATTCGACGTTAGCGAATGCCTTATTACACCTAGCCAAAACTAAAAATATTTATATTACCCAAAAATATTTAGTGTCTGGTCATACGCAAATGGAATGCGACAGCATGCATTCATGCATAGAGCGAAAAATTCGTAACAGAGAGATCTATTCTCCCGCTTGCTACATTTCGGCGGCCAAAGAGGCAAGAATGAAACCAAGACCATTTGATGTACAATACCTGCGCCACCCATTTTTTTAAAATTTTTCAACTTTAAAATACTACAATTCCATCAGGCCAGGTTCAAAAGCGGGGGATCCGACAGTTACAGACTTATGTGCATTACAATATTCTCCCAACTTAGAAATTAAATACAAGCTGGAATTTTCAAGCGAGTGGCGACTCTTAGAAAAACGAACAAGAATCAGTCGTTCAAATAATCCCGAAATTGGCTCGTTGCACAAAAACCAAATTCCTATTAAGAAGTCAAAATTTGATCATTTGCAGCAATTGAAAAATGTTATTCCACCAGATCATCATTTATTTTACGACACCCTGCCGTACATCACTGATTAATTTTCTTAATTTTTGTATAATATACCCTGTATTTAGCCACCAGAATTGTATTTTTCATTTTGAATAAATAACATAAAAGCTTCTAAGTCTAATTATTATTCCAAATAAGTTGAAAAAACCTCCTATGTCCATGAAAAAAGTTAGATTTCCAAAATTTTCTAACATTTTTGCAAAATTATGAATCAATAATCCAATTTGTAAACTTTACATTTTAAACGCAGTTTTAATATGTAGCATGACTAACAATAAACAGTTTTTTATGTCTCCTGAAAAATGTGACAAATAAGACATAGGAGCTTTTGCAAGTAAGCCGACGAAGAGCAAAATCAGAATGCAGAATTCAACCTCGACGACAGCTGCAAACTCTGCGTGGCTAATTCCTGAAACGACAGACAACCTACTGGCTTTCTGAATGTCTGCTTGGAGACCCTGTCCACCTCCAGTCGATGCATCTCCCGGCAGCTGCGCTGTCTCGTGCCTCCGCATCGTCCAATGGACCGGCATACTTGGCCCTGATTTCGTCGCTCACCCTGTCAAAGACTCTTCCACTATATGTATATATATATATATATATATATATATATATATATATATATATATATATATATATATATATATATATATACGGTGTATCCATTGTAAAAGGTTGCACCAGGGTTTTAGGGTTTTCCCGAGAACTGCGATAATTTAGAAAAACCCCAAAGAAGTTGATTTTGCTTGCGACGGGATATATATATATATATATATATATATATATATATATATATATATATATATATATATATATATATATATATATATATATACGGGGTATCAATTGTAAAAGGTTGCACCAGGGTTTTCCCGAGAATTGCGATAATTTATAAAAACCCCAAACAAATTGATTTGCTTGCGACGGGAACATTTTTTAAACCCCAACAGAATGTGTATCATGTAAGCCAGAACCAGGTAGTTTTTTGTCACGACAGCTCCAATTAACAAGAATTGTTATAAATAAAGACTGAGTACAACCAACCAACAACCTTTGTATATTGACAGGCACATTTCTCACTTAATACCGGGACAATGTATGTATAGCTAGATGTACGCTCTACCTTCTAATTATGGTGAGAATACATCTAGCCTTACATATCTTCTTTAGATACTCATGGGACGGTAAGTGATCTGGTAACGTTTCTAAATGAAAATCTAGATAGGTCAAGGTTAAAATCTTTATCTTAATCGATTGTTAATAGCTTAAAAGTTATATCTTTCATTCCGAATGTATGGTTCAAATATGATGTATTGCTTTTTTGGGTTTCTTTTTTTTTTACTCAAGAAATTGTAATTTTTAGTTGCTCAAACCAAATTTCATGTAATAAGAATTTAATCTTTTAAATACAATAAATAATAATAATATGTTGTTTTAGTCGCAGCGTAAACATCTGGTTGTAGAAATAAAGGGCGTGTTAGCAAACCTTACTCTATTTCTTTTGTTGGCATATTTAAGACATTTCTTACGATGTGACAGATTTCTAGGATAACATTCTTCTGCATTTTGGGAATAATCGTGGTAGGTTTCAGTTTCAGCTTTACTATTGACTGATATATTTTTGTTGGCGAGACCTGCAGCTTTTATGACTACGGGAACGATTTGCACTGATTTGAATCTATGGATTATTTTGTATCATCATCAATCAGCCCTTTGCGTTCACTGCTGGACATAGGCCTCCCCTAGTTGAGTCGATTATTTTCTGTCTTGAGGGCTACGAATCCAGTTTTTTGTAATTTTTGTAATGGCGTCTGCTGGTTGTCTTCCTCTGTCTCTTTTATGGGATATGGGTCTCCATTCAAGTAATAGTTTTGTCCACCTGTCATCTTGCATGCGAGCCACATGTCCCGTTCACTTCCATTTCAGTTTTGCCACATGTACGACCACATCAGTCACGCCTGTTCTTCTGCGTAATTCTTCATTTCTAATGTGGTCACGTAACGAAATTCCAAGCATCGACCCCTCCATTTTGCGCTGTGTTACTTTTAGTCTCTTAGCAGAAGCGTTGGTAAGGGTTAGTGTTTCGGGCGCCGTAGGTCATAACCGGTAGGACACATTGGTTGAAAACTTTCTTTTCAAGCATATTGGAAGGTCGCTTCTGAAAACGTCTCCAAGTTTGCCGTAAGCCGCGCAAGAGAGTATAACTCTTATGTTTATCTCGCATATTTGGTTGGCTTTGGATATGCTTATCTCGTGGCCCAAATATGTGTATTTATCTACCAATTTCACCTCAGAGTTTTCAATAATTAGGTTGTTACTAGGGACGAGGTTTGTCATAAATTTTGTTTTTCCGATGTTTATTTTTAGACCTACTGTTGCACAGGCCTCCTGAAGTTCCTGTAGCATCACTCTAATATCTTCCAAGTTGTCAGCCAGTAAAACAATGTCGTCTGCAAACCGTAAGTTTGACAGACTTTGGCCGTCTATTCTTAGATCTTTTTGGTCCCAATCTAGCTTCTTGAACACATATTCCAGGACGGTGATAAACAGTTTTGGAGACATCGTATCTCCCTCGCGTACTCCTCTCCCAATTTTTATAGGATTCGTGTTTTCATGTAGTTTTACCACAAGAGTAGCATTTTTACATATATTGTAAATCAGTTTGGTGTAGCGATAGTCAATAGGGCATGCTTCTAGGGACTGCAACACTGCGTCCAGCTCCACAGTGTCGAAGCCTTATGAAAGTCCACAAAAGCAAGGGCAAGAGGTCTGCCATATTCGATGGTTTTTTCAATCACTGTTTTGAAGCTTTGGAGATGATCATTGGTTCCAAACCCACTTCGAAAACCGGCTTGTTCCACTGGCTGGACAAAGTACAACTTCTTTTCAAGTCGTGTGGTAATTATTCTAGTAAATAATTTGTAGAGGTGGCTAAGTAGACTTATCAGCCTGTAATTTTCTAGGTTCGAGATGTTTCCTTTCTTGTGGACCAGTATTACGATGGTGTTGTGCCACTTTTCTGTTATCGTACTATTGAAGAGACAAAGGTTGAAAAGAGATTTGATTTTTTGGAGCAAGCAAGGACACCAATCTTTATCGCATCGGAAACCACGCAATCTTCTCCGGGAGATTTTTGATTTTTCATCTTTTTCAGGGCTAGTTTAATCTCATCTAGTGATATTTCCATCAGTATTTCCGAGCGTTGGTTAATCACACCTTTTTTACGGGTTAGTATGTCAGATTCTGGATGTAGATTTATATCACCTTGGCTTTTATATAGCATTCCATAAAACTCTTCCACTATATTTAGAATATCTTTCCTGTTCGTCGATGTGTGTCCTTGTGCAATTTTAAGTTTTATTATTTGTCTCTTTCCATTGTCAAGCTTTCTACGTAGAACTTTCATACCCTTGTTGTTCGCTATGGTATCTTTGATTTTGTTGTGTCTAGAAGCTCTTACGTCGCATCGGATGCCTTTTGAAATTTATCCATTTATTTCTCTCAATTTTCCTTCAGATGCATAGCTTTCTTTATATTCTAGTGATAATGGGATATACTTTTAAACTTTCTCTTCCTCTTAGTATTACTATTATCTACTTTAGCCTAAAGGACTTTCACACTCCCTCAAAGAGTAACATTTACTCATCCCAGGTATCTCAGATACCCAAGGGACTACAGATGAAGCACTTTCCAAGTTATCAGGCCCTGAACGACAACGCGACAACCGCCTTCTGCATAACGTTATAAAGGTGATCTCCAAGCCCAGTCTCTTAATGGTCGCTCGAAGCTTCTCCGGGACCGCACCAGTTGACGACATGACCATTCAAATCACTCGGACACTATCTGCCCTCCACTGTCTCTTTACTTGCCTCTCGAGGTCTCTGTACTTAATTATCTCGTTGTACTTTACATCCAGATTATTAGTATTCGGAATGGCCACATCAATCAGCGTCACTTGCTGACAGTACTTATCCACTAGTATTATATCTAGCCTGTTGTGGGCAGCTCGTTGGTCTTTGAACACGGTCCGAACTGAGTATATCCTGTATACTGAGTTCTCTGGAGCAAGCTCAGGCGTGTATCTATAGTAGGGCACCTTACTAAGATTTAGAAGTCCCATTTTCAGAGATAGTTTTCGATGAAGTATCTTCGCAACTGCGTCGTGTCTCTCTTTATACTATGTTGCAGCAAACACTTGACATCCTCCAGTGACGTGCTGGATAGCCTCTGATGACTGACACCCAAATCTGCATTTGTCATCTTGGACCGTATTATCTCCAACTATATACTTCAGGTAGTTTCTTGTTGGGATGACCTGATCTTGTATGGCCAGCATAAACCCTTCTGTCTCTGGAAACATCTGTCCGTACACCCACCACTAGTTCGATGCCAATTTGTATACATGTGACTGGGAGGTCTCATTTAGCTGTCGCCCATGGAGACGCTTCTGCATCCAAGATTGCGCTTATCCTGATCAGTCCGATGTTGAATGTATTTCACTTTCTCTTAATTGTAGCGGCGTTAAGTCATCTGCCTCGCATATGTCACGGTGTTCAGAAGTAACCGCGCGCTGATGGTAATACGTAAGTAGGTTCCATATCTGCTGGTCTAACTGTTTACCAATATCCAACACTCCTCTTTTACCTTGGTGTCTAGGTAGGGTTACCCACTCGACGGCACTTCGGGGTTGATGCTTTTTGGATATTGTTAGGAGTGTTCGCATCTTACGTTGTAGATTGTCTATGTCCATTTTGCTCCAGTTTCCAATCTAAAATGCTGAGTGCAGAAAATTTATATATATATATATATATATATATATATATATATATATATATATATATATATATATATATATATATATATATATATATATATATATAAAGAGCTTTAGTCAGGTTCTCGCTGTTAAGATGTGCTCGCACTACCTGCTTTACTCGTTTCTAAAGCTCATTAGTCAGATTATTCTTCATTATTGACTGATTTATTTTTCTCGCTTGCTATATTCCCAGGTATTTATAACACTGTTGTACACCCATCGAGGCAATTTTCTCGCCACTCTGCATTTTATATACATTCGGTTGTATCTTCCCTCCGACCACATATAAGGTACGACATTTGTTAAGCCGAAACTGCATGTCAATAACTCTGGAAATTCCTTCCACGATTTTAAAGAATTGTTCCGGGTGGTTCTTTTTGACGACCATCAGCTTAGGATCATCCAGATACAGGAGATGGTTTTGCCATATTTGCTCCTTGCCATTGATTTTCATACCGAAGCCATATCTGGTAGAGTTCAGGCGGTTTGATAGTGAATTCAATGCGAGACAGACCCATAATGGGCTTAGCAAGTCGCTTTGAAATATACCTCTTCTAAGTGGTATCGTCCATTCTAAGCTTGAATGCACACATCCTAGTCAATTATTGACTATTCTTTGCACCCCATAGATCCTTTGGCATACATTTTTTTGCTGACCGGAAATTATGTTGCTTCGTTCGCAGTGCGCGTCTATGCGTTTCCAAAAGCAGGGCGTAATCAACTTATATAGGATCGGAAGACAAGGTATTGGTCGGTATCTGCCGAGGTCTGAATGACACGGCTCATTTGACATAAGATGCGCCTCTCCTTGTGTAATAAAACAATGGCGTCTTCTTAGGGTCAAGTATAACATCATTTATTAACACCGCCAATAGATGATGTATACACCCAAAGTCCTTTTTCCAAGATGTTTGGACGCTATCAGTGCCTTCCAATTATGAAGCTCTATAATAACCCCAGAGACTTCATCTGTGGTAAACGGCTCATGATGCATCTGCTCATAACTCTGACAGGCTGTGTTCTTCGTTAACCCAGCTGGCTCCAATATTGCAGGAGGCTGTCGTGGCTAGTTGACTTTTCCAGACCTCTTCAAATTGTTCCTTATTTGGAAAAGTACCTGTGGCTGCATTCGTAGCTAAATTAAGCTGACAGTAGAAAGTCTTTTCAGAGCGCTCAAGTATTGTATTGTATTGTGGCATTTCCTATTGCTGCTCGCTTCATATCTCCTCAAGCATTCTGCGTATACAGAAAGCTTATGTCTTAAGGTGTCCAAGCAATCGTGTGCGGTGTGGTTGATTGGATGTTCTTCTGAATGTTGTCGAATTCGCCCTATTATTTCCTCTGCTCGTTTTTGCAATTTTCTTGTCTGTACTCCCTAATGTATTGCGTCAGTTGTCCAATTTCTTTCAAAGTGCTTCCACCATGCTTATCAACCTTTTTTGCCACGATGGCACTCTTTGATGCAAATTTCTGTGATATTATGATTATTGGCTTTAGTTCGTTTCAACATAAAGTACTAGAATGTTTAGTTTAATTAACTTTCCAATTTTATAAAGTTTTGTTTTCAAAATCGGTATATCTAACATGCATATATATTCTAGCAATCTATATTCTTATAATCTACAGTAAAAGTGCCTCGAGAGAATTTTCGTATTTACTCAATATACCCTAGCTATCTCAGCTGTAGATCGAGATTCAAGTTTAGTTTACGTTTCGTTATTCTATACTTGTATCCTGAGATCCCCTATCGCAGCTCCTCTTGATGTAACAAGTTGGAATAGATTCACATTATTGGCTGTATTTTAACGTTTAACCTCCTTTCAGAACTTTGGACACTTCTGATAAATTGATGATAGATCGACATGTTTGTGTGTCAAAAACGCCTAAAATGTGGTGCCTTTTTGACTGAAACAAAGAAATGACGTAATTATTAGACTCTCTGAGTTGTATAAATTGGATTCCCGCTCGATACGTGCCGGAAGCACAAACCAGTAGCCTCTATAACGCGTTTTAAACTTCAGCATATTTAGCTCAAAAAATACATTAGGCTTGTCTGATGAAACAGACCTAGTAATATGTAATGCCTTTTCCATTTTCCTAATACTGTTTCCCTATTTAAAAATGCCATTGAGTTATAGCTGTGAATTAGGATAAAAACATGACCTAAAAAAACATGTTAACGATTAACACAAGAAAATTATGTACGAGGGTATAGAAAGGTGCTTAGCCTACGATACAATGCAGTAGTTTCCCATAATAATAGTCCTGCACCGCATCTATGATCTAACCGTCTCAAATGCGCATAAAAATTTATACTTCTGACAGCGTTACAGGCGAGGTACCCGTTTTAGCGGGAATATTATCGTAATTGGCCACTCCATCGCCTGCCGACTGCGCCAGTTTTCGTTTAGTGGCGTGACCTTCAAACATCGTGTCGATTACATCTTTAAATCTGTGGTTATTTACTAAGTACATAGAGACTTGGAGACTACTTCTCTAGCTTCACTGTTGGTTTTCGTTTTTGTAGGTGAAGGACGTAGCCAGCGCGTGAACTAACTGGAGCAAGTGGCCCTTCGAATTCTGGATGTTCTAGGATGTTCTTCAGCGTTTCTGTGACTATAATTTCGCTGCTTGACAGCATTCTCAGACAGATCAAAATTGAATTAGTACGAAATCATGACAACTACAAATAAATATCTGTTGCTATGTTATGATATGATGTTTTGATCAAAAAATTTTTATCAAATTGAAAATAAAATGAAACACAGATGACAGATGAGGCTTTCAAAATGTCTATGTGATGTATGTCAATATTTAACATAAAAATAGAATTAGCCTATAATAAATATGATAACAGTTATGACAATAAAATAACTAAACAATAACAGTATAAAAGCAGTCTCTATACAACGAAAATATCGACATACATCAACTCATTATCTTATTACAACTTAATTGAAAGAATAGTTAAATTTATTTTCTTTGGCTTATTTAATTAGAAAGAAGAATATCCAAGAAAGGGGAATTCATTAAATCAGTTTGCTTGTTTAAAACAAGGTAGTTATTGTCGTGTGTGTGCTTTTTGACTTCTAAAGGTTCAAAAAAGTCTAGTTTACGTTTGTCATTATAAAAATGTTGTGGTTGTATGCGGTTATTTACTGTAGGTCTATGTTCGGTATCAATAATATGTTTTGCAAATATAGATTTGTCAGCGTGGTTATTTCTAAATGCAGAAATATGTTCTTTGTATCGGGTGTTTAAATTTCTATAAGTTTGACCTATGTATATTGCGTTACAATGTGTACAAGCTAATATATAAACTCCAGCTTTTGTCAGGAAACAAGATCTTTCTTTCGCGTTAAATAACAAATCGCGTGTCGTGTTGTAAGATTTAAAAGCTACCTTTGTACAGGTATTTAAAATTTTTGAAATATTTTCTGAAATGGTTCCAAAATAAGTTATCGAAACGTGTCTGTTGTCTTCTTTGTCTCTAATATTTGGATAAATTAAATTAATCGCTAATTTGTATTCTTTTCTCTCTATCATTTTATCTATTATTTTAACAGAGTAGCCATTATTAAAGGCTGTTTGCTTAATTATTGAAATTTCTTTTTCAAAATTGTTTTGTGACATAGGTATTGAAAATGAACGATGTATCATAGAATGGTAGGCTGACAGCTTTTGTGAAAAAGGGTGACATGAATCGTATGGTATGGTTGTGTCAGTGTAAGTTGGTTTCCTATATATTGAAAAGTCAAATGAATTATTTTCTAATTTTATAATTGTTAAGCCTAAAAAAGTTTATACAACTGTTAGCTTCTTCTTCTAAAGTAAACTTAATATTTGTGCGAAAGTTATTAATAAAATTCAAAAATTCATTTAATTCTGTATGACTACCTTGAAAACATGCTAAAATATCGTCTACGTATCTGTACCAAAAGACAATATTATGCGAAAGTTCTGTCATCTGTGTTTCATTTTATTTTCAATTTGATAAAAATTTTTTGAGCAAAACATCATATCATAACAGCAACGGATCTTTATTTGTAGTTGTCATGATTTCGTAGTAATTCAATTTTGATCTGTCTGAGAATGCTGTCAAGCAGCGAAACTATAGTCACAGAAACGCTGAAGAACATCCTAGAACATCCAGAATTCGAAGGGCCACTTGCTCCACTTAGCTTACGCGCTGGCTACGTCCTTCACCAACGAAAACCAACAGTGAAGCCAGAGAAGTAGTCTCCAAGTCTGTATGTAGTATGGACAAGTTTCACCAAGTAAGAGCAACAACAATCAATGTATTTACTAAGTATTCTCACTATCTTGGACACAGTAAGCAATGTAAGTTATATTATATAAACAGATGCTTCTATAGAGATGCATATATGTTGGCAGTGGCGGTTGGTGTCTAAGTGCTGAAGAGCTGAAGAACTGCCAAAAGAATCATTTACATTTCACACAAATTATTTGAGACATTGTAAAATTACGTAAAATAGATTTTATCGATAATCAATTAATTGTAATATTTAAATACTATCCATAGCGCGCGATGTAGCCTACTATGAGTTTATGTTTATACGTGAGAATAAGCGGAGAGCGAACCAGTTGACCAGTCGAAGACTCAACAAAATCTTGTAGGATCATCTTCATTTCTTAACTGGGTCGCTTAAAGACTGTCTATGCACTGCTTGCGCCGCCCGCGCTCATCGTATCGCCTCCCGCGGCCCTCCATAAAATAACGCTGAGAGACGTAGTATTGGGGCTGCGTTATTTCCAGATCGGTGTGTTTTGTGCTTTCTCTGTCGTATAAGTAATTTCATTGCGTTTTGCAGATTATTAGTTTGTCTTAATTCGCCAGCGCGTGTTTTCATTGTACATAAAAGACATGCATGTGGTTTTTAAGTTAATAGACGAAAGAGAGATTTTTCATACGCGTATGAGGAAAAATTGAAACTAAAACCGACAGGTCGGCCGTTGCCAGACCTCATGATTGAAATGGCTGTTGTTAGTCGCGGCAAAACTTATGAAAGACAATTTAGTAAAGACATTTACGAAAAAAAAAACAGTTGGATATTTATTTATTAATTAAATTACAAACCAACAGAAAAAAAAAATCCATACAATAGGGTACTTAACTAATAGTTACAGAAGAAAATAGAAGGAGAATCAGTACACTAAGCTTCATGGAGAAAAACAGATCGATATTGCACATTATATGTGCCGACACCTCAGATGCGCTATCACATATAATGTCAGCACCAGTGACAATGCAACTTGATTAGCAAACTTGCACATCTGACACATCGGCAATTTGAGTATTATGTCCGTTCTGTCTGTGGGCAAACTAAAAAAGTTACTATTCCTCGTCCACACAGTCGGCACCCTGAAATTGATATGTGATAGCAGCTCAGGCGAATCAACCCTATTCCACAACAATTTCTGTAGAAAACCAACCACAGAGCAAACCCTTCTGGCCTCTAGAGAAGTCACGGTAAATCTGTCAAGAAACTGCTGATACGGTGTGCCCCGCGATGGATAGACACCATCCAACCTGTAAGATATATGCTTGAGGTATATTTTCAGAAATCTTTAGATGGCATCTTTATAGCATTGATATAAAGGGGACCAAACTTGTCTAGCGTATTCAAACCTAGCTCTCACCAATGTGTTATACAATACTTTTATGCACTCAGTTCCATTGAAATCCCTACAGACTCTGATGATAAAACCTAGAGACCTCATATCCTCTGATACTGATGCCTGAATATGAAGGTCAAAACAAAGTTTTCGGTCAAAAACAACACCAAAATCTCTCCTGCTATCACTCCTATGCAAAACACTCCCCTGTAAAGTATAATTAAAATTGTCATTGGCAACTCTCCTGGAATAGGTCACTACAGTACATTTACTTAAACTGAGTTCTAGCATATTTTCATGACACCAATTCTGAAGAGCAACCAAATCATCCTGCAACACAAGGCAGCCCCTCAGTGAGTCTATCCGACGAAAAGTGTTTAAGTCGTCAGCATACAGTAAACACTCAGAAGATATACGATCACGGAGGTCGGATATGTGGGTGCAACAGGAAAAATGCCTTATATTGTTTTTCATTATTACTTTTTGGAGGAGATAAAGCTTGGACGGAAGCAGGCGTAACTTATTTAATGCACTTAAGCGAGAAAATAAAAAAACATGAAAATTCCAGAACCCACCTGTATAATTATATGGAATTTAAGGTATTAGGATGCACTAATATTAGAGAACAACTAGACTCCGCATATTGGGTTAATTTACAACGACATAATGGAAATGTAAAAAAAATAGATACATATTGTCAAAAATCATAAACTGTGAAAAGTTTTGTGGCGCTTTTGAGCTGGCACTGCGAGGACATGATGAAACGGATAATTCCAAAAGTCCAGGGATATTTCGAGGGCTTATAAATTTTTCGGCGGAACTTGACAGTACGTTAAGTGAACATTTAAGGAATGCGTCAACATTTAAAGGCACTTCCAAAGAAATCCAGAACGATATTTTAGAGTGCATGCTAAAGGTCTGTTACGAAGAAATAATTAGTAAAATGAATCGTGCTTCATTTTTGGCAGTTATAGCAGATGAGACCACAGATATTGTTGCAAAATCTAAACTAGTCGTGATTGTTAGGTATATTCACGGAGGTGAGCCGATTGAACGTTTTTGGAAGTGTGTAAACCTAACAAAATGTGACGCACAAAATCTTGCCTAAACTATTTTAAATGTTGTGGATCCACTAATTAATTGTCCTAATAAACTTATTGCACAAAGTTACGACGGCGCAGCAGTGATTAGCGCACAACACGCGAGTGTTCAGGCATTAATAAAAAAGCGATTTCCGCTGGCGCATTTTGTCCATTGTTGTGCACATCAGTTAAATTTAATTATAGCTAAAGCTGCTTCTGCAAACACACAAGTACGTGTCTTTTTTGGAAATTTACAAGAAATTCATGGGTTTTTTTACTAATTCACTGCAACGTATGGAAGTATTACAAAAAACTGTAAATAAAAGAATTCCTTACGGCGCTACTACTCGCTGGAATTTTAACATACGTGCAGTTAATGTTGTATATGAAAACAGAGAGTCCCTCATTGAGTATGAAAGAAATAGAAGAATGTTTTTTAAACAAAACTGTTTGTAGAGCGGCTTCTTCTATTCGCCGTACATTAGATGACTCAGTTTTCGTGTTTTGGTTAACTTTTTGTCATCATGTCATGTTCTACGTGGACATCTTGTTTAATCAACTACATCAGCGGAAAATAGAACCTACACAAGTAGATGCTACAGATAATTTTGAAAAAAATATTGTTCGTGTTAGAAATACTATTGAGGATATGATTAAGGAGGCCACAAATATTAGTACCAACTTACCAGAAAATAAACGAAAACGTCCTTACAATAACAAATTTGATCATCGTGTTCCTGCATTGGAAGTGTGCGATGTCATCATAAATTGTGCAAAGGATCGATTTGAGTTTACAGACCATCTTGTGGCTGCATCACTATTGTTTCAGAAAAATTTGGAGCATACTGCAATCACTTTTCTGAAACCCAATTAAATACTACATGTTCAACTTATCCTGTATTTGAAAGGGCCCGACTGAAAACTGAGCTCTCTATTAGTTATTCGAAAAATGATTGTAGAGGTTTAAATTGTGCATTACCCCTTCTGGAATTTTGTGATTACAAATCATTTATGAGAGACACTAAAAGAAACCAGAAAATTATTAGTAATTATTGTGACCACTCCAATGACAACGGCAGAGGCTGAACGATGCTTTTCAACGTTAAAGCGTGTGAAGACGAAATTCCACGACCAAGGACCATTTAACTGCACATTCTATGTTATCCATAGAGAAGAAATTCGTGTCAGAAATAGAAAACTTCAATGAAAGAGTTATGTTCCAATTTGTGCAACTGAATTTTTTGTTGTTGAAGGTTATGTGAAAACTTAAAACCTTGCATACAACAATGGCCCACTTGCCGAACTGGACCATTGTTGTGTTACAGTGTATCCACTAAAAAGTGATATATGTACTGCATTTTGGACCATTGCCGTAGGCTTCGTGACTGTTAATGATTATATATTTATTACAGATTATGCCGCCAACAAAATTGGATAGGCGAAAAGTCGGAGGGCGACCTTATACTCCACTCCACTTTGACGAAACATTGCAACAATGTCTTAGAGATGTGCGGTTAGGTAAACGTTCACAGGGGAAAGCTTGTAGTTATTACAAAATTCCCCGCAGTAGTCTCATTTTGAAATTAAATGCAATTAAAAAGAAATCGCTTAGTTTACCTGGACGAAAATGTGTAAAGATGAAGAAGATTGATTTGTTCAACATAATATTACTCTGTACGATTTTGAGTTTCCTTTAACCACGTTCAATCTCCGGCGCAAAACACAAAACTATTTAGACAGCCTTGACCGCCATGAACCAAGATTCAATAAGAAGACAAACGGCAACCAAGTTCCAAACTTACCGGGAAAACGTTGGGTGGAATGTTTTCTTTCTCGGCAAAGAGGTGTGCTATCTAAACGTATATGCAGTCGATGATAACATCATAAATTCATATTTTGATAATCTGGACATCGTACTTAAGGGAGTTCCGCCAACTGATATATGGAACTATGAATGAGACCAATTTTGGTTGATGGCCCCCAGCAGAAAATCCGTTCTTTTTTCCCCTTGGGCGCGTCCGCGTCTTTGCCGCCCCGATAGAACCGCAGCCTTTTCCTTATTGTGCATGCCCTTTGTCTTTTCTACTCCATTCATTCCAAAGTCACTGTGCCTTGAACTAGTCTGCACAGCAATTGGTCCAGAGCTTTACACTCGCACAAGAAGTGCTGGGGTGATTCCTCCCCCTCGCCGCTGAATCTGCATGCCAGGTCCCCCTCGAACCGTCCCATTTTATGCAGGTATTTCTTGACGGCCATGTGTCCCATCAAGAGTCCTGTTATGTTCCTGAGCTGTCTTTTGCTAATACTTAGCAGCTGCACAACTCTCTTTGAACTGGGTTGTCCAGTTAATGACTTCCCGTGTTTGAGCCCTGGACAATCTGCCCAGTATGCCTTGTGCTGTTTCCTGAGCTAGGACTTGATGGTTCCTCTGGCCGTACCTTGCGATACGCTCAGGACCGGTTCTGGTCCCATAAATGGTTCTGCTGATCCTCTCTCCGCAAAACTGACACTTTTTCATTGCCTTTGACCACCAAGTGACCCGGCACTCAGATGAGGGTAACCTCATTCTGCCCAGCCAGGTCGCTAGTCTCGTCTCGGCATTCACTTACCAACCTGGAATTTACCCGTGGGATACTTAGAACCTTCAGGGCTGACTGGCTGTCTGTGGCTATGACGATCCGCTGGTTGGTGTGGCACCTCCTCTTGTTCTCTCACACGCAGTGCAAGACGGCGTACATTTTGGCCTAAAGACCGTAGATAGTGCGTAGGAAAAAGAAAGTGAATGTTGAAGCAGGAGAGAGCGTAGCACTGGAAGATTTGACAGTAACTGATATGGAAAATAAACATCGTGCAGGACCATCCAGAATAGGGCGCAATAAAAAAATGAACCATCAGAAAACATCAGAGAGTGTCAGTAAACAGACCTCGGGACGTACGTCACTTGCTTCTGATACGGAATCTGAAGATTTTGGTGAGCATAACAGTGACCACTCTTCACGACAAGGTGTCGACACAGTGGATGAGATAATCATTATTGGTGATTTTGTTATTGTGACATACGAGGAAACATACTGGCCACGAATTGTATAAGAAGCTCTAAAAAATGGTTTTGTAATAAGCTGTATGAAACAAGTTGAAAAATTATGGAACTGTCCTGAGCAAAAGATGTTCTTCAATATAATTCAAATGAAGTTGTTATGAAAATTTCGAAACCCAAATTATTTTCTAAAACAAGACAGCTATACTCTGTCCCAGAATTAGAAAACATGTAAAACTTATTTTATTGTATGTGACATGTTGGTGCAAATTTAGATTTCGATCCACAGAAATGCCAACAAGTGAAAAGGACTCATTACTTTCAATAACTTGGTTGTTTATTGTGATGGGTCTAGGGCTGGTGTATCTCTTATGAGATAGAAATCAAGACTGAGATTTGGTGAGGTTGAATTGTACAATATTTCTACTACCCCAGCCTAATATTTTTTGGAGATTCACGGAGACAGCACCCTCCACGAGTCTGCGATCCTTATCTAATTGGGCTAAAAAGACAGGCTTAGAATATTGTATATTTGAGTGGAGGGTGATGTCGTCCGCGTAACTGTGAACTGGGTCGAATGTGCCAGAGAGTAGGTGACTGATGTAGAGAAGAGACAAAATAGGGGCTAAGCCTGAACCTTGAGGAACTCCTGCATTAATTGGATACAGTTTAGAGGAATTGCCATCCACGACAACATAAATGCTCCGGTTGGAGAGGAAATTTTCTGTTCAGGTACAGAGTTTTGGTGGTAGGCCATAGGCCGGAAGTTTATTAAGCAGTGCTGCGTGTCAAACCTGGTCGAATGCTTTGAATATGTGTAGAGCGACAATCTGGGATTCACAGTGTAGTTCCGTATAATTGTTCCAAGAATGAGTGACAAAGGAAAGGAGGTCGGCAGTTGAACTGCGCTGACGGAATCCATGCTCCCTGTCGTGGATTAGACTGTGTTTCAAGAAATGTTAATAATTCGGTGTATATATACTTTTCCCCCACTTTAGAGATGACTGAAAGGAGAGAACTAGGCCTGTAGTTGCTAGGAAGCGCTTTGTCTAGTCGAAACCAGGCTAGTCTTCCAGCATTAGTTGGAATTTTAGATAGATATGGTGTATCAGATAGAGCAGGTGCCGCCATCGCATCGAAAGTTTTGAAAGATTATGGTATTATCAACATTGAAGACAAGCAGAATGTAATTGATCGTTTCAAAATTAGAAGGGCACGTGACTGTGAACGTCAAAAACATCAGAATGAAGAGAATAAGTTTTTATTTCTGCGTGGTCTATATTTTGATGGCCGCAAAGATAAAACTTTAACTTTCTGTGACAACAGAACAAGATCCGTTGTGGAAAAATATATTGTTCTCGTAGGAGAGCCTAGCTCTAAATATCTTGGACACATTTTTACAGCAAGCGATTCTGCACATAATATTGTGGAAAGTATGATACATTGTTTAGAATCTTAATCAAAATTGGCAGATAATTTAGAAGTTGTTGGTTGCAATGGGACAAATACAAATGCAGAATATAAGACCGATGTCATTTCTTTGTTAGGTCAGAGATTTAAGAGACCGCTGCAGTGGTTGATTTGCCAACTTTATGCAAATGAATTACCACTGCGACATTTATTTCAACACTGGCATTTTGCCACTGGTGATTACAGAAATGCACAAAACCTAAATATTTTGTATGGTGAAACAAAACCTACTAAATATCAAGACAACGATTAAGTTTTTTTGGCGTAATAAGTTAAAAGGAACACCATAACAATTACTCTGAAAAGTTTATAGGTTGTCTTCTTAAAATATTCATGTCAAAATCACGATTTGAACGTCAAAATTGGCACCTTTTAGGCAAAAAACCTGATACGAGTATGGGTTTTGTAGAAGTGTGTTTTAAAAAGCCTTAAGTTTCAGTTTCAACCATCTCGTCCCTTATTTTACTAAGATGAATGTAGAAAATGGTGTATTTTTTCAGCAAATTTTTGTATAAAAAATATCTAGTTGGTTTCTCCAGAAATTTTTTTGTGTTCGCACAAACCATTTTTGCATTTTTTTAATATTAGTAATTAATAAATGATTAATGTTTAATAAGCTATTGCAAACAAAATGTTTGCGAATTCACGTGAAAAGAATTGTTTTGGAATTTTCGTGAGAAAAAATTTTCGTGAAGATTACTCAGCCAATTTTGGTCAAAAAATGTGGAATATAATTTGTCAAAAAGCTTTCTGTAAATAATTATGTCTTAGCAGGTGTGGTTTTTGTGTAATTTGCTTGGATAGCTTCGTTGGCCAGGAAAGTCAGACTAGTTTTTTCCGAACATTTTTTCTCAAACAATGAGGTTAGTTTGATAGAATATGGTAGATGGTTTCTATTATTAAGGTTATACTTTCTACAAAATTTGATGTCTTTAATTAAAAAACAACATATTTAAAATTAAAAACATTTCTGTGAAAATTGGCTACCATAATGCACTTGCTGCCTCCAGACTTTTACTTTAATTAGAAGTGGCCCAAGACGAATAGACACTGGTTTCGTTAATGAAAAAAAAGTCCGGACGCAGCAAGTGCGTTATGGTAGTGAATTTTCAGACATGATCTGGCACCAAATATTTTTTATTGATTTTGGTATATAGTTTTCTTTTAATATCGTAAATTTACGTACCAAATCTGGTTACCATAACTCTTCTATTTTTTCAGATCAAATTTTTTTCGAAAGATAACCCAAATTTTTTCTGGAAAACCTGGTTCGATTCTTCTGGCTAACGAACTTATCCAAGCCATTTACAAAAGGAAGGTACTTGCAAAATTTTATCAAAATCGGTTCATTATTTTTTAAGTTATCGGTGTGTATATATATATATATATATATATATATATATATATATATATATATATATATATATATATATATATATATAAATTGAAACTGACCCCGTATATGGGTTCTGGGGGTCCTAGACCGCGTCCATTTGAAGAATTTTTTTCAAAATTCAAAAGTCGGGATCTCCGCATTAGTGAATGTTTTCTAAGAGAATTCACTAAAACTACTTTGCCTAGGGATATTCAATAATGTGGGTTGGAAAATATTGTTTTGTGATTCATTTCTACATTTAAAAAATCAAGTAGTGAAATTAGAACCTCGGTGGTCCAGTGGTAAGAACGTGTGCCTCTGAACTGAAGGGTACTGCGTTCGATTCCCAGCGTTTCTCTTTCAACTTTTCAGTACAAACTGTAATAAATTAACATCAACCGAGGTTCTGGCATTGCATCTGAGCAAGTCGAATGTCTGCACGTTCCGCCCTTCGGAGAGGCCGTAAAGCCATCAGTCTCGTGGCCATGCGATGTTGGGCACGTTAAAGATCCCTACTCTCCTTATAGAAAGGGTGGGATTCGGCAAAATTTCCAGGATAGTAAGGTGAAACTGCTCCCTGGCGTCAGTAATTGACCATAGTCTCTGAAATAGGCCGACGTTGAAGTAAAAAATAGAGAAATTGAGGAAGCAATAAATAAAATAACCAGCTAGAAATGCGACATGATAAAATAGAGAAGTAGCTTGAAAAACTCGCATCGTAACTTCCGGCTAACATTTGAAACAAAACTCTACGGAAATTTACTATATTTTCAGCTTTTATTTTTGAATGTATAAGTCACCCAAACAAATAACTTTCATTTTATTTTTAACCATTTTTCGCTATATTAGTATTTGAGACGATCGCTTGTGTAAAAATTTTAATTCATTCTCCAATATCAATTTTCATGAAGAATGTAAACATTATTTGTCTCTTGGGTCTCGGCCTAGCAGGCCTATTTAAAGCCCTAGCGTCACTTCTCTAACAGCTCACGTCCCAAATTATACTCTGTTTTGCTCCATCTTTTCGCCTAATTTATTGCAGGTTTATTCTAATCTTCAACCAACCCTTTGTTGTGCAATTCGTTTACATTGTAAATTTATTCCTACTTATACAGTATCATCTGTAATTATATGCCGATTATAACTCATTGTAGTCGCACCGAAATATAAACAGCCTTGTTTACTATATTTGGAAGACTTACGTAAAATGTATAAGTTTTAGGTTACTGAAAATTTATTATATTTTGTTTCCCATGTTCTTCCCGAACAATTATATTACGGTAAATGTTGAAATTACTGTGAAGGAGGATGTATATAACAAAGTAGGTATTCAGTAGGCAAAAAACTCTTTTGACTAATGAACATTTTAACCCATTAACGCCCAGCGTCCTCATTTGAGGACAGCTGATATAGGTGGGGATAGCGTGAACAGTATCGAAGAATCAAGGTTAATTCGACGTGGAACGTTAGAACGACTCGGACAGTGAGGCTATCGCACGTTACGAAGTGCCTAATTTACGTATTTGCTCTAAAATATCGTCGAATTTATTGCATTTTTTTTTGTCACGTGAGTTCATCTCAAAATTTGTGCTGGCAGTTTTTTATAAATCAAAGGTATGTATAGGAGTTTATTTATTCTGGTAGTTATATTGTTAGGATTTATGAATATGATACGAAATAAAGCCCAGAAGTAATGATTTATATACAGGGTGTAACAAAATCACACTGTCCTCAAATGAGGACGCTGGGCGTTTACGTATAAAATTGGATTATTTCCTATTTTTTTCTAACTAGACTTTATGTAAAGTTTATTACTAAAATAATTATTTTATTTACAGGTATTCTGATTTTGTTCGAAATTATGGTCAGAAAAGCCTTCAAGACATTGGAACATGCTGTTGAATATTTATATTCAGAGCAAATTGATATCGATATCGCAGCATTGCCCCCAGAAGTTGATGACTTGACCGACGAACATGATATCAACGATGAAGATATTGGTACAGCTACAGTACGAGATATTCCAGGGGGTACTGAAATATTTTTCACGGAAGAAAATAGTCCAGATGAACCATCATCGTCTGATGAAAAAGACAATTTAGCACTTTCATCATTTTTCAAGAGAAAATAAAGTGAATCTATTTCGTTGCCACCAAACTGGGATAAATCAGAACCAAACTATGAAAACTGTGGACTTTGAAGATTGCCAAAAGATGTTTGAAGTAATAGGAGAACAATTATCGAATGCTACACCTTTAGAAATTCTTGAATATTTTTTTGACGATGATGTTTACGATTTGCTGGTCAGAGAGGCAATATGATATGCAAGAACGCAAAAAAAAAACACGAATATTCAACAAATAAGGAAGAGATTAAAATTTTTATTGTTTTTTTAATTTTTACTGGATATCACTCGTTCACCAGTGAAAGGGATTAGTGGTCCGAACGAGAAGACCTGGAAGTTTTGTTGATATAAAATGCATTTAGCCGTAATGCGTACACAGAACTAAAATCCATGATTCACTTTACTGATAACTCCCAAGCAAATAAAAGCAAACACGACAGATCATTAAAAATTAGACCTTTGCTAACAATGCTAAATGGACGTTTCAGACAATGGTGTATTTTCCATTAGCACTTGTCAATTGATGAGATGATTGTGAGGTATTACGGACATCACCCAATAAAACAGTTTATAAAAGCAAAACCAATAAGATTCGGTTTCAAACTGTGGGCTCCATGTGGCGATAATGGATTTTGCTATAATTTTTCACTTTGTTGTGTTAAAGAGCTTATAGATCAATCTAAAGAACCCAAAGCACGTTTAGGAACCAGAGTTGTCACCAATATGTTAGAAGTAATTGAAAACCCTAAGAGACATAAAGTGTATTTCGGTAACTTTTTCATAAGTTATAATCTCATCTGTGATCTACAACTAAAAGACTTTCGTGCTACAGGTACAGTCCGGGAAAACCGAACAGCAAAATGCCCTGTAATGTCATCAAAGATTTTAGAAAAGGAGTCTCGAGGATCATATGGTTGGCGATTTGACCATAACAATAAAATTCTTGTTTGAAAATGGAATGACAATAAATGTGTCTCATTTGCTACCAATTATGGCACAATCACTCCTGCAACGCAAGTACAAAGATGGAAAAATCAGGAACAAACAAAGGTACCAACACCACAGCCACAAATAATTACTAATTATAATAAATTTATGGGAGGTGTTGACCACCATGATTGGCTCCTGGAGAAACACCACATTTCTGTAAGAGGGAAGATATGGTATTGGTGCTTTTTCACTAGGATGATAGACATGGCTATTGTAAATGGTTGCGTACTTTACAATATGGTGCACAAGGGACAAAAAAGGACATCAAGAGTAGAGAGGTATCGATGGTGAGACTTTCCAACCGGTAACTCACAAAGTAATTAACGGATTTTGATAAAACCCGGAAAGTGCCTTTCTTTTATTAATAGCTTGGATGAGTTCGTTAGCCAGGAAAAGCGGACAATGTTTTATGAGAAAATTTTGAGTTCTCTTTCGGAAAAACAATATTATCTCCGAAAATTACAAAGCTATTTTCATGAAATGCGGTGAATATGTTGCTTTGGGAAATAACTTACTACATACCAAAATCAATTTTCTAGGCTTATAAAAAATTGAGTTATATAAATTCTAAGCATTTAATGAAAATTCGCTACCATAACGCACTTGCTGCATTCCGAACTTTTTTATTAATGTTTCTAAGCGACGCTATAAGAAACATGCGTATATTTTTAAGATTTGAACAGTTCCGCAAACAGAGCCCTCTATCCGCTATAGCCAAACTAGAAACGAATTATGACCGTCCTAAAAGCAGTTATCATCTTCACGAATATTCTTTTACAATATTCGCAAACAAGTATTTTCTATTTGTAAAAATATTAGCTTTTAAATTTCTTATAACTAATAAAATAATGTTTATATAAATAATTTTAGAAACTACTAGTCTTACTTTAACGGCATTGCCTGGCGATGTCAATAAAGTGCAACCGATCGCAAAGAAAATATGAAGCTATTGTGAGCCAGAATAAAACTTTTTATGGCCGTATTTGTTAAAATTATGGGGACTTAATAGAAAAAAGTGCATCGTATTTCTACCGTACAAGAAAATTGAAATTATCCCATCGAACACAATTTCGTAAAGGAACGTCTAAACTTCTAAAGTTTCTGATCAGAGATTTGAACGCAAAGACAGTGTAGCTTGGTTAGATTTATTACAACTGGTTATATGACGCATAACAAGTATAGAAAGCTTCATGGCAGGAAAACAATATCGTCAAAAAGAGAAACAGCGCGTTAATCTTGATCTATGGTTGCGTCACTTCTCAGAAGCACTGCGAGCTTTTGTCGTATAACCTCAAGCGAATAGTGCAATGAAAATAAAATATAACACATGTTTTCGTGTTTAGGTCGCGACCTATTGTAGCCAGATATCTACTCCAAGAATTTATTTTCTTGTTTGAAATGATGATGCGGCGAGGACGTTGCGGTAGTGATGTTTATAAGTAGGGCAAGTTAGATTTTAGTGAATTTTCGTAGAATGAATTTGTTATAGAGGAGACGGCGTTTGTGATTTTATAAAAGGTATTTTAATAAGCGCAAGCTGGGCGTCTTCGAACCCAGATCCGAGGTCAGTTACAAACTCTAAATCTATATATATATATATATATATATATATATATATATATATATATATATATATATATATATACGTATATATATATATATATATATATATATATATATATATATATATATATATATATATATATATATATATATATATATATATATATATATATACCTTATGTGTTTGCTGTACTTTTTGTGATTTTTTATTTGTTTACGTGGACTGCAGTTAAGAAACAAAGTCACATATAACAACATAACAATAGCAAAAACAGATAAATGCGACGCACTGATAGCAATAAAAACACAATACTATATAGAAAAAAAAACACATTGGTCTCAACAAACAAATGCAAGAAACTGAACGCAAACACAATGAAAAAATTTCAAAATCAAATATGAAATATCATAAAACACGCAAGACAACATTCAACTAGAAAACAACACATTATTATAACAACCCAAAAGCACCACAAATGACAGGGATAATAAAAACGCACAAAACCGGATACCCAATAAGACCACTCATCAACTTTAAAGATGCAGCTTCTTACAAAATAGCAAAAGAAATAGAACAAGTACGAAAACAATAAATAAAACTAGAAAACAAATTTAGCATCAAAAACTCCATAGAACTAGTGCATAAATTAGAAAACATAAACATAAACAAAAACACCAGACTCGCCTCTTCGACATAACAAATGTGTACACCAATATACCTTTTTTTTTATATTTCAACAACACACCACAGGGGCTCACAGCCTAAATACTATCGTACCTTGGATGTCGACAATGAGGAAAGAGGCAGCTTGTTAATTCTGGACATGAGGGTTTGGAGGTTCGGAGGAAAAGGAAAAACATGTGCCGGCAAGGAAATCCACAACTTGGAAGTCCTCGGGACAAAATAGCGGGCATAACAAGATGTTCTATGTCTGGTGACCTGGACAGTAAAAGGGTGCGTTAGTTCTGTTCGCCTGGTAGATCTGTTGGGGGACAGCAGATGGAGGAACTATGGAATAAAGCTCCTCTGAGGAGTGCCCGTGCAGATATCAATAAAATAGAGAGAAAGAGAGAGAGACAGAGAAAGGTCACCAACAACACGTCGGTGGGCAAGGGATGACAGCCTTTGGGTGAAGGTAGGGACACCGATGAGACGTATAACTCTCTTTTGAATGAAGTCCAGGATAGCGAGTGTAGAAGCGGCAGCGGCACCCCAGATATGGGAGCAATATTCGAGGTTTGGCCTTATTTGTGAAGTATATAAGGTATAGAGATTAGCTGGTGAAAAGTATTTGCGAGCCCGGAAGAGGAAACCTAATTTCTTAGCAGCCGCTTTTGCAATTGATGTCGTCAATGCCAGAGGCCTTCCTGGTATTAAGAGAAGAGAGCATCTTTCGTAACTTTTTAGTTTTGAAAATTATATCTCATATTATGCGCGACACTGGGGACTGTTGGTGGTCGAACATTTGGAGGTGGGTTGAAAGTACAATTGCCGGCGAAAAACGAGGCAAAAAGTTCAGCCTTGTCCAGGGCGGTAGAAACAATTTTATCCCCTGAAACAAAAGGTGGGAACGTGCTCTTGCAGAAATTATTCCCAATAGATTTAACAAGAGTCCAGAAGGGTTTGCTGCCGTTGGAGCTTGAGAGGATTTTGTTTTCGATGTGGTTATTAAACGAGTTTTTGGCCTCAGAAAGAACGCGAACGTAGCTGTTTCTTGCATCGTTAAATTCTTGACGGTTTTTTTGACTGGGATTGTGTAGCAGCGTTTTGTGAGCTTTGACCTTTTCAAGTCTGGTCTTGTCACATGATTTAGAGAACCAGGGCTTTTGAGTGGCTGAAGAGGTTTTCTGTGTACGTGGAATAAATAATTCCATGCCAGCTTGAACGATTTTTGTGACGTTTTGTGAGATACCAGAGGGGTCAGGATGAGAGAAGCAGACAGACACCCATGGAAATGAGAAAAAGTAATCCCGCATTTCGTCCCAGTTCATGGAGTTGTAGTGCCAAACGATACGTGGGTGTGATTACTGTGTGACCTCGAGTTGAATTGCGTAGGAAGCAGTGACCATGCCGTGGTCTGAGCGACCAAGGAGGGCGATGACTGGTGTCTTATAGCATTCAGGTTTAGTAATAAGAAGGAGATCCAAGGGATTTGAGCTGTGTGTTGGGATGCGAGAAAAGTAAGTAGGTTTCTGAACCATATTGGTTAAAGAATATCTGAGTGCAAAGGCATCCGCTGCTCTCCCTTGTGGATCGGTTTTTGAAGATCCTAGCCGTTCCTTATTATGAACATTGAAGTCGCCAAGAATAGTGACCTCGGAGGAAGGATATTCAGGAATCAGATGGTCGATTTTTCAGAAAGGTAATCAAAGAGCTGGACAAAGTTGTTGTCAGAAGGTGAGCTGTAAATGCAACAGATTAATTTACTTAGCCCCGAGAGAGCGTTTTATCCATAGTATGTCTTTTCTTCCAGCTTCTAAATTGGGGAGTCTGGTGCAAGGTAGATTGCTATGGACGTATGCGCACACGCCTTCATGCAATCTAAAGGAAGTAAGAAGCTGATACCCCGGGAAATTAAGGTGATTAGTGGCTGTTTTGGCACTGATTTCGGTTTAGGTGAGGAAGAGGAGTTGGGACCTATTAGCCTGGAGGAAATGGTGGACGTGAATCAGGTTAGAATTTAGGAATGGAACACAGATACAATTCTCCAGGGAAGTTAAATATTTAGGAAACAACTGAACTGGAATACACACTTGGAAAAAACTCTTTTAAGAACGACAATGGCGATCTGTACATATTCTGGACTCGTAGAAAAGCCATGGGGGCTGAATCCCAGGATGGGATATTAGATATACCAAACTGTGCTTAAATCCATGGTCACATATGTATTTATAGTATGGTGGCCAAAAACAGAACCATCCTCCACAGCAAATGGCAAAAATTGTAGAGGATGATCTGTCTTGTAACAACGCGAGCTTTGGCATCATACCATCCAGCTGCAATAGATGCAATGCTGAATATTACTCCAGTGTAGATGTGCGTGAAGAGAAAAGTAGCAAAAAGTACCTCAAGACTATTACAAGCAGACAAATTCAAACCAGGAGACTTGGTTCGCCATTTGAAGATCCTGGAAATTATTCCATTGAGTCACTTGCCAAACCAACAGACCAAATGTCAGCTAAACGGGACTTAATAATCCCATTTTAAGTGATCATAAATGATCGCCAAGCATTGGACAGACACAGTAAAAGGCAGAACTCATCTGTGTGGTATAAAGACGAGTCTAAACAAATAGAGAGGGCAGGACTGGGAATAAGAGGACCTAACTTTAGACTCGCTAAGTCCCTAGAAAAAGCTTCCACCAGCTTGCTATAAATCTCTACGCACAGAAGTGCATACAAAGAAGACTCAGCAATAGAGAGATCTGCATTCTCTCAGAGAGTCAGGCAGTACTAAAGACTCTGAAATCTTTCAAAACTGAGTCCAAACTGCCCTGGGACTGCGCAAAAGTTGTCTTTAACGTTAGCCTATTTCCGCGACTATGGCCAGTCACCGACGCCAGGGAGCAGTTTCATCTCACTATCCGAGAAATTTTGCCGAATCTCAGCCTTTCTGTAAGGCAGGTAGGGATATTTAACGTGTGCAACATCGCATGGACACGGGACCGATGGATTTACGCCTCCTCCGAAGGGCGGAACGTGCAGACATTCAACTTGCTCAAATACAATGCCAGAACCTCGGTTGATGTTAATTGTACATTATGTACTGAAAAAGTGAAAGGAGTACCCTGGGATCGAAGGATCGAACCCAGTACCCTTCGGTTCAGAGGCACACGTTCTTACCACTGAACCACCGAGGCTCTCCTGCGCAAAAGTTGTGCTCCCATAAAAAACGAATCGCTGAAACTGTAGACAGAAAATGTTTCATTGATTGCATTGTGGTGATAATAGAAGTATAATAATAAGAATTTTTAGTACTTTAAATTTGTTGATGTACAAAATTAAATTATGTCACAAAATTAACGTGGGTATAAAACGGTGCAGCACAAATTACTTAAGAAGGAACACAAAATTTAAAGCTTATTCCGGGCATCCCAGGATATACATTAATTGGAATTTATATGGCAGTCGCCTGTTAATTGATTTATTCAAATTGTGGGGTAATTTAAAACACCAGCCTCCTGATAATTGCGACTAATTTTCTTGTTCCCGTTTAGGTTTAATTTACAGAAGTTTTAAGAAAATTACAGTACAAGAAAATAAACGATAATCTGAGCGTTAGTGAACTGTTTTAAATAAGAAGTGCCAAGCACTAGGAGAAGATATTTTTTCCTCATTGATTCCTTCAATATTCATAATATACTAACGCCTATCAAGTATAAGCATAAGATGCCTTGGTAACTAAGTAAAAATTGGAACTTGTAATGAACACTGATGAGTACACTTGTAGAACTCAAATCACCGCAACACATTTAAAAAGGTTCGGGACGCAGCAAGTGCGTTATGGCAGTGAATTTCCATTAAAATGTTTTTAAATAGCAAATATGTGTGCTTTTTTTTCAAGAAAGCAGGCATCAAATTTTGTTACCGGTATAACCTATATAGTAGAAACAATGTGCCATGTTTCATTAAAACAACTTTATTGTTTGAAAATGTACAAAAATTTCCGAAGGTAAACTTAAAGTGTTCCCGAAAAACTGTATTCTTGGTCAACCTTATAGGTTAATAGCAAATTGAGTTATTCAAATTTGAAGCATATAATGATAATTAGCTACCATAACGCACTTGCTGCGTCCCGAATTTCTTTTCTTACAAACATGCATTATATTTCGATGGAAAATGCAAAAAAAACAATAACGTGTTCGATTAAAAAAAAAGAAAATTTATATCAACAACGACTTACCCTGTGATTGTAGAAATAATTTTCCGAAAATAAAGTTAAATGTTGGTTTCTTAACCAACAAAACTTACGTTAATAGCAAATTGAGTTATTGTAATTTGAAGGATTTAATGAAAATTCGCTACCAAAACGCACTTACTGTGTCCAGATTTTTTTCTTACAAACATGCATCATATTTCGATAAAAAATGCCATTAACGAATTTGTCTTGGCAATTTTGACGTTTCAAATTACGAGTTTGACGTTTTGAGGAAAACTCTAAAATTTGTTTCTTTAGCTGCCCGTAACTTTTTTGTTTTTAAACTTAGAGACTTAAATTGGTACATGGTTCACTCTTTATAATACAAATACGCTTACCAAATTTGGTTGTCCTTACTTTGTTATTTCCGGAGATATAAATATATTTAGGAAGAAAACACAAAATTTTCCGGGAAAACCAGGTCCTATTTTCCTGGCTAACGAACTTATCCAAGCCACTTGCAGAAGGAAGGTATTCACCAAATTTGACCAATTATTATTTTTCACCATTATTTTTTGAGTTATCGGCACGATATATATATATATATATATATATATATATATATATATATATATATATATATATATATATATATATATATATATATATATATATATATATATATAAACACGGACCTCCCCATTAGTGCATTTTTTTAAGAAAATTCACTGAAAAGACCTGGCGATCGTTTCACTAATCAAGTTCTCTTTATCTACGTGGTGATTATTATCCCAAATATGTCGGGCCACGCAAGGTGTATTTATAGTACCGTATCTTAGCTGTGCTAAATGTTCTTTAAATTTAATTTCAATAGATCTTTTGTTTGCCCGACGTATTTGAGATCACAATCTTTACTACTTATTTCATAGATCCCGACATCTTAGCGGTAATATTATTGTCTTTTGGGTTACCTAGCAAGTTCTTTAAAGTGTCAAAAATGTTAGTTGCAAATTGGCTCTATTAGAAATGCTATCTAGAAGCCTCGTGTTTCTCGGTTCAAATGGTAAACAACAAAACTTTTCTTTTTCGGTTTTCTCTTAACTAAAAGTCGGTGGTTCCGCTAAAATTTTCTTTGTTTTCTGTTTGTTAATTACTTCCCCCACCAAGCAGTATATCCGTTATATCCAGCCACGTTACTAATATACACAAATCCCTTCCTATATACTTTTATTGAAAAGAAAATGTATTAAACTATTTACAAAAAAAAATATGTAAATAGAAATTTTTTTGCGTAGGTATGGTGCGAGTCATTATGAGTGAGTACATCTTAATGCACTAGTTATCAAAAAAAATTCGGGATGCAGCAAGTGCATTATAGTAGTGAATTTTCATAAGAATTGTACACTATTAGTAAAGTATATTATTAAAACTAACTCTTTAAATTTAAATAGACGTTGCAGATCGGTTTTAGGGGTCCCAGTTAGCGATTATATGAAAATATTGCTGTTCTCTATGGAGCTAGAAAATTAAAATTTGGTAAATATATGTAAGTACTGCAAGTCTCTTTAAAAAAATTGTGTCGTAAGTTTCATTAAAATTGCAAAAGGTTTCCAGAAAAAAAATTATTATTCACAAAGGGAATGTACCTGCCAAACTATAAATATGGCAGGTATTTTTCCTTACTAATTGCTTGGGTGGTTTTGTTTAAGCAAACCAATCGAACTAGTTTTTGCAAACAAAACAACAAAAAAGTCTTTTTTAAACAAATTTGTATTTATCTGCGAAGCTTATTATGTTATTTTTCTTTAATTTAGTACCCACGTTGTGTTTACATAGGTTTTACTATGGTTTAAGCTTAAATATCCTAGCTTAATGGGAAATTGAGCTCTCAGTTACTTGCTGCACCCAGACCATTTTCAACACTCATTTACTGTTGCTGTATCCATACTTTTTTTTAATGATAAAATATTGTAGCTCTCTATGTGAGACTGACAAATAAGGCAATCTCAAATTAATTTTTCGAAAATTTTTTTAAGCAAATGAAATGAGGTAAGCGTTTAAACATAAATTGAAAATCTTGGTTCGCTGCTTCATCGCGGGGGTTTTCCTCCCCCTTCTACATGCCCACAAACACCCTCAATGCATAAACAAGAAAAATTACTTGCGAACAACCCCCAAGAACGTTGCGGGACCTGCTGTGAATAGGGGTTCTGGGCGGAATAAACAGTGTTTTAAGGAAATATAGGCACAAAATGCAATAAAGGCAGCTTACAGAGGTCCACCTAAGCTAGTTTATTCGTACTTTCCGCTCACATTTCCTTTTTATCTTTTTCCCCGCCAGCACACTTATTCATTCTTAGTCCCATAACTTTGTCGAGCGCTGTTTGCAAGACATTTTTCTTGTGATATCTGCATCCAGAAAGGTTTCCTAGCATGTTTTTGAGAAACATACTAGAAGTCGCCCGTGTGCTAATCTGCAAATTTACCGAAAATTTAATTTTTATTTACAAAAGGAAAGTACCGGCCAAATTATAAACGTGGCAGGTATTTTTCTTTATTAATCGCTTGAATGATCCGTTTTAGTCAACTCAATCGAACCAGTTGGCAAACAAAATAACAAATTTGTAGTTATCTGTAAAGCTCATTATGTTATTTTTTACACTTAGTACCCACGCTGCCTTTATATACGTTTCACTATGTATCGAAACTGAAGATTCTAGTTTTATGGGAAATTAAGTCACCATCTAAAATATTTTTACGAAAATTCGCTACCATAACGCACTTGCTGCACCCATACTCTTTTGCACACCTATTTGTTATTACTGTATCCATACTTTTTGAAAATGAAATAAATATAAACAATACAAAATTTTGAAATTAAAATTTTAATAATTTACACTCAACATTTGATTTTAAATTTTAAACTGCTTCATGATATTATGTAGTTTCATTTACTTCAAGTTTTCCATAAACTACATAAAGAGTAAAACTAAGAGTAAAGAAAACATAAGTACCTACGTATTATACTTATATTAGTTTGAGGTAGGTAGGTATATTTTTTTCTTGAAATAATTTTGTTTCACTTTGATAATACGGTACCTACATGCATGGATTAAGAACCAGATTCTGATGCACACAACCACTGTCTTATTTGTTTGATTGAATGTTGCAATCATCATATATTACAGTCGACATCCGGGGGCACTTGTTAGAGTTAGGTTAAATTGAAAAGCTGGGTTATTATTTACCTACTATTTGTATTAACCTTATAATATAGGTAGTTGTTGTTCATTCTAAGATTCTGAGTTATTAGCGGAGTCGATCACGATGTTATGCGCAGAACGTAAATGAATCTCTCATGACTCCTGTCAGTTAACAAATGACAAATAGTGGTGTGGTCATATTTAACGAGGACAGGGCAATGGCTTTTAAATACCGTGAAAATAGGAAGCTTAACATTTATGCATAATGAAAACTAGTTCCAGATTTTCTGTTTCACCTTGTCTAACATTATAGGCATCCAGTCATAGGTAATTTTAGGTTATGTCGTAGCTTATATATAATTTTTATTGTTATAACTAAAGATTACTAAACCAATTGAGTTCAGATTTGATATGTAGGACCACTGATACGATATCTACGTGCTTGTAAAGTTTTAGTTTAATAGTTCTAGTAATTTAAAAGATATGGCATCAGTTTTTTGCACTTTTTTCTAAAAGTATTTCAGTGTCAAACCTGTCTAACGCACTCATCCAAGCTATTAACAAGATGAAGGGAATTGCCAAATGGTTTTGATTGGTCAAGTATTTTTTGAGTTATCGGTTGGACATATACATATATATATATATATATATATATATATATATATATATATATATATATATATATATATATATATATATATATATATATATATCAAAGAATTAGGGTTTATTAAGAACGTGGCTAAATATAACGGACGGGCTGTTTACCTAGTGCAGAAATAAATAAACAAACAGAAACCAAAAAAGTCTAGACGCAGCAAGTTCGTTATGGTAGTGAATTTTCATAAAAATGTTATAAATAGCAAATATGTGTTTTTTAAAGAAAGCAGGCATTAAATTTGGTTACCAGTATGACCTATATAGTAGAAACAATGTACCATATATCATCAGAATAACTTTATACATGAAGATAAACAAAAATGTTTCGAAAATAAACTTAGAATCTTCCCGAAAAATCTAATTCCCTAGCCAATGAACCTTAGAGGTTAATATCAAATCGAGCTATTCAAATTTAAAGCATTTAATAAAAATTGGCTACCATAACGCACTTGCTACGTCCCGAATTTCTTTTCTTACAAACATGGATTATATTTACCTGGTCGAAATTCGATACATCAAAGGTCAGCTCAGATGGCACGGACCGGCGGAATCCGACTATCTCATTAAAACAAAGCATTGTTTAATCTATTTGGACTGAAAAAATTTTAATAAAAATTTGAACATAACGCACTTGCTGTGTCCCGAATTTATTTTCTCACAAACATGCATTATAATTACGTGGTCGAAATTCGATACATTAAAAGTAATCTCAGAACTGGCACTGTTTAATTAAAACAAAGCTAGATATAAAGTCTGAAACCCACCTCGGATTTGGGTTCTAGGGGTCCTAAATAGCGCTCATTTGAGGCAATTTTTTCAAAATTCAAAAGTCGAGATCTCCTCATTAGTGATTTTTTTTAAAGAAAATTCACTAAAATAGTATAGCAAAAATGTTTGGACGCAAAAATTGCGTAATGGTAGCGAATTTTCATTAAATGTTTAAAATTTGCATAACTCAATTTTCTATAAAGCTAGAAAGTTGAGTTTTGGTGTGTAGTAAGGTATTTACGAGGGCAAAATACGAACCAAACTTCATCAAAATAACTTTGATATACAAATTTTGTTTTCGGAAAAATTAATTTGTTTGTTAGAAAAACTGGTCCGATAGGGCTAGCTAACGAACTCGTCCAAGCTATTAATAAAAGTAAGATTCTTACCGAGTTTATCAAAATTGGTCAATAACTTTTTGAGTCATCGTGTGGATACATATATATATATATATATATATATATATATATATATATATATATATATATATATATATATATATATATATATATATAAATTTTTATTTTAGAACATTTCAAGGTCTTTCATTTTGTAAGTAATTCTGTAAGACAGTCCCTTGAACTTTTGTTTTCACTAAAACGAGCTACGATGTGAAAAGTTGAATAGGATCCTGAAAGAACAAGAAAGCCCATCTGATAGGGTTAGTATATATATATATATATATATATATATATATATATATATATATATATATATATATATATATATATATATATATATATATATATATATATATATATATATATATATATATATAATCTTTCAAACGGATCTTAGTTTCGTGTTCTAGGGATCCAAATTCGTGCTCATTTGAAGAAATTTTTGTCTCACCATCGATACCTATCTATGAGCGAAATTTTTTAATAAAATTTCACTAAAAAATAAGCGGAAAAATACTCATATTTTCATGGCGCAAGCTGTCAGAAATTAGAATGTTATTTAAGTCTGTCATTTTATGGTTTCATATGACATTTGTGAAAACAATTTATCAACTACTTTTAGTGAATTTTCTTAGAAAAAATTCACTATGAGGAGATCTCGACTTTTGAATAAATTTCTTCAAATGAGCGCGATCTAGGACCCCTAGAACCCATATCCGGGGTCAGTTTCAATTTTTATATGTTTATATATATATATATATATATATATATATATATATATATATATATATATATATATATATATATATATATATATATATATATAAAATAATGGGCCGATTTTGATAAAATTTGGCATGTACTTTTCTTTTGTAAATAGCTTGGATAAGTTCGTTAGTCAGGAAAATCGGAGGAGGTTTTCCGGGAAAATTTTGAGTTTTCATTCGAAAAAAATTATTATCTCAAAAAGTAATTAGCCGATTTTAATAAAATTTGACATGTACCTTTCTTTTGTAAATAGCTTTGACAAGTTTGTTAGTCAGGAAAATCGGACGAGGTTTTCCGGGAAAATTTTGAGTTTTCATTCGAAAAAAAATTTTACCTCAAAGAATAATACGCCGATTTTGATAAAATTTGGCACGTATCTTCCTTATGTTAAAGGCTTTGACAAGTTCGTTAATCAAAAAAATCGGACGAGGTTTTCCGAGAAAATTTTGAGTTTTCATTTGAAAAAAAATTTTATCTTAAAAAATAAAAAATCTATGATAACCAAATTTGGTAGGTAGGTTTACGATATAAAAATCAAACTATATACCAAAATTTAGATTTCTATGTTACAAGAAAAAAAAGTTATAAAATATTTTGTGCCAGATCATTTCTATGAAAATTCACTACCATAACGCACTTGCTGCGTCCAGACTTTTATATATTATGAAAATGCAAACATAAATAATCCTAGCAAATTAATTATTTCTTACCTTTTTGTACCAAAGCTAATTTAAATATTTTAATATTTTTATCCGAAAATAATCACACAATCTCATGGGTTATTAGAATTGAATAAAACAAGACAAAAAATTAAAACTGATCCCTACATGAATCATCGTAAGCGATTATATATGTAAAGCTTTCGAAAACTAGAGTCTGTATGTACAAGGCGTGTTTTATAAAAGTTTTAGCCCAGGGAATCTCCTTCACTTTTGGAACACAAAATACAGGTATTTCTTTTGGAAAATTGAGTTACGGCAGTTTGAATTTTTTTTCAAAATGAGCCACAACTTGAGAGCGCCCCCTATGTGGCATCTCACATTTTTTACGGATAATATAAATGAAAACCTCTCCGAATGCCTTATTTTTATGGGACCCCGCTATCTGTTGGTAAAGACGTCGTATCACAATGTTTGTCTTATCTTAGTTTCTTAGATAATTGAAATGCATGTACCTATTTACTCTTTCAGAAATATGTTGTTCTATGTTAACATGTTATTGAAAATAAAATTTTAGAACATTTCAAGGTCTTTTATTTTGTAAGTAATTCTGTAAGACAGTCCTTTGAACTTTTGTTTTCACCGCAACGAGCTACGATGTGAAAAGTTGAATAGGATCCTGAAAGGACAAGAAAGCCCATCTGATAGGGTTAGTGTAGAGTATCGAATTTCGTTTGTTCTCTTAAGAGGAAGTCGTTGACCGTAATGTTTTGTGAAAGTGATACAAGGAGCGTTTTATATCAAATAAAAGAAGGGAATTAAAAAAAAATAAGATGGCAGTGGCGTTAAAACTTCATTAAAAATACTTAATCAGTTATACAGCAATATATTCAGCACATAAATTATACAAATAAGTTTAGCTAGTGCTTGTAGAAAACACAAATTAATATTAAAATCAAACAAACGCTCGTCAGGTTTTCTTAAAAAGTGTGGTCGTGAATTGAATTCTCCAAGTGCACTTACCAAAAACAGATCTAGATATTACGTCAAAATGTTTTTAAAATCTCACTTCGATTTTCTGGCATTCAGCTTCATAAAAAGAGGCACGTTGTGATTCAACAACCATTCTGTATATATTTTGTACACCATCTTACACTTTATTCAATTAACTTTGGCTTATCTTTTGATTAATTACTACAAAAAGTAGATATAAAATCAGTGTAATAAACTTTGACATTTGTTCTTGTATGTGTGTGTTTCTATTTCTTTAACGTCGGCCTATTTCTGCGACTATGGCCAATCACCGACGTCAGGGAGCAGTTTCATCTCACTATCCTGGAAATGTTGCCGAACCTTTGCCTTTATGTAAGGTGTGTAGGGATTTTTAACATGCCCAACATCTCATTGACACGGGACCGACAACTTTGCTCCCCCTCCGAAGGGCGGAACGTGCAGACATTTAACTCATTTAACTTGCTCAAATACAATGCCACAACCTCGGTTCATGCTAATTGTACAGTATGTACTGAAAAAGTGAAAGGAGTATCCTGCGATCGAACCCAGTACCCTTCGGTTCAGAGGCACACGTTCTTACCACTGAACCACCGAGGCTCTACATTTGTTCTTTAAAACTTTACAATTTTACACTGAATACTATACAGTGTGGAATAGCTAAATGGAATAGATTCAGTATTTCAATTATTGTTCATATTTATAAAAAATCCCGAAGTCAATTTTAGATTAAAAAATGACATCTTGCAACGTGAAGACTTTACCAGTACATTCAACCCCCTACTAGTTATGGTTGCGGTCACTAAATTTTTAAATATAAAGTAATGTCTGGTGATACCTCATCTGAAAGATCTGTTTATTTTCTATTCAAAAATGCGATCGCTTTAAAATGTATGGCAAAAGTTAAAAGTTAAAGAAAATAAATTCCTCCAATTAACAAACTTCGCTACAACACACTAAAAAAATAATAGATAATCGTGTTTCATTTTTGATAATGAGAAAGCAAGCAAAAACAATTAAAGTATCCTTTCTGTACGGTATAATAAATAAAAAGATATCAACCTTCTTCATAGTTCGCAATGTTAGTTTTGTTTAAAACGCCTTAGCAACTTGCTGCGTGGTTGTAAGTCGTTGTCGATTATTAACTGCAATTAATAAACGTGACTTTGAAATTTATGACAAAAGTTAAAAGTAAAAGAAAATAAATTCCTCCAATTACCAAACTTCCCTACAACACACTCAAAAAAAATTGGCTAATCGTGTTTCATTTTTGATAATGAGAAAGCAAGCAAAAAAAATTAAAGTGTCCTTTCTGGACGGTATAAGAAATAAAAAGATATCGACCTTCTTCATAGTTGGCAATGTTAGTTTTGTTTAAAACGCTTTAGCAACTTGCTGTGTTATTGTAAGTAGTTGTCGATTATTAACTGGAATTTATAAACGTGGTTTATTTAACAGTAATGCATAAAATGACAAATCTACAGATAATTGATTACGGAGATCACAGATCGAAGTTGCTCGCCTATTAAAAAAAAGATTTATCGGCTATATCCCAAGAGAAAATTCGTAAAATTAGAAAGCAGTTTCGCAAGCTTGGGCATGTAAGGCAGATACAAAAAACCTCCCAATGCATTGAGTAATGATACGAAATTGGATGTAATGCTTGAGTTTGAGAAAAACCCACATGCATCGACGTTACAAGTAGGCACAACATGTGATGTTGGACATTTATTGATTATTTGAATAGTAAAAAAATAAAGTGCATTTCTATGAATTGATACAAACTCAGAAGCTCATGGAAGACGACGTTGATATAAGAACGTCTTTTTGTGAACAAAATAAATGAACATGTTAGATAACAATGTGATCCAACTAGAACATGTTTCAGTTTCTGATAAGTGCAGTTTCAAACTTCACGGTCATGCTTATCGTCGAAATTGTCGCTAGTGGTCTAAAGAAAATCCATACTGGATGAGAGAAGAAACAGAATAACTTAAAAAGGTTAATGTTTAGGCCTAAATAGTCGAAAACCATATCATTGTTTCCTTTTTCATTGATTCAATTTGAATGGAGATAATTATTAAGCACTGCTCCAAAATAATGTCGTGCCAGCTTTGGCAAACTTATATCCTGATCGAGGAAACCCACAAGTTCTAGTGAATGTCATATGGTTCCAGCAGTGTGGATCACCATCACATTACCAAATCAATGTTCGACAGTATATTTCTAAATCAGAGGATAGGACGGGCGAGGATCATAAAAATGGCCAGTACGATCACCCGATCATACGATATTAGATTAAACTACGTTATTGAACTGGCTCAAAATAAGAATAACGATTGCGATTAGGTCTATCACGCCCAATATGTTGATTAGCGTTAGAATACGCTTTTATTCATGCCAATTTTGGCACACTTATATCTTAATTGACCACAAGCTTTAGCAGGATGAAGCACCAGCACATTACCAAATCATGGGCCAACGGTATCTTGACTTAATATTTCCAAATCAGTTCATAGGGAGGCGAGGATTGTTACAATGGCCAGCACCATCATCCTATGTTACGCTATTAGACTTCTTTTTATGGGATATGTGAAAAGTATGGTCTACAAAACTGAACACGTGACTTAACTCACTTGAAAAAAGAGAATATCGATTGCAGACGTTAATTAACGTTAGAATAGGTTTTTATTGACGATTAGGATGCTGCCAAGGCGCTCAAGGCACGTATTTTGAACATCTACATTAAGATTGATATGTTTTTCACTTTTTCTTCTTATCAATAATTTAACGAGATTGGATATTAATTTTTAGTGTGCTGTAGCGAAGTTCTTTAATCAGATAAATTTCTTTTTTTTGCTGTTGCAGTCTTAACAGTAAGGCGGTACCCAATTGTAATCCTTTGTCCAGGCTAGATGACCTGCTTCATGCTACAAAAAAGGCTGCCATAATAACGACTCTTGACCTCAGATCTGGTTACTATCAGGTGGTAGTAGTAAGGAAAAAGGAGCGGGACAAAACAGCTTTAATGGCCCCATTCGGAATCTTTCACTTCAAGGTCATGCTTTTCGGACTCCGCAATGCTCCAACAATATTCCAGTGCCTTATCAACTATGTAAAGGCCGCTTTACCTGATATCACTGTTCTGGCGTAACTATCTGACTTGATAGTCATATCTTCATTGGAAACGCATTTAAAAGACCTACAGGAGATTGTTTTGCATCTTCGACAATACAAGCTAAGAATTCATCTGGACAAATGTACTTTTGCACGAACTAGGGTTAGCTACATGCACAATAAGCCAAAGGTTGCAGTGCTATCGGGACGGCAAAGCCACGAACGAGCCCTGACGAAGGAAAAAAAGGTTAGCTACCTGAGACATGTAGTTAGCTGCGATATTGAACATGGGTCAGCCACGAAATGTGAAGGAAGTTATGAGCTTTCTGCAAACCTGATCATTGTTCCGACAGGTTATCCCAAGTTTTGCAGAGGTTTCTCGTCCGTTAAGTAACCTTACCAAGAAGAAAGTGTCATGGGGTTGGGGCCAGGAACAGAAAGAGGCGTTCAAGGAATTGAAACTTCTACTAACCACCGCTCCAATACTTAGACAGGCCGACCCAGAGTTCCCTATATTTCAAGAACAGATGCGAGTTCTTATGCTCTTGATGCATGTTTATTCCAGGGGAAGACGACCGAAAAAGTAAAACCGGTAGAGTACGCGAGGCGACTCTTGACGTCCGCCGAGAGAAATTAGTCTACCACCGAAAGGGAGGCACGAACCGTTATTTTGTCGGTAGACAGATTTAAAGGATATCTGGATGATGCTAAGGTAACCGTCCGCAGCGACCACAAAGCTTTACGATGGCTGTTCTCTCTGACATCACTTACGAGGTGGTTAGCCCGTTGGGCATAAGCTCTGCAGAGCTACGATATTGCTGATACGTTAAGCTGTCCGCGAATACATGAGAGATCAGATGTCTCGGCCAACGCAGTCATAATTGACTTTCCCAGTAAACGACCCAGTGAAATTCGTGAGGCTCAGTTAGATTTTCCCTCACTAAAACAAATTATAGACACGTTTGAAAACAATCAAGATACTGTAGATTACTTCAGGTACACAAGCCGAGGATAGCTGATGACAAATGGAGTACTCTCCAGAAATCGAGAGCGAAGAACCCCAGTTAGTCGGTCTGCAAGATACGATAAAAGACGTTCTTTACGAGTACCATGACTCCGAACATGCAGGACATTATGGAGCAGAGAAGATCATCACTAGAATCGCTTTCAGGTACTTCTGGGTCGAAATGCGCCAAGAAATCATCACGCATGTGAAAACCTGCTTAGCTTGCCAGATATTTAAGAGCAGTAATCTCCACCTTGCCTGTTTCTTCCAGACTCCAGACCAGATGTTCTTTGGTTGTGTCCATCGGCTTGTTTGAACTATTTCCAGCGCCGCACACTGGTGAAAGCTGGATATTCATCATACAAGATGTCGCCACCCAACGGATAGAGCTTTTCCCGCTAGTGACAGCTACAGCGGAAGCTTGTGCACAGACTATCATACACGAAGTGATACTTCGCAACGGTACCGACGCGTGATCAGTGATAACGGAACTCAATTCGTAAGTGCGGTAATTCAGGCAGTCGCGTATTGCCTCGGATTTAAGCAAACGTTAGTGCCGTTATACCATCCCAAAGCTAATGCGGTAGAACGTAACAAGTAGGATTTAAAGACTCAGCTTGCCATATTATCTGAAGGACATGCTAACTGGAAAGACAAGCTGCCAAGTGTAAAGTTTGTAATGAACAGTTCCAAAAGTGATGCTACAGGTTACACCCCTGTATATTTGACATTTTAATGCGAAATGCGCCCTCCAGATCATCTGAATATGAACTTACTGGCAAGACACCTTCGTGTCACAGATAACCCCCTATCTGAAAACTGTTGCGGCTACTCTCGCAGAAGCTAGAGACCAACATGAGGAGTTTCGGAACAAATCTAAATTGTCAGCTGACACCATGCGTCGCAAAACACCACCCTACGCTTCTGGTGATATAATGCTCCTAAATACTCACGCATTGAGTGAAGCTGCTCAGACTTATACGTCCCAGTTCGCGACAGGAAGGGACGGGCCGTATATAGATGTGTATGCTACAACGTACCAGATAGCCACCAAGGATAGGCCCGATGTTCCTCTAGGAACCTACCATGTTTCAGAGCTGACTCCATTTATGAGGAACTCTCAAGTCTCACCTAGTCCGCTGGAAACCTTTCGGCAACGAGGGCGTCGACGCAGGGCCACGCAGGAGGAGCGTGCTCCAAGCAGACCCTCGCCACCTCATGCCCGACGACGTTCGCCCCCACCTTCAAAGTCAACTTTGACTAGTCACGAAGCCCATGGAGCCAGCGAAGTTGACGTAGACGATCCGCCTAGGGAAAGATACAATAACATGGTGACGCCGCCATGCATATACCATTACGAATCAAGACCTACATCCCGCATCTTGCCGTACAGAAGGAGCTTACCATGGAGACACCCAACCTGTTTGGATTGCACCGATAAACCCTACGTTACTGGATCTCACACGAGGACGTTTGCTCGATCCAAAGGGGGATAGATGTACCGCGACGTGACAATTCCGCATTAACCAAGAAATGTCGATTTTGTTCGCGGCAATGTAGCGGTTGAAGAAGAGAGTGTAGAGTGAGAAGGTGCTCAGGGTGCGCATGAAGCTTACGAGAATTATTATTGACAGTATCTAGTTAATTAAGTGTTGTACCTATGTTTTATTAGCTTGTCATTAATGTCAATATATGTATTTATTTATCTAATTAAGCGGTGTGATGAACGAACCCCTAACAACCTATCCACCCCGGCATACTGTTAATTTTTGCTATAAATTTGAAAACCAGAGTATTTTTGAATAGAGAATGAAGAGACCTTTCAAGTGGTGTATCATAAGCTCCTACTTGCTATTTAAAAACTTGGGGGTTGCAACCGCCACTCGAAGGGAGTTGAATATGGGGTGAAGTTTTTACGTTGCAGGATGTCATTTTCTTAATCTAAAATAGGGATTTTTCATTCCATTTGGCAGTTCCACCTGTATATCATCTACTTTTGTGTTACAAATTCTTATTTAACCAGTAATTTTTTTAGTAACCAATTTTTATGAAAATTGGCTACCCTAACGCATTTGCGGGCCTAGACGTTTTAATTCTTTTAGCCCAGTTTGTTAAAAATTTGTTTTATAGCGTATCCTACATTTAGGTGCCCGAAACATTTGATAATGCAGTTGGAATAATTTTGCGTGCTATAAAACTAAAAATAACACTGGCAAAAACAACGACTCTTAAATTATTAGATGATGAACTTGTAGAGAAAATTTATGCTACGGTATATATATCCCACTTTATCGTAATTAATTTAAAATTTACACTCTAAAAACCAGTTTATAAAGTTCTTTGAACTCAGTGGTTCAAAAAGTCGGCTTTTTGTTCATAAATTGTTTAAATATAGCGTAACTAAGTTGGTATTTAACATTCTTGTTTCGCAACTGACAAGTGTCAAAATAATATATGGAATAATTATTATAAAAAATTATCACACATTAGCGCATAAGCCATAATTTTTTGTTTAAATGGTCTATAACGTCTAACAGATATATTATTTGGGGAACAGGCTCATGGAAGTGTCCATAAATATAGTTGTTGTCTTTGTTGATGATGTTTGGCTCAGGATCGTTAGATCCATTAGCTACAGACTTTTATCATTTGTAGTATTTGTCAACGCACTATACGAAATATAAATGCATCAAGATTGCATCGTCTCCCAAATGTTTCCTATTCCGCTATTCCTTAAACGTGTTATGTCTTAATTAACTATTAAGCGAAAAAAGGTTTATTTTAAATATTTTTGATTTAAATTTTAAATTTTCTTCATTCTTAGGTAATTTTCTTTAAAAAAACACTAATGAGAAGAACGCGACTTTTAGATTTTGAAAAAATTTCTTCAAATGAGGTCAGTTTCAGACTTTACAGGTTTCTATAATAATATGTTAGTAATATGTTTGCCAAAAATCTATGCAATGTGTTGTACAAAGAAGCATTAGCTTTTGCTTATAAAAACACAATTTAATGTATATATATATATATATATATATATATATATATATATATATATATATATATATATATATATATATTCAAAAGTCGGGATCTCCTCATCAGTGAATTTTTTTAAAGAAAATTCACTAAAAATTACTTTGAAGATTTTATAGTTTTTCTTAAAACGTCAAAGTCCTGATTTGCAATTTTTAGACGGAGAACCTAAAACAAATACGGGTTAGGTAGAAGAAATTTCATAGTAAATGTGTTTTCAAAGCCTCAAGTTACAACTTTAACCATCATTTTTGCTTATTTCAATAAAAATATTTGCAGAAAATTCATATCAAACAGAATATATATATATATATATATATATATATATATATATATATATATATATATATATATATATATATATATATATATATATATATATACGTATATATACATAATTGGCCATTTTTATAAAGTTTGGTAAGTACCTTCCTTTTGCAAGTCGATTGTATAAGTTCGTTATCTAGGAAAATAGGCCCAGTTTTTCCTGTTTTCTTTCGGAAATTTATTATATTTTTGGAAATAGCATGGCCATAGCAATCAAAATCGGACACAAGTTTATTTGATAAAAAGTAGAGTATGGACCAAAATTCAAATTTCTAAGTTTACAGAAAAAAAATTATGGGCATTTGAAAAAATGTGGTACCGCTGATGACAAGAAAAAAAAACAAAATATGTTTTGTGGCTAACAAAATCTATTGTGGATTACAAAGATTAAGTTTTTCAGCGAAAAATAGTCAAAAAGTACCAGGAAAGACACTTTGAAAATTTTCGAATTATAAAAAAAAGGTTCAAGTGTCAAATAAAATAATTTTTCTCCAAACCGTTTTAGCGAATTTTTGTTCTCTCTATTTTTATTTATACCAAAGGGATGGTAGCCAAAATTCGCATACTGTTAAACTTACCCTACGTGCGAAAATTTAGATATCTACGTTGGAAGGAAAAAATATAGTAATTTGAAAAAAAAAAGAATTGGCTACCGCTGATGACCAGAGAAACGCGCAAAACCAAAATTTTGTGTGGATAACAAAACCTATTGTATATTATAGACATAGATTAAGTTTTTTGGCGCAAAAAGATCAAGAAAAATAAAAAAATTACTTTGAAGGTTTTATAGTTTTTCTTAAAACGTCAAAGTCACAATTTGCAATTTTTAGACGGAGAACCTGAAACAAAACGGCTAAGGTAGAAGAAATTTCATAGTAAGTGGGTTTTACAAAGCCTTAAGTTACAGATTTAACCATCATTTTCCCTTATTTCAATAAAATATTTGCAGAAAATTCATATCAAACAGACCCCTTCTCTTATACTTTGGCAGTAGTTTCAGTTATAAAGTTTGTTGTTTAATAGTCTATAGTTGTGCGCAATTTTTTGTAGACAAAATTCGTTAGTGAGAAGACCGAGACTTTAGAATTTTAGAAATATTTCTTCAAAGGAGTGCGAACTAGGCTGCCTATAAAAATATCCGAGGTTAATTTCAGTTTAAGCGATTTTTTTTTTAAATTCGCCAATGAAGAGATCTGTGTTTATATATATAAATATATATATATATATATATATATATATATATATATATATATATATATATATATATATATATATATATATATATATATATATATCTCCGACCGATAACTCAAAAAATAATGGACCGATCTTGATCAAATTTGATGAGTACCTTTCCTTTGCAAGTGGCTTGGATAAGTTTGTTAGCCAGGAAAATCGGACCAGGTTTTCCTGGAAAATGTTGTGTTCTCTTTCTAAAAACAATCATATCTCCGTAAATAACAAAGTAAGAGCAACCAAATTTGGTGCGAGTGTTTGTATTATAAAGAGTGAATTCTGTACCAAAATTTAGGTCTCTTGCTTTAAAAGAAGTTATGGGCAGTTAAAGAAACAAATTTTGGAGTTTTCCTCAAAACGTTAAACTCGCAATTTTAAACGTCAAAATTGGCAATGTTTAGGCAAATAACGAGAAACAAATAGGTGCCGATTGTGAAAAGAAAATGTTGCAAGAAGAGTGTTCTGCAAACCCTTAAGTTTCAGATTCAACCGTCATTGCCCTTCATTTTACTAAAATATTTACAGAATATTCAATTCAAATAGACCTTTTCTCTGAGACTTTGGCTGTTGGTTTAGTTAAGTGTATGCTTTCGCTGTAGGTTTAGTGAAGTTTATGGTTGAACGATCTATAGTTTTTTAGCTGATTTTCGTAGAACAAATTCGTTAATGCATTTTTGCATTTTTTATCAAAATATGATGCATTTGTAAGAAAAAAATCTGGACGCAGTATGTGCGTTTTGGTAGCGATTTTTCGGCAAATTTGCAGTTTAATTCCCGAACGCTTTTCAAAAAACTGTTTTCAGAAACCTGCCTAGGACCCCTCCCCCTGGATCCACAAACCCCAAGAAACATTTCTTGTTCACACCCCCCAAGGAAGTTACGGGACCAGGAGTGAGTAGTAGTGCTGGGCGAAGTATGTAGTTAAAAGGAAATATAAGCAGAAAATTCGAATAAAACGTGCTTGAAAGCTGTCTTTTTCACATCTTGAAGCCATATCCCCCTTAAAACCTGCCTACCCCGCACAGCATTTCTATCCCCCCAGGTGCCGTAACTTCCTCGGCGGGTAGGAACAAGACATTTTCCTTGTGGTTTATGCGGCGAGGGTGGTTGTATGCACGCGAGGGGGAAGGAAAATCCCCACGACGAAGCTGCCACCCCCAACCCCCCGCCCCTGTCTCAAGTCGAACGGGGGGGTGCATAAACCACCCTCGTTGCATAAACCACAAGACAAATTTCTTGTTCATACTCCCCAAGGAAATACGTGACCTGGGGCAAATAGGGGTGCTGTGCAGGGTAGGCAGGATTTAATGGAGATACGGCTTCAAATAGACAGCTTTCAAGCAGTTTTATTCGCATTTTCTGCTCATATTTCCTTTTTACTTTTATTTAAAACTGACATCGTAGGTAGACGTGTCAATTTCGTCCGGAACAAGACATATAATTTTAATGTCAATATTTGGATCAAATGGAAAATTTAAGTTTTGGAAAGAGTAACGGTGTAATAGAGAGTAATAGAAATGGATTGGTTTGAGTTGAAGACAAAACAAAGGAACATATTAAAGTAAATTATTGTCTAATGATCAAAATCTGAATTCTGCCAAATTAGACAAGTGTCAAGAACTTTGGAAGTATTAACGTTTGGATAAAAACTGACTAAATTGCGCTGTTTACAAGCACAAGTAAAATACTTTTTTGTAACGCGCTTTGTACTATTATTGTCACAATAAACTATAACTATAACTGTAACCCCGTCCAGCACCCCTATTCACTCCCAGTCCCGCAACTTCCTTGGGGGGTGTGAACAATAATTTTTTCTTGTGGTTTGTGTATCCAGGTGGGGTCCGAGTAATGTTTCTGAAAACAATTTTTTGAAAAGCGTTCGGAAGATAATCTGCAAATTTACCGAATTTTCATTAAATCCTTCAAATTTCAATAACTCTATTTGCTATTAACGTAAGCTTTGTTGGTTAGTAAACCAACATCTAAGTTTACTTTCGAAAAACCTTTGTATATTTTCAAACCATAAGTAATTTGGATAAAATATAGTACATTGTTTCTACTACATAGTCTATAACGGTAATCAGATTCAAGCCTGCTCGCATTTGCTATTAAAAACATTTTTATGGAAATTCACTTCCATAACACACTTGCTGCATTCAGACTTTTAAAAAATGTTTATATATTTTCAAACAATAAAGTTATTTCGATGAAATATAGATGGTACATTGTTTCTACTATATAGGCAACCAAGTTTGATACCTGCTTTCATCCAACATTTGCTATTAAAAATATTTTTAAAAAAATTCGCTACAATAGCGCACTTTCTGCGTCCAGACTTTATTTACATATATACAGGCTGGAGCGTTTTTAATGTAAAGCTCATTATATCCGTAATTATACGAGATACGTGAAAATATTATTAACGTTATTTAAGGGCTTTTTTGTGCTGCATCTTATAAAATTATGTTGACAATCACAGGCTGGCCCATAAGTCGTTGGTGATATCAGTTTTGTTATTTAAATGGAACATCCTTTTTTACTGTAGCCTTATTGCATTTCCCATCCAATTTTAATGTATGCTTGTAAGGAGAGAAAATTAATATCCTCCGTCGTTTTCGAGTTATTTCAATGGTTTTGCAACTTTTACATTTTTCCACATATCAAAAATTGTGTAACGCCGTCTTTACCAATGAAAATTACGTTAGGGACGTTTTAGATTATACAATTCGTCAAAAAAATTGAGATGCCATATACAGGACACACTCAAATAAATTAGCCAATCTTTGTAAAAAAAATGCGTATTTTCAGATTGTTTACAAATCTTCATGCAACATTTTTTTAAGGCTTTCTGTGATTAATTCGATTCTAGCTGGTGTAGTTTTTGTGTAAATTACGTGGATAGGTTCGTTGGTCAAGAAAGTCGGACTAGTTTTTGGGAAATTTTTAAATGTATCTTCGGGGCATTTTTGTACTTTTTTAAACAAGAAGTTTAATGATATACAGTACATTACTTATACTATAAAGGTTACACTATTTAATTAACTTCAAATCTTTAAAAAAACATATTTAACATTAAATACAGTTCTATGAAAATTCGCAACCAAAACGCACTTGCTACGTCCAAACTTGTTTTTACTGGTTAAGTAATTTTCATTTTAATCGCTCGTATAAGCTGGAGAGCAAGTATTTTTAAATAGCAATAGGAGTAAGTGGAAAACAACTGCTACTACACTGGTGCTTTCCAACATTTTGTGATATGTTCAAATATTTCCCTTGATCATCCAATTATATTAAAATCACAAACTGAGGCGCGAAAATGTAATCGATTATCTCGTATGCATGTTGGTACTTAGTCAGTTGTAAAATTTCTGATTAAAATTCAGTAATTTTCCCTACAAATCAAATCTACAGACAGTCTCGAGCAATCTACAAAGATACGATTTTACAAAAACATTAAAGTGTATGCGTAATATACGAGTATTCTTTTAGGAATCTTAAAGTAAGACGAATAAAATTATACGCTGTCTTCGACTATAAGATTTTACATGAAAATATACAAGCTGGCTTATCTTGTCCAAAGCGAGGCAGAGAAACTACCTAATAAAATGTAGAATTCCGTCGAAAAAGTTGAACATGCCAAATTTATTCTCAAAGAAAATATACTAAAATAACAATTACGAACGCAGCAAATGCGTTGTGCTGGCGAATTTTCATAAGAATGGGGTTCATTGAAAACTTATAAGTTAAGCATTTAAACAATGGTGACCGAAATAACAATTATATGTTGTGGTGAAAAAATTAAAACATCCGGAACGCAGCAAGTGCGTTATAATAGTGAATTCTCATAAGAATTGTACACTATTATTATACGGCATAAAACTAAAATTAATACTTTAAATTTGAACAGATCTTGAAGATCGGTTTTCGAGATCCTAACATGCGCTTATTTCAATAATTTTTTCCAAAGTGTGATCACCGATACCACTCTATTATCAAAAAAAAAAGGTTCTGGACGCAGCAAGTGCGTTATAGTAGTGATTTTTCATAAGAATTGTACACTATTAGTAAGATATATTATTGAAACTAATTCTTTAAATTTAAATGGACCTTGGAGATCGGTTTAGAGTTCCGATTATTAGCGATTATTTGAAAAAATGTATATTTTATATGGAGCTAAAAAATAAGATTTTGTCTTAGATATAATATATAAGTACTGCAAGTGCCTTTAAAAAATTGTGTAACAAATCTCATTAAACGTTTTTCAGAAAAAAAATTATTTACAAAGAGAATGTACCTGTCAAATTATAAATATGGCAGGTATTTTTCCTTATTAATAATAATACCTTTATTATCCATTTTGACAGCGTACAAGCTACATTGAATTTGTCAGCCTTTTACAATAATTAATTTTTCACTAAATTAAAATAATTATTTAACGTATAAAAACACTCGTCTGATAGAAAAGAAGAAACTTGACTTTTAAACACCTTATTTTTTTGATATTTTTTTAATTATTAGGAAGATGATTAACTATTTTTAATCCAATACGGTTTGGAGAGTCTTTTATCATCTTAGTTCTAGCATACGGAACATAAAAGTTACAAGCCTATCTGGTACTAAAGGTATGAACATCAGTGTTAAGTCTAAATTTAGCACTATTTTTAAAAACATATATAACACAACTCTAAAGTATATAAACATATCACAGTTAAAATTTTATGACTAGAAAAGTAGACCCGGCATGGCGTCATCTTTCCTATGTTGAAAATAGAGCGTATTATTCTTTTTTGAGCGACAAAGACATCATGCTGCAAGGTATAATTACCCCGCAGATATATACCGTACCTCAGTCTAAAATCAATATGACTGTAGTATAAAGATACGAATTGCTTTTCAATCAAAACATTTTATATATTTCTAAATAAAAAATTAAGAGATGCAAGCCTTGAAACCAACGTCGTACAGTGCAACTTCCAGTTGAGATGTTCATCAACGTGTACTCCAAGGAACTTATAGTTTTTGACACACGTTAGATAAGTATTTTCAACACCCACACTAAGTATATCAACTTCCTTTTGACGCGGATGAAATCTCATCAGCTCTGTCTTCGACGGAAAGAGTCAATTGCTTGGATGGTTTTATTTTGGTCAACCCATCTAGTTTTTGCAAACAATAAACGGCAAAAAAAGTTTATTATGTTATGGCAGAAAATTTCTGTAAAAATATTTCAAATCCGATAGCTCAATAAATTTCCCATTAAGCCAGCATCTTCAATCTTTAACCATAGTAACACCTATGTAAACGCACCGTGGGTACAAAATTAAAGAAAAATAACATAATGAGCTTCGCGGATAACTACAAATTTGTTTTAAAAAACCTTTTTTGTTGTTTATTGTTTGCAGAAACTGGATGGGTTCACTAAAACAAAACCATCCAAGCAATTAATAAGAAAAAATACCTGCTATATTTATAATTTGACAGGTACATTCCCTTTGTAAATAATTAATTTTTTTCTAAGTACACTTCGGAGAACACCCAAATCACCACAACACATATTTCAGAGACCTTACGATAGAAAATTTCTTCCTCTGAAGATGTTGACATTGTCAACGAAACGATCGTAAGGTCTCTGAAATATGTGTTGTGGTGATTTGCGTGTTCTCCGAAGTGTACTTATTAGTGCTCATCACAGGTTCCAGTTTTCACATAATTTTTTTCTGAAAAGCTTTTGTAACTTTAATGAAATTTGTAACACAATTTTTTTAAAGACACTTGCAGTATTTACATATTATATCTAAGACCAACTTTTAATTTTGTAGCTCCATGTAAAACATGAATTTTTTCAAATAATCGCTAACTAGGACTCTAAAACTCAAAGGTCTATTTAAATTTAAAGAATTAGTTTTAATAGTATATCTTACTAGTAGTGTACAATTCTTTAAAAAATTCATTACTATAACGCACTTGCTGCGTCCCGAATTTTTTTGTTGCTAATTGTTTGCAAAAACTGGATGTGTTGACTAAAACAAAACGATCCAAGCAATTAATAAGGAAAAATACCTGCCATATTTATAATTTGACAGGTACATTCACTCTGTAAATAATTATTTTTTTCTGAAAAACTTTTGTAACTTTAATGACATTTGTAACACAATTTTTTTAATGCACTTGCAGTACTTATATCTAAGACCAAATTTCAATTTTTTAGCTCCATATAAAATAATCACTAATTGGGACTCTAAAACCGATCTCTAAGCTCCATTTAAATTTAAAGAATTAGTTTTAAAAATATTAAAAATATTCACTACTATAACGCACTTGCTGCGTCCCGAAATTTGTTATTTATAGTATACATTCGCATGCTAAAATTTTTCGCTTTTAGATGCAAACTTTGTCCCGGTATTACGAAATAAATGGCCCAAGGCTGACAGTTTACACAATTATTGTTAGTTGATTGTCCTTTATTGTACACAGCTCTATCTATAAAATTTTGTGTAAACTAAAGCTATCGTATTACCCGGTCCTGCACCGAGGTGGCGTCCCTGTCGTATCTCTCACAACGTTCCCGGCTGACATCTTTCGACAACTTCCATTGTTTAGATTTTTTTCTACGATTTATTTAAAAAGTATAGCAGTACAGATAACGTAATCCGTCTTTGTCTAACATTGTAGATGTTGCATTGCAGAATCTGAAGTGATGTCGAGGATTATTTTATTATTAATTTCGAATAACTTTATCTTCCTTTGATCAAACGACTTAAAAATTGGTACACAACCACGTCTGTCTATGTTCTTTTAAGTTGTAAATATTCGTTTTAATCACTTAGACAATTTGAGAGATATTGCGTTTAAAAAAATATTTTTTTATTTTTTATTAAGAAAAATTGGCTGTTAAGATTTGATGAACGAACTCATCCAAGCCATTAGCAAAATAAGGGTAATTCCTAAATTTGGTCCAAATCAGTGAAGTATTTTTTGTGTTATCGGTTGGATATATATATATATATATATATATATATATATATATATATATATATATATATATATATATATATATATATATATATATATATATATGTATGTTTTAGCTGACCATGGAAATGGGTTCCAGGGACCTTAATTCGCGCTCATTTGTAGAAATTTTCCGAAAGTCTCACCATCGATACCTCTCTATTTATTAATGAAAATTCACAAAAAATTCTGGACGCAGCAAGTACGTTATATTTGCAAATTTTCATAAGAATTGTACACCATTATTATACGGCATATTAGTAAAGTTAATACTTGAAATTTACACAGATCTTGAAGATCGATTTTAGAGGTTCTAGTACGCCCACATTTGAAGAATTATTTCGAAAGTGTTGCCATCGATATCTCTCTATCATCAAAAAAATTTTGTGTTCTAATTCCTTTTGAGAAAAATGCTCAAAACTCAATTTTCTATGAAGCTCAAGAAATCAATTTTGCTATATCTGTAGATAGTGTAAGACTCTTTAAAATAAAATTGTATTACCAATTTCATTGGTAAGTTATGCAAAAGATTTCCAGAAGGAAACTTAACTCATATTTAGAAAAGTAAAGTATTTGCCAAATTATAAACGTAGCAGTTATTTTTCCTTATTAATCGCCAGTATGATTTCGTCTTAGTCAACCTAATCAAACCTGTTTTTCAATATCAACAATAACAAAATGTCTGCTGAAAATTTTGATTTCAGACTCAAATTTGTTCAGGCATTTTAAACAAAAATGAGATCTTGTTTAAAACCTATGAAATTTGTGCACTATTGTTTCTCCAAATGTCAAAATAAAACATAAAAAAAACATACATTCATCCGAGCTGGATGCGATCATGCAATCTTCTGCGTAGCAGTCCAGTAAATTAATTAATTAAAATATATTTATTGATACATAAAATACATGATTTTGTACAGGTATACATATAAAAAATTTATACATATAAGGGTATATGACTGCACGCTTCCAATGTGCTATCTGGTAATACGTGAACTAACGTTTTCTACATAATACTTGACACATGTTTCATGTCCGGGGTAGTATATAAAAAGTTCACTTAACAATTAATTACAGAATTAATAGAATTACCATTGAAACATCAAGGATTGTTTCGGTCTTGTATGACGTCTTATGTTTAAGTTTGAAGATAAAAGAGGCTAGTTTGGAATCATTTTATGGAACTTGTTTTCCAAAGCCATCCCCTATACACATACATACATACATACAGAATCATTTTTATATACTTGACTTCAATTTGTTTGCATTTCTACTATATTATGCGACAGCATAATATATACATCCTGCGCTAGAACTGTATTTAGGGCCGTTTATAAAGCTACAAATATAGTGTATTTTAATAATTGGTTGAATTCCCCAGTTAAATAAGAATCACTTGGCAAATTTTTAGTTTCATGTCGTCTGTCATTTTCTATAATTGCAGCAGAGATTTCACGACTGTTGGTTAGGATTGTATGTTTTATGCCTGGTATATATTTAGTGTGGTTACCGTTGATGTATGGTTTATACCTGTTGTATGAATCAATCTACACGTGGCAGTTAACTACTGTCTGTCAGGCATTGTACTTTAACCACTAAGTTCTTTCAACGCATTTCTTTGGGATTTTATTTTTAATTGAGAAAAAACTCTAAATATTGTGTACCAAATTACTTAAAATTCACAACATAGGTTAACTTGCACTATTTCTAGCCACGTGTAAAGTCTCATTCCAGTTACTCTGATACTTACAAAAATATAGCGTTTTCAAAAAGTTTTCCCCAATTTTCCACCGGAAAGATTGAAGCATAAAGGCTGATTAACGAACTTGACCTCGGTTTTCGCCCAAGCAAGATTCTTGCCACTTACTTACGGTCTAACCAAATGTGGTGTGACCTTGAAAATATTTTAGGAAAAAAGACAATTACAAATTGTGACCGCTGCCAAAATTTTCAAATTTAGGATATCAGGGAACTTTATAAACTTCTAATGCACGGCTATCGTGAAAAACCCTATATATATATATATATATATATATATATATATATATATATATATATATATATATATATATATAAATCAAAGGTAACCCGTCAAATGGGTTGTAGATGTTCTAGTTGCAGTTATTTTCAATATTTTTTAAAATAATAGACTGCTTAATCACAAACTCCATAACTTATATTAATGCCAAAGCATCAGAGAAAGGATCTATTGTAAATGAATTTTCTGCAAATATTTTAGTAAAGTGAAGGACAAGGACTGTGGAACTAGAAACTTAAGGCTTTGTAAAACACAGTTATTACGACATTTTATCGTTTCAGAATATCTGTTTCAAAGTAGTCAATTTGGTGATTTCTAATCGCTACTTTGGCGTTTTAAGAGGAAAAACTATAAAATTTTCAAAATAATTTTTTTGGTACTTCTTACCTTTTGCCCCAAGAAAACTTAATATTTCTCTGCAATATTCAGGAGATCGTAATACCTACACGAAATTATTTAATTCCGGACCATTCTACGATCACCAGTGACAACCAAAATGCCTATAATTTTTGTTCTCTTAACTTAGAGATTTAAGTTGTAATATACAGTAATCATTTATGTTAACCTGCGTACCCAATTTGGTCGCCGTAGCTTTGCAACTTTTGACGATACACAAAATTTCCGAAAGAGAAACCAACATTTTCCCGGAAAATCTGGTCCGATTTTCTTGGCTAACAAATTTATCCTACTTTATCCGGTTGAACCGAAAGTGACATAAACTTTTTTTTAAATGGAACCATATCAATATTATTGCATTCTTAAATTATACGTAAAATTCTGAAGCTGTTGCATTTTTAATCGTTTTTCTATTTTCAACTGTTTTTGAGTTGACTCCTAAAACCCATATACGAGGCAAGTTTCAGTTTTTGTCTGTTTACACATATACAGGGTGACGCATTTCTACGATAAAACTCAATATATATATATATATATATATATATATATATATATATATATATATATATATATATATATATATATATATATATATATATATATATATATATATATATATATATATATATATATATATATATATATATATATATATAAACAAGATACGGGCAAAAATTTTATACGTTACTTATAGGGTGTTTTAAGCTGCACCATATAAAATTATTTTGATAATCACAGGTGGTCCATAAGTCGTTGGTGATACACACTTTCTTTTTTTAATAAAACACCCCTTATGTTATGACATTTTTGCATTTTCCATTGAATTATAATACGTGTTTGTAAAGAAAAAAAATTTACATCGTTCATTGTTTTTGAGTTATTTCAATTGTTTTGAAACGTTTCACGTTTTTGGCACATTGCACAAACACATATCACAAATTGTGAAACGGCGTTTTTACCAATAGATAGCGGATCCCCATGGAAATGACGTATTCAGGGGGCTTTTTGTTTGTATTGCTCGTCGAAAAAATCGAGCTGCCGTATACAGGGACTCTCAAATAGTGGCTGAATTTGAAAAGTTTACGCAGAAATGTTTTTAGTGTTTTCGTAGAAACAATTTTTGTATTGCTTTTGTGAAATGTTGGTAATTAAGAATAAATCGTCCCTGTCTAAATCCCTTAAGTAGTATCTAGATCTTAAGTAGGCTTAAGTTAACATAAAAAGCACCATTATTAATATTATTATACAAATAAATAAAATAAAAAATATCCAAAACTCCATGTTGGAACAAATTTCAATGCACCATGACAGAATGCATATGTACTGTTGAATTCACATACTAGTTGTGACAAAAGGCTTTTAAAATGTGCGAATTGTAACCATACCGCAGCCAGTGCAATCTGACGTCACACACACACACACAAGAATAAATCTTTAGTAAGCTGTTGTCAAAAAAAGTTGTCGAATTTTTGTAAAAAATATAATTTTGTCTAACAATTTCGTCAAAAAGGGTGAATTTTTGTAAAAGAAATTTTTGCAATTTCTTTCAACTTGGATCATAAAGCTGTTTCTCAATAATTATACCTTGGCAGGTCTGTAAATAGCTTGAAAAGGTTCTTTGGCCAGGACATTCGGACCAGTTTCTTCTGGAAAATTTTATTTTATTTTTGGAAAATGTTTGTACTTTTTGAAACAACAAAGCTATTTTAATGAAATATGGTACATTGTTAGCACTATATAGGTTATACTGCCAACCAAATGTTCTCTTAAAAACAAGACATATTTGCCATAAAAAAACATTTTTACGAAAATTCGCTACCATAACGCTATTGCAGCGTCCAGACTTTTTTTAATTTTGACTTCAAGACAACTTAATCTTCTGCTGGTCTGTGTACCATCACTTTTGGGCCGGTTGTATAAATTATGACTTACGGTGGGCTAAAAGGAAATTTTAGCTATAATACGTTGAATTTAGTTTAGTTTTGTTTATTATTGCTTAATTCTTCGGCAAAGTTAACTTAGATTACAAACATACGAGTTTTGTCATTATTATTGAAATAGTAGGTTACGGACTGCTGCTAATTCTAACGCAAACATTGCAGCATCGATTTTATAAGTAATTTCATTAACAGGATGTGATATCGTAAGTGAAATGATGATCAAACTTGATAATCAAGGATTTGCATACAAGATATTGTTTATTCACAACTAAATTCCATTAGCAGCTCATAAGAAAATTGGAATGTACACCTATTATTGAACTTAAAGGTTACATTTCTATCTGCGATTAGACCTATTATTTTGTGCTAAATTAAATAAACATTTAGGCACGTAAACGTTAACCGTGGAAAACCTAAAATGTTATAATCATCGATTAATAAAAGTTCGGGACGCAGCAAGTGCGTTATGGTAGTGAATTTTTATTAAATGCTTCAAATTTGAATAACCCAATTTTCTATAAAGTTAGAAAGTTGAATTTTGGTACGTAGTTAAGACCTTTCATAAGGCAAAATATCCGCCAAATTTAATCATAATAACTGTGTCATTTTCGAAGGAAAAATTTTTTTTCGAAAGAAAATCAAAATTTGAATAACTCAATTTTCTATAAACATAGAAAGTTGAATTTTGGTACGTTATAAGGTCCCTCCTATGGCAATATATTCATTAAATTTCATTAAAACAGCTTTGGAATTACCGGAGAAAAAAAATGTTTCGAAAGGAAACTGAAATTTTTTCCGGAAAACCCCGTCCGATTTTCCTGGCTAACGAACTCATCCAAGCCATTAATAAAAGAAAGGCACCTGCCGAGTTTCTTCGAAATATGTTAAGTATTTAAATTATTTTTTGACTTATCGGGTGGATACATATATATATATATATATATATATATATATATATATATATATATATATATATATATATATATATATATATATATATATATATATATAAATTGAAACTGACCCCAGATATGGGTTCTAGGGATCTTAGTTCGAGCTCATTTGAAAAAAAATTTGCAAAGTCTCACCATCGATACCTCTCTATCAGTAATTTTTTTAAAATAAAAATTCACTAAAATTAAATAGTGGTTTGGAAGAAAATATATAAGATGCATAAGAGACACTAAATTGAATTTCCAACTAAATAATTTGGTCGTATTCTCCGGCAAGGAGTTAGTTCACATGAGTCTAACAGAGCAGGTCGAATTTGGGCACTAGTTAATCACAAAAATTACACAAACTAGGAATCGAAACAAAAATGTCAGCTCAGGTAGATTTATTTTAAAATGTAAAAGTTTAAGATAGGATAATTAAACTTGTAATTAAGAAATGAGTATCACTTTAAAACTCAATATAAATAAATTGAATGCAATACATTATTAATTAAATTTCCATTAAAAGAAACCAATTCTGCATTAAGCTGTCCTTTTGGATGTGCAGAAAATGTTAACTATTAATTAATGTTGAAAATTTACACAATCCAGAGATAAAGTGGATTTAGATTAATTTTAAAACAGAGTTTTAAGTGAAGAATTTTTTGAAGTAGAAGCTACACAAAATGAATCAATGGTTAGTTTTCGTACTTCTGTGACATTTAGCTTGAATTTCGATGTATATGCTGCCATCTTCTGGTTTCGTTGTGCACTGTATACATCCTTGTTCAGCTGGAATCTGTGTCTTGCCCTCTTCATCGATGATTCAGTTGTAACGGTGGGCATTAGAGTGCGTACTTCTGCTACAGTGATTGCAGGTGCAGCTTTAAGTGCTCATTGCCTTCCTCAAAGTATATTCCATTATTATTTCGAAGTTTACTGCCTTTCTCAGACCTGATGCAAACATGTGGATTAGTATTGTTCTTAGACAAATTCGAATCCCCGCAATGTGACAGTGTCTCTACAAAAACTAACTAATTAAAGGCTTTATGCATGAAGCCTAAAATATTATTTGACATCTAATTAAAGACACGTTACATGCAGAAGAACTACACTCATGTTTAGTCATACAGTTATTACAAGAATAAAATTTAATGAGGTGAAAATACCTTATATCAAACGTACTTACCCATGAGTAAGATTTTGAAGCTCTTTAGTGTACCATGAATAATGGTTGTTTAAACAACTTTAATTAGAAAAGGAATAAATCAACGGATGGAATTTCAATTTATAGGTCGTGATAAGACAACAATCTGTCAATACTTAGTTACTTCTGCAGGCTGCAGGTTGACCAACAGTCATAAAGCTTGGAACTCTATGTGATTAGACAGAGATGGAGAGTTCTACGTCATAATTCTCAAAAGGGGTGTATTATTGAATATAACATAATCATAAGAGTAAATAAAATAATTGTAACGTTTTGAACGTTACACATTCAACCCCCGTCAAGTGATAGTTTCAAGTGCAGTGACGGATTACCGAACAGGAGCATGAGGCGCGTGCCTGGGCCTCGGAAATTCGAGAGGGGGGCATCAATGCGGCGATCTCCGAATTAATTCATTATATCTTCTACTAATAGTTATTAATCATTAATAACAATACAAAAAGAGGTAAATGGTCAATTAAACAAAAAAGGTAGCCAAAACGGTTTCAAATCGCTAAAATATGCAACCCTGATTTATGCTGGCATGCTGTTTTTTGCGCTATTTATTCTAGTGAACCATTCCTTTCTTAGTATGGTTAATGGGGGGCCTCCAGGTCAGGTTGTGCCTGGGACTTCATAAAATCATGACCCCTTACTGTAAAAGTCCGAATTTTTTTAAATATAAAGTAGGGGTGGTAGTACGTGATAGTAAAGGATTCCTTTCACGCCCGAGGAGGTACCACCTCTTACATCAAGCGGCCGGTGAAGTCCCGACGGACGTTTCCGGTTCTGGTGTATGAGTCGGTTTCCCTTATAAACAAAAACAATGGTGGCTTCTCCTTGTACAAAAGATTCCTGAAATAAAATACCCCTCCATTCGGATGTCCGGGAGAGGGGTGTGCAGGGGGCGCCGATATCAAGATTTACATATCCTTCTCGAATATATGTGGCCCAAATTCTAACCTGAACTCCGTCCACCATTTCCTCCAGGCTAATAGGCCCCAACTTCTCTTCCTCACCGAAACCCAAATTAGTGCCAAAACAACCACTAATCACCTTAATTTCCAGGGATATGGGCTCCTTACTTGCTTTAGATTGCATGGAGGTGTGTGCGCATACGTCCGTAGCAATCTACCCTGCACCAGACTCCCCAATTTGGAAGCTGAAAGAAAAAACATACTTTGGATGAAACTCTCTCTCAGTGCTGCAACTAAATTCATCTGTTGCATTTACCGGTCACCTTCTGACAACTCTTTGACTACCTTTCTGAAAAAACCGACCATCTGATTTTTGAATATCCTTCCTCCAAGGTCACTATTCTTGGTGACTTCAATGTCCATAATAAGGAATGGCTAGGATTTTCAAAAACCTATCCACAAGGGAGAGCAGCGGGGGCCTTTTCAGTCAGAAATTATTTAACCAATATGGTTCAGCAACCTATTTACTTTCCCCGCATCCCAACACACAGCTCAAATCCCTTGGATATCCTTCTTACTACAAACCTGAATGCTATAAGACATAAGTCGCCGCCCCACTTGGTCGCTCAGACCACGGCATGGTCACTTCTTGCTGCGCAATGCAACCCTAGGTCACACAGTCATCACACCCACGTACTTTTCCTAATTTCCGTGCGCGTCTGTCTGCTTCTCTCATCCTGACCCCTCTGATATCCCACAAAACGTCACCGAAATCATCCAAGCTGGCATGGAATTACTTATTTCACGTACACAGAAAACCTCTTCAGTCATTAAAAAGCCCTGGTTCTCTAAATCCTGTGACAAGGCCAGGCTTGAAAAGGGCAAAACTCACAAAACGCTTCTACACAATCCCAGTCAAGAAAACCGTCAAGCATTTAACGACGCAAGAAACCGCTATGTCCGCATTCTTTCTGAGGCAAAAAATTGTTTATAACCACATCAAAAACAAAGTCCTCCCAAGCTCCAACGGCAGCAAACCCTTCTGGACTCTTGCTAAATCTATTGGGAATAATTTCTGCAAGAGTACGTTCCCACCTCTTGTTTCAGGGTATGAAATTGTTTCTACCGCCCTGGGCAAGGCTGAACTTTTTGCCTCGTTGTTCGCCAGTAATTCTACTCTTAACCCACCTCCAAATGTTCAACCACCAACAGTCCCCAATGTCGCGCATAAAATGACGGATATCATTTTCAAAACTAAAAAGGTACGAAAGATGCTCTCTTCTCTTAATACCAGGAAAGCCTCAGACATCTTACAATAGAGTCATATTGCCTAGTAACTGGAAAACTGCTAGAGTACAACCCGTCCCCAAAAAGGATCCATGGCGTTTTTTAGCAACTAGAGGCCTATTTATCCTCTTTCAGTCTTCTCTAAAGTGATGAAAAAGTATATAAACACCGAATTAATAAAATTTCTTGAAAAATACAGTCAAATCCACGACAGGCAGTATGGATTCCGTCAGCGCAGATCAACTGCCGACCTCCTTTCCTTTGTCACCCATTCTTGGAGCAAGTCTATGGAACCACACGGTGAATCCTAAATTGTCGCTCTAGACATATCCAAAGTATTTGACCAGGTCTGGCACACAGCGCTGCTTAATAAACTTCCGGGCTTAGGCCTACCACCAAAACTCTGTACCTGGACAGCAAATTTCTTTTCCAACCGGACCATTTTTGTTGTCGTGGATGGCCATTCCTCTAAGCTGTATCCATCTATTAATGCAAGTTTCAGCTTTAGCCCCTACTTTGTTTCTTCTCCACATCAATGACCTCCTCTCTAGCACATCCAACACAGTTCACAGTTACGCGGATGACTCAAATATACAATATTCGAAACCTGTCTCTTTAGCCCAATTAAATGAGGAGCGCAGACTCATTGGGGATTCTGTCTCTGTGGATCTCCAAAAAATATTGGACTGGGGAAGTATAAATCTTATATAATTGAACTCCACCAAATCTCAGTGCCTCCACCTGCTGCCTTCAACAGATCTACCAGGGGAACAGAGCCAATGCACCCTTTTACTGTCCAGGCCACCAGACATAGATAATCTTGTTATGCCCGCTCTTTTGTCCCGAGGACTTCCAAGTTGTGGAATTTCTTGCCGACACATGTTTTTCTTTCTCCTCCGAACCTCCAAAGAGGCTTGTGGTATCTCATTTGAAAGATCCCTTCATTCTTTATTTAGAAATGTCGTAGTTTTAAAATTTATTTCAAAAATTAACAGAAAAACAACATTAAACTTCGTATGGGACTCATCACAGTAGTCGAACCTGGAACAAGCGCGTTTTATAAGATGTTGTCACATTAGAAATCGACTTTGGATATATAATTACATTTATGTTTCAGCAAAGTTATTGCAGAATATTTGTCTGCGAATTAGAGTAAATATTTCATATCCAATTGAATTAGTGCATTATGTTGTTAGCCGCTCTAGTAAAGGAAAGGTTTAATTATATGCATACTCTATATAATGTCGATAACAGATTTCCTGTATGATAGATTATCTTAGGACCACCTGTGTAATTTACTAATTATGCTTGAATATACTTCCGTTATGGTGGTTGATTTATGCAGTGGGTCATTCGCTCATCACGGAATATCTGGCCTGTCAACTCCAAAGAACATCGATCAATCAAAGGATTTATTGGCTGACACAAATTTTATCCATCGTCCATAGTAATTCCAACAATAAAGTTTAGATCTACAATAATACAATTTGACAGAGCGTCACTCTTCCAAATATTCATTTCACAAAAATGGATGTTTCAAATGAAAAGTTAATTGTGCCAGCATCGACTGCTTTATTGAATTGATTGGTTTTGTTCATAAAGAAAGCAATTGTCTATTTTTACAGAAGTGTAACAGGATGTGCCAGGACATGTAAGCAGCGTGCTTTCAGAATCGCTAAAGTTACGTAAATAGTATAAAATAAAATCTTTTGATTAATTAATAGTTGTTGCCCTTACTTGGTGAAACCGTTCCATAAATAAATATAGAACTAGTAGATACTATTCCTCTGCGGCTGAAGAAGAATCCTCATTCGATTGCAAAATACATTACACTGATTTAAAGAAACGACTTAATCAGCACATCGCTTTACTATGGCAAAGAGAAGGGAAACAATTTGTCAGTAACTCATCAAATCCTTACACCTTAATTCATACTTCACTTCCACTGGCAATAAACCAATCACATAGCGACAACAGATTTTACCATACTACGTTGACTAGGTTGAAAATTTGCCATGGAAGATACACGACCCATTTTAATAAAATTGGCTTAAGAGAAACAGCTTATTGTGACTGCGATGGGAACTCGGTAGGAGACCTAAATCACATAATTTTCTCATATCCAAAATACTCTCTACAAGGATCTAACCTTGTCACAATTGTCAAGCGATATGTAGAATTTCCAACAAATGTTATAAATTTACTGAGCATGGATAATTACCTTATAAAAATCGCATTTTGCAAATTTTTTAAAGATATAGATTTAAACATATAAATGTAAGACAATATAAGTACCAATATATCTGAACATTCATGTCTACTATAAGTAGGTAAAATAGTAATAAGAATAACTTATTTTATTAGATTGTGGTCGCATTAGATAAGTACGGAGTTTTGTATGCAATAGTTTCATGTAACTAATCTTAGATATCCTTCTGCCTGTCCTAATGTTCAAACCTTTTTAATCGTGGCCCATTTTAGTCTGTGATTTAAGCCTTGACGGGTCCCTAGGCGCAAGTATCCCAGTCTATTTCCCTAAACCATAAATTAAAAAAAGCAATAATAATGATAATAATAAATAAATAAAAGTAATAATGATAATATTTGTTTAAAAAATTAAGAAAACATAAATATGTAGGGAAACATGTATATCGAATATCAGCTTTCACTGTAAAAGTCACATTTTTCTCTGATTTTCTATGTTTCATTATAATAGATTATAACAAAGAACGATGGGATAGTATTTTCGAAACTGAATTAGAAAAATCTGTGGCTAATGGACTCGAGCTTCCGAGGCCACCTAATCCATTTTAACTAACTAACTAACTAACTATTCCTCTGGATTCACAAATGTTCGTTTTTGTCTCTATAACCGGTTTCGATGCTTGACAGCATCGTCGGACAGGAGAAAAATGAATTAGCTTATATGTATTCATGACAACTGCAAATACAAATCCGTTGCTTTGTTATGTTTTGATCAAAAAATTCTTTTAAAATTAAGATTGAATTCAAAATACGTGTCAATATTTAACATGAAAATAGAATCAAACTATAACAATAATAACTAACAACAATAAAATAACTAACGTCGGCCTATTTCTGAGGCTACGGCCAATCATCGACGCCAGGGAGCAGTTACACCTAACTAACTTGGAAATTTTGCCGAACTCTGCCTTTATATAAGGCGGGTAGGGATCGTTAACGTTAACATCGCACGGATACGGGACCGACGGCTTTACGCCGCCTCCTCCGAAGGGCGGAAGGTGCAGCCATTCAACTTGCTTAAATACAATTTCCCAACCCCAGTTGATGTTAATGGTTCAGTATGTTACAGTATGTACTGAAAAAAAACGGAGAACGCTGAGATCGAACGCAGTAACCTTCGTTTTAGAGGCACACGTTGTTACCACTGAACCACCGAGGCTCTTACCCAGACAGCACAGACACATTCTGAGAATATAGCAGGAATGTTTCAAAAGACTATTCAAACATCCCGAGGACATTCTCATAAGGTACAATATATATTCATAGTACAGATTCTGTCATACTAATAAGGTTCTTAGAATGTTATTTATAATATTCTTAGGAGCTCCCAGTATGTTCTGAAAATGTTCCAGGAACATTCAATGAATATTCTCAAAATGTTCATACATATACTCATGGGAACATTGCGTTTTTTAAAAAGATATACAGGATGTTTCGCATAAGAACCGACACAGAGCAGGGGCATGTAGGAGAACCTAAAATATGGTGATTTAACACAACTTACCCCTATACTAAGGTGCATCCCTGAGAAGTTATTGGCGTTCAAAGTGGGTTTTTATTAAATTTCGAAAGAAATCAATATCTATGTAATAACTTAGAAAAACCAAAATTGGTACACATTTTGGGTGTACCAAGAGCATTAATCGTTGGTGAGTAGAGTTCAATTGAAGCATTTCAAAGGGTTGACTAGTGGTGATGCACCCATAAAATGTGACAGAATTTGTTAACCTTTCGGCGGATATAAAAAATTATTAATTCATTTTATGGGGAAGTAAATTCTTAAAGTTTTTTACTCTTGTTATTTTACAAAAAGCTTTTACCGTTTTCAATAAAAACCTGAATAACTAAAGACACATACTTTATCAATGTTACTTAAAACTTAAAATCATCAAAAATCCAATAGATGCTTATAAAATTATCATGTTGAGGTAGTAATTTTCTAATTTCTGTTGTTCTAGTTGTTTGTTTTCTAATAAATTATACTTATTTACACTTTTTAGTGAATTTTCTTTAAAAAAATTCACTAATGAGGAGATCTCGACTTTCGAATTTTGAAAAAATTTCTTCAAATGAGCGCTATTTAGGACCCCCGGAACCCAAATCCGAGGTCAGTTTCAGACTTTATATATATATATTTATGTGTCACACCTATAACTTAAAAAATAATGGACCGATTTTGATAAAATTTGGCACATACCTTCCTTTCCCAAGTCGCTTGGATAAGTTCGTTAGCCAGGAAAATCCCAGTTTTCCCGGAAAATTTTGTGTTTTCTTTCGAAAAAAATCGAAAAAAATTTATATCTCCAAAATTATCAAAGTAAGGGCAACCAAATTTTATACGCGGGTTTATATCATTATAGACAAGTTACCTACCAAAATTTAGCTCTGTAGGTCAAAAGACAAAAAAGTTATAGGCATTTAAACAAAAATAAATTGGGGGTTTTCACAAAACGTCAAAGTTGCGATTTAAACGTCAAAATTGGCAACATTTAGGAAAAGAACTTGAATATAATACGGGCTATGGAAATAAAATGTCTCAAGAAGAATGTTTTACAAACCCTGAAGTCTTAGTTTCAACCGCCATTGTCCTTCATTTTAATAAAATGTTTCCAGAAAATTCATTTCAAATAGACCCTTTCTCTGACGCTTGGCAGTAATCTTAGCTATAGAGTTTATCGTTAATAGTATATAATTTTTGTAGAATTTTCGTAAAAAAAATCAATAAAGCTTAATATATCTGTTATTATACCAGATATGAAAAAAAATTGTATATATTAATTATAGGGTGTCTTAAACTACATCTTAAAAAATTATTTCTACAATCACAGGGTGGCCCATAAGTCGTTGGTGATACAAATTTTCTTTTTTTTTTTAATGAAACACGCCTTATGTTATTGCATTTTTGTATTTTCCATCGAAATATAATGCATGTTTGTAAGAACAAAAATTCTGGACGCAGTAAGTGCGTTATGGTAGCGAATTTTGATCAAATCCTTAATATTTGAATAGCTCAATTTGCTATTAACCTATAAGGTTGACCAAAAAACGAGTTTTTTCGGAAACACTTTAAGTTTACTTTTGGAAATTTTTTTTACATTTTCAAACAATAAAGTTATTTTGATGAAACATGGCACATTGTTTTTACTATATAGGTTATACTGGTAACCAAATTTGATGCCTGCTTTCTTAAAAAAACACACATTATTGCTATTATAAAATAGTTTTATGAAAATTCACTACCATAACGCACTTGCTGCGTCCCGAGATTTTTTCCTGATTGTCAAATTTGACTTATATATAGTTTTATTGGCAAATATTGAATTTTTGGTGATTTTAGTAAGATTGATAATATATGTTTCTTTAGTTATTCCTGTTTTTTTTTTAACAACAACGTTTTTTGCAAATAAGAGGAGTAACAAAGTTTTAGAGTTAAATTGCTCATTAAATGAAACAATAATTTATTAAATCTACCAATATGTTAAAAAATTACGACATTTTAAGGGTGCATCCACCCGAATCAACCCTTTAAAGTGCCTTCATTGAACTCTACTTAACATTGATTAATGCTCTTCGTACACTCAGAACGTGTGCTAACTTTGGTTTTTCTAAGTTAAAGCATTGCAGAGATATTGATTTCTTTCGAAATTTGAAACCCCACTTTGAAGGCCTACAACTTTTCAGGGGTGCAACTTAGTATAGGGGTAAGTTGTAAGTATTTTAGATTTACACACGTGCACCTGCCCTGTGTCGGTTCTTATGCGATACACCTTGTATACATTTTTTGAATGCAAATATATAAAATATTTGATTTGTCTTCAAAATTTACTGATTTTCCACGATTTGACTGGCCTTTTATATATTTTCGTATAAGCAAGCCCAACATGCCCTATATGCTAGAATTTGAACTTCAATCACTCACCCTTGTGTGGATTGCCATATTATTCCATTGGCTCCACACACCTGTAAACTCATGTTCAGATACTGAATAAGTCAACATTTAGAGTATTGCACATTTATTCACAGTAAGTATGTACTTATAATTAAATACAGAGAAATGTCTGAATAAAATATTAATAAAACAATGAAAAGTTCAATAACATAAAAATAAAATAAATAAATACACAGTTCTTGGAGTTTCCAGAAAATTTAATAGCCAAATACAAAGCTTCCGAGATAAATATTCGAGGTTACCCCACTGAAGTAACTTGAAATTTGGCTAGTCTATTGATTCTACAGGCTTTCAGTGTAGCATTAAAGGAATTGGATTACATAAAACTAGTTATACCTTTATAGAATTTAACTAAATTGGAGAGAATATGCCACAAAATCACACTCACTTGCACTTACACAAAACTACAACTGAAAGTCATCGATCAGACATTTTGACCCTTCCATTAAATAGTTGCTTTCTGCTTAGCTCTCGCGGACTTGATTTTGACTTCTGAAGCTATTTCCATATCCTGATGCCAAATGTTTGTCACCAATAGCTTGGATTTTCTGGTTTTGAAAGCATACTTTGGCAACGTAATTGCGTATCTGGTAAATTGCAAGATTTGTTGTACATGCATCTTCCTACCATACGTTCAAGTCCACATTTTCTGCACTTTATAATGATACTTCTCACAACATTAAGATCTTCCACAAGAGTAAAAAGCCTGAGATGTTGCTTAGACATTCTATAGATTTGCAGTATTCTTGCACTTTTAAAACATTCATAACTCGCAAGTTGCTTCTTAAGTTCCGTTACAAAAGAGTAAATGGTCTGGTTTTCTTTTTGATATAAGTTATAAAATTTTAACGTTTCCATGCAAATATTTGTCTTCGGCTTCATCAAAACAACCGGGAACATCTTCCAGCTTATTTGTTTTATCTATTGGAAAAGTATTGAAGATATCCAACACCACTTTATTTATAATATGTAAAAGTAGGGCTATTTTCATATAATCATTTGAATTGCGTTTTCTTGAAGCTTTTAGACACATATTAGGCTCTTGTTTTCATGTGGGCCGAAGTTGCAATCCATACGCATCAAAAGGTGGTGGTGGTTCATATTACATGACTTACTATTGAACAACACAATTTTTAATTATATATTATACATTGTTGTGTACCTAATTCGTAAGACGATCCGATCTCAAGCATAACTGGCGAACACTTCGTCGGTGTCAACTACGAGAGATGCTTTAAAACTTGTTTCTTTGCTGGATTCGTTTTAGTTCTTGAAAACCTGACATCATGTTTCTGTACTCTGGGTCTAGGTTTGCAATTACACACTGTTGTCCGTGTTCACGTCACATTATTATTTTTAGTATGTTTTACTAATTAGGTTACAATATCAACTTATATACACAACATTGAATTCAGACCATTTATAATTCATGTTGACAGTGCTAGTATTAATTTTCATTTACGTTTGTCGTCTGTCGGCCATCTTCCCTTCTCGGCGGCATGGACATGCGCTCTATGCCTACAGAAGGGATTGCCTAAATATACAATGTTCAAATGTGTTTAACATAGAACAGGTAACAGAATCAAACATGCAAAGTTACTACTATAATTCTCACCACTACACCGTAATCATCATCTATCTTTTTCATTAAATTGTAAAGTTATATAATATTATAAGGACATCTCAGGCACATTCTGAGCGAATATTCTGAATAATGATTTCTTCAAATATTCTCGGTATATTGATGAAGAATTTTCTTACGATGTGATTGTTAATGAATGTACTCCGAATATTCAAGTTGCAGTTTGAAATTGTATAAATGTTCTTAGAATATTCCGAACCCAATATTCTGAAAAAAGAATGTTCTCACATTGTGAAAACATTATGAGAATATCATGTGCTCTATGGGTATAGGGTAGGTAGCAGTGGCGGTGGGTGCATAAGTCCTGCAGAGCTGCAGATCTGCCTAAAAAGCCATTTACATGTTACATTTCACACAAAGTATTTTAAGCATTGTAAAATTACGTAAAATAGATTTTATCTATAATCCATTAATTGTAATATTTAAATACTATCCATAACGCGCGAACGTAGTTTAGTATGAGTTTATGTTTATACGTGAGAATAAGCGCAGAGCTAACCAGTCGAGGACTCAACAAAATCTCGCCGGCTCATCTTCATTTCTTACCTGGGTCGCTTAAAGACGGTCTGTGCACTGCTTGGGCCGCCCGCGCTCATCATCTCGCCTCTCGCGGCCCACCATAAAATAACGCTAAGACACGTAGTATTTGGGCTGCATTATTTCCAGATCGGTTTTGTCTGCCGTTTGAATATTTCTATTGAGGTTTTGCAAATTATTAGTTTATTTTGATTCACCAGCGCGTGTTTTCATTGTACATAAAAGACATGGATGTGGTTTATAAGTTAATAAACAAAAAACTCGGGACGCAGCAAGTGCGTTATGGTAGTGAATTTTCATAAGATTAAGATGTTTGATTTATAAAAAGAAAGGTACTACCAAAGGGACAAATAAAATACAAGATCTCTAGATAAATCTTTATAGTGGGTTAATTTAATAAAATAAACAAAAATAAGTGACAATCGGGAATTTAATTTGTCTAAACAGCACAAAATGATATATATATATATATATATATATATATATATATATATATATATATATATATATATAATAAATTTGGTAAATTAGCAGTTTACCTCATGGAGGGTTTTGAGAATTTTTTTCCGAAACATGCTTAGGATTCTCCTAGGTGCATAACCCACAACAAACATTTCTTATAAACAACCTCTAAAAAAGTTACAGGACCAGGAGTTGATAAGGGTGTAGGGCGAGGAAAAGGAACTGTAAATATGAGTGGAAAAGCGAAAAAAATAATAATTAAACCTAGTACCCTTTGGTTCTGAGGCACACGTTCTTACCCCTGGATCAACGAGGCTCTATAAAATTCTTATCTCTTAAACATTTTTACTTTCGAAAAATATGTTAATATTTATAAAATGAAATAGGGACTATTGGAAAACTTTATGCTAATCTTTATTCTAAATATGTAGTTTATGGATATTAACTTTTTTTTCTTCAGTTTACATTTTTTCCTGCACAAAAATTTTAAGTTTAATATTTGCAATACTGTTTTCTTACTCAATGATGTAGAGTACACTCAAAATGGACATGCAAATGATATTACCCTTTATAGCAGCTAAACAGTTTATTTGTGACACTAAACAAGCAACCAAAGTATTTTAAAATGCTTGAAATTATTTACTTGTATCTTTTTTTAACAACATGGATTTTGATTTTTTATTATAGAAGAATATATAAACATATAAAATATTACACGAACAATTTTTAGTGAATTTTTATATATTACATATGCATTATATGGATTGTGTTACTTTGCCTACTACGTCTAAAAAATTTTTATGGCCTCAGCAGTCAATTATGCACAATATTCATCAGCAATTATACCACATGTTGTAATGAAATAAACAAAATATTGACATCCATAGAAAACAAATATAATGTATAAATTAAATATTTTTGAATTAAGAAAACAGATAGATCATTGCTACTAAATATTAAAAATGTTACCACATGATTTTCAGTTTTCTGTGGCATTATGTTTTTCAGAATAGGAAATATTTTTGATTTAAGAAAACAGATCATTGTTACTAACTATATAAAAGTGTTACCACATGATTTTCAGTTTTCTGTGGCAATATGGTTTTCAAATTAGGAAAATATATGTTAAGATATAATTTATATTAAAGTCTGAATTTTGTATTTTCAAACCCTTGTCAAATGCACTACGTTGTATATGTATTTTTTTCTCCCTTAGGGGTCGTCTGCGTCATAGCACCGCAGCCTTTGGTTTATTGTGCATGCCCATTGTCTTTTCTACTTTACACATTCCAAAAATCACTTCGCCTTGAACTAGTCTGCACAGTAATTGGCAAGCTGAATTTTTATATTGCCCTGTCTCCGGTCTAGACTCATCGTAGAGTAGTCTTTTGCGGTCCTGAGCTTTACACTCGCATAAGATGTGCTGGGCTGGTTCCTTCCCCTAGCGGGAGTGTCTGCACGCCAGGTCCCCTTGGAAGCGCCCCATTTTATGCAAGTGTTTCTTGACGGCCATGTGTACCGTCAAGAGTCTTGTGGTGTTTCTGAGCTGTCCTCTGCTAAGATTTAGCAGCTCCACAGCTCTCTTTAAATTGGATTTCTCAATTACTGACTTCCCATGTGTGAGCCCTGGTCTGCCCAGTACACCTGATGTTCGTTTCTGATCCAGGACTTAATGGACCCCTTGGCAAAGCTGTTTGTCACGCCTAGAAAGTGTTCTGGTACCATATGTGTATGTATGAGGAAATATTTTTCTGTGATCACTGTCGTATAATTTATCATATTAGCTATAACAGAAGCATTTGTAAGTTAGAAAATATTTTGAAACAGGTAGAAAAGTAAAACATTGGTACTAATTATAAAGAAACACTATAATCGGACTTCTAGTATTTTGTCATTTAATGCCTTTCAAAATTGAAACAGTTTTATTAAGCTTTGGGTTATATTCAGAGATATGATATATAGTGGTAAATCATTGCTAGTCATTGTATACTTTGCAAAGTAGATTTAATTTCTACGTAATCATGGTTATCTGTGTAATCAGATATGTTAGAAGAGAAGCATTTATAAATTACTGCAAATACAATTGGTTTTATAACATATGCTATAAAGGAATGCAAAAGTAAGTTCGGAAAAGGAAATTGGATTTCATCAGTAAATGTAAACATATTTTACAAGACAGAGGTAAACAAACTAGAGAAATGTTTCACTTCGAACTCCACAGAAACGATTTGTTTGAGATGGAATAGAAGATATCAATGAAGAAAATAGTTTGAACTAGGTAGAAAAACAAAATATTTGAGGTAATTATGGAACAAAAATATAACCTGATTTCTAGTGTTTTATCGATTAACACTTTTCAAAGTGTGAACATCTTATTAACTTTGAGTTACATCCAGAGACATTCCTCATAGCGCAAAATAATTTCCAGCCATTGCATACTTTGTGACCGCCCAAATTGTTTATATAATCCCTCTCGGCTATAACCTACCTATTAAACTTCAAACACAACCAACGTTATAATCTATTGGAAATATAGAGTAAAGTTACCGGTATTCTAGGTGGCCGGCAGCCTTTAGACAGTGGAGACGGCCGTGGGTTCCTTAAACACGATGCTAAGATAAAGGGGGCGCCACTTGATTGTTTTACACCCAGTACCGGATATTAAAGTAAGATGTTATCACACAATACCTCTCCTTAATCACCTGCAATCCAACTATAATCAAGAACTCGCTGAACTGCACTGGTAGCTGTACCTAAAACCAACCTGGGAGATACGTCGGACGTCAAACCCGTGACAAAAACTCTGCAGGACTGGATATTAAAATGTTGTAACTTACATTATCCTAAAAGAGGAAAGTACCCGTCGGTGCATGTAAGTGGCATAAATATGCAACCATTAGATCCTCCTAAATAATATATGACACATACACATAAACTTATGCTCGCTTGTCCGATATCCCAGGGCTAATATAGCAGCAAATACACACTAGTTAAAACAGTATCACTGATTCGGGGATGAGAGAGTAAATGCAGACTAAATATAACACAAAGTACAAAAAAGAAATATAATAACATTCTGGTGTATTAAAAACACAATCAGATACTATAATAGGTCACACAATGAGTCAACGATGAATATATACACCTTCAAATATTAGGGCAAGCAAATTGAGAGTCATCTAAGCTACCGTAACCAATCTGGTTAACAAAATATCCTACGCTGTAACTAATTGTATGGTTTCCAGTTATAAAAAACTACTATCAATTATATGGATATCAATGACAAGACAAGCTGTATAATTAGTTAGCAAAAAGTATCACTACATTAAAATCAAGAAGCTACCACAAAACGTGTATATGTGTAGTTCACATACGCTTTAAAAATATCAGTATTAAGATCCTATATCTAGCTCAAATAATATTATCACTCTGTATAGTATGTGAAGCAAGCTGTACACCTTGGTAAAAATATCCTAATAATTACTGAGTCACCTACGCAAAATTCTGACCAATTATATCAATGTAAGCTTCAGACAGCTCAAATAATAAACATGAAGCATTGCAAACTCTCAAGATACCTTTATCTGTCTGTTAATAGCAACGTAATCTACTAATCACCCTAATGACCAGTCAAAAGGAAGCTATTATATTCATAAATGCCGTTAAAAGGGTCAAAAGTAATATGTCTTTTATAAGCATACAGGCTACAACTTATCTGAACCATAAACTCTATATCCTGCCTTGGATCTCTCGGTTGACATTCGACTGTCTGGAAGTACAACTATGACAATCGATTACCACTACGACCTGCAAATGAATCCAAAGATGGTCTCCTTACCATACCATGCTTGTGACTCTGTACCATACGTAATTGGACCATTAATTTAAAACCAGAAACAATGAAATACACACCATAAAACATCCAGAGGCTACCCAACAATAGAAATTGCCTCTATTTACACAACACTAGATATTGCCAAACACCACGCCGCTTTAGGTGAAAGCAAGGACTTCAATTGCCTAACACTACATCTCTGTAAAATGCGAAACATCGGATATAGAGATATAAAAAAATAAATTCGCAAGTCTACATTACCTCTTGTTGAGGGTTATCGTGCCTCGATTTAATTAGACACTACTGATGTCGAGTGAGTCCTGTATAGGTTACCTGTTAACTCAACCTATTGTAGTCCAGCAAAGCGGCTATTCCATACAATCTATGTAGGATATCTCTCAATTTCTTACAGTTATCTCAATTATGCGAATAAAAGCAAAGAAATGAATTTTCTTGTACGGCAACACGTTGAATTTTAAACATCGCAAGTGACAAGTGACAGCATGATCGTACCTTGTTGCCAGACATCAATTGAACGTGATTCTTACGATTCTATCTACGGACCTCGAGCCTATGCAACCAACCACATATCAACGAATACCATGCCGTTCGAAACTCTCCCAGCATGCGTATACTATTCCAGCCCAGGCCACTAACAGAGAAAATTATATCTTACATCCCCGTCTTCAATTATACTTAAGAAAATAAAAAAAAAGTTGTAAATTACAAATACGTTTTAATTTAAAATATGATACGGATTTGGTAACAAATACGTTTTAATTTAAAATATGATACGGATTTGGTAATTCAAAATGTTTGGTTATTGTACCGCGATTATTGTTTGAATTATGTCATTAATAATTAAAAAAATATGTGTTAGGTCCATATGTTTTCATACTAACATAATTTTTATTATATCTGACAACCCTGCTTATTTATATTTAACTACCGTTGTCGCTTCCACGATTTTACATTTTTCGGGTCTAAAGTAATAAAAAACACATTAATACTCTAACTATCCTTGTCAACGTTGCATGTGCGAAATGCCTATGCAATTCAAACTGATGTCGTAGATTATTTATTTCTTACACATTATTAGTGAATTTTTTATTTCTTATACATTTTTCATTTTCGAACAACTTCTTTCCTCGTGGACCATTTAAGTTGAAATTTGGTTACCAACTTTATTTTGACATCTCCCTTATATGTGCAAATTTTCATTTGAATCACTGCAGTACTTCAAACAAACAAAAATATTGCGTTTTAAAAATTTCCTTTACATTTTTTATACAAAAAATTAAACCTACGGTGCTCATCTTCGAACTCATCCAAGCCATTAACAAAATCAAGGTAATCTTCAAATTTAGTGAAGATCGGTCAAGTATTTTTTGAGTTATCAGTTGGATACATATATATATATATATATATATATATATATATATATATATATATATATATATATATATATATATATATATATATATATATATATAAGCATATAAAAATCAAAACCGACCTTGGATATGGGTTCTAGAGGACCAAATTCGCGCTCATTTGAAGAAATTTTTCAAAAGTCTCACCATCGATACCTCTCTATTAGTGAATTTTCATTAAGAATTCATCCAAGCCATTAACAAAATCAAGGTAATCTTCAAATTTAGTGAAGATCGGTCAAGTATTTTTTGAGTTATCAGTTGGATACATATATATATATATATATATATATATATATATATATATATATATATATATATATATATATATATATATATATATATATATATATATAAGCATATAAAAATCAAAACCGACCTTGGATATGGGTTCTAGAGGACCAAATTCGCGCTCATTTGAAGAAATTTTTCAAAAGTCTCACCATCGATACCTCTCTATTAGTGAATTTTCTTAATGAAAATTCACTAAAAGAGAATTTTCAAATACACGTATGAGGAAAAATTTAAACTAAAAGCGACAGGTCGGCTGTTACCAGACCTTATGATTTAAATGGCTGGTGTTAGTCGGGAAAAAACCTATAAAAGACAATTTAGTAAAGACATTTACGCAAAAACAGTTGGAAATGTAGGTGTAAAAGGAAAAATGTCTTATATTGTTTTTCATGTTTGCTTTTTTCGAGGGCTCATAAATTTTTCGGCGGAACTTGACGCTACGTTAAGTGAACATTGAAAGAATGCGCCAACATTTAAAGGCACTTACAAAGAAATCCAGAACGATATATTAGAGTGCATCCTAGAGGTCTGCTACGAAGAAATAATTAGTGAAATTATTAGTGCTTTATTTTTGGCAGTTATAGCAGATGAAACCACAGATAGTGTTGGAAAATCTCAACTGGTCTTAATTTTAGGTATTTTTACGGAGGTGAGCCAATTGAATGTTTTTGGAAATATGTAAACCCAACAAAATGTGACGCCCAAACTCTTAATGGAACTATTTTAAATGTTGTGGATCAACTAATTAAAATTTGTCCTAATAAACTTATTGCACACAGTTACGACGGCGCGGCGCAGCAGTGATGAGCGGACAACACGCGGGTGTTCAGGCATTAATAAAAAAATCGATTACCGCTGCCACATTTTGTGCAATGTTATGCACATCGATTAAATTTAATTATGGCTAAAGCTGCTTCTGCAAACGCACAAGTTCGTGTTTTGTTTGGAAATATACAAGAAATTTCTGGGTTTTTACTAATTCACCGCAACGTATGGGAGTATTACAAAAAACTGTTAATAGAAGAATTCCTTTCGGCGCTACTACTCGCTGGAATTTTAACATACGTACAGTTAATGTTCTGTATGAAAACAGAGAGTCCCTCATTGGATGTATGGAAGAAATATAAGAATTTTTTTAAACAAAACTGTTTGTAGTGCGGCTTATTCTATTCGCCGTACATTAGATGACTCAGTTGTCGTGTTTTGGTCAACTTTTTTTCATCATGTCATGCCCCACGTAGGCATCTTATTTAATCAACTACAGCAGCGGAAAATAAAACCTAGACAAGTAAAGGATGCGACGGATAATTTTGAAAAAAATATTGTTCATGTTAGACATACTATTGACGATATTAATAACGAGGCCACAAATATTAGTACCAACTTACCAGAAAATAAACGAAAACGTCCTTGCAATAGCAAATTTGATCATCGTGTTTCTGCATTGGAAGTGTGCGATGTCATCATAAATTGTGCAAAAGATCGATTTGAGTTTACAGACCATCTTGTGGCTGTTTCACTATTTTTTTCAGAAAAGTTTGGAGAATACTACAATAACTTTCCTGAAGCCCAATTAAATACAATATGTTCAACTTATCCTGTATTTGAAAAGGCACGACTGAAAACTGAGCTCTCTATTAGTTATTCGAGAAATGATTGTAGATGTCTAAATGGTGCATTACCCCTTCTGAAATTTTTGATTACAAGTAATTTATTAGAGACTCTAAAAGAAACCAGAAAACTTTTAGAAATTATTGTGACCACTCCGATGACCACGGCAGAGGCTGAACGATGCTTTTCAATATTAAAGCGTGTCAAGACGTTTCTACGAAATTCCATGACAGAGGACCGTTTAACTGATCTTTCTATGTTATCCATAGAACAGAAATTCGTGTCAGAAATAGAAAACTTCAATGAACGAGTGATTGATAAGTTTGCTGAAAGAAAGGACCGCAGAATAGAATTAATGTAGAAAAACTAGGGGAGTAAAAACTAAAATACGAATTGTGTTTGTGTTTGGGGGTGGGGGAAGGGGGGGAGGTAGGCATAATCTTGCAGAACACCCACTGGCTTTAACCACGAGCCGCCACTGGTAGGTAGTAAGCTTAGCTTGTTGTATAGTTTCTGTGTATAAATCCAGTTTAGTGTTCTGAATGTCATTATTAGTTAACTACCTTAGTCATTTTCTATTATAGGGCCGTAATAAACTAAACCACATTTAGCACGCACCCTTTCACATAATTACTCCTAATCTCACCCACATTAGACACGTTACCTAACACACTAGAGAAAGCTTTGTCGACGCATTCGTATGAAGAACAGCTTAATACACTTACACAAGACAAAAACGTTTTGTGGATTATTTTCATTATTTAGATCATAATGATCAAACTTTATGATCCTGTAACTTTATTCAGGTGTGAACTTTTTATTTGACTGGAAAAATCACATTTAGGTGACATATTTATGCTGTGTGTCCATAAAGCATATAATCAATTTAATATTTTAAGAACGGCTAGCTTGATTTTGATAAGCAGCTACTTACAAAGGTATTGTATTGTTTTTTTGTCGATGTATTTCTGCAACTATGGTCAATCACCGACGCCAAGGAGCAGTTTCATCTCACTATCTTGGCAACTTCGATGAACGTCTGCCTATATGCAAAGGAAGTCGGGATGTTTATAAAGGTTAAATTTGTGACAAATTAAATAATGACATTAACAGTATTTACTGTGTAAAAACTGGAACCTATGATGAGCACTGATAACTTGTTGACAATAATTTATTATTCTGTTAGAGAGATTAGGAGTGTTTAGCTTGTCAAATGCAAAGTGAAAATAAAAGGCTTGAAATTAAGGTGCGATATGAATACACTGTTGCTGTTGATTTAATTTTAGAATTTTTCATTCTCTGATGACGCTGACGGGGTCAGTGAAACGATCGTAAGGTTTTTAAAATATGTGTTGTGGTTATTTGAGTTCTACAAGTGTACTTATTAACAGTATTATGAAATACCCCAGCTTTTTCATTGATTTTGTTGTAATAAAACACTATATCTTTTTACACCATCGAAAACAGGTCTTCAAAATTAGTTTGAAAATATTAGATTAGTCATGTTATCAAGGAAGTAAAGGAAATATTTATACATTCAGTAATGTACCGGGTGACCAACTAAAATTGATCGTCGGCCATATCTAACAAACGAATCATCGCACAGTTTTGGGAAAAAGTTACTATGTGGGGGTGGCCCTGAAAAATTGCTGCAAAATATGTTCAAGCTTTTAAAATGGCCTTAAATAAACAATTTCATTATTCTCTGTATTTTGTCGGGGGGTATTTAAAACAGTATTATCGTTCAATAATTCCGAATGTACTATATTTTTCATTTTTTGTCGTATCTTTATAAGTACAGTGGTGGTGAGACGCCGACAATTTTTTTCTTCAGGTGTCGTTTAGCCTGGTTAGCCTAAACAAAATTTAACAAATTTGGTTTTTAAAAAAGGGCATTCTTTGGTCTTTCGACAGCATTTTAACTCGTTTAAGTAATAACATTACCTTTGCCTCTAGGGAAGGTTATCTAATATTTTAAGAGATTTCATGATTTTTACACATAAAAACATTGAATGATTACACCATAAATTAGGGTGTTAAAATTTTGGGGACGCAACTAGTGCGTTATGGTAGCGAATTTTCATTAAGTGCTTCAAATTTGGATAGCTCAATTTTCTATAAATGATGTAGAAAGTTGAGTTTCGGTATGTGGTAAGGTATTTACGAGGGCAATATACTAACCAAATTTCATCAAAATAACTTTGGTATTTTGTAAGATACAAATGTTTTTTTCAGAAAAATAAATTATGTTATTTAGAAAAACGGTTCTGATAGGGCTGGCTAAATATATATATATATATATATATATATATATATATATATATATATATATATATATATATATATATATATATACAGAAAACCTCTTCAGCCACTCAAAAGCACTGGTTCTCTAAATGCTGTGACAAGGTCAGACTTGAAAAAGTCAAAGCTCACAAAACGCTTTTACACAATCCCAGTCAAGAAAATCGTCAAGCATTTAACGACGCAAGAAACCGCTATGTCTGCATTCCTTCTGAGGCAAAAAACTCGTTTCCGAACCACATCAACAACCAAGTCCTCTTAAGCTCCAACGGCAGCAAACCCTCCTGGACTCTTGCTAAATCTATTGGGAATAATTTCTACAAGAGCACGTTCCCACCTCTTGTTTCACGGGATGAAATTGTTTCTACCGTCCTTGGCAAAGCTGAACTTTTTGCCTCGTTGTGCGCCGGCAATTATACTCTCAACCCACCTCCAAATGTTCAACCACCAACAGTCCCCAGTGTCGCGCATAAAATGGCGGATATCATTTTCAAAACTAAAAAGGTACGAAATATGCTCTGTTCTCTTAATACCAGGAAAGCATCTGACCTTGACGAGATCCCAGCAATTGTTCTCAAACAATGCGCACCAGAACTTGCCCCTGTCCTGAGTTGTCTGTTTCAGACATCTTACAATAGAGGCATATTTCCTAGTAACTGGAAAACTGCTCGAGTACAGCCCGTCCCCAAGAAAGGATCCAATGCGCTTCCTAGCAACTACAGTCCTATTTCCCTTCTTTCAGTCGTCTCTAAAGTGATAGAAAAGTATATAAACACCGAATGACTAAAATTTCTTGAAAAACACAGTCTAATCGACGACAGTCAGTATGGATTCCGTCAGCGCAGATCGACTGCCGACATCTTTTCCTTTGTCACCCATTCTTGGAAAAAGTCCATGGAACTACACGGTGAATCCATATGTCGCTCTAGACATATCCAAAGCAATCGACCAGGTCTGGCACGCAGCGCTGCTTAATAAATTTCCGGCCAATGGCCTACCACCAAAACTCTGTACCTGGACAGCAAATTTCCTCTCCAACCGGAGCATTTCTGCTGTCGTGGATGGCCATTCCTCTGAACTGTAACCAATTAATGCAGGAGTCCCTCAAGGTTCAGCTTTAGCCCCTACTTTGTTTCTTCTCCACATCAATGACATCCTCTCTAGCACATCCAACCCAGTTCATAGTTACGCGGACGACAGCAACATGCACTCAAATATACAATATTCTAAGCCTGTCTCTTTAGCCCAATTAGATGAGGATCGCAGACTCATGCATTGTTCTGTCTCTGTGGATCTCCAAAAAATATTAGACTGAGGAAGTAGAAATCGTGTACAATTCAACTTCACCAAATCAAAGTCTTACTTTATATCTCATAACAGATACAGCAGCCCAGACCCAGCATAATGAATAACCAAGTTATTTAAAGTCCTTCACACTTTTTGACATTTCTGTGGATCGAAATCTCAATTGGCACCAATATGTCACATCAATTGCAGAAGCGGCTGCTAAGAAATTAGGTTTCCTCCTCCGGGCTCGCAAATACTTTTCACCAGGCAATCTCTATACCTTATATACTTCACAAACAAGGCCAAACCTCGAATACTGCTGCCACATCCGGGGTGCCGCTGCCGCTTCTACACTCGCTGTCCTGGACTCTATTCAGAAGAGAGCTGTACGTCTCATCGGTGACCCTACTCTCATTCAAAGACTGCTATCCCTTGCCCACCGACGTGCCGTTGGTGACCTCTCTCTCTCTCTATTTTATAGATATCTGCACGTGCACTGCTCAGAGGAGCCTTCTTCCATAGTTCCTCCACCTGCTGCCCCCAACAGATCTACCAGGGGAACAGAGCGAATGCACCCCTTTACTGTCCAGGTCACCAGACATAGAACATCTTGTTATGCCTGCTCTTTTGTCCCCAGAACTTCCAAGTTGTGGGATTCCTTGCCGGCACATGTTTTCCCTTCTCCTCGGAACCTCCAAACCTTCAAGTCCAGACTTAACAAGTTGCCTCTTTCCTCCTTGTCCAAGCGACCAAGAATAATTCAGGTTGCTGGGCGGGGAGGAAATCTGAGCGGAAATGCTAAAAACATTTAGTCGGACTTTGAAAAGATGCTATTTTCACATTTTTCAGCAATACTTCCTTTAAACCCTGTCTGCCCCAAACAACACCTATATTCGCCCAGGCCCAATAACTTGTTTGGTGGTTGCTCCCAAGAAATTTTTCTTGTGCGTTATGCTTTGAAGGTAGTTTTATGCATGGGCAAGGGAAGGACAACCCTCGTGTTTTTGTGTGAGGGGGCAGAAACCCTCTTTGTCCTAGGGGTTCTTCTTTCCCTTCTACATCCATACAATCACCCTTAATGCACAAAACACAGGAATATTTTTATGTTCCGCTTTCTAGTGTATTTTTTGTTGAGTATATTTCCTGTTTATCAACTGTTTTGTTTGAGTTTTGTATCCAAATTACTGTATAAATATTTAAGTTAGAGGTGACGTTTTTGCTTGCCCTTCTTTACCTTATTTTTTACCGTTCCTAATTAAATAAAGTAACGTTTTCTAACTTTTAATATAAGGCTATATCACTATGATATATTATTCTTATGAAAATTCACTACAATAACGCACTTGCTGCGTCCCGAAGATTTTTAGCTTGCTAATGCTTTACTCAACTCGGAACTCCGTGCAGACCTAATTTTCCAACTAAACTAGTTACAGTTTGACGACTAAATATAGTCACAGCAACGTTAGTGTCGCTAATTGATGGCAGACAATTTATCGTTTAGTGTTAAAGTGCATTAGCATTTTATTAAACCTTTGATAGACGTCTAGTTATAAACGTGTTGATTGGGTGGAAAATTTACGTGTGTTTTTTACTGCTTCAGTCATTTCTGGATTACACATTTTTCCATGCAAATATTTTCATTTGGAATACAGGATAATCTAAAAGTAATGGTACCCATAGCAACAGTATATTTTTGGCCTCAAAGTTTTACAATCTAGCGAAACTTAGGTTTAAAGGAGTGAGGTTGGACACTGTGGCTGGAAACTGAAACAAAAAGCAGAATCACCCAAAAAAAACACAAAAATAATAACAGAGGCTTATGGGCTAGATACGTATTTCGACAACTAAGTGGTTTTCATCAGTAGCTATCGCGAAAAACGTATCTAGCGCATATCTATATGTTATTACTTTTGTCGTTTTTTTTTTGGTTGATTCTGCGTTCTGTTTCAAAGTTAGGTTTCTTGAACAGCTACATCAGTTGCTCTCTTCTCTTACGAGAGCTAACATATTTATGGGACCTATTCTTTTAGCGTCCCGGATTATTATAACTATCATTATTTGCTTAGTTGTTGTTTGTTTGTCATAATTTGAACTTTGGAAAGGTATTGTTTTATTATTCGTATTTGCATATTTTTAGATGTCAACAAGGTTTCTATTGCCTACCAAAATTGTGTACCAGAATGTTGGGGGAAATTGTACTAAATTCAAGAGGATAGTACAAAAACTCTATACGGGCGCGAAAATTCACAAATTTGTAATTTATTGGTATGGTATAGGTCAGGTAATACATACAAATCTGTTTTTTTTTATTAAGTAACATCAAATGCAAAAATAAAACAAAAAAATATCATATATAAAAATAATTAGTAATTCTATTAAAAAAAACTATATCGAATAAAAAACAGGCTATTTTCTTAAAAAATAATAACAGATCAGGACTATTATTCAGACTATCCGTTATTCAATCAGTACAGTTTCTTCTACTTTAACATGTCTTATATCCTTATGTATTTGACTGTTATATAAAGGAAAACTATTTAGTTTAATAACAAATCTAAAATCAAATTCGGTACTGGAAATAAATTAGAATAAATAAAGTAACCTATACCTACATATCCATGATCTAGATCAGCTGTTGTTATTGTTGTTAGTCGTTTTTAAACGTCATCTTCCGTCAAATTTTAAAGTCAAAGTTAAATTAGGACAGTACAGCCACAGAGGCCACAGACCACACAAATGACATTCTCTCTATATGTCAATGTCAATATGTCATTGTTCTGTCCTCTGCCTCTGTTACTAGCCACTAGTCATGGTCAGGTCAGTCTGTCGGCAATACGCAATGGCGCGCCGGGCGCGCGGTTTTTTGAATCCCGGTGTTAAACACAAATTGTACTAGATTTTGGAAAGGGGTACTGCAGTACTGGAAAAAAGGCGATTGTACTAAATTTAGTACAATTGTACTGACTATAGCAATCCTGGACGTCAAAAAACCTTTGATACAGTGGACTATAAGATTCGAATCAGAAAATTGGGGGGACGTGGTTTTAGAGGCATTTCAATGCTTTTAATTGAGATTTATGTGTTGTTTAGAAGGCAGTACACAAAAATTGGACGACAGCTGTAGTGGTTTTAAAATATTTGAATTTGGTGTTTCTGAGGGTACAGTCTTGGGCCCTATGTGGTGTAATTTGTACATAGATGATCTATTTAATGTACACATCTGGTAAAGTCACTGGTTTTGCAGATGATACTGCAATTATAGACAGATGGTTCTTGGTAATGACTGAGTAGCAACTGACGATGACTTTATAAATGGGAAGGAAATGGTTTAATGTCAATTTATATATATATATATATATATATATATATATATATATATATATATATATATATATATATATATATATATATATATATACAGGCTGTCCCACGTAGACCTTCCATTAACCGTTTCCGGAGTACGGCTCACAATTGAATTCTGAAAATTAACACGCGTAAGTTTCTCGAAATTTCCAGTTCACTGAAAATATTAACGTTAGTATGGGACTTCCGGTTATACCGGAAGTAGACGTCAACTTTCTTATTTCAAATAGAAGATGGTGTTTTTTATTACGGACGTAGATTGCTCGTCAAATCTTATGGTAGGTTTTACTAACATATTATGTTATTTTTCTCAACCATTTTCGAGATATTTGACTTTTTTCAAAAATTTCTTAAAAAACACACCTGTATCTCTCTTACGTTTCAACCTGAAGAGTTGAAATTTTAAAATGCAAATTCTAAGATGCGACAAAATATTTGGAAGAAGTTAGACAGGGTGTCCGAAATAGACCGGTGACAACTTTAAAACCTGATAACTCTCTTGTTTTAAATAGAACACCCTACATTTTATAACGCTGGTTCATGTACTTTCTATTGTTCTTTCGATTGGTATCAGCATTCCCTATACCTAAGTCCCACTGATTTGAAGATATTTAAACATTATTTGCAATAAAAAATAATCATTAGTCAGTTTATCAGGTTGCCTAGGAGATGAAAATTTTAAACGTCATCTTCCGACGTAAGTAAAATACGACAACTTTTGAATATAACTTTTATTTACGAGGAGTATAATCGAATTATTAACAGAAGAGGTCGTGTGGTTGCAAAGAGATTGCCAGATAAACACAGATCAACTCGTTATATGACCAGAATACTACTTAAAAATGTCTAAGAATGGAGTGTTTCGAACAAAATTTCAGAAGAGTAAAGCATTAGTAGGGAACAAAGAGATTTGTGTGTTATCACTTCACAATAAATGTTCGAAATTTGCAACGTTCACTTCGATGTATATTTGGGATAAGAAATAACTATCAGTCAGTTTATCAGGTGGCCTAGAATATGAAAATTTTAAACTTAATCTTCCGACAGTAGACTTAATGGTTGTACTGTAAAGTACGTTTGACAATTGTATTTTAATAAAAGAGAATATTTTCCACAATAATGGCAAAGTTCAATTAGTCAAACGATGAGTAACATATTTAGTAAGATCCAACATTTTCAAATTGAGGCGGCACAAAACGTTAGGTATTTGGGGATAATCATAGATCAACCGCCATTTGGAGGAGCATCTTGGTGCTGTTGTTTTAAAGTTAAGGACCATTTTGTTTAAGTTTAAATAGTTAAGATCATTTTTGACTACGGCGTATCTTAAAATAGTCTATTCTGTCTTTGGGTGATGAATAAAAAGGCCCTTTCTTTCCAAACAAATACTTTATTCCTTGTCCCGACGCTTTTCGACCCTCTTTAACAGGTCATCTTCAGGGGAATTTGTCTTGTTAAACAGGACTAAAAAACTATACAGTTGAATGCCCAACTGTATAGTTTTTTAGTCCTGTTTAACAAGACAAATTCCCCTGAGGATGACCTGTTAAAGAGGGTCGAAACGCGTCGGGACAAGGAATAAAGTATTTGTTTGGAAAGAAAAGGCCTTTCTATTCATCACCCAAAGATGTCAACCCCAAACATTTTGACGTTTAGGAACAATAGTCTATTCTGCATTGGTTGCACCCCTCCTTGTGAGTTGGAAGCATAAGCTGTCAACACCAGTTCACTTAGATGCGTATTCATTTTGTCACTAACAATAAATTAACTTGCTTGCTGTTTTTACTGCAAATGCATAATTTAAGGTTAAGTTGATTTTAAACAAAACATCCTGAAATTCAAGTGACTGTATAAGGATTGTAACTGCATCATTGGTACACTGTGTACTAGATGGCAGCACCTAGTCTTTTTAAATGAGAAATTCGCGAGATGGTGGCCACTTTTGCTGCGTGGCCACTGTTCCAGACTTTCCCCTACTGTTACTGCAAAATTAAAGGCATAGAAAACCAGTCAGACCGTTTTTGCGGCTTCGTGTTTGGTTTGTTTAATAGGTAAATAGAACATACTACATACAGACTTGGAGATTACTTCTCTGGATTCACTGTTGGGTTTCGTTTCTGTAGGTGAAGGGAGTAGCCAGCGCGTAAGATAACTGGAGCAAGAGGCCCTTATGAATTCTAGATGTTCTCGGATGTTCTTCAACATTTCTGTGACTAGTATCCCTGCTTGACAGCATTCTCAGGCAGATCAAAATTGAATTAGTACGCAATCATGACAACTACAAATAAAGATATGTTGCTATGTTATAATGTTTTGATTTAAAAAAAAATTAATCAAATTGAAAATAAAATGAAACGCAGATGACGGATAAGGCTTTCAAAATGTCTACGTGATGTATGTCAATATTTAACATAACAATAGGAATAGCCTATAATAACTATATTAACAGTTACAACAATAAAATAACTAAACAATAACAGTAATAAAGCAGTCTCTATACAACCAAAGTATCGATATACATCAACTCGTTATCTATTACAATTTTTTTTGAAAGAATAGTTACATTCATTTTCTTTGGCTTATTTAATTAGGAAGAAGAATATCCAAGAAAGGAGAATTTCTTAAAACAGTTGCTCATTTCAAACAAGGAAGCGATTATCGTGTGTGTGCTTTTTGACTTCTAAAGCTTCAAAAAAGTCTGGTTTACGTTTGTCATTACAAAAATGTTGTCGAAACCCAACAGTGCAGCCAGAGAAGTAGTCTCCAAGTCTGTATGTAGTATGGACCAGTTTCACCAAGTAAGGGCAACAACAATCAATAAATAGAACATGTTTACCTAAATTACATGTAAAATATTTAACACAACAAGATAGTAATTGCGCTAAAATGATTTCCATTTGTTTGGTAACTTTGCTCAAACGCGTCAAATTGGTATTTGGCTTTGAGTGCAACCTGGATCTTTTATTAAAATCTGCAGTCTACTTCCGTTTAACCCTTTGAAGCAAAGTGGTTTCACACAGAAACCACTTACCTAATGTTTTTTTTTCCTATATGTAGACTGGTTTTACAGTGAAACCACACTTCCTACTTGGGTATTAGTGCGCAATCTATTGATCTCCATCGCAAGTTTGCAATTGGCGAACACTGTATTGCTAGTATTCGTTAGAATTTGTCAAAGAAACCACGTTTTATGAATAATTTCGTTTTTTATCTACATTTTCGTAAAAAGTGTTATAACTACTCCATTTTTTTGGACGATTGTGTTACTGAGGCACTAATAGAAAGGTAAGAATACTTGTTTTACATAGTTTATTGTTTTTACTTTGTCAATCGGATATGGTTTTGCGGCGAAACCAGTGTGCTTGCAGTAAAGTAAATTTGTTTTTGTTGACCGGATATGGTTTCCCGGCGAAATCAGTGTGCGTGCAATGCACTAAAGTAAATTTATTTAGGTTAGGATGGGAAATCAAATTGATTTGTCGCAAGTGATGAAAAAACAAATCGATTTGTCAAAACTAACCTCGGATGAAGCTTACGCTCTGCTTGATGAAATTCCTTCTGATGGAGAGTCAGTAATAAGCGAATATGAGGAAGAAGAGGAAGAAATGATTGAAGAAATCATTGAAAATAATGAAACTACCGAAGCGATTGCTCAGGACACTATTTTGAGTGACGACGATTTGGCAATTGGGAGCGACATAGATGACGACACAGGCGATTTAGAAGATGATATACCACTTATCCACTTTGTGAACTGGAGAAAACAAGAAATTGCTCCGAATCTAAATCATTTTCAGCAACTAACTGGTCCCAGCTCTGAAGTACCACCTGATGTCACAAAACCTATAGATTTTTTCTTGCTTATTTTTGGTGATGCTATTCGTCTGGTTACAGAACAAACAAACTTGTATGCCACCCAGTAAAAAGAAACTTTATTGCAACAACTGAGGAGGAAATGAAAATTTTTATAGCGGTAAATTTGCTCATGGATATAAAAAAGTCTCCCTCCTTCCGCGATTACTGGTCTTCGCGTCCAGAACTACGCGATAATTTCATAGCATCAAAAATAGGCGTAAACCGTTTTTGCTCCCTGCTAACTAGCCTCCATTTCAATGACAATGCCACAATGGCAAAAAAGGGGAGCCCGGTTTTGATCAATTGTTTAAAATCAGACCATACATTGAACTCCTAAAGAAAAACTTCCAGAAATATTATTGCCCATCAAAAGAAGTGTCAGTTTTTGCTCCCTGCTAACTAGCCTCCATTTCAATGACAATGCCACAATGGCAAAAAAGGGGAGCCCGGTTTTGATCAATTGTTTAAAATCAGACCATACATTGAACTCCTAAAGAAAAACTTCCAGAAATATTATTGCCCATCAAAAGAAGTGTCAGTTGATGAAAGCATGGTGAAGTTCAAAGGCCGAATAGCTTTCAAGCACTATATGCCAATGAAACCTGTAAAAAGGGGGTTTAAAATCTGGAGTTGCGCCGATAAAGAAGGTTATCTAAGTAATTTTAAATTATATACAGGAAAGCAACAAGATAAATCTGAGAAAGGTTTAGGTGAATGGGTAGTGCTTGACATGACTAAGGGTCTCGAAGGAAAAGGACACCACGCTTACTTTGATAACTATTTCACAACAACTGACCTTTTACTTTCTTTACAAGAAAATAAAATCTACGCATGTGGAACTGTACGCGCAAACAGAAAAGAGCTTCCCACTGGATTGAAAGGCGATAAGGAAATGAATCGAGGTGATTTTGATTGGGCAGTTTATAGAGACAAAGTATCTTGTATCAAGTGGAAGGACAAAAGATATATTCAGATGCTCTCTACTATACATTCTCCTACAGATCAAACTAAAGTCAATAAAAGGGAGAAAGATTGAAGTATAACTGAAGTCAATTGCCCTAAAGCAGTTGTAGACTACCGAAGGTATATGGGTGGAGTTGACAAAGCTGATATAATGAAATATTACTACGCCATCGATCGGAAATCCCGAAAATGGTACCACCGTCTATTTTGGCATTTTCTCGATACATCAGTAGTCAACTCATATATAATATTCAAACGGAGGACCAAAAGTGCTATGAGCCTCAAAATTTTCCGATGTGAAGTAATACTGAGTTTGATTGGGGCTTCCGTTTCAAGAGGCTCTTGTGGAAGGCCATCTTCTACTAAAAAAGTTGTATCCAGATTCAAGCCTTATGTACCAATAGATCAACGGCGTGATCAAGCAAAACATCTACCTGTGCACGGAATATCAAGACGCTGTGCTCAGTGTAGTACGGCCGAAAAACCTCATCGAACCAGATGGAGCTGCATACAGTGTAAAGTCGGGTTGTGTTTACCGGCAGAGAGAAACTGTTTTCTAACTTATCGTCAATAATATAAAATATATGTAATCTTTCGATTTTGTATGTGTTCACTTGCATTGTGGTTTCATATCGAAACCACTTGCAAAAGTTAAAATAAATGTTTTTTTTTTGCAACCAAGAAGTGTACTACATCATTTTTCTACACATTAAGATGATATATACCAAATGTCATTAGAATTGGAAATAACATTGAAATTCGTAAAATATTATCAACCCAGTGTGAGAAGAAAACGACACGTTTTGATCCTTCTTGGCATTAGCATTCATTAACAAATTATTTGTCCAGATCAAATTTAAGTGACGTTTACGGACCACATTTATTGAAGATTTTTTTAACAAGTCGAATCTAGAGCTCCTGAGATTTACTGGAAATAAATCTTATTAATAAAATATGTTAACCTCCAAAGTACACATGAGTAATTTTTTTTCAGATATGTCTAAACAAATCTCAAACAATATATCTCAAAACGATGATTCGTCACTAAGATCTTTGAGTTCCGACGATGTATCACAGGCGCCGAGGGGTTATTGTTGTGCCAAATCAGCCAATCCAGCTGATGGAAGAGGAAGAAAATTGCATCTGCTGCAAATGTTAGTACTACCTTTTATACCAATAATGGCTCTTATAGTTCAAACAGCAGTCATACTCAACAACATCATGATCTATAGACAAGAAGTCATGGATATAGAAAGTCAGGTGAGATCTTTTACTATTAGATTTTAGAAATCATCTCACTTTTATTATTTTAAGACTAATTATATAGCAACAATCATCATAACGTCTAGGAATATCTAAAAATATTTTGTTAACAAAAGTACACCACATCACATGAAAAACGTTCACTCAAGTTTTTCAAGTCCCAAACCATAAAGATACCTGACATTTTTTGTGCATGATTTGTTAGCGTTGGTTATAACGTTTTTTACTGTACATTTAAAAGTATCGTTAGCGAGTCTGGGATAACTTGTGATTTCGTATCATATTAATCAGGTAAAATCTATTATCACTAGAAATTAAAAATTTTTGGACGCAGCAACTACGTTATGGTAGCAGAGTTCAACTGAAATGGTCTACACTTTTTAACGAATATATATATATATATATATATATATATATATATATATATATATATATATATATTTGTGTATGTGTGTATATATATATATTGTGTGTATGTATAAATATTTAAACTGACCCCAGTAATTCTACAGTTTAGCTCTCCTTACCGTCAAGGATCTTGGGCAAACAAATTTCTATGTTCGAGTTCTAGTTTATGCGGTGTTGGGAGTCCGGCGTGGGACGTACCATCATCGGACGTGTGCGGTGTTTGCAGGTGACAAGTGCGATAGTTTATTGTCGGTATAAAGTGCAGTATCAAAATGAGAGTGAATACATTTAGCCTCGATTTTTCGGAAGTAAACAGAAAACTGTCATCTGAGGAATATCATAAATATATTATGATTTCATTAAAATTAGGACCAGAAAATGTTGTATCTATAGGTATAAAAAATGAAAAAGTATTGATAAAAGTCGATTCGAATCAGCTACTTGAAAAAATCTTTGAAAATTTTAAAGAAAAACTTCTGGATACTGATACTGAAGAAGATAAAACTTACAAAGTAAAACTTCTAAATGAAAGCAACCTACAAATTGTAAGAATACATAGAATCCCGATCGAAGTGTCAGATTTTGATATAAAGAAAACACTGTTGTAATATGGTGCTGTAGAGAGTATAAAGAATAATTTATGGACTGATCTACTTTATAAATGCTATAACGAGATCAAATCGGTTAAAATGGAAATCAAAAGGCTTATCCCATCATATATATATATATATATATATATATATATATATATATATATATATATATATATATATATATATATATATATATATATAGGCTCACGTCAGTATTGGATAACATATGTAGGTCAACAGAGAACATGCAGAAAGTGTAACTCTCTTGAACATGAGGCGCGAGACTGTACTTTTCACATAAATTCAATACTAGCTCGAAATTACGCTGGAGCCTTGAGAGGTGACAGACAAGAAAGTGATCCCATAGCACCGAGGAAAGAAACAACTATTGTAGCGAACCCCCTCCAAAAACAAACTAGTGAAGAAACGTCCAAAAGTTCCTTATTTTAGTAAACGTAAAAATAGACAATGTCAACTGTGGTTCTGGAGAAATTGCTGGAAAGGAAAATGAAACGGGTAAAATTAACAATGACAGAAAAACCAAACCTGAACAAGAAAAAGTAAGCAATTCAAAAAGCAACGCTGGACCCAAAATATCATATCAAGAAGAGGAGGAAAATCGAAAGAGAAAAGCCCTGGTAAGGTTATCTAGTAAAGAAATGAGTGAGACAGGTGAAAATGCGCGGGGAGCGAAGAAAAAAGTAGACACATCCTAGTTAGATCTTATGGATGGACTGATCGTCCAGAATAAAAGTCATCCAATAGTTTTTGAAAAGGAAGCGACACCTCATCAGGATATGGAAGAAACCACGGTTTCGTCCGAGTCACAGGACGAATAAAAGGTAAAATTAATGTCACTACCAGCTATTAGTTATGTCATAGGAATACTAAATTTATGTACAATTTCTTCCACCTTAAAACTGCATATGCTCAAACAGTTTATACACAGGCACAGTATAGATATCATGCTGTTACAGGAAGTCTCTATCTTAGACTTTAGTTTTATTCAAGGCTACAAAGCTCTGATAATGTAGATGAAAAGAAGAGGGCACTGCAAAAATTTTGAGGTTGATTTTCCTGGTACTATTGTCCTTTTTGCGCTACAAAAACTTAATCTTTTGTGTAATATTCAATATAGTTTTTTTATCACGCAAAATATTTTGTTTTGTGCATTTGTCGGATCACCAGTCACATTCAGTTTTTTTTTTTAATGTTTAAAAGTCTAGAGGTGTGATGTCCAGTGAGCGCGGTGGCCGTCAGATGGGATCACTGGTTCCAATCCACCTATTTGGAAACATATTTTTCTAACATCTCAGTTACATTTTGAGATTTATAAGCGGGTGTCCCAACTTGCTGCATGTACATACTCCCCCTCTTAGTCCACGTCATATAGAAAAACTTCTAGTACCATAATTAATTTCATATATTGACCTGCTACCAGGTTGCCCTGATAGAAAATTGGGCCAAACATTGAGACTGAATTTCTTTTGAGCCTTACTCGACATGCAATTTTCTCGGATACAGTAGTGGCGATTTTTTTTACTGAACATGCCCGCACTTAAGTAGCTTCATTTATCACTCCATGCAATTAGTCACAAAAAATGTTGGCCGTACCTAACACTTTATTTACAAACCATTGACAAAATCGAACAGGTCTGTCATTATCGCTGGGATAAATTGGCTGTGTCAAATGGTATTTGTATGGCACAAATTTGTGTTTCTTTAAAATGTGATATATATTTTTTTGTGGATTGGTGAAATCCTTTATGGACTGATAATGAGGATGTGAGAATCCTCATCCTTTTTGTTGGAATCTTCCATTCGGATATACCGACCAAAAAGACTTGCCGACCAAAACACCGTTCCCTGCTTCTTATAGTAGACTGACTGCTTTTCCAGGAATAGTTCATGACAGTCCCTTATTTTCCTGTAGGCCTTTTCTCTTTTATTCTCCTTTCCAGTTTTGATTAGCCTCTTTTGTTTTCAGAACGGTGACGACAAAGTTGATGGTGGCATTCCAGTTCTCCTTCTTGTTTACCATTTTGGTTATAATCGTTTTGGGGGTGAAAACTCCTACTTTGCTAACCAGGTCGCTTCGGAGGTATTCGCATCGAGAGCACACAAAGACGATGTGGTGCGCGTTGTGTCTTTTGATTTGTCAATACTTACATGGGGAATCGGTTCACTTTCCGATCTTTACTGGGAAGGACCGGAAGTACCCGTGCCCGGTGAGAAACTGTGTCAAGTAGTAGCCAACCTCACCGTGCTTTCTCTCCACCCAGTCCTTTGCATTGGTCTCGGTGCCCCATCTAACCTGCCATTTCCGTAAGGTTTCTTCCCGTTCCTCTTTTTTTACGGTCTGGATCGTATTCTCTTTTTTCCGAAGGTAGATCCTTCGGCGTTTCTCGACCAGCAGGTCTATCGGTACCACGCCTGCGACAGCCTGCGCCGCAGTGCCCGAAACTGTTCTGTAGGCACTATTTATTCTAAAAGCTCCTTCTCTTTGGACCGCTTCCATCCTCAGTCGGTATTTCTGGTACGCCAGCGTCGTGGCTCAGACTTATGCTTTGTACAGCATAATAGCTTCAGACGTTCTCATCAACATTTTTCGCGTAGAAGAGGACAGATCCCCCAACGTTGGCCATCAGACTGCTCAACTGTTCTACAACGGCCGCTGCCTTATCGACCGCTTAACATAAGTGCGCTAGCTAGTAGAAACAAAGCTTTCCATAGAGCGTCACTCCCAGGTACTTTATTGCTTTGGACGTTACGATGATGTGACCATCCACATGCATCGGAATAACTCTCTCTCTATCAGCTTCGACGCCAGGAGTAAAATATCCGACTTCTGGGCAGCCAGAGACAGCGACCTGAGCGCCATCCACTCCAATATGCGGTGCATCCTCTGGTTCAGCTTGAGCTGGAGATAATCTACCGTGCGTGCAGTAATCACCGGACCAAGTAATCAGCGCACCCTACCAGAAAGACACAGCTCGGGCTCTCCATGCGCAGGATTCCGTCGTAGTTGAAGTTTCACCAGTCCGCGCCTAAAACTAATCCTTGCGGTGCTTCCGATGCAATTATCTTCTTCAACATTCTCTCTCGTGTCTCCAACATCATCCACGGTCCGTCAGATAATCTGTCGATATTCCCGCGCTGAATCCGTACTGTCATACGCCCTCTGCAATTGCCTCTAGAGTTCTGCGCTTCAGCATCCTCTGGTAAAGCTTTTCAGCTGTGTCTAACATGCATAATGACCTATAGGCTGATGCCATACTGGGGTCGCGCTTTTCCTTCCCGATGAGCGCGAGATTCGCAATCTTCCACTGTTTCGTGAATATGCCTTCCTGTATGCATGCGTTGTACATGTCTGGCAGTCCTTTCGGCTGCGACTGCATTACCATCTTCAGTATTTCTATCGGTTTCCTCTCTGGGCCAGGGGCATTTTTACTCCGCATGGAATTAGTCGCCCATATGAGATCATCTCTGGTAAAGGGAGGTATGTCTTTTGCGGGCACTTCAACACCTGCTCGGTCTTCTACATCGTGGGTGTGGAAGAGTTTGTCCACTATATTTTCTTTGGCCTCTGTGGGCATATCCAAGGGGGTGTCCATCCCACTGAGCTTTTGGAGCACAATTTTGTATCACAGCGCCCAGGGATCGCTTTCGACGTCCTCACATAGTTCTTTCCATCTCTGGGCTTTGCTTCTCCAGATTGCAGTCTTTTTGGTCTTCTTGCTTGCCTATATTGCTCCGATTTTATCTGGAACTCCACAGAGGTTCGTCCAACTCGTTGATCCAGCCTCCTGTGTAAGAAACAGTTCTTTCTAAAGTCAGCGATTTCCTGGTTTAACCAGTAGGCAGCACAGCGGTCCATGGCCATGGAGGCGTCACACGCCCTAGTTAGTAGCCCCATCGTCGCTGTCACCAATATCACTGCAATGGCCCTTCCTGCTGCCTTTCGCTTGAACTCTTCTAGAGCCCCTTTGCCCATGTGAATCATGGTGTCGAAGAGATCCCTATAGAATATCTCCAGGTTCCAACGTAGAAAGGAATTATCCTCTTAACCGGGTGTGCTCTGCATCCTATTTGTAATTGTATATACTGATGGTCGCTGGATGAATAGTCCTCCAGCACCTGCTCTTCTGAATGTTGGTACTTTTCCACGGTTGATCATGACCAGCCCGAGTCTGGCTGCCATTTCTGTCACCCTTCGTCCTCTGCCATCAGTGGTTTTCATCCCCCAATATATTTCCTTGGCGTTGAAGTATCCTGCGACGAGCACCTTTCCTCTTACATTACGGATCTTATCTTCGATACCGGCCAGCTGCTCCTCAAAGTCGGTTATGGATTCGTTTAGTGTAAGGTAGCAGCTGACGTCACCTTTTTAATTCTAATCCAAGTATACCCGGGCCCTACTCCGTTTGCTTCTTTGGGACTCTAGGTCGATTTACCACCCATATGGCCGCAGTGTCGAATGAATTCCTGAACCAATCCAGTGCCGTGATGTCATCGTATTGCTCGCTGATCAGCATAATATCTGCCCTTTTTCGTGAGTTATCTGCTCTTTGAGGGAGCTCGCCGTTCTACTTCTGCAGCACTCTGGTCATAATGTTTTTTTTACTTGGTCACAATCTCTCCGAAAAGCAGTGCATCCCTTTCTACCTGCGATATTATTTGATTTGGCAAATCAAAACTTTTTAAAATTTTAACTAACTGTGTATCCATAACGATAAGTATGAGATTAGTAGCAAAAAATAAGTGAAAAGATGGAGAATGACAAGTTGTCAGAGAGGAGAGATGTAGAAAATTTAGGGAGAGAAATTGGAGAACATCAGCCGAAAAGGCATATAAGAAAATATATTGCATCACTAAAAAAGAAAACATCACTATCGACAGATAATTGGAAGACAACTAATTTGGCAGAGAATGTAAATAAAGACAGCAATATTTAGATATTATCCATTTGAAGTGCCAAGAAAAAATCCTGGTGAGATATTTACAAAAAATTGTATAGTTTCGTCCAGACATCATAAATAGTAAATTTGATAGTTTGACATAACACAAGCAGAATACATCCACTTTAACATAAAAATAATTTTTAAGTGCTATTATTAAGTTAAAGAGACAAGTAAGATATTTATAATTATGATATTAGCGAATAGTTTTCAGATAGTTTTATTGTTAAGTGTTCTTATCTTCATTTCCATATCTTTAATTGTATTCCTAGTTCCTATCAGCATTTAGTGCTTATTATATTCAGTACTTTCAAAATGTTGGTTTCGTTTCGTTTGGCCATTTTTTAATAATTTTGCCGGTCTTTTTCAAATAAAATTTTAAATTAAAATTTTAGTTGGCAATGTCATTGACAGCAGAAGTGCCGGAATCTCCTCTGAGACAAAGGAGGAATTTAAACAAATTCAAAAATACAAACAATATTTACACCGTAATTATATATATATATATATATATATATATATATATATATATACAGTGTGAAGAAACACGCTTATGGAATAAAATTCATTATTCCGCAAAAAATTGTGGAAATTTTTGTGGAAAGCGCTAAAACACGTGAAATTCGAACATTATCTTATAATCATAGTTAAAAAAAATAAACTCCCACCAGTTTACACCCGCCACTTTATTCTTTTTTTTTAAATAGCAACCCTCATTTTTTTATCACAATTCGATGGATCACATTTTTCTGAATGCGGAGATACCCCATGTGTATGCTAATATTACAGTTTTCAATACAGGGTGGAAATTTAATACCGGAATATTATAACTAAATCTATCCTTTCATGGGGAATATTAGGTTCCATTACATTTGGATCCAATTCTGCTACCATTGGGACAACCTGTTCTCTTAGCATTTCTTAATATCTTTGACCGTTTAGATTTTCTATTAAATAGGTCCAACTATGTGATCACCAATGATACCAGCCCAAACGTTCAACTTCTGAGGACGCTGAGTGTGTGTTTGTTCAATCCAGTGGGGGTTTGCGGCAGATCAGTATCTGCAATTTTGCCTGTTTGCATCGCCATTCAAAAGAAATGTTGCTTCATCGGAAAACAGAACGTCAGTAGAAGAAATAACATTACTATGTAACATGTCCAGCAGTTGTTCACAAAATTGCAGTCTTCTATCAGAATCACCGTCAGTCAACTCTTGAACGTGTTGTAGTTTATAGGGCTGCATTTTTTCGTTTTTGAGACACCTTAAAACTGTTGATTGACTCATCATTTTCACGTGCAACTTGATGGTTTGAAGTTGTTGGTTCTTCTTGAAAAGCCAATAAAATATTGATTTTTACATCTTCTTCCACAAATTTGGGTCTCCTAGGCAGTGTTTTAACGTGCCCATAATCACAAAACTGTGAATGTATCTTAGACACAGTTCTCTGGATTAGTGAAGGCAAATCTTGATGTTTTTCATTAAATAGGTTAACAACTTGTGCCTGTGTTCTACACATATCACCATACCCAATCATCATTAATATTTCTGTTCGCAGTTTCAGTTAACTATCGCATTATTAGACCAAAAATTACTTGAAATTATCGGAACAAAATTAAGACCAATTTATTAGGGGCCGTGCATTCAACACAGTACACCAGAAAATAAAACAGAACTGTTAAATTTTACCCTTCACACTGCAAAAATTGGTAGTTTAATATAAGAAACGATTAATGATACCAAGTACGTTTAGATAAAAGATAAGATAAGAAATTTAAAATAAGAGTCAGTGAAGAATTCCAGAGTAGATTATTTCGTTGTGTGCAAGTGAATGGAGAACATTTTGAACATTTATTATAAGAAAGGGATGTATTTATTAAGTTTATTTTCGAAGTTTGAATTTCAGGGTAAACGGTTTGGTTTTAATATTCCGGTATTAAATTTCCACCCTGTATTGAAAAGTGTAAGATTAGACCATACATATGGGGTATCTCCGCGTTCAGAAAAATGTGATCCATCGAATTGTGGTGAAAAAATGTGGGGTTGGTATTTTTTTATGTATAAAGTGGTGAGGGTAAAATGGTGGGAGTTTAATTTTTTTGTAACTATGATTATAAGATAATGTACGACAAAATAAACTTTACGTGTCTCAGCGTTTTCCCCAAAAACTATTTTTTGCTGAATAATGAATTTTATTCCATAAGTGTGTTTCACACTATATATATATATATATATATATATATATATATATATATATATATATATATATATATATATATATATTGCTATGGTCTGGCTTTTTAATTAATGATTTGTTAATTACTAATTAGATGCTGATATTACATTAATTACTTCTAATCATAAATCTAATTTCTAATATATCTTTATATTAATAATTTATACCGTTGGACGCCAGGCGACTCACTGTTTGCCAATATCATTATCTAATATACTTTTAATAAGCCAAAACCTGCAAATATTACCCCGTCAATTAGAAGATAATTTATTTTACTCACTTACCGTCTTAATTACTTCTAATTTCCATTTGCTCAGCCCTCTCAGGATTTTAAGGATTCAACTTTTTTTTTTTTTGGTAAATCTTTTGTATAATTGGTCTTTGCTAATTACTTGGTCTTTTTCTATTTCAATTATGCATTACCACTTCTATTATGAAGGCCAAATAGGAGATTTAAATGAAAATCTAATTACACAAAGTTAGGCATCTTTAATGGTGATTACCCATTGAAATTAAAATTCACAAATATTAAATAACAAATTAAGGGACAAATTAGTTGCATAATATACCATAATAGGTTATAAATAACAGAAACATATTATTCAGTATCAAATCACTTACATTGTTAGAACCAGAGATTTGGCTTGTTAATTATCGGTCACCTTACACATTCCTGTACACCATGTCCACAAAGATGGTATTTGGATTCTTTGATTGCATTGTTAGAACCAGAGATTTGGCTTGTTAATTATCGGTCACCTTACACATTCCTGTACACCATGTCCACAAAGATGGTATTTGGATTTTTGATTGCCTACAACACTTAATTGCAGCATGGAACTGTTTTTTTTTAATAAGCTACTCTTTTATGAAATTCTGTTGTTTTGGTTGATTAGCTTTAACTGTTTTATTTATTTTCAGTCATTATCTTCTTGCTTAACTACCCCTGGCAACTATATTATTACCAGGCACCTTCTCCTGTGGACCAGGCACCTTCTACCTGTTCACTCCTCAACGTTCTCCAGCTGACTTATCTATTGGTAATTGTCTGTACCGACCACGAGCCACTACATTTACTTGTTTACTCTACGATGCTCTCCAACTGACTTTTCTATTGGTAATTGTCGGTACCGACCACGAGCAACTACATTTACTTGTTTACTCTACCATGCTCTCCAACTGAATCCCAATTTTACTGTATCTCCGAGCAGCCTTCGCCTTATCGGCTGTTTTGCCTTCGACCTGGCCAACCGGTTCTTCCTGACTATAAATCTCACCACAAGTGTCTCTTATCACTAGCTAGCAAACCATACAAAAATTGTTTGTTTCACTTTATCTTGCTTTTTATTTCACGATATCTACTGCATTATTAATATATTTTACTTTAACTTAATACTTATTCTTTTAAAATAACAACATAAAAGCTCTTTAGATTTCCATTTAAATTATATTCCTTTAGTTCTATTGCACTACTAAAATAACTTGACCATTGTTTCTTAATATTATTATTCTAATTTCTATCCTATGTCTATACATAGCAATATACATATTTATTTATTTATGTGTGTGTATCTGCTATACTTAATTATTTTCCAGGCTTACTGATTTTTTAGAATAATGAACAAACCAATAACAAAACATTCGTTTTCAAAGAGCACATTGTGTGCTACAGAACCAGTTGATTTTCTGTTTACATTCCACTGAATCAACCCGGAGTTGCCTCAGTAAATTTTCCTTAGGAAGTCGCAAATCCAGTAAAGCCGTAATAGTGAAGGCAACGAATCCTATTTAATTCCTGTAGGTATCATTACCATATTCCAGCTACAATTCTCAATTTGCATTGTTCAAAGCGTCACGTGTCTTGAACTACATTGGATTAGACAGTTAAATAAGCTTTCAAAGCCTCTAGGTTTCCACTTTAGAGATAGGCGGCAGAACTCGCATTACCTAACAATTTTGTCTATTCTCTTGTTTTTCTCCTCTCAGGCGTAAGTGATCTCTTTACGAAATGTCAGATCTTGTGTAGAGAATCCTTAAAAGTACACAATAGCTTGAAGGATGATTGTTTGTTTTGATTTTAACTAAATGTTTTAGCTCCAGTAAATCGTATACAGCCGTCTCAGCGCTGCGTGAGCTAACGTAAGCTAGCTCTGTAGCAGTTCCCGTTTGCATGGTACCGCAGCCCGGATGTCCCAAGAAGATACACTGTATAGCTATTAAGCAATTTTAATTATTTCTAGAAATAAAGGTGTGAAATACTTATTGCATGCATTTATTATCTTATTGTAGTTTGCTTGAGTCAATGAGCTGCTGAAAGGCATAAAGTAACTTTGTCAGGTAGAAAATCCGCAGATTAATAATCATATTGTGGTTAAATGATAACTTTTTGATATAAAATGAATCGCAAATATTTTGCAATTTTATGTTTTTTTATAACCAAAAAATAATACTATTTTAAAAAGTTCGGGACGCAGCAAATGCGTTATGGTAGCGAATTTTTGTAAAAATGTTTTTAATGGAAAATATGTCTTGTTTTTACAAGAAGGGCATTTGGTTGATAGTACAACCTACATAGTAGTAACAATGTACCATATTTCATTAGCTTTGTTGTTTCAAAAAGTACAAACATTTTCCGAAAATAAACTTTAAAACTTCCAGAAAAACTGGTCCGATTTTCCTGGCCAACGAACCTCTTTAAGCTATTTATACACCTGACAAGATATAATTATTCAAAAACAGCTTTAGGACCAAAATTGAAAAAAAAATGATAACTTCTTTTACATAAATTGCCTTCAGTAATGTTACACTAAATTATATTTTTCACAAAAATTCAACATTTTTTTTACGATAACTTACTAAACATTTATTATTCATTACCAACATATCACAAAAATTTTACAAAAAGTTATTTCTACGGAAAAACCAAAAACATTTCTGCGAAAACTTTTCAAATTCAGCCTCTATTTGAGAGTACCTGTATACGGCAGCCCGATTTTTTCGACGAGTCATACAAAGAAAAAGCTCTCTGAATGCGTCATTTCCATGGGGCTCCGTTACCTATTGAAAAAACGCCGTATCACAATTTGTGATATGTGTTTGAAATATGTGCCAAAAACGTAAAAAGTTGCAATATAATTGACATAACTCAAAAACGGTGAACGATATCAGTTTTTTTCATTACAAACATGCATTATAATTTGATGAAAAACACAAAAATGCAATAACATAAGGGGTGTTCGATTAAAAAATTAAGCGTGTATCACCAACGACTTATGGGCCTTCCTGTAATTGTCAAAATAGGTTTATAAGATACAGCTCGAAACACACTATAATTAACCTATATACTTTTTCCTCATACCTTATATAATAACGGTTACATTAAGTTTTACCCTAGAAATACGTCACCCTGTATATGTGTAGGCAGGCAAAAACTGAAACTGACCCCGTATATGGGTTTGGGTTCTAGTTCGTGCTCATTTGAAGAAATCTTTTTAAAATTCATACAACGCGGTCTTCTTAATAACAAATTTTTCTACGAATATTTGCTAAAATATAGACTTATAAACCATAAACTCTGTAGCGGAAACTACTGCCGAAACATCAGAAAGAGGATCTATTGAAATGGATTTTCCGAAAACATTTTAGTAAAATGAAGGACAGTGATGGTTGAAGCTGAAACTTAAGGCTCTCTGAAACACACTTATCAAGAGATTTTTTCAACATAATCCGCATTTTCTCCAAATTCGTTGTCTGAAAATTGCAAATTTTGACGTTTCAAATCACGACTTTGACGTTTCAAGAATAAAAATTATAAAATTTTCAAAATAATTTTTCTACTACTTCTTGACACTTTTGCGCTAAGAAAACTCAACCGTTGTATGTAATATTCAATTGGTTTTGTTAATCACATAAAATATCTTGTTCTTGTGCTTTCCTTAAAAAAAATTTAAATGCCTCTAACTTCTTTTTATTTCAACTTAGAGATCGTAATTTTGGTGTGTACGGTAAGTTTAACACTAGAAACGTATATGTTAAATTTGATTGTCATAGCTCTGTCATTTTCGGAGGTAAAAAAAAATTGCGAAAGAAAACTCAACATTTTCCCGGAGAAACTGGTCCAATTTTCCTGGATGACGAACTTATCCAAGCTACCTACAAAAGGAAGGTACATGCCAAATTTCATTAAAATCTGCCCATTATTATTAGATATTAGAGTTATCGCTGTGATATATATATATATATATATATATATATATATATATATATATATATATATATATATATATATATATATATATATATATATATATATATATATATATATATATATATATATATATATATATATATATATATATATATATATATATATATATATATATATATATATATATATATATATATAAACACATATCTTCTTATTAGTGAATTTTTCGTTTTACGGAAAATTCGTTAAAAGTCTGGAGGCAGCAGGTGCGTTATGGTAGTGAATTTTCATAAAAGATTTTATTAGCAAATATGTGACTTTTTTAAAAAGCAGGCATCATTTCCTTACCAGTAGAAGCTGTATAGGCAAAACAATGTACCTTATTTCATCAAAATAACTTTATTGTTTGAAAATGTACAAAAATTTTCCGAAAATAAACTTAAAATGTGCCCGAAATAACTGGTTTCGCGGCCAACGAACCTTATAGGTTAATAGCAAATTATGCTATTCCAATTTGAAGCATTTAATGAAAATTCGCTACCATAACGCACTTCCTGCGTTTCAAATTTCTTTTTCTTCAAACATTATATTTCGATGGAAAATGCAAAAATTCAATAATGTACGGCGTGTTCGATTAAAAAAAAAAAAGAAATGTGTAACACAAATAACTCATGGGCCTCCCTGTGATTGTAGAAACAATTTTTTAAGGTGAAGCTCAACACACCCTATAATTAACGTATACAAATTTTTTAGTATCTTGTATAATAACGGATACATTGAGCTTTATTGATTTTTTACGAAAATTCGCCAAAAATTATATACCATTAAACGATAAACTATATAGCTAAAACTATTGCCAAAGCATCAGAGCAAGGGTCTACTTAAAATGAATTTTGCGGAAATATTTTAGTAAAATGAAGAACAATGACGAGGGAAGCTGAGACTTCAGGGTTTCTAAAACATTCTTCTTGCGACATTTTCTCTATATAACCCATATTAGTTTCAGGTTGTTTGCCTAAATGTTGCCAATTTTTACGTTTCAAATCGCCACTGTGACGTTTTGAGGAAACTCCATTTTTTTTTAAATGCCTATAACTTTTTTGTCTTTCAACTTGCAGATCTAGATTTTGGTATGCAATTTACTTTTAATGATATATATATATATATATATATATATATATATATATATATATATATATATATATATATATATATATATATATATATAAACAATAAAAATTGAAACTGACCCGGCATACGTGTTCCAGGAGACCTACTTCGCGCTCGCTCATTTGAAGAAATGTTTTTAAAATTCAAAACTAGCGATCTCCTTATTAGTGATTTTTTAAAGGAAATTCACTTAAAACACAGTAACACATGCCATGTATTATGATCACAAAAATATATGTGTGTGTTTTGTTTCTTTAACGTCGGCCTATTTCCGCAACTATGGCCAATCGCCGACGCCAGGGAGCAGTTTCACCTCACTATCCTCGAAATTTTGCCGAACCCCTGTCTTTCTGTAAGGAGGGTAGGGATCTTTAACGTACCCAACATCGCATGGACACGGGACCGACGGCTTTACGCCCCCTCCGAAGGGCGGAACGTGCAGACATTCAACTTGCTCAAATACAATGCCAGAACCTCGGTTGATGTTAATGTTACAGTTTGTACTGAAAAAGTGTAAGGAGTAACCTGGGATCGAACCCAGTACCCTAGGGTTCAGAGGAACACGTTCTTACCCCTGAACCACCGAGGTTCTTACAAAAATATATAAAACTTGTTTTGTCAAATAGAATAACACAATAAAAGCTAAGAGATCTAAAATTTTAAAAAAAGTATTATTACTCTTATTATAAAAAAAAAGAAACATAATTATAAAAATAGACACCTATCAAAACATAGGAATCGCTTCAAAAGCAAAAAGTAAGTACACAAGGACATACAATATTACTTCACTAAAATTTCAAACAAAAAATTTAAACCTTTTCCCAGATATGCTCTTGTCACACTTTGAAAAACTCACCCTGTATAGAAGCAAATGGGGTTTAATCCACCTATTTTTAATAGACCTCAAAAAAGAGAGTTCTATGTTCGTCTGTATTTTTTTTATGTATGTTCACCGATAGTTTCGTCAATTGTGGACCAATTTTAAAAAATATTTTTTTGGCTGAAAGGGAATGCTCGTCAGGTGGTCCCATTTTCACCAAGTAAGAGTATGATGGTGGGATCTACGGGAAATCGAGGGAAATCCTCTTATAATATATGTAACTTAAGTTCTACTGTAATACGGCACTTTGATTATATTTTAGCAGTTTTCTCAAACCGTACTCGCTACCAATAGATATTTACACTTAAAATGGAGAGATAAACAAACTTTTAAAAAAATTACACCGATTTCAAAATAGGCACTAAAAAGCGAAAAATAACTAAATTACAGGTCTAATTCAAAAGACAAACATTGATTTCAATGAAATATTATTATATGCGCTCCTTACTTACTTGTCGAAGTCGGTGCCAAGCCCGAAACACAATAATACTTAGTGGGATAAACAGCTTGATTAAAAACGGATTATAATTCTAATTAAATATCTAATTATGTTGTTAGTGATCAAAAACTAACCCACGCTCACGTATTGCATCGCGTGCGCGAAGAAACTTGCGATGTGGCGGAAGTGGACCTTTACTATCTACCTACTACCTAATTGGTATGGCATCGACTTCAAGCAGATAAGTAGGTAGCGGATATAATGTAGCCGTAGTAGTAGTAGCAGTGGTGGGGAGGCTAACGCCAGGGAAGTAGGCCACAATGGGCCCTTTTTGCCAACCCCGGCAACCCAGCAACCATGCTCTACTCTTCCGCGGTTCCATCACCAAACCGCCTCGACCTCGAAATGAAGGCCATGACGGTCTCCATTGAACGTAACTTACCTGGTTCCTCTACAGAGTCTTCGAACCGAACAATTATGTTCGAAGACTCCCGAAAGCCTCGCATTCACACAGGTAGTGGTAATACGTCCCTTCATTCTCGCCACATTCCTGGCAAACAGGATCTCTTTCGACACCTATCATTGTGAGGTGTCTTCTAAGAGCGCATTGGCCTGTCAGAACCCCAATGATGCGGCGAAGCGCGGGTCGACTCCTACCGAGAAGCCAGACAGTCTTGTCTCTGTCCGTCCCTTGCCTGCCTACAGCCACCGACCGACCTCCCGTGTCTCTCCACAGTCTCCTCAGTCGATCTGTCTAGGGCGACGAAGACCGCCTCCCTACTTATGCATATCGCAGGCTTAGATCCACAGAACAGCCGCTGGGAACCAAGCCTTGCAAGATCATTCACCACCTCATTACCCGCTACGCCACAATGTCCCTGAACCCACACAAGTTGCACCTCCTTTGTCTTGGCTTGTCCCATAAGGGCGTCAGCGCACTGCTGAACCAGTGTTGACCTATTCTGGCCGCGGAGACTGCCTGGGAGACCGCCTGGCTATCGGAGCAAATGTATACACATTTCTCAGGACTCATCCTCACATCCTGTCGATTGGCTACAGACAGGATAGCGTACACCTCCGTTTAGAATTCCGTCTTATATGCGCCCAGAGCATAACTCTCGCGCACCCCCAGGCTGTCGATGTATATTGCAGCTCCGGAGGATTGCTGCTCCTCCAGCCGCGATCCGTCGGTAAAACAGGCCAGGCCTGCGGGCTGGAATGCAACCTCGTTTTCCCTCAACTGGCCTAGTCAACCTAATATTGTTCTTTGCATTCCGTACCTTGATGGTGGAAAGCGGAATTTCCTTTTCCATCTCCTTGGCGACTCTTGCATGTCCTATTATTGCTCCCTCTCCGCACCAGTTTCCAAAGTCTCGCATTCTGAGATACGACGCCATAGTCTCCCTTCTGATACAGATGAGAAGCGGGGGCAGCATCAGCAAGACATCTAGCGTGGCTCAGGGTGTCGTCCTCATAGCGCCGATAATACTCAGGATTGCCAGCCATTGAAGTTTGACCAGCTTTTGGGTAGCAGTTTGGTTCACACCTCACCACCAGACCAACGCCCCGTAAAGGACTCTCGACCTGACGATCGCATTGTAAATCTAATAGAGGGTCCGAGGGTTAAGTACCCAGGTCCTCCCTATCATGCGAGAGGATCGCTAATCCCTTCCTTACTACTCGTTATATTTACGACCCCCATGATAGTTTGGAGTCCAGGACCACACCAGAATATTTGACTTCCCGCAGTAAAGCTAAAGGTTTTTCAAATAACACCGGTGCCCTGGACCCCTCCAGATTCCTCTTCTTGGTGAATAGGATCATGTCGGTCTTCGCTGGGTTTACGGAGAGTCCCAGCTCACCACAACACCTTTCAATTATGCTACAGGTAGCTTGCATGCACGCACAGACGACGCAGAGGAATTTGCTGGTGACTAAGACCGGCCGATCTTCAGCGTACGCCTGGGAGTAGAAGCCATTCTGGGAGAGCCGCTCAATGAGGCCGTCCATGACCAGACACCATAGTTGAGGCGAAAGGCAGCTGCCCTAAGGACAGCTGTCCATCACTCCAACGCCCAGCCCTCGCCCTCTCAAGGTCAGCGAAACTCTCCTCTCCTCTAACATTCTCGCCACCCAACTTATTAGGGGCCTAGGTGATCCCCTGGCCTGTAGGGCGGCACAGACCGCATCCGTCCTTGTCCTGTCAAAGGCCCCCTCCACTTCGAAGAACACAGCTAATGTGCTCTCCCTGTAGTGTAGAGAAGCGTATATAAAAATATTTCATTTAAATTAATTTTTATCTTTTGAATTAAAACTGTAATCAAATTAATTTTGTTTTTTAGTGCGTATTTTGAAATTTCTTTATTTTTCTTTTGAAGTTTGTTTATAAGTTATAAATTTCTGTGTATCAATTTGGCAACATATTTTGAAATCAACCTGTATATTGATTTATATCGCCGCAGTCAATAAGTACCAAACGATGTTTTTGCTCCACATATTATTTCGAAATTTGTTGACTGGACAATTTTGTAGATGCAGATTCTTCGTTATCAAGTCTAATAATCATTTTCTGTAGTTCCGATACCACATTCCTTTAATTAAATTACTTAGAGAATTGATACAACATTTGTTCACGTGAAATCCTGTGGCTGCAGCTGTTGCTGAAGTATGTGTTAGTTGCTATAAAACTTTACAGCTTGTTATCTAACTCAACGTGATTTCAAAGTAGATGTGTTGCGTTAAAGTTGGAATTTGGTTCAGAACATGTTCGTTAATAAATAAAGTGCGTACACAAAATGCTTTATGGTAGCGAATTTCGATTAGAATGAGTTTACATCAAATAATTTTTAGCAGCAAATAATGTCGCAGCATGGTTTTATTGGGGTTAGCGGCACGGATAGTGCTCTCAGTGATTTTGTGTGCCAAATTGTAAGTGCTGTAGACAAAATTAATGGGATATTGCTCATGAATTTCTCCAGCGCCTTCGATTTTTTAGTTCACGAAATCCTGCTGCATAAGTTATATCGATATGATGTTAGAGGATTGCCATATTTGCGGGGCATAACTCAAATTGTTAAATGATCAAATTATGCCATCAGTAAAGCAATGCCTGTAAACTTGGAAGTACCGCAGAGTTCCATTTTGGGCCCAGTGCTTTACCTAGTGTACGCAAATGACCCATCCCTCTTTTTAACTGCATTGATGGGTGATTCTCCGAAAATTAGACTTTTTTCTCTAATCGCTTTTATTTAGACGTTTTGCCGTTCATTTGGGGTTTTTATTTGCTACCCGATCTAATAAAATGGTCATTATTTTGCTCTTAACCATAATTGGTAATAACTATATCTGAATTGCAATTTTTTCATTTTTGTATTAAAAAAATATCATTCCACTGGATTGTAATCAGTAGAACCTTTCATGATTTGACTGCAATAAAAAGTATAATTAATGTTCAAATACTCTAATTTTATATTATAACATTAATATAGAAAACACATCATTGCATAACCAAAATTTTTATTGCACAAAAATTTTAACAATTTGAACTGATATAATAGAAACCTGTAATTGGTCTAAGTACATCACTCCTCTAGATGCTGCGATTGATTCATTATTTGGTAAGCAGATTGCCAAAGGACTCCAGGGGGCAAGCAGAGGAAGTAGAAACAACAACATAAACTTTCGATGAAGCTTTCCCCAAGACCGCCATGCGCGGTATAGAGCCGCATCTTGCACGAGGTGACCCTGCTTATAACTAAACATGATGGATCTGGACGTGGAGGTCGAAAAAAAAACTCCCCCAATCCACGGTGTGGAATCAGCTTAGCACATCTTGTGCGAGTGTAAAGCTCTGGATCGCAAGAGGCAACAACTGATCCTCGGAGAGCCTAGAACGGAGACAGGGCAATATAAATCTTCACCCTACCAATTTCTTTGCAGACTAGTTAAAGACACAGTGATTTTGGAATGGGTGGAGTAGAAAAGACAAAGAGCATGCACAATAAGCCAAAGGCTGCGGTGCTATCGGGGCGGCAAAGACGCGGACGAGCTCTAAGGGATAAAAAAATCAGATGGCGTCAGCCTTGCTTTGTTTTTAAAAACACTTGCTTGTAACTACCACCTGATAGGTAGAAGTTACACACAGGCGATAATTGTATAAATTACAGCGTTTTCTCCGAAACACTACAAGTTTGGTGTTGTGTCACAGGCAGGAGGATCATTACTCCGGTAAGTACGAAAACGTTTTGTCGAAATAAAATATATTTCACTGCAATCAAACATTGAGAACTGTTGAACAGCTTGTTGATCGGCATATTATGAGGTTTTGTGAATCAACCACAGATACATATGTGTGAAGAAAATAAAATAACGTCATTCCTCTGGCATCATTCCTCTGGAACTACGAAACCCAGAGGAAATATTCGCTGACCAGAGGAATGACACGAGCCTTCGATTATAGATAGAAAAAAGTTACCCTGGAACTTGCTAGGAATTTTTATCTACTCAGTAGTACATCAAGTCTTTTGCACTTTTCTTATAACTTTTAAGGTTTTCTGGTACTATAATAACGACCTTATCTCTAGAAGAGAAGCTGCGGAAGAAAATATATGCAAAAAATAGATATGGAAGACTCCGGAATTATCCTGAAGGTAAAGAGATACTGAAAGAAAAGTAGCGTCATCAGTTGGAAAGAAGAAAAAGGGGAAATTTGTTACACCTATATGTCCCCTGTGGGTCTGGACACTAACTAAAAGAATAGGCCCAAGGTAACTCGTGTCTGTCGTAAGAGGCGATTAATCGGAGTGAAGCTGGTGGTAGTGGACTTTTCTTTACGTGATAGTAAAGGATTTTTTTTCACGCCCGAGGAGGTACCACCCCTTACATCAAGTCCCAACGGACGTTTCTGGTTCTGATGTATGAGTCGGTTTCCCTTATAAACAAAACTGATGATGGGTCCTCCTTGTACAAAAGATTCCGGAGATAAGATACCCCTCCATTCGGATCTCCGGGAGAGGGGTGTACAGGGGGCGCCGGCACCAAGATTTAACATATCCTTCTCGAATATATGTGGCCTAAATTCTGACCCAAACTCGGTCCACGATGTCCTCCAGGATAATAGGCCCAAGTCCTCTTCCTCGCCGAAACCAAAATCAGTGCCAAAACAGCCACTAATCACCTTAATTTCCCACAAGCTTAAGCTTATTTGTATTGTACCTTGTAAAATGTATGTTAGAAATATATATATATATATATATATATATATATATATATATATATATATATATATATATATATATATATATATATATATATATATATATATATATATATATATATATATATATATATATATATATATGTATATGTATGTATCCACACGATAACTCAAAAAGTTATTATCCGAGAATCTTTATTGCATTAATAGCTTGGATGAGTTCTATTTTCAAATTAGACAGCCCGTGTATTATTTCATATTTAACTACAGATTATGTAATTTTAGTTTTATGTATTTTAACAGCAGATTTTCCTGTAAAATATGTAAGTCTGTTTTCGCAGAAATCATTTTTAACCGACTTCAAAAAAAGGAGGAGGTTCTCAATTCGACTGTGTGTTTTTTTATGTGTGTTACCTCAGAACTTTTTTCTAGGTGAACCGATTTTGCTGATTCTTTTTTTATTTGAAAGCTGGTGCTTCTCGTGTGGTCCCATATAAACGTGATCGGGATCTGACCAGTAGTTTTTGAGTTATCCTTAATAATGCGTATATAATTGATTCGACTACATTGATGATGATTGTGGATCACACCGTTGCGCTTCCGTCTAATTAAATCAGATATAAAGCTTCAGATTCACTAAAAATAAACAAATAAACAAAAATTGTAACAAAATGGAAAACCGACTTTACAAAAAAATATTCTAAAACAAAAAATGCACTAAAAAGTAAAAAATAATTGCGTATTCTTCTGTCTACAACTTACAATCAACTTATTTTTCCACTCAATGTACGATCAATGCATTTACCACGCAAGAATGTAGGTATCCACTCAAACTTAACCTCTAACTCCACACATACCTATGACTAACAGACAATTATCAAAATATTTATTTAGAGTTCACCTAAGCAGAAAGTTTTAAATATATGTGTAGACTGCTTAAAAGACAATCAAATTATTAGGATCATATAATGTAAAATTATTGTTATTTTTGGAGTCGGTGTCAGCCAAGATGGGTTTGTAATTACTTAACCTGAAATGTCTTACTATATAACAATTGGCATACACACTTTACACGCATAGACGCAGCACACAGTGCGGGCGGGTCGATTGCGCGCGCGCGCCCGGAAGAATGGTTGGAGGGGTATAGCCGAGTGAGCGAGTCAAACTCGTACGCAAATTCGTTTGTAAAAAGGTTTAATTAGGTATTGGTATATTGTCGTTTCAAGGTCCTAGGATATTGTCACAGTATATTGTATAAAATTTAATTTGTAAAATAGATTTCATAAGGAATTCTCGTATTATTAATGTAAGGTATATTGTCGTATTTCCTTGGCTGACACCGACTCCAAAAAAAAAAACAATAATGTTACATTATATGATCCTAATAATTTGATTGTCTTTTAAGCAGTCAACACATATATTTAAAACTTTCTGCTTAGGTGAACTCTAAATAAATATTTTGATAATTGTCTGTTAGTCATAGGTATGTGTGGAGTTAGAGGTTAAGTTTGAGTGGGTACCTACATTCTTGCGTGGTAAATGCATCGATCGTACATTGAGTGGAAAAAATAAGTTGATTGTAAGTTGTAGACAGCAGAATACGCAATTATTTTTTACTTTTTAGGCCCTTTTTTGTTTTAGAATATTTTTTGTGAAGTCGGTTTTCCATTTTGTTAAAATTTTTGTTTATTGTCGTATTATTGTGAAATGTGTTTATCAAGTACTGTTTAATAGATTATTGTAAAAAAAAGTGTTTGCAAATTCACATGGAAAATCTATTTTTGAATTTTCGTTAAAAGTAATTTGTTTAGCAGATTGAGTAAAATATGTTACCTAGCTAGTTTTCTGAAAAAGAAATATATAAATTTTGTGAACACTTAAGCCGAGTTTCGTAAGAAAATGGTTAATTTTTGTGAAATTGGTTGTTTGCGAATTTCTGTGTAAATTAAAAAAAAATGTTGAAAAGCTTTTTGTGAATAATTATATCTTGGCTAGTTTTTATGTAAATCGCTTGAATTGGTTCGTTGTCTAGAAAATCGGATCGGTTGTTTCTGGACAATTATATCTATTTTCGGAAAATGTTAATATTTTTTGAACAATAATGTGTAACACGATCCTACCTTGTTTACATGGATACCTTAACGTGATTGTAATATTTCATCCCCATAGAAGCATGCAGGGTACGCCAGCCCTATCGGGCCAGTTTTTCTAAAATAAAATAAAATTCCGAAAAAAAAAATTTATTTCAAAAAAATAACCAATCATTTTGATCAAATTTGGTTGGTATGTTGCCCTCGTAAATACCTTACTCCATGAATACTCAACTTTCCAGGTTTATTGAAAATTGAGTTATACAAATTTGAAGCATTTAATGAAAATTCGCTACCATAACGCAATTGCTGCGTCCCGAAATTTTTATTTTCTCAGCATAACAGATTAGGTCGATAACTTAATAGTGTATTATAGATTATCTTGAGGAATCTCTCTTGGGTAATTTCTAGGTTCTTCATCTGCGAACCCAGAGAAAGTTTTCTTCGCAAAATGACCTAGGGAATCACATGCTAGAATATTAGCACACCATTAAGAAACAGCCTGTATTTTCACCATTATACGCTATTAGTACAGGCAATAGAGAATTTGTTTCTGCATTAAATTACAGGAGTTATTTTTTTTGATACATAGGTTCAGAATGACGTACTGAATATAAAAACACAAAATCCTTACAAATTAGGAGGCCGGAAGTGCCGCCATTTTGAGAAAAACCGTTTTGGTCTATATCTCCATAACTGTGCACTTTAGGTCAAAAATGGTAATAACCTTTATTGTAGATAATTGTATTTCTCATCTTTTATGATAAATAATTTTTTTTGTATCACTCACCGTTTACAACTTATACGACTATTAGCATTCATTTATTGACTTTTTTACCTATATCTTTGTTAATAATTGTTTTAAAAAATAAAATGCTTATAACTTAACTTTTCAATCGACAAATTTCCCTACAATTTTTTACTACTTTTTTTTGTAAAATTATTATTAGTGCATTTTCTTTAAAAAAATTCACCAATGAGGAGACCCCGAGTTTTGAATTTTGAAAAAAAAATTGAAATAGGCGCTAATTATATCTCCTAGAACACATACTCGGGGTCAGTTTTAATTTATATATATATATATATATATATATATATATATATATATATATATATATATATATATATATATATATATATATCACACACCGATAACTCAAAAACGAATGGGCCGGTTTTAATTAAATTTGGTAAAGACCTTCCACTTGTAAGTGGCTTGGATAAGTTCGTTATCCAAGAAAATCGGCACAGGTTTTCCCGGAAAATTTTGTGTTTTCTTTCGAAAACAAATCATATCTCCGGAAATAACAAAGTAAGGGCAACTAAATTTGGTACACGGTTTTACGTCATTATAGGTAAATTACGTACCAAAATTTAGGTCTGTAGGTTCAAAGAAAAAAAAGTTATAGTCATTTAAAGAAAAATAAATTGGGGTTTTCCTCAAAACGTCAAAATCGCGAATTAAAACGTCAAAATTGGCAACATTTACGCAAAGAACCTGAAACTAATATAAGATATGGAAAGAAAATGTCTTAAGAAGAATGTTTTACAAAGCCTGAAGTCTTAGCTTCAACCGTCATTGTCCTTCATTTTACTAAAATATTTACAGAAAAATTTGGCGATTGAAAAGTGCAACATTTAACGCGTTATAACTTTGAAAATATTGATTTTAGAAAAAAAGTTTTCAGTTAAAATTGTAGGAAATTTGTCGACTGAAAAGTTAAGTTATAAGCATTTTATTGTTTAAACAATTATTAACAAGGATATAGGTAAAAAAGTCAATAAATGAATGCTAATAGTCGTATAAGTTGTAAACGGTGAGTGATACAAAAAAAATTATTTATCATAAAAGATGAGAAATGCAATTATCTACAATAAAAAAATTACCATTTTTGACCTAAAGTGCACGGTTACGGAGATATAGACCGAAACGGTTTTTCTCAAAATGGCGGCACTTCCAGCCTCCTAATTTGTAAGGATTTTGTGTTTTTATATTCAGTACGTCATTCTGAACCTATGTATCAAAAAAAACTGTAATTTAGTGCATTATGGACAAGAGTAACGGGCTCCTCTATTGCCTGTACTATATGTCAAATTGCTTTAATAAAATGTCCGCACATCGCCTTACAAATATAATAAACCTTCAATAATCTCGTCTATCATGTTTATTAGAACAAATTGATAAATTCTGCGAAGTTATCCACTTACTTATATCAATCAAGTGATCAGTTTACACGTATATTGGAAGACATCGACGGTATTTCACCCTGGTAATAACTGCAGACCTCTCTAGGTGTAAATGATTGGCTAATATGTATACATATTGACAAAGGGTTGGGCTCAAGCCTATTCTTTTATTATTGTCGTGTCGTTTGCCTTAATTAGTATAATTTATTATTCTAATTAAACGCCGACGATGTCTTGTAGGAGATCTATTGAGGTGTTTTATGGGAATACTCAGTATGTGTTAGTAGTTGTTTACAGTCAGCACACACTTTGCAGACGGTGTCATTTGGCTTTAAATGTCGTCTAATGCTTGGGGTAACTGTGGAGTTGACCTACTGAGGCTACATTATTTTCCAGAGAATTTTGAGCGATGTATTCCAAAGGAGAGGCTTTTTCTCTCTCTTATTAATCGAAACATTTCCATTAGATCCATTCCGTTAATCTTTTTAGTCCATTTAAGAAAATTTTGGTAATGAAAAAATGGCTTAAGAAGTAACAATATAAAGACTTCTTTAGATATGCACAAACTAGCCCCCTGGAAGTCACATCTAGGGTAAGTTCCAATTTATGTACAGGGTGTAAACAAATGGGTGCAAAAAGATTCAGGAGGTGATTCTTTGTTCAAAATTAAAAGGGCCTTTCATATAAAAAACGCATACACCTTCCTCCTGTGGTGATACGATCTCTTAAAGGGGGTGCCAGATAACAGTTTTTAATTATTTTTTTTTCTCAAATATATAAGAAGGGACAGAAATTAAATTAGGCAGATGTTGTATGCTTTCAACAAGGCACTCAGTGGACAGTTTGTTAGTTTTCTCTTAAGGTCGTAAGTGGTATAAAAAGCCACCCCTAGAACTTGTTTTACACGTAACTTTTTTTCTTAGAGCTATATCGCCATTTCAAAATACTTTTTAAATAGCTTGAATCATTTTTAACAAAAGAGGTGTGCTCCATTTTTTTAATAAATTTAACGATTTCTGGGGAAAACTGATTTAAATTCGATTGGTTTGCATAGGTTGAGATTTTGTAATTATACAAAATATGATTTTGTATCAAAATAAATAAATAATTATTGAAAACGAACTACGTATTTAACATTATTAACTAAAAAAGTTCGGGACGCAGCAAGTGCGTTATAGTAGTGAATTTTCGTAAGAATTGTAGACTATTATTATACGGCATATGACTAACATTAATACTTTAAACTTACACAGACTATGAAGATTGATTTTAGAGGTCCTAGTACGCGCATATTTGAAGAATTCTTTCGAATACCGATATCCCTCTATTATCAAAAAAATATTGTGTTATATAAAGCAAATGAATAAAATTTTGCTATATCTACAGATAGTGTAAGTCTCTTTAAAAGAAATTGTATTACAAATTTCATTAAAATTACAAAAGCTTTCCAGAAGGAAACTTTATTCATATTTAGAAAAGTAAAGTATCTGCCAAATTATAAACGTTTTAGTCAACCTAATCAAACCGGTTTTTTGAAGATCAACAATAACACAATATCTAGTGAAAATTACAATTACAGAATCAAAGGTGACAAAGTTATTCAGACGTTTTAAATAAAAATGAGATCTAGTTCAAAACGTATGAAATCTGTACACCATTGTTTCTCCAAATGGCAAAATAAAACAAAAAGAAACCATAGATTCTTCGAGCCGGAATCGATTACGCAACATTCTGCGTAGACGACAAGCACGCTACCACAGCTATCAAGGATGCGTTAACTAACGTTTTGATTACATGCTACTTGGCGCCGGTTTCATGTCGCTTTGTCGGCCTATACGACTCTCTGTTAGTAGGTGCAATAACTATCGAACTAATTGAGATATCATCTTTAAATGTTGGTGTCCAGTTGGCACCCGACAAAGAAATGCTTCCTTTTTTTGGGTAAGATCGCTTCAGGGGGTGGGGGGAACAAATGAGAGGTGACTTTTTTATTTTTTTATTTCAACAACACACCACGAGAGCCTAAATACTATCGTACCGTGTATGTCGACATGGAGGAAAAAGGCAACTTGTTAATTCTGGACTTAAAGGTTTGGGGGTTCGGAGGAGAAAGAAAAACAGGTGCTGGCAAGAAATTCCATTGGAAGTCCTCGGGACAAGAGTGCAGGCATAACAAGATGTTCTATGTCTGGTGACCTGGACAGTAAAAGCGTGCAATCGCTCTGTTCCACTAGTAGATCTGTTGGGGGCAGCAGGTGGAGGAACTATGGAAGAAAGCTCCTCTGAGAAGCGCCCGTGCAGATATCTATAAAAGAGAGAGAGAGAGAGAGAGAGGTCACCAACTGCACGTCGGTGGGCAAGGAATCATTTTAGAGGCGACTGAAAGTAGATAAATAGGTATAAAGTTGCTCAGAAGCGCTTTGGATCCTTTCTTGGGGACGGGTTGTACTCGAACAGTTTTCCAGTCACTAGGGAATATGCCTTTATTGTAAGATGTCTGAAACAGACGAGTCAGCAGACGAGTCAGGACAGGAGCAAGTTCTGGTGCGCATTTTTTGAGAATAATTGATGGGATCTCGTTAAGGCCAGGGGCTTTGCTGGTATTAAGATAAGAGAGCACCTTTCGTACCTTTTTAGTTTTGAAAATGATATCCGTCATTTTATGCGCGACATTGGGGACTGTTTGTGGTTGAACATTTGGAGGTGTGTTGAAAGTAGAATTTTCGGCGGACAACAAGGCAAAAAGTGCAGCCTTGTCCAGGGCGGAAGAAACAATTTCATCCCCTGTAACAAGAGGTGGGAACGTACTCTTGCAGAAATTATTCCCAATAGATTTAGCAAGAGTCCAGAAGGGTTTGCTTCCGTTGGAGCTTGAGAGGACTTTGCTTTTAATGTGGTTATTCAACGAGTTTTTTGCCTCAGAAATAATGCGGACATAGCGGTTTCTTGCGTCGTTAAACGCTTGACGGTTTTCTTAACTGGGATTGTGTAGAAGCGTTTTGTGAGCTTTGACCTTTTCAAGTATGGCCTTGTCACAGGATTTAGAGAACCAGGGCTTTTGAGTGGCTGAAGAGGTTTTTTGTGTACGTGGAGTAAATAATTCCATGGATAATTTCGGTGACGTTTTGTGACGTTTTGTGAGATATTAGAGGGGTCAGATAAAAGAAGCAGACAGACGCCTATGGAAATGAGGAAAAGTAATCCCGCATTTCGTCCCAGTTCGCGGAGTTGTAGTGCCAAACGATACGTGGGTGTGATGACTGTGTGACCTCGGGTTGCATTGCGCAGGAAGCAGTGACCATGACGTGGTCTGAGCGACCAAGGGGGGCGGTGACTGATATCTTATAGCGTTCAGGTTTTGTAGTCAGAAGGAGATCCAAGGGATTTGAGCTGCCTGTTGGGGCGCGAGGAAAGTAAGTAGGTTGCTGAACCATATTGGCTAAAGAATTGCTGACTACAAAGGCCTCTGCTGCTTTCCCTTGTGGATCGGTTTTTGAAGATCCTAGCCATTCCTTATTATCAACATTGAAGTCACCAAGGATAGTGACCTCAGAGGAAGGATATTCAGAAATCATATGGTCAGTTTTTTCAGAAAGGTACTCGAAGAGCTGGACAAAGTTGTTGTCAGAAGGTGAACGGTAACAGATGAATTTAGTTGCAGCCCTGAGAGACAGTTTCATCCAAAGTATGTCTTTTCTTCCATCTTCTAAATTGGGGAGTTTGGTGCAGCGTAGACTGCTACGGACGTATGCGCACACGCCTCCACGCAATCTAAAGGAAGTAAGGAGCTCATATCCCGGGAAATTAAGGTGATTAGTGGTTGTTTTGGCACTGATTTGGGTTTCAGTGAGGAAAAGGAGTTGGAGCCTATTATCCTGGAGGAAGTGGTGAGGTTAGAATTTAGGCCACATATATTCGAGAAGAATATGTTAAATCTTGGTGCCGGCGCCCCCTGCACACATCTCTCCCGGAGATCCGAATGGAGGGGTATTTTATCTCCGGAATCCTTTGTACAAGGAGGAGCCATCATCATTTTTGTTTATAAGGGAAACCGACTCATACACCAGAGCCGGAAACGTCCATTGGGACTTCACCGGCCCCTTGATGTAAGGGGTGGTACCTCCTCGGGCGTGAAAAATCCTTTACTATCACGTAAAGGAAAAGTACATTACCACCTGCCAGATTTGGTAAAAATTGGCATTTTTTTGTTGTTAAAACTGAGTAACATAATGTTTCAGAAGTGTATGGGTACTGGAATACGAATATATTCTTTGTGGTCAAGTCATGGAGATTATTACAGCTATGCGGAAGTTGTGATGCAATTTGCATTACTATTTTTGCATGCACTACATAATGCTGGGCACGTTAAAATCTCTACTTACCTTATAGAAAGGTGGGATTTCCAGGATAGTAAGATGAAACTGCTCCCTCATGTCTGTAATTGGCCATAGTCACGCAAATAGACCGACGGTAAAAAATGAGTTCATGCCGAGGTTTTAAAGTTAAAAATGGTATTTTTGTTCGCCGAATAATAATTTAGTTTATATATAGGAATATACTGAATTAGTACACGTCCATTTTAACATTTTCTTCAAGAAATCTTAAATAAAGTCTGAGAGAAGCTTAGGATGTCTGACATGATTCTCCTCTCAACCAATCTGAGCTTGATTAGAAAACTGTCATGTCAAAGGAGAGGGCAACGAAACAGCGGACGGAGCTTTCGTTGTTATTTTAATCATGTCTCGTGTATGAGTAGACGTCGTTGTGGCTCTCAATAAAAGGGAATATGAGAAGATCTGATTATACAGCTTGCTTACTTACAACGAATACAGTATGTAATGTAATGTAATGTACTATCTAATACCTACTCTACATTATATCCTAGGTTGTGCAACGCGACGTAATCATAGGTAATAGACGTTGCCGGTATTCTGCAACAACATACTCGTGTTACGTAATGAGGTGTTTCATTGCAAGTAAATGTAGAATGCAATTCAAGGACAGACGGCAACAAAAACCTTACATGTGGACCAGGTTATAAACAATAGAATGCTGAATGTTTGCATCTTTAATAAATAAATAAATATATATATATATATATATATATATATATATATATATATATATATATATATATATATATATATATATATATATATATATATTTATTTATTTAAAACTGCCTGCGATTTCGTGTCAAATATATCAAATACTATATAATGACAATACGGGACACTCCAATGGTCTTTCATTGGTGATATTTGTGACAAGTATACTAGCGGCACCTCGCGTGAAGTACTGACAACTGAGCGGGTAATTTGAATTGTATATTTACCTGCATATTCTTAATTTAGATAATTGGTTTATTATAGATAAATATAAAAACTTGTACATGGCAGAACAGTGAAAATTTTCGGATTGTATAGTTATAAATAGAATTTGTATCAACAATCAGCTTGAAACCTAAATGAATTCAGCATGAATAATTCTGCAAATTTCTCCTACCAATACTCTTATTTCATCATATTTTAATGCACTACCTTGAAACTGTCGTTAAACTACTATTTCAAGGGTAGGTATAGGAATATACTGAGAGCTGTTTTTGAGGATATTAAGTTACAATCTGTACTTACCTATAAATAATTGTTCTAGATATAAATGGTAGCACAGTACTCAATTTGCTATATCTCTACCAGAAATCTGTCCTATTAATCTAATATTTTAATATATGTAACTGATATACTTAGTACATAATTAAGAAATTGTGCAGATCAAAGGTGAGACTAACTCTTACTTCCGTGAATAAATCTATTATAGAGCTGAATCTGCTATTTCTACCTGTCTCTTTAAAAGCTTGTCTTGGGAAGATAATTAAAAGCCTTTACCAAGTAAAATAATTTTAAACGTAAAAAAATGTGACAATTTATGCCATACTGAAATAAAAAAGGACACAGAAGAAGATATAAAAACAGTTTTCTTATATCATTTATTGTTAATGCAAAACTTTTTTGCCTTCATTTTTTTTATGCACTCGAAGACAAGTTATGATTGAAGCCTTTCAACCATCGGTTTACGAAGTTTATCTATAAATATGTACATGATGGTAAATATTACACAATAAATTATCTTCTGCGAACTGTACATATTGGCATAAAAGTGATTTTTAATTTGTCTTCTGCTTCAAATCATATTCACGTTTCGCCATCTTTTGGAAACCTATGAAATGTCTTTGATAGATTTAGCACGTTATAATTCGAACAATTATAGATTGCACACACCCAACCACTAACATTTATTGTAAAAAACACAGCTCAAACTTAATTATACACAGTTAAACACCAACAATTCCTAGTGTTTCACGTTCTCGAACGACGTAACATCAGTACTATCCGCTAGGGGCGCTGATATTCTTGAAACACGAAATCATCCGGAGTGTCCTGTATTGTCATTATATAGTATTTGAATACATGCTATTATGTAATACTGGAATTATCCGATCTCTATGAAAGCAACCCAGTATCCAACCGGTTTTCTAGCAAAAACTAAACCTGGGTACTCATTCAAAATCTTATATATATATATATATATATATATATATATATATATATATATATATATATATATATATATATATATATTACGAACCCCGTCTCATATAATTTGCCCCACTTATTTCAAATTTTGTTAAATTTTTAAACACATAGGGAAAGTAATTCTTAAATCACATTCTTGCTGGTAGCGCTTTATTAAAATATGTATAAAAAGACCAATATTTCTTTTATAAAACTAAAAGGAAAACAACAATTACCCTAGACTGTTGGAGAAATGGGGAAATGGTTTCAGTACGGCCACTGTTATCCCTAAAAATATATTATAAGTTTCGTGAATTTTCTTAAAAAAGATTCACTAATGAGGAGATCGCGACTTTTGAATCGGAAAAGTTAGGGATAATTTTAAATAACACAAAAAAGGGAACAAATTGACATTGGAATCGGTCAACTTGCACTCACTTGTATGTATTTAATCAATCAATATAAAACCATCTGTTGTTGAGAAAAAGTTAAAATGATACCAGAATTGATGAGCCCGATATATGATAAAAGTAGAGTTTTTATATGCACCGTTGAATTTAGTTTCGAATTCAGTCATTCTTCAGTTGTTGTTTAGTAGCTGCATTTAAAATATTGTGTTTTACCATGGAACGGCGACATTTGTCTTTAGACGAAATGAATCGAGCGGTAGGCCTTCTTCAAGCGGACATGCGGCAGAATGAAGTAGCTGAGCGGATGGGTGTTTCCCAAAGTGTGATAAGTCGTTTATGGAGGCCTTTTAGGGAAACTGACAGTCCGGCCGAGCAACATCCAGGACGGGGACGCTCTACGACGGCAGGTCAGGATAGATTTTTTGTTTAACTGCCAGGAGGCAATCTACAATTACGGCACCTAAATTGGTTACGACTCTGCAAAGGACCATTAGCCTAGATACTGTAAGAAATTATCTTCACAAAGCAAACCTCTCTAGTAGACGTACACTCAGATGTCCGCCTATTTCCAGGGGCAATCGCGCTGCAAGATTGGACTGGTGTCAAAATTATTTGAATTGGCCTGCAGATAACTGGGCTACAGTTTTACTCACAGACAGATCTAGGTTTGGTTTCCATCCGGACTCTCGTCGAATAAGGATGTGGAGACGATCTGGAAATGCGGTAGGCTTCAGACATATTCAGGAAGGTACACATACAGAGGTGGTACAATAATGGCATGGGGCGGACTGATTATTGGCGGCAGAAGCGAACTGATTTTTCCAAATCGCTTCCTAACAGGTCAGCTCTATCTGGATACCATTCTTCAACCCATCGTGCATCCATTTGCAGGCGCTGCCGATTAAAACTTCCGCCTAATGCACGATAATGCTCGTCCACATACTGCACGGATCGTAACCAACTGGTTGGATAACGCGGGAATTGAAGTTTTACCATGGACAGCACAATCCCCGGATTCGAGTCCGATAGAGCATGTCTGGAATATTCTTCAACGAAGAATTACTCCACATATGTGCAACATCCACAATGCGTTTACATGCCAGGAGCTATTGACAGCAGAGTGGGCACGTTTACCACAAGGAGACCTTGATAATCTCATTTTGTCTATGAGCAATAGATGTAGAGCTGTAATTACTCAACGTGGAGGTCATACTTTGTATTAAACTTTTTTCTCACATGCTCGGACGTTTTCGAAATATTCATAAAATATTATCTTTCAGTGTATATATATATATATATATATATATATATATATATATATATATATATTTAACAATCTTCTAGGTTTTTTGAATAAAGCATTTCATTTTATATGATGTTAAACAGTTACTTATACCACTTACACCATACATTTTTTGTTTTCTTCTTGAAACATATCTACAAAAAATAACGTGCATTTTGAAAAATATCTCTAGACTTTTTCGTTGTGTTTATATATATATATATATATATATATATATATATATATATATATATATATATATATATATATATATCACACCGATAACAAATAATCGGCCAATTTTGATAAAATTTGGTGGATACCTTCCTTACGCAAGTCGCTTAGATAAGTTCGTTAGTTGATAAAGTCAGACGAGGTTTTCGCAGAAAATTTTGTGTCTTTTTTCAGAAAAATTTTATGTCTTCGGAAATAACAAAGCTATAGCAACCAAATTTGGTTCGCGGATTTGTATCATAAAAAGCAAGCACGTGCCAAAATTTGGATCTCCAAGTTAAAAGAAAAAAAGTTATAAGCATTATAGATTTTCATCTTAAAACGCCAAAGTGGGAAGTCGAAACGACAAAACTGACATGTTCTAGATAAAGAACCTGAAAGTAATACGGGTTATGTAGAAGAAATGTTGTTAAACTATGTTCTATAATTTCACTCCTAAACGTCACACAGTCTGGGATAGACATAACTCTACTCAATGAAAGTCTTCTTATCAAGACAATAAATTTGATTAAAATCCTTACGCGTTTCGGCTGACTAGTAGCCGTCTTCAGGGGCAAATATAAAATACAATAAAAAGGTCTGTCAGTAAACGTTGTTTTCTGGTAGGCAATTGTGCCGGTTAAAGCACAATGATCTCAAGACAAACAATACAGAAATCGTAAAGGTTAAAATCTACAGTCAAACAGCAAATATGTTCAAGCCTACAGTAAAACCCAAGACAGCTACAGTAAAAAGCTAAAGGCTACAATTAAACAAGCTAAAAGCTACAATCCAGTCAAACATGCAGTTAAAGCAAGCTACAAAACATCGGAATAAACTAAAACAAAATAAGTTAATGACAAAGTGTACAAGTCAATTGCGAGATTAAACTTTGAAAAGCTGTGGAGTTAACTGACAGAACAAAAACGTAACAGGAGGCTACACAATCAAGCAGAAACCCTATGAGAATTCGTAAGGAGTTTAAAAATTTGTAAAGTGAACCAAAAAAATAAAAAACGGCATCTGTACTTACTTTTCAATTCTTGAAAATTGAAGTCAAAACTATACGAAAGGTTGACCGAGTTGGAATTTTTCATCTATTGTACCAGAGGTCCAACAACATCGCACCCGAATGTGCCAGAAAATAGATTCAGAATGTAACCTAAAACTTAGGGGATGTAAAATCTTAGCATAAGTATTTTTATTGAAGCAGTAACCACTCTTTCTTAAATGGCAACCAAAAACTGACGTATCATTACCGACCTGATCTCTACTTCTGAGGTGTTCTGACACCCTGGTGTTTAATGATCTTCCGGTTCTTCCGATGTAGACAGCATTGCAATATAAAGATAAACACCCGATTTCTTCAGGTCTGAAATATTTTCCTTGTTATGGATGAACATATTGCTGACTGTGTTCGTGGATTTGAACGAAAACTTTTGTTAAGGGATAACGGGATCTTGTCTATTAACTACAATCCGCTCCCTTCCTTCACGTCTAAGTTTAAGAAGGTTTTCGATAAGTTCGCACCGTTGGTTTTTGAGAAATACAAGCAGTTGTTACAGATGAACTATATTATTCCACACCTAGATGGCCTCCCCAAGATTCATAAAGAGGGTTGCCCTGATCGTCGAGTTGTCTCCTTCGTAGGTTGCATTTTCTATATACTGTCGAGATATATGTCTCGTCTGATAATGTCAGTGTTGGATTACCAATTACCTTACTCTGTCAAAAATTATGCAGAGATAGTGAATAGACTCACCAATATAACACTGAGAGATAATTCATTTCTGGCATCTTTCGACGTCTCCAGTCTCTTTACCAGTGTTCTCGTCAATCAGGCACTGTCACTCTTAGAGAATTTACTTGCCTCCTCTTCCTTCAGCAGTGAATCTAAGAGGGCCCTCTATGCCTGGTTTTTTAACGCGGTTGTTACTCCGTCCCGTTTTCCCTTTTCACCCGGGCGCTGGCGGTGTTTTATTATTATTATTATTATTATTATTATTATTATTATTATTATTATTATTAATATCATTATTAATAATAATAATAATAATAATAAATAGATTGCCCACTTTAGGATTGGCAATATTAATTTTATATAAATTAGGCATGGTAAGAAAATAATAATTTGCCGAAACAGTTAGTGTTTTTATTCGTAAAAATTCTTGTTGCTCAGCTAAAGCAAAAGACCGAAAAACGTCAAGAAGAACAGATTTATATAAACAAGTCCTTCTCATCTTGATATTCCAATTTTAAATATTCATATTCAGCACGAATGGTCAAAGATAAATTAATGCTGAGCCTTTACAACAAGAAAGTACAACAAAGGCTTATTAGGAAAACTGATATTACGCTATCAAAAGTGTAAGAATACTGTTTCACTAGCCAAAAGCGACTGTGCTTATTTTTCATTGAATGTTGGCTTAGAGCTAATTTTTTTGTCATTGGGTGTTGATTAAGAGAAAAAATAAACAGACGAAATGCGGTAATCCACAAGCACGAACAGAGCCTCATTTAGCAAAATGCCTAAACAAAGACTGCTGTGCACAGTTAGGCTAAGATCTAACACGCCGCAATTATCGCGAGTTTCTGAAATTAAAAGCAGGTCTTTGGAAATGAGTAATTTTATGAGATTGACGCAGTCAAAGGTGCGATAATAAGGTAGTAACAGCAGCTGGGGAGAAACTCCAATTACATCACATCAAAGAAATTATTTGTTGCACTCCTTGAAGACATTAATTTTGAGGTGGCTTTATCACAAATAAATTAAAACAAAATTAATTGGAAATCGTGGGTAATTTGTCTAATAGCTTAATACAGAAATATAAGCGGTAGTGGTTAATTGAAAGACAATTTCGATGCCGTACTGATTTAGGTCGAAAAAAGATCAGATGCACTAAAATATGATGATTACTGTAACTTTAACAATATATTTTAAAGGACGTAGAAGAGGAAAATAAATTTATATATTTTATATACGAAGATTGAGATTTTTATAGTTGGCGCAAATGTTATAACCAAAACTTAAACCAATATATTTTAGATCCGTATCATACAAAGCAAAGTGTAACATGTCGCGACTTAACTTCACGGTTAAGAGGTTTGAATTTTTAAAACAATTTATTTAATACTTTGAACAATCAATACTTAATTATTTAGTTACAAGAAAAATGAATAATATAATATACTAAAATAAGACGATCAACCTACATGTGATCTAATGTCTATGCACTCGCTGTGCTAATGACTAACTCGGAACAAGAATGAACGGTTCTACCTCTGTGAGCAGCCTCTTTATAGTCTTCCCTCCAGGCGTGGCACTATTGTCTCTGGATAAACAAGGAATCTGCTGATGTAGATTCTCACAGTGATATTCCGTTCTACTTGCACTTTGAACCTGCAAAGTTCTTGGCTCCGTTAAGACGACGGCTGACTCAGCGGTTCTTACCGTGGGAAGGCGACATTGTAGTATAACGGGCCATTGTTTGGGCTCCATTTATCTCCTCCCCTTTTTAAAGACGAAGCTATGGTTCGTTCCGGATTTTCAATGGAAATCCGGACTCGGTGGTTCCTGTTTTTGTTCCTTTATCTTCTTTGCTGGTTCTTCGTTTCTTCAACCCCATTCGGACTGCTATAGTTGTGATGGTTATTAAGACAGCTATGTACAGTAATATTGTCCATATACTCAGGTGATGGAATGGTATTGTTATAGGTCCTGGTATATTTTGTTTAATTTTTTGAAGTTGGTGTTGGATTTGATTGATGTTGTGTAGCTGTACATTTCCTAATGATATTTCGGGTACTGGTCCTGGATTTGGTTGATCTTCTGGAATTGGGGTTTCTAGTGTAGACAGGTTGAATAGTTGTTGTGTTTCTGCTGTTGCTGGGCCGGTCTTGTAGATTTTGTTGCCTATGGTTAATTGGCAATTTGGTTGCAGGTTGATTAATTTTATACCCTTGATGATGTTGGTCCACTCCTGTTCCTTGCAAGTTATTCTGGCGTTAGTTTCTTCGGGTGTTATAACTATATACTGACTGGTTCCATATCTCGAAACTGTGGTTCTATTAATTTTGACTAATTCTTGATTACAATTGTTGATAGGTTTTTGAAATTTTATTAGCTTTATTTCACATGGGTTTGGTCATTCATGGTTGTTCGATTGTCGTCTTTGCAAAAATATATTTGGTTCTTTAAATTTTGACATTCTTCATTACGATAGGCATATTGTTTACTGCTTAGGATAAGGTATTTGGTTCTGGGAATTATCATGGTAAAAAGGTGTGCTTTCTAGGGACAGGTAATGTATATCATTGATAATAATCATATTCTGATTCATCTACCAGAGGTATTTCAATTTGAAATACAATTTTGAAATTGTTTTGGACTGCTTTTATTTTAAATACTTTTTCGTATAGATTTAGATCAGTGGTTGTTATTACTTTAGCATTAGTTGCATAATTTTGTATTTTATTGATTTCTTTTATTATAAATGTTGGTTTTAGTATGGATGTGTAAAAGATTCCTAATTTTGCAAAAGTGATGGCATTTTCTATTGTTAGTGCTATTTCTTGAATATTGTTTAATAATTGTCCTAGCTGCATGAGTAACTCTAGGATCTTAATGCGATGATAGTGAGTTAATTGTTCACTTCGCAGGCTTTCTACTGTATTACCTAATTCATTTATCCTATTTACTATCGTGCCTTGGTTATGACTCAATCCTAGTATCGTTCTATTAAATTCGACGATGGCCTCGAGCATGATTGTATTTTGAGACCTAAAAAGTTCATGAATTTTATTTTGATCTGTCGTTAAGACTTCTAATGCTTGTTGAATGCGTTCCCCATCTTGTGAATCGAAGGTAACTGTATTCGCGTAGTGTCTTTTTATTTGGTTGTAGTCTCTATGTAATTGTGTCAAGTCATGTATGTGTATCAGATTCCAGTTGCTAGTCTCAGTGTATGCTGTGCCTAATTTCTTTGGTAACATGCCTGGGTTGTCTGTCAAGTCTTGTATTTGGGCTATTATTCCCGTGGCAAGGAACCATAATACGATGGTTGCTGCTTCCATTTGGCTCTGCTTGGCCACTATTTCTGCTTTAACTTGGCTCTGCTTGGCTCGAATTGGTTATTAGGCGTCGATACGCTTAAAAATCGATATGCTTTCGGTTTTCTAACCAATACTAACGACTGCGCCACTTAACTTCACGGTTAAGACGTTTGAATTTTTAAAACAATTTATTTAATACTTTGAACAATCAATACTTAATTATTTAGTTACAAGAAAAATGAATAATATAATATACTAAAATAAGACGATCAACCTACATGTGATCTAATGTCTATGCACTCGGTGTGCTAATGACTAACTCGGAACAAGAATGAACGGTTCCACCTCTGTGAGCAGCCTCTTTATAGTCTTCCCTCCAGGCGTGGCACTATTGTCTCTGGATAAACAAGGAATCTGCTGATGTAGATTCTCACAGTGATATTCCGTTCTACTTGCACTTTGAACCTGCAAAGTTCTTGGCTCCGTTAAGACGACGGCTGACTCAGCGGTTCTTACCGTGGGAAGGCGACATTGTAGTATAACGGGCCATTGTTTGGGCTCCATTTATCTCGCGTGTATTTAATAAGCGTGGCATGTCACACGCGTCAACGCCGTTTACTTTTAAGCTTCTGAATCAACCCCTTTTGTAACGTCATAGAGTCCAAGTCCCTTCAGTGACGTCAAACTCGGCGGTCGGTTACTCCACCGCACCCCAACTCAGTGGAACACGCCTGCAGCCGAGCTAACTCTGTGGCGTGTCTAAGATAAGAGAATCTTTATAAACGCTGACAACACGTGCCAGGCTCTCTTCTGTTTAAAATCAACCAAGAGATGATATCTTACAGCTAAATTTTAGTCGGAAAACAGCATGCCTAAATGGCACCTCGTTAGGAAGCGGCCTGCAACCACCCCGTTAGGAAGCGGTCTGCAACAACATCGTTAGGAAGCGGCCTGCAACAACATCGTTAGGAAGCGCCCTGCAACAACACCTCTCTAAATAAATGAAACCGCTAGGGAGGAGCCCCCTAAACAACACCGCTAGGGAAGAGCCCCCTCAACAACACGGCTTGGGAGCAGCCCTGTGATCACCACCCATAAATGATACCGCTAGGGAGGAGCCCCCCCAACAAAACCGCTAGAGAGGAGCCCCTTCAATGAGATCTTAAACAACACCTGTATAGATGCAGTCCTCGAGCAGCCCTATGATGACCACTCCGGAGGCAGCCATCTAAAACTGGAAGTTAAGTACATTATTTATCTGTGGTTTTCTTTTTAAAGTAGTGTATGCTCCACAACTCATTTTTACAGTGCTATATGCCATATCACAGTAATCAATTCATATTTTTCTTTTATTAAATTTGCTTGATTCAATTTGCTGCATTGTATAAATTCAATAACTTTTTAAATAAACTGATTTTACTCATAACACCTGACTTTCATTTGTACATCTTGAAACCTACCAACTGCAAGTGCCTAAACCCAAGCCCTGAGATAATTTGTGTCATATTATATTATGTTTATTATATATAATTATTTTCGTTATACTGCCACCCAAACAGTGGGGCATTTATTACAGTTAGTATTTGTCTAGTTACAAAAGTGTTGAAGTTTGTACGTAACACTGTCTTATATAAAATTACTACATACACACTTGGAGACTACTTCTCTGGCTTCACTGTTGGTTTTCGTTTATGAAGGAGGTAGCCAGCGCGTGAGACAACTGGAGCCAACTGAATTCTAGATATGCAACGACGTTCTTCAACGTTTTTGTAACCCGTTTCGCTGCTTGACAACATCATATGACAGAAGAAAATTTAATTAATACCAAATCATGACAACTACAAATAAAGATCTGTTGCTATGTTCTGATGTTTTGATGAAAAAAACTTTAAAAAAATAAAATAAAATAAAACAAAAATCACAGATGACTCCCTCAAAATATCTACGTGATGTATGTCAATATTTAACATAAAGATACAACTAACCTATAACAGTAATAACTATAATAACAATTACAACTATAAAATAACTAAACAATAACAGTAATAAAGCAGACTATATACAATGAAAATATCGATGCACGTCAACTCATTATATTATTACAACTTTTTTGAAAAAATGTTTGATTTGTTCAATTAGGAAGAAGAATATGTAGGTATATGTTTCAAATGAGCAAACTGATTTAATGGATTCCAGTTTCTTGAATATTCTTCCTCCTAATTAAACAAATCAAACAAAACAAATCTAACTATTTTTTCAAAAAAGTTGTAATAGGATAATGAGTTGATGTGTGTCGATATTTTAATTGTATAGATTTTGCTTTGTTTTTTCCCTTGAGGCTCGTCCGCGGCCTTGCCGCCCCGATAGCACTGCAACCTTTGGTTGATTGTGCATACCCTTAGTCTTACTCCACCCATTCCAAAATCACTGTGCCTTGAACTAGTATGTACAGAGATTGGTAGGGTGAAGTTTTATATTGCTCTGTCTCCGGTCTAGACTCACCGTAGATCAGTTGTCTTTTGCGGTCCAGAGCTTTACACTCGCACAAGATGTGCTGGGCTGATTCCTCCCCCTCGCCGCAGAGTCTGCATGTGAGGTCCCCTTCGAACCGCCCCATTTTATGCAGGTGTTTCTTGACGGTCATGTGTCCCGTCAAGAGACCTGTTGTGTTTCTGAGCTGTCCTCTGCTAAGATTTAGCAGCTCCACAGCTCTCTTTGACCTGGTTTCGTCAATTATTGACTTCCCATGTCTGAGCCCTGGACAGTCTGCTCAGTACACCTTGTGTTGGTTTCTGACCCACTGTTATTGTTTAGTTATTTTATTGTTGTAGTTGTTATTATAGTTATTACTGTTATAGGTTAGTTCTATTTTTATGTTAAATATTGACATACATCACGTTTACATTTTGAAGGAGTCATCTGAGATTTTTGTTTTATTTTATTTTCATTTTTAAACGTTTTTTGATCAAAACATCCGAACATATCAACAGATCTTGTTGTCATGATTTCGTATTAATTCAATTTTCTCCTGTCGGGTGATGCTGACAAGCAGCGAAACCGGTTACAAAAACGTTGAAGAACATCTTAGAACATCTAAAATTCAGAAGGGCTACTTGCTACAGTTAGCTCATGCGCTGGATACGCCCTTCATTTGCAAAAACAAAAAGCAACATTGAAGCCAGAGACGTAGCCTCGAAGTCTGTATGTAGTATGGACCAGTTTCACCAAGTAAGGGCAACAACAATCAATGAATTATATGAACTTACTCAGTTGAAATCTTCAGTTCTTAGATCAGCTAAATTATTTTAGTTATGTGATATAATATTTGACAAAAAAAGGGTCATTATTTGAGGGTTTGAGGTTGATTTCAGAGCCTCGGTGGTTCAGTGGTAAGATCGTGTACCTCTGACCCGCATCATCTGGATCCGGTTTTTTAAACAGCTACATTTTCCTGATAATCCCACACAAATTACTATGTAACTTTATAACAGCTCTAAGCTTCTCACACATTATCTTAAGTATAAATTGTATACACATTAGTAGATTGTACAGTGAAAATGTATTAATTATAGGAGTTTCACATTGACACGATTTTATAACCTGTAGCAAGAATATGTATGTATTTTTGTAAATATTGTTCTTATTGTAAATAAAGTTTATTGAGTTAAGAGAGATTTGTACCTCTGAATCGAGAGGTACAGGGTTTGAATCCCAGGGCTTCCCTTTCATTTTTCAGTACATACTGTACAATTAAATTTGTTTTAGTAAACCATTTTAGTGAATTTTCATTAAGAACATTCATTAATAGAGAGGTATCGATGGTAAGATTTTTGGAAAATTTCTTCAAATGAGCAGGAATTAGGGCCCTTATAACCCAAATCCAAGGTTAGTTGAAAAGTTATATATATATATATATATATATATATATATATATATATATATATATATATATATATATATATATATATATATATATATATATATATATATATATATATATATATGTATGTATGTATCCAACCGATAACTCAAAAAATACTTCACCAATCGAAACAAAATTTAGAACTTCCCTTCATTATGTTAATAGCTTGGATGAGTTCGTTAGACAGTTTCGACACTCATATACTTTCAGAAAAAAAATGCGAAAAACTGTTTGAAAACGCAATACCTTTTAAATTACTAAAAGTGTGAAACTAAAACTTTACACGCACGTAGATATCGTATCAGCGGTCCTCTCTACCAAATTTAAAATTAATGGGTTTAGTACATTCTGAGTTATAACCAAATAAAAAATAAAAAATTTACGATATACCTAACCTGAAATTACCACTAAGCGAATGCCTATAATGTTAGACAAAGTCAGGCAGATATATCAGCGTTACGCTGCTGTTGCAAACAAATGCTCCAAATTAAACTTCAAACGAACAGACGACAATAATATGTTGCAATAAACAATCAGCAAGATTGCCATTTTTCAAAACTGTCATCTGAATTTGAAGAAATCAGAAAAATATATAGTAATAAATAAAAATTTTAATGAAAGTGATGAACAATTTAATGAAAGTGATTCAATTTGTTTAAAGACTAGAACTACGTTTATTTCTAGAACTACGTTTTATTATGTATAAATATTAAGCTTCTCATTCTTCAAGGTATTTAAAACTCATCGCCCTCTCCTAGTTAAATCTGACAACGCCAGTTAGCTATTTGTTATTGTCATTAGCTATTTTGCAAACTGACAGAGAAGGGAGTCTAATTCGAGGTTATCTTCTTCTTATTCTTTGTTTACAGACGTCATAAACAAATAATAAGACTTATTGCTTACTTTTAGTTTTTAGTGACTTTTCATTATTATTTACTGTTCATGTCGTATATGGAAAATTTGAGGTAAATGAAACTACATAATATCGTGCAATAGTTTAATCTATACCTATAAATATATGTTCAGTGTAAATTATTAAAATTTTAATTTCAAAATTTTTTATTGTTTATATTTATTTATTCCATTTTCAAAGTATGTATACAGCAATAGTAAATAAATGTTGCAGCAAGTGCGTTATGGTAGCGAATTTTCGTTAAAATATTCCAAATGGTGATAATTCAATTTCCCATTAAACTAGAATCTTCAGTTTTGATGCATACTAAAACTTATATAAAAGCAGCGTGGGTATTAAATTTAAAAAGTGACACAATGAGCTTCACAAGCAACAATAAATTTGTTTTAGAAAACCATTTTTGTTATTTTCTTTTCAGAAACTGTTTCGATTGAGTGGACTAAAACGGATCATCCAAGCGACTAGTAAGGAAAAATATCTGCCACGTTTATAATTTGGCAGGTACATTCGTTTTGTAAATAAAAATTAAATTTTCGGTAAATTTGGAGATTAGCGCACGGGGGCTTTTTAGAAAAAAAATCAGAAAGATGCTTAGATCTCCTTCGGGATGCACAAACCACAAGAAATGTTTCTTGCAAACAGTTACGGGACCAGGAGTGGATATGGATCTAGGCGGGGAAGAAGATAAAAAGTAGATGTGTGCGAAAAGTGCGAAAAAAACAGCTTAGTTGGACCTCTAGCTGCCTTTGTCCCATTGTGCAGCTATACCTCTTTAAAATTCTGTTTATCCCGCCCAGGGCCACTATATTTACCGCAGGTCCCGTTACTTTCTTGCGGGTGGTTCCCAAGAAACTTTTCATGTTTACATTGCTCTTTTTTATGCATTGATGGTGGTTGTATGCATGCAGAAGGGGAAGGGGAAGCTATAATCTTCAATGTTGAACCATAATAACACCTATGTAAACGCAGCCTGTGTACTAAATTAAAGCAAAATAACATAAAGAGCTTCGCGGATAACTACAAGTTGGTTTTAAAAAGTATTTTTTGTTGTTTTGTTTGCAAAAACTAGTTCGATTGGGTTGAGTAATACAAAACCATCCAAGAAATACAAGGAAAAATACCTGCCATATTTATGATTTGGCAGGTACATTCCCTTTGTAAATATTTTTTTTTTCTAGAAAACTTCTTTGACTCTAATGAAATTTGTAACACATTTTTTTTAAACATATATCTCTACCAAACTATAATTTTCTAGCTCAATAGAAAATAGAAACTTATTCAAATAAGCGCTAACCGGGACCACTAAAACCGGTCTCCGAGGTCCATTTAAATTTAACGAATCAGTTCTAATAATATACGTTACTAATAGCGTACAATTCTTATGAAAATTCGCTACTATAATGCACTTGCTGCGTCCCGAACTTTTTTGTTATTTTGTTTGCAGAAACGGGTTCGATGAGGTTGACTAAAACGAATCATCCAAGCGACTAATAAGAAAAATACCTGCCACGTTTATTCCGTACATTCCTTTTGTAAATAAAACAAATCGGTAATTTTGCAGATTAGAACACGGGGGCTTTTTAGAAAAAAAAATCAGAAACATGCTTAGATCTTCTGAATGCACAAACCACAAGACATATGTCTTGCAAGCAGCCCCCAAGAAAGTTACGGAACCAGGTGTAAATAGGGGTGTTGGGCGGGGAAGGAGATAAAAAGGAAATGTGAGCGGAAAGTGCGAAAAAAACAGCATAGTTGGACCTCTATAAGCATTCTGCAGCTATATCTCGTTAAAATTCTGTTTATCCCGCCCAGAACCTCTATATTCAGCGCGGGTCCTGTAACTTTCTTGCGGGGCGTTTCCAAGAAACTTTTCTTGTTTCTATTGTTCTTGTTTGTTTATTGAAGGTGGTTATGTAGGCACGCATTAAGGGGAAGAGGTACCCCTGCGACAAAGCAGCGAACCAAGATTTATAATTTATTTTTAAATTGTTACCCCATTTCATTTGTTTAAAATATGTTTCCAAAAATGACATTGAGGTTGCCTTATTTGTCAGTCTTACAAGATTTCATTATTTTCAAAAAGTGTGGATACAGCAACAGTAAATAAGTCTCGAAAAAGGTCTTTTGTTGTTTGGTTTGCAAAAACCGGTTCGATTGGGTTGACTACAAGAAAACCATCCAACAGCAGCGGCTCGTGCCTTAATGCATTAGGGGTGCACAAGAAAAAAACTCTGGACGCAGCAAGTGCGTTATGGTAGTGAATTTTCATTAAAATGTTTTTATTGCAAATATGTGTGTTTTCTTTTCAAGAAAGCAGACCTACAGAGCTAAATTTTGGTAGGTAACTTACCTATAATGATATAAACCCGCCTATGAAATTTGGTTGCCCTTACTTAGTTAATTCGAGATATAATTTTTTTTCGATTTTTTTCTAAAGAAAACACAAAATTTTCCGGAAAAACCTCGGCGGATTTTCCTGGCTAACGAACTTATCCAAGCCACTTGCGAAAGGAAGGTACTCACCAAGTTTTATCAACATCGGTCCATTCTTTTTTAAGTTATATGTGTGATATATATATATATATATATATATATATATATATATATATATATATATATATATATATATATATATATATATATATATATATATATATATAAACATATAAAGTCTGAAACCGACCTCGGATTTGGGTTCCAGGGGTCCTAAATAGCGCTCATTTGAAGAAATTTTTTCAAAATTCGAAAGTCGGGATCTCCCCATTAGTGATTTTTTTAAAGAAAATTCCCTAAAAGTTCGGGATGCAGCAACTGCGTTATGGTAGTGATTTTTTATTAAATGCTTCAAATTTGAATAACTCAAGTTTCTCTCCAGCGCAACATATCCACCAAATTTCATCAAAATAACTTTGTAATTTTAGGAGAAAATTTTTTTTCAAAATAAAACTCAAAATTTGAATAACTCAATTTTCTAAAAATTGAGAAAGTTGAATTTTAGTGTGTAGTAAGGTATTTTACAAGGCAACATGTACACCAAATTTCATTAAAATAGCTATGTAATTTTCGGAGAAAAAGATATTTCTTTGAAACAAAACTCAAACATTTCCTGGAAAACCTTATCCGATTTTCCTGACTAACAAACTCATCCAAGCCATTAATAAAAGAAAGGCACTTGCCGAGTTTCATCGAAATCAGTTGCTTATTTTACAATATATATATATATATATATATATATATATATATATATATATATATATATATATATATATATATATATTGTAAAATACCTTACTACACACTAAAATTCAACTTCCTCAATTTTTAGAAAATTGAGTTATTCAAATTTTGAGTTTTCTTTTGAAAAAAATTTTTCTCCTAAAATTACAAAGTTATTTTGATGAAATTTGGTGGATATGTTGCGCTGGAGAAGACCCTACTGTACACCGAAATTCAACCTTGTCATTAAAATAGCTATGTAATTTTTGGAGAAAAATTTTTTTTTGAAACAAAACTCAAACTTTTCCTGGAAAACCTTATCCAATTTTCCTGACTAACCAACTCATCCAAGCCATTAATAAAAGAAAGGCACTTGCCGAGTTTGATCGAAATCAGTTGCTTATTTTTTGAGTTATCGGTTGGATATATATATATATATATATATATATATATATATATATATATATATTATATATATATATATATATATATATATATATATATATATATATATATATATATATATATATATAAATTAAAACTGACCCTGATCTAGGGGTCCTAGTTCGCGCTCATTTGAAAAAAATTTTGCAAAGTCTCTCCATCGATACCTTCTATTAGTGAATTTTTTTAAATAAAAATTCACTAAAAATGAAGGGCTCGTCTATTTTTTTTCCCAGAAAATGTATTATAAAAAAACTACCTACTAAACTAACTAAACTTGATAATTATTAACTATACTTACCAAGTTTTCCTCTAGTAAGTTATAAGTTATAGTAGTTAAAAGTCCCTTAAAAAGTTAACCTTTTTAATTTAAAATATTATCCACTGAATTAATCACAGTATCACAATTATTTTGTCCACTTATTAAGCAACCCGAAGTAGTAGCCATCATAATAATGATAATTATCTTGTTAGAACATGTAAACAACAACGAAATTATCTAATTAAAATCAATCCGATGCGCAGCACTACACGAAAATTACTAAACACATGCTAGACACAGACACGCTCTGCCAAAATTCCACTGCAAACTGCAAGTGTGGAATTTGAGAGCGCATACCAGATTGCTTATTCGGTCGTTTTCGACGATGATACTCGATCATTTCGCATTGAAGTATCGTATTTTCTCAAGAGCGCCGAAAAATACACACCGCCGGCAACTGATGTATATATGGATATTTGGATATGGATGTATATAACGATAACGTCTGCAACCAACCATTATTACTATACTTATTCTGATGCTGTATTAATGGCTGCCGACTCTGCGACCATCGATCCTCGATATACTAATTTTGTTTGTTGAATGCAGGACTGCAGGAGGTAAAAAAGCAAATAAAAATTTATTAAAATATAGCATAGCAAAAAAAATTTTTTCAACGGCATGCGGCAGTACGCGCGCACGGGCGCACTAATTGAAGACTGCCCCTGTCATCCAAGCAATTAAAAGGAAAAATACCTGCCATATTTATAATTTGGCAGGTACATTCCCTCTGTAAATAATTAATTTTTTCTGGAAATCTTTTGTGACTGATGAAATTTGTAACACAATTTTGCAGTACTTACACATATCTCCACCAAATTATAATTTTCTAGCTCCATAGAAAATAGACATTTCTTCAAATAATCGCCTACCGGAACCTCTAAAACCGGTCTTCCATGTCCATTTAAATTTAAAGAATTAGTTTTAATAATACACCTTACTAATAGTGTGCAATTCTTATTAAAATTCACTACTATAATGCACTTGCTGCGTCCCGAATATATTTTTCTGTTAATCTAGTATTTATTATATTTGCATCTTATTAGTGATGTTTTGTTTATCTTTATATATTTATTAGTTTTGTATTTTTATTGCAGGTGACGATAGCTACAGAATTGGGGAAAGTAGTAACTCGGATGCAGTTAGAACGTTCAGAAGTTGCGTTCTATGTTTACACAAATGGCAACACTGTAAGGTAACAAAATCTTTTACATTGTTTTTGAATATAGTTGTTAAAAGAATGAGAATATTTGATTTAGTATCTAGATTATTACAATTACAGAAAAGCAATGTCGCAACGTCCTAAAATTCTGGCGTAATATATTATATTATTTTATGAATAAAGTTTCTTTAGATACAAAAGTACAGACTACATATAATATTCGCCATTGATTGTTCTTCCCTTTTGAAGATAATCAATGTGGATTATACCGCGTGTATCGCAAAAAACGGTCGCAATGACTTTATTGGCTGACAAACCCACCTTGACCTTCTTCGGCGCCGATTCGTACTGAGAAACCCAATGTTTTGACTACTCCTGGGTCTCTGGTGTGTTGTAGTGAATCCATGTTTCGTCCACGGTTACAAAACGGTGCAAAAACTCGTCACTATTGCGGTTGAGACTCCAAACACTCCTTCGAAGTTGTCACACGATTGTGTTTGTGGTCGATTGTGAGCAAACGCGGCACCCATCTTGCGGATAGCTTTCTCATACCCAAGTGATCATGCAGAATCGAAACCACTGAGCCATGTGATATGCCTATGGCTTCCACAATCTCCCGCACTTTCAATCTCCGATCGGCCAACACCATATCGTGAATTTTTTCAATTGTTTCGGGTGAAGCGACCTCAACTGGGCGTTCAGAACGTTCGGCGTCATTTATGCTTGTACGGCCGGAACGAAATTCAGTAAACCACTTTTTTACCATGGAAATTGATGGTGCAGAGTCCCCATAGTATTTATCAAGCTTAGTTTTGGTTTGAGTGATAGTTTTTTTCCGCAAGATATAATGTATGATGAGCACACGAAATTCACTTTTTTCCATTTTCGTTATAACTCAAGAGGTTGTCTGCTTTCAATGGCTATCTAACACAAACTAAATGACGCAGCTTGTCAAACTTTGACAGGAGTCAACTGACAGATGCTTGTTGACAGGAGCAGTGTTGCCCTTCCTGTGAAGAGGCAGTAAATTGAAAAAGTCACGGACTTATTGAGGCGCCCTCGTAAAATCTATTATCGATTGTTTTCTGTCTAAATACGATGATGAGGGATGGTCACATCGTCTATTTTCTTTCGAAGTTTCGTCACTATAAAAACGCTTCATAACAACCTCTACTCTATGTTTAGAAAGGTCAAGTGTCTTTAGAAAAGCGCTTTTGCATACTGGTATCAGTGATTTATCTACTTTTCTTAAAGTGCATGTAATTGCCGTGGCACGCTTGGGATTGCCACTAGGATTCCTAGCACGTGTTGTAGTGGATACATTACAGAACTTGAAACCTCCTCAAAATAAAATATGATGCTCGGGATTTATTTATCGGTAATAGGCAAGCCGTAGTAGTAATATATGCGGGACCTCAAGTGAACCCAAAACTGGTGAGTAGCAAGGTCACTATTTCCCATGAGTCCTACCCAAAAAGGTTTCTATCTATCAGATTTATGACTAGCAAGATTAGAAATAACTTATAAGGTTGGAATATCTTAATATTGTTTTCTACTTACGCTGTTGTTGTGTTGTTGCACTGCCTGGAGTCTCATATTTATCAGCGCTACAAACTAGTGCCTGGTTTCGTTGATATTTACTTAAAATTTCTCTTTGATATCTAGGAATGCGATATTAAAGAGTCCCAATCTGGTTGTCAAAAAGTCAAAAGGGTTTAAAGAGGAATTGGTCTTCAATCAAACAGACATGTTAATGTAACAAAATATTGAATTTATTCATATGGATTGAATTTGAAATGGTGAATAAAATAAAATTAAATGGTTGATTGATAACTCTCAAAATAAACATTAATTTTACTAAAATAGAAATCAAATAAATAGCAATAACTTCAATTACAAGAAATTGTTAATTTACAAACATGTGACAGAATATTCAGACATATGTGGTTTGATTATTACTAAAGAAATCTAAACACTTATTATCGAGGTATACATTAAAAATCAGATGCTGTTTGTTGCAGCTCAAAAATAAACAAATTAATATGTAAATTATTTGACGTGTGTCAATCAATTTTGTTAATATTTTAGTTAGATCCTGGCCAGTTCTCGAGTGAAGCTCAATTTTGAAAAATATACATATATGTATGTCTACGTGAAAACTCTATACTAACTATTGAAAAATAGGTGATATTAAAGATAATGTACAGGTTAGATATTTTTACAGACAAGATTCACTGATTACAGTTTCAAAATTTATTTTAAATTTAAATTTGCAAAAACTGAGATAATTTCAGAGATTAAAGCAGGAAATTCATAATTATTCTAATAGCAGCTCCCTGACGTTATTCAAAACTAAAACTTAATTGAGTGTCTTTGAAAGTTGACAGATTATAAAAATTCAGTTGCCAGATGAGTGTCAGACAAACTTTGCTAGTTCAGAGAAAAATTTTGACGCACCGAATATTCTGCCTTGAATTACCTGGTTACTCTTTGGGGACGATCTCCAGACTGAATCAAATACTGGTAGCTGACACAAGTCTCAGTGACTCCAACAAGAGAAAATAAGCTGGGAGAAACTGTGATGGTTCCCATTGAAGGTCACTAAGCCGGTGGATTTATTGTGTCACGTGTACAAAACCATTTGGCACCTAGGCCAATATTCTGAATTCGCTTGTTGGAAACTTCGCGAATCGCAACTTAAATGTAAATCAAAGCAGCAAGGCAACGGGTTAAAACAAAGAACCACAACTTAAGTTCCGCTTTTATACTAACTACGATGTTTATTTAAACTCTAAAATTATTAAAACACTTTAAACAATCACGGAATATTTTTACAAGGTAGTATAGGTAACATAAAGACTTAAAAACACCGTTTATAAGACAATTCGAGAGCCACCTCAAGTAAACGGTGTTCACGCCACCGGCGTCAGCGTTAGACTCTCATTTTATGCTGAAAACTATGTTTATTCCGACTCGAAAATTATTAAAACACTTTAAACAATCACGGAATATTGTTACAAGGTAGTATAGGTAACAGAAAGACTTAAAAACTCAGTTTATAAGACAATTCGAGAGACACCTAAAGTCAAGGTGTTTACGCCACCGGCGTCAGTGCCAGACTCCTCGAGGCAGAGGGAGTTCGGCTGCAGCTGACACCAGCACGCAGTTTTCAATGTTATGAGCGTTAGTCGTTATTTGCGAGCTCTTTCTCGCCTTCATTCTTCGAATGGGATAGAACGAGAGCCCAAATCCTTGGCAAAGTCACCAACGTCCTCTATACACACCTCCACAATAATGGACTCGTCCGTTCATTTACTAACCGATTTTCTGGATTTCATCATAATTACGTCAGCTTTTTACCTAGAATTTCAGGACAATAGAGATGTTTATTATCCCCAACAAAAGCAACGTTTTTCAATATTAAGATCTTGACGTATATTATAGGGAACTCAGTACGCTTCTTACAATACAGAATATTTTAGCGAATTTTCATCAACATTATTTTGAAACCAAAACGTAAAATATTTAATACAGATAGGGTTTCTGGTATTGTTAATTATGCTTGGGGGTCTTTTAGGTGTTTTTTAAGCCGGTAATGGTTCCACGTAAAAACTGAATCGTTACAAACTTGACAATTAATGCATCCTGGCTTATCTTGTCATTGGCTTCATAAAATGAAAAGTGGAAAATTGTCAAGTCGTTTATATTAAAAGTTACACATTTGTACACCTTAGTAGTATGTCCACATTCAGAAGCTTGTGGTAAACTTTTGGCTTCATATCTGCAATTCAAGATAGAGCCTTAACAGAAAGGGAAAGATATGTCTGCAAACAACTTATCTTCGATTTTTGAAGATTTTCCGTTTCGAATCCTCGTTGCTCACAGACCTTTTCCTCGATGTTCCTTAAGGGTTTTCAATCACTATGGAGCCGCTCAGTTTGCAGTATTTGGCACAAATTTTACACAAACAATCAAACAGGTGCTACCTAGTTTTTGACGGTTTCAAACTAAACACACTAAACCTATATAGGTGAAATATGTTATTAGATTTAGATCTCCTACTGTCGAACCTTGTGTTTACCTATCTTTTCCGTGGCCCAAGTCAGTATGTCCATTAGCCATGACGGGTCCCCTGGCGATAAGTGTCCCAGTCAATTCCCACTTATAATTGAAAAAAAAATAATAATAATAATATATGGAAAGAATATATTATGTGATTATGTGTATGTGTATATAGGTGTATGTAGGTATAAGGGTTGTACTAATTTTAGTAACTATAAGATTATTATGCAAGTACATATATGTATATGGTAGGGATATATTTTATCTCCGACAATTTCCGGCTGCAAAAGTACAAAATAAAAGTCTGTGGCTGATGGACGAAGAGTTCAAGGCCATCTCAAAACTCAACTCAACTCAACACTAAACCTATAAAATAGAGCACTAATGGATAAACTGGTAAAACACATCAGTAATGGATTAAGTCGGTTCTGTTCCTACACTCCAGTCTCACCTAACATTATGCATCGTGATTTAGTCAGTTTGGCTGCTCAAGAGTGTTTCTGGGATTTACCCAGATTGGATTAAGCCGGTTTTGTAGTAACAGGTAAATTTTCTCTTAAAATTAAAGTTGGATCTGCCGGCTGTTGCGTTTTACTTTCATTCCAAGATTTTCGTTTTGCTATTTTCTACAAGATGGCACTAATATTTCAATTTCTATTAAAAGTGTATTTAAGTTAAGTAAAAGCAACAATTAGATAAGTTAGGTCAAGTCGGCTCAGTTTTTTTCCTTAATATAACATTTATATTTTCTGATATAATAAGAGTAACACACCACATTAGACACTTCGAAGTCTTAGACTTGTGCGAGGGGAGCTTACATACACATATAGACCAAAGGACACCACCCATAACTCATCAGAAGCCAGGCTTTCCACATTCGTGTGGAAAAGACCGACTGTCCAAATACGGGATTCGAACCCGCGACCTCCTGGTCCAATTCTAGATGTTACTCACCCCGCGAACTGAGCTATTCGCCCTGAAACGAGACCAAATCTTATTACTTTTAATTAAGTTAGAGTATTTTAGTTTTGAATAAATATATCTTTATATATTAAATTCGTACTAATAGCTTTTTCCTCTAGGTCAAATCTTACACAACGGTTTGAACTAACTAACGCTGCGCTCCAAAATATGAGTAGTTGGCCCCATGTATCCTTACCGCTAGCAGACGGTACACTGGTGTATTTAAATAAGGAAGAATTTCAAAAAAACCTCGTAGAATTTAGGTAAGTTTTTAACGTATTATTTTCTACTTGTTTCTAATCGAACTTTTTAATTATTCACCCATATTTATGAATTTCGAGGGTTATTCCAGATTTTTAGATAACACTTAACCACATATTACCTACATACTTTCCCACCTCTTGTTTCAGGGAATGAAATTGGTTCTATCGCCCTGGGCAAGGCTGAACTTTTTGCCTCGTTGTTCGCCGGCAAAATTACTCTCAACTTACCTCCAAATTTTCAACCACCAACAGTCCCCAATGTCGCGAATAAAATGACGGATATCATTTTCAAAACTAAAAAGGTACAAAAGATGCTCTCTTCCCTTAATACCAGGAAAGCCTCTGGCCTTGACGAGAACTCAGCAATTGTTCTCAAAAAATGCGCACCAGAACTTGCTCCTGTCCTGACTCGTCTGTTTCAGACATCTTAAAATAGAGGCATATTCCCTAGTAACTGGAAAACTGCTCGAGTACAACCCGTCCCCAAGAAAGGATCCAAAGCTTTCCCTAGCAACTACTGGCCTATTTCCCTTGTTTCAGTCGTCTCTAAAATGATGGAAAAGTATCTAATCACCGAACCAGTAAAATTTCTTGAAAAACACAGTCTAATCCACGACAGGCAGTATGAATTCTGTCAGCGCAGATAAACTGCCGACCTCCTTTCCTTTGTTACCCATTCTTGGAACAAGTCTATGGAACTACACGGTGAATCCGAGATTGTCGCTCTAGACATATCCAAAGCATTCGACCAGGTCTGGCACGCAGCGCTGCTTAATAAACTTCCGGCCTACGGCCTGCCACTACAACTCCTACCTGTACAGCAAATTTCCTTTCCAACCGGAGCATTTCTGTCGGCGTGGGTGGCCATTCCTCTAAACTGTATCCAATTAATCCAAGTCCCTCAAGGTTCAGCTTTAGCCCCTACTTTTTTTCTTCTCCACATCAATAACCTCCTCTCTAGCACATCCAACCGAGTTCGCAGTTACTCGGATGACAGCACCCCCCACTCATATATACAATATTCTAAGCCTGTCTCTTTAGCCCAACTAGATGAGGTTCGCAGACTCATGGAGGGTTAGGTGTCTGTGGATTTCCAAAAAATATTAGACTGGGGAAGTAGAACTCTTGTACAATTCAACTCTACCAAATCTCAGTCTTGCTTTCTATCTCATAAGAGATACACCAGCTCTAGACCCATCACAATGAACAACCAAGTTATTCAAAGTAATGAGTCCTTTTTACTTGTGGGCGTTTCTGTGTATCGAAGTCTCAATTGGCACCAACATGTCACATCAATTGCAGAAGCGACTACTAAGAAATTAGGTTTCCTCTTCCGGGCTCCCAAATACTTTTCACCGGCTAATCTCTACACCTTATATATTTCACAAATAAGGCCAAACCTCGAATACTGCTCCTACATATGGGGTACCGCTTCTACACTCGCCCTCCTGGACTCCATTCAGAAGGGAGCTATAGGTCTCATCGGTGACCCTACCCTCACCCAAAGGCTGCCATCCCTTGCCTACAGACGTGCCGTTGGTGACCTCTCTCTCATTTATAGATATCTGCACGGGCACTGCTCAGATGAGCTTTCTTCCATAGTTTCTCCACCTGCTGCCCCCAACAGATCTACCAGGGGAACATAGCTCTTTTGTCCCAAGGACTTCCAAGTTGTGGAATTTTTTGCTGGCTCATGTTTTTCCTTCTCCTCCGAACCTCCAAACCTTCAAGTCCAGAATTAACAAGTTGCCTCTTTCCTCCTTGTCGACACCCACGGTACGATAGTATTTAGGCTGTAAACCCTCGTGGTATGTTGTTGAAATATAAAAAATATATATTGGTAAGGGTAAAATATACAGATTAAGCCTAAGTAAACAAAAATACAGGGTCTAGAAGTTCCACAAATATCAAATTAATGACGAAATAATCGTTGAGTTGCAATTGGAACTAAATTTAATACTTTTTTTGACACAAAATAGGTGTTCTTGTATACTCCAACGCTGCCTTTCGACAGCTATCAAACAACTGTCAAAATATTTCAAAGTCTCTTTTTTTGATGGGTGGTATTATTTTTTGTCACTGAAATTTATTGTGTTTTATTGCATTTTAAAGGTAAACAAATAATTTTGGCTCTCACTTAACCTTAATGTTTCCCTAGCTTCAAGTCTTGGATGTTAATTGGTTTTTAATTAGCATTTATATTTATATTTTTCACAACATCCCATGTTGTTTTAGTTTTATTATTGGATAATTTTATGCAATCCAAATTATCCAAACTGGATGCAATATATAGTAATTATGATATCGATAGCGCAAGAGATGCTTATTAGAGACATTGATGCGCACAGTGAGAGTTAATACTAGAACCGTGAAAGTAAAACCAAAGAGGTCTTTTTGGATAACTTCGGGATTACTGACTTCCATTCCATAAAACTGAATGATAAATTGTATAGAATGCTATTAAAAAATCCTACAGTTGAATAAAAGCCGAGTATACGACTTATAGAAATAAATTAAATGCATTGATCAGAAAGGCAAACATGAGCTACGTTAAAAATAAGATAGGAAGAAACAGACATTCGTCTAGAGAGTTGTGGAGTTACATCGGTGAAATGTGTGGTAAAAGCAAATATACAGGAAATTGCAGATGTTAGTGGACAACTGATTGAGAGCGAAAGAAAAATTGCAGATTCCGTTAATGATTATTATACACGACTTGGAGAAAACATGGCATTTAAAATAAAACGACCGCCGGATTTCCAGAGCCAGATGGAAAGTCGTGTGGTCAATAGTGTCTTTTTCAAGCCAACAGATGGAAGTGAAGTGAGAGAATGGTTCATGCAACTTAAATGTGTGAAGTCTCCGTGATTTGACGGCATCACTGCTGAGACTCTCAAACAGATAGATGACGAAATTTCAGAACCACTTTCTGTTTTATTAAACAGAATTATTTCAAAAGGCCTCGGTGGTCCAGAGGTAAGAACGTGTGCCTGTGAACCGAAGGGTACTGGGTTCGCCGAGGTGTTTGAAAAGTTAATCAAAAATATATTGGTCACATTTGTTAAAAAATACAAAATAATTTCAGCGAAGCAGTTTGGCTTTAGGGAGGAAATATCAGCAGAGCATGCTATAGCCCTCCTTACACGTAAAATCTGTCAAGCCTTGAATGGCAGCAAACCACATCTGCGCAAATTTTTGATCTGGCCAAGGCGTTCTATACAGTTAGTCACCCACTTTTGCTGACCAAGTTAGAAAACTGTGGAGTCCTAGAAGAAGCCCATGACCTTATTGAATCCTGCCTGAGTAATAGAAAACAATGTGTCTAAATCGGAAGTGAGTATAGTGAAATACAAACTGTTAAATATGGAGTGCCGTAAGGAACAATATTGGGTCCCTTGCTTTTCAGTATATATGTTAATGATTTATTATAATTATAATTATATATCTTCGCTTTGTAAGTGTATTGGACAAGTTCGTTAGCCAGGAAAATCGGACCAGTTTTTCCGGGAAAATTTTGTGTTTCCTTTCGGAAAATTTTCGTATCTCCGAAAATAACAGATCTATCACAACCAAATTGGGCACATATGTTTCTACTATGAAACTTACCCTACCTCCCGGAATATAGATTTCTGGATTGAAAGAAAAAAAATTATAGGCATTTTAAGAAAAAAACTGGGTGCCACTGGTGATCAGAGGAAAGCGTAAGAACAAAACATTTTGTGTTTTTTTTTTCGTTTTAAAACGTCAAAGTCGCGATTTGAAACGTCAAAGTTTGCAATTTTTAGACAACGAATTTGAAACAAATACGGATTATGTAAAATATTTGTCGTAATAAGTGTGTTTTACAAAGCCTTACGCTTCAGCTTCAACCAGCATTGTCTTTCATTTTACTAAAATGTGTTCGGAAAATTCATTTCAAATAGACCCTCTTTCTAATGCTTCGGCAGTAGTTTCAGCTATAAAGTTTATTGTTTAATAGTCTATATTTTAACAAATTTTCGTAGAAAAAATTCGTTAATGAGAGGCCCGCGACTTATGAATTTTAAAAAGATTTCTTCAATTGAGCGCGAACTAGAACCCCTAAAACCCATATACGGGGTCAGTTTCAGTTTTTGCCTGTTTACACATATACAGGGTGATGCATTTCTACGGTAATGCTTAATATATCCGTTATTATACAAGATATAAGAAAAAAGTAAAGACGTTAATTATAGGGTATCTCGAGCTGCATCTTATAAACCTATTTTGACAATCACAGGGTGGTCGATAAGTAGTTAGTGATACACACTTTCTTTTTTTAATAGAACACGCCCTTATGTTATTGCATTTTTGTGTTTTCCATCGCATTATAATGCATGTTTGTAAGAAGAAAAACTGATATAGTTCATCGTTTTTGAGTTATTTCGTTGTTTTGCAACTTTTCACGTTTTTGGCATACATTTAAAACACATATGACAAATTGTGACACGGCGTTTTTATCAATAGATAGCGGAGCTCCATGGAAATGACGCATTCAAAGAGCTTTTTGTTTGTATTACTAGTCGAAAAAATCGAGCTGACGTTTACAGTCACTCTCAAATAGTGGCTGAATTTTAAAAGTTTTCGCAGACATGTTTTTAGTGTTTCTGTAGAAATTATTTTTGTAAGATTTTTGTGATATGTTGGTAATTAATAATAAATGCTTAGTAGGTTATTGTAAGAAAAAGTTGTGTGAAAATATAAATTAGTGTAACATTACTGAAGGCAATTTCTGTAATAAAAGTGATTTTTTGTCAAAGAAATTTTTGCAAATTTACATAGAATATTTTTTTTCAATTTTGGTCCTCAAGCTGTTTGTGAATAATTATAATCGTTGGCCAGGAAAATCGGACCAGTTTTTTTCTGGAAATTTTAAGGTTTATTTTCGGAAAATGTTTGTACTTTTTGAAACAACAAAGCCAGTTTAATGAAATATGGTACATTATTAGTATTATATAGGTTATACTGCCAACCAAATGTCCTTTTAAAAACAAGACATATTTGCCATTATGAACATTTTTACGAAAATTCGCTACCATAACGCACTTGCTGCGTCCCGAACTTTTTTTATATGTATAAGCATTTATATGTAACTGTTGTGCATATAAACCATTATTATTGTATATTATTAATTAGATATCTGAATCTGTACAGGAGAAAAGTCAAGGGATGGTAACTCACCTCACATAGACTACAAATTCGAGAGATCATCGACAAACAGAGTCTGGTATATTGAGTTTAACTTTTCCTTGTTCCTTCTTTAAGAGTTTTTCATGTTTTTCAAATTATTTAATTTATACAAATTAATTTTTGTTAGTAGATTCGTTGGGTTTTATTGACCTGGATAGGCTTGACTAGTGTGGAGTGGTTTGTATGTACGTTTGTACTTTACAATTTTACCTGTAGACTTTAGCTTTTAAATTTCTGTGTTTTGCTTATTGGTGCTTTTTGCATATTTCTTAATCACTTTAATTTATACAGTATTGTATATACAGGCTGGTTCACTTCGCGGGAAAAAAAACAAGTTTTCCACATTACACTCAGTTTTATAAAAAAAGTTTCAACTGAAAATTGTTTCTACCAATTATGTGCGTAATTAAAAAGTATTTTAATTTACAGAGGCTGTTCATTTTCTCCATGGCAGACCAAACTTACCTTTCTTTAAATAGAACATCCTGTATTTTTATCATTTTTAAATAGATGGTATCCCGACAAGCAAATTGACACGTCACATGATGGGTCTAGGCCCAACCGTTTCAGAGTTATTCATTTGTTTATCGAAAATATTGGTCTAGTTTGGTGCGCAAATACTTCGATTCTGCACAATTTTTTGGCTGCGTATTCACTAGAGTTAATTTTATACACTCCTTACTATAACAAAATGCAACATGGTTATTCTTAATGTAACCACGCTATACAGAGTGTTAAATTTCGCAAAACTTAAATTTTATCGAAAATTTCAAATAGAACGCCTGTATATTAGAACGTTATTAGATGCGCATTTTCATGGCCTTTTCAGCAATATCACGTTTGATGACATTATTCTCTACGGTTTCAAAGATATTAAGGCTTAATTACGGAATTAGCCATTTTTATATAAATTCAAGTAAATACTTCACGTTAATATGCAACACCTTGTATCTTATATAATTTTCAAATAGTTTACGTGATATCCTTAATTTATACTACATAAAAAACTAAAGTGTGTGTGATGTAAAAGAGCAAAGGTTTAAATCAACAAGAATACTAATCGAAATTCACAAAATAAACAACAAAAATTCAACGCAGCAAATGTTCAAGTTGGGAGCCGTCATTATCGATACAAATTTGTAATCTTTGTCTTAAATTGTTTTGCACCTTCAACAATGTTGCTTCGCGTACAGAATTGAAAACCTCTGAAATCCTTGTGCGCATGTCCTCCTTGGTTGTTGGTTGAGTCGGATCCACTTTATCTTTAATGTCACCCCACAAAAATAAATCTATTTTGGAAAGATCAGGAGATCTTGCTGGCCAAGGGGTTGGTCCACCTCCATCATTCTTCAAAATTATGGTTTAAAATGCTCTAACAGCTCCTGTTAAAAGAAATTTTGATTACGATCACCAGTGAGAGTCACATCGAAAAAATACGGTCCGATTAAATACGGACACAAAATTCCAGCCCACACATTTATGGACCACCTATACTGACGATCCACTGGCCACGAAAAATGTGGATTTATATCAGCATAATAATGCAAATTGTGCATTTTAATTTCTCCACAGTTTGAAAAATTTGCTTCATCTGTAAATAGCACTTTTGCGAGAAATCCTGGTTGTTGTCCTTCTCTGGAGCCCAAATACAAAAATTCAATATTTGCTGCTTATCGCTTGCAGACATCTCTTGAACTTTTCTAACATGGTATGGATATTATTTGTTTTCTTTAAAACATCTTTGGACAGAAGTTTTACTGATATTTAAATTCGAAACTAATTGTCGCTGGCTGATATGTGTATTTTCAATTACTGAGGCTATGATGTTTACAGACGTACCTTCATTTAGAACAGTTTTGTTTCTTACGGAAGCCCGATACTGTACACTGCCGTATGCATCAAAACGAGCTTTCACCAATCTAAATGCTTTCAATTGAGGTTGTTGTCGTTAAGGGAATTTCTTCCTATAGATTCTATTTGCTAAGGCAAAATTTTTATCACTTTCAGCAATCACATACAGCATTGACATAAGTTCTTCAGTAAAAAACATGCTGATATCAGGAATAAAGCGTGTAACTAAGAAAGCTACCTGTCAATAATTTAGTGACTTTTTGAAATGTCAAGTGGCATTGTCAAAACCGCCCTTAGATTTTATGATCAGTTTTATAAATATTGGAAAATGATAAATTCTGTAATTAATGCTTTATATATTTGAAACCGTTGAAAATAATGTTATCAAATGTAATATCGCTGAAAAGGCCATAAAAATGCGCATCTAATAACGTTTTAATATACAGGCCGTTATATTTAAAATTTTCGAGAAAATTTAAGTTTCACTTAATTTAACACTCTGTATAGACAGGTTACGTTAAGAATTACCATGTTGAATTTTGTTATAGTGGGGAGTGTATAAAATTAACTCCAGTGAATATGCAGCCAAAAGATTGTGCAGAATCGAAGTATTTATGCACCAAACTAGACCAATATTTTTAATAAACAAATGAATAACACTGAAACGGTTAGGCCTAGACCCATCAATTTGCTTGTCGCGATAACATCTTTTTTTAAATGATATAAAATACGGGGTGTTCTATTTGAAAAAAGGTATAAGTTTGGTCTGCCACGGAGAAAATGAACACCCTGTGTAAATTAAAATATTTTTTAATTGCGCAGCTGAATGATAGTAACAACTTTCAGTTGAAACCTTTTTGATGAAACTGAGTTTAATATGGAAAACTGGGCTTTTTCCGCGAAGTGGACCACCTGTATATAATTTTATTTATACATATTAGGATTAACATCTTGTGTAGTAACCTTTTTTTTTTCAAATCTAATTTCACAGTTTGACTTTGAATTTAGTTAGTCAATTTGTCAATATGTTGTTTAATTTGTTGTTAGTGAATTTCCGTAGAAAAATGGGGAGATCCCGACTTTTGAATTTTGAAAAAAATTTTGCAAATGAGCGCGAACTAGGACCCCTAGAACCCATATCCGGTGTCAGTTTCAATTTTTATATGTTTATGTATGTATGTATATATATATATATATATATATATATATATATATATATATATATATATATATATATATATATATATATATATATATATATATATATATATATATATATATATATATATATATATATATATATATGTATCACACCGATAACTCAAAAAATAATGGGCCGATTTTAATAAAATTTGGCATGTACCTTCCTTTTGTAAGTGGCTTGGATAAGTTCGTTAGTCAGGAAAATCGAACGAGGTTTTCCGGAAAATTTGTGAGTTTTCATTAGAAAAAAAATTTTATCTCAAAAAATAAAAAAGCTATGATAACCAAATTTGGTAAGTAGGTTTACGATATAAAAAGTAAACTATACACAAAAATTTAGATTTCTATGTTATAAGAAAAAAAAAGTTATAATAAAATATTTGGTGCCAGATCATTTCTATGAAAATTCACTACCATAACGCACTTGCTGCGTCTTTGAGTTTTTGTATTTTTGTCTTTTGGATTATATATTTGCATAGATTTTTATACTCGTGATATAATATAGTGTATTGTCTGATATTTAGTGCTATGGGAGCGGGTGTAACTTTGTAACGATGTAGCACGTCTAGCTCTTTGTCTAGAAAGTATTTCGTTTAAATGGTGTTAAGGCTCACGTAAAATTACCTTATAGGTACTTCTGTGAGTGGACTTTGTTTAATATTGCCATATTTTTTGTGTTTTTCTCTTTCTCTTTTTCTGTGATTCTGGTGGTAATTACGTTTGTTCGCCTGTTTATTTTATCTGAACAAAAATCGCTGTAGCTTTCTTTGCTTAGAAGTCGATAGCTTTCCCTTAGGTATTTCTGAAGTGTGTATTTCGTCTCTATGACTCCAGAAGTTTTTGTTGACGATAAAAAAGAATGACGTCTATACCTACAAGAAATATCAATCAAGTGAAAGAAGTATAACATAAACTTTATAATAAGCACCAAACTTTCCCACGACTTTCATATAACTTTAACAATATTTACATTGCATCTATTACGGCTTATTGATAACTAAATATTTACTCTTATATCTCACAAAATTACAACAATCAGATTGGTTAGATATGTCTAATATTTGCATTTGTCAGGCCTGTTCAACTTGAATTGACTTGTCTTCCTCAATATAAAGATTAATCTCTAAAGTCTTGTCTCTATATATAATAAGTAAACAGGCATAAGTTAGATTGATCCTTCTCCAGTATCTGTTATAACTAAGGGCGTCCCTACATCTAGAAGCAGAACATTATTAGGGCGACATTAAAACAAATATCAAATACAAAAATAATATCACTATGGAGGCATATTTTATGTATTTTAAAACTGGAAGTGGGCGGTCTCAATATTCAACCCATTGTACTTGCCGATTTAGTGGATATTCTGTAAAAAAAAATCACTAATGCGGAGATCGCGACTTGTAGATTTCGAAAAAATGTCTTCAAATGACCGCGAACTATATATATATATATATATATATATATATATATATATATATATATATATATATATATATATATATATATATATATATATTGTTACGTTCTACGGGTTCTGGGTTTGTTGATTAAGAAAACACAGCTTTCCAAACTACTAATTTACTATTAGCAACTATTTTCCAACACCAGTGTCAACTAAAATATATCTCTTCTCTATTATTAAATGTCCATAGAACTATATTCCACTATCGCCTTATATAATCACTTCCTATACACCAACACTTACTGTTAACTCGCTTTATACTCTATGATCATTTTCACACCACCTTATTCAATAGTGAACTAACTTACTCTGCGCACCGCTCGTCTATTTATATCTGTCTATATAGATTCTAGACGTTCTACACTATTCTACACTACTCTACACCTGTCACTTCTGGTCTATTCTAGAAATGTCATTCCAGAGTGTTCGCCCCCCTCTTATATTCAATTCTGACATTTCTTGGTGTGGCGTAAATCTGTGCATATGGACCACCTTCATCTTGCTCTTCGGGCTCCTCTAAATTCGATAGACAACGTCGTTGATCCTTTTGACCACCTTATAAGGACCTTTCCATAATTTATGTAGTTTCGGTGACCTTCCCTTGCGTCGTACTGGATTGTAGAACCACACACGATCTCCTTCTCTAAAACCAGCTGAATTAGCTCGCACGTCATAACGGGTCTTCATGCGGTCGCTTTCTACTGGTTTATGCATTCCGACAGCAGAGTGTATGGTCTTCCTTCTCGTCAATATGTCGGGGCTTCCTTCAAGCGAAGTTCTTAGGTGGTACTGGTTGTTCCGTGTAGTTGCTGTTGTTCTCATGTTTCTACTTGCACAAATGTCTCGACGGGCCCTACTCATCCTTTCGACATCGGCTCTCTTCCAACAAATGTGTTTACTGGCCTTTTTCTGGGTTGGCTTCGCATTTACGTGGTCTTTGCACCCTTCGTCTTGTATTCCACTAATACTTTCTTCTCCACTTGCTTATGGTTGAGTAACTGGGCCGTCTCTTCCCCTCACAGCTCTCTTCACTGGAATCGCACTTTCACGGCAGACGTTGCTATTTGCGTCTATGGTGATTTTCCGCACTACCAGATTACTGCCAGACGACATTATTATTTCTTCGCCGCCGATAGTCAGGATGTTAGTGTCAAGATCAAGTTTAGCGCACTGGCTCTGAAGTATGTCCAAGCCAATTGTAATTGGGAGTCATATAGTGGCTACTATGGCTCTCTGCTTTGCCTTCCATGTCCCAATTTGCAGCTCGACGTCAGTCTCGCCAAATACCTGGATCTGATCACCACCGGCCGCATTTACTCTGTACACTCTGTCTGGCTCTCTTACTCGCCATCTTGGAACCATGTCGCGGCGAATAATCGTCCTAGGTGCGCCTGTGTCGACGACCATCTGAGTCTTATTACCGCTTACGTATCCGTCTACGACAAGAGCGCTGCCGGAATCGCTAACCTGAGAAATGGTTACCGGCCTTAGCTTCACTTTCTCCCTTGCGCGTGATCTTAGAGCCCAACATTCGCCCCTTATATGTCCCACCTTGCCGCAGTTCCAACAGCGCAAGGCATTTGCACGGTGAGCTCTTATTGGGTGTACATGAGACGTCGGCCTTATTTGTTCTGCTATTTTCTCTACTAGCTACATGATTTTTGATGGATCTGTTTTATTTTCTTCTTGGACTTGAAGACTGCGAACTTTCACATGACTTTCCGACGCTGGCTTTACCACTTCAAACTCCAGGGCATGTGCCAAAGCATCGTTCAAGTTTTTGTGTCTTGCCATCCTCAGCGCCTGCTGCGTGTCGGTATCTCTGATGGCGTCAATGAAGGTTTGCACCGACAGCTAGTTTAAAAACTCCATCGGAGCTATAGGGTAGGCTAATCGCATCAGTTTGACAACGTCGGCGTGGATATGTTGGTTTCTGACATCGATTTTTCAACTGCAATCGATACAACTGTTGTAAATGCTGATTGCCAAACCTCATTTCTAATTGATGTCTAATGATGTCAAAACTCATCGGTTCTTCCCTGGGAATACCTTGAAGCACGTCGAGGGCATCTCCTCTGAGAGCTACTATTAACGAGGTCGCTTTCTATCTCTCGCCCCAACCATTTGCTGTAGCAGCGGCTTCGAACTGGCGTAGATAAATACCCCATGGGGCTGAGCCATCAAATGTGGAAACCTTAATTCTTACGTGGCTATCTTCGTGTCTGATGGTTCCCTTGGCCTGGGTATCACACCTCTTTTCGAGTGTTTGCATTTTCTGCTAAACTTCTTCTTGTATACTCGTCAGCTTGTCATGTACATCGTCGCTGATACCCCTTACTCGACATTCTACTTGTTGGAAGATGTCGTCTTTTACCTGCTTCATACGTTCGTCCACACACGAAGTAATATTCTCAATTCTGCTGGCTTGTTCTTGCAGAATTTTTTTTGTTTTGTCATATCTTCTTCTGGCTTCTTCATCTCTCTTTCTCATTTCTTCTTTGGATCCTTCGTCTCTTTTTCTGGCCTCTTCATCTCTTTTTCTCATTTGCTCTTTGACTTCTTCGTCTCTTTCTCTCAGTTCCTTTATTATCTCTTCGTCTCTTTTTCTCATTTCTTCTTTAGGTTCTTCTTCTCTTTTTCTCAGCTTTTCTTTCGCTTCTTGGTCTCTTTTTTTAGCTTCTTCATCTCTCTTTCTGGCTCATGGGCCGGTTTTGATTAAATTTGGTGAGTACCCTCCTTTTGCAAGGCTTGTGGCTAGGATAAGTCCGTTGGCCAGAAAAATCGGCCCGGTTTTTGGTACTCGGGTTATATCATAAAACGTAAACTATCTACCGAAATTTAAATCCGCCAGTCACAAAACCCACAATTTATAGGCATTTAAAGAAAGAAATTTTGGGATTTCTCACTTAAAACGTCAAAGTCGCGATTTGAAACGTCAAAATTGGTAACATCTACGCAAAGAACCTGTAACAAATACGGGTTACATAGAAAATAAAAATTTCTGCAAGAGCACGTTCCCACCTCTTGTTTCAGGGGATTAAATTGTTTTTACCGCCCTGGGCAATGCTGAACTTTTTGCCTCGTTGTTCGCCGGCAATTTTACTCTCAACCCAACTCCAAATGTTCAACCACCAACAGTCCCCAATGTCGCGCATAAAATGACGGACATCATTTTCAAAACTAAAAAGGTACGAAATATGCTCTCTTCTCTTAATACCAGGAAAGCCTCTGGCCTTGACGAGATCCAAGCAATTGTTCTCAAAATTGTCTTCACTCTCTTCTTGAAAGCTGGTAAAGTGTCATTTCGTACATCTTCTTGTAATGCATTGCGGCCATTGTAGAACAGTCACTTTTGATACAGAGCTGTGCGATGTTTGTCAGTTTGCAGGTTATTTTTACCTTTTGTGGTATAGTCATGTTTAACTGCATTGAGTGTGTATTTGGTCTTGTTTTAAAAAACATGGGCTAGCACTTCCAGGATGTAGAGGCTGGGGAGTGTAAGAATACCCTGTTCCTTAAAAGTGTTTCTGCAAGTGTGTCTATGCAGGATATTCAATATGATTCTCATTACTTCTTTTTGTTTTTTAAAAAGTCGATTTGCTTCACTTGCTAATCCGCAGTATATAAAACGCGAGCAGAGTTCATCGATGTGGACATTCCACTTTAACTCACTGTTAATCTGAAGTCCTAGTAATTTCTTAGCGGTCTGCAGGGTTACGGTTTAGCCATCAAGTTCTACATCTTGTCCAATATATTTTTTTTATTTAGAGGGTTAAAAATGATGATGAGATTTAGCATTAATTTATCTGTTAATGCGAGTTGGGTTTTAACAGACGATGTGGTCCAAGTCAAAAAACAATTTCTAAAAGAGTGTTTGCAATAAAAACTGTATATTCTACCTCAGTGCTAATCTTCAGGTTTCTTAAAAGCGTCTTTTTAATTCCACACACTCCCTTACCATAATGTTTTGTTTTTCAGATCGAAGATAAACAGCGAGGAGAACACAATGAATGATGTTCTGCTATGGTATACCTCAGTTAATCAGGCGATGTTGGAGCATCTCACCAACGAAATAAAGGAGACTGATAATAGTGGAGTTTGGAGGTAAGTTATCTAAACCAGCAGTATAAAATCAAAAGACTAGGGGAATCGTACATAATTACTAAAAAAAGGTTTTATTATTTTAATGGCGTCACTTGTGGCCCGATGTGACTATCCTAGGTTTTCACTCCCGCCGGAGTTGTGCTTAAGTAGTGGGGGGTAAAAATTTATCCCCAAAAGAGGTACTTTTACGGTTTTACGGTTATATCTTGTGAAGGACTTATAATATCAAAAATATAGCCATATTAAAAGTTGTTGGGCATTAAATTCTGCATTGAATGAGATTAGACGCATATGTTTGGATCATCCTTTTTTATACTAACGTTCATCCTAGTTGGACAAATTTTTATATTTATGTAAAATTTTCGTTTTAACTTCTGCTTTTGTAATATTATCTAAACTAACCCATATATCAATAAAGTGGTTCACACAAAAGTTATAGAGGAATAAATTCTGCGTTCGATGAGACCAGAAAGCAATTTTTTGGACCAGCCGTTTCCGTAAAGTCCTACCTTAATATTTGACCAACTAATGCAGACCCTAATGCGGTCGTTGAAAAGTACTGGAGGCCTCAGTTATGGTCTCGGCATTTCAGACAGTACTCTGAGTAGATGGATTCTGCTCACGCGAACTGTTACTACAGCCACCACGTAGGTTGATTATCACTCACTACCTCGGTGAAACATGTTAATGCGAGGGATGGTAGAGTGCAGCGTGACAATGCAGACCTTTAGAAGTTTATTGGGTGGTTTCAATCCCACGTTCCTTTACCTCTTACTAATTTGGTCCACAAGCACAGGAACCGTCGGAGATGACTCAATCAACTGCCACAAAGCTTTTGAAATTGGCACTTCCTCAATGCTTGCCCTGGTTGGTCAAACCTTTGACAAAATCAAGTTTATCCGAAAAAAAGGGTAATGGGTATACAAGAATTCAAATCTGAGGTGACCATTGATGGGAAGGGTGTACCAGTGAATCCTGAAATCATATTCCACCGCATAGCACTCCTCAAGAAACCCGTTGAACAGCTTAAAGAATTCTTCCATTATGAGTTGGCACCCTATCCCCTCACTCTGTTCGATGCAGTTGGAATAAGGAAGACTCCCAAGTCTGTGTTATATGACTTGTTCACACCACTGGATGAAGTATACAGAAAGGGGCAGCTTTTGTCATCGATGGTGGATTTCTTCTTTAGGAAATAATCCTAACCAAATACGTTGACTACCTAAAAAGGCACTACAACCAAAGTGCGACAAGTGTGGTGTTTGTGGTTACCCAGAAAACCTATCTCCCCACCAAGACCATCAAACCTGCTGAGCGCCCCCGCCGAAGCAAAAGACACTACTCCTGAGGTCATCTGTACTGAGATAATGGTGGTGACTAAGGCTGGAGAAATTCTTTTCCAACGACAGAAATAAAGCGCGTCTCATTAGCTTGCTTACTGAGAGACTTGAAGGTGAAGGCTTCTCAGTAAAGCAAACTAATAAAAACGCAGACCACCTGATTGTTACCACGGCCCTTGGAGGTGTCACAAGAGCATGATAAGGTGGTAGTAGTTGGTGAGGATAGGGACCTCCTCATCATGCCCAATGCCCTAGCCACACTATCAGCAAACATATATTTCTCAAAACCTGGAAGAGGAGCGACCCACCAAAAGTATTTGTCCCAACAGCTTCAAACTCGCAGACAACATCAGAAGGCAACTCATATTTCTCCATGCCATAAGTGGATGTGACACAGCGTCAGCACTCTGACACTATTGCCGAAGCTGGCTCACGATTTTTTTAAACCCTCTACGGAGGTAGGGCAGAAAATGTTTTAGATCAATTGCAATTTGACCTCTTTTCAAAAGCCGTCGTGACATCCAAATTCAACCTGTCATACCTACCACCAACATCTGAAGCAGCACACCAACATTGCGTGAGAACTCACCTACAAGTACAGATGTGGTTAGGACACCAGATGGATCTGCTTCTCTGGAGATGGCAGGCTTCAAAGTTTGTCTTGGCCCCGTTCCTACCTCCAAGAAACCAGCTCCACAATCTTGTCGCTCCACAATTGTTTGCAAATGTCACAACGGGTGTGCAGGTGGTTGTAGGTGTAGGAAGGCTGGGATTAGGTGCTCATTGATTTGTGCCAACTGCAACGGGAATTTCATCCAACCAGATAAAATCGACGAAGCAGATGTTGACGCAGACCTGGACTGCATATATCGAGCGGCGAAAAAAAATCCATCTTTATATCAATCGAGTGGTAACTGGAGTTTAAACAAACAATCTTCATTGATGATGAGAAGTGGTCTTTAAGGTGGGACTATACGGAAATGTGAGACGGTTCTAAACCTCTATTTGTATTTCTAATAGCTTGTTAACTTCAGGGGTGAAAAACATAGTTAATATATGGACATAATACTCACTTGTGAACACTCTGTAGCTAATAGTTTGCATGTTTTGGTAAATAAACAGTTTGTTCCTAATGCACACTTGTAAAACCTTGGAAAGGCGCCAATTATACTTTCACTTTTATTGTAGTTTAAGGTTTAATACAAATAAACAACCCTCTTTATCTAATTTTACTTATAAAGAATTAACCAAAGTCCAAAACAGTAAACAAGTTTCTATTTGAGGTTCTGTTTACATTTTTAATATTAACAATTGCCCTTAGGTATGTATTGTCTCCTTCTCTCTGATGACTATCCATGTTTTTCTATCTCACTCTTCAGTGTATAGTGTCATCTTTTTCATTCTCTCTTTCTCCCAGATATAATTTCTGAAATTAATAAAATTCAGTTTTTTTAAATATTGACATATCTCTTATCACTTATGAAATTCCAACAAGTTTTTGTTATTTGGTTAAAGATTAACATTCGTATGAAATTATGATTTATTAATATTTGAGTTACTGAACAATAAGTTGTGGCAGTAAAAGGTGCTTGAAAATTACCTTCAGCTATATGCTGTATATTAGCCTACAGCTTGCAAAAGTGGTTTTAAAGAACGGTGTTTGTTCTGTAGTAAATTTCACATCAAATTGATATATAAGTCAGTAAGAATCACTTTATATTTTTGTCAGAAAAGAAACCTCACACATTGGGTAAGCTTCTATTACTTAACTATTAAATTTTCTCCGCATTTATTGTCTAATAATCATTCAAAGAAGTAGTACCTGCTGAGTGAGATATTTGTTCATTGTAGGGTTTCTTGTCTGGGTCTGAAATTTTGTGGAGTTTTCTGCTTGTTGTGTGTAGTCGTCCGAAGCTGTACCTGTCAAGTTTATTTTAAAAGTAGAACAGTGAGTGGACTGGGCCTCACTGATTGGCAGAGCTAGCCGTAACTGAGTCCCCACTACCATATTAAGTTTATTAAGCAGCTGCAGACAAGGCCCACCTCAGATAAGTCCACGAAGTGGTTCTTTTGTTATTCTGTTTAGTTCCCATAACTGCAATCATAACATACAGAGTGTCTAATTAACAGTAGTCGATAGTAACTTTTAGTTATAGTAACATCTGATAATTAATATACACATATAAACAGTTTAAGCTATACTTATTAAGCTTATAGTTGTTGCAATATACTGTTTAACATACAGCACTAGCTTTGTACACCTGGGCAGTCGACTGTGAAAGGGGATCTAGTGGTATCTTTGTTACTTTATATGTATAGTCCTTAAATCCATTACTTCAACCGTAAGTCTTTCTTTTTTTTTACTATCATTAGGTTTTAGCTTAACATATCACAAGTTATTGTAACAATATCACTTTAACTGTTTGGATAGGCTGTGATTCCAGATATCAAATTTCACTAACTGTGTCTGTCTGTCTTGATTTAACTAGAAGTTAATTAACTAGAGTAGGTTGTGGAAATCAAGTACAACATTATTAACCACAAAGCAGTTAGCGTTTAATAACATCTGTTGCTAGTCGTTGACAAATGAGAGTGACAGCTTTACCAACTGCTGACATTGAAATTACCGAGTCCTCCCAGTAACATGGGACTGAACTATATTCTATCTTTCCTTCTCTTCCCTATAGCTTGTTGAATTTCCTTCTCCTTCTGCCCTTCTCTTAAATTGTGACGGGCCAGAGGCCGGGCAAACCCTTGTTTTAATGTGGTTATTAAGAAAACCCGTCACAAATGGGTGGCCAAAATGCACTTTTCCTCTATAACTCTTGTATGGACCACATTATTGATAGATGGGTTAGTTTAGATGATATTACCAAAAAGCAGAAGTTAAAACGAACATTTTTCATAAATATGTAAAATTTGTCCAACGTTGATGAGTACTACTTGTGACGAGGTCTTGGCTTGCAGACCGTTTTTTGGTGACACGGATTGACGGTTACTATCTGAGGATCTCGGGCGCCAGATTTTAAAGGGTTTACTTCCTGTTGAGGATGTCTGCGACCTCTTCACTTAACTCTGACCGAGATAACGATCAAAGTACCTGGGTAACTCTATGGAGAAGGGTTCGGTAGCCTTTAGGTAATATAGGCTAAATTTAGTGACCTCCAAGTGAGCGGGCTTTAATCGCTGACTCGACGTGATCCTACCACTTCTGTTTTAACGAAAGGTGTAGCAGATTTTGTATGTTAAGGGGTTAGATGAGAATTGATCAAGGTCTTTAATTTACCCAACCCTATATTTCAGATTTAAAAATAATTTACAAAATATATATACACAGAACAATATGTACAAAATATATACAAATAAAATATGCGGGTACTAACATCAATCGGAACGTGGCCCTCCCTAAAGCGCTAAAGGTTAGTGCGTATCGCAGCGTGCGGATTCGGTCAGGTATATATGATACGAGCGGTATTTCACTCAAGCGAGGATACGGCAGGCGGGCAGCACACCGCGATCGACAACATCAGAATACTAGCTATAACTTCTCCGTCGAAGCAGGGGACAGCGGAGACGAAAAAGTGCAGACTGGAGTGACAGGATGACAGTTCCCGAAGGCCTATGCCTGTGAATCCTCAGCATCTCCGCTAGGGCCAAACCGGCATGAAAACATCTTGATTACTTTAGCGATCTGTGAATCCTCAGCGTCCTCACTAAAATAACACAAGAGCTTATACTGTATGGGGCGGAAAGCCGGGAGCCCGACGAAGGGTAGAGGGCCAATTGGGAAGGACGTCTCACTTGGAGTGACCTAGGTAGGCTGTGAATCCTCAGCGTCCCTATCGGGATCAATCTAAGATGAATATATCTCGATTATTTGAGTGAGCTGTGAATCCTCAGCATCCCCACAAAAATAATGCAAGACAATCTAACATACGGGAATCGTCTAAAAAGGACCGAAATAACTCGCTTATGTAGATTTGGGCTGAAAGGCGTGATAATTTAAAAATATGAAAATTCGCTACAAAATACGGATACGGAAATCGGTCGGAACAGGTGCGGTCGGACGGCAAACTTAAGCGGACTGGAGGCCACTCACTATGCTCGGCTTATTAGCTAAATTAACAATACTGCCTCTTCCCCGTGTTGCTTCTCCTTTTATATGAATTTCACAGCCGGCCAAAAACTCCGCGATGCTTGGAATTTATTCACCTTATCACAACCAGATAAGATAACAAGTACGAAATACACGTTCAATTAAATACAAATCGCCTTAAGATATTTCATGGTGAAAAATATTTTAGCGAATATTTATATAGTTTGTATTTAATTATTTTCTATTTACTTAATTATCGACTTAGTAATTATGCGTTTTGTACCAAATACCGATAAAAAATAATACTTCATCACATACTATGGGAACAAGTGATCCAAAAATACACGTTTGGTTTTGTTCAATGCAGAATTTAATGGCCTACAACTTTTAGAAGGACCATATTTTTCATATTGTAGATCTTTTACGAGATATAACCGTAAAAATACCCCTTTTGGGGTACATTTTCACCCTCCACCACCACTTAACCACAACTCCGTCGGGGAGGGGGGCGTAGGAAGTCACATTGGGTCACAAATGAAGCCGTTTAAACAGTAAAACCTTTTGTAGCGATTATTTCCGGTTTGGATTTTAAGCCTACTGGCCTAATCTGATAGTTACATTGCTTTAGCATATTTCGTAAACATGAAAGACGCTGTAGATGAATAATTACATACCTTTAAACAAAGTGAATATTGGAACCTGTGATGAGCACTGATAAGTACTCAGAATCTTTGCATGAATCAGAATATTCTTAAATTGTAACGATTACGTTTCGTTACTGCTTTAATTATTCAGAATAGACCCGTAAGAGACTTAATTAAAAGCCGACAATCCAATATCTGTAAGGCAATTTATCTTTTGATTTTAAAAGTATTTTGATGAAAAGTCGCTAAATCTTCAAGTACCGTAAACCCTTTTACTGCAGGCTGGGAAAGCACGTTAAAAATTCAAACATCTTAAGATGTAATACGATTTGTTAATAAATGATGTGTCGCATTTTCCTGGAAAGGTTTTAAGTAAACAAAAATATCCGTTGAGAATGTTCTGAAACAAATCATTAGTTCATAATATTAAAAGAACCTTTAGGGTGCGAGTCCATTTTCAATCTTAAGGGAGAGCCGAGAATGTATCTGCAACTTGGTGATGAAATTAACCTTGAAAGTCCGGAACTATAGGCGGGGTACGTAGGTGTCAAGTGAATGACGTCACGGGCGACGGTTGAAAGATGAGCGGAAAGCCAGCAGGTATGTCGGTTGAATTACCCGCGAACGGGGACTCTCTGCCTAGCGTTCGTCGAGTGAACACTCTTTAGTCATGGTGGCTAACAGTTATCTTGGAATGGGGTGATAAAATCCTTTCTGTTATCTATACTATCAAATAATAATTGTCAGTGATTATTCAAAGCCATTTGAGCGGTTTTTGAGTTTAAACAAAAGTTGTGTTGAGCATAAAAACGCGAGTTAAATTGTCCTTCTTTGTTTCTGTCTCGATACATTTTTTTACGTTAATCAGAAAGAGTTCCTGCATCTTATCGACGCTCGAGTCAGTTAGCAGTGAATTTCACTGGAGCAAATTCACGTTTTATTTGCGATTTGCAAAGTTTCCATCAAGCGAATTCAGAACATCGACATAGTTGTCAGATGGTTTCCCAGTATTGAAACAATAAATCCAACAGCCCAATAATCGCTAGTAGAAAGTACCACTCATTTTCTCCAGCTTCCTCGCTCTTATTGGAGTCGCTGAACCTTTCTCAGGTGCTCATAGTTGATCCCACTTGGAAGGCATCTTCATAGGGTCATCAGGTAACTCAATACAGCAACATTTGGTGAGTCTGTGTAACTCTTTTTCTCTGAACCGGTAGATATTTTCATGCAGCAATCTAATATCTGAACAGTGTCAGCGAGCTGCTATAAGAATAACTGTAAATTTCCTGTTTAATCTGTTGAATTTTGTCTGTGAATTTAAACACATGGTTCTTGAAATTGTAATTAGTAAATTTTGTCTGTAAAATATCTAACCTCTACATTCTTTTCAATATCTCTTGTTTTCAGTAATTAATGTAGAAATTTCACATAGGATTATATATATATATATATATATATATATATATATATATATATATATATATATATATATATATATATATTGTTTGAAGCCTCTGTAAATGAGCATCATTTACAGTATTTAACTATAATGAAGGTAATCAGCTTAGAGAAAGCAAAATTTTTCCTTCTGAAAATTCGCTAATAAATGTTTTATATTAAAAATTTGTTTGCCAATATGTGCAGCTGGAAACTAAAACGACAACGAAGCATATTAAGTTGAAAGAAACTGGGCCAGTGGTTCGGTAAGTGTTTACGTATGTGATGATTACGATGGAAAATGCGAGATAGACAAAAAAAGAAAAATACTTGGATTGGCGACAACGAGTATTAAAGAAAAACGGGGGCATTAAATTGGGGACAGTTACCAGAGTAGCAAGGGTCCTTTTTTCGGGTAAAATTCTGTGTTTTGTGTTGGAATATAGAAAAAGAGAGACTGCTGAACGATAGAAAAGTATAAGGGGACTGGGTGAGATTTAACCTTTTTATTAACATTTATTCGATTCTCTGGATGTAATAAAGAGCCAAAGGTTATAAGTGGTCGATGAGAACAACTTTTAAAAATGAAAATTCAAATAGGCACACGCCACCCTAACCAATCAAAAGAAAATAATAATAATTGTATTTTTCTGGTACTTGGAGGAAACGGTAATGTAAATTTTTAATGTTTACTTAGAGTAAGAAAATAGGGTAGAGAAGAAATTGTGCTCACTATAGAGATTGTTTGTAAAAGATTTATACTGGTAGTTCTTCTTTTTGGTAAGGAATAAATTAATTATTTATTAAAGGGTTTTTCTTAATTATATTTTGACTCTACCCTTTTGAAAGTAGATATACTAGCTATTTTGTTAAATAAAGAGTAACGAGCTTTTGACTCTATAAGGACTGTCGAAAAGCCGCCGACTACACCTCACTCAAAGAACTGGCCAGTTAACTAATCGAAAAATTAATCAAATTGATTGACAAACGTCAAGTGATTTACCTAATAATTTGTGTTTGCTTTTTAGCTGTAAAATACAGTATTTCATCTTACATATAAAGCTCAAGTAGCTAACATCAGTATTTTAGTAACATGTAACCATCTTTATTTCATTGTTTTGTCATATGTAAGTGAAGTGATAATTTCTTTTTCTTGAAGTTCTTGCTGTTTATCTGATTTTTACTTGTTAGCAATCAATGTTTATTTGAGATTTACCAACCATTTTATTTCATTTTGTTTGCTGTTCCAAATTTGATTTATATGAATAAATTTAATACTTTGTTACATTAACAAATCTGTTTGATTGAAGAGAAATTCCTTCCTAATATCTTCTTTCTTTTGGCGTCTGCATAGACAATTTATTCTTCCCAACGATTATCTAGATATCTAAATTTCAATATAACCTGGCGCTAGTCTTGGGCGCCCATAAATATAGGACTCCAGGCCGTGCGAAACAAACAAAGAAAGAACGTGAGTATCCAACTACATCCAGATCTGTCAACCTCCTAAAAGTATTGCTAATCTTAATAAATATGATAATCTGATAGATAGCTATTTTAGGGTAGGGTGTTATAGGCAATCGTGACCTCACTATTGAGCAGATCTATATCCACCCGAGGTCAATCACCATATGCCAGAAGTTTTTGTTTGAAGGAGGTAACAAAATTTAATAATTAATTTTTTCAACTAACTCATAATACAACAATGGGCAACCGCCTTTCCCCATTCATTGCATTTTTATGAGTAGATCTGAAACAGACCTAGCAGATGAAAGTAATCATTTTCCTAAAGTATTGCAGCGTTATCTGGACGATATTTTCGCAGTATTTAATACAAATGTATGCAAAGTAGATGATTTATTGCCAGGTTAAATAGTGAATTGGACTCTATTATATTCAACATTTATGTGGATAATGGAATTAAATTCCGAAGCTAGCTTACTGAACTGAACTGATTCCATTAAATTAACCCATGAAATAGAAATGAATAACAAATTAACATTTCTTGATGTATTATTTATCTAAAATACAGGGTTTTTCACGATAGCCGTGCATTAGAAGTTTATAAAGTTCCCTGATATCCTAAATTTTGAAATTTTGGCAGCGGTCACAATTCGTAATTGTATTTTATTCTAAAATATTTTCAAGGTCACATCACTCCCGGTTAGACCAGTCATCAACTTTGCTAATTTAAATATAATTCCCTGTTTTTTATTGCATATTCGAATTCTCCATAAAATTTTGTGAAGATTTATATTAGGCTTTCTTATCCCCATCTGCAACTGTTCGAAAGATATTGTGATTTCTCTGTATTTCGGTGATTTTGCAACCTTATTTATAATAGTTTGTATTTCACATGTTTTTAAAGATAAAAGGCTCGAATTTAGAATTTCATAACTTGTGGGAGGGAGCTTTCATACTATGTGCCTTAAGTTTACCTGTGTCATACAAAGTGTTCTAAATTTAGTTACTAACTTAGAGATATTCAGCGTGGCAAAAGTATTTTTTTCAAATAGAACACCCTGTATATTAGTAAAAATTCGAGTTCTAAATTTAATTCTACACCGGTTTAATATTGGTTTTTCTATACCTATCTTCAATATGTTGCTTGTTATTAGCATTTTTAGGTAACAACCTCCTCTTCTAAAGAGTACATGTTAGACTACACAACAAATGCAGCTGTGATTATCAGTCAGATAATAAAAGTTTCATAAAAAAATTTAATGTAATTATTTTAAAAAAAATAACAATACACAAAAACTTAACAAAGACAAAAAAAAGTTAATTCAAATTTAAATGCTACGATCACTATAAATGTTCTATGTGTCCACCATCTTGGTCAAGACACTGCAAAATTCTACGGTTCATCTCATTCGTAGTAGCTCTTTTAATTTCATTTGGATCTAAATCTCTAAAAGCTCTAATAACACGATTTAAAAGATCATCTCTCACCGTGGGGCCCAATCCACCTGTCTTCAAATAATTGCGTTAAATGCCAGTAAACTTCACCAGTCGAGTGGGCAGGCGCACCGTCCAGGTGATACCAGCAGCTTTGCCTTATATCTACTGGTAGCCTTGCCAGAAAATTACGGACAGATCCCCTTAATAGTTCCAAATACTTTTCACCGTTTATATTTTCTTCGTAAATTTCATAAGAGACCTTATTGTCCATAATAAGGCAAAGCACATTAAAACTAAAATTTGTTGGAAAACGTCCTTCTCTAAATATATTAGGGTTTTCACTTGCCCAAAAAATGACTATTTCTCCTATTCACAATTCCTTCCCTTCTAAGTTTCGATTCGTCAGTCCAGATAATTTTAGAGAGAAAATTCTCATCTTGTTGAATATTCAGAAACATGTGTGAATTCCACTCTTTTTAAATGGTCACCAGGTCGAAGTCCTTGTAGTTCTATTTCTGAATATGGGTGCATTTTATGAGATTTCAATATTCTATGCACAAATGAACTTGATATTCCCAAAGCTCGAGTAGCTGCGGGAATAGAGCTACGCGGGTAAACTTGAAAATAAGCCAAAACGTTTATCTCATTATCTTCATTTTCAGTTATTGGCTTTGGATCATGTCGTGTAGTTTTGACACTTCCAGTCAATTTAAGTCGTTCCTCTGTCCTTGCGAATTTTCCTCTAGTCATCGCCGATAGAGTCGGATACCTCTCGTTAAATCCTGAATGTTCTGCTTACAATCCGGTTGCATTCCCCATGAATATAAAATAAATTTCAAATATCCATATTAGAGTACTCTTCACTGTTCTGTATTTTTATTGGCTTATTATTTCTATAACGTGAGTAATACAAACACACTCAGATTAACTTTAAAATATAAATGACGCTTTAAAATTCATGTGTTGTGAAAATTCTGTTTTCTGAGAGCCACAGCTGCCTTTATTGTGCAGCGTAATGTATATTCTCTAGAAAAAGAGTTTGTTACCCAAAAACTCTAGTAGCAAGTTACTCGTAAGAGATAGGTATAGGATAACTTATATGAAACCGGTGTAGAATTAAATTTAGAACTCAAATTTTTAATAATATACAGGGTGCACTATTTGAAAAAAATGACTTTTGCAACATTGAATATGTGTAAGTTGGTTCTTAAATTTAAAACACTCTGTATGATACAGGTAAACTTTAGGTAGATAATATGAAGGCTTCATCCTAGAAGTTATAGTATTCTAAATTACAGGCTCTTACCTTTAAAAACATGTGAAATACAAAGTGTTATAAATGAGGATAGAAGTTCCGAAAAATGTAAAAAAATCACAATATCTTTGGAACAGTTGAAGATAGGGAAAGGAAAGCCTAATATAAATCTTCACAAAATTTTATGGAGAATTCGAATATGCAATAAAAAATAGGGCATTCTATTTAAATTAGCAAAGTTGATGACTACTTCCGGCCTAACCGGAAGTGATGTCACCTTGAAAATATTTTAGAATAAAAGACAATTACGAATTGTGACCGTTGCCAAAATTTCAAAATTTATAACATCAGGGAACTTCATAAACTTCTAATGCACGGCTATCGTGAAAAACCCTGTATAGACACTTTGATTTTTTATATACTTGTAGCTAGGTTGATTTCAATTGTGCTATTTTAAATTAAAAAAATGTGGCAAGACTGTTTCTGTAAACTTTCTGGGAACATATTTCTTTTTGAGCAGCTAAAATAACATATTAATTTCCACTCCTTTTTTAGGTATCTGATAGCCTTTAAAAACCTTTTACGAAGTATAGAGAGTACTGGTATAGCTAGTGCATATGGTGTAAATTATTTTGGAAAAGGTGTTTTAAATACCAGTCGCTATATAAGCTACATTAAACATGAATCCATAGCCAAGGATCTATTAAACGCTTCTTTTAATTATGTACCTAGAATGAAAAAAGAATACATTCTTCTTACCAGCAACATGCCTAACTATGAGAAGATAAAGGAAAAGTAAGTATATAAACCTTTGTAAGAGTAAACACAAAATTACCAAGTATAACTAAAAATTCTGCATTTTTATTTAAGGAACGACATTATAATACAAAATCTCCAGAGGTCAGCTAATATATCGGAGGCTCTAGAATATTTCGATCTAATGGCCATATATGCCGACGAGCTAAGAAAATTACAGCGTTCGTTGAGAGTTATAATAAGGTGAGCCTTATAAAGTTAGATTGTAGCTACTAATGATGTATATAGGGCAAAAAATTAAGTATTCCAAAACTAATTCCTCAAAACAAATGTCCAACCTATTCAAGACACAATAAATACGTTAAGAGAAGGTCAGCCACAGGCAGTGTGCACTGATAATGGTGAAACTGTATCCAACCTACTGGCGGAACTAACTGACAGACAAGTTCGACAAAAAATTTATTTGCCTTTGGTTTTCCGGAGTCATCAGGGGATGATGCGCCTGAGTTGTTAGTTTTAATTAAATTTTTGATTCCGGCATCATCTATTGATCTTGCTGACTACAAGGTATATAGATTTGGTCGTCCAAGGATTGGTAATCCAAATCTAAGACCCCTAAACGTAATTTTAAAACATACAGACAGAGTTTGTCAGAGACCTACTCCGTGGAAGTAGAAAGCTCAAGAACAATGAAACTTATAAGGGTATTGTATTATCAAGGGACCGAACTCTTAAGGAAATTACAGAATATCAGAATGTCAGGGGGAACTAAATGACAGACCAAATAGGGGCGAAGAAGTGAAGCTTATACATGTACATGGAGTTCCCAAAGTTATACCAGTTAAGATAAATGCAAAGTTGGACCCATCGGTTGATAATATAGCTAGAAATTCATCTCGCGTGAGCTCGAGATCTTTAAACTAAATAATGTCCCCAACAGAAGTAACAGTGTGAACAAACACCTTTTGTGCTACTACCAAAATGTGCGTGGCATGACTAAACTTAGAAAATTCTCTCGCAATGAGTCTTCAGTAGATATAGATGGTATGTTCTAAGACCTCCTCCAAGCCACTGCACATTCGCGCAGTGACGTCACAGGGTGGGCGGTCTAACCTGAGATGACCTCATCCAAGATAGCGTTCAAGATGGCGTCCAAGATGGACGCCAAGATGGCGGCTGACAGCTGACATTCCAAGATGTCGGCTGGCAATTGACATTCCAAGATGGCAGCTGGATAGACGACCAATAGGAGTCTACCTTAAGATGACGTATCCAAGATGGTGTCCAAGATGGCGGCCGTCGAGCGCGAAAATTCAAAAATTTAAACGACAGGTGGCACCACTTGTCAAAATAAGAGGATCAGCCATTTTGATTTTTTTATGAAAATGACGTATGTAAAGATGGCAGTTTGCGCATGCGGAAACCAAGTTTATTAGTTTTTAAGTTAGCCCCCCACGTGTTTGACATCATGTTACTCGCGTACCCTCACCCCGTTCTAGAGGTGATAAGAGAACACGGGGACGGAAACCATTAATCCTGGTTCAGAGAACGGAGGAGACGTAAAGATCCAAGGACGACAGATTATGGCATAATACAGGCCAGCGAATATGCAGCGGCATGGCATGCGGCAATTTGATTAAGTTCCCGCAAGCAGCGAATTCGGTACACGCTCTAGACATCCAATAATTATAACGACGTGTATCTTATGTCCTGGATGAAGCTGCTTAAGCTCGAACATAATGTCTTTATACTTGGCTCATTTTCGTCCTCCTTTATCCTAACGTTCGTTCCAGTTGGAGCCGAGAACTACACGACAAACAGGATTTTATTTTGTTGAAGATGATAATGTCAGGCATATAAGCGACCACTGGCCTGGCAGTGGAGACCAGGAAATTTCTGTAAATACGATATCTCTCGTTTTCCACCATGGACTTAATATTCCCTGGTTGGTAAGGCAGCACTGCCTGGAATGGTCACGTTGAAAAAATACTGCATAAGGCAGTCATGACCTTAGCCGTCACTAGGCGGCTGTATGTAAAAACTAGGGGATTAAGACCTAGTATCGCCCACTGGATGTGCACAAGGGTGGTCGGACCATCGTTAACATACGCGGCACTGGTCTAGTGGCCTAAGGTGACAGAATCCGGTGCCAAACAAAAACTAGGCAAGCTCCACAGGGTAGCTTGCCTAGGCATCACAGGGGCCATGTTTTCAACCCCAACAGCCGCCATGGAAGTGTTGCTGGATCTGCCCACCCGCCTACATTTAGTTATTATGGGGGAGGCCAGGCTAGGACTATACAGACTAGCCTGCAATGGTAGACTGAAGATCAACCCAGGGTTCAGGGGCCACTGCAAAATTCAGGAGATCGTGAAGGAGCCCATGCTTGAAATAAGGTCAGACTTCGCGAGCACGCGAATCTGCAGGGAAAACAACTTTACAATGGAAATCCCCGACCGCGAGGCATGGCGGGAGGAGACGTCGGGCATACCATGGAACGCGCTCGTCTGGTTCACGGACGGATCCAGCGGGGAGCGTGGGACCGGGGCAGGTGTTTATTCAGAAGGACCGAGGGTAAGTCATAGTATTTACCTCGGAGCCCATGCAACGGTCTTTCAGGCCGAAATGTACGCCATCCTGCACTGTGTGCGGGAGAACAAGAGGAGGGGCTACAACAACAAGCGGATCCTCATAGCCACAGACAGCCAGGCAGCCCTTAAGGCCCTAAGTATCCCAGAGGAAATTCCTGGCTGGTGAGTGAGTGCCGAGTTGAGACGAGAGACCTTGCTGTGCAGAATGAGGTCACCCTCATCTGGGTGCCGGGTCACTTGAGGATCAAAGGCCATGAAGAAGCTGACAGCCTCGCGTAGAGAGGATCATCAGAACCATTTATGGGACCAGAACCGGCTATAAGCGTGACAAAGAGCACTGCCAGGGGAGCCATTAAGTCTTGGGTTAGAGACCAACACAAGGTGTACTGGGCAGACTGTCCTGCGGTCGAAGCATTGTCCAAGTTCATCTGCTGATCTGCCTGATGCCTTAAACAGAAGTGCTCCTGTTCCTGCGACTTCATGAGTCTTAATAATTTGCAGAAGGGGAATCGGGCTTTTAAGGATCTTGCAGCTCATGTTAAAGACTCCTCTTCGTGTAACCACTCCAAGTTCATAATCCTCCACCTTCGAGATGTCTTGGAAGGTATATTCGGGGAACGAACGATCTACAGTGTAAGCTTCGATGTTTGTGGAGAAGCTTGCGGGTATTCCTATCCACGTAATTAATTATCATTATTATTGTTATTATTATTAATATTATTAATAATATACGTTTGCTAGCATTCTGTATTTTGTGACGAAATATAAGTATATATTATTTTAAATTTGATTCTTCAGGCTTCTCCATTTCCATTTAGATAGTGTTTCTCATAGAAGGTGATCAGTATTTTTTATTGTTGCAAAACCAAATAAAAATAATAACAGATTCTGGACAAGCGTCTTAGAGAATTGAATTATCTCTGATTAAAAAACGTTTTTTGAAGTTTTCAATGATTTTCTCGTCCTAAAGTCTTATTTCCTAGAAATCACTAAAAGTCCAGAGACTTTACTTACCTATTTCAATCGACTGAAAGAAAAAAAGTTGTAATTTCAAAATAATGATTATTACATTTTGTCTGTTTTTCAGGGACTATGTTAATGAGGCGTTAAAAGATGCCTCAAACAGAGAAGCTATTGGAATTTCAATATTGGTCGTAGTTTTAGCCGTATCTCCTGTTATAATTTGGTTGGTTCATAATGCAGTGGCTACAATACAGGTACAGTTTAAAATATTTCCACCAATCCACAGATATTACACAAAAAATTGTTGTTTCTATTAAAATTTTAGTTATATGCAGCTAATCTAGCAAACAAAGCCAAAGAACTGAAAAAAGAAAAGAAGAAAAGTGATTCGTTGTTGTTTCAGATGTTGCCAACAAGTGTAGCCACTCAGCTTAAACAAACAAGGCAGGTTGGTAAATGTTTGTTATACTTTTATGGACTAATATTATACAGAATGTACATTGTAGTATGCTGCACCGGGGTTTTTGCGAGAACTGCTGAGAATTTTGAAAACCCTAAAACATGTCGATTGCGTTTGCTAGAGTGTCACTTTTTTTAACCCTAACAGAATTTATAGCATTTAATTCCTATTGGGGGTGACTTTCACCTCCTTAATTTTTATAAGAAAGGTAGGTCGAGTGGCAGCTTTTTGGAATGCTCTTTCAATTCTCTATTCAAAGCTACAATTTTAAAATCTGCAGTAGGCTAAAAAGGCTAAGGCCTCAGCCGCCGAAATTTTAGAGACCCCCAGCGCGGCGCCATTAATTTTAGATGCACCCTACCAACCAAGAAAAATATTAAAATCTATATACAAAATTTTATTTTTCGTTGTTTCGACAATTTAGCTGTTAACAGAAGTTTGTACGGTTTGCACCGATAGATGGAACTAAGTCGGAAATTTTGAGCAAGTTTAGGTTTTCCGACATTATCGAAAAGTTTGATAGTGGTAAAGCCGGAAAAGATTCGCATCAGTATTTAAAAGTGTGTTTATTATTGTTTGTTCTATTCAATAAAATAATACAATGCAATCCCAACTAACAAAGTTGCTTTTATAAAAGCTGTGAGAACCTTTACTCAGTTTTTTTAATTAGTATTAAAGTTTTATAATTAGACTTCAAAAACGTATTTCCAGTATTAATACAACAATTTTATTGTATAAGTACTGTTTATGTCAACGTTAATACCACAATACTGTCTTCACTGCGACGTTCTGTTAACGTTTATACAGTTGTTTATAAAGCTTCTAAAAAGTAAAAGTATTCTCGGTTGGGGGTACCATTTTGGATGTTATAAAACCTGTATAAAACAAATATGTCATATTCTGGCATGACTGGCTAATACATACACATCAGCTTTATAAGCGTGATATCAAGAAGTGTAATAAAGCTATTTTTTCTTAGTGTTAGAAACTTCTACTCAACTTTAAAAACGTAATTGTATTGAGCTTTATAAATACAGCACAATCCAATAGCATACGAGATGGCCTTATAAGGATGTTATTTCTATCGTCTAATAAAGCATTTTGGTGCTATGAAAGCTGTAATATTACCACGATTCATCCGAGAATGATTAAATTGCGTGTTTTGGAAACCATGGTATATAATAATTGAATAATGTCTCCTCCTTTACTTTGTATTTGGGCAAAGTGAGATAAACGGCAAGGGGCCACACCAAGGTAGATGCGTAGGTCACTTTATTGATAAAACCTATTTCGTTACTTTGACGAAAATGACGCGCCTTTGATAATCATTAATTTAAACAAAAACATTTAAAAGTCTAATATTTTAGGTACCTATTTTTGCAGTATTTGAACCTCCAGAATTATAACTAATACACAAAAGCAGGTAGGAAAAAGCAATTTAGATGAAAGTTACTCTTTCAGTTCCTTAAACAACGATTTTGCAAATGATGAAGCTGCTAAAACACAATTAAGAAGCAATCAGTTATGTAAAAGCTGTGTAAGTGACACCTATAAATCATATTAGTTACACAAATTTTATAAGAAGGCTGTAGATATATATATATATATATATATATATATATATATATATATATATATATATGTATATATATATATATATATATATATATATATATATGTATATATATATATATATATATATATATATATATATATATATATATATATATATATATATATATATATTATTAAGGTGGTGGATTAAACAGAAGACACTTTTTATAATAATAATATGTGGCTTTATTATATATAGCCTATAAAAATACATAACTACAAAACGTACAAATATTCATGGCGCGTATAACCACCTCGGCGTATTCTTCTCTACTACTCACTGACCAGACGAGTCATGCGCATATACATCAGAGCACAGAATAAATGTACCATGCATTTCTCAACACGCCTCCTTACATTTATATCGTACTTACATTAATTCAAATTTAACATACTTCGAAATGTTTCAAATTTTTCTCGACTCAAGGCTTTAGTAAAAATATCAGCAACATTTTCATCTGTATCAACTTTAACAATATTAATCATACCATCTTTCACATATTCATGCACATAATGATAATGGACTTCTATATGTTTCGAATTTTTGGTATAATTACCATTCTTTGCAATATCAATTGCACCAGAATTGTCTTCGTATATTTCAATCGGCTTTATTAAATTTACATTAAAAATATTCAAAAGTTCTTTCACAAATTTCAGTTCACTTACTGCTTCTGACAACGCTACATATTCTGCAAAAGTATAAGCTTTAGTTACAGGTTTTTGTTTTCTCGATTTCCAATAAATCACATTTCCAAACAATCTTATTACATAACCAGTAGTTGATTTTCTGTCTACATTATCACCTGCCCAATCGGCATCAACATAGCAATCAATAATATTAACATTTTCATTTCTATTAAACAGTAATTTCAAATCTTTAGTTAAATACAGATATTTTAAAATTCTTAAAGCATATTTAAAATGTGTTTCGTTGTAACAGTTTTGGAATCTACTCAGATAATTTACGCTAAAACTAATGTCAGGCCTCGTAGCCGAGCTAATGTACAACAAAGCACCAATTAAATTTCTATATCTAATATCTTTTTCACAATTATCAGACTTTTCAATTTTTAGGTTAACTTCCATGGGTGTATTATACAATTTACTATTTTCTAAACAATACTTTTTACTTAATAATTCAATGTATTTAGTCTGATTCAAATTCATTTCATTACGATCAACACTATAGTCAACAGTAATCCCAAGATAATCTCTAATTTTTCCAAGATTTTTCATTTTAAATTTATCTGATAACAAAACTTTAATTCTATCAATTTGATTTTTATCCTTACCACAAATTAGTAAATCATCAACATAGATTAGTACATAAATACTATCACTATCGGTACCACAGATGTACAAGCACGAATCACTGTTGCTTCTCCTAAAACTTAAACTCACTAAAAATTCATCGAGACACTCGTACCAAACTCTTGGGCTTTCCTTCAAACCATACAAAGCTTTCACTAACTTTTTTTTTTTTATTTTTTTTTATTTTTTAATTTAATATTATTGGCTGCGGCATCTCAGGCCATTAGCACATTTTTCCCATCATTCTATATTTTTTAAAATTTTCCAGACAGAGTCAAATTGGCTCGCCCGGGAATCGAACCCGGGACCTCTCGCTTAGCAGGCTGGCACCTATACACCTGCGCCACGAGGGCGTCTTTCACTAACTTACAAACTCTATTTGAATCATCTTCATACCCCTTTGGTTGCTTAATATAAACTTCAGAATTAACTGTACCATTAAGGAATGCAGTCTCTACATCCATTTGTTCAATTTCTAAGCCCATTTGACAACAATAGGACAGTAAAATTTTTAAAGTTTGCATTTTTGCCACTGGTGAATAAATATCATCCACTTCATCATTTTGTTGAAAACCTCTTACAACTAGTCTAGCTTTATATGTATCATCAGATTTTCTTGAATATACCCATTTGACATCCAATACTGTATTATTTTTTACATTTTCAACCAATTTCCATGTTTTATTTTAATTCAGACAATCAATTTCTTTATTCATAGCTTTTTTCCAGCATTTACTTTCATTTGATTCTAACGCCTCCTCAAAAGTACTAGGTATATTTGTACTACAAAAATTTGCAAAAATACTACTATTATATACAACATAATCATTCAATTTTTGTGAAGGTTTTTTAGTTCGCTCAGATCTACGAACATCAGACTCATTCTGATTTTCAGTCTCTTCTAACGTTGCGGTTTCATCCGATGACTCATTTTCAGAATTTCTATCATTTTCAGTTTCCAAATCATTATTTTCATTAACCACAAATTTTGATTTGTTTTCATTTAAACCAATACATTTAATATTTTCTTCTATAATATCTACATGTCTCGCAACTATGACCTTACCATTTAAAAGCACTCGATATCCCACATTACTGAAACCAATGAGAATTCCCGTATCCGCCTTTTTTTCCCATTTTGAAGTTCTTTTCTGCTCCGGTCTTCTAACAAAGACTTTACTGCCATATAAATGCAAGTGAGAAACATTCGGTCTTTTTCCAAAAAATATTTCAAACGGTGTCTTTTTTTCAATAGTATTTGACAAGGTACGATTCTTTAAATACGTAGCCGCACACACAATTTCAGGCCAATATTTTTTATCTATATTTGCTTCTGTTAACAGACAACGTGATGTATTCATAATTGTTCTGTTAAACCGTTCCGCAGTTCCGTTTAATTCATGTACATATGCCGGACATGTAGTGATAACAATACCTTTTCCTTTTACAAAACTATATATATTATTATTCAGGTACTCTTTACCGTTATCACATCTTAAAAATTTTACTCTTTTTCCTGTCAAGTTTTCACATTCATTTACATACTGAATTAAACAATCACAAACTTCTGTCTTGGATTTTATAACATACACTTTAGCAATTTTGCTATAATCATCAATAAAAGTCACAAAATATTTTTCACCTTGAAAACCTACAGTTTGAAAAGGTCCACAAACGTCAGTATGCACAATTTCCAATATATCTTTGGCTTTTTCTCTATTATTTTCAAAAGGTATATCAGTCATTTTATTTTCTATGCAAATTCTACATTTCATATATTCCGATTCAATTTCTTCTGGAATTCCATCCAACAGCTGATTTCTACACAAATCTTTTAAATATTTGAAATTGACATGACCTAGTAAACGGTGCCATTTCTCCTTTTTACTCATATTATTCACATTTTTATTTGCTATATTAACACGGGAAACATTTTTATTCAATTTACTTTTCATAAAGTATAAGCCATTATTTTTTACTGCTACAGCTGTTACTTTATTTTTAATATCAAGAACTTTAGCTATTTTTCCTTTATAAATTATTGTGTTATTCTCAGTAACTCTGCTCACACTTATCAAATTTGACTTCATATCTTTAACGTAAAAAACATTCTTCATTTCTACCAAATTTTCCTGACCGAAAGCATCAAAATAACTTTTAACACTACCAATTTTTGTGGCCCTTACAATCGTATTATTGCCCAGATATACATTTACAGGTTCTTTCAATGCCAAAGATTGATCAAAATATCTTTCATTATTTATTATGTGATCTGTACAACCACTATCTAATAACCATTGCATTGTATCACAACTTACATTATTAATTTCCGTGTTATGCACTGCATGATTATGATGGGCAACTGTCGTAACCCACGCGCTGTTTCTGTCATCCTGCTTCTGTCCTTGTTGATCGACGTGGTGTGCACCTCCACGCTGACTGCCGCTGTTGTGCCAGCTGTCATGGCCTCTGCCGTAGCTTCTACCTGCTCCTCGTCGACCCCTCGCCGAACGCCAACGTGGTGTGCCTCGCCCACTTGATGCTTGGCCGCCGCTTCTGCAATCTTTCTGAATATGACCTGCTTCTCCGCAGCTATAACAAATCCGCTCTTGTCGACCCTTATTCACAGCAAAGACATTTGATTTCCTTTCGTGATTAATGTCGTTTTGATTTTTCAACTCGGTCATTTGAATTTTGCTTTTCACATAATCAGCCGTTTGTTCTTCCTGCTTTAACGTATCAATTAAGTCGCCGATGTAACTATATGAATCTGGCAACGTGTTTAACATATAGTTTAATTTTTCTTTTTCAGTTATTTTAGCACCCGCGCTCTTCAACTCGTTCACACATTTTTCGAAGTCACTAAAAAACATTACCGAATCACTGTAATCTTTAAGCTTCAATCTCTCTAGTTTATTTCGACACACAATTTGCAACGCCGTAGATTCTTTCAGATATAAATTATCGAACTTACTGATTATGCCATACGCCGTCGTTTTGTCACAAACAAATTCCAGTTGCTTATTCGATATGGCGCTATATATGTAATTCATAGCTCTTAGATCCTTTTTATCCCACGGATCTTTATCATCGCCTGTTTTCGCTCTTTCTACAACTTCATCACATTCTTTCAATCTCAAAAACAACAAAAGGCGTTTCTTCCACATACCGTATTCTTCTCCATTAAACACCGGTATTGTCACTTTGTCTTCAGCTATCTTTTCACTCCCGTTATTTTCTTCGTACACTCGACAGAAATTACCAACCACGCTCTGCTACCATATTAAGGTGGTGGATTAAACAGAAGACACTTTTTATAATAATAATATGTGGCTTTATTATATATAGCCTATAAAAATACATAACTACAAAACGTACAAATATTCATGGCGCGTATAACCACATCGGCGTATTCTTCTCTACTACTCACTGACCAGACGAGTCATGCGCATATACATCAGAGCACAGAATAAATGTACCATGCATTTCTCAACACGCCTCCTTACATTATATATATATATATATATATATATATATATATATATATATATATATATATATATATATATAATATATATATATATATATATATATATATATATATATATATATATATATATATATATACATATATCTTTTGGAATATTGCACTACACTGTTATCACTTTTAAATATACACTTTATTTGTTTGCTGTACGTTTGTGATTTCTTATTGGTTTGCGCAGACTGCAGTTTCGAACCGTCCCGGTTCATCATATATATATATATATATATATATATATATATATATATATATATATATATATATATATATATATATATATATGATGATATATATGAAACTGCAGTCTGCGCTAACCAATAAGAAATCACAAACGTACAGCAAACAAATAAAGTGTATATTTAAAAGTGATTACAGTGTGTGTGTGTGTGTATGTATGTATGTATGTATGTGTTGTATATAAGTCGAGCCACAGTATTATTACAGAACGTTATACTGTAGTCGGCTGGCTACGCGATGACAGCGGTATGTCAGCTAACGGCACGGTTGACATTCAACGAGTTTCTCGTACAATTTATATATATGTTATTATTAGTTAGTATTCGTGTTATAGTTGCTGCTAGAATAAATGTTGGTTGTATAATGTAATTAGTTGTAATTGTGCCACCACTACATACACAACAGTATGTAAATATATACATGACCTGCTGGGGAACTAATTCTAGTGGTGACGAATTGTGTTCCGCCAAAGTTAGCAAGAATATACTGTTCATAACGTAATGCTGCAAGAAATATTTTATTAGGCGAGGAATACAATATAATACGAAAATTAATTTAATTACAAAATTATTTTTTCCAGGACAAATCAATTCAAATACAAAATAATATATTTTAATTTTAAATTTTGCAAACTAAAATACTTTTGAATAGGTTTTAATCTTTTTGGGGTTATCTGAATCATTTTGGTTTTCTTGGCCACGCACGTTGACATTTGTAAATGATTCCAGGAGAGAAATTTCAGTATACAATACATTTTTTGATGGACTTTCCTTATGTTCCTTGGTATTTTCGATTGGCACACCATGATTATTTTGAAACTGTTTCATTTGTTCTATCCTTGATTTTACTTTCTGTCCAAAGTAACGAGTGCCTTTTACTTTTTTCCACTGCGAAATATCTATGTCACTTTTTTAAAATTAAACGAAAGAATAATAAACTGATAATTCGTACCTACTGGTAACTAAAACATATGTGTCGTCTAAAATTTGTTAGGTTAAGGTTAAAAGAGTTATATAGTTGCAACAAGTAGCACTCAATGTTGCATAAAAGTATTGTTTACATCAGAAAAGCCTTTTATAGATTCCATTTTTTACTTTAAAAGACCCACAATATAACATCTTTTTTAAAATGCTGTTGAGAGCAACTTGGCTAATAAAACATAAAAGGTTTGGAATTTGACTATATAGAAGCTTTTATCTACTTGGTAAGACATCAATATAACAATTAAAATGCTGTATAGAAGTTTTGTTAATTCTCTGTAAAAGCATTTATGTAATACCTATACAGTAAAATAGCTTAGGAGAAGCGTTCTTGTTTTATAAAGGTTTAGTGTCAAGCTTTCAGAAAAGCTTAAAAAATATTTAGAAAATAAATTTATATTTTTACAGGTGGAACGTTCTTAACAACATCTTAAAACCACAAAATTGTCACCAAAACCCAAAAAGTGGTACGTGATGCTTTAATGTAGTAAAAAAGACAAATTTTATACAATTAGATGAGGAGCGCAGACACATAGAGGGTTCTGTCTCTGTGGATCTCCAAAAAAATATTAGACTGGGGAAATAGAAATCTTGTACCATTCAACACCACCACATCTCAGTCTTGCTTTCTATCTCATAAGAGATACACCAGCCCTAGACCCATCACAATAAACAACCAAGTTATTCCAAGTAATGAGTCCTTTTCACTTGTAGGCATTTCTGTGGATCGAAATCTCAATTGGCACCAACACGCCACATCAATTGCAGAAGCAGCTGCTAAGAAATTAGGTTTCCTCTTCCGGGCTCGCAAATACTTCTCACCAGCTAATCCCTATACCTTATATACTTCACAAATAAGGCCAAGCTTCGAATACTGCTCCCACATCTAGGGTGCCGCTGCTGCTTCTACACTCGCTATCCTGGACTCCATTCAGCAGAGAGCTATACGTCTCATCAGTGACCCTACCCTCACCCAAAGGCTGCCATCCCTTTTCCACCGACGTGCCGTTGGTGATTCCTCTCTCTTTTATAGATATCTGCACGGGCACTGCTCAGAGGAGCTTTCTTCCATAATTCATCCACCTGCTGCCCCCAACAGATCTACCAGGGGAACAAAGCGAATGAACCCTTCTTACTGTCCAGGTCACCAGACATAGAACATCTTGTTATGCCCGCTGTTTTGTCCCGAGGACTTCCAAGTTGTGGAATTCCTGGTCGGCAGATGTCTTTGCTTCTCCTCCGAACCTCCAAACCTTCAAGTCCAGAATTAACAAGTTGCCTCTTTCCTCCTTGTCAGCACCCACGGTACGATAGTATTTAGGCTGTAAGCCCTCGTGGTGTGTTGTTGAAATATAAAAAAATATAAAAATTAACAATAAAACAAGTCATGAAATGCAGAATCTTTGTTTGTTAGGTTTTAAAACCAATTTGAAATATTCAAATTTAGGATTATTTTTTATTTACACCTACACTCGTTTATACAGGCGCCAATTAACTTTTAGCCTAAGGCTCCTTAAACCTTTAAAACGCCCCTGCTGCAATACAGTATCTGCAGTTTTCACTGTCCACTCACCTATTATTATGAAAATAATCGGTGTAGTAGAGCAACTGTTCGTATTTTTAATAAAAACCATCCGAGAGCAATGTGTAAGTGATGTTCATGTTTCGAGGATATTGCGAATTTTTTAAGAAACTGGTTCGGTTTGCAATAAGAAGCACGAGCAAGCGTGGACTGTAAGGAACGAAGCAACGGGTGTAAAACGACACCCATCCAAAATAAAATTAAAACATTCATCAATTAACTGCAACAACAGGTTGTAACGCTCCACTTTCACGACTGGATAAAGTGCCTAAATTCGTTTCATAATCCTACTAAAAGTCTGACTTAATTGCGTTAAATAACTACCTATATTTAAATTATTTAATAAAATCATGATTAAAAGTTGTATGAAAATTCGCTGCTAACAAATTTTAAAAATAAATTGTGAACACCTAAATTTCAGATTCTGCAATGAAAAATTGTATGAATTATTTCTGTAAAATTGGCCACGGTAAAATAATATTGCCCTTAATATCATCAAGTCGCTACAAGAGGCGTTAAAGCATTAAAATCATAAAATCCTTTAAAATAAATAACCCACAGGCTCAAACGCGTATATTTCGAAATACAAACAAGGACGTACTCATATATAAAAAAATTCTGGACGCAGCAAGTGCGTTATGGTAGTGAATTTTCATAAAAATGTTTTTAATAACAAATATGTGTGTTTTTTTTTTAAGAAAGCAGGCATCAAATTTGGTTACCAGTATAACCTATATAGTAAAAACAATGTCCCATATTACATCAAAATAAGTTTATTGTGTGAAAATGTACAAAAATTTCCAAAAGTAAACTTAAAGTGTTCCCGAAAAAACACGTTTCTTGGTCAACCTTATAGGTTAATAGCAAATTGAGCTGTTCAAATATGAAACATTTGATATATATATATATATATATATATATATATATATATATATATATATATATATATATATATATATATATATATATATATATCGACTATATCTCGAAAATCTTCACAGCTGCAGCTTTGGGAAAAAAATTTGCATAAGTAATGTGGCTATGAGAAAGTGCTAGAAATTATTACTATTATATTATATTACTATTTTCAGCTTTCTAAATCTGCCGCTAGGTGGCGATAATGGCTTATCTAAAATCTTTAATTTATCGAAAATATTGATGCATAACATAAGCTAGTTTTAGATAATTTGTAATCAACGTTCACTAATCTATAACTTTTATTAAAAAATCCCTATGGACTAGTGACGGAGGTAGGGAGCGAGTATTTTTTATAAGCAAATGCCTATAACTTGATAACCAGTAGACATAATTTCAAAAATTTTGGCTCGTTAGAAATGGATTTCATAAGAAATTCCACGTATTAGTATTTTAAATCGACTGTCATACATGCACTAAATACAGAGGACGTCAGAGTAGAGGAGTCTAGTTTTATTAAATTTTATGAATTTTCAAATAGCAGCATAATATTATAATATAACTATCAAAAACTGGATGAAGTTAGAAAGAACTCAGTGAAAACCCAAAACGAATATGTTTTTCCGTTTCAGAGAAAACTCGAATTTTATGTATTTTGGTGCTTATTATGCCATTTCTCAGAATTGAATATGGATGCAGCACAATATCTATAGAATATTTGCTTTCAGGCATCGTTATACAAATTAACATAGTTACCAATAACAATTAATCACTTTAATATGAAATAAATTTAGTACCTTATCATAAAGCTAAGATACAAGAGCCAAGAATCGAGTTTAAGGTTGTAGTCGTAAATTAAGTGATTATATTAAGATACATGTGTGACTGTGGATTTAAAATACTAATACGTTGCATTTCTTATGAAATCCTTTTCTAACAAGCCAAAATTCTTCAAATTATATCTACTGGTTATCAAGTTATAGGCATTTCTTTATAAAAAATCCTCGACCCTTACCTCCCCCACTGGTCCATAAGGAATTTTTTTTAACAAAAGTTGTAGATAAGTGAACATTGATTACAAATTACCTAAACCCAGCTTATGCATCAAGATTTTCGAGAAATTAAAGATTTTAGGTAAGCCACGGCATTTTCGCCACCTAACAGCAGATTTAGAAAGCTGCAAATAATTTCCAACATTTTCTCATAGCCACATTACTTATGCTAATTTTTTTCTGAACCAATGCAAGAAAAGGAGTTCCAGCCGAAACACGTTCGTTCAAGGATTCAAGATATATATATATATATATATATATATATATATATATATATATATATATATATATATATATATATATATATGTATATATATATATATTTGTGTGTGTGTGTGTGTGTGTGTGTGTGTGTGTGTGTGTGTGCTCAATATATGCTCAAGCGGGTGAATTTGCCGCAAAGATTAAAGATTAGCATTGAGGTGGTGTTTAAATAAACACGTAGAAGTAAAGTGCATCTCAAAATATCGAATATTCCACCCTAGTTGAAACGACTAGGTGAGTTAGATCTTATTGTCTTTAATATCGGCAATCAACTGATTAGAATTGTTTCAAGTAGGCTTTTTGGACATATTGCAAACTCAGTTTTTAGAGCTTACCGTAAACTCAGTTTTTGAAAATACCGCAAAAACCAAGGTTTCTTGTGACATACTGACAATCCAAGTCTCGAGAAAACTGTGACGTCAAGCTACAAAATTTCCGTTCAAATCATACGTCAGCATTTTACTTTCCTAAGACGGGTCCCGTTCAAAGGGATTTCTCAGCGCTGCAATCTGTTAAAGCAGAGTCCAGAAGCAAGGAGCGTTACTTGCATTTCAAAAGTAGCAGTAGTGACAGTAGCATCAAAGTTTAGTTTCATTCTGTAACTTGAGATATCAGGCCTGAGCCAATAAGTCATTTAATGCAACCACTTATTTTGTATCGACAAAGACATTACCTAAATAATAATTGTTGGTACAAAAGTGATTTCATATTTTTTTTCTTGTCATGTATGCATTTTTGATAATTTTCCTAGCTATATTGTAGTAATACCCCGTCACATGATAACTATTTGAGTAGACTTTACACAAAAAAGTAGCTACCTTATCTAAAATTTTTGATTACGTGAAACCTGTATATTTCTAAAATATTATTATTTAAGCTTGCTTATACATACATACATATATATATATATATATATATATATATATATATATATATATATATATATATATATATATATATATATACGAGGGCGGGTAAATAAGTCCGTGACTTTTTGAATGAAACTCAGGTTTTTTTGACAAAAAATCATTTTATTCTCAAAATAGTCTCCTTTGAGCTCTATACACTTCGTCCAACGTTTTTTAAGTTTTTTTATGCCTTCCAAAAAATAAGATTTGTCAAGGTCTTTAAAATAGGTATTTTTTGTGAGATGATTTCATCATTGGAGCCAAATATCTTTCCGCCGAGCCATTTCTTGAAGTTTGGAAACAAGAAATAGTCACTAGCGTCTAAGTCCGAATGAGAGAGCAATTCGTAGCCCAATTTATGCAATTTCGCCATGGAGACTACACATGTGTGCATCCTTGTATTGGCTTGGTGGAAAATAACTTTTTCTTGGCCACATGTGGGCGTTTTTTCTTCAAATCGTAATTGAATCTGTCCAATAAGTTGGTATAATATTCGTCATTGGTTGCTCTTCCTTTTTGGAGGTAATCAATGTGGATTATATGGCGTGCATCCCAAGAAACGGTCGCCATGACTTTATTGGCTGACAAACCCACCTTGGCCTTATTCGACACAATTAAACGTTTAGAGGTCTAGAAGGGACTTCAGTGAGATTGTAGCGCTCGCTTTCATCACTCCTTTAATTCCCGTACACGCAAGCCCACTGTTTTGGTTACCACATCGTTGCAACCAAATGACAAAGGTAAGGTACACCCATAGAAGGTCGAACAAAAGTGAGCCAAAAGAGGTAGGAGAGGAAATAACCTGGCTGACGGAAAATGAGAGAAGGAAGACAACATTTATTTGAATGTTGTGTAGTTGGGAAAAGACTAAGAGGTAGACCGTGTGATAAACTTTAAGGAAACCTAGCTCAGTTAAGGAATTGTGAAAGTTTGAATAAATTGAAAACAGCTACTGAAGACGGGGAGTCTTGGCTGCCACGACAGGGTGACTTAGCCTTCAGACTCTGGTGACGATTATGCTGATTAGTGTGACTTAGGTATTAGGCATTATCTGCCCTTAGAGTCGCAGTTCTTGTCGTACACTTATCAGACCATCACAAATATTACCACCGACTTTCTGATATTTTTTATAACTGTTTCTTCTAGGTAGGTTACGTTATGTTATCACTGAGCTATAGCAGTCCTTCCACTAGACTTTGAGTTCTATTGTGAATTTGCTTCTAGGTAAGTTGTAGATATAAGATGACTTCCAAGTTTTCTTGCCTTCCCGAACACAAGAATTTGTTTATCTTAGAGAAACAGAGGTCGAATGCCTTCTATATCTTTCTTCCTAGTAAACGAAACTATTGCCGGTTTTACAGACCTTTCTCACCAGCCCATTTGTCTGCCAATTCAAGAGTACACGATTCATGGCTCTTTAATGGTCAATGTAAATTTCTCTCCAAGTGGAATAACGAGGTAGCCTGCATATCTTAGGGGAGAGAAACATTTGCTATTGGCTCGCCTTAACAACTAGTCCATTACATGGGCCCTACAGCAAAGGGTACACAACGCCTCTTAAAGGCAGCTGCCCGTATCCCGTGCTGCCAAGGTTTCCCTCATTAACGATGAAGACACTATTCTACCTTCCAACATAACATCGATAAAGTTTGCTTATCTAAATAATTTAGATCAATTTATCTCCAGTTCAAATAAAAGAATAAAGTCAGATCATAGTAGACGTCTTAAAAACAACATTATAATCTTATTTTCTAGGTACCTGCTGAATATTATGCTTCTGTAACTGTTTACTTTAGTGACATAGTAGGTTTTACTGAGATAGCTGCCGTCAGTACACCGTTGGAGGTAAAGGGTTTCAAGACAAGAATCTAGGCAAAGAGTTTCATTCTTTTTTTATTTTAGGTAGTAACATTTTTAAATAAAATATATAGACTTTTTGACGCTCGAATAGAATGTTATGATGTGTATAAAGTAGAAACCATTGGCGATTCTTATATGGTTGCTTCCGGTTTACCAGTTAAAAATGGTAAGTTCATAAATATTGTTCTTGTAGATTTTAAGTTTTCCAGATATGATGCCCATCATCTTAGCGTACATCCAAATCACAAAATATTGCTAACTGATGAAATTTTTTTTAGCTGATTTTTATCATAAAAAAATTGCATATAAAGAAGTATCTTTGGAATATCTGTTTTTTTTTCCAAATAAGACGGACTTAGAGCTCGCTAAACCAGGATTCAGAGTCTGTTAAAATTTGTGTCACGGCAATGGTCACATTGCGTTGATTACATCGATGCAATTACTGAAGTTAAAAAACGTCGGACACGGTCAGTACTTGGATGGGTGACCACCTGAAAACACCGTGTTCTACTCAATGCCCTCGGAAAGCAATCCCAAACCACGGAGTATATTTGCCAGTCAATTTTTATTCGGAAAATATGAAGCATGCCTTCAACATCTTGGCAGCATCTTAATCGTGGATAAAAATATCTGCTAACATCAATCAACATCTGAGGCATGACCGACTTAATCGCAATCGTTATTTTTCTTGACTGAGTTAAATCGCGTGTTTTGGTTTTGTATACTATACTTTTCACATATCTCCATAGGTAAAAGTCTAATAGCGCAAGATCAGGTAATAGTGCTGGTCATTCTAACAATCCTCGCCTGCGTATCCACCGATATGGAAATATTAAGTTGAGGTCTGCCGGGCATTTATTTGGTAATGTGCTGATGCTCCATCCTGTTAGAACCATATCACATTCGCTGGAAGTTGTCTGTTTGCTCGATCAGAATACAAATGTGTCAAAGCTGGCACGACGTTATTTTGGAACAGTGCCAAATAATTGTCTCCATTCAAATTGCCATTAATTAAAAAGGGACCAATGACATGGTTTCCAACTATTCCTGCCCAAACATCAACCGTTTCAGGGTATTGCGTATATTCTTCTCTCATCCAGTGAGTTCTTTAGACCACTAGCCACAATTTTAACGATTAGCATCGCGGTAAAGTGTGAAACTGCACTCATCAAAACACAAAACATGCTCTAATTGGATAACATTCTTATCTAACATTTCCATCACTTGCTCACAAAAAGACGTTCTTCTACTACTCAAGAATCACAACCTTTTTTTTAATCTGCCTTATATATTTATGCTCGCTAAATGTTGTACACATAGTATCCTTACAAGAGTATTATCAGATATAAGGATAATATATACGGAATACTACGTGAGATGTAAGCAAGGTTTTTACGCGTGTCGCCATCTAGTTGCAGAACCAAGTAGTATGTTGTCGCAGCAGCTCCAAATAACACAGAATGTTAAAAAATAGAGACTGCGTACAACCAACTAACGATTTAGTAAATTGTCAGCCCTGACCCATTTCCTCCCCAATATAGGGACAAGGTATGTAAGGCTAGATGTATTCTCACCACAATTAGAACCGTAGACCGGTCTAATTAGCGCTCGTCAGTATGGTATACTAATTGCAGCGAAAATTCACTTATAAAGTAATATAACTATGGTAGCCAACCTCGTAAAACTTTGTCCCTAGATTGGGGAAGAAATTGGCCGGGGCTGACAATTTACTAAATTGTTAGTTGATTGTATACAGTCTCTATTTTTTAACATTATGTGTTATTTGGAGCTGCCGTGACAACATACTACTTGGTTCCGCAACGAGAACGTGACACGTGTAAAAAGCTTGTCTTACATCTCACTTAGTTTTGCGACGCTGGCTACCATAGCCGTATTACCTTATAGGTGTATTGTCGCTGCAATTAGTATGCCGTACTGACGAGCTCTAGTTGGAGCGAAACCGGTCTACGGTTCTAATTGTGGTGAGAATACACCTAGCCTTATATATACAGAGTGTCATTTAAATGCATCTTTAGGTATGCGACATCGTAATATAGTTTCAAGAGCAATGTAAAACTGCATCTATTGAACACATCACATACAGTACGTTATTTTTGAAATAGGCAACATATAATTTGAGCACCTAGGAACACGGTTTTATAACTATTTGATAATTATGTACATAACACTTTTTTTGTAATTTTTTTGATACATGCTATACAATCCTGATATCTATATGATGTACAGTGCAAAAATTAAATCCATAATGACTTTTTGCGATGAGCTACAAACTTCAAAATCGTTCCAGTTTGTATCAACAATTTAAAAAAAATTATTTTCCAAACTATTAAAATTGGGTATAGGAAATTCTGTTTACGTAGACTTAAAAATCAACTGGAAATTCGAAAATGCAATAATATATAGCGTGTTCTATTTACAATAGTGCAATTTATAGCAGTTTTCGGTATAACTGGAAGTCGGCCAGTTAAAAAATTGTTACTATCAGACAGAGCATCACCTAAAGACGCGATGTGCAAATTTTCAGTGCCTAAGCAAACGTAGTTTAAGAAATAATCCAATAGCTCATTTACCGTGTATACAGGGTGATTCATAAGTGGTGACTAAAAATGAAACCCCATGTTCTTTGAACAATTTTAGAGAAGGTATGTTTAATAAATTATTTTCCTATAATGCTTCATTAAAAAGATACAGGGTGTTGAAGTTGAATTTCAAACAATAAAATTGCATAATTTTTTAAAAAGTAGCACATATATTTTGCTGAAACTTTGCATGTGTAGGCTGCTATGGAAGGTGCGTATTCTACCATAACAATTGAATCGGCTAATCCAGCAGTGGCGCGCGTACCCACATGTCGTTGGTTATCCCTCAAGAAAGAAACCGATACGCCAATGATTTTTTTTTTGAATCTTACTTTCATTCGTGACCAAAATGACTCTCTTGATAATTTTCTGTACGACGCTTATTTTACGAGTAAGCAATGAATCAGGTAAGTGTTTTAGAGCACAGTTCATGATTTTTAACCAGTTGTTGTTTGGTAGAAAATCGCAATGATACACTTTTATCAGGCTTATAGTAATTTATTTATTACAATAAATGTTCAAAATGCCTCCATTGGCCTGAATACACGCACGACATCTTTTTAATATGGAAAATTTAATGTCTTGAGGATTCATTGTTGCTTGAATATGACGAAAAGCATTATTTATCAGTTGTTGTAGCTGCTCTGGTGTATTTATTTGTTCACTGTAGACCAGTCGCTTAAAATCACCCTAAAGATAGAAGTCAAGTGGGTTTAAGTCCGGTGATCTTGCAGGCCAATATATTGGTCCAATTCTGCCAATCCATCTTTCATTATTAATGTTCATGTAGCCATGTAACAACGTTTCGACTACGATGCGCTGGTGCACCGTCATGCTGGTACCACATTTTACCTCTTGTTGCTAGTGGAATGTCATCTATAATGTTTTCTACACAGTTTTCTAGGAGCGCTAAATACGAAGATCCATTTAAACGTTGTGGCAGGACTTCCATGAACAGTGAGCCGTTAAAAATACCACACCATAAATTAATGGAAAATCTATGTTGAAGTGTGCGAGTCCTTGTTGCATGTGGATTTTCCAATCACCAGACATGCTCATTATGAGAATTATAAATACCATTTCTTGTAAATGTTGATTCGTCAGACCAGAAGACTAGATTAGGGAATAAGATATTTTGATTGTTCATTTCCAAGATCCATTCACAAAAGACTCGTCAATGCACATTATCTCCAGGTAGAAGGCAATGAACATTCTGTCGATGATATGGATGTAAGGCTTCTCGATGTAAAGTTCTCCAAACAAAGCTTTGAGAATATTGTAACTGCGTTGCAATCCTCCGAGTACTTGTAGAAGGTTGATCCATCACTGCATCCACCACTCTCTCTTAGTCTTCAAGTCGATGTTGTCTTCTACCATTAGCTCTAGCATCAGGACGTTGTCCAATACCGCACTGCCGAAGTCTTGAAAACGATCGAGAAAAAACCCTTGGTGTAGGTTGACGGCGAGTGGAAAACCTACGTTGATATTCCCGACAAGCAGCTAAAGCATTTCCATCAGCATATCCGTAGATAAAAATTATATCTGCATACTCTTCTGAAGTGTACTCCATTATAAGAAGTAAAAGAGTAGAAAACTTTGCAATTTTATAAAGTTTACCACTTACACATATTCAAAATAATAACTTGTTAACCTAAACGTCAAGTGACACTAAATGACAACTTTGGCAAACCAGACTACTAATTACAAAAATACAACAAAGATAATCGTCGTACAAAAAATTATCAAGACATTAAATTTTCCATATTAAAAAGATGTCGTGCGTGTATTCAGTCCAATGGAGGCATAAAAGTGTATCATTGCGATTTTCTACCAAACAACGACTGGTTGAAAATCATGAACTGTGCATTAAAACACTTACCTGATTCATTGCTTACTCGTAAAATAAGCCTCGTACAGAAAATTATCAAGAGAGTCATTTTGTTCACAAATGAAAGTAAGATTCAAAAAATAAAAAATAAAAAAATATATCATTGGCTTACCCGTTTTTTCCTTGAGGGATAGCCAATGACATGTGGGTACGCGCGCCACTGCTGGATTAGCCGATTCAATTGTTATGGTAGAATACGCGCCTTACGTAGCAGCCTACACATGCAAAGTTTCAGCAAAATATATGTGCTACTTTTTAAAAAATTGGGAAATTTTATTTTTTTGAAATTCAACTTCAACACCCTGTAGCTTTTTGATGAAGCAATATAGGAAAATTTTTTATAGGACTTACCCTCTCTAAAATTGTTCAAAGAACATGGGGTTTCATTTTTGGTCACCACTTATGAATCACCCTGTATAAATAATCTGGAAATTTTGTGTACCTTTTGCTAATAATTAGACAATCAAGATCTTTGAATATTTTAGGAAACAGACATGTATCAGAGATAGCGAGTATGGCGTTAGATTTATTGGCAGGTTCTCAGCAATTTAAGATTCCACACAGAAAGTCCGAATGGCTTCAGATCAGGTCGGGAGCCCATACTGGTCCCGTGGTGGCTGGAATAGTGGGATCTAAAATGCCCAGGTATTGTCTTTTTGGCGATACTGTCAACACTGCATCTAGAATGGAATCTACTGGAGAAGGTATGTAATAATTATTTCGCTGTCTCAACCGAAAAATAATAAACTTGCGTGTTGCTTTAAACAGACTTCACTAATAAGCACACTTGGAGAACCCAAATCACCACAACACATTTAAAAAACCTGACGATCGTTTCACTAACCAAGTTAGCGTCATCAGAGGATGAATAATTCTAAATATCTTATATCCGCAACCCTACTTTTACCTAAACGAAATTTAATTAACCTGTTTACCAAAAAATTCAGACTGGTCATTTTTTGTGCGTACGTATTATGTGAGTCATTCGGAATGTATCTTAGAGTGGTGGTCTCCATTATATTGAATTTTTTAGTAAACAGGTTAATTAATATTTTTTAGTTAATTTTCCTTTAAGTAAAAGCAGATATACCAAAAAATGAAAGTATATTAACCCTTTGAAGCACTAATTTCAATGTTATTTTCAATTCTAATGACATTTGGTATATATCATCTTAATGTGTAGAAAAATGATGTAGTACACTTCTTTGTTGCAAAAAAAACATTTATTTTAACTTTTGCAAGTGGTTTCGATATGAAACCACAATGCAAGTGAACACATACATAATCGAAAGATTACATATATTTTATATTATTGATGTTAAGTTAGAAAACAGTTTCTTTCTGCCAGTAAACACAGCCCGACTTTACACTGTATGCAGCTCCATCTGGTTCGATGAGGTTTTTCGGCCGTACTACACTGAGCAAAACGTCTTGATGTTCCGTGCACAAGTAGGTGTTTTACTTTGATTGATCTATTGGTACATAAGGCTTGAATCTGGATACAACTTTTTTAGTGGACTATGGCCTTCCACAAGAGCCTCTTGAAACGGGAGGCCCAATCAAACTCAGTATTACTCCACATCGGAAAATTTTGAGGCTCATAGCACTTTTGGTCTTCCGTTTGAATATTATATGAGTTGACTACTGATGTATCGAGAAAATGCCAAAATAGACGGTGGTACCATTTTCGGGATTTCCGATCGATGGCGTAGTAAGATTTCATAATATCAGCTTTGTCAACTCCACCCATATACCTTCAGTAGTTTACAAATGCTTTAGGGCAATTGACTTCAGTCATACTTCCATCTTTCTCCCGTTTATTCACTTTAGTTTCATCCGTAGGAGAATGTATAGTAGAGAGCATCTGAATAGTTCTTTTGTCCTTCCACTTGATACAAGATATTTTGTCTCTATAAACTGCCCAATCAAAATCACCTCGATTCATTTCCTTATCGCCTTTCAATCCAGTGGGAAGATTTTTTGTGTTTGCGCATACAGTTCCACACGCGTAGATTTTATTTTCTTGTAAAGAAAGTAAAAGGTCAGTTGTTGTGAAATAGTTATCAAAGTAAGCGGGGTGTCCTTTTCCTTCGAGACCCCGAGTCATGTCAAGCACTACCCGTTCACCTAAACCTTTCTCAGATTTATCTTGTTGCTTTCCTGTATATAATTCAAAATTACTTAGATAACCTTCTTTATCGGCGCACGCCCAGATTTTAAACCCCCTTTTTACAGGTTTCATTGGCATATATTGCTTGAAAGCTATTCGGCCTTTGAATTTAACCATGCTTTCATCAACTGACACTTCTTTTGATGGGCAGTAATATTTCAGGAAGTTTTTCTTTGGGAGTTCAATGTATGGTCTGATTTTAAATAATTGATCAAAACCGGACTCCCCTATTTTGCCACTGTGGCATTGTCATTGCAATGGTGGCTAGTTATCAGGGAGCCAAAACAGTTTACGCCTGTTTTTGATGCTATGAAATCATCACGTAGTTCTGGACACGAAGACCAGTAATCGCGAAAGGAGGGAGACTTTTTTATACCTATGAGCAAATTTACCGCTATAAAAATTTTCATTTCCTCCTCAGTTGCCGGAATAAAGTTTCTTTTTTCCTGGGTGGTATACAAGTTTGTTTGTTCTGTAGCCAGATGAATAGCATCGCCAAAAATAAGCAAGAAGAAATCTATAGGTTTTGTGACATCAGGTGGTACTTCAGAGCTGGGACCAGTTAGTTGCTGAAAATGATTTAGATTCGGAGCAATTTCTTGTTTTCTCCAGTTCACAAAGTGGATAAGTGGTATATCATCTTCTAAATCGCCTGGGTCGTCATCTATGTCGCTCCCAATTGCCAAATCGTCGTCACTCAAAATAGTGTCCTGAGCAATCGCTGCGGTAGTTTCATTATTTTCAATGATGTCTTCAATCATTTCTTCCTCTTCTTCCTCATATTCGCTTATTACTGACTCTCCATCAGAAGGAATTTCATCAAGCAGAGCGTAAGCTTCATCCGAGGTTAGTTTTGACAAATCGATTTGTTTTTTCATCACTTGCGACAAATCAATTTGATTTTCCATCCTAACCTAAACAAATTTACTTTAGTGCATTGCACGCACACTGGTTTCGCCGCGAAACCATATCCGGTCAACAAAAACAAATTTACTTTACTGCAAGCACACTGGTTTCGCCGCAAAACCATATCCGATTGACAAAGTAAAAACAATAAACTATGTAAAACAAGTATTCTCACCTTTCTATTAGTGCCTCAGTAACACAATCGTCCAAAAAAAAACGGAGTAGTTATAACACTTTTTACGAAAATGTAGAGAAAAAACGAAATCATTCATAAAACGTGGTTTCTTTGACAAATTCTAACGAATACTAGCAATACAGTGTTCGCCAATTGCAAACTTGCGATGGAGATCAATAGATGGCGCACTAATACCCAAGTAGGAAGTGTGGTTTCACTGTAAAACCAGTCAACATATAGAAAAAAAAAACATTAGGTAAGTGGTTTCTGTGTGAAACCACTTTGCTTCAAAGAGTTAAGAACGTGGCCGAATATAACGGATACACTGCTTGCCTAGATGAATTCTCACCACAATCAGTACCGTAGACTGGCTTTGTTCTAATTAGAGCTCGTCTAGCCTTACATACATTGTCCCTATATTAGGGAAGAAATGGACCCGGCTGGCAATTTACCAAATTGTTAGTTGGTTGTACACAGTCTCTATTTTATAACATTTTGTGTTATTTGGAGCTGTCGTGACAACATACTACTTGGTTCGACAACTAGATGGCGACTCCTGTCTTACATCTGACTATGTGCTGTGAGGTTGGCTACCATAGCCATTTTACTTTATATATGTTTTCTCGCTGCAATTAGTATACCGTACTGACAAGCTCTAATTAGAGCGAAACCGGTCTACGGTTCTGATTGTGGTGAGAATACATCTAGCCTTACGAAAACAGTTCCCCTAAAGTAGCAGGAAAATAAGTCTTGACGCAGCAAATGCGTTATGGTAGTGAATTTTCATAGAAATGATCAACAGTTTTAGTGAATTTTTATTTTTTTAAATTCACTAATAGGGAGGTATCGATGGTGAGACTTTGCAAAAATTTTTTCAACTGAGGCGAACTAGGACCCCCTAGAACCCATATCCGAGGTCAGTTTTAATTTGTATATGTTTATATATATATATATATATATATATATATATATATATATATATATATATATATATATATATATATATATATATATATATACAGGATGGCGCATTGAAAACAAAACAGACCGATTTGCGTCCAGACAATTCTTTTTTAAGAAACGCTGAAACACGTCAATTTTAATATTGAGGGGGGCATGTTTTGACATAAAACTCAACTTTGTCACATCAACCCCTTAAGGGTGGTGATAACAACCCTTATATTTCAAATAGGGAACATGGCTATGGATCGAGTGTTACATCATTTGAAAGCTCTTTTTTTTCTGAATTCGGCACACAAATTTTTTTGGAAGTTTTTTTTTAACTCGTTTAAAAATTATTTACAGTTGGAGTTGCAAGAACGTATTTCATTCATTGTGATAAGAAATGCACTTATTAGTCAATTTTTCGTTAAAAAAACTAAAAAACAAAACCAAACGTTCAAAAATGTTTATTCAGTTAAATAAATGTTCAAATTGTTTGACCACCAGCTTCCATACAAAAGTACACATTTTGTTCAAAACGAGCTCTGACATTCTGGAGCATTTGTGGAGTTATTAGACGGCATTCTTCAACAATGCGTCATCGTAATTCTTCCAAAGACTCCGGTTCTGTTGCGTAAATCCCACTCTTTAAATGGCCCCATAGAAAGAAGTCTAAAGGAGTTAAATCAGGTGATCTGGGGGGGGGGGGCACTCAATAGCACCTCTACGCCCAATCCATTGTCCTGGAAACTCTCTGTTCAAAAACTCCCTAACACGTTGTGAAAAATTCGGAGGGGCCCCATCTTGTTGAAACACTAATTGATTTTCTTGATAGCGATCATCATTTTCAACACTGTCAATTAGTAGAGGGTAAACGATATCTTCTAGTAACTCCAAATACGTTTCGCCACTTAAATTGCCATCAAAAAAAATTGGTCCGATTAAACGGTCCCCAAAAATGCCAGTCCAGACACTCAATTTCTGTGGAGTTTGTGTGTGGACTGAAAACGTGAAAATTTCTTGGGTTATTATCTGCCCAATAACGACAATTATGACGATTAGCTGTAGAGTTTAATAATAACGTACACTCGTCTGAAAAACAGATATTGAACAGAAAGTTTCCGTTATCAGCTATTCGTGTAGTCCTAACTTCACAAAACTCCAGCCGTCGATCAAAATCATCTTCATTCAATTGTTGTACAAAATGAATTTTATACGGGTGAAATTTATGATGCTTCAATATTCGCTGAATAGTTCTTCTTTTGATGTTTGAAACAGTGGCCAATTGTCTCATGCTCAAAGTTGGGTCTGCAGCAATTTGTCCTAAAACTTCAATCTCAGTAGTCTCATTTCTAACCGGAAATTCACGTTCAGGATCCCGTTTTTTGTTGGCTACTGAACCACTTTGTCGAAACTTTGCAACTAACTCCAAAATGTATTTTCTGTTAACATGTCTATTCGGATGTCGTTCATTAAACAAATTTGCGGTACGGTTGGCACAGTCATCGTTTTTGAAAAAAAGAGTAATTATTTCAACTCTTTCTTCAGAATACACCATTGTGAAATTAATTTTCGGTAGTACTATCAAGTATCAAACCGACCTATAAACTGAAATATTAAACCGCGTTTCTCTCATTCCGATAAGAAATGTTCTGATAGTCAATTTTTTGTTTACAAACCAACATAACATTGACTATCAGCACATTTCTTATCGGAATGAGTGAAATGCGTTTTTGCATCTTCAACTGTGAATAATTTTTAAACGAGTTGATAAAACTTCCAAAAAATGAGTGTGCTGAATTCAGCAAAGGAAGAGCTTTCAAATGATGTAACACTTGACCCATGTTCCATATTTAAAATATAAGGGTTGTTATCACCACCCTTAAAGGGTTGCTGTGACAAAGTTGAGTTTTGTGTCAAAACATGTCCCCCTTAATGTTAAAATTGACGTGTTTTAGAGTTTCTTTAAAAAAAATTCTCTGGACGCAAATCGGTCTGTTTCGTTTCCAATTCGCCACTATATATATATATATATATATATATATATATATATATATATATATATATATATATATATATATATATATATATATATATATATGTATATGTATATATATATATATATATATATATATATATATATATATATATATATATATATATATATATATATATATATATATATATATATATATATATATATATATATGTATATGTATGTATGTATCCAACCGATAACTCAAAAAATAATTAACCGATTTGGATGAAACTCGTCAAGTGCCTTTGTTTTATTAATCGCTTGGAAGAGTTCATTATCCAGGAAAATCAGACAAGGTTTTCCGGGAAAATTTTGAGTTTTCTTTCGAAAAAATTGTTTTCTCCGAAAATTACAAAGCTATTTTAATTAAATTTGGTGAATATGTTGCCCTTGGAAAGACCTTACTAAGTACCAAAATTAAACTTTCTAAATTTATAGAAAATTAATTCATTCAAATTTGAAGCATTTAATGAAAATTCACTACCATAACGCACTTGCTGCGTCCCGAACTTTTTTATTATATATACCGTCTATTCCGAACAAAAGGCATGCTCCCATATCTCTGGACATTTTTGTGGCAACGAATTTAAATTTACAGAGCTAAAAAGTATTCTCTGCTCTTTCCAATAAAGCTAATGGGAACACCAGTCAGCTTCCGATTTAACCGAAAGTCATCTCAACTTTGTTATTTTAAAATGGAACTTCCGGTGTATCCCGGATAAATATTTGAATACAGCGTTTTCTCCCAAGTACACTCATACCAAGTTTCGTGGCTTCATCTGCGACAACAACGGAAATATTTGGAAAAACATTTCACCAAAGAAATAAAAGAAACAACAATATATGCAAAAGAACTTAAAACAAGAACTTTATTTAACATTAATAACAAAACAGCATTAATAACAAAGCTATAAGTATTGTTCGAAATGCAAACCGTTTTTATTTATGCACGTTTGACACTTTCTTAGCTAACCTCTGCATTCGAACCCATTTGTTGACTAAGATTTTCACAAGCTTTCTTATTCTTGTTTTCAAGATATCTTCATTTTCCGGAACTGTGGTAAAAACTTTGTTTTTTATATAAGCCCACAAAAAATCCAAAGGCGTGAGGTCAGGTGACGTCGCAGGCCATCGAGTTGGCTAGCTAGTACCCATCCAATTCCTTTGGAACTCCTTGTTTAAGTCTTGCTGAAAAATAATGCGTAACTGAGCCCGATGGAATTCCTGAATATAATTTTACATCGGGTTCAAAATCATTATATCTATCTGCGTTAAGTTCCGAGTCAATGAAAATAGGGCCGATTATTTTATTGCGGAGAATACCTCACCAAAGATTCGCTTTAAAACGTATTTGTACATTTGTGTCAATTGGGTTTCTAGGATTTTGAGAGGCCCAATGAAAGTGATGATTTCGGTTGAAGATTACTTTATTAGAAAAAGTACATTCATCGATCCATAACATTTTTGTATAAAACAAAGGACTGTTGTTGTCTTTGTAAGAAATAGTAGCAGAATTACAGTCTTCTTGGACCATCTTGCTCTTGCAATTGTTGTACTGCGGAATCCTTATAGGCTCGATTAGGTACAGTAGTAAAATCTCACTATTACTATTTTGTCATTTATTTTTCCTATAACTAATACGACAATACAATTAGAATATTTTAATATCATCACCAGGTGGTGAAGTGTGATGACCACGCTTGCAGAGTTTTCTTCGATGTATTCTTCCGGAACGCTTCGTGATAAATCCTTACCCGATTTTGCAGTCGTCCAGTAGCCTATGTATTCCGAAGTCTCAAGAGCATGATGGCAAGACGTTTGCTACATTTCTTCTGCGTCGGTCTCTTGGAATTACCCCAAGGCATGAGGGCTTTGACAAATTGCCGGATGACCTGCATTGCTCTAGCCTGAAGGAGGATCGTCAGCAGCTTGTGGGAAGGACGTGCCAGCGGTGCGGATTGTACTTCTGTACAAAGAAGAATGTTAAGGCACATGTAAATTCATCTCACAAGCAACCTAATCATCCGAGCAATAATAGTCCAGAGATGCACAATGTTCGTCCTTCACGCATCCTTATGCGACGATCAATCGGTAGATAGAGATGCTCTGCGTAGAGCGCGAAAATGATGACGCTGAGTGGCTTGATGAGACCGAAGTTGATCTTCAACAAAGCACAGTGCCAACAGTTGACTTGCAAGATGCTTATTATCCACTTGTTAGTGTTGAAGAAATTCTTGCTGATCCGTGGTCCGAGAACAATGTGCATTAAATATGTTCATATCCCAGTATAATTATATGCTTTTCACATGATGCACCTTTTCTGTATTATTTTTATGCCAGTCAAAAACAACCTGCAACCTTAATGTCTGTCTGGAAATTTTTATCACGGTCCATAATTCCCCAGAATTAAATTAGATTATACTTAACTTGTATTTTAAAGCTAATATTCAAAAAAAAATTTAAGATACTTCGTACGATGAACAGTGGTCGCTGCTATAACCGCATTAAATTAAATTTCTCTCACCACGGTTCTAAGATTTTCTTCTAGACACAATAATACATTAAGTTCAAAGTCGGGGTTATTTATTTCATGCTGGCGCTTTGCCTTCCAGTTCGTATTAAAGTCTGCTCAGGTTTGCTAAATATTCTTCTGTTGAGAAGTCGCGTTATACAAACGCAACGCTTGATAACTATTTCCTCCCAATTATAAATACACATTATACATGTCCAATTTCTACATATTTCAGTTAATCAAAAATACTACAGTTATAACTATTATAAAACAATAACATTCATCAACAATAATGCGCACAAAAGTTCAATATTGAAAGTGTCAAATTTAAATCATACAAATATGTTTGTTGGTTAATTTCCATAGGCGCCTATCTCTAGATATGTTTTTTCCCAAATAGCTCCGTTGTTTTCGAAGATGAACCGATGAAACTTGATATTAGTGTATTTAGAAGGAAGCTTTATTCAAATGTGTAACAATATACAGAATGTTTTATTTAAAAAACTAAGTTGAGATGACTTTCAGTTAAACTGTAAGCTGGCTGGTGTTACCATTAGCTTCATTGCATAGAGCAGAAATTTTTATTTTAGCCCCGTAAATTTCAATTTGATGCCACAAAAATGTCCAGAGATATGGGAGCAGGCCTTTCATCGGATCGTACGGTATATATATATATATATATATATATATATATATATATATATATATATATATATATATATATATATATATATATATATATATATATATTGGTGTGTGTGTGTGTTACTCGGGTGGCTCGGAAAATAATTACAGCCTCGGTAGTGCAGTGTGCTGTTAAGCATTTCCAGCCATTTAAGGCGCCAGGGAAGGATGGGGTGATTCCGGTTCTGCTCCAAAATGCACTGGAGACACCCCTTTCATTCCTCATCAGGCTGTATAGGGCCAGCCTGGCTTGGAACTATATTCCATCCAGCTGGATGGTGACCAGGGGTGTATATATTTTCAAAATGGGGACGTAATGACCTCCTACCCATACCGCTAAGACCCCTCAGTGTCACTTCATTCCTCCCAAAGAGATTAAAAAAATACTGAACGGACACCTTAGGGGGAATATCTTAAACAATAGCCCCCTCAATACCCACCAGTGTACCTACCAAACTGGCAAATCTGCTGAGTTAGAACTCGATAACTTTGTTGAAAAAATTACACACTCCCTGGATAACAGGGAGGTGGCGATCGTTGCGTTTCTAGACATTCTAGGTATTTAGCCATGCACTACCTAACTCCGTCTCCGAAGCTGCTATCGCTAGATGGGTGGAACCTACCATTTGTGGCTGGATCGGTAGCATGCTGTACAATCGGACCATTATTACCTCGTTGCAGGGGGAGGTGGTCAGCTTCAGGTCTGCGAAGGGGTACCCGCAGGGAGGAGTATTATCCCCTCTGCTTTGGTCCCTCTTTGTGGATGATTTGCTGGCTATCCTGGAAGTGTGCGAGGTTGAGGTCCAAGCGTATGCGGATGAACTTGTGATAATGGTTAGAGGTAAATCTGAAGAGGAACTTTCAAATAATCTTCAAGAGGAGGCACTAAATGTAGTGACTGATAGGTGCCGGAGGGAGCAAATATCTGTAAACTCCCGTAAAACCATCATTGTTCCATTTACCGGAGAAGAAGTTTGGACAAATTAAGAGCACCTATTCTTATGTGGGAGACAATTCCATTAATGGAACAGGCAACATATCTGGGGGTTACTCTAGATAACAAGCTCAACTGGAACGTACAGTTAGAGAATGTAATCCGCAGTGTCAAACTGTACCTGTGGAAATACCGAATCTGTTGAAATAACTGGGGTACAAGCTCACAACAGATGTACTGGTCCTATGTAGTGGTTATCAGACCAATTATAACCTATGGAGCTATACTATATGAAAACTGTAATCTGTGATGAGCACTAATAAGTACACTTGGAGAACCCAAATCACCACGACACATATTTCAGAGACCTTAACTACCACAACGCACTTGCTGCGTCCAGACTTTTTTATTCTGTGGACGAATCTTTTTATTTTAAATTTCAGCGTTGATAAGCTATTTTTTGTGTTTTGACTATTTCCGATATCTTGTAGAAATATATGGAGCAGTGGAAGAATTTTTCTTCCTTTGAAGATGTTGACATAGTTAACAAAACGATCGTAAGGTCTCTGAAATATGTGTTGTGGTGATTTGGGTTCTCCAAGTGTACTTACTATGGAGCTATAGTTTGGTGGCCTAAGACACTTCGTGGTATCGCGAGGGCCAAACTTGCTCAGCTACAGAGAAAGGCTTGTCTGATGATAACGGGCGCGATAAACACCGCTCCATCACCCGCTCTAGAAGTCCTCCTAAACATTTCACCTCTTTACATTTGGCTGGAGAGGCAGGCAAGGTGGACAACGTACAGATTAAAATAAAGGGCTGACAGCATGCCGAAGGCAATCAGTTTGAAAAAGACCGGACTCCTCGATGACATTGAGAGTCATGAGGTCCTAAGAATGGTCTCAGACAAAGATTAGTAGACATTTGTCTTTCAAGACCATCCTACCGGAAAGGGAGGACTGGGAACAAAACCAAACGACCCTATTGAAGGCAGATATCTGCTGGTACACTGACAGCTCCAAAACGAATCGGGGGGCAGGAGCTTGCGCATATGCGAGCAACACCAATGCAAGAATATCATCTAGCCTCGGAAAGTATGCAACCATACACTAGGCAGAAGTGTATTCCATCGAGATGTGTGCGAGGGAATCTATTCAAAACCATTGCACACATAAATCGATAAAGATATATTCAGATAGCCAAGCTGCAACAAAGGTATATGGTTCTTACCGTTGCAATTTAAAAACGGTATGTTTTTATATATATTTTAAAATACAACAAATAAAAGTAAAATCATCTTAAATTATACCCATATATATATATATATATATATATATATATATATATATATATATATATATATATATATATATATATATATATATATATATATATATATTGAATACCTAAGTTTTCGAGGTCAGTTACCTCTAGAATTCGACTAGGGGGTCGCGGGTTCCAGTCCCGTATTCAGACAGTCGGTCTTTTTCACTTAAATGTGGAAAGGCCGGCTCCAGATGAGTTATGGGTGGTGTCCTAGGTTTATATGTGTAGGTAAGCTTCCCCGCACAAGTCAAAGATTTCGGTACGGAGTTTGGCTGCTGTGGTGTTATTTATATATATATATATATATATATATATATATATATATATATATATATATATATATATATATATATATATATATATATCACATAGATAACTCAAAAAATTATAGACATGACCTGATCTAGTTTTCCGGGAAAATTTTGGATTTTAGTTTGGACAACATTTTTATGTCCGAAATTAATAAAGCTATAGTAACCAAATTGCATACTTAGCTTCAGGTTATAAAAAGTAAACTACATACCAAAATTTATATCGCTGTGTTAAAATAAAGAAAAGTTATAGGCATTTAATTTTAAAAATGTTTGGTGTCAAATCACTTCTATGAAAATTCACTAGCATAGCGCACTTGCTGCGTCCAAACCTTTTCTCCATATACTATTTCGCAATGAACTGGTGACAGAATATTTATAACACCAAAATAAATATGTAAGTGCAGACCGGATCTCTCTACCTGGATTTTCTTTTAGCGAATTCCTCAAATGACTGATTTGTATCCGCTGATCTAGACGACGAATTGTCTGTAGCAAAAATGATTCACTTTAATTAATTCAGTTTTGTGCAAGCCTAATTTTAGATAATATGATTATAATTATGTTTATTTTTAGCGTGCAAAATCCACATAAGTTTAGAAATGAAGAAAGCTTTAGATGTTATTGGTGGTTTCAGATGCGAACACAGAGGCCTAGTGGAAGTAAAAGTAAGTTAAGTTTAGCTTTAAGTTTTACTTAATTAAGGCAAGTGCTAAGGTTATGGTTACTTTAATTAAGTAAATATATAACACAAAAATCCCCAAGGAACCAGCTTGCTGGCATTGCATTGTTGTTGGCATTGCACCAGTAGAGCTTCTAAACAAAGCCACCGTAAGACCACAGCATATATATATATATATATATATATATATATATATATATATATATATATATATATATATATATATATATATATATATATATGCTATGATAGTACCGACAGCCATACACATCACCCCGCTCTCCAGTAGCTACCTCACATAGAATTTCTCTGCGTTAGAAAGCACCGTTGGTGTATAACAATTGTACGTACTGGTCAGACTAAAATGGACATTGGATGGAGCAAGTGCATACTTAACAGCCACAAAAAAGCAATGTCTGTTTGGGATTTATTGGTGGACAGGACATAGGGCCATATTTTATGAACAGGACCACAAATTCCCCATATATTTCTGACTTTTGCAAGAATGTTGTTGGGGTTTTCCATAGCTGAAACGATTATTTCCAAACAATTACAACCCCCATTTACCTCCACATTTTTACGCAAGCTGTAACGGTATAAAGATGTTAGTTATAACCTTTAGTATATCTACTGTAGATTTTGTTGATTTAAACTAGCCCTCTCTCACTTTAAAAATTTTATACGACTTTATTTGCGGTTATTCGATTTGCTTTTCGATTTAATTTGTTGAGTTATTCACTTATTACCTGTTTCGGGGGACACGCTATATATACACATATGCAGAGTATTTTGTGTGGCCTAACATCATTTTAATCGCGGTTGCAGGGCGACGACAGTGACGGCTGGTGTCGGGCATTGGAACTTCGCAGAGCGCGGAACGGTGTTGTCTTTTTGATAGGGAGTTGTCAATGGGTGAAACGGAAAGAGATATGTCTCTGTCACAGGTTCGACTTCCACGTTGATGTTGACATACACTGCGGAAGGTAGAGGCGCGAGAGTGTACGAATTTTTGAAAGGAAGAATGTAGTTTGAGACAGGTTTCAAAAAACAGGTGGACGTAACGGAATATTAGGCGTAGTTTAGATGGTATAATAGTGATTGAAAGATAGGTTTCATTCACCCTAAGAGTTGGGGAATCGTCTACACTTAAATTTAAATGGCGTGTGTTCCTGGAAGAGAGGTTGAGGGACAGCAATGGCCACAGAGAAAGAGGATTTAATACGCCATTTTGTTGGAAGTTACGCAACATGTGAGAGCAAAGATTTGAGAATTCCGAAGTCTGTGGAAAGTCACGCACTGGCAATCATGCAAATTTATGGTATATTTCCACCCCGAAGTAATTTAATTGCCCTGAGATAGGAGGTAAAGGGAAACTATGAATTCTGTTTTATCGCTAGCTTTATTCGTTTTTTGTGTGTGTTATAGGGTGCTCGTATCGGACTGAAACTATCCTTGTATCGGACCGAAACTATCCTTGTACCGAGAGAATCTATTTGAGTATCAAGTGAAACTATTACTGTGCAGGTTTATTTTACTGGTATATGTATGCCCTTGTTGCTGGCCTTAGAGAATGGATCACTTACCATTGATATTTAGCATAAGTTTGGTTCTATATATGGTTATCATCACTTTTAAGCCTCTAAGTCGTAGGGGTGTTGAGATTAGAGTCCTAGTGGAAGGATTTTATGGGTGATTGGGTCATCCCCGTGGCAGCAGTCTATCCGTGGAGGCAGTCAATTCATAGTAGCAATCCAGTCGTAGTAGCAGGTTTCCAGACTATATAGGTGTCCCAAAATGCCGACACGGCTGTCCAGACAGTATTAGTAGTCATAAATTAGCGAGTAGGTCCAGGAAGATAAGACATGAAGTCATTTTGGTTCAGATAAGTGATAGGAGATAAGAGTGATATAAAGACCTTTTGATAATTTATATTCTTACTAGCTTTAATGGATATACTTCGTTTTGTTTACTACTCTCATTAATGTGAATTATCAATTTTTATTAAGAACGAATAGATAAAGCTCGCTAGTAGTTTGGTAAATGCGTCACATTTGTATAATAGCTTTGCATTTTAGTGAGCTGTTGTGTTCTTTAAGGTTATATCACTATAAAATTGAACTTTAGAGCTATTTCACTGACTAAGCGTGCGCACGTCTGGTAAATATTAATGTGAAATTTAATTAATGATATCATATGCTACTGAGCTACTATAGGAATTGTAATAACTACGTTACATTTTAGAGAACCAGATTTATGAGGTTACGCTTAGATGTTTATGCTTTTCAGTCCAGGACATTTGTTGCTGAATGTATATTGTAACTTGTTGTGTTTGCGTTGGGTGTTCAATTTATTAATAAACCGATATTTTATCTTGTAGTAATCAGTCAGTAGATTTATTTGAGTGCAGTCTCAATCCTGTATTTTTACAGCGATTTCATTGGTGAATTCGCTGATTTATATAGGTACCTTACAACTGTGTGACTAGTGGTGCATATGAGTGCATCTATGTATTTGTCCCTCTTGCAGTGATTATTAGGTAGGTATAACTACCAGTGTGGTCCAGCATGTTCTTGGTTGTACTTGGATCACTGGTGATTGATTAAGATAATAGTATACTAACAACTTACTTGAATATCCGGGGTAGGTGTGACAATCAATTGTCACCCTGTATAACATCTTATTTAGGAACCCCGCCCATATCCACTGTTTAAAAGCTGGCGGCCACCTAACCTACCGGTAACGTATACCAATGACTGTTTTCCCGTTGCGTTCAAGTTAAGACTTATCATTGGCATAAAAGAGTGAGCGTTATAAAGGTACGGAAATATTTGGATACCACAGTCTTGGGAGATGGACTGGACGCAGGGGATGGGTAAAATATATAACCTTAGTCTTCTGATTTCACCTTAGCCGACTTTTTTGTGGTGTCATATTAAAAATGTAGTTCACAAAAATAGACGGCAAGATTATGAAGAGTAACAAGAAAGAAATTAGGATGAAATCTGCACCATTGGTAGTCGTGTGATCATTTCACTTTTTCAGTGCATACTGTAAAATTAAAATGAACCGGAGTTGTGGAATTGTGATAATAATAGTAATAATAATAGTATAATATATTCGCCATTTAATTTTACAGTACATACAAGAAGCTTCAACTTATGGATGTAAACGATGCAATATAAAAATTACATGTCCAAACAAATGTCTGCATGTCGCTGAACTGTCACTTACAATTTTGCAGTTCGAGGATTCTAACATCCACCATTCTTTTTACCAATATTTCTTGACACTCTTCGCAAACTACTTTTCATTAATTTTAAAACTCTTCCCTCTTAAATTTATAATAAATAAAATCATGTTTCTCACTTTTTTTTAACAAGTTTAGTACTTTCGCGTTACGGCCTTTAGTCAATTCTACGCGCCATGCGATGTTACGTAGATTAAAGACCCCTATATTCCTTGACATAAATGTTGGCGGGTGGGGAGTGGTGGTGTGTTTTTGGCGAAGTTTCCAGGATAGTGGGGTAAAACTGCCCATTGGCGGCGCCGGCTCTTGGCCATAGTCGCGGAAATAGACCAACGTTAAAGAAAGAAAAGGTATGAATTTTCCATTATTCTTCCTAATACACTTCCGAATTCACTAGAAAATTTTGACTGGCGAATTCACTGATGTCAGGCATTAAATGGCGCACATTTTGAGCAACTTTCAGTATTTAAAATTTTCAATTCTTTTTAATATCAGAGAAGAATAAGCAACATTCTGTAAATTTCGGCCGTTTTATTATTACCCCCTGGAAAAATATATTTTCATTTTTTACAGTAAGTTATTTATCGAAAGTAATTTTCTTACATTTCGTAACGTTTTATCCACCATATGTTAGTAAAAAATATCATTTAATAAAATTTATTGACACTCATGCTATCCACCTTGGTTAGAAATGACTTCTAACAATATTATTTAAAAATGACTTCTAACAATGTGATTTAAATAGTTTCTTGTGGGAATAACTAAATCTTGTATAGGTTACAAAAACACATATGTAGCTGAAAACATTTTTCCGACGCACTGTAGTTTGAAGCCGATGTGTCGACATATCGCTACAAGATCTCATTCAGATATCGCCTATGGAAACTTTTTTACAACCAATACTGCAGTTTGTCTGGATTAGTCTGCTATTGGGTTGGCATGTAGATTTTACTTACTCGTAACAGTGTTTAATCATCTGCCGTACATGGCACGGTGTAGTTTGGAAGTAAGGACATGTATACGCGGCACTGGTCTGGTGGCCTAAGGTGACACAATCCAGTGCCAAACAAAAACTAGGCAAGATCCAAAGAATGGCTTGCCTAGACATTACAGGGGCCATGTCTTCAACCCCAACAGCCGCCATGGAGCTGTTACTGGATCTGCCCCCCCTACACTTAGTTATTATGGGGAAGGCCAGGCTAGGACTATACAGACTAGCCTGCAATGGTAGACTGAAGATCAAACCAGGCTTCAGGAGCCACTGCAAAATTCAGGAGATCGTGAAGCAGCCCATGCTTGAAATGAGGTCCGACTTCGCGAGCCCGCGAATCTGCAGGGAAAGCAACTTTACAGTGGAAATCCCCGACCGCGAGGCATGGCGGGAGGAGACGCCGGGCATACCACGAGACGCGCTCGTCTGGTTCACGGACGGATCCGGCGGGGAGCGTGTGACGGGGGCAGGTGTTTACTCGGAAGGACCTTGAGTAAGTCATAGTATTTCCCTCGGAGCCCATGCAACGGTGTTTCAGGCCGAAATGTACGCCATCCTGCACTGTGTGCGGGAGAACAAGAGGAGGGGCTACAACAACAAGCGGATCCTCATAGCCACAGACAGCCAGGCAGCCCTTAAGGCACTAAGTAGCCCACGGGTAAATTCCTGGCTGGTGAGTGAGTGCCGAGACGAGACAAGCGACCTGGCTGGGCAGAATGAGGTGACCCTCATCTGGGTGCCGGGTCACTCGGAGGTCAGAGGCAATGAAGAAGCTGACAGTCTCGCGAAGAGAGGGTCAGCAGAACCATTTATGGGACCGGAACCGACTCTGGGCGTGACAAAGAGCACTGCCAGGGGAGCCATTAAGTCCTGGGTCAGAAACCAACACAAGGTGTACTGGGCAGACTGTCCAGGGCTCAGACATGGGAAGTCAATAATTGACGAACCTAGTTCAAAGAGAGCTGTGGAGCTGCTAAATCTTAGCAGAGGACAGCTCAGAAACACAACAGGTCTCTTGACGGGACACATGGCCGTCAAGAAACACCTGCATAAAATGGGGTGGTTCGAAGGGGACCTCGCATGCAGACTCTGCGGCGAGGGGGAGGAATCAGCCCAACACATCTTGTGCGAGTGTAAAGCTCTGGACCGCAAAAGACATCTGATCTACGGTCAGTCTAGACCGGAGACAGAGCAATATAAAACTTCACCCTACCAATCGCTCTGCAGATTAGTTCAAGGCCCAGTAATTTTGGAATGGGTGGAGTAAGACTAAGGATATGCACAATCAACCAAAGGTTGCAGTTCTATCGGGGCGGCAAGACCGCGGACGAGCCCTGAGGGAGAAAAAAAATCTGAAAATATGTATGCAGGATAAATATATGCTGCTACACTTGTTCCATCCAATAATCGTCTTTTACCTTGGTATTTTTGTGGCGTAACTCATTCAGTGGTACTATGGGGGTAATACTTTATGGCTTTTCTTAAGAACGTACACACTTAGATTAGATGTTATTACTATTATTATTATATGTTAATATTTTTATATCTGTGACTTAAAAACATAGTCAAAAATAAAATTGCTATAGATAACAGAGGTTATTTTTAGGGCAAGGGCCTTATGGATACCTACTGGCTTACCTGTAAGGAAGGTGGAATTAACAGATCTATTGAAATGGAACCACCATCATATTTCCAGGTAAGTTATCTGAAAAAATTATCACCCCTGCGGTCAAGTTAGGGAATGTGCTGAAGTTACTTAACTAAATTTAAGGAAAGTCAGACACGACCTTTCTGTTAGGTAAGTACTTTGCGACCCTTTCGGATAGGTGAAGTTTGTAGTTTAAAGTTTCCTCATCTAATAATGTTATGAAAAATCAAGAAATGGCAACCAAAAAGAAGAATGCTAATTAAGCTTTTATATTAGAATGATAAAGCCGTTCGATTACTTTCGTGCAATGCCCATTTTCATATCGAACAGTATATTTAGTTGAATGTAAATTTTAGATCTAACTTGCAATGATCCGCAAGTACCTTCTGTTTTCAATCACTTTAAATTACAATTGCCCATCTTAGGCCCCAAGTCAAAGTTATGTGGAGCAATGCTAAATTTATCTGCTCTATTCATTTAAAATGAGGAATTTTTTTGAATCTTGCTGTTAATGATCTCCATGTTCGCCCAATATAGATCTTCTCGCGATTATTACACTATATTTGATAAATGTCCGATTTTTATCACAACTTGACAGTATCATCCTGGCCACCCAAGAGAAATATTTGCTCTAACTTTTTGGGTGGCACATCGAACTCCGGCTTAAATGTCTTAATTTTGCTTATCGACATCTTCCAACTCCCAGGTAGCACACAGATATCTAATAGATATCTATATATAGTTTTTTTCTGGACATCCATGATATCCAGGGGATATCTATGGATATCCTATGAAAGTCTATGCTAGATCCAGATGTTCGCAAATTGGATAAGTTATGGAGATCCAGTGGACATCTATGTATCTCTTTTTTTAGTTTCCATGACATCCACTACGTGAAGATTGGAACCTGTGATGAACACTGATGACTACACTTCACTAACAAAGTTAGCGTCATCAGAGGATAAAAAATTCTATTATGTTCAAAAATCCTAGAAAAATCTGGAAAACCTAAAATTTTCCTGGAACGCCAATAAATCCCAAACTAATCGCCCGACTCGGATTTTTGGAGCTTATCAATGTTATTTGGTATGCAGAATGATATATTGTAGGGCCCACAAAGAATTTTTGGTCTATTGCAAAAAGCTTCCACGAAATTTGCAAAAATTTACGTTTTTTTAGGACGTAAACGAGAATTTTCACAAAAACAGGGCTTTTTGCTGTGGTAAAATGCAGTTATCTATACGAAAAAATTATAAGCGATATTAAAAAATTACCATCAATTGTAAAGAAATCCTAAAAGCTCAAAAACTTGGCTTTGATGACCTTGAATCAGGCTACAGTGCGCATAGATCGCAGAGACGAGGAATACTTTATTTATCATGTTTTTTGTCTCAGATGCTTAATCTATTTTTGGTGTTAAAATATCTTTTTCTTTTATTTGTTCGTTCAGAAAATATTTACCGACTCACCCTTGACCCCCCTCCCCACGTCTTAAACACTTAATTCATTCAGGGAATTTTTTTCAGGCCATTTTATTTATAAATTTGTGAATGTGAATTGGAGGTCAATTTTTTTTGTGGGAAGTTGATAAAGTAAAAAAATGCACTGCATTTTGTTAAAGCAATATGGATAACATGGATCATTGAAGACATGTCGTATGGCACATCGTGATGAGCAGACTCCATATAACTGCTCCATCTAGGGCGAGGCGACGCTCCAGTCCACAATCCCGACGACTGCAGAAGATCGAGTGAGGCAGCTTTGGCGACACTGGTTTCACTGAGCTGCATAGTAGAGACATCTTTTGAAATTATCTTGAAGTAACCATTGGAATCTATATCGAAATACTGCCTGTGACATCTTTTTGGAGCCGACCTGGCATCTTCGCTTTCCGGACTTGCGGACCGAGAAACACGAGTGTCTGCATGTAGTGCGGATATAGGAGTGACGCACAACACATCCGCCATTTAATGGAAAGTCCCGTGCCGATTGAGAGTATTCACATTGTTGTCCGTGTTGTCAAATACCACTTGGAGATAAGCTTCAGGGTCTATAATTGGTGCTGCAATCTTTGCTAACGATTTTTTTAAACTTCACAGCCTCCTTGTAGAGTGCGCAGATGCCTATGCTGTGAAGCATATCGATGAGGGACATGGACCCGTAGCGCCTATGAAGAGCGATACTTTGACCAACGCGGATATAGGATAAAAAAGAGCGAAGTCGCACAACTGATACGTGTAAGTGCCCGATTGGCTTAGCTTTCCGCTTGCGCGCTTGTGATCTTTATTCTTATCACTGTCGCAAATTATCTCTTTTGTGAACAGTCGAAGGAGTGCTGGAATTAAATCTTTGTCTCCAGCCATTTCTTCAGATGAAAGGTAGACGGTGTCTTTATAGAACCGAGATTTATTATCTTTTCGACTAAGCTTCGCAGCTGTGGATAATATTCGTAGTATTTCTTCCTCCGGGCCGGAACTTTGCGTTCTGTACCAACTCTTATTTAGAATCCTATGGGCAAATCCCGTGAAATACACAACGCAACGTTTACCAGGTAGTTCCTTAAATGTTATGGCGTCACCGTACTTGTCTTTTAATTTTGATTTTATGTGTTTTGTGGTGTACGTCTCGCCGAATTCCAGTTTCTCCATTTTTTCTATAAGTGATGCGAGGATAGCCTGACAATCAGCAGATTCATATTCTAGTTCTTGACATAGGAAATCAAAAGCTGACTTCTTCTGAGCGTCCTCTTTTTTTTCCCTTTGCTGTGAGCACTCCCAGGGACAAAGGAGCCAGGGAGTTTAAAGTAGGTGTAGCACTTATAGTGGTATCTACCATTTTGCTGCTACTAGATCTGATAAAACAGTTAAATTTAAATGAACTATTCTTCCCCAAAAGCCATTTCTCTTCCCAGCTTCATCACGAAGAGCAGCAACGATTTCGATGTACTCCACTTTACTAAACGGGTTAAGATCGGGATGTGTAACGTCTATTTTCTCTCCACAAAAGAGGCACTGAGTCCTAAGTAAAACACACGGTCTCCTGAGTGTCTTTTTAGTCGACAAACAACATCTTCTGTAACAGTTATAGGCGGTGTTGTTCGTTTGTGTAGACTTATATTCACCATGCAATACTACGGCATATTTTTTGTGCGCACAAACAAAAGAAAAAATATTACAACACAAGAAATAGATTAAGTATCTGTGACGGAAAACCAGGATAAATATGGTACTCATATCCCAGAATATATGAGCATTGTAGCTTAATTCAAGCTCATCAACGCCAGTGGCGGCTCGTGACAATGGGAGTGGGTGAAGCACGATCCGCGCCTGCCAGCACCCCAAGGATGCAGCAAAGCGTAGGTCGACTCCTACCGACTAGCCAGCCCCTTTTTATAAGTGATAATAAACAAAGCAATTCCACTTTCTAAAAAGAAACATAAAAAATCCAGCTTATCAAAGTCTGTAAATGTGACACATACCAGATCATTTAACGCCACCATAGTAAAATTAAAAATACGCCTCTGACGACCCGACTCAATCTAAACAAACGACGGAAACTAAGATTTGAAGCAGGCTCAGAAGGCTGTATCACGTTTGTGGCCCAACCTACCACTGGCCGTGCCGTTGCCATGGCAACCGTCTCATGCACGCGTCCCGAAGCGGACGCAGCGTTTGTATACGAAAATATCTAACTCAGTTAGTCCGCAGCTGCTTGACGCTCTACAGTAGTATGTGGTTTACAATACGTAAGCACTGCGCGTTGCGGCATGTATACATTCAATTTGGTGATCAGGGACGGACTTGCAAATTATATCGTATCATAAATTACTATAAAAATACATTATCAACTGCGGCGCGACGTAACAAGACATTTTTATGTGGTTGTGCCAAATTAATTTGAGAGAATGAAAAAAGTAAAATTATGGTGGATTTAGAATAAAAAAGTTTAGCTTAACCGAAAAATATAGGTGAAGCAGCGCTTCCCCTGCGTAATCTGACGAGCAGCCACTGATCGACGCCAAGTTTTCGAACTTTTAGCGTTTCCCTACAATTGATGTTAATTTTTTAACATCGCTAATAATTTTTGTGTGTAGATAACTGCATTTTAGCAAAGAGAGGGCCTTGTTTTTGGCAAAATTCGCGTTGACGTCCTAGAAAACCGGCAAATTTTTGCAATTGTCCTAGAATTTTTTTGATGTGTAACAAAAAATTTTGGTGGGTACAAAAAAATATTATTCTGCATACCAAATAATATTGATAAGCCCAAAAAAACCGATTCCGGCAATTAGTTTTAGATTTATTGGCGTTACACGAAAATCATGTTATCCTGGTTTTTCTAGGATATTTCAGATATACCATGAGAGAGGCCGTGAAGCTTTTGGGATGCTCATAACTAATGGTAGTTAAAACTATTTTTCCACTGCGACCTTGAGGTCTATTGTAGCTCACGCCTAATGGTTTGTATTTCGCCCAACAAAGCCAGCCTCCTGCAGAGGTCGATAATATTTGTGGACGAAAGTTGATCCAGATCTTCTGAAGCAAGGTTTGTTTTGCCAAAGAGCAAGTGTCTAGTGCTGTCCACCGCCGGACAGGAACACAGTACGTGCTCTGCTGTTTCGTCACTCTCCATACACAGCCTGCACTCAGTTTCCTGACTGACTCCAATTCGGTGCATGTGGTGACGCAAGCGGCAGTGTCCTGTATACAGGTCGACTAGAGTACTCAGTTGTCTGTGGCTTGAAGTTTTTTAGCCCTTGACTCTGACAGGCCATTTATAAAGGCCTTAGAGTGAGCTAATCCTTGCAGATTTTGCCATTACTGGATTGTCATTTTTTCTATCCAGGTCTTTAAGGTGCGTTTTGCTGTGCATGATGTTATCCCCAGCACAGGTTCTGGTCCGATGAAGTCCCCCTGGGCACCACTCCTGGCAAGCGCGTCAGCCACAACATTGGCATCATGGTTAGAGTGAACCGGTATCCAGACCAGCGACACCTCATTGCCGCTGCCCAGTTTGTTAAGGATAGATTTACAACTCTACACCGTTTTTGAATTGCAACGGTAGGAACCAAGAGCTTTTATTGCAGCTTGGCTATCTGAATATATCTTTATCGATTTGTGTGTGCACTCGTTTGGTATACTTTCCCTTGCACACATCTCGATGGCATACACTTCTACCTGGTGTATGGTTGTGTACTTTCCGAGGTTAGTTGATAGTCTAACATCGGTGTTGCTCCCATATGCGCCGGCTTCTGCCCCCCGATCGGTTTTGGAGCTGTCAGTGTACCAGCAGAGATCTGCTCTCAATAGCGTCGTTTGGTTTCATTCTCAGTCATCCCTTTCTGAGAGAACGGTCTTGAAAGACAGATCTCTACTGATCTTTGTATGCATCAAGTCTGAGACCATTCCCAGAATCCCATGACCCTCAATGTCATCGAGGAGTCCGGACCCACCCAGACTGATTTCCTTCGGCATGCTGTCGGCCGTTTGTTTTAATCTGTACCTTGTCCACCTCGCCTCTCTCTCTCTCCAGCCGAATTTCATGAGGTGGAATATTAAGGAGGACCTCCAGAGCCGCTGATGGAGCAGTGCTTATCGCTCCCGTTATCATCAGACAAGCTTGTCTATACCACAAAGTTTCTTGGGCCACCAAACTATGGCTCCATGTGTTGTCATCGGTCTGATAACCACTACATAGAGCCAGTACACCTGTTGGGGGTTTGTTCCCCAGTTATTTCCACAGATTCTACGGCATGTCTACAGGGACAGTTTAGCTCTGCGGATTACATTATCTAACCTCCATTTACTTCCATATATTTTAAGTATTTAGAATGTTTCATCCTCTGATGACGCTAACTTGGTTAGTGAAACGATCGTCAGGTCTTTTTAAAATGTGTTGTGGTGATTTGGGCTCTCCAAGTGTACTTATTTAAAAATTCCTCTTCGACAAGAGTAACGTAGGTACGTTATTCAACATTTCGGGGGTTATTTACTGGTGTGGTTGGTTTTATAGTTATAATTTATCTTTTATCAATTCCCAAAAGAAAGATCGAAAGGCGTGAGATCATGAGACCTTGCGGGCCAGTTTACCCGGACCACCAGGACCGGTCCTTCTATCTCTAGAAATGTTATTTAGTGTCTGTGGCTTGGCGCATAAGTGTGTCGGGGCTCCGTCTTGCTGCAACTACACCTCTTCTTGTTGATTTTCTACGTTGTTCGGAAGTTGAGGGGAAATGTGCCTAAAAAATAATTGTCCATCTCCCCAGTTAGGTGGCCTTCAAAAAAATATGGCCCAATTTTATTTATTCGAAAATTTATAAGTATGCAACCAGTAAAGCAAATGCAATGATTTTCTACGTACATAGGGTGTTTTTCACGAAGAGTCCAATTTAAAAAAACAGCATTCCATTGCACATTTATAACCTGACACCGACTGTCCAAATGAGGAGGAAAGGTAAATGTCAAAAATATTTTAAAATGTGTCCCCCAGTCTACTTATCACCTCACCAAATTGTTTGCAAAACATTTCCATACACACACACACACACGCGCGAGCGCACACACACGCACAAATCACATTAGACGCACCCTTGTTAATTAGTTAATCCGACACATTGAACATATCTGAAGCAATATGTACATTAACATAACAAACAAAAGATCGCAAATCAATAAACAGTCTAATATCAACCTTAATTGTATTTTTCATGGCCTACCAAAATCTTATTTATGTTGAAATTTTCCTGTTGCATGTATTTTCAACATCAAAATAATTGTTATGCTAAACTAGCTGTTATAACGATTTCTAATTGTTTCTTCAATTTTATTTTACAGGAGGACGAAGATGCTGAACCAGTTTTCATGAAGCGCTTACGTGATGACAGCTATTTTTAATTAGCATCTAGTTACCAGATCTCTAGTCTTTAGATAATTTTTTACAAGCTGGTAAAAAGTTAATGTCTTTTAAATGTGATTAACTGAAATCACAAAACATGTAGAGTTGAAACTGGTAGTGAGAGCAAAAGGCCTGTCCAAAACATTTGGTGACAAATCCGTACCTAAAAGAAATCCAAAAAGTACTTAATATCAAACTTTAGTTTAACAAAAAACTTAAGCTTAAAAACATTGTACAAGCTAATGAGGAACAACGACAAAAAATATTATCCATTAGGATTTTTGAATCGCTTACAAAGATAACTTTTAAAACCTGGTAAAAATAAATGTTTTTCAAATGTGATTAACTGAAATCACAAAACATTTAAAGTCGAAACTGATAGTGAATAACACGCCTGTCCAGAAAATTTAGTAAAAATCTGTACTTAAAAGAAACCCGAATATTACTAATATTAAAAGTTGATGAGTGAAGTTTGGAACCTGTGGTGAGCACTGATAAGTACAATTTGGAAAACCCAATTGGCCATGTGATGTGACCTCGTTGTTTCCCAGTGTTCCCATAAAAGAAACGCTAAGGTTTTTAGATCATTTTTTTAAAATGAACAACATAGATAAAGAGGTCTGCAAAGAATATATAAATTTAGCAAATCTTTGCATGAATCAGAATACTTTTCAATTTAATAATGGATTTTTTAACAAACCCTTGGCACAGCAACGGGCAACCCCCTTTCCCCATTCATTGCAGAGCTTTTTATGAGAAGATTTGAAACCGATCTAGCAAATGAAAATGAAAATGTTAGCAGAATCTAGGACTTTCAGAAAAGATAAAACAGACAAAACCGTTGTTTCTTTACATTTGAACGGCGAATCCCCAGAGGCTTTAATAACATTCTTGAGAAAGCCAGTTTCCAGCTAACATTTTATACCAAAAAAAATACATTACAAAGTTTGGTAGGTAACCCAAAGGATAAAAATAAAACCACAGAAACGTCCAGAATCTATGAAATAGGTTAAAAGGATTGTGAACTTAAATATGTTGGGAAAACTAAAAGGACCATTGAAACTAGATTCAAAGAACATTTAGTGCAATTGAGATTTAGCACTATTGATAAGTCATGTATTGCTCAGCATATTTGGGATAATAATCATCATGTAGATAAAGAAAATCTCAAGTTAATCAAAATGCCAGGCAGTTGCGACAGTTAGATGCTTACGAAAGAATGTAATTACAGAGATTTGAGACTCAACAATGGGGTGTCTATCTCTACCTTCCCAGGAGACGCTGTTGGCAACTGCTTGGCAACTAACACATCGATAGTAGTTCTATTTTGTATTCGCTTAATTTATGAATCCCTGTGATGACGCTAACTTTGTTAGCGAAACGATCGGCAGGTCTAAAGACAGTTTTGTGATTAATTGGGTTCCCCAAATTGTACTTATTAAAACTTGAGTTTAGAAAAACCTAAGCATAAAAACATTGTACAAGTAAATGACAAGAAAACAACAAAAAACTATTATAAATATTTTGTGTTTGCTTACAAAATTTGTTATTACCGTTTCAGAATGTTATGCAGAAGCTACCTTGCCTTTCTAACCAAAAATAAATCAATAAAGGTCCTCTATTTTTTATGTAGAAATACCGACATCACTATCAGAATAAGGCAACAAATTTTCAGATCAGTCACAATAAAAAAAGTGTCGTAATGTTATCTGTTGATTCAATGTTAAAATGTTAATGTAAACTTATACATTCCTTTGTGTGTTATGTACTTATAATAAGTAGATAATTGTATGTAATTAGTTATTTATTTATTCAAAAATATTTTTGTATGTGATAAGGAGAGTGTTCTTTATATGTGCTGTGCTTTGAACTTGTATAAATTGGTTGTAATAAATATATTTATTATATATTTCTTTGTTTTTTTTTAATTCAATTAACAGCTATTACTCTTAGTTATACCTGCACTGAGCGAGAGTTTGCATCCAACCACAGCCCAGTGACAGTTACTAAAAAATATTAATGTGTAATTAATTCAGTATATACTTAACAAAGTCTAGGCGCGGTAAGCTTAGCAATTTAATGAGACAACTTACGTGGACCTATTTAACCTCATTTATGTTATATATATATATATATATATATATATATATATATATATATATATATATATATATATATATATATATATATATCAACAACACACCACGAGGGCTTACAGCCTAAATACTATTGTACCGTGTGTGTCGACAAGGAGGAAAGAGGCAACTTCTTAATTCTGGACTTGATGGTTTGGAGGTTCGGAGGAGGACAAGAAAGAATGGGTGACAAGGGAAAGGAGGTCGGCAGTTGATCTGCGCTGACGGAATCCCTACTGCCTCTCGGGGATTAGACTTTGTTTTTCGAAAAATTTTAGTAATTCGGTGTTTATATACTTTTCCATCACTTTAGAGACGACTAAAAGGAGAGAAATAGGCCTGTAGTTGCTAAAAAAAATTTGGAAGAAAATTTTTTGTTTGATTTTTTTGCTCATTATTTCACGCTTTGGATCCTTTCTTGGGGACGGGTTGTACTCGAGCAGTTTTCCAGTTGCTAGGGAATATGCCTCTATTGTAAGATGTCTGAAACAGACGAGTCAGGACAGGAGCAAGTTCTGGTGCGCATTTTTTGAGAACAATTTCTGGGATCTTGTCGAGGCCAGAGGCTTTCCTGTTATTAAGAGAAGAGATCATCTTTCGTACCTTTTTAGTTTTGAAAATGATATCCGTCATTTTATGCGCGACATTGGGGACTGTTGGTGGTTGAACATTTGGAGGTGGGTTGATAGTAGCATTTCCGGCGAACAACGAGGCAAAAAGTTCAGCCTTGCCCAGGACGGTAGAAACAATTTCATCCCCTGAAACAAGAGGTGGGAACGTGCTCTTGCAGAAATTAATCCCAATAGATTTAGCAAGAGTCCAGAAGGGTTTGCTGCCGTTGGAGCTTGAGAGGACTTTGTTTTTGATGTGGTTATTAAACGAGTTTTGCCTCAGAAAGAATGCGGACATAGCGGTTTCTTGCGTCGTTAAATGCTTGACGGTTTTCTTCACTGGGATTGTGTACAAGCGTGTTGTGAGCTTTGACTTTTCAAGTCTGGCCTTGTCACAGGATTTAGAGAACCAGGGCTTTTGAGTGGCTGAAGAGGTTTTCTGTGTACGTGGAATAAATTATTCCATGCCGGCTTGGATAGTTTCGGTAACGTTTTGTGAGATATCAGAGGAGTCCGGATGAGAGAAGCAGACAGAAACCTATGAAGATGAGGAAAAGTAATCCTGCATTTCGTCCCAGTTCGCGGAGTTGTAGTGCGAAACGACACGTGGGTGTGATGACTGTGTGACCTCAGGTTGCATTGCGCAGGAAGCAGTGACCATGCCGTGGTCTGAGCGACCAAGCGGGGCGGTGACTGATATCTTATAGCATTCAGGTTTTGTAGTAAGAAGGAGATCCAAGGGATTTGAGCTGTGTGTTGGGATGCGAGGGAAGTAAGTAGGTTGCTAAACCATATTGGCTAAAGAATTGCTGACTGCAAAGGCCTCCGCTGCTCTCCCTTCTGGATCTGTTTTTGAAGATCCTAGCCATTCCTTATCATGGACATTAAAGTCACCAAGAATAGTGACCTCGAAGCAAGGATATTCAGCAATCGGATGGTCGGTTTTTTTTTAGAAAGGTAGTCGAAGAGCTGGAAAAAGTTGTCAGAAGGTGACCGGTAAATGCAACAAATGAATTTAGTTGCAGCCCTGAGAGAGAGTTTCATCCAAAGTATGTCTTTTCTTCCAGCTTCTAAATTGGGGAGTCTGGTGCAAGGTAGATTGCTACGGACGTATGCGCACACGCCTCCATGCAATCTAAAGGAAGTAAGGAGCTCATACCCCGGGAAATTAAGGTGATTAGTGGCTGTTTTGGCACTGATTTGGGTTTCGGTGAGGAAGAGAAGTTGGGGCCTATTAGCCTGGAGGAAATAGTGGACGGAGTTCAGGTTAGAATTTAGCCCACATATATTCGAGAAGGATATGTTAAATCTTGATGCCGGCGCCCCCTGTACACCCCCCTCCCGAATATCCGAATGGAGGGGTATTTTATCTCCGGAATTTTTTGTACATGGAGGAGCCATCATCATTTTTGTTTATAAGGGAAACCGAATCATACACCAGAACCGGAAACGTCCGTGGGGACTTCACCGGCCTCTTGATGTAAGGGGTGGTACCCCATCGGGCGTGAAAAAATCCATTACTATCACATAAAGGAAAAGTCCACCAGCACCTGCTTGACTCAGATTAGTCGCCTCGTACGACAGGCAGGAGTTACCTTGGGACTATTCTTTTAGTTAGTCTCCGGACCCACAGGGGACCAAAAATTTAGTCTTTGGATAACGGATAATCTTCCAATGCCCTCTTTATCTGAGTCAATTTTATATGTCAATCAAATTGGGCTTCCTTGGTGACCTTTTAGATAACGAAAAAATGAGTAAAAGCCCCAAATACATAATGAAAGAAGTCGTTGAAAAAACAAAAGACAATCGAGAGAAGCTGTTAGATGTTATGACAAAGTCACAAAAAATCAAAAGTAGCAGTACAAATGGCTAAACTGGTTTCCACTTCTTGTAACGAGTGTTCAAATGCTCTTGCTCTATGTTGGGATAGTTTTCAAAAAATTCACCTAAACGAAATGTTTCAATTAATTGTTTAGTTTCATGGGAAATCGAATTTTATGCAATTAAAAAATTTGAAGTGTTTTCTTCACAATTTAAAATAATTGTGTGATAAAAATAATTTATTTTATTTCATAATTTAGAAACAGAGTATATTCTTGATTAAGGTACCAAAAAATACCAAAAATTTAAACTAAGTTTTGTACCGAAAAGAAGACGAAAAGCTGACGTAATTTATAAAATCGTTGGTTACATTACTTGTGCATTACTGACAAAGAATACCAGATGTAACTACAAACTGACCGATTTAATAACCTGAGATTTTCTGACATCGTGAAATGCGTGCAATGTGTGCTTTTCTTTATCAAACGGAAGTTATATTTAATTTTTCATAACAAACATTTTATTATTCGTTCTTTCAAGTTTTATTAACTATTTAATCAACATTTTTGTGGAAACCGATTCTCATGAAAATTCGCTACCATAGCGCATTTGCTGTGTCCGGACTGTTTTATAACTATTTTGTATCTATAGAAAATGTCAAATATTAATTTACGCGTGGCACCATGTTATGTAATTTATGCAAAACATATTACATTTAACATAGACAAACACTAACAAACTCAGACAAACTAGGGTATTTTTTCTTAGTTCCTCTATGGCGCCATCTAACAATACTCGAGGAAAAGGAAAAGTTATGGGAATGAGGGACACCGGTTAGGGCATAGAACTTAGATTTTAAAGAAGAAGAATAGACAACGGCAAATGTCACAAGTCTAATTTGTATTGAACCAACCAACTTGTCAAAATTGACAAATTGATAAACATGTTGTTATCTAGAATACAGTAACTATTTTATGGTGGATAATAGGCCGCTAATTACTTTTGTAAAAGTCGGTTTTATTAGTATATGCTGTTCATGATAACATAATACCTCCAGGTACTATTTACAATTATTGTTTTAAAAAATCATTATCTCAAAATACCTATATTAGTAAATGACGTGGCCTTAACCTAACCTTGTTAATTCCCCACTTTTGTAGGAAAATATTGTGGAATAAATTAACAAACATGGAAAGAAAGTCGACGAGAAAGCGTGATGTTGGTTCCAATATGATGGAAAATGGGGAAGTATCTGCAACTGTTAGTAAAAGTGGACTGAAGGGTGATAAATGCAATATTGCTCTATTACTTTTTCTGTATACACTGCAAGGCATTCCATTAGGCTTAAGTGCTGCAATACCTATGATATTGCAGAATAGAGGTGTCAGCTATAAACAACAGGTAAAATATGATGCTTTTAAAAAATATTTTTAATAGTGACATATTGCCGTAGTTGCAGCAAAAAAAAGAAGCTATTGCTAGTACTGCCAGTACATATTACACTTCACTCCATCCTCCTAAAGGGCTATGCAAAATCATAAACCCTCTGCTAGTTCTCAACAACATTTCTTCATTCACTTTTATCATGTCAAAGCTTCTCTTGCTTTTCTCATTCATGCAAACTATCAAAAATACTTGCATAATATAAGATAATCTCGGTAAATTTGCAAAATACTTTCTATGCTTTAAAAAAATAATGGTAAATTTGCAGTTTAACTCCCGAACGCTTTTCAAATGTTTTTCTTCAGAAACGTACCTAGGACCCCCCTAGATACACAACCCACAAGAAAAATTTCTTGTTCTCACCCCCCAAGGAAGTTACGGGACATGGAGTGAAGAGGGGTGCTGGGCAGGGTAGGAAGTAAAAAGGAAATATGAGCAGAAAATGCGAAGAAAACGGCTTGAAAAAACTGTCTTTTTTTACATCCTGACGCCATATATCCCCCAAAACCCTGCCTACCCTGCATATCACCCCTATTCATGCCAGGTCCCGTAACTTCCTCAGGGGGTATGAACAAGAAATTTTTCTTGTGGTTTATGCAATGAGGGTGGTTGTACGCACATGGGGGGGGGGGTGGTGGGAATCCCTACGGCGAAGCCCCTCTCTCGGGGGGGAGGGTCCTTAAGCAGACGGGTCCCGCCATTTTATGCATTGTGAGAGCGGCATTGCCAGACGGTGCTTATTGCTCTAGGGGCCTGCCTGACCTGACCTGCCTTTTCGGACGGTGCTTATTGCTCTAGGGGCCTGCCTGAACTGACCTTCCTGACCTACAGGGCAGGTCAGGAAGGTCAGTTCAGGCAGGCCCCTAGAGCAATAAGCACCATCCGGAAATGCCGCTCTCGCGATGTATGGACGGGACCCGTCTACTTGAGCATCGCGGAACATCCCAAGGCAATTACCGCGAAACGACCGAAATTTACAAAACACTTACCTTTACCATCCCAAGCAAATGGTGTAGGCCCGGCCCTTGTGTTAGCAACCTGTGACCTTGTAATTTAACGGCCTCCGACATGGCAATATCTTCATTACAAAAACAACATAGAAAACAAATAACACTGTCACCGACTAAGAAAAGGGCCACACATGCACCTTATAAGCCCTACAACACCACTGGTCATCAACAGAACAAGGTAAACAACACACAATTTCAGAAAATAACGTTCGTCATACCTGAATATAAGAGAACATCCAAACCCATACTGGTACTAGAGCCGTACTGCAAGCGACGTGTAAACTGTCAGTTATAATGACAATGTCCCATGATTCTAGAATATTCCAGGGATTCCCAAACACAATGTAAACGTTATGTCAAATGTAATGTTTAGGAGGAAAGGAGATTCCACGGGACAGGACCGTACTGGGAAATTGTTAAAAAACTGTGTAATGTGTAAGCAATTTTAAATGCGAATAACTCGGGAAATAAGAGAGAACAAACGGTAACAATAGCATCAGCGTGCATTTAAGACACCAAACTGTATCTATCAGCAGTCGATGTTTTGAAAATCGTTCGGGAGTTAAACTGCAAATTCACCAAAATAATGATTCAGAAACATGTTTATAACCCCCCTGGATGGGGAAAGCACAAGAAAAATTTCTTGTTCATACCTTTCCAAGGAAGTTCGCGACCAGGAGTGAAGAGGGGTGCTGGGCGGGTAGAAAATAAAAAGGAAATATGAGCAGAAAATGCACAGAAAACAGCTTAATAAAAATGTGTCTTGTGGTTTATGCAATGAGGGTGGTTGTAGACTTCGAGAGCGAAAGGAAAACTTCCATGACTAAGGAGCCTCCCTTGTTGGAAGGGAAATGCTAGGGGAAGGAAAATGCACGTACAATATAAGTACCCTACTTCGTATAGCTAAAAGAGAACTGTATTAGCAAATACTGTCAAAGATAGAAATTTAAAAAGGAACGGCAAATTCACACAAACCTACCCTTTTCATATCATGCCAATAAAGAGGTAGGTTCGACCCTTGGCTGTAAATAACCAGTGACCTCGCATTATCCACATTACAAACACAATGTAGGAAAGAAATAATATGTAATGGATTATGAACTCTCAAGAAACACACGCTTTAACCACTCTAACACTAGGTAGAAGGTGAAGAATGGACAATTTCAGAAAGAAGGCCTTGGATCTTGGAGCACACGAGTAATTAAGAATGCATGAGGAATTAAGAACGCACGAGTAATTAAGAACAGCGATATGTGTAGGGTTCAAAAATCCATCTGGTACTGATGCACTGGTGGTAATATAATATAGCCGAAACTGCCGGGTTTGGAATATTCCTGTAAATCCCAGCACAATGGATTCATTGTTAAGGTTACGTCGAAGGTCCAGGTATTGGAGGGCTAAATAACTTCACAGTGAAGTGAACTAAGACAGCGCCACACTAAGACAATAAAGTCTGGATTTTTCAAAAAAAATTTGAATGCAAATAACTTGGCAAAAAGAAGAGAACCAAAGGTAAGAATAGTGTCAGCGTGTATGTACGATACCAAAGTTGATCTATCAGCAGTCGATTTATCAGTAGCGGCTCGTGCCTTAATGCATTGGGGGTGCGCAAGAAAAAAAGTTCAGGACGCAGCAAGTGCATCATGGTAGTGAATTTTTATTTAATGTTTCAAATTTGAGTAACTCAAGTTCCTACAAACTTAGAAAGGTACATTGTGGTGTATAGTAAGGTCTTACCCAGGGCAACATATTCACCAAATTTCATCAAAATGGCTTTGTAATTTTCGGAGAACAAAATTTTTTTCAAAAGAAAATCAAAATTTGAATAACTCAATTTTCTAAAAATGTAGAAAGTTGAATTTTAGTGTGTAGTAAGGCCTTTGATAAGGCAACATATCCACCAAATTTCATTAAAATAGCTTTGTAATTTTCAGACAAAAAGATTTTTTTTGAAACACAACTCAAAATTTTCCCGGAAAACCTTATCCGATTTTTCTGACTAACGAACTTATCCAAGCCACTAATAAAAGAAAGGCACTTGCCGAGTTTCATCAAAATCAGTTGCTTATTTTTTGAGTTATTGGTTGGATACATATATATGTATATATATATATATATATATATATATATATATATATATATATATATATATATATATATATATATATATATATATATATATATATATATGTATATATGTATATATGTATATATGTATATATGTATATATGTATATATGTATATATGTATATATGTATATATGTATATATGTATATATGTATATATGTATATATGTATATATGTATATATGTATATATGTATATATGTATATATGTATATATGTATATATGTATATATGTATATATGTATATATGTATATATGTATATATGTATATATGTATATATGTATATATGTATATATGTATATATGTATATATGTATATATGTATATATGTATATATGTATATATGTATATATGTATATATGTATATATGTATATATGTATATATGTATATATGTATATATGTATATATGTATATATATATATATATATATATATATATATATATATATATATATATATATGTATATATATATATATATATATATATATATATATATATATATGTATATATGTATATATGTATATATATATGTATATATATATATATATATATATATATATATATATATATATATATATATATATATATATATATATGTGTGTATATATATATGTGTATATATATATATATATATATATATATATATATATATATATATATATATATATATATATATATATGTATGTATGTATATATATATATACAGGGTGTCCGGAAAATATGTGTACAACGTTTGACAGCAGACTCCTGACGTCAAAATAGGTCGATCTAAGCCGACTTAGTTATATCCAAAATTGCTTCGTTTAGCCGGTAGAGGGCATCGTAAATTTGTAAAAATATTGGTTATTCCTAAATTACGTGAAAACCTGCTAATCGATTTTAATGATTTTTACTATGTAGACTAATACTATAAAATGACGTTTTGTTGTAGTATAGCCACCGGCTGTAAATAAGTGGAAGTGTTATGAAAGTGATTAATATGTCAACATTTCTCCTGATTTTTTATATCAACGGCGTTATGACAACCCAGATATTTTTGTCGAGTGACTGGATGTATTTGGAAGCTATTTTACCTCTTCAAGATTTTTCGTTTGATGAGCTGTTTTGCCAGAAAAAAATATTTACAATTGCCTGCATACATCAATTAACATTAGTAATAAAACAAAGTACAACAAAGTTGGAAATATGTATTAAAAATATTGTAAGAAACTAAGTAAAACAAAAACATTACTTAAGCAAATGTGTAAAATGACCGCCATCTTGGTGAATACACTCATTAACACTCCTTAAAAAATGATATTGGACCCTATTTAATGTCTCGGGGTTATTAAAATGGTTGCCTGCATTTAAAATCCGCGTCAATAAATCATGGCGTGTGTTTACCGGAGTCTTGTAAACTTCTGTTTTAATAGCGCCCCACAAAAAGAAGTCACACATATTTAACTCTGGAGAACGTGGTGGCCATTTTACTGGTGCATCATTGCCCCTTCCAATCCATCGATTGGGATATTGATGGTGGAAGTATTGCCGAACTACAACGGAAAAATGGGGCAGGGCACCATCATGCATATACCACATTTCCCTCCGAAGTAAAAGGGGCAAATTTTCCAGGAGCATTGGTAATGTGTATTGCAAAAAAATTAAATAAATATTTCCATCTAACCTGTCTGGAATAACAATAGGACCAATAAGGTAGCGATCAATAATGCCTGCCCAAATATTTAATTTAAATTGATGCTGATGATGTGCAACTTTAATGGCATGTGGATTTTCATCGGAATAAATGTGTTCGTTGTGCAGATTGGTTACTTCAGATCTTGTAAAGCACGCCTCGTCAGTAAACAATATTTTTCTACAAAATTTTGGATCACGGATTCTTTTGTTTCTAATAAATTGACAAAATGTAAGCCGCATTGGGGGATCAGTCGGTAAAAGTTCCTGGACTTTTTCTACGTGGTATGGATGTAACAACTGTTCGTTTAAAACCTCATTGACAATCGATTTAGGAACATGTACCTCACGTTCTAAGCGACGGGTACTGGTACTTGGGTCTTCTTCAACTCTTTCCAGAATGTTTTCTTCTGTTTCCACAGTTCGAGTTGTTCGCATACGACCCCTGCCTTCAAATTTTTTCTCAAAGCTGCCCGTTTCCCGAAGATGACGCGGCAAATGTTTGGTGGTTTGGTATTCGACGGTTAGGAAATCTTTCCATGTAAACCCTAACACTCTGACGCCCATTTCCTTGACAAAACCTGTATACCAGGAGCATGTCAACCTTCTCAGAGATCGTATAATTTTCTATGTTTAATGATAAAATGAACTTGTAATTCAAGAATGTTGATCGTATACTTTAGTCAATTTCATAGACTGGTGACAATTTGTCAATACTTGTCAAATTATTAAATGCCATAGCAACAAAGTCACTAAAGAAATTATTGTTACAGGTAATTTGATTTTAATTTTATTACTAATGTTAATAATTGATGTATGCAGGTAATTGTAAATATTTTTTTTTTGGCAAAACAACCCAACCAACGAAAAATCCTGAAGAGGTAAAATAGCTTCCAAATACATCCAGTCACTCGACAAAAATATCTGGGTTGTCATAACGCCGTTAGATATAAAAAATCAGGAGAAATGTTGACGTATTAATCACTTGCATAACACTTCCACTTATTTACAGCCGGTGGCTATACTACAACAAAACGTCATTTTATAGTATTAGTCTACATAGTAAAAATCATTAAAATCGATTAGCAGGTTTTCATGTAATTGAGGAATAACCAATATTTTTACAAATTTACGATGCCCTCTACCGGCTAAACGAAGCAATTTTGGATATAACTAAGTCGGCTTAGATCGACCTATTTTGACGTCAGGAGTCTGCTGTCAAACGTTGTACACGTATTTTCCGGACACCCTGTATATATATATATATATATATATATATATATATATATATATATATATATATATATATATATATATATATATATATATATATATATATATATATATATATATAGAAAATGACGCCAGATATGGGTTCTAAGGGTCCTAGTTCGCGCTCATTAAAAAAAAAATTGCAAAGTCTCTCCATCGATACCTCTCCATTAGTGATTTTTTTTAAAATTTACTAAAAATGTAAGGCTCGCCTCTTTTTCCCCGAAAATGTATTATAAAAAAACCTACTTACTAAACTAACTAAACTTAATAATTATTAACTACTTACCAAGTTTCCCTCTAGTTAGTTATAGTAGTTAAAAAGTCCTTTCCTTTGATAATTACTAACAGAAAACACAAATCACAATTCTGTCAATACTCAGCATTCACTTTAGTTTATAAGTTATAACATAACAGGCCTATACTCATTCCTTAAACAAAAAATGCATACGTCTATTTTTGATAGCCACAAACTGTTCTAAAACTCTTTCATTAAAGTTCAGTATTTAAAATACAAAGTCCCTGTTTATTGCCAACATTGCTGGCGCATTAAGTCGATCATTCGACATAGAATTTCTAAGGAAGGTCTTTACTCGTTTTACACACGCTCTGCGAAAAGTCCACTGCAAACTGCAAGTGTGGAATGCTACAGCGCACAACCATATTGCTTATTCGGTCGTTTTCGACGAAGATAGGCGATAATTTCGCATTAAAGTATCGCATTTCCCCAGAGCGCCGAAAAATACACACCGCCGCGCGACTGACGTATATCGATATGGATGTATATAACGTCTGCAACTATTAACACTATACTTATTCTGATTCTGTATTAATGGCTGCCGACTCTGCGATCCTCGATATACTAATTTTGTTTGTTGAATGCAGGAGGTTAAAAAGTAAATAAAAATTTATCAAAATATAGCATAGCAAAATATTATTTTTTCCACAGCATGCGGCAGTGTGCGCGCACGGGCGCACTTATTGGGTAGCCGCCCCTGCGATTTATCTAAAACTGTCTGGGAGGTAAACTGCAAATTCACCATAATCTCAAATGTATGTAATGTAATTTTCACCTGTTAAAAAATAATCTATATTCAGAAGTCCTTAAGTCTTCACTATACTATTCATACTAACAGTGCTGTCAGGAGTTGCAAACCGAAAGCGGTAGATTTATTTTTAAAAACTGGTAGGATATAATATAATAGATAGGCAAGTGTTAACTAACATGTCTGCTGTCAAATTAATTAGGTAGGTATTTCTTTTTAGTTCCTTACACCTGCGCATACTTTTGCTTATGATCAGCTTTTATAGTTACATGAAGTGTCAAATAACTTATATATATATATATATATATATATATATATATATATATATATATATATATATATATATATATTATATATATATATATATATATATATATATATATATATATATATATATATATATATATATATCTTTTTATTTATTTGAAATACGGGCAATGATGTAAAAACAAAAAATAAATACACAAATATATTTATGGTATGTTCAAGACATAAAAATACACGCTAAGGAGAACATTCTAATTACACAGTTACATGCAAAGTCATCTGAATAAACTTACAAACCCTATATATCTTTTAGATATTGGCTCACTCATATATTAATCAGGGACAGATATAATGCAAAAGAAAGCTATAAATCTCGGAAAAATGTGCTAATGGCAACCAGCCGCAGCCATGTCATGTCTCAAAATAAAATAGAATACATGTCTAAGACGTTAAGACACATAATATAATAAAATAATTATAATAACCCTACAATTATTCCAAATAGAGACGTACAAACAATTCATTAAACTTATTATTCTTATATCTTACTACAAATATTAATGTTATAACATCTGTTTGTCACATAATTTTTAGTGTGTAGCTATCCAACAATACTAGGTGGCAGCACGTTGCTTCGTGTCTTGCCACTGAGTGTTGGTAGGCTGGCTACCATAGCCGTATTACTTTATAGGTTTATTTTCGCTACAATTAGTATGCCGTACTGACGAGCTCTAATTAGAGCCAAACCGGTCTGCAGGTCTAATTGTCGTGAGAATTCATCTAGCCTTACATACTTTGTCCCTATATTAGGGTAGAAATGGGCCAGGGCTGACAATTTACTAAATTGGTAGTTGGTTGTATACCGTCTCTATTTTTTAACACTTTGTGTTATTTGGAGTTGGTGTGACAACATACTACTTGGTTCCGCAACTAGGTGGCAGCACGTTGCTTCGTGTCTTGCCACTCACTTAGTGTTGGAAGGCTGGCTACCATAGCCGTATTACTTTATAGGTGTATTTTCGCTACAATTAGTATGCAGTACTGACGAGCTCTAATTAGAGCGAAACCGGTCTGCGGTTCTAATTGTAGTGAGAATGCATCTAGCCTTACATACTTTATCCCCATATTAGGGTAGAAATGGGCCAGGGCTGACAATTTACTAAATTGTTAGTTGGTTGTATACAGTCCCTATTTTTTAACACTGTGTTATTTGGAGCTGGCGTGACAACATACTACTTGGTTCCGCAACTAGGTGGCAGCACGTTGCTTCGTGTCTTGCCACTCACTTAGTCCGTGAATAAGCTCAAAAAAAGGAAATGACCTGTTGTGATTACTATTCTTGTTTTAATCAATATTTGATCACAATTCACCGGTTATTTTCATGTGCAAATTTGTAATATTAAAATTGTTATTGGTTTGATACCACGTGTATTCATTATAACTCTGGACCCACAAAGAACAATTATTCTGGTCCTTCTTCAAATAGAGTAATTTGAACTATTATTATAGTCTTTCAAAACTAATCAATTTAGTCCACTGATTTTAATCTAATTCAAATATTGTGATCCTGTCGACCCATTCTGAACACACCATTTGGTGTTTCTTGCCAAATCTAATGTTAACAAACCATTTGGTCCTTTCGCACCGGATTTAATTTGAACAAACCAGAGGCTGATATTAATTTTGTTACAATTTAGAATAATGACAAAAACTTCAAACAATTGTTTCTTTTTAGGCAGAATTTAGTTTCGTCACCTGGCCATTCAGTTTAAAACTTTTATGGGCTCCTCTGGTTGACACTCTATACTTCACCAAAATTGGCAGAAGAAAATCATGGCTGATACCAATCCAGTACCTGATAGGTCTCTTCATGTTCATGTTAAGTGGACATGTAAACCAGTGGCTAGGTGGAAATGGCAAGGAACCCAACATTGAAATCCTAACCTTACTCTTCTTCTGTCTGAACTTCTTCGCTGCTACTCAAGACATAGCCGTCGATGGATGGGCACTGACGATGCTGAAGAAATGTAACGTTGGACATGCCTCGACTTGTAACAGTGTGGGGCAGACTGCAGGTTTTTTTCTTAGTTATGTGCTGTTCATGGCACTAGAAAGTGCTAGTTTCTGTAATATGTATCTAAGGAGTGTACCGCAGGAATACGGTAAGGGACTTAAAATGTTTACATTATTTTTATTGGAAGATCACGTTGATTTTGTAAGTTTCTCGTTTCTTGTTCTGTTTTTTAACAGTTTTGTTTAATAGACTTGTACTTCAGTCTGTAATAACAAAGAAAATTGAGTTTTATTTGGACCTTATTTGAAAATTTCTAATAATCATATGAATTTTAATGTAGATTATTTGTGTTTGCAATTTGACTATGATAAACGCCTATAGATTGTGTTAAAGTTTATTTCTTATTTTAGGTATTGTGACGCTACCTGGATTTTTATATTTCTGGGGTTTGGTGTTTATGATCACCACAACTTTAGTAGCTGTCTTGAAAAGTGAAAAAGAACCAATAGATTTAGAACATGCCCCTTCAACTGACAAAGATATAACATTGGCATATAATTCTTTGAAGGAGATAGTAAAATTAAAACCTGTGCAGATTTTAATGTTGGTTCTTCTAACATCTAAGGTATGTACAAGAGGAATTGTCCTGTAGTAAAAACCACTTAATTCCACAGATAATCAGAAGTGTTTACCTAAACATCTGCAGCAGGCTATTACCTGTTTGAATACTAATTAAGTACAGTGGGTGGCCAAATTATTAGAAACGCTTTGAATTTTAATGAATATCTGAAGGTATGATCAATTTGTAGGTGGATATAGGCAACTGCTGTTACAGATTGCTGTATAACAGGTTGCCTGTTTTTTTCTTTTCCCTTGGGGCTCGTCTGCGTCTTTGCCACCCTGAAAGCACTGTATATTTCGACCCGAAAGACTGTTGCATGAGCTCCGAAGGAAATACTGTGACTTACCCTCGGTCCTTCTGAATAAACGCCTGCCCCCACCTCACGCTCCTTGCAGGATCCGTCCGTTAACCAGACGAGCATGTCCCGTGGTAAGCCAGGTGTCTCTCCAGGTCGGGGATTTCCACTGTTAAATTGTTTTCCCTGCAGATTCGCGTGCTCGTGAAGTCTGACCTCATTTCAAGCATGGGCTCCTTCACGATCTCTTGAATTTTGCAGTGGCCCCTGCAGCCTGGGTTGATCTTCAGCCTATCATTGCAGTCTAGTCTGTATAGTCCTATCCAGGCCTCTCCATGAAAACTAAGTGTAGGGGGGGCAGATCCAGCAGCACCTCCATGACGGCTGTTGGGGTTGAAGTCATGGCCCCTGTGATGCCCAGGCAAGCCATCCTTTGGATCTTACTTAGGTTTTGTTTGGCACTGGATTGTGTCACCTTAGGCCACCAGACCAGTGCCGCGTATGTTATAGATGGTCTGACCACCCTTGTGTACAACCAGTGGGCCATACTAGGTCTTAGTCCCCACGCTTTTCCATATAGCCACCTAGTGACCGCTAGGGTCATAACTGCCTTACACAGTATTTTTTCAACGTGACCATTCCAGGTTAGCTAAAATATTCCGGAGGTAAAATACGCCTCCATTCGGATCTCCGGGAGAGGGGTGTACAGGGGGCGCCAACATCAAGATTTACCATATCCTTTTCAAATATATGTGGCCTAAATTCTAACCTGAACTCCGTTCACTATTTCCTCCAGGCTAAAAAGCCCCAACTCCTCTTCACCAAAACCCAAATCAGTGCCAAAATAGCCACTAATCACCTTAATTTCCCGGGGTATGAGCTCCTTACTTCCTTTAGATTGCATGGAGGTGTGTGCGCATACGTCCGTAGCAATCTACCCTGCACCAGACCCCAATTTAGAAGCTGGAAGAAAAGACATACTATGGATAAAACTCTCTCAGGGCTGCAACTAAATTCATCTGTTGCATTTACCGGTCACCTTCTGACAACAACTTTGTCCAGCTCTTTGACTACCTTTCTGAAAAAAACGACTGATTTCTGAATATCCTTCCTCCGAGGTCACTATTCTTGGTGACTTCAATGTCCATAATAAGGAATGGCTAGGATCTTCAAAAACCGATCCACAATGGAGAGCAGCGGAGGCCTTTGCAGTCAGCAATTCTTTAGCCAGTCTGGTTCAGCAACCTACTTACTTTCCTCGTATCCCAACACACAGCTTAAATCCCTTGGATCTCCTTCTTACTACAAAACCTGAATGCTATATCAGTCATCGCCCCCCTTGGTCGCTCAGACCACGGCATGGTCACTGCTTCCTGCGCAATTCAACCCGAGGTCACACAGTCATCACACCCACGTATCGTTTGGCACTACAACTCCGCAAACTGGGACGAAATGCGGGATTACTATTCCTCATTTCCATGGGCATCTGCTTTTCTCATCCTGACCCCTCTGATATCTCACAAAACGTCACCGAAATTATCCAAGCTGGCATGGAATTGTTTATTCCACATACACAGAAAACCTCTTCAACCACTCAAAAGCCCTGGTTCTCTAAATCCTGTGACAAGGCCAGACTTGAAAAGGTGAAAGCTCACAAAACGTTTCTACACAATCCCAGTCAAGAAAATCGTCAAGCATTTAACGATGCAAGAAACCGCTATGTCCGCATTCTTTCTGAGGCAAAAAACTCGTGAAATAACCACATCAAAAACAAAGTCCTCTTAAGCTCCAACGGCGGCAAACCCTTCTGGACTCTTGCTAAATCTATTGGGAATAATTTCTGCAAAAGCACGTTCCCACCTCTTGTCTCAGGGGACGAAATTGTTTCTACCGCCCTGGGAAAGGCTGAACTTCTTGCTTCGTTGTTCACCGGCTATTCTACTCTCAACCCACCTCCAAATGTTCAACCACCAACAGTCCCCAATGTCGCGCATAAAATGACGGGTATCATTTTCAAAACTAAAAAGGTACGAAAGATGCTCTCTTCTCGCACCATACAAGCGGGCATCTAGAGTAGACTGGACAGTCGCTAAAGAGGTGGTTACCTGGAGCAAAATTAGATGGGCTATTAACAGCTTTAAGTCATTCAAATCCCGGGATTCGATGGAATAATGCTCATCATGCTCCAATAGGGTATAGACATATTGGCGCCGGCGCTTACCCTCATTATGAGGGCCAGCCTGGCCCTGGGGTATATTCCGAGGGCAGGGAGACTGGTTCTTGCTAAAAACAATCGTAAAACTGCTCGACCAACACATCAGGGGCGGTTTACTGGAAGCATATCCGCTACACTGCGGACAATATGCATACAAAGCAGGAGTCTCAACAGAAACAGCACTGCACCAACTGGTGCTGAAACTGGAGAATACGGTGGAGAACAGGGAGGTGGCGCTGGGGGCCTTCCTACACATATAGGGGGCCTTCAGCAACACCTCATTCGGATCGGTACCGGCAGCTGTCAGGGAGTGGGGAATAGAGGCGACCTGCTGCAGGTGGATCGGTTCCATGCTCGGGGACAGGGTGGTGTTCACCTCACTCGCGGGAGGAACTCTGCTGGCGGGGTCGCAGCGGGGTGTCCACAGGGGAGCGTTCTGCCTCCCCTGCTCTGGTGCCTAGTTCTGGACGGCCTGCTAGGGAGGCTTTCGGGAAGGGGGTTACACACAGTGTGGGAGCGCATGCAGACAGCACTGAAAGTGGTGGATGGTTGACCAAGGGCTCGGGGTGAGCCCCGAGAAAGTAACCGTCATACCATTTACTAGGAGGAGGAAGTGGGAAAGCCACAGAACTCACTCTATGCAGTAGAAACATCCCAATGGCCAGGGAGGTAAAATATCTTGGGGTCGTATTTCTGAGTGTTCCCAGTCCGGAGGTGATTTTTTTTTTTTTTTTTTTTCCCTCAGGGCTCGTCCGCGGCCTTGCCGCCCCGATAGCACCGCAACCCTTGGTTGATTGTGCATACCCCTAGTCTTACTCCACCCATTCCAAAATCACTGTGCCTTGAACTAGTCTGCACAGCGATTGGTAGGGTGAAGTTTTATATTGCTCTGTCTCCGGTCTAGAGTGACCGTAGATCAGTTGTCTTTTCCGGTCCAGAGCTATACACTCGCACAAGATGTGCTGGGCTGATTCCTCCCCCTCGCCGCAGAGTCTGCATGCGAGGTCCCCTTCGAACCGCCCCATTTTATGTAGGTGTTTCTTGACGGCCATGTGTCCCGTCAAGAGACCTGTTGTGTTTCTGAGCTGTCCTCTGCTAAGGTTTAGCAGCTCCACAGCTCTCTTTGAACTGGGTCCGTCAATTATTGACTTCCCATGTCTGAGCCCTGGACAGTCCGCCCAGTACACCTTGTGTTGGTTTCTGACCCAGGACTTAATGGCTCCCCTGGCGGTGCTCTTTGACACGCCCAGAGCCGGTTCTGGTCCCATAAATGGTTCTGCTAACCCTCTCTTCGCGAGACTGTCAGCTTCTTCATTGCCTTTGACCCCCGAGTGACCCGGCACCCAGATGAGGGTCACCTCATTCTGCCCAGCCAGGTCGCTCGTCTCGTCTCGGCACTCACTCACCAGCCAGGAATTTACCCGTGGGCTACTTAGTGCCTTAAGGGCTGCCTGGCTGTCTGTGGCTATGAGGATCCGCTTGTTGGTGTAGCCCCTCCTCTTGTTCTCCCGCACACAGTGCAGGATGGCGTACATCTCGGCCTGAAACACCGTTGCATGGGCTCCGAGGGAAATACTGTGACTTACCCTCGGTCCTTCCGAGTAAACACCTGCCCCCGTCCCACGCTCCCCGCCAGATCCGTCCGTGAACCAGACGAGCGCGTCCCGTGGTATGCCCGGCGTCTCCTCCCGCCATGCCCCGCGATCAGGGATTTCCACTGTGAAGTTGTTTTCCCTGCACATTCGCGGGCTCGCGAAGTCTGACCTCATTTCAAGCATGGGTTCCTTCACGATCTCCTGAATTTTGCAGTGGCCCCTGAAGCCTGGGTTGGTCTTCAGTCTACCATTGCAGGCTAGTCTGTATAGTCCTAGCCTGGCCTCTCCCATAATAACTAAGTGTAGGGGGGGTAGATCCAGCAACACCTCCATGGCGGCTGTTGGGGTTGAAGACATGGCCCCTGTGATGCCTAGGCAAGCCATCCTTTGGATCTTGCCTAGTTTTTGTTTGGCACTGGATTGTGTCACCTTAGGCCACCAGACCAGTGCCGCATATGTTAACGATGGTCTGACCACCCTTGTGTACAGCCAGTGGGCCATACTAGGTCTTAGTCCCCACGTTTTTCCATATAGCCGCCTAGTGACGGCTAAGGTCATGACTGCCTTACGCAGTATTTTTCCAATGTGACCATTCCAGGTTAGCTTAGAGTCCAATACGACCCCAAGATATTTTACCTCCCTGGCCATTGGAACGCTCCTACCGTATAGAGTGAGAGTTCTGTGGCTTTCACACTTCCTCTTCCTCGTAAACGGCACGACGGTTGCTTTCTCGGGGCTCACCCCGAGCCCTTGATCAACCGTCCACCCTTCCACCACTTTCAGTGCAGTCTGCATACGCTCCCACACTGCCTGTGTGACCTTTCCTCGGACTATGATGACAATGTCGTCCGTATAGCCCTGTACCTCATACCCCCCTCCCGAGAGCCTCCCCATCCGGAGGTGATTGGTTTAATATGTTGCAGCCGGGGAAGTGCTTCCGTAGTAGGACTTCCATAGTTTCCCCCCCGAGATTGTAAAGCCTGCCGTCGATGTTTAAAGGGAGCCTATGTTGGTCTGAGTGCCCTTGGACAGGATCTTGTATAGTCAAGCACTCTCGGATGGCTCTCCACTTCCTCGCAGTGCCTCCTCCACGACTCCTTCCTGGCGTCTCTCAGTCTTTTGTTGTAGCTTGCTAGAGCATGTCTATATTCATTCCATGCTTCCGAGGTTGCCTGTTACTTCTGTATTAATTTTAGGAGGGAAAAGTAGCTGATTCTGCAAAAAAAAAACATTGAGAGGAGCCGCTTTAGTGTGTCATTTACGCTTAGTGAATTTGGTTGTGATATTATGGGGTGATTTAGAGGCTTTTTGTGAATTTGACAGGCATTTTAGTTTATAATAGTTATTGTAACTCCATTTTAGTGTTATTTGTAGTGATTTTAAGCAAAAGGTTTTTTTTTATAAAATCGCATTTTTTGTGAAAATTGCTTTTGTTCCTATCACAGCCAGTTTTTTTCCAGATGGGAAAAGCCAGACATTTTGCCATCAAAATTTGTAGAAATGTTAGCTCTTCTAAAGAGTGCACAGTGTTCTCAAAGAAAAATTGCTATAGACGTGAAAGATGGAGTTGCCGGCAAGATGCATTGTCTTGTGAACTACATGGAAGATACCAATCTGATAGTGAGCACGGAACGTTTCCCTTACTTGTCTGCAAAATGTGATATTTTGCTTTGTTTAGTTGTAGAATAGTTCAACAGTAACAAGCTTATAATTAATCATGAGAAGACAAAATTCCTTTTTTTTTTTTCTTAAATTTATTTTCTTCGTTTTTTTTTTAATTATTTTTTAGATTTTACATTTTTCTTTTTACATTTTAGTGAATTTTCTTTTAAAAAAATCACTAATATGAGGAGATCCCAAATTTAGAATTTTGAAAAAAGTTCTTCAAATGAGCATGAACTAGGCCCCCTAGAACTCAATCCGAGGTCAGTTTTAGACTTTATATATTATATATATATATATATATATATATATATATATATATATATATATATATATATATATATATATATATATATATATATATATATATATATATATATATACAGGGTGCTTCACGGTGAGTGGCCTATTAGACGTTTCTGGAGAACTACATCTATTTAAATTCTGAAAATTTGTATCTGCACGTTTTTGATATTGATCTTTCTAACTAAAATATTTTCAATTAGCCTGCACTTCCGGTTATACCGGAAGTCGACACAAACTTTGTTTTTTTAAATGGAACACCCTGTATATTATTAGCTTTTTGAATTACACGTTCAATTTAAGGGCCACTTTATGACAACATATTCGGGCTAGTTCGTACCGTTTCGGATTTATTCGCCATTTTGTAGAAAAAGTTACGATTGGAGCGCTTTATAAAAATTCCTACATACTGTTATAAACATAATACGATTTTATGATAACTGTTATTTATAACATACATTTGAATTTGAAAATTTTCAATCAGAGATAACTTGATTTTTTTTAATGGAAGGGTACCCATGTGTCCCCAGCATCTGATTCAGCGTTAAATTCTCTATCTTTTAAGTATACATTACCCTATACCTATCTCTTATAGTTTTCTTAGAAAATTGATTTGAAAATAGTAATTGTTAGCAGGGCGGTCATTTTTTTTTTGTACGTAACAAAAAAATTACAGTAGAAACAAAAATATTTCATGTTCAAGTAAAAAATTATAATAAAGAAATATTGTTACTGTGTTTAAAAATTATGTATTTAATATATTTTAAAAAAAAATTCTAGGGATAACAACAGTGATATTATTACCTTACACAATCTTATAAATCCTATAAGTATTATTACAACACGAGTAACAAAACAACTCACACCTCCTAAACTAGTAACTGCTCAAAATGTTGTCCATTAACACTCAAACATTTTAATATTCGTGTCGTAATGCCGCTAGTGGTTGCTGACAGAATCTCATTCCTATCTAACTATTCAAACGCTCTTCTTACTCTGATCTCTAATTCTTCGCGTGAATTGACGGGCGTTTCATATACTTTGGTTTTTATATTTTCCCAAAGATGGAAATCAAGCGGGGTAAGATCTGGACTTCTTGCGGGCCATATCCGGGGAGTGCACTTTCCAATCCATCTATCTTCAAATAGATCGTCGAGTGTGTTAGATATTTCTCGTGTAGAGTGAGCAGGAGCTCCGCCATGTTGATACCAACAAGTTCTATATTCTCATAATGGTAAATTGTCTAAAAAGTCTGTAACTATTGTTCTTAATATTTCCATGTAACGATTAGAAGTTAAGGTTCCATCATAAATATGACAATAAAAGTTATTACCTTTCAATAAACAAAACACATTGAAACTAAATTTTACTTGACATCCTCTTTCCCTAATAGCGTGAGGGTTTTGATTTACCCAAACATGACTGTTATGTCTATTGAAAACTCCTTCATGAGAAAATTTTGATGCATCAGCCCATCTAATTTTTTTTAAAAGTCATCATCTCCTTTAATATGAATTAACATCGTTTTACAAAACTGCACCCTTTTACTAGCATCTTCTGGATGCAGAGCTTGCACTAAAGTAAACTTATAGTTGTGCATTTTGTGCTTCCACAAGATTCTTTCCACAGATGAGTAAGGAATACCTATGTCGTTCACTGTAGTGTAAATACAGGCATGTGGATATGCTTCGAAATAAGCCAGGACAGTTATTTCGTTATCTTCATCTTTAGTCACTGGACTGGGATTCACTTTGGGTGTTTTGAAAGTACCAAATTCTAGGAAATTTGACTCAATACTTCTAAACTTCTTTTCACTCATTAGTGGCAGATTAGGATTTAACTCATTAAACCTTCTACATGTTCTACTAATAATTCGGTTACATTCTCCATGGATGTAAAATAAATTAAAATAATCTGCATTGAAATAATGATTTTCCATCTTAACTGTGAACATTAGTACATTGACATTTATTGAATAATTTAGAATGACAAGTATGTAATATAAATTTTTCATCATGGCACACTTGCTTTAACGTTGACGTTCAGACATAGTATAAGGAAAAATTATTCTGTGTTATATTTTTGAATGTCTCTAAGTACCTCGAAAACTGTCCTTTTTAGCTATAGGAAATACCCAATAGAGGTCGGAAAGTTATCAAAAACGCAATCGGTTGGAACTGCAAGTTACTGTATGTCCCTTTTAAAATAAGACACTCATTAAAGGCAGAAGTAGTCAAAGGTTGGCGCTACCCCGATGACCATTAATATTTTCAAATCAATTTTCAAAGAAAACTGTATGAGATAGGTATAGGGTAATGTATACTTAGAAGATAGGGAATTTAACGCCGAATCAGATGCTGGGGACATATGGGTACCCTTCCATTAAAAAAAAATCAATTTATCTCTGATTGAAAATTTTCAAATTCAAATGTATTTTATAAATAACAGTTATCTTAAAATCGTATTGTGTTTATAACAATATGTAGAAATTTTTACGCTCTATTGGATAGTGAAAAGCGCATGTCTCTGTCTTGCATGTCTTTAAAGATATCGGAATTTTTCTAAAGCGCTCCAATCGTAACTTTTTCTACAAAATGGCGAATAAATCCGAAACGGTACGAACTAGCCCGAATATGTTGTCATAAAGTGGCCCTTAAATTGAACGTGTAATTCAAAAAGCTAATAATATACAGGGTGTTCCATTTAAAAAAAACAGTTTCTGTCGAGTTCCGGTATAACCGGAAGTGCAGGCTAATTGAAAATATTTTAGTTAGAAAGATCAATATCAAAAATGTGCGGTTACTAATTTTCAGAATTTAAATATATGTAGTTCTCCAGAAACGTCTAATAGGCCACTCACCGTGAAGCACCCTGTATATATCTATATATATATATATATATATATATATATATATATATATATATATATATATATATATATATATATATATATATATATATGTGTGTGTGTGTGTGTGTGTGTGTGTGCGTGTGTGTGTGTGTCACACCGATAACTCAAATCAAATTTTGTATGTACCTTCCTTTTGCAAATGGCTTGGATAAGTTACACTCCATTGTAAATAAAAATTGTTTGGTATAAATATTAGACATTATAAAAACAACATACTACCGTACTGTTGTACATATATCTGTCATATCGTGGGTGGTCCAGTGGTCCTCTTTATTTGCAGAGGCAAAAAAAGCGCTTTGAGATAAAGCAAATATTAACACTAAGGCTTAATTATTGTTTTATGTTTCAACACATTTTGACTTTTACTTTCAGTGATTATATATATATTTGTTTTCTTTTTCAGATAGGATTTTCAGCTACGGATAGTGTAATGACTTTAAAGTTAGTTGAAGCTGGTGTACCAAAAGAAAGGCTGGCATTAATGGCCATACCTATGATACCTCTCCAAATAGCTCTACCTATTGCTATAGCAAAATATACCACAGGTAAGCAGAGAACTTCTTGTTTTACAACATTCTTTTATAAATTTGAATTCATATTTTGCAAATCAGATTTTGTAGACAGATAAATATGACTCGTGATGGCATATTTAAAATGCGCAACTACTATTGTTGGGAAAAATATCCCCACATAATATATCGATGGAGATTTAAACATCCATTTTTGTCGCCATATTTTCTATCCAATCGTCTTCAACTGTCATGTTTTTACTGGTATCATTGGCAATCAATTGATTAGGCCCGTATTTTCTATCCAGTTGTCTCAATTTTATAAGACAAGATTTTCAAGGTCTTAAAGATAATCGTCTGTTAGTTTTTGGTTGTTTTTTTAACAACCCATTGTGATCAAAATTCTATGGTGCACCTGTGGCTTATTCTAGACCTGTGAGACAGTAGATAAATGTCAAATATGCAGGTAGGTTGATAAAGGCTCCTATCTCCTTGGCAGTCTTGTGATATTACTCCACTTAATTTCTTTTTAAGGGGGTACTTTAAAAAAGTAGTCTATCGCATTCTGTCTCCAACAGTTAACGAGAACTGCGTCAAAGAATGCTTGATACTGTACAAACAGCTCACCTTAATTGCTAAGAAATGTTGAAGAAAGCATTAGAAGGAGACTAGAAAAATGTATTGAGACAAATTAATTTCCACCACTTCAGCAATGGTGCGACTCTTTCAGGTAACAATACATAGGGGAATAGAATAAACGGTGTGTTCAAATATATCATAAATCTTTCCTGCCATGTGTTGGTGAGTAAGTTTTGTAAACTGTATACAGAAAGCCAAATCAAGCAGTCAGTCATTTGCCGGTAAATGCGTTGTGTGCTTTTTAATCAAGGTAAGTTGTTTTGCATATAATTTGATACAAAAATATACTTTTTTATGCTTGCAACTAGAGGTGTGCCAACCCATGTTTTTCTCGAACCAAACTATGTACGAACCCAAACAAATATGTTGCTTCGAACTTCGAACCTCTGAAATAGCATGTCTAAGGTTCACAATCGAACTTTGAAATTCTTAAAAATTCAAAATCGAACTTTGAACCAACCAAAATTCTTCAGTGTTCATTTATAATTTCCTTAAATACAAAATTTAGGTATATTGTAGCATCCAATATTTGGTATGTAGAAAATATATATTCTTTTTGAAAAAAAGCAAAGGTTCAACAAAATTGGCAGGTTGATTGGCAATCTGCAATTATCGTCATAAATTCTGAAAACATACATGACCGATCGCTTTTGAACATTGCCATCATAATGTTGTAACCAAAGAAGGCGTTGTGATGCTAGGATATATAAAATTTAAATCTGTGATTGTTAAATGGCTCTGTCAGGCTTAAATGTGTCCCACCAACTGTCAAAAATATGCATTGGGACCGATACAGAGTTTAAAGCACCGCTACTGGGTTAACGGGCCGCTACTGTGTTACAACTTCGCTACCTTTGGCAGCTTTCAATGCCTGTAATGTTCAATTTTAAAATATTTTTGGCCAGAGCTTTCACGAAGAATTACTTATTTCGAACTATTTTAACATCGACGGCGTGTACAGTTTTTTGAACCGGAGGTTCAGTTCGGGTTCAAATTCGGTTCGAAATTTCGAAGCTTCGCACACATCTACTTGCAATGCTTTTCTTTCATGCATTATTGAGTGAGATTGGCTTTACTGCTTGTAACGGAAATATCTTAGGTTCCTATGAAGCATTTTATTGCTACATCTTGTTACCTATATAACCTTTAAAACTCAGTGTTTTGTTTTAGTCAGCATTGCGGCAAAATGGACTGCTGGACCACTTTGTTTTCTGCCTTCCTTAATACAAGACCATAATCAATTGTTATTTCAGAGTCTATTATTTTTGCAGATAGTTAATAACTACAAAAGAAATGCAGACAGGCCGAATTGGTCTGAAGACAAAGAAAAGAGCAATTCAAATGGTTTTTAATAGATCAACAGGATTCAGAAAGGCTTTTGAAACTTTTAAAATTGAAAAACTTTGAAATACAAAGTTAGGTTATACAAGTCAGAATATTAATAGCACGACATCTAAAAGTCATCCCCTGTGGTATCGGGGACGAAATAAAAGAATAGGCCCAAGGTAACTCCCGTCTATCGTACTGGAGTCAAACACAGCATCTGGTCCAGGCGAGCCTGTGAAGACAAAGATCTCTAGGGTATGGTATATACACCCGAATTTTGAGGCCTCCACTGTGGGCTTTGAAATGGACAAAGGACCTCGCTTAGATGTTACTAAGGAGCAGAGTTCCAAATGATACCGACTTGGGTCAAACGCTGGTGGGTATCAGGTCCAAACGAACCCAGAGGGAGTTGAAATCTCTAGGGTGTGGTATACACTCGAATTTTGAGGCCCCCATTGTGTGCTTTGAAGGGGGCAAATGACCTCGCTTGGTGATGTTCGGGAGCAGGCCTCAGTGTGGTATCGCCTCGAGTCTAGCATCGGCGGGCGTCGTGTCTAGACTAACCTGGAGGAGAGCTAAGATCGGGAGCGGGGTTCCATATGATACCGCCTTGAGTTAAACACTGGCGGATGTCGTGTCCAGACGAAGTCAGAGAGAGTCGATCTCTCTGATAACTTAGAACTGGGCAAGTGACTTTAATCTGATGGCAGTACACCTGTTAAACTATCAACTTTCACCCTCAAAAACATCGTCTCTTGCGGGCAGCTGGCGTTGATGGGTGAAATTTAAGCAAACACTGGCAGGTATCGGGTCCAGATGAACTCTGACAAGAGGCTTTCTCTCTGTGAGGTGTCGCTGGTCTGGATACCGGGTCACTCGTACCATGATGGCAATGTTGCGGCCGATGCGCTTGCCAAGAGTGGAGCCTGAGGGGACTTCATCGGACCAGAAACTGTGCTGTGGATATCGTCATCCACAGCAAAACGCACCTTAAAGACCTAGACAGAAAGAATAACAATCCAGCAATGGCAAAATCTTCCGGGATTAGCTCACTCTAAGGCCTTCATAAATGGCCTGTCAGAGTCAAGGGCTAAAAAACTTCTAGAGCTAAACAGACAACAACTGAGTACTCTAGTCAGCCTGTATACAGGACACTGCTGCTTGCATCACCACATGCACCGAATTGGAGCCGGTCAGGAAACTGAGTTCCAGCTGTGTATGGAGAGTGACGAAACAGCAGAGCACATACTGTGTTCCTGTCCAGCGGCGGACAGAACTAGACACCTGCTTTGGCAAGACAAAGCTTGCTCCGGAAGATGTGGTTCAACTTTCACCGACAAGGATTATCGACCTCTGCAAGAGGCTGGCTTTGTTGGGCGAAATATAGACTATTAGGCGTGAGCCACAACAGACTTATGGTCGCAGTGGAGCGACTGTTATGGCCCACTCACAATCGAGAGACCTAACCTAACCATCTCTCTGTGAGCTTTGAATTGGGCTAGCGACCTCAGTCAGGGCGCAGTACACTTATCAAACTAACTTTCGCCCTTAAAAATATTGACTACTGCAGGTAGCTGAATTTGATGAATGAAATTTAAGCAGACATCATCCACAATAGACATAAGCTCGCAGTAGAGAAACTAGAATAGCTTACTTACATTGAATCTAATCTAATCTAACATCTAAAAAGTTGGGGTCCTTTACTACCACATTTAGCAAAGAAGCTGCTTTACCACTGGATATCTGATCGCAGTACTCGATCCACTAGCTTGCTGTCTAAGACCCACTAGAGGTCCTTCTCGGGTTACACAGCTACACTGTATGCCCCATCGAGTCGACTAGCAAAACTAGGATACTACACCAGGGAAGTACAAATCGTTAATTTTTGTGTACAGCCATCTAAAACTAGAGACATTTACACATTAGCGGATAGTCAGAATGCACCTGTAAATACTTAAATCACTTTGTCCTTTTAACGTCCCTTTAAATCAAGGAAAATTCAACAATAAAAAGTGTAAGAATGGTATCGGCCGCCGGGCGTCTCTTAATAAAACATCCTGGATAAAGGACACTTCAAGCATTTGATAAACACTTTTCTGCATATTGCATCGAGCGATGTGTGTTTACGTATGGTTTTTTCCCCGTCTGTGCCGTCCCGATAGCACCACAGCCTTTATGTATGGTTACTGGGAGGTGATATTTTGTATGGATTCATGACGTCACGGTGATACAACCGCCATCAAGGGGTACTACTTTAAACTTATAGTTTAGTCATGATTTTTTATTTATCTAAAATAATTTTTTTTACTAATAAAAAACAAAAAGAATCTTATTGATGAAGTTCCAGCACAATTTTTAAATTAGTTACTATATTATTAAGAAATATACAATATACTTTACATAGAATATAATATTTCTTATGTCATTAAATAGAATATTTCTGTTTAATCCATGACAGGCAATGTTCTCTTTTCTCTCTTGTAGCTCTCTCATTCTTGCAGCTCTTCTTCATCCGTTGATTACTAGAAGGACGATAAAAATAGAATGGAAACCAGTTAGAGTTTCGCCCCATCACACCTAAAGATTTCCGCCTGTTTACTTTAGCTTTTCTATTAGCACTAGTTATATTTTCAAATATATTTATTATATGTTCCTTTGTAAATATTTTATATACAATAATTGGTGGAAAGTATTCTCCAGCAAGTCGAAAAATCAATATGTAGTTTCCTTTATCAAAAAGCTCTGCATGCATGTGATTTATGGGACGCAGAGATTTAACGGGGGATTGTCTTTGTACTTTTTTAATTTTTTCCTTGAGGTACTTGTAAACATTCCTATTTTTATAACGTTTCCAAGATCTTTGGATAATTTTGGCGCTCCAATGTTGAAGGTCAGTCCTTACTGAAGGCGGGAGGCTGAGGATACTGTTTCTCTTTTCAAATTTTTCTATCAAGGCATCCATTTCCTCTAGAATATTTTGTGTGGGTTCATTCTTTTGGATTTCAGAGGTTGGAGGATTTATGTTTTGGTTTATTATTAGACAGTTTTGTGAGCTAAATGGTTGAATAAGGTTCGGATCTACTATGGAACTTGGAAGGCTAAAAAGACTGTCTTTATTGTCAAACTTTTCAATCAGAAGGTCAATTTCTCTGATAATATTTTGTATAGAGTCACCGCAGAATGTTTCAGGGCTACGAAACGGTTTGGTTTTGTTATCGTTGCTGTTTTGAAACAAAAATTTATCTAACCTTGGACTTACTAAAGATTGACTATGTTTGACTGGAGGCTCGTTTAAGTTTGAAGTTGTTAAGTTTGGATGGCTGAGACTATTATTTTGTTTACTATATTTTTCCGTTAAATCATCAATTTCACTTAAGACATTTTCTATTGACTCATTGCAACTTTTGTAGGGACTACTGGTACTTGTATTTTTATTGTTTCTGATTATATTTTGGGCTATTAATGTATCTAGATTTAAACCAATCTCTACATTATCATATTTCTCAACCAGTTCATCTATTTCTTTAATTATATTCTCTATTGAGGGAAAACATTTATCGTTTAACTTACTGTTTTCATAATTGCTAATATGTCTCAGAAAATGTTGATCTCCATTTGCATTACAGCATTGATAGATTTGTAATTCAGTGGGTTCTTTTTGTTTTGAGTCATGATAGGGTTCTAGAAAATATGAATGGTTTTCTCCAAGTAACTTGAAGACTTCATATTCTTTGTACATTGTTTTGGACAGAACTGTCAAATGGTTTGACAGTCAAGTCCCTGACCTGACTTGATTATTTAATCAGTTATTGATTTAAAAAAATGCTGGATGCAGCATATGCGCTAGGGCAACGAATTTTTATAGAAACAATTAGAAAGCCAGGATGTTGTTGGTAATGCCTCATAGAGAAATATAAGCTTCATGGAGAGAACTGGAGCCTCCTTGTGAGAGCGAAAGATCTAAACAGAATTTTATAGGTGCTTGTAGATTAAAGATTGTTTACTGAGTCAAGTTTTGGCATCTCAGCGCTGCGATACCAATGGGTATTTTGCTGCATGACTCTTTTTCGTAATAGTTCCTCAAAAGTTCAGACTTTTTATATAGTCTATGTTTTTTGGGGGCTATTTTACATGTTTTCTGCGGTGTTAAAGTTACCTCTCCCAGGTATTTCGAGTATTTTGCAGAACTAAGCCATCCAGTCGCATAGTAAATGTTCTGTTGCTTCTGCTGCTTCAGTGCAGTATCTGCAGTTTTCACTGTCCACCTCACAGATCTTTATCATAAGGTGATACCTTACTGAGGAGTGTCCTGTGAAAAGTCCTGTCATTATTATCAAGTCATTCATGTTCAATTCAAGAAAAAGTCGAAACTTATCTGTTGATATGGTGATGAACCGTTTTGCCTGCCTTAATCCTGGCGATTTCCAGTAGACAGCATTTGGTTCCTCTTCCAAGTATCCAGTTTATTTCTTACATGAGTTTTTGTTAATCCACAATGTAGCCCTGGACCATAGAATGTTGCTACCCTTTTTGCAAGGCTATCTGCGTCCTCATTTGCTTCAATGCCTTGGTGCCCTGATACCCACATTAAAGTTACTTTGTTGCTCGTAGCCAGTTGCTTCAAAGATTTTTTGCAGTCCCATGTCAGTTTAGACGCGGTTTTTAAAGATTTCAGAATCTTTAGTACTACCTGACTGCCTGGGAAGATGTAGAACTCTATTTTTAGTCCTCTTTGTATGCACTCCTGTGCACATAATTTCATAGCAAGCATTTCTGCTTGGAAGATGCCGAAAATTCTATGGACTCAAACTTAGGCCTGTTTATTTCCAATCCCATGTCTGGCGGTCACTGATGACCACGTCAAATGGGACCATGGAGTCCAGTTAAGCTGGCATTTGATCTGTTGGTTTGGCGAATGACTCTAGTGTAATAATTTACAGGATCTTTAAGTGGCCAAGCAAGTCTCCTGGTTTAAACGTGTCTGCTTGAAATACTCTTGAAGCACTTAGTGCTGCTTCCCTCTTCACACATATCTGCAGATGAGTAAGATTCAGCATTGCCTCTATTGCAACTGTAGGGCATTATGTCATAGCTCCCGTTATTCCAAGATAGATCAGCCCCTGTAATTTTTGCGATTTGCTTTATGTTGAGGCTTGTTCGGTGTTTGGCCACCATAATATAGCTGGACATGTGACCACGGGTTTAACCACAGTTTGGTGTAGCCAATAAACCATCCTGTCATTCAGCCCCTAGTCTTTCCTATGAGTCTACAGCAAGTTCAGATTGCCAATGTGTTTTTTCCAAGTGTGTGTTCCAGTCCAGTTTTTCTATTTATTTTTTATTTCAACAACACACCACGAGGTCTCACAGCCTAAATACTATCGTACCGTGGGTGTCGACAAGGAGGAAAAAGGCAACTTGTTAATTCTGGGCTTGAAGGTTCGGAAGAGAAGGAAAAAACATGTGCCGGCAAGGAATTCCACAACTTTGAAGTCCTTGGGACAAAAGAACGGACATAACAAGATGTTCTATGTCTGGTGGCCTGGACAGTAAAAGGGTGCATTCGCTCTGTCCCTTGGTAGATCTGTTGGGGGCAGCAGGTGGAGGAACTATGGAAGAAGCAGCAGCGACACCCCAGATGTGGGAGCAGTATTCGAGGTTTGACCTTATTTGTGAAGTATATAATGTATAGAGATTAGCTGGTGAAAAGTTTTTGTGAGCCCGGAAGAGGAAACGTAATTTCTTAGAAGCCGCTTCTGCAATTGATGTGACATGTTGCTGCCAATTGAGATTTCGATCCATAGAAATGCCGACAATTGAAAAGGACCAATTACTTTGAATAACTTGGTTGTTTATTGTGATGGGTCTAGGGCTGGTGTATCTCTTATGAGATAGAAAGCAAGACTGAGTTTTGGTGGAGTTGAATTGTACAAGATTTTTACCTCCCCAGTCTAATATTTTTTGGAGATCCACAGAGACAGAACCCTCCATGAGTCTGCGATCCTCATCTAATTGGGCTAAAAAGACAGGCTTAGAATATTGTATATTTGAGTGGAGGGTGCTGTCATCCGCGTAACTGTGAACTGGGTTAGATGTGCTAGAGAGGAGGTCATTAATGTGAAGAAGAAACAAAGTAGGGGCTAAAGCTGAACCTTGATGGACTCCTGCATTAATTGGATACAGTTTAGAGGAATGGCCATCCACGACAACAGAAATGCTCCGGTTAGAGAGGAAATTTGCTGTCTAGGTACAGTGTTTTGGTGGTAGGCCATAGGCCGGAAGTTTATTAAGCAGCGCTGCGTGCCAGACCTGGTCGAATGCTTTGGATATGTCTAGAGCGACAATCTGGGATTCACCGTGTAGTTCCATAGACTTGTTCCAAGAATGGGTGACAAAGGAAAGGAGGTCGGCAGTTGATCTGCGCTGACGGAATCCATACTGCCTGTCGTGGATTAGACTGTGTTTTTCAAGTAATTTTAGTAATTCCGTGTTTGTATACTTTTCCATCAATTTAGAGACGACTGAAAGAAGAGAAATAGGCCTGTAGTTGCTAGGAAGCGCTTTGGATCCTTTGCTGTACTCGAGCAGTTTTCCAGTTACTAGGGAATGTGCCTCTATTGTAAGATGTCTGAAACAGACGAGTCAGGACAGGAGCAAGTTCTGGTGCGCATTTTTTGAGAACAACTGCTGGATCTCGTCACGGCCAGAGGCTTTCCTGGTATTAAGAAAAGAGAGCATCTTCCGTACCTTTTTAGTTTTGAAAATGATACCCGTCATTTTATGTGCGACATTGGGAACTATTGGTGGTTGAACATTTGGAGGCGGGTTGAGAGTAGAATTGCCGGCGAACAACGAGGCAAAAAGTTCAGCCTTGCAGTAGAAACAATTTCATCCCCTAAAACAAGAGATGGGAACGTGCTCTTGCAGAAATTATTCCCAATAGATTTAGCAAGAGTCCAGAAGGGTTTGCTGCCGTTGGAGCTTGAGAGGACTCTGTTTTTTATGTGGTTATTAAACGAGTTTTTTGCGTCAGAAAGAATGCGGACATAGCGGTTTCTTGTGTCGTTAAATGCTTGACGGTTTTCTTGACTGGCATTGTGTAGAAGCATTTTGTGAGCTTTGACCTTTTCAAGTCTGACCTTGTCACAGGATCTAGAGAACCAGGGCTTTTGATTGGCTGAAGAGATTTTCTGTGTACGTGGAATAAATAATTCCATGCCAGCTTGTATCATTTCGGTGACGTTTGGTGAGATATAAGAAGGGTCAGGATGAGAGAAGCAGACAGACGCCCATGAAAATGAGGAAAAGTAATCCCGCATTTCGTCCCTGTTCGCGGAGTTGTAGTGCCAAAAGATACGTGGTTGTGATGACTGTGGGACCTCGGGTTGCATTGCGCAGGAAGCAGTGACCATGCCGTGGTCTGAGCGACCAAGGAAGGCGGTGACTGATGTCTTATAGCGTTCAGGTTTTGTATTAAGAAGGAGATCCAAGCGATTTGAGCTGTGTGTTGAGATGCGAGGAAAGTAAGTAAGTTACTGAACCATATTGGCTAAATAATTGCTGACTGCGAAGGCCTCCGCTGCTCTCCCTTGTGGATCGGTTTTTGAAGATCCTAGCCATTCCTTATTATGGACATTGAGGTCACCAAGAATAGTGACCTCGAAGGAAGGATATTCAGAAATCAGATGGTCAGTTTTTTCAGAAAGGTAGTCAAAGAGCTGGACAAAGTTGATGTCAGAAGGTGACCGGTAAATGCAACAGATGAATTTAGTTGCAGCCCTCAGAGAGAGTTTCACCCAAAGTACGTCTTTTCTTCCAGCTTCTAAATTGGGGAGTCTGGTGCAGGGTAGATTACTACGGACATATGCGCACACGCCTCCATGCAATCAAAAGGAAGTAAGGAGCTCATACCCCGGGAAATTAAGGTGATTAGTGGCTGTTTTGGCACTGATTTGGGTTTCGGTGAGGAAGAGGATTTGGGGCCTATTAGCTTAGAGGAAATTGTGGACGGAGTTCAGGTTAGAATTTAGGCCACATATATTCGAGAAGGATATGTTAAATCTTGATGCCGGCGTCCCCTGTACACCCCTCTCCCGGAGATCCGAATGGAGGGGTATTTTATCTCCGGAATCTTTTGTACAATGAGGAGCCATTATCGTTTTTGTTTATACGGCAAACCGACTCACACACCAGAACCGGAAACGTCCGTTGGGACTTCACCGGCCCCTTGATGTAAGGGGTGGTACCTCCTCAGGCGTGAAAACCTCCTTTACTATCACGTAAAGGAAAAGTCCACTACCACCTACCTAACTCCGATTAGTCGCCTCTTAAGACAGGCAGGAGTTATCTTGTGCCTATTCTTTTAGTTAGTTCCCGGACCCACAGGGGACAAGAAGATCTCTAAATACTTAACTTCATTGGATATCTGTGCTCCATTCAAAGTCGGAGCTTTTAAATTCAGTTTCCTTCTGTTTGTGAGCGGGACAAGAACTGTGTTATCAGGATTAACATTAAGCACCTCTGTCTCACACCAGTCGCTTACCATACTGTGTGTCTGAGATAAGAAGGGCCACATGGGGAGTTCCAAAAGGGTAGCAGATACAGACTCAGTTAAATGGAACAAAAGTTGTGCACTCAAAAACCCAACAAATTGGCAGTTAGACATCTCCGAAATTTTTTTTGGTTTCTGAGATATTTTTAAAAATTTGGATTTTTCGATTTTACATATTTTTTGTGACCTGAATGGTGGCCCTACACCAATACCGATGACACTTCTCCACATCAACTTTTCATTTTCTTTAACATAGCATTGCTAATTATTGAATCCGACGTTTCGTCTTTGCGGGACCATTAACTTTTTTTTTAAATACGACCCTCATTTTCTGATATCATATTCTGAAAGCGCTTTTTATTCCAAATTCATCGATGTGACACGCTTTGTTGTTTAGTACCATTTTAGTCTTTTTTTTTTTCGACCTTTATCAAGAAAATTCCTATTATGGACTTGTACATAGCTTTCAACCTTAAATACTAAACAACTAGCTACATCAATTAACACTTTATGTCATTTAGGTGTTTAATATAAATCCAATGGATAAATTGAGGCAATAATTTAATGAAATAAACACAAATAAATTAAATTAAAAGGACAAAACTATGCTTTGGAAAATAAATGGATGTGACAGTAGCCGTATTTGGATTGTCAGTAACATTAATTTTTGACACATAGTTTCTTGTTTAATTCATCGTATAATAATTAGTAACTGTTCCCAGTAAATGTATTTTCGAACGAACAAAAGTTTGACATGTTGGCATGTTTTATTTCATCCAATCCAAATTGTTCTGCTGCAAAGCATATGTATTTGCAGAAATATCCGGAAAAAAGACAGCCAAATAAAAGGAAGTATAGCAAATTAGTGACAAACCTTAAAGCATATGGTTCTTTTAAAAAACCTGTAGTTTCTCAGCAAAAGTCCAGCAATGAGAAAGCAGTACATAATGTTTTGTTAGCAGTTACTGAGGATCCTGGTACATCAGTCCGGCAGATTGAACGAAACGTTGGTATATCAAAATCAACGGTACATTTTATTTTACGAAAACAAAAATTATATCCGTACAAATACAGAATTTGTCAAAGACTCAGAGCATGTGATTTAGAAAGCCGTCGATCCTTCTGTGAATGATACACAAGAAAATGCCAGAACAATTTTAATTTTCCATCTCAAATAATATGGTCTGATGAAAGCATGATTACGAATAATAATATTTTCAATAAAAGGAATCTTCGGTATTAGTCTGAAACCAATCAATGCTCAAATAAAACGTCGAGGCATAAACACTGTTTCACTTTCAATATGTTGGCTAGTATGTTCGTTACAACGATTGTAGCACCGTTTCTTTACCACCATGCCTTAACATCAGAGCGCTACCTACATTTGCCACAAAATGATTTAAAGGATGCTCTCGATAACATGCCTCTGGAGAGACTTCCCAACTGTTGGATACAGCAGGATGGGGCACCTGCATATAATTCCAGATCCGTTCGGGAATATCTTTCAAGGAGATTTCCAGATAAAGTAATTAGCACATATTCAGAAACACCTTGGCCAGCGCATTCAGCAGATATAATCCCGCTTGATTTCTTCATATAGCTTCGTATTTCTGCGTCCAGACTTATTCTTTGATTATCTTATTTACAGCTTACAAGTCCACGGAACACTAACTATCAATTTCTTTTTGCGTCATGGATGTGTCCTCATCAACTGTAATTATCCATGTTGCCACGAACAGGAAAAACTAACTAAAACGTGCTATTTCTCCAAAAATGACTGACATAGACAATAACTTAATGCAGAATGACAGGTTATGAGATATGTAGAGAAACACTTGTCAGAATTGGCACAGCAGTGTTGCCATGTTGAAATAATACAGAAATTCCCAATGTTCCGATTAATTCGCACAATAGTGTATATATTTTTAAAAACCTGTCATGTTATTATATAAACGTCGCCTCAAAGTAATTGTAATTTGTGCTGTAAGAGCAATCATCTCTTTTACAAGTTTTTCTAACATATTTTCCTTTTTAGGACCAAAGCCACTGGATATCTTTTTGAAAGCAATGCCCTATAGGTTAGTGTTTGGTTTTGTAGCAGCTGGTTTGGTATGGGCAACTCCACATCTAGTACCAGACGCTTCGCAGGGTTTACCATTTTTATACGTTGTATTTTTAATCATTTGTTATGCTTTGCACCAGGTAAGATTACTAGTAGACAAGCTTTTAATATTCTAATAATTCGTGGATAATATATTTTGTCAAAATGAATATTTTCTTCCAAATTTCTAATGGAATTGGTACTCATTTACTTCATTTTATTTATATCTATAACAGCGTAATGTTTTCACAAGGAACTTTGAAATTGACCGTTGACATATATTCTAGGTGTGTGTCTATTGTATGTTTGTTTCAATCATGGCCTTCTTTGCAAAAGTAAGTGATACCTCTGTGGGAGGTACTTACATGACATTGTTGAACACTGTTGCCAATTTGGGTGGAAACTGGCCCGCGATATTGGCTTTATATTTTGTTGATACGTTGACATGGAAGCAATGTGTTAATGGTGCTGAAAGTCTAGATAATGCTTGTAGAACGCCTGTTGAAAAAGAGGTAAGAGGTATTTAGCAATTATACTTTTTATGGTTTAATTGGATTGATAGCTACCACGTTAACGATTTATTAGCTAACATCCGTGGTTCAATGGTAGAATGCTCGCGTGACACGCGGGCGGGCCGGGTTTAATTCTCGCCCGATGCATGTAACATTTTGTTTTGTTTCGCTAACTTTAATATTTGGTAGAAACAATAGGGTCCAGATTTCATATGTTTGGGCCAAGGTCTTATTTTTCTATAACACATCGCGATAACTTTGTCACCGTTTGGTCTAAAGTTATAGTTTTCAGCAGACATTTTTTATTGTGGAAAACAAATTATCTATTGGAGAATTTTTGAAATTATGTTTTCTTATTGAAGATTAACTAATAGAGAATTTGTTTTTAAAAACTTTTTTGTTGTTGGGAACACCGGTTCGATCAGGTTGCCTAAAATGAAATAGGAAAAATAAGGAAAACCACTTGCCACATTTATGATTTGGCAGATACATTCTTTTTTCTAAATATTAATTCAGTTTTCTTCTGGAAAGCTTTTGTAATTTTACCGAAATTTTTAATTTTTTAAGAGACTTAATTTTAAAATTTGCTTTCGACGTCGACCGGATTTCAGTGTAGTCTTGGACAAAACCTGGATTCATACACTCACGAATTGCGAAATAGCCGCGAAACGTATGCCTATTGGTTTATTTAAAATAATATTGTGAAACTGTTGTTTTTTATTAGCTTTTGTAAATTTAGTTTACCAATTTTTGTGTGCACACAGACACCATCTAAATGTCATCTCTACTTTTAAGTTTGTGTAGCCCCATTAGTTAAGGGCCCCCATTATTATACTTACTAATCTTGTGCTTATATATGTAATATAAAAATAAAAAGGGAGTGAAACAGCAAGTCAATTTATTTACTTTAGTGCTGTATCCGATATTATCTGAAAAAGGCATTATAGGCGACAATGTGTAATGTAATTTCGGTAAATTTACAGTTTACTCCAAGGAGCGTTTTTAGATTATTTTTTTCAGGAACATGCTGGGAACCCCCCTTGGATGCACAAGCCACAAAGCAAGTTTGTTGCAAACAACCCCCAAGAAAATTATGGGACCAAGAATGAATAGGGTTGCTGGGCGGAAAGGAAATCTGAGGGGAAAATGCTAAAAAAACATTTAGTCGGACTTTGAAAAGATGCATTTTTCACATTTTGCAGCAATACTTCCTTTAAACCATGTCTGCGCCGCAAAACACCCATATTCGCCCAGGTCCAGTAACTTTCTTGGGGGTTGCTCCCAAAAAAAATTCTTGTGCTTCATACTCTGAAGGTAATTGTATGCATGCACAGGGGGAAGGAGAACCCCCTGTGTTTTTGGGTGAGGGGGGCAGAAGCCCTCTTTATCCTGGGGGTTCTTCTTCCCCTTCTGCATGCATACAATCACCCTCAATGCATGAAACACAGAAATCTTTTTATGTTCCGCTTTCTAGTGTATTTTTGTTGAGTATATTTCCTGTTTATCAACTGTTTTGTTTGAATTTTGTATCCAAATTACTGTATAAATATTTATGTTAGAGGTCATGTTTTTGCTTGCCCTTCTTTACCCTATCTTTTACTGCTTCTAATTAAATAAAGTTATGTTTTCTAACTTTTAATATAAGGCTAAATCTCTATGATATATTATTCTTATGAAAATTCACTACAATAACGCACTTACTACGTCCAGAACATTTTTTAATTAATATTTATAGTTTTCTACAGTTTTTTAAGCATGTTTGTAGTTTTACTCTAGGAAGGGGTTGGCAACACTAAAGACAACAAGAAAGCAAAAAACGTGCATTTAACAAACAAAATTTTTTTTTAATTTTAGTTTAACCTTACCGTATGTGACCAGAGACAAACCAATAATGTCAATACCTCGGCAATAACAGATTCTTACAATGTAAAAATGAATTTCCGCAACACAAAAATAGTATCATAGTGAATATAAGGTACCAAACTTCATCTGTCAGCAGCGGATTTATATAAAACTAGGTGGCCCCTAATATTACCAATCACAAAAGGCGCTAAAATACAAGAGTTGAATATTTTTTATAACAATAGAGATATCGATGGTAAAGCTTTAAAAAAAAATGTCAAATGAGCACGTATTAGGACCTCTAAAACCAATCTTCAATGTCTGTTTAAGTTTGAAGTATTCATTTTAGGAATACGTGTAACGATTCATTTTTTAACCTAGAATCATTACTGGTTTAAAAACACTTAGAAAGCCCCCAAGCATCCAAATAATACCAAAAACCCTGTCTATATTTATTATTTCAAGTTTTGGTTTCAAAATTATTTTGATGAAAATTCGCTAAGAAATTCTATATCGTAAGACCCGTACTGAGTTCCCTATAATATACATCGAAATCTGAATATTGAAAAGCGTTACATTTTTGTTGGGGAAAATGAATATCTCTATTGTCCTGAAATTCTAGGTAAATAACAGAAGCTGACGTAATTACGAATGGACGAGTCCATTATTGTGGAGGTGTGTATAGAAGACGTCGTGACTTCGCCACCGATTGAAGGTCTCGTTTTATCTCATTCGAAGAGTGGAGGCTAGAAAGAGCTCGCGCACAGCCACCAACGGTCACGGTAAGAATTTTTTCGTGCAGCAGTTAGCGAACTTCTGAACCTAAGACGTTAGCAGGTACTCTCTGCCGAGCGTTCGTCGAGTGAACACCCTCTAGTTGTGCTGGCGAAAAGTTATCTTGAAATGGGGTGATAAACTCCTTTCTGTTATCTATACTATCAAATAACAATTGTCAGTGATTGTTTAAAGTCATTTAGGCGGTTTTCGAGTTTAAATAAACAACACGAGTTAAATTGTGATTTTTTTTGTTCCGACCCGACACATTTCTCACGTTAAATCGAAGCTTGAGTTAGTAAGCAGTGAATTTCACTTGAGCCAATTCACGTTTTAATTGCGATTTGCAAAGTTTCCGTCTAGCGAATTGAAAACATCGACATAGTTGTCAGATGGTTTCCTGGTATTGTACCAATAAATCCACCAACCCAATAATCGCTAGTGGAAAGCACCACGCATTATCTCCAGCTTCTCTGTTATTGGCGTCTGTGAACCTGTCTCAGGTACTCATAGTTGATCCCACTTGGAAGGCATCTTCATAGGGTCATCAGATAACTAAATGCAGGAGGTCGGGTGAGCCGAAATAAATCATATCTCTATAAACCAGCAAAATTTCTCAAGCAGCAATCTAGTATCTGAACCCTTACAACTTGAACTTTCAAAATATCATAACCAGAAACAGTGTCAGAGAGGTGCTATAAGGATAATTGTAAATTTCATGTTTAATTGGTTGAATTTTGTCTGTAAATTTAAACACATAGTTCTTGAAATTGTAATTAGAAAATTTTGTCTGCAAAATATCTAACCTGTACATTCTTGTCAATATCTCTTATTTTCAATAATTATATATATATATATATATATATATATATATATATATATATATATATATATATATATATATATATATATATATATATATATATATATATATATATATATATATATATATATATATATATATATATATATATATATATATATATATATATATATATATATATATATATATATATATATATATATATATATATATATATATATATATATATATATATATATATATTGGAGCCTCACTCAAAGGACTGACCAGTTAACTAATTGAAAAATTAATCAAATTGATTGACAAACACCAAGTGAGTTACCTAATAATTTGTGTTTGCTTTTTAGCTGTAAAATACAGTATTTCATCTTACATATAAAGCTCAAGTAGCTAACATCAGTATTTTAGTAACATGTAACCATCTTTATCTTATTGTTTTGTCATATGTAAGTGAATTGATAATTTCTTTTTCTTGAAGTTCTTGCTGTTTATTTGTTTTTTACTTATGTGCAATCAATGTTTATTTGAGATTTACCAACCATTTTTTATTTCATTTTGTTTGCTATTCCAAATTTGATTTATATGAATAAATTTAATACTTGTTACATTAACATATCTGTTTGATTGAAGAGAAATTCCTCCGTAATATCTTCTTTCTTTTGGCGTCTGCACAGACAATTTATTCTTGCTAACGATTATCTAGATATCTAAATTTCAATATTACCTGGCACTAGTCTGGAGAGCCCACAAATATAGGACTCTGGGCAGTGCGAAACAAACAAAGAAAGAACGTGAGTATCAAACTATGGGTGTTATAGGCAGTCGTGACCTCACTATTGGGCAGATCTATATCCACCTGATGTCAATCACCATGTACCATGGTTTTCTCTAAGTTTTTGTTTGAAGGAGGTAACATACGCCGTATTAATAACGACAATTATTATGAAAATTCACTACTTTCACCCACTTTCTGCACCCCGAATTTTAATACTCGACCAAGATATCTGCTGATAATTAAATAATCTTATACCTATTCTTATAACATTTTTTTTTTCAGTTATGTCTCAGCACAGGTGGTAGATGTATCACACAAATTGACGGCTTTTACATAGAAACAGCTGTATGTGCTGTTATAGGTTTCCTATGGTTTCACTGGGGTAAAAGACGGATAAACCACATCCAATCTTTAGACGATTATGCATGGAAACTTACTAAAAGGAAAAGATAGCTACTTGTGAAATCCTAGTAACTTATATAGGTAATTGAATGTTGTCTGGGTGATACACACGTAACAAGTTTTGTTGTTAAATAAATAATTTATATTATTTAATGATTAATTAAATTTTTATTGTTAAAATGAGTTGAAGTCAATTTAAATTATTTTAGTTAAACTTAATTGTATTTAGTAAATTGTTGTTTATTTTTCAATTAAAATTAATTTTTATAGTTTTTATACCAGAGCAGCATTAATAAATAATATACTTGAGTTATAAAATGTTGTTATTGGACACTACATACAGTGTGTCCCAGGATCGACGCATTCTTTGAGGTGAAACTTCATTTTCTGGCAATAAGTCCTGCTTGAATAAAAAATAATTTGTGTCATAATTTTAATGTACAAAAAAAATTATTATTTTTATTTATTTTTTATTCATACATACACCATCCAACAGCTTAAAAGCCAAATTAAGGATGGGCCGATACACAAAATATAATAACGAACAATAATCAAACAAATTACACAAAAGAGTGTCACAAATTACATCGCTTTGAAAAACATTTTTATCTCTAATATATTACATGAGAAGATATCTAGGCGGTCCTGCAGTACAGAGTAATCATTGCTCATCTGGAAAATTGGAGACGTTCGCAACAATCGCGTACGAGCAGTCGGGATATAGAATGTGCCTGGAAAACGTGCTGCAACACGAGGCACATTGAAATTAAGTTGCTGAAGCAGATTAGGGCAATCAAACACAGAAATAACCAGTTTGCATAAAAATATAATGAAACTGCACTGCCTGTGCATCGACAGACTCTGCAGGCTAAAGCGAAGAAGTAAACTTTCCCGAGGAAAACCAATAGAAGGATATTGACCATCCCCACGAAAGCTAAGAAATTTTAGAAATTTCCTTTGCACAGATTCCAGACTTGCCACATGTATCTCATAAGTAGGAGCCCACACAACTGAGCCATATTCAAATCGGGACCTAACCAGACAACGAAAGAGCAGGGAAAGGGTGTCAGTCACTGAGAAATGTTTGCTGTTTCTTATCAGAAACCCAAGAGTTTTGTAAGCAGAACTGACAATCTGCTCATAGTGTGGTTTAAAATATAGAGTACCATCAAAAACAATTCCAAGGTCCCTAACTGTCCTGGGGCGATCAAGCGAAAGCCCCCTTATATTGTATCTGAAAGTAATTGAGTGTTTATTTCGAGTAAAGGATATCACACAACACTTCGAAACATTCATAGAAAGACCACTCTGACAGCATTATTCATCAAGCATCTGAAGACAGTTCTGGAGCTGCAAAAGGTCATCAACACTCGAAATATTTGCAAAAATCTTAATATCATCTGCATACATTAAAAAAAGGAACATGTAAAACATGTTTAACTGGGTCAATAAATATATTAAACAGTAGTGGACCGAGTATGGAACCCTGCGGCACTCCCGAAGTAATGTGATAGGTGTTAGATTTGAAGCCCCCAACGTCAACAAATTGCCTCTTTCCATTCAGGTAAGATCTGAATAAGCCAAGCAAGCCCTCTGAGAATCCAATAGCCCTCAACCTGTCAATTAGAACAGAATGATTTAGACAATCGAAGGCCTTAGATAGATCAGTATACACAACACCAACCTGTGAAGAGCGGTCGAGAGCGGATGCAATGAACTGTGTAACATCAACTAAATTCATCACAGTCGATCTCCCTGGAATGAAATCATTCTGAGAAATAGAGAGTGTGTTTTTGATGTGAAACAGTATTTGCTGAAAAAGGCAGGCCTCGAGAATCCTACAGAAGACACATAGTATGGCTATTGGTCGATAGTTTGATGGATCACCACTATCCCCCGCCTTGAAGACAGGGAAAACTCGTGACAACTTCCAAATCGTGTGGAATGTTCCAGATCTAAGAATCAATTAAAAAATTTTCTTAAATGGAGTCAAGAAAGCATATAATCAGTCGTGCACCAAGAAGCCAGGAACTAGATCAGGTCCACAGGACATGTTAGCCTTAATTCTCTTAGCAGCTGTAATAATTTCATCACCTGTAAAGTCATCAACAAAAAACACTGTGACGTCATCTAAAGCCAAGCTGCCGGCTGTAGGTGATGAGGTGGGGGTGGAACCAGAATCTTGCAAAATAAGAAGCAAAACTGTCAGCTGCCTGTTGCTGGTTAGATGAATTCCCAATAGAAAAGTTTTGATGGCGCCGGGAAGTGCAGTTCCAGAATTTTTTAGGATTAGACCTAACCTCTATTTCAACCCTCTGGAAGTAGTTTACTCGAGAAAGATAAATGTCTCTCTTAAGTTTTTGTCTCAGCTCCCTATGTATCTATGTAGAAACTCCACATTTCCAGACTTCTTACACCACAATGAATATTTATATTTGATACTAACCTTAATTTCTTTAGAAAACCACGGGGAATACCTATTACATGCTCCTGGAGCAGTCATGGGTACATACAAATCAAGCAAGTCGTAAATTCTGGAATAGAAAAAGTCAAGCATAGAATCAAAAATCAAGCATGTCTTGGAATCTTACAAAAAACTAATTGTTTACACTAGTAAGATGCATTTTCTCTAGAAGATACGAAAAAATGTTATTAAGAAAAGATGATTGGAAAGAAAAACTGAGTAGGAATGCAAAATTTTAAAATCCTAAGCCTACTTTGCTATTTTGCATAATTTTCATTCCACGCTCCCTCATTATTGAAGATATTAAACAATTTCGTTAATAAAAGTTCAACATAATAAATTGAACACGATCGATTTCTTTTTATCCCTCTATTAGACATTTTGATATTTAAAGAAATGGGAACATTAAAATAAGAAAATGCAAATATCAAAAAATGTATTTATTTCAACACTAACATAGCAATACTAACATCAACTAACCTCGGTGGTTCAGGGGTAAGAACGTGTGCCTCTGAACCGAAGGGTACTGGGTTCGATCCCAGGTTACTCCTTTCACTTTTTCAGTACAAACTGTAACATCAACTGAGGTTCTGGCATTGTATTTTAGAAGTTGAATGTCTGCACGTTCCGCCCTTCGGAGGGGGCGTAAAGCCGTCGGTCCCGTGTCCATGCGATGTTGGACACGATAAAGATCCCTACCCTCCTTACGGAAAGGCAGGGGTTCGGCAAAATTTCCAGGATAGTGAGGTGAAACTGCTCCCTGGCGTCGGTGATTGGCCATAGTCGCGGAAATAGGCCGACGTTAAAGAACCAAAACACACACACACAACATCAACTGAAATATTCATTTAGTTAATAAGTCCTACCCCTTTATTCACAGATTCTTCAATTGTTTTTCTGAAATGCAGTAAAAGCTGCTCTAATCTCCTCAGGGGAAATAGAATTTATCGCATCTCTAATGCTATTTTTCAAGGCTTCTACGTCATTTGAAAGCCTGTTTGAATACACTATTTGTTTTATCCGGCCCCAAAAATAAAAATGCAGTTAAATAAAAGTTCCGGAGATCTGGGGGGGCCAGCATTGGCTATCCACTTTTCTTGAAAATTCTCATTCAGCCATTCACATACCCGAAATGTCGAGTGAGCAGGGCAACCGTCGTGTTGAAAATGTGAAAAAGATCTTGGTTCTTATGGTAATTCGTCCACACTAATTCAAAGTATTTTAATAAGAACCATGATTAAGTTGTCCCTCAATAAAATACGGCCCAATTACACTACTATAATAGGAAATAGCACCAAACACTGTGTCTAAAATACTGCCGCCGAGAATTTATTACATAATTTGGATTATTCTCAGATCAATATTGACAATTCTGTGATGGTATGCCGTTAGTTGTACAAGTCACTTCATCTGAGAAAATAATATATAGAAATTTCGATCCTCTAGTGATTTCTCACCTAAAGTTAGTCAAAATTCCAAGTTTTGGGATTCATCCACTTCCACTTACGTGTGACAAAATCTAACTTTAGATGGCTTTACCTTATTTGCTTCAGAAATGCATTGCAAATGTGATTTGCCAACGTGAGTCTCCTCATACCGCTTTCTTAATGACAGCTTGGGCTTTTCGCATAATGATTCATTCTTACCACAGTACCTACATCATCTGCATCAAAGATCTTCCTCTTTTTTGGTATATTATGTACAGTACCGTTAGTAACAAATTTTGTAACCAGTCTGGATACAGGAGATTGAATCACAACTGTGTGGAAACTTCATATGAAATAGTCTGATAACCTCTGGAATAGATAATGCAACAGTTCCATAACACTTAAGTAGGTAGATCCGTTCTGGTATAGTAAGCATAACTTTTTTAAATTTCACAGTTGAGTTCGAATCAGTTTTAGAGCACTTCTATGACGATAATTACAATTAGCTATTTTGACAACTGTCAAAACATTATTTTATACGTTTTTTTTTTCCCTTAGCATACAATTTGTGTTTTGAGAATTTCAAAATATCATAGTAGGCTTAGGATTTTAAAATTTTGCACTCCTATTCGGTTTTTCATTCCGATCATCTTTTCTTAATCACATTTTTTCGTACCTCCTAGGGAAAAGGCACTTTACTGGTGTAAAAAGTTAGCTTTTTGTAAATTTCCAAGACATACTTGATTTTTGGAAATTAAAATTATGACACAAATTACTTTCTATTCAAGTAGCGCTTATTCGCAGAAAATGAAGCTTGAAGTCAAAAATTACAGACTTTTTCACCTATTCATGTGTCGATCCGGGGACACACTGTAGAATTAAAAAATTATTTATTTTAATGTGTAATTTTAGAAACGTAAAATGTTAATAACAGCCTGTGTTTATTTTGCAGGGTTTTTGGTATATAATAGCAACTATTTTAACAGAATATATGAGCCCGGTCTCAGTGAATATAGTCCAACTAACAAAATTATCTTCCTTAAAGAAATTGACCATGTTAAACCAAAATTTCTTAAAACTAATATGTATTACTAATTACATAGGGGGCGTTTATTCACTTTTGGCCGATCATATTATATTTTAAGTAACAAAGAAAAAGAAATTGTACAAAATTCCTAATATTGTCAATAACAACTATAACTTCAGACGTGCTCATGAGCTGCTGTTACTTAAGCTTCATTCTTTTGGACTTTCCAATGGTCTTATATCCTTGTTTAGATTCCACCTCCTCAATAGGTATCATCTTGTCTTGTATGTTGGTTGTTCTTCTGACCTGTTTCATGCTTCTTCTGGTGTCCCACAAGGATCTGTACTTGGTCCCCTTCTCTTCAACATTTTTATTAATGATTTGGATTCTGTGTTTTCTGTTCCTGATTTATTGTATGCTGATGACCTAAAAAATTTCTAAATATCAATTCTCTTGTCAACTGTCAGACCATACAGCACAACCTTGATAGGATTTCGGAATGGTGTGTCATAAATAAGTTACCTCTAAATCTTTCTAAATGTAGTGTTTTGTCTTTTTCCAATAAACATGAACGGTTTTCACTTATAAGGTGAATGGTGAAAATCTTATATGTGTGTAATATTACTGACTTGGGTTTGATCATGGATCCACACTTGAAGTTTAATTTACATCTGAACAGTATCCTTAGAACTTCTATGAAAAGCCTAGGATTTGTTAGAAGCGCTGAGAATTTTTCATCTACTGAAACTCTTATCTGTCTATATAATGCTTTTCTCCATTCTCATGTTGAATATGCCAGATTGTGCTGGATGCCCTTCTACTCCTGCCACATTACGCTTCTAGAATCTGTCCAACGTAGGTTTCTGAAGTATTTGTCTTATTTTGTTGACAAAGTTTTTCCTCAAAGAGGCATATCTTACAATTTGTTACTCACTAGATTTGGTTTTATGTCGCTTGCTGACAGGAGAACTCTTTCAGGTCAGTGTTTTATATTTAAGCTTATTAACGGAATTATTCATGCACCTGATCTTCTCTCCCAGCTACCTTTTTGTTCTCCTCTCCACGGCTATCAGACTCTTTCTACTCATACTTTTTTACTTGTGATTTCCAGAACTAATCTGCTTTTGAAATCACCCTTGTATTCTATGTGTGCAAAATATAATTCTTCCGGTACTGACATATTTAGTCATGCTAATGTTGTGTCCTTTTCCGCAGTCTCTAGGGAATCCCTATTTCGTGGGGACACCACATCTTAGTTATTTTTTGTAAATTTTTTTAGTTTTAATCAATAGTTTTTAATTTCTCTTAGTTTATTATATCTTATATAAATCCATGTGACTGGGCTCCTGCCTGTTTTGGTTTGTTTAATTAAATAAATAAAAATAAATAAACAACAAAAAACGATGAAACTAAGTTATAATTACCACTGAGTTGCATCACCTTTTCGACGTATTACCGTCTCAATACGTCTAGGTATAGTTCAACTGTTTGGCATTCATCTGGAGTAAAACTCATCCACAATTCTTGAAGACGAGCGCCGCAACTTTAATGTGGGTATTCCATGTGAGTCGTTTGTCTACATGTAGTCCCAGATATCTGGCATTATCAGCTTGAGGGCTTTCTGTGTTGTTGATGTGGACAGGTGGACAAGTCTGGCGGTTCAGAGTGAATGTGACATGAGATGACTTTGCTTCATTGATCTTTATCTTCCATTTGTCTAGGCATCTTTGTAGCAATGAATGATGATTTTATATATGATGGCTGGCTGCATCAGGGTCTTCATTTAGATGCTGTATGGCTGTGTCATCTGCCAATGTGGACATGTCAGTTTCTTGGGTAGTCGGTATATCTGAGGTGTATAGTAGATTTAGAATCGGACCGAGCACACTACCTTGAGGTACCCCTGATTGGATTGGTCTGATATGTGAAACTTCTTTGTCTTGTTTAATTTGAAAGTATCGATCTGCTAGATATGATTTAAAGATGAGGTGATAGTGATAAGGGAAGGATTTCTTGATTTTGTACAGGAGTCCTTTATGTCATACTCTGCCAAAAGCTTGACTTACATCTAGGAAAACTGAAGAACAGTATATGATTCTAGGGTTTTTTGTATTATATTCACGAGTCTATGGCATTGTTGAACTGTTGAGTGCGGTTTTCTAAATCCCAACTGGTGTTCAGGAATCCAGTTCTCTTCTTTCAGTTCTCTTAGTAAGCGATAAAGGATGAGCCTATCAAGTACTTTTGATAATATGGCCAACAGGCTTATAGGTCAATATGACTTTACTTCTGTTGGAGGCTTTCCTGGTTTCAAAAACATCAATATTTGAGCAAATTTGAGCTGCTTGGGTCAATAGGCTAGCTGTAATATCGCCTTGGATATTACAGTTATAAATTTGAGCCCTTGCTCTGCTTTACGTTTGTTTAGCCTCTTTATTTGTTCCTTGACTTCTCTACCTTCAAATTTACGGATTGGAGGAGACAACTCTAGCGGTATGTCAAGATATTCCTCTATTTCTTAATCAACTTCATCTATGAAATCGGTTGTAAGGATTGTAAACTTAAATATGTTGGGCAAACTAAAAGAACTATTTAAACCAGATTTAAAGAACATTTAGCGCAACTGAGATACAGAACTATTGATAAATCATGTATTGCTCAGCATATTTAGGATAATAATCACCATTTAATGTAGTTCAAGAAAATCTCAAGGCAATCAGAAATGTTAGGCTACCGCGAAAGTTAGACGGTCACAAAAGTATATATACCATTAGAAATTACAATAAATGTTTCGATGAATAAAAGCAGTTTCGGTCGTGTAGTGTTTCTTTCGCCCTATAGTAGGGCCGGCACTGGCTGTGGCATTTCAGGCCATTAGCACAATTTTCCAATCTTTATCAATTTTACCAATTTTCAGACAAGGTCAACTTTCTGTTGGCCTGTCTGTGAATCGAACCCGGAACCTCTCGCTTTGCAAGCCTACGTCTAGCAACCTACGCCACAAGGGCACATTCCTAAAAGTTTTGGTAAGAGCATTATTTTGATTTAGTATGCTCTAATCTTGATGAATTTTTACTATAACTACGAAAACCTAAATAAGAATTTCAAACGGTTGCAAAATATTGAATGGTACTTACTTTTCACTTCTGAGTTATTGCTATTACAAATCAAATACCCTGTATATCATTATAAACTGTACTGATTTATTAATTTATAACCTTTGACTGCATAACTTATTATGAGCACTCTAATTTTATATTGTGTGAGATTTGTAAGTATAATATATTACATTGCATTTTACATAAGATTTTTCAGCGCTGCTAAGGATGATTTTAAATAAATAAGAAGACAATGGGATGTAAAAAAGTGAAATAAATATTTTATATACAAATTTGTTACTTTCCTCTTTTTTTTCCTTTCCCGTAAAAGTAATGGAAACAACTATCAAGTTCCATTTTATCACTTCTTTACATAAAAAAACAAAAATTCGGGAGGCACCGAGTGCGTTATAGTAGTGAGTTTTCATAAGAATTGTACATTATTATAGGGCATATTACTAAAATTAATATTTTAAACTTACACAGGCCATTGAAGATCGATTTTAGAGGTCCTAGTATGTGCACATTTGAAGAATTCTTTCGACAGTGTTACCATCGATATCTCTATTAACAAAAAAATCTTGTGTTCCAACTCCTTTTAAGAAAAATGCCCAAAACTCAATTTTCTATGAAGCTAAAAAATTAAATTTTTGTGGAGGGAAGGCAGGGGGGTTAACTTCCCCGAGCCCAGAGCGGAACCATAATATTTAATGATATATTAATATATTATCAATATTTTAATTTGATCTTTATAAAAAAAAATAATTCACAAAATATTCAAAAACGGTAATTGTGTTATTTTTTTGCTGATTTAAACTTCATTTGATCCCGTTGCTGATGTGAAGAGTCGCGACAGTGCTAACTGTGGCAAGCGTGAGCGTGTAATGTTTTCGGCCACGACGGGCGAGTTCTTTGTGGTTAAATTGTGGGCGAGTTCATTCGTTTGATGTGTGGGACGCATGCCTAAGAACAAAAACCGAAGTCAAACATTAGATCTTTCTGGTAGTCGACTGGCGAGTGTTATATCTTTGTGTAATACTTATTATTTAAGTTGTAGTGGAAAGCAGAAAGTTTTGTTTTATTTTAACGTTGCAAATTCGATTGCTGCTGTTATGGATAGATTTGTTATAAAAAGACCAAGGCTGGACTCAGAATTGACAAGTGGCAATTCACTTCAATCTTCAAAAGAAGTAAGTTAGGTTTGTATGTGAGTGGGCCATATCGGCCCTCCACCGCGACCTTAAGGTCTATTGTGGCTCACGCCTAAAGTCTATATTTCGCCCAACAAATCCAGCCTCCTGCAGAGGTCGATAATCTTTGTGGGCGAAAGTTGATCCAGGTCTTCTGGAGCAAGCTTTACCTTGCCAAAGAGCAGGTATCTAGTCCTGTCCGCTGCCGGACAGTAACACAGCACATGCTCTGCTGTTTCTTCATTCTCCATGCACAGCCGGCACTCGGTCTCCTGACCGACCCCAATACGGTGCATGTGGTGCCGCAAGCGGCAGTAAGAAGTAAGTTACTGAAGATAATAATTTTAATAATTTTTTGCGCGCAAATTCATTTTACGTTTTTGTTATAATGTGTTCTATATTCTTTCGGTTTCTATTTTTAGGAAGCCACAAGAGAAGGAGTAGCTTCCACATCGAGTGTAGAATGCACCGAAAAGTCTGAAGTTGAATATAGCAATGATTTTGGACTTTACGTTTAAAGCTTAAGAATATTTATATTATTTTGTTTTTTAATCCTTGATATTAGCATAAAAAAACGTATAATGTAAAGCTATTTAATGTATTGTTGCGCTGTTGCCCAGGGCCGACTTTAGGGCGGGGTGACCCAGTCGCCCGGGGCGCAAGACCTAAGTAAAAAAAAAGAACTTGTATACATAAAAGTCAAGAGTTACCATTTAGTCATGCTCATTTGTTGATTTGTTTCGACTGGAACATTTATTTCATTGCAGTTAAATGATGAGACCAAGAAAATGCTATTAGAAAATCCCTGGCCACCCGATTTCAAATTAAAGTTTCCGCCATCTGCACCTAGAAACTTGAGGTTGCAGATCAAGTGGACGACTGACTGGAAGTGGATTGTATATTCTCCTTCTAAAGATTCTGCATTTTGTAAATTTTGTGGGTTATTTTGCACTTATGTGGGGCAGCAGGGGTTAACTGCAGGTAAATTGGTTAAAACGCCATTTCATAGATAAATAGATGTGAAGGAAGAATTTAAAAAACATTCTCAAACTCTTTACCATAAAAAGTGTTTAGAAAGAGCAGGTAATTTTCTTGCAACGTGCACAGGAAAATCAGAGAATGTTCGGTTAATGCTCGACAGTGGAAGAAAGTCTCAAATATTGAATAATAGAGAATATCTGAAACCCATAATTAAGACCGCTATTTTCCTTGCCAGAATAGGTCAGTCTTTCAGAGGGCATCGGGATTTTGGGCCTTTTAATTTAGATGAACCACCGCAAAAAGGTGAAGGAAACTTCAGATATCTTTTAAAGTTCAGAGTTAAATCGGGAGATATGATTTTGTCAAAACATTTGAAGTCTGCCGGAGCTAATGCCACTTACATCAGTTGGCGAATTCAAAATGAAATCATTTCAGCATTCAACACTATCATTTTGAGAAAGCTAGTGGAAAAAGTTAATGCAGACAATTTTTTCACTATCTTGTGTGATGAAACTACTGACATTGAGGGTACAATTCAACTTTCATTTTGCATAAGATCTGTTGCAGACAATACAGTACATGAAGAATTTTTACAGTTTATTCCTGTCTCTGACACTACTGGAGCGGTATTAGCTAATTCCATTTGTTCGTTCATAAGAGAGTTAGGATTAAAAGGTGACCACTTAGTTGGCCAAGGGTATGACGGTGCCAGTTCCATGAGCGGTCATATAAAAGGTGTTCAAACCAAGATTCGTCAAGAATACCCTAAAGCCATATATGATCATTGTTGCTCCTATTGCTTCAATCTTGCAATATATGAAGGGTGTTCAGTACCAGTTATAAGAAATTATATGGGCACTATAGAAACAACTTACAACTTTTTCAACTATCCTAAAAGGCAGCACGTCATAGATAATCAAATAGATCAATTGGGAGAAAAGCCAAAAATTGAAAAGACTATGCGCAACACGATGGATTCAAAGACACGAATCAGTTCGTGGATTTTATGCTTTGCTTCCTGTGATAATTAATGCACTGAATGAAATCACCACATGGACGGACAAAAAACTGCTACTGATGCTCAGTTGCTGATGTCTGCCATTTGCAAATGTGATTTTCTAGTAAGTGTTCATGTAATCAACTCGGTATTTGAAGTTACTTTGCCACTTAGTAAGTATCTGCAAGGGGTGTAAAGTTAGTTCGCCTCCACGTGGTGCACCCTGGATAGCGTCTAATATTAGACGTGAACTAAATGAACTAACCAGACCGTAACCCTCCTAGTCATGTCTTAGGAGGGCCGGGAATGCTTGCCTTAATCGGCCGGCATTGCGAGGAGAGTCCTCTATAAAAAACCCACATCGCAAGGTCGTTGGAGGGTTGGTGCCGAAGCGATGATGCTTCTGGCCGTTGTGGCCGGGCATTGGCAGGATGGTAATCCTGTCTCTAGCGTTACCCTCCCCAGGGAAACCGGGCGACCTCCCTGTGAACATGCCTCTCCATGGGATGCGGGGCTCTTCCATGGAGGCTGATTTTCCCTTGCTGCTCGTGGGAACAACATAGACACGACATATACAAACCCAAACGAGATGGGTAAAGCTCTCGATCTCCAGGAAACTGGAGAACCCATGGAGGTAGAGAAGGGGGAAGTCCCCTCTCTTACCGATAAACCAATGGAGGGGGGGGGGCAAGGACAATCCTGTCCCCATCCTCTGCATCTCCGTCCTCCGATGAGGAGCGGGAGCTGTTAAAGTCTCCCGTGGGACCCAAGGAGGGACGGGGTAAAAGACAACGGCTGCCTGGATCCGCAAGGAGACAGCTCAGACGACTACTCAAGGCAGGGGTGCCATATTCAACCGCCTTGAGTCAGGCACTCACGGAGTCCCGCCGATCTCGGGTGGGGGCTGGGGGCCCAGATGGGACGGTTAAACGTCTCGGTGAGCCTGGGGCCTCCACGGATGGGGCCGGCAGCGGGAAGCGACTCCGGTCGGACGGCAGCACACCTCAGCAGAGGGCTAAAAAGCCCCGTGAGGGTGCTGGCAGGAAAACATTCAGTGAGGTGACTGGAGGGGTGAGAGTGGGCATTATCCACTCTGAATATCCCTCCTCATCACTGAAGAACGAACAACTGCTGCTACTGCAGGAGGCCATACTGAAGGCTGTGCAGAGCAGTTCAGAGGAAGAACCCAATATAAGGTTCCGGGGCTGCGCAAATCGACCCGGATGGCTACTTATAAATTGCGAGGACGAGACCAGCTCGCACTGGCTGGAGCGAATAGTTGGGGGGCTCCAGCCGTGGGAGGGGGCTCGTCTTAAGCTGGTGAGAGGACAGGACCTCCCCAGGCCTCATGTCTGTGTGGCATATCTTCCGGACGGGGTGGAAACACTGACGCCCGAGGATGTGCTCGCCAGACTGAGGCGAATGAATGGTGGGCTGAACACTCGGGAGTGGACCGTACTACACCGAGTAGCGACGGGACCATCAGGACAGACATGGACATTTTCGGTCGACGATATGTCCATGAATACGCTGGAGGGAATTGGCTTCAGACCATTCTTTGGCTTCGGGCGGGTCTTGTTCCGGCCGAGGGTTAGGGGGTCTGCGACTGAGCCTAAACCCACAGCTTCTGCTACCAGCGTCGCCTGTAAACCGGCGACAGGTGCGGGCCCTTCCGGGAGTGGTGGGGGATCAATCCCCCTGTCAGTACCCTCGAGTAGTGGCACCGTGGTGGGTGGTAGCTCCACCAAAAAAACTGACCCCAAGAGAGGAGGTGGCAGGACTCAACCTTCCACTGGAACCTCCAGGGGAATACAACAGGGGAAAGGAAAGTCCACCCCTGGGATACCTACCAAAGGTAGACCCTCCTCTAGGAAGCTTGGTTATCGAGCTTCTAAAAAGGAGGAGGAACCAGCACCTTAAATCCTTTTCCCTTCGAGCTCCTTAACCTTCATCCTTATCCTTCACGAACACCTATCCCTTCCCCCATTCCCACTAATATAAGGTGCATTCAAGCAAATCTGCATCATGCTAAGGCTGCGACATACCTCCTTAGCATGAAATTAAAGGAAGAGCAAATAGATATTGCACTTCTCCAAGAGCCCTGGACCGCCAACTCGGAACGAACTAAAGGGCTGGGTAACACTTCTGGTAAGATAGTAGAGGTGGGCACTGGCACTAACCCCAGAGCCTGTATCTGGATCAGAAACAACTTGCAGTATTTTACACTTTCAGAATACTGCACCAAGGACATGGCATCCATCCATCTCGTGATCACATCCGGGGGGACCAGGCTGGAAGTAGTGGCCTGCTCGGCCTATTTCCCTGGAGACAGAGATGCAGAACAACCACCTCCAGCAGAGGTGCGGAAATTGATCGCCTACTGCAAGAGGAACAACTATCACCTCGTTATGGGGTGTGATGCGAACTCCCATCACCTGGCTTGGGGGAGCACGGACACTAACAGGCGAGGTGAGTCACTATTTGAATACTTATTAGGGGAGGAGCTAGTGGTAAACAACATAGGCTCGGAACCCACCTTTCTTACAGCTAATCGGAGAGAGGTTTTAGATCTTACGATCAGTTCAAGACTTTTGAGCTCAAAAATCCTCAAATGGAGGGTGTCGTCTGAGCCCTCTTGTTCAGACCATGCCCATATCCTATTTGAGATTGAAACAGGCCCTAGACCTGTGGTGGAGTTTCGGGACCCGAGGAGGACGGATTGGGAGGGGTACAAGCAGTCCCTCGCCGCCGGACTTGGGTCCACTATCCCCACAGTGAGGGATCGTGATGAGATAGAGATTGCGGCTGAACAGATTAGGGAAGCTGTGGTCTCTGCCTATCACGAAAACTGTCCACTGAGGTCAAAGAGAGACAGTCGAGGGTCTACTTGGTGGAATAATAACCTCGAAAAACTACGTAGAGAAGTTAGACGTCTCTTCAATCGTGCTAAGATTACAGGCAACTGGGAACAATATAAAACTGCTCTAACACAGTATAACAAAGAGATTAGGAACGCAAAGAGGGAGTCCTGGAGGAGGTTCTGCGGGGACATTGATAGTGTGCCCAGCGGCGCCAGAATCCACAGGATTCTCTCACGCGACCGTGTACAGGAACTGGGATCGATAAAACGACCAGATGGTTCCTTTACTGAATCTCGGAAAGAAACGTTAGAGCTCTTAGCACACACACACTTCCCAGATTGTCTGATCCTGAGCAACGGTGAGGTCCTACCATCTGAGGGACGATCTAAACGTCCCCAAAGGGAGGACTGGCTAGTTGCTCGGAGAATAGTTACAGCCTCGGCAGTGGAGTGTGCTGTGAATCACTTCCAGCCATTCAAGTCGCCAGGGGAGGATGGGGTGGTACCGGTCCTACTACAAAAGGGACTGGAAATTCTCCTACCCTACCTTATCAGGCTGTTCAGAGCCAGTCTGGCCTGGAACTATATTCCTTCCAGCTGGACGGTGGTTAGGGGGGTTTACATTCCCAAATTGGGACGTAATGACCTCCTACCCACTTCACTGAGACCTCTCAGTATCACATCATTCCTCTTGAAGGGATTGGAAAAAATACTGGACGGACACATTAGGGGGAACATCTTACCCAAGAACCCCCTAAATACCCACCAGTATGCCTATCAAACTGGCAAATCAACTGAGTTAGCGCTCAATAACCTCGTCGAGGAGATCACACACTCTCTGGAAAATGGAGAGGTTGCGGTGGCGGCATTTCTCGACATAGAAGGAGCATTTAATAATGCATTACCGATCTCCCTCTACGAGGCCACTATCGCTAGGGGGGTGGAACCTACCATCTGTGGCTGGATTGGAAGCATGCTGCACAATCGGACCATTATTACCTCATTACGGGGAGAGGTGGTTAGCGTTAGGGCTGCGAGAGGGTGTCCTCAGGGGGGCGTTCTATCCCCCCTGCTGTGGTCCCTCTTTGTGGACGACCTGCTGGCTATCCTCGAACTCTGGGAGGTTGAGGTCCAGGCGTATGCGGATGATCTCGTCATAATGGTTAGAGGCAAGTCTGAGGAGGAACTGTCTAGTACTCTTCAAGAAGCACTAAATGTAGTCAATGATTGGTGCCGAAGGGAACAGATGTCTGTGAACCCTCGTAAAACGATCATTGTCCCGTTCACCAGAAGAAGAAGGTTGGACAAATTAAAACCACCTAATCTTATGGGGGAAAACATACCATTCTCGGACCAAGCAAAATATCTGGGAGTTATCCTAGATAAGAAGCTCAACTGGGACAGACAGTTAGAAAATGTTATCCGCAGGGCTAAGATGTCCCTGTGGACCTGCCGGAGAATCTGTGGGAACAACTGGGGAACAAACCCCCAACAGATGTACTGGCTCTATGTAGTGGTTATCAGACCTATGATAACATATGGAGCCATAGTTTGGTGGCCTAAGGTACTTCGCGGTACCGCGAGGGCCAAACTGGCTCATCTACAGAGACAAGCATGCCTGATGATAACGGGAGCGATAAGCACCGCACCATCAGTCGCTCTGGAGGTCCTCCTCAATATTCCCCCACTTCACATATGGTTGGAGAGGGTGGCGAGGTGGACAACGTACAGACTAATACAAACGGCAGATAACATGCCGAGGGAAGTCAATCTGAGAGGGTCCGGACTCCTTGATGACAGTGATTGTCACAGGATACTGGGAATGGTCTCAGACTTGATGCCTACAAAAATCAGCAGAGATCTGTCTTTCAAGACCGTCCTCCCGGAAAGGGAGGACTGGGACCGGAACCAATCGACCCTGTTGAGAGCGGACCTCTGCTGGTACTCGGACGGCTCCAAAACCAATATGGGAGTAGGAGCCGGCGCCTATGAGGGCAGCACCGATGCTAGACTATCAACTAGTCTCGGCAAGTACGCAACCATACACCAGGCAGAAGTTTATGCCATCGAGATGTGTGCAAGGGAAAGTTTAAAGGACCTATGCACAAACAAATCGATAAAGATATATGCAGATAGCCAAGCTGCAATAAAGGCTCTTGGTTCCTACCGGTGCAATTCAGAGACGGTATGGAGTTGTAAATCTGCCCTTAACGAATTGGGCAGCTGTAATGAGGTGTCGCTGGTCTGGTTACCGGGTCACTCGGATCATGATGGCAACGTTGCGGCAGACGCGCTTGCCAGGAGTGGTGCCGAGTGCGGCTTTATCGGACCAGAACCGGTGCTGGGAATAACATCTTGCACAGCAAAACGCACCTTAAAAACCTGGACAGATAGAAAGACAATTCAATATTGGCAAAATCTTCCAGGATTAGCTCACTCCAAGGCCTTCATAAATGGCCTGTCTGAGTCAAGGGCTAAGAAACTACTAGAGCTGAACAGACAACAACTGAGAACTCTAGTAGGCCTATATACAGGACACTGCCGCTTGCGGCATCACATGCACCGTATTGGAGTCGGTCAGGAGACCGAGTGCCGACTGTGTATGGAGGATGACGAAACAGCAGAGCACGTGCTGTGTTCCTGTCCGGCAGCGGATAGGACTAGACACCTGCTCTTTGGCAAGGTAAAGCTTGCTCCAGAGGATCTGGATCGACTTTCGCCCACAAAGGTTATCCACCTCTGCAGGAGGCTGGATTTGTTGGGCGAAATATAAACATTAGGCGTGAGCCACAATAGACCGTTGGTCGCGGTGGAAGGTCCGGTATGGACCACTCACAAACAACCTAACCACAAACAACCTAAGTATCTGCAAACAGAAAATATTGATTTGCGTTTAACAGTCGACTCTGCAGATAACACAAAAAAATCATTAGAGCAAATGAGGGAGAGGGCAGATGAAATATTTGCGAAAATATTTCAAGAAGTTTCAGATTTTTGCAACGAAGTAAATATAGGTATATCTCTCCCAAGGCTGGTTGGCTATCAAACAAAGCGGAATAGTCTGTCTGCTTCGACACCAGAAGTATATTATAGAAGGTCAGTATTCATCCCATTTTTTGATGAAACCATACAGGCTATCAATGACAGATTTTTGGCCCATAGAGACATTCTTAGACCATTTCAGTACTTGTTGACTACATAAGCTTATTCTGGTGTAGATGCGGAAAATATACAAAACCTGGCAGCTTTTTATGGGTTTGGCGACTTCAACCTAAAAGAAGACATTATACTCTGGAAGCAATTCCTAAAAGATTCAGAGCCCAGGCCACAAAGTGCTATCCATGCTATATCAGTATATTATAAGAACTTGTTCCCAATAATTTATGATCTACTAACCGTAATGGCTGCGTTGCCTGTAACCACATGCACATGTGAAAGGTCATTTTCTTTGTTAAAACTTCTTAAGAATTATCTCAGAAATTCCACCGGCGAAGAACGACTAAATGGCTTAGCATTGATATTTGTACACCCCAATTGTCAGGTCACAGAAGACGAAGTATTAGACGAATTAGCTCTGAAACCACGTCGTTTGAATATTCCTTTATAATATTGTGAATTATTGTATATCTTTGATAAAATGTTTTGAGTTATTTATACTTTTTTTATTAATCTTGCGTTTGAAACCTATTATTAGAATTCATACCATTTATAATTTCACATGGTCCTTATATACATGTTTTTCATATATTTTGGTTAAAACTCATGAGCTCTAGGTGAACCTTCGTCTAGAGGCTTTTTCTTGGTGCGCCACTGTATGACGACTTATGTTTAAGCTTAAAGATAAAAAAGAAACTATTTTAAAAGCTTTTTTATAGACTTGACTTGATTTTTTTTTTACATTTCCACTATATTGTTACACTTTCAGTCTAAAACTGTATTTGGGGCCGTTCATCAAGCTACAAATATAGTGTATTTTAAAAATTGATTGAATCCCTCATGTAAATAACAATTAGGTGTTAGGCAAATTTTTAATTTCATGTCATCTGTCATTTGCAATATTTGTGGCAGAGATTTCACAATTGTTGGTTCGGGTAGTATGTTTTGTGCCTGTTATTTTTTTTTCATTACCATTGATGTATGGTTTATACCTGTTGTATGAATCAATCTACATTGTGACAGTTAAATACTCTGTCTGTCAGGCATTGGACTTTAACCACTAAATATTATGTACCAAATTACTTAAAATTGGTTTTTGGATCTAGGGGACCTAATTTGCCGTCATTTGAAAAATTTGTCCAAAAGTCACCAATGTTACCTCTCTATTAGTGATTTTTTTTAATGAGAATTCACTAAAACGCTCTTTATGGATTTGCAAATTGGATTCTGCCTGGGAATATCCACAGTTTATGATCTACTGAGTGTGGTGGAGTATAGCGAGATTATTTGATGACAGGCTTACTTCGGCAACATTGTGGGATCTTTTTTTTTTCTCCCTCAGGGCTCGTCCGTGTCTTTGCCGCGCCGATAGCACCGCAGCCTTTGGCTTATTGTGCATGCCCTTTGTCTTTTCTACTCCACCCATTCCAAAATCACTGTGCCTTGAACTAGTCTGCACAGCGATTGGTAGGGTGAAGTTTTATATTGCTCTGTGTCCGGGCTAGGTTGACGGTAGATCAGTTGTCTTTTGCGGTCTAGAGTTTTACACTCGCACAAGATGTGTTGGGCTTTGTGGGATCTTACAGACGCCTTTAATTATATTTCTTAGAGGTCAAATTCATACTTTATGCAGAGTGTTTCCTAATTTCGTCCAGAAAATTCTGGGGTGTATTCTATAAGTAAAATTAATGTAATTTTGTTAAATAAACATACGGTCCCAAGGCCATCGTTTCCGAGATATAGGGTCTCCAAAAATTATAATCAATTGAATTAAAATTCATAACTACAAAAATTGTTGGCTGGTTGTACAGATTCTATTTATAACACTTTGTGTTAATTGCAGCTGTAGTGACAACATAATACCTAATGCCATACATCTCACAATGTTCTAGTAGCCAGGCTACCATAGCCGTATTACTTTTTAGGTGTTATATATTTAGATGTTATATATTTCAACAACACACCACGAGGGCTTACAGCCTAAATACTATGGTACTGTGGGTGTCGACAAGGAGGAAAGAGGCAACTTGTTAAGTCTGGACTTGGAGGTTCGGAGAAGGAAAAACATGTGCCGGCAAGAATTCCACAACTTGGAAGTCCTCAGGACAAAAGAGCGGGCAGATGTCTGGTGACCTGGACAGTAAAAGCATGCATTCACTGTTCCCCTGGTAGATGTGTTGGAGGCAGCAAGTGTAGGAACTATGAAAGAAAGCTACTCTGAGCAGTGCTCGTGCGGATATCTATAAGAGAGAGAGCAAAGTCGGTGGGCAAGGGATGGCAGCCTTTGGGTGAGGGTAGGGCCACCAACGAGACGTATAGCTCTCTTCTGTATGGAGTCCAGGATAGTAAGTGTAGAAGCGGCAGCGGCACCCCAGATGTGGGAGCAGTATTCAAGGTTTGGCCTTATTTGTGAAGTATATAAGTTATAGAGATTAGCTGGTGAAAAGTATTTGCGAGCCTGGAAGAGGAAACCTAATTTCTTAGCAGCCGCTTCTCAATCGATGTGACATGTTGGTGCCAATTAAGATTTTGATCCACAGAAATGCCAACAAGTGAAAAGGACGCATTACTTTGAATAACTTGGTTGCTCATTATGATGGGTCTAGGACTGGTGTATCTCCTATTAGATAGAAAGCAAGACTGAGATTGAGATGTTCTCGCTGTAATTACTATAGCACACTGACGAGGTCTAATTAGAGTGAAACTGGTCTGGTTTTTTAATTATGGTAAGAATACATCTAGCCTTATATTATTATTATTAAGTAAGGGCACACAAGATAAAAATTAGTGTATTTTTTATTAAGTAACAAAACATTTAAATACACTATTTGTACCAATAACAGGTGTATATAAGCAATAACACAATATAAAAATACATATAAGTACATTGTTTTACAGATCTCGTAAAGATCGTCACAATTTTAATTTTTTAAATCCATTAAAAGTAATGGTTAAGGCTTAAAGCTGGCTTTGCCATCATAAGTGCACCCAGATCTTTGGATGATCTGTGCCGCAGCCCATTTTGCGCATTTAATGCAAACACTCAGATCTTGTCCTTGGATGTACTGGGATAAGAATCCTCCACAGAATGCATCTCCTGCACCATTAGTGTCTACAATCTTTTCATCCGGTATCACTTCTACAGGATATTTGGTAACCTTACCATCTTTTGCTGATATAATGGGACCATGTCCTTGAGTTATCACACAAATACGAGGCCTATTTTCATTCTGTTTTGGTAAGTTACAGATTTTCAAAGCGATTTCTTCCAAATTTTTAGTGCCCATGTTCTGTTCAGTCGCAAAAATTTCTGCCTCCTAAAACATAAGACATATTTTATTATAAAAATTCATGTAGAGTGCAAATATATGATACCACAGACGTATATAATAATATTTAGAGAGTCAAAATGATGTTTCTTGTGAAATTTTGGTTCAAAAGGAGGAATAACTTTTATATTAAATGGATTATACCCACTAAGCACAGTAACTTACAAATGCTTACCACAACGTTACATAAGTTCATTGATTGTTGTTGCCCTTACTTGGTGAAACTTGTCCATAGTACATACAGACTTGGAGACTACTTATCTGGCTTCACTGTTGGTGAAGGACGTAGCCAGCGTGTAAGCTAACTGGAGCAAGTGGCCCTTAGAACATCCAGAATTCGCAAGGGTCACTTACTCAGCTTACACACTGGCTACGTCCTTCACCAACGAAAACCAACAGTGAAGCCAGAGAAGTAGTCTCCAAGTCTGTATGTAGTTACATAAGTTATCATAAAACAAGTTAACTTTGTAAAATGTTGAATTTTCTAACCCCTTTACTATTCTTACTTTCTACAGGGTTCTGGATTTGTGGACTAACAAAAGACAGCTTTTTGAACTACTAATTTATTATAACCAAGTATTCATCAACACCACTATCAACTAAAATATTTCTCTCTGTTACTAAATGTCCATAGAACTATATTCCACTATCTGCCTTCTATGATCACTTCTTATACATCAACGCTGACTCGCTTAATACTCTATTATCACTTATTCTGCACCACACTAACTCAATACTGAACTCCCTTAGTCTGTGTGCCGCTCGCCTATTTATACTGTCCATAGAGATTCTAGACCTTCTACACTGTTCTATGCCTGTCACTTCTGGTCCCTTCTAGAAATATCATTCCAGAGTGTTTACTGTTACCAACACACTTTATAACCGGCCTCTGACCATAGAAGTAACAAATATCATAAACTTAGTTCTCATAAACAGATGTGACGCTGTCGTCCTCTTATATTCGAGCGTCCCGGTTGAATTCAGATATTTCTTGGTATGGCGTAAGTCTGTACATATGGAACACCTTCATCTTGCTCTTGGAGCTCCTCTAAATGTGATAGACAACGTCATTGATGCTTTTGACCACCTTATAAGGACCTTCCCATAATTTCTGTAGTTTCGGTAACTGTCCCTTGTGTCGTACTGGATTGTAGAACCACACACGATCTCCTTTAAAACCAGCTGAATTAGCTCGCACGTCAAAACGGGCCTCCATGCGGTCGCTTTCTACTCGTATATACAGATTCTGACAGAAGAGTGGATGGCTTCTATTCTTTTTTCCAAATCTTTGATGTATTCATCAGTTGAATGTGGAGCATATGTGGGTTTTCCAAATATGAGATCAGGAGGAAGTCTTAACACTCGCCCAAAAACCACGCTGGCTGTCCGGTAGTCTCATGTACAGCCAAGCGGTATGCCAGTAGAAATAGTGGAATGTGCCTGTCCCAATCTGTTTGGTGCTCATTGACAAATATTCTTAAGTGAGACTCCAAAGTAGCATTGAATCTTTCCACTATTCCGTCAGATTGAGGGTGCATGGGTGTAGTTCCCGTTTTCCTGATTCCCATCAGCTCACAAACATTCTGAAATACAGCCGACTCGAAGTTGCGTCCTTGGTCAGGATGGAGCACTAGTGGTGCGCCAAATCTGCAGAAAAACTCATTCACCAATACCTCTGCAACAGTGGTAGCCTCTTGATTCGGGACCGCAAACACTTCTGGCCACTTGCTAAAATAATCCAATTGGCTACAAGCATATAGCGATTTCCTGCATCTGTTCTAGGGAAAGGACCAGCTATATCGATTGCAATTCTTTCGAATGGGGCTCCCACGTTATACTGCTTCATTCGCCCTCTGGTTTTAAAAACGTTCTCTGACCTTCTCCAAAGTTTTTTTTACCCCTAAATGGCCTCCACCTGCCCCCCATGGATCTCCTCGATTACCTCCCTAACTCTTGGCCGCGGAAGGATTACTGGCTTCAATATGTGGGTTCCATCCCCTGACCCCCAATTCCTGCCCAGAAGACCATCCTTGATTTCAATAGAGTCCAACTGGGCCCAGTAACGTTTGCTGGCAATGCTTTTATCACTAACTTTGGACCAAGCGGGTCTTTCGTGGCAAGTCTCCTTCCATCTGTAGACTGACTGGATATCAGGGTCTTCTTTTTGGTCCTCCATTAACCTCTGCGGGTCCCATCAGTTAACTGGTTGCACCGTTGTCCTCCTACACATTTCGAGATTCAACCCTTCTTTGTTTTCGGCAGAGATGCAATGCTTTGCATTTTGGTGGCCAAGGTCTCGTAGATAGGGTATCAGCATTACGGTGCTGTCGTCCAGGGAGGTGTTTGATGGTAAAATTGTACTCTTGAAGACGTTAAAGCCACCTCGTTGATTGTTCTTTTCTGCTTTGGACAGAGCTTTGCTGAAATACCCTACAACCTTCCTGTTCCTGGGAAATAACACCTCCAACACCAATATTGCTTGCGTCTGTGTCCACAATAAACCTGTGACCAAGCTGGGGGTTTGTCAGAATCGGGGATGAACAGATAACCCGTTTTAGTGTATCGAATGCTCTTTCACAACCATTGGTCGAAATGAAGGGTGTCTTTTCTTCCGTCAGTTTATGCAACAGTTTCGCGATGTCAGCAAATCTCTTTACAAAACGAAGGTAATATGTGCAGAGGTCCAGAAAACTTTGCAGCTGATGTACATTGGTTGGAATGTCCCAGTTCATAATACAGTCTGTCTTCTCTGGGTCGGTTTTGCCACCATCTGGGGTGATAATATGGCCTAAATACTTGCCTGCTTTTTGGGACAGCATTTGTTCGGATTTAAGTCCGTGACTTTTTGAATGAAACACAGGTTTTTTGACAAAAATCATTTTATTTCTCAACATAGTCTCCTTTGAGCTCTATACACTTCGTCCAACGTGTCTCCAATTTTTTTTATCCCTTCCAAAAAATAAGATTTGTCGAGGTCCTCAAAATAGGTATTTGTTTGTGAGATGATTTCATCATTGGAGTCAAATCTCTTTCCGCCGAGCCATTTCTTTAAGTTTGAAAACAAGAAATAATCACCCGGGGCCAAATCCGGAAAATAGGGCGGATGAGGGAGCAATTCGTAGCCCAGTTTAGGCAATTACGCCATGGAGACTACACATGAGTGCACTCTTGCATTGTCTTGGTGGAAAAGAACTTTTTTCTTGGCCAAATGAGGTCATTTTGTCTTCAAATCGCCATTGAATCGGTCCAATAAGTTGGTATAATATTTTCCATTGATTGTTCTTCCATTTTGAAGGTAATCAATGTGGATTATACCACGTGTTTTCCAAAAAATGGTCGCGGTGACTCTGGGCTGACAAACCCACCTTGGCCTTCTTCGGCGCCGTTACGCATGGATAAACCCACTCTTTTGAATGCTGCTTGGTCTCTGGCGTGTTGTGGTGAATCCATGTTTCCTCCACGGTTACGAAACGGCGTCCCTATTGCGGTTGAACAACGCCAAACACTCCTTCGAAGTTGTCACATGATTGCGTTTGTGGTCGACTGTAAGCAAACGCAGCACCCATCTTGCGGATAGCTTCCTCCTACCCAAGTGATGTGCCTATGGCTTCCACAATCTCTCGCACTTTCAGTCTCCGATCGGCCAACACCATATCGTGAATTTTTTCAATTGTTTCGGGTGTAGCGACCTCAACTGGGCCCCCAGAACGTTCGGCGTCATTTGTGCTTGTACGGCCGCAACGAAATTCAGTAAACCACTTTTTTTACCATGAAAATTGATGGTGCAGAGTCTCCATAGTATTTATCAAGCTTAGCCTTGGTTTGAGTGCTGGTTTTTTCCGCAAAAAATAATGTTTGATGACCATTTTCGTTATAACTCAGGGGTTGTCTGCTTTCAATGGCTATCTAACACAAACTAAATGACGCAGCTTGTTCAAAATTTGACCGGAGTCAACTTAAAGATGCTTGTTGACAGGAGCAGTGTTGCACTTCCTGTGAAGAGGCGGGATATTCAAAAAGTCACGGACTTATTGACCCTCCCTCGTATTTACCTTTACCTTATATGTGGGTTATGTTGCTATATAATTATTTACCTTATATAAGGGTTATGATCGTATATCAGCTACATATGTATTTGTGTTAAAAAAGGTAACTAAATAAATGAAATTACAATACATGTGAAAACAAGAGAGCCACTCTAAACCTAACTAACCAACTATTGTAGGCTGATTACTTTTCAATTCCTCCTCGTAGTTTAATTCTAAGAATAACTATGTTATGATAACAGAAGCCATATAGCTACAATAGCCAAATTAGCATGACAAAATAAGAAGTGTTACCTACCGATTCATTTCCAAATAGTATATCTACATACGGTAAAACTTGCATTAGAGGCCCCTTGAAGAATTGACATATAAAAGGCGCACTTAGGTTCATTATCAAGGGTTTATCATGAGCTAGAGCATGCTTCGCTATTTCCATTATAGTCGGTACACTGACTGTCAGGAAGAAGCCCTGAAAAAATATTAAATAAGAGAATATTAATAAAGAGATAATGAACACTGATAATCAATAAGATAAGTTAAAATTCTAAGCACAGTTAAAAGCATTCTGATAGCACTAAGCGAAGATTGCAACCTGTGATGAGTACTGATAATTACACTCGGAGAACCCGAATCACCACAACAAATATTTTAAAGATCTGACGATCGTTTCACTAATGAAGTTAGCATCATCAGAGGATGAAAAGTTCTCATTTCAGAATATTTCATCCTCTGATGACGCCAGCTTTGTTAGTGAAACGATCGTCAGGTTTTTAAAACATATATTGTGTGGATTTGGGTTCTCCAAGTGTACTTATCATGACACCAGAAATATATCTTCTTGAATAAATAAATGCCTATGCAGACAGCAGATTTGTTTTTACTGCTATTTGGAATTTTGTTTCGTTGCTGAATTTTCAAGAAAATTTTGAGGTAGCGGCTTTTGAGTTGTCGGAAAAAAATTGCTAATTAATTAGCGCGAATTAGAGCCTCTAAGAATCGATTTCCGAAGTTCATGCAATTTTCTATATGCCTGCCTTGAGCAGACACTGCCATATAATACAGTGAGGAATTGTGCTAAGCGCTATCTCAAGATTTGTGATTTCACGGCAGCTTCTGATGTCTTTTAGCACAACATAATAAACATTATTTCTTATGCTGTGCTTCTGTGTCAAACAGGCAGTGTGAACAGCGAACTATTAATTAGTGGTGGTGATCAGTTTAAGGAAATTTGGCTGTGTATGGCCTTGGAGATATAAATAATTTCATGGATGTATATTTCAGCGCTTGTCTAAGATTTTTGATAAGCTTCAGGTTTTCTTTGTGTCTGGTGATTATTATCCCAAATATGTTGAGCCACGCATAATTTCTCTACGCTACCACATCTCAGCTGTGACAGATGCTCTTCAATTCTGATTTCAATGGTTCTTTTAGTCTGCCAAACGTATTTTTTTTAAAATTATTTATTCAACGGATCAACCATCTACAATAATAATAACATCTAAAACTACATTTTTTTTTTTATGTCAACAACACACCACGAGGGCATACAGCCTAAATACTATCGTACCGTGGGTCTTGACAAGGAGGAAAGAGGCAGCTTGTTAATTCTGGACTTGAAGGTTTGGAGGTTCGGAGGAGAAGGAAAAACATGTGCCGGCAAGGAATTCCACAACTTGGAAGTCCTCGGGACAAAAGAGCGGGCATAACAAGATGTTCTATGTCTGGTGACCTGGACAGTAAAAGGATGCATTCGCTCTGTTCCCCTGGTAGATCTGCTGGGGGCAGCAGGTGAGGGAATTATGGAGGAAAGCTCCTCTGAGCAGTGCCCGTGCAGATATCTATAAAAGAGAGAGAGGTCACCAACGGCACGTCGGTGGGCAAGGGATGGAAGCCTTTGGGTGAGGGTATGGTCACCGATGAGACGTATAGCTCTCTTTTGAATGGAGTCCAGGATAGCGAGTGTAGAAGCGGCAGCTGCACCCCAAATGTGGGAGCAGTATTCGAGGTTTGGCCTTATTTGTGAAGTGTATAAGGTATAGAGATTAGTTGGTGAAAAGTATTTGCGAGCCCGGAAGAGGAAACCCAATTTCTTAGCAGCCGCTTCTGCAATTGATGTAACATGTTGGTGCCAATTAAGATTTCGATCCACAGAAATGCCAACAAGAGAAAAGGACTCATTACTTTGATTAACTTGGTTGTTCATTGTGATGGGTCTAGGGCTGCTGTATCTCTTGTGAGAAAGAAAGCAAGACTTAGTTTTTGTGGGGTTGAATTGTACAAGATTTCTACTTCCCCAGTCTAATATTTTTTGGAGGTCTACGGAGACAGAACCCTCCATGAGTCTGCGATCCTCATCTAATCGGGCTAAAGAGACAGGCTTAGAATATTGTATGTTTGAGTGGAGGGTGCTGTCGTCCGCGTAACTGTGAACTGGGTTGGATGTGCTAGAGAGGAGGTTATTGATGTGAAGAAGAAAAAAGTAGGGGCTAAAGCTGAACCTTGAGGGACTCCTGCATTAATTGGATACAGTACAGTACACTAGTCTTAAATAATCTATCTCAATATGGGAACATAACAAAAAAGTAAAACATAACCCGTACACCATATGTATGACAAGTCAATCAATAACACCTCTCAAAATGCCTCTAATTGAACGGTCAGAATCATTAAACATATCCAAGAGCTCCGAATACTCATTTGCAGTTCTCGCCACTCTCGACATTGGACTGAAAAACCCATAATTGGTTCGATGGAAGGGAACCACAAAAACCTCCCTTGCTCTCGTGCGATCCGGAATCCTTAGAGAGACTAACTCAAGCAAAGAGTGACTATCAATTTTATTCACTAATAATTTATGCAAAAAACAAACATCACTGACAATCCTTCTACCTCTCAGTGACTGCAAGTGCAGCTAATTCCGCAAATAAGAAAAGTTAAGGTCATTTCTCTGCAAGCCCATTCTGTAAGCACAGAATCTATTTTGTATGGCCTCAATCTGATTGATATAAATATTGTAATTCGGACTCCAGACTACAGAAGAGCATTCCAACAAAGAGCGAACCAGACCACAATACAGTCCTCTCAAGCTATTGCATGAAAAATCCAGAGTTGATCTATGAATAAATCCCAACATTTTATATGCTTTAGATACTATGTATTCTATGTGATCCTTAAAAAATAATTCCCTATCCAATACAATGCCCAAGTCTTTAATCATTTCCTTCCTCTGTAAAGCATTAGAGCCCATGAAGTACAAGTCAATGGGAAACTGAGCTCTAGTGAATGTAATGCAGAAACACTTATCAACATTCAGAGTCAGAAGATTGTCACCACACAACCGAGCAAAACGATTTAAGTCTTCCTGTAAAAGTAAAGCGTCCTGTCTGGAACGAACAATATTGAAATTTTTGATATCAGCAAACATCAAAATCTGACTATGCTTAAGTGAATGTATGACATTGATAAAAAGGTTAAGGAGGACTGGTCCACAATGTGAACCCTAAGGAACTCCTGAAGAAACAGTAATACTATCAGAAATGAAGTTTCTGATCTTTACACTCTGGGACCTACCCGTAAGGAAGCTGCGCACCCAAGACAACAAATTGGCATTAAAACCCAACAATGCAAGTTTTGACAATAATAAGGCGTGATTAACCTTATTAAACGCTTTGGAGAAATCTGTATACACCGAATCAACCTGTAACCTATCCTCCAAAGCTGAGACCAATACATTCTGGTAAAGAATAAGGCTGGTTGTTGTAGATCTTCCTCTAAGAACACCATGCTGCTGTTCGACGAAAACATGTCTGCATTCCCAAGTTATATGTCCAGATACAAAAAAGTCAAGAAGTTTGAGTATCTCTGACTGAATACAAACAGCTCTATAATTAATAACCAAATGCCTTGGTCCCTGTTTATGAACGGGCATCAAGTAAGAATGTTTCCAAACATGTGGAAACTCGCCAGACAACAAAGACCTGTTAAAGAGGATCCTCAGTGGAATTTCTAAGGTGAAGGTACAAGATTTTAACAGATGGGAGGGGATTCCATATGGACCGTAAGTAAGTTTATTTTTCAAACTATAGATACGATCAATGATATCAGCAGAAGTAACACTAGGCACAGTCATATTTACCGACTCACGCAAAAGATGATCGGGACCGACACTCCCAGCTTGATCCTCATACACAGATGAGAAAAAACTAGCAAAAACACCCACCGAATCATGCAAAGAATCACTCCTAACATCATCATAATACAGAGCCTCAGAAAGATCATGAACCATCCTTAACTTGTTAATATAACACAAGAAAAAACCCGGATTGTTTTCAAAATTATTCTCAGTATAAGCAATAAAATTTCTGTAACAAGTATCACGAAGATTTCTACATTCCTCCCGGAGACCAGCAAACCTAATATAATCATGTATTCTACTATATTTCTTATATTGACTGTGTACCCTTTTCTTATCAGTTATCATGCCTCTAAGCTCCACACTACAACACCAAGGAGAGAAACATGATTTTTTACATCTCTTAACTGGAACAAACCGATCCACACCATTAAACAGAATGTCATAAAAGCATTTCACAGCATCATTTATCTCCAATGACTCAAGATATTCCCAGTCAAATTCGGAAAGAAAATAATTCATGGCACAATAATCGGCATTACGAAAGTCACAAAAATACTCTTCATAGGGTTCAGTTGGAGGAGTCTCAAGTGAAAAAGAAATATCCAGGGGCACATGATGTGCAGTAGCAGGAAAAAACGGACCCAACGACGCACCAACTTATCTATATTACTAAAAACTAAATCTAAAGATCTATTCAATTGATGAAAAATTTTTTGGAACAAGCCCCAAAAGCCAAAACTGTTAGAAACAAGTGAGGCTGATGGACTGTAACCACTAATAACTGGAGCACTTTTAGCACTGCTTGTCCAGGTAACGTTTGGGAGGTTGTAGTCCTCACAGACAACGACCTCAGAATTGGGATGACAAAACACGATCGACTGAATCACAATGATGTTCATATATAGCCACTTCTAAACCAGGTGGAATGTAACAAACACCAAAAATGAGGCTCCGCCTTCCTATCCTCACCAACACATAAGCTTCATTGAGTGAAATATCACCAGCAATCCTAGCAGAATCAAGGTCTTTATGCACAGCTATCAGCACACCCACCGACCACCACACAATTTTCCACTAAGCAAACTAGTATCCGTTACCAAAGCTACACATACAGATACACAGATGGATCCAAGTCAGCATGGTGTAGGAGCAGCATTTTTCGTAGAGCAGCTGAACAATTCAACAGTTTATAAGCTAATAGAACAGGCTTCAATATGCACAGTAGAAATGATTGCGAGAGAAAAGGCCATAGATTGGGCACTAGGAAAACAGCTAAACAGCATCTTAATTATTAGTGACACGCAAACTGCTTAGACTGCATTAAAGAACAGTCACCATGCCAATAATTGGGATAACATATTGGGTCAGATAAGACAAGGTTGTTGTAACAATATGGGTAATATGTGTATAAAATTTATCTGGGTTAAAGGTCACAGCCATATAAAAGGTAACGAAACAGCTGACCAGTTAGCCAAGGAAGCAATATTACAACCAATGACACAAAACCTTGACATTCCATTTACAAATTTTATACAAAATAGCAAACTTAATCTAACAAAAGCTTGGGATAATGAATTGGAAAAATACACAAGAAAATCAAATAACAGATACAAGTGGCTGCATCCTCAACTTCCAGAAAAAAAAAACTTGAAAGTGTTACAGAATAACTGTGATTGGAAACAAACCACGGAAGATACAAATCTCACTTAAACCGCATTGGTATAGAACCAACACCATATTGTAATTACGATGGGACATTAATTTGTGATTTAGAATATCTATTGTTGTCTTGTAGATTGTACGAAAGCCAACGCAACACATTAATCCCGTTATTGAAACATACTATTGCTCAAATACCATTTTCCTTAAGCTTAAGGTACCTGTTAAACTTAAAAAGTAAGGAGATGTACGTGTTGTGGGCATTTTTCAGTAAAATAGGAATTATTTTGTAAAGATATAATAAAAAGTTCGGGACGCAGCAAGTGTGTTACAGTAGTGAATTTTCATAAGAATTGTACACTATTGGTAACATATATTATTAAAACTAATTATTTAAATTTAAATGGACCTTGGAGATCGGTTTTAGAGTCACAGTTAGCGATTATTTCAAAAAATTTATATTTTATATGAAGCTAGAAAATTAAAATTTTGTCTTAGATATAATATCTAAGTACTGCAAGTCTCTTAAAAAAATTGCGTTACAAATTTCATTAAAGTTACAAAAGTTTTTCAGAAAATTTTTTATTATTTACAAAAGGAATGTGCCTGCCGAATTATAAATATGGCAGGTATTTTTCCTTACTAATTGCTCGGATGGCTTTGTTTTAGCCAACTCATCCAATTTTTGCGAACAATAAACAACAAAAAATGTTTTTTTAAACAAATTTGTAGTTATCTGCGAAGCTCATTGTTCTGTTATTTTTCTTTAATTTAGTACCCACGATGCACCCTTTCCAACACTTATTTACGGTTGATGTATCCATACTTTTTGAAAACGATAAAATATTGCAGCTTACTATGTAAGACCGACAAACAAGGCAACCTCAAAATCATTTTTTGAAAAATATTTTAAAAAATGAAATGAGATAACAATTTAAACATAAACTGTAAATCTTGGTTAGCTGCTTCGTCGCGGGGTTCTTCTTCCCCTTCTGCATGCCTACAATCACCCTCAAAGCATAAACAAGAAAAAATCATTTGGAGCAACCCACAAACGGAATGAATCAATGAAATTATAGGTGTCTGGAAAAAATTTTCAGAAACATGCTTAGAACCCCTTCTGCGTGCCCACAAGAAAGTCACGGGACCAGGAGTGAATAGGGCGGGGAAGATGATAAGGAAATGTGAACGAAAAGTGCGAAAAGCAGCTTAGTTGGACCTCTAAAAGCTGCCGTTACCCCATTTTGCAGCTACATCTCTTTAAAATCCCGTTTGCCGCGCACAAAACCTCTATATTCACCGCAGGTCCCGTAAGTTTCTTAGGGGTTGTTCCCGAGAATTTTTTCTTGTTTAAATTGTTCTTGTTTATGCATTGAGGGTGATTGTAGGCATGCAGAGGGGAAAGGAGAACCCCTACGACGAAACAGCGAGCCCAGATTTTCAATTTATGTTTAAATTGTTACTCATTTCATTTTTTTTTAAATATTTCTCCAAAAATGATTTTGAGATTGCCTTGTTTGTCAGTCTTACATAGTAAGCTGCAACATTTTATCATTTTCAAAAAGTATGGATACAGCAACAGTAAATAAGTGTTGAAAAGGGTCTGGGTGCAGCAGTAGAGAATTCTCGTAAAAATATATCAAATCCGATAACTCAATAAATTTCCCATTAAGCTAGAATCTTCAAGCTTGAACCATAATAACACCTATGTAAACGCAGCGTGGGTACTAAATAAAAAATAAAAAAATAATTCGCGGATAACTACAAATTTGTTTTAAAAAACTTTTTTGTTATTTATTGTTTGCAAAAACTAGTTCGATCGGGTTGACTAAAACAAAACCATCCAAGCAATTAATAGGAAAAATACATACCAGATTTATAATTTGGCAGGTACATTCCCTTTGTAGATTTTTTTTTCTGAAAGAGTTTTGTGACTTTAATGAAATTTGTAGCACAATTTCTTTAAAGAGACTTGCAGTACTTACATATTATATCTAAGATCAACTTTTAATTTTTTAGCTCTATATAAATTTATTTTTTTCAAATAATCGCTAACTGGGACTCTAAAACCGATCTCCAAGGTCCATTTAAATTTAAAGAATTAGTTTTCATCATATATCTTACTAATAGTGTACAATTTTTATGAAAATTCACTACTATAACGCATAATGCTGCGTCCCGAACTTTTTCTTTTTAATTACGATATTTTACAGGCAGAAAACTTTAATTATTGGCACACCCGGTATATATATATATATATATATATATATATATATATATATATATATATATATATATATATATATATATATATATATATATTTGTATACTGGAAAATTCATACGCAGGCTAAATACGTCGGCCAGTTCTGAAAGTCACATTTTTCCACGTAAAATTGTAAAATTTCTTCTAGAAAACGTTAAATCGCTAAACCAGCGGCACGTACTGATGAAGAAAACTTTGTTGTCAAAACACGTATCTAGCGCATAACTCTGTTATTATTTTGGGTCTTTTGGGGTGATTCTGTTTTTTGTTTAAGCAATTTTAATTCAAGTTATTCCGGAATAAAATTTAATAGAAGTTGGAAAATGCCGGGAATTATATTCCTATCTGCTAGGAAAGGACGTTACTACTCATGATATAATGACTTACAAGAGATATGATATTGCGCACATGCTCTCTTATGACGTCACGTGGTGATAAACGTTATAATAATAATAATATTTATTGGTTCCTTATGTACCCAGATGGGTTTAGAATACGTCATAGGTATACAATACAATATTCTCCTAAGCAAACAACAATGTAAGAAAATAAAAGACAATACACAATAAAATTGAAATGCACCAGCTACAGAATACTCTATAAAATATAAAGTATAAACTATAAATACTTATACTACGATACACATAATCTCAAAGTAACAACCACAACAATGACTCTATCTAGTTTCATATACAATACAATGTACTGCAGCAATCATGGAACATGTCAGAAGATCAAACAAAACACAATCCGAACAGTAAACCCACACAAACACTGTCATAAAAGGTGTATAAATATGTACAATTAAAATGTGGAACTCAATTCAAGTGGACATAAAGTATTTATCATTAAAATTGATACTATAAAAGTCTTCCACTCTGTACAAAACCTGGTCATTAAGAACGCTTCCCAGCTGTACCTTAAGTCTGTGAGAGGGCAAGCTTCTAACCTCGCTAGGGAGGTGATTATACAGCTTAATGGCTTGATGATACACATTTCTTTGTATCGTTGTTAAATGTGCCTTTGGTGCCCTCAAATCTCTACCTCTTGTATTGTAAGTATGTCCGCTCTCACAACCACTAAAGCAGACATAATTTTCCTTAACAAATACTATACTCTCCAAAACATACAGTGATGGAACAGTAAGTATATTTTCCCGCCTGAATATCTCTCTGCAACTCTTTGTGTTTCAGGTAAAATATAGAAGTCCAACTACCCACTTAAAACAAAGTCATTCTCAATCAAAAAGTTTCTATACGTCATACTAAGTGAGTGGTGGACGTGCCGCCACCTAGTTGCGGAACCAAGTAGTATATTGTCACGCCAGCTCCAAATAACACAAAGTGTTAAAAAAATAGAGACTGTATACAACTAACTAACAATTTAGAAAATTATCAGCCCTGGCCCATTTCTACCCCAATATAGGGACAAAGTATGTAAGGCTAGATGCATTCTCGCAACAATTAGAACCGTAGACCGGTTTCGCTCTCATTAGAGCTCTTCAGTACGGCATACTAATTGTAGCAAAAATGCACATCTCAGTCTTGCTTTCTTTCTCATAAGAGATACACCAGCCCTAGACCCATCACAATGAACAAACAAGTTATTCAAAGTAATTAATCCTTTTCACTTGTTGGCATTTCTGTGGATCGAAATCTCAATTGGCACCAACATTTCACATCGATTGCAGAAGGAGCAAATACTTTTCACCAGCTAATCCCTATACCTTATATACTTCACAAATAAGACCAAACCTCGAATACAGCTCCCACATCTGGGGTGCCGCTGCCGCTTCTACACTCGCTATCCTAGACTCCGTTCAGAAGAGAACTATACGTCTCATCGGTGACCCTACCCTCACCCAAAGGTTGACATCCCTTGCTAACCGACGTGTCGCTGGTGACCTCTCTCTCTCTCTCTTTTATAGATATCTGCACGAGCACTGCTCAGAGGAGCTTTCTTCCATAGTTCCTCCACCTGCTGCCTCCAACATATCTACCAGGGGAACAGAGGGAATGCACTCTTTTACTGTCCAGGTCCCCAGACATAGATGCCCGCTCTTTTGTCCCGAGGACTTCCAAGTTGTGGAAATCCTTGTCGGCACATGTTTTTCCTTCTCCTCCGAACCTCCAAACCTTCAAGTCCAGAATTAACAAGTTGCCTCTTTCCTCCTTGTCGACACCCACGGTACGATAGTATTTAGGCTGTAAGCCCTCGTGGTGTGTTGTTGAAATGTTAAAAAAATGCAACTGGTTGCGCCTGGTGAATACATCTTGTCTAGTGATTCTGTCATGGTTCTTACTTAACCTACTTAATGCAAAATGACAAGTCATTTATTAAAAACAAACCACAAAAATTTAGGTATCGGTATGGCATTAGATCATAATCCACACACATCGGTTCAAAAATGTCCAATAAACATTCAGCTTTCGGTAACGTCGGGTTCAACCCGCATCTTTTACTTTTTTATCAATTTGAATCATTTTACTGTCATTCCCATAAAACAATCCTTTGTATCATAAAATCGATCAAGACTTTTTAAAGTTAATTTATCTGGTGATGACAAATTGAAATCACATTGACTTTTAACAAAACCTTGAAACAATAAACATCATAAATATTTTGTACGCACATATGTAGCAGAATATAATTTACCGTGATTGTAATTGTTCTCTATTTGTATGGTCAATAAAAATTATTGTTTAATAAAAATTGTTTAAAAATAAATATAAAGCAATAACCACGATAACGACTGTTTAATTATAGGTTTTGGGATAGTGTCACCATTTACTTAACAAGTGTCCAGTCAATGTTTAACTAAAATAATGCTACAAATTGAATCATAACTTCCACATAGCTGTGATAATTTTTTCCCTACAGGAAGACATTCTCATGGAATGAATTTAGGGCCCATGACCACAAAGAAAATATTTAAATTCCTGTACCCATAAACTTTTGAAATGCGCTGTTACTCGAGTTTCAACTTTCACCAAATCACCTCTTACTTATCCCCTACACCCCTGAAGCGATCTTACTCAAAAACAATTCGAAGCGTTCCTTTGTCAGGTTTTAAGTGAACACCAAATTTAAAGATATCTCGATTCGTTCGAAAGTTATTGCGCTTATCAACAGACAGACGTACGTGCCGATATACCGACCGACCGAGAGACAAAAAAAATGTTCGTTCCAGAATCAAGTTTTCTATATGTTTTGAGACTTTTTACTCCGCTTTAGCAACAACAAAAATTCGAAATTTTTGTCAACAATATTCTACCCCCACACATTCAACCCCTAATTGAATTTCAGCACAGAATACTGGATGTTTGATGAAATTATAAAGCGATATTACCCAAAAACAATCCGAACCGTTCGATTGTCGAGTGCTAACTGTATACTACCAAATTTGAGGACGATATCTCAATTCGTACTAAAGTTATCGTGGCTACAAACAGACATACAGATCAACAGACAAAACAAATGTTCATTCTCAAATCATGTTTTTTATATGTTTTGATGCATTTTACGACGTTTAACTGAAAAAAATTATTAGAAATTTTTGACGCCGATACGATACTCCCACACGTTGTGACGATGTGGAAGTAAAATATATTTCAGATTACAAATTAAACCCATTCCTAAAAATCTGCTGCTGTTATTACTAAATTTTAGTGAATTTTCGTATAAAAAATTCAGTAATGGGGAGATCCCGACTTTTGAATTTTGAAAACATTTTTGCAAATGAGCAGGAACCCATATCCGGGGTCAGTTTAAATTTTTGTGTTTTTATGTGTATGTATATATATATATATATATATATATATATATATATATATATATGTGACTTGGATAAGAGCGTTAGCCAGGAAAATCGGACAAGAGTTCCAGGAAAATGTTGAGTTTTCTTTCGAAAAAAAGTTTTATCTCAAAAAGTAAAAAAGCTATGGGGACTAAATTTGATAGGTGGGTTTACAACATAGAAAGTAAACTACACACTAAAATTTAGATTTCTATGTTGAAAGAAAAAAAATATATAAAAAAATATTTGATGCCAGATCATTTCTATGAAAATTCACGACCATAACGCACTTGCTGCGTCCAGACTTTTTATCGTATTATTTTAAATTCTGCTAAGAGAACTATGTCACTGCAAGCACAAGCATAACTTTTTAGTGAATTTTCGCAGAAAAAATTCACTGATGAGCAGATCCGAGACTTTAGATTTTTTTTGAAATTCTTCAAAGTAGCGCGAACTAGACCCTTTAGAACATATATCCGCGGTCAGTATCAATATATATATATATATATATATATATATATATATATATATATATATATATATATATATATATATATATATATATATATATATATATATATATATTACCGACAATAGGCATGGATGCAAAATGATGATGTTTTGTATCCTCCTACTATGTCGAAAATCATAACTACTGGACAATTGATAGTCCCTTTCTTAATCTTATTTTTAAAGGGGTAGACATTGATCCAATCCAATCCATAGCAGGTGGTAGTGGAATTTTCCTTTATGTAATAGTAAAGGATTTTTTCACGCCCGAGGAGGTACCACCCCATACATCAAGGGGCCGGTGAAGTCCCAACGGACGTTTCCGGTTCTGGTGTATGAGTCGGTTTCCCTTATAAGCAAAAATGATGATGGCTCCTCCTTGTATAAAATATTCCGGAGGCAAAATACCCCTCCATTAGGATCTCCGGGAGAGGGGTGTACAGGGGGCGCCAACATCAAGATTTAACATATCCTTTTCGAATATATGTGGCCTCAATTCTAACCTGAACTCCGTCCACCATTTCCTCCAGGCTAACAGGCCCCAACTCCTCTTCCTCACCGAAACCCAAATCAGTGCCAAAACAGCCACTAATCACCTTAATTTCCCGGGGTATGAGCTCCTTACTGCCTTTAGATTGCATGGAGGCGTGTGCGCATACGTCCGTAGCAATCTACCCTGCACCAGACTTCCCAATTTAGAAGCTGGAAGAAAAGACATACTATGGATAAAACTCTCTCTCTCGGGGCTGCAACTAAATTCATCTGTTGCATTTACCGGTCACCTTCTGACAACAATTTTGTCCAGCTCTTTGACTACCTTTCTGAAAAAACCGACTATCTGATTTCTGAATATCCTTCCTCTGAGGTCACTATTCTTGGCGACTTCAATGTCCATAATAAGGAATGGCTAGGATCTTCAAAAACCGATCCACAAGAGAGAGCAGCAGTCAGCAATTCTTTGGCCAATATGGTTCAGCAACCTACTTACTTTCCTCGTATCCCAACACACAGCTCAAATCCCTTGGATCTCCTTCTTACTACAAACCCTGAATGCTATAAGATATCAGTCACCGCCCCCCTTGGTCGCTCAGACCACGGCATGGTCACTGCTTCCTGTGCAATGCAACTCGAGGTCACCATCACACCCACGTATCGTTTGGCACTACAACTCCGCAAACTGGGACGAAATGCGGGATTACTTTTCCTCATTTCCATGGGCGTCTGTCTGCTTCTCTCATCCTGACCCCTCTGATATCTCACAAAACGTCACCGAAATTATCCAAGCTGGCATGGAATTATTTATTCCACGTACACAGAAAACCTCTTCAGCCACTCAAAAGCCCTGGTTCTCTAAATCCTGTGACAAGGCCAGACTTGAAAAGGTCAAAGCTCACAAAACGCTTCTACACAATCCCAGTCAAGAAAATCGTCAAGCATTCAACGACGCAAGAAACCGCTATGTCCGCATTCTTTCTGAGGAAAAAAACTCGTTTAATAACCACATCAAAAACAAAGTCCTCTCAAGCTCCAACGGCGGCAAACCCTTCTGGACTCTTGCTAAGTCTATTGGGAATAATTTCTGCAAGAGCACGTTCCCACCTCTTGTCTCAGGGGATAAAATTGTTTCTACCGCCCTGGGCAAGGCTGAACTTTTTGCTTCGTTGTTCGCCGGAAATTCTACTCTCAACCCACCTCCAAATGTTCAACCACCAACAGTCCCCAATGTCGCGCATAAAATGACTGATATCATTTTCAAAACTAAAAAGGTACGAAAGATGCTCTCTTCTCTTAATATCAGGAAAGCCTCTGGCCTTGACGAGATCCCAGCAATTGTTCTCAAAAAATGCGCACCAGAACTTGCTCCTGTCCTGACTCGTCTGTTTCAGATATCTTACAATACAGGCATATTCCCTAGTAACTGGAAAACTGCTCGAGTACAACCCATCCCCAAAAAAGGATCCAAAGCGCTTCCTAGCAACTACAGGCCTATTTCTCTCCTTTCAGTCATCTCTAAAGTGATGGAAAAGTATATAAACACCGAACTACTAAAATTCCTTGAAAAACACAGTCTAATCCACGACAGGCAGTATGGATTCCGTCAGCGCAGATCGACTGCCGACCTCCTTTCCTTTGTCACCCATTCTTGGAACAAGTCTATGGAACAACACGGTGAATCCCAGATTGTTGCTCTATACATATCCAAAGCATTCGACCAGGTCTGGCACGCAGCGCTGCTTAATAAACTTCCGGCCTATGGCCTACCACCAAAACTTTGTACCTGGACAGCAAATTTCCTCTCCAACAGGAGCATATCTGTTGTTGTGGATGGCCATTCCTCTAAACTGTATCCAATTAATGCAGGAGTTCCTCAAGGTTCAGCTTTAGCCCCTACTTTGTTTCTTCTCCACATCAATGACCTCCTCTCTAGCACATCCAACCCAGTTCACAGTTACGCGGACGACAGCACCCTCCACTCAAATATACAATATTCTAAGCCTGTCTCTTTAGCCCAATTAGATGAGGATCGCAGACTCATGGAGGGTTCTGTCTCCGTGGACCTCCGAAAAATATTAGACTGGGGAAGTAGAAATCTTGTACAATTCAACCCCACCAAAACTAAGTCTTGCTTTCTTTCTCACAAGAGATACAGCAGCCCTAGACCCATCACAATGAACAACCAAGTTATTCAAAGTAATGAGTCCTTCTCTCTTGTTGGCATTTCTGTGGATCGAAATCTTAATTGGCACCAACATGTTACATCAATTGCAGAAGCGGCTGCTAAGAAATTGGGTTTCCTCTTCCGGGCTCGCAAATACTTTTCACCAACTAATCTCTATACCTTATACACTTCACAAATAAGGCCAAACCTAAAATACTGCTCCCACATCTGGGGTGCAGCTGCCGCTTCTACACTCGCTATCCTGGACTCCATTCAAAAGAGGGCTATACGTCTCATCGGTAACCCTACCCTCACCCAAAGGCTTCCATCCCTTGCCCACCGACGTGCCGTTGGTGACCTCTCTCTCTTTTATAGATATCTGCACGGGCACTGCTCAGAGGAGCTTTCCTCCATAATTCCCCCACCTGCTGCCCCCAGCAGATCTACCAGGGGAACAGAGCGAATGCACCCTTTTAATGTCCAGGTCACCAGACATAGAACATCTTGTTATGCCCGCTCTTTTGTCCCGAGGACTTCCAAGTTGTGGAATTCCTTGCCGGCACATGTTTTTCCTTCTCCTCCGAACCTCCAAACCTTCAAGTCCAGAATTAACAAGCTGCCTCTTTCCTCCTTGTCAACACCCACGGTACGATAGTATTTAGGCTGTAAGCCCTCGTGGTGTGTTGTTGACATTAATATATATATATATATATATATATATATATATATATATATATATATATATATATATATATATATATATATATAAACTGACCCCGGGTCCTAGTTCGCGCTCATTTGAAAAAATTTGTGCAAAGCCTAACCATCGATACCTCTCTATTAGTGATTTTTTTAAAAATAAAAATTCACCAAAAGAACGCCAAGGAACGCATTTCGATTCCGCACTCTCGCAATGTAATAATACACAAATAGTCTATATTGCTTATAAAGATCGGGATGAGTTAATTCCAGAATTCGATGTCTAATTGTTTCGGCCAAACACATAACGCTATGTTCCATGTCAGATTGCAAAATTTAGCCCGTAAAGTGATGATAAGTAGCGTTGCATTCAACATTACAGAATGCTACTACCTATTTGGTAACATTGAACAATGTCCAACACTAGATGATTCAAAGGATCATGAAATATATTTTGAAAAAAATGATTGTATATTATATCTGTAATAAGACTAGAAAAACTTGTTTGATGATAGATGACCGCCAATTTAAAAATAAGTGTGTTTATAAAAGAAATGTAACAAGTGTATTCATAATTGTATGTTAATATTTTCAAAATTAATAACGAATGTATTTTTGTGTCAAAAATTAAAAAGAAACAGCTAAAAAGAATGTTTGGTTTTTATTCATCAGACTGATCGCGAAGTGCTTATTGATTGCATACGGGCGCCAAAAACGGTCAGGTCAGCTCAGGTCGAGGCATTTAATCTTTTAGAGTTATTGTGTTGACATAATCGTCCTATAATATTTATTAGTCACGTTTTTGAGCTATACTATTTTATGGTTTAACACATTCTGGAATAAATGTCAGTGCAAAACTTTTAAAATTCCAGGTACAATAAAAAGAAATAAAATATAAATGATGCCCGTTACAATATATCTTAATTATGTCTTCGTCAAATAAAAATAAAATGCATATTTTGGCAAATGCTAGAGTAGAACCTCGTTTAAAACTGATGTCTACATAAGAACAGAAGGGTATTGTTGACATTTAATCCATCTGTTTCTGAACTTGAATAGGGAAAGGTAATATTTATAACATTGTTTTATTTATTTTTCTAATTTATTAATAATATAATTTGTTTACTAGACGCCTTGATAATAAAAATTAACATACAAGCATTAGAATACTTATTTAATTACGGGATATTAAACGTAATTGCTCAGAGTTACAAACATTAAACCTCTGCTTTGTCTTTTCGAACTTTATTACGGAAGGTTGATTCTAGCACCAGATGTGTCGGTATTATTTGATTGGTTCCTCTTACCGTCAGATTTGAAGGGAGGGCTCGTCAAATTTTTCGTTCGCGCCGTAGAATTAAAGTAAGTTTATGCAGTGATAATATTATATGGGTCTTTGTAAACCGGTAAAAGGAATATGGGTTACTAAGTTACGGCTCGCGTTGCTAAGTAACTTATGCGTCGCCTAGCAACCTACGATACACACAATGTAAATTGCTGTCTCATTCATTAAACCTTTGTTACTAGACGATTAGAGTTAATACATATTGAATAAACACGTTATCTCTCATGGTTCTGAGCAATGCTAATAATTTAAAAATCTTCAAGTATAGTACAGTAACCCCCCCGACATGGAAATTTCTACAACTACCACTTCGAGTCCTGCTCTTAAGCCCAAATATTTCAGAGCTTAATACAAATACTAAACTGAAGAACCATGCAGTAGCAAAACGCAAGTTAAAACTATGATTCTAGTATTACGTGCTTATAAAAATAATAGTTTATAATCTAAATTTCAGTCTATAATTATTTGTATTAGCTAGGCCATCAAATTACTCAGGCCATATATACAACCAAGTGTTGTAGTAGGTCAACATTATTCGCCAAGTCTAATAGGATTTGTGACGCAGTATTGGGTAAGGTGCCTAACGTGTTACAAATTTGCCTTCTTTGATTGGTAAAATTTATACAATTCAAAATCGCGTGAGCAGGAATGTCAATTACATTGCAAGCCTCACACATTGTACCAAAATTTCACAAAAACTGAATAAAGTCGAAGACAATGAATAATTTTTTTCTTACAAACATGCAATATAACTCAAGATCAAGTGTAAAAAGATACGGGCAATTAAAATGTATGACCTTAACATAAACATTCCCGGACATGAATCTTTCTCGGCGTTCTTATTGTAGTGACAGTGGCACGTTCGGAGATAAATAGGAATTCATCACAACAGAAGTCAGTTTTAATATATATATATATATATATATATATATATATATATATATATATATATATATATATATATATATATATATATATATATATATATATATACAGGGTGTTTCATCAGCAAACCGACATAGCCGAATGGTAGGTGTATTTTTTCAAGGCGATTCAGGATCCGGTATTGAAATTTTTGTGAGGCCCTTCGTTTCGATGTTACAGGGTGATTCATGTATTTTGTCGAAATTTTTGATGATCAGTATCTTTTGAACGAATTGATGGAATTGAATGAAATTTTGTAGGTATGCTCTGTCAATGACACTCAATGCACTGCATTTCCCGCCGATTCGAAAAAATGCAGTGGCGTACATAATTTTCTGACCACCTTGGGTTTTGTTAAAAAGATCACCTGTATGCATTTTATTTAAATGTTTATCCCATCTGAGAAAACTACATGAGAATAGCTACTATTCTGGCAAAAAAAAATGTTTGGCACCATCAACTGAAACGAGAAAAGATAGGTAGACTTTGATTGCTTTTAGGATTTCAAATCATGTTTGTTCGTAATTTTCGACAAATCATATGTGATTTCCTAAAAGGTACGTATTTTGTATTTATTTCAAATAAATTCGTTTTTTCTACTGATTCAGGTATCATTAGGCACCATTCTAGATTTTTGTTAGCTAAACATAAGTGAAAATCAAAAAAAAAAGACAACTCAACGGAGAAATTATATTTTTTTCCAAACAAAAGTACATAAATGAAACATAAAGAAAAACATCAAAACATGTTGGAAAAAAAATTCAGTTCAGTGAAGACGATGTTCAAACAGGCCGCCATCAAACTCGAGACATTTCCTTGACCTTTTCATTAAATCTTCGGTTGCCCTACTGATCGCCTCAGGGTTGCCTCTTATTTGGTCAGCTGCCGCGATAATTCTGCGTCTCAGCTCCTCACCTGTGTCCACTTCATCTTGATAAACAATGGCTTTCATGTAACCCCACAAGAAATAATCTACTGGTGTTAGGTCAGGCGACCTGGGGGGCCAAGCATAGGGACCTCCACGACCTATCCACCTGTTTGGATACCTTGTGTCAAGATGATTTCGGACAGCTAAGGAAAAATGGGGCGGCGCTCCATCATGTTGAAAGATCAGTCCCCTCTCATTCACGTTCCTGTTTTCCAAGTAACCAGGCAGCTCATTTTGTAGAAAATTGCCATAGATCTCTCCAGTCAATCTTGATTCGAAAAAGTGGGGTCCAATCAGTTTGTCACCAATTAGGCCACACCACACATTCTCAGAAAATCTATGCTGCGACTGAGTCGTTCTCGTTGCATGGGGGTTCTGATGTGACCAAACATGTGAATTTCGAGTATTAAACACCCCATCTCTCGTGAACCGGGCTTCATCGGTGAAAAGAATTCTAGGAATATTGCGTCTATGTCCTACAATCCACCGACACAATGCCCGTCTAGCAACTTCGTCACCTTCTTCGAGCCTCTGGACTTTCTGCATATGATACGGATGGAGACGTTCCTTTTTGATTATCCTCCAAACTTGTGAATGAGGGACTCCAACAGCAGCACTTATTCTTCTCGTGCTTGTTTGGGGATTCTGTTGAACCATCTGAATGATGCTTTCTACCTAAAAATTTAAATATCCTGATAATGAGCAATGAATAATATCGAGAAGCAACCAAAAAACGAACCTGAGTTGCGTCTTGTCTGATGGGTCGTTCTCTAATGGATTTCGAGGGAAACTTTCCGTGTTCCCTTGAAAATTGGAACACCCTGGAGAAAGTTTCATGATGTGGCACACGGCGTTCGGGGTACCGTCTTCGGTACTCTCGTTCGGCAGCCCTTCCATTGGCATCGGCAAATCCGTAAATAAACAAAATGTCAGCATATTCTGCGTTGGAATAATGATACGGCATTTTAAACACCAAATAAATATCACTTCAGCAAGCTTTTACCAGTCAGTGATTATTAAATTAAGTAAATCAACAAACGCTTAATAAGTGAGAGAGGCAAGTGAATCAAATCTGACATCTACTGACAGGAAATGTCAGATATTAAACAAAAATGAATACTTTTCCATTGCTCACTATCGGGATTTTCGTTTTTGATTAGATAAAGTCTACCTATCTTTTCTCGTTTCAGTTGATGGTGCCAAACATTTTTTTTTGCCAGAATAGTAGCTATTCTCATGTAGTTTTCTCAGATGGGATAAACATTTAAATAAAATGCATACAGGGTGATCTTTTTAACAAAACCCAAGGTGGTCAGAAAATTATGTACGCCACTGCATTTTTTCGAATCGGCGGGAAATGCAGTGCATTGAGTGTCATTGACAGAGCATACGTACAAAATTTCATTCAATTCCATCAATTCGTTCAAAAGATACTGATCATCAAAAATTTCGACAAAATACATGAATCACCCTGTAACATCGAAACGAAGGGCCTCACAAAAATTTCAATACCGGATCCTGAATCGCCTTGAAAAAATACACCTTCCATTCAGCTATGTCGGTTTGCTGATGAAACACCCTGTATATATATATATATATATATATATATATATATATATATATATATATATATATATATATATATATATATATAATTTGTGCGTGCGCGCGTGTGTGTCCAACCGATAACTCAAAAAGTAATTAGCCGATTTTGATGAAACTCGGCAAGTACCTTTCTTTTATTAATAGCTTGGACGAGTTCGTTAGCCAGGAAAATCGGACAAGGTTTTCTGGGGAAATTTTGACTTTTCTTTCGAAAAAATTTTTGTCTTCGAAAATTGCAAAGATATTTTGATGAAGTTTGGTGGATATGTTGCCTTGGGATAGACTTTACTACATACCAAAATTCAACTTTCTAGGTTCATAGAAAATGGTGTTATTCAAATTTGAAGAATTTAATAAAAATTCGCTACCATAACACACTTGCTGCGTCCCGAACTTTTATTTATTTAATTGTTTGTTTATTTATTCCATTAATGCTTATCTCGTGTGGAAACAGCATTGCCAAACAGGCGTAACCAGTTGTAGAAAAGAATACAATGATTTGTGAAGCCAGAGAAAATCTCTATATCAGCATCTAACAGGTTCTAGTAAAGACGTACATTTTAATATCAATGCACAAGGATGATGAAAGTTTTAAAACATGTGTTATGTAATAATTATCCAAACAGTTGATACGTCCATGGAAACAGTGCCACAAATAGTCTTAGTAAGCCAGTAACGAAATACGCAGCGTTTTTTTTTTTAATGTGTGAAAAAGTGATCTTTAATAAGCGGTAAAAGGTGATGTAATATAGGTATCTACTAAGGAGATTAAGAAATTTAGTAAATTTCCAGTTACTATTATTCTAACATTAATCAGGAATGAAATATTGCATCAAAATTAATAAACAATGATTATCAAATAAAACAGAAGCAAACTGATAACAGAATTTCATAGTGTATAATGAAATATTTAGATAATTTTCCAAATACGGAATAATGTTTTGAAAATATATTATCAATTGTGATATTTAATAGAATAAAACTTGTATCTAAGTCTTAAAACAAACAAAAGTTTTGCAATAATTAGAGGACACAATTAGTTCAGCATGATATCAAGTGATCTAAAACTAATATCACCAAACTTATTCATTCTCTATTTAATTAACTGATCAGTTCTCTGCAATACAATTCAGTTTAAATTAAAACTTCTTTTAGCAAATTGTTATTCAAAAAAATTCGCTAATAAAGAGGTATCAATGGTAAGACTGCAAACATTCTTTCAAATGAGCGCGAATTTGGACCCCTGGAACCCGAAACCAAGTTCCGTTTGAATATATATATATATATATATATATATATATATATATATATATATATATATATATATATATATATATATATATATATATATACAGTGTGGAACAGCCAAATGGAATAAATTCGATAACGGATAAATGAGGGCGTGTTGGGAAAAACGCTTGGACACGTCGATTTGTATTTTTAACTGCGCATCTTTTTCAAGAAAAAAAATTATATAGGGTGCGTCATGTGACAGTGGCCAATACCAACTTTCTTATTTTAAATACAAGCCCCTGTATATTATTAATTTTTTGGATTCTTCAGAAAATTCTAGACATAATTCATGTACAATGTTCTATACCTATCTTCAACTGTTTCGGAAATATTAAGTATTTTCAGATTTATTACAAAAATTAACATTAAAAATAGAAAATTATTTTATTTCACAAATTCGCTACATTGCATTCAATACTTATTTCCCATTCAGCTCTTGATAATGAGAAAGTAAACAAAAACCATTCCTGCGTTTCTTTTTACTGATATGAAATGAAACAAAAACAAAAACAGTTTTCTTTCTGTTCGTATAAAACTCGTAGCCTTAGCAACTTGTTGTCTGCCTGCATGACAGTAGTGATTAGTGTCAGTGCTATTGTCGTTTGAATTTCGTTAACTGTACGTAATAATATCAGAAAAATGGTTCATTTAACAGAAATGCACAAAATAACCATTCTACAAATGATTGGTTATGGAGATAACACACGGACACAGATGTTGGTGTCTCGCTTATTTCACGAAAAATTTCCAAATTTGCCGCCTGTATCCCAAGGAACAATTAGCAAAATAGAAAAGCAGTTTCGCGAGCTTGGTCATGTGAGACAGATAAAAAAAGTAGCTGCCAATGCAGTAAGTGATGATACGAAATTGGATATTACGCTTGAGTTTCAAGAAAACCCACATACTTCTGGTCGACAAGCAGCCCAACTATTCAACGTTAGCCACACAGCAATTTTTCGAACATTAAAGGAAAGTAAAATGCATCCCTATAAAATGATACCAAGTCAGGAGCTCATGGAGGACGATTTCGATAGGAGAACGTATTTTTGTGAACAAATGATGGCAATGTTAGATAACAATGTGATCCAATTAGAAGATGTTTTGTTTTCTGATGAGAGCACATTTACACTTCACGGTCATGTTAATCGTCAAAATTGCCGCTATTGGTCTAATGAGAATCCTCATTGGATGAGAGAGGAACATACGCAATATCCTGAAAAAGTTAATGTTTGGGCAGGAATTGTTGGAAATCATATCGTAGGTCCCTTTTTCATTGATGGCAACTTGAATGGGGATAAATATTTAGAACTGCTCCAAAATAATGTCGTGCCAACTTTGACAAACTTATATCCAGATCCAGCAAACCCACAAGTTCCTGCCAATAAAATATGGTTTCAGCAAGATGGAGCACCGCCCCATTACCAAATCAATGTCCGGCAGTACCTGAACCAAATTTTTCCAAATCGGTGGATAGGGAGGCGCGGATCGATAGAATGGCCAGCACGATCTCCTGATCTGTCGCTATTAGACTACTTTTTGTGGGGATATGTCAAAAGTATTGTATACAAAACTAAGCCCCTCAACTTAGATGACTTAAAAAGACGAATCACGCTTGCGATTAGATCAGTCACGCCTGAGATGTTGAGTAATGTTAGAAGACATTTCTATACCAGATTAGCATGTTGCCAAGATGTTCGTGGCGAGCATTTTGAACATTTACTACATTGACATTAATTTTTTTTTGTTTTTTTAAATTATTAAGAAATAATCAGTATTTCTTATTAGAATTTGTGAAATAAAATAATTTTCTATTTTTAATGTTAATTTTTGTAATAAATCTGAAAATACTTAATATTTCCGAAACAGTTGAAGATAGGTATAGGACATTGTACATGAATTATGTCTAGAATTTTCTGAAGAATCCAAAAATTAATAATATACAGGGGCTTGTATTTAAAATAAGAAAGTTGGTATTGGCCACTGTCACATGACGCACCCTATATAATTTTTTTTTCTTGAAAAAGATGCGCAGTTAAAAATACACGTGTCCAAGCGTTTTTCCCAACACGTCCTCATTTATCCGTTATCGAATTTATTCCATTTGGCTGTTCCACACTGTATATATATATATATATATATATATATATATATATATATATATATATATATATATATATATATATATATATATATATATATATAATAGGGCGATAATTATACGGTGTCTTAAGCTGCATCTTATAAAAATATTTTGCGTCACCCTGTATATGTGTAAACAGCAAAAACTGAAACTGACCGCCTATGTGGGTTTTAGGGGTTCTATTTCGCGCTCATTTGAAGAAATCTTTTTAAAATTTATAAGTTCCGGTATTCTAAACAACGAATTTTTTTTAAGAAAATTTGTTAAAATATATACTATTAAACCATAAACTATATAGCTGAAACTACTGCCAAAGCATCGGAAAGAGGGTCTATTTGAAATTGATTTTCCGAAAATATTTTAGTAAAATGAAGGACCATGATGGTTGAAACGGAAACTAAAGGCTTCGTAAAACATGCTTATTATGACATTTCATCAGCATAATCCGTATTTGTTTCAGATTATTTGTGTGAAAATTAGAAATTCTTACATTTCAAATCGCGACTTTAACGTTTTAAGAAGAAAAATTATAAAATTCTCAAAATATTTTTTTGCTACTTCTTGACCTTTGAGACCTTGAGAATTTAACCGTTGTATGTAATATTCAATTGGTTTTGTTCACCACACAAAATATGTTGTTCTTGCGCATTCCTCTGATCACCAGTGGCACCCAATTTTTTTTCTTGAAATGCCTATAAGTTGTCATTTAAAAAACTTATGATGACGTCATTATTCAGAAATAGGTGACGTCATAAAATTAACCTGGCCGACCGTTTTTATTGAAAAAAAAATAAATAACACTTCTATGTTCATACTTTATCATCACGTTGGCCTATTTCCGCGACTATGGCCAACCACCGACGCCAGGTTGGCCGAACCCCTGCCTTTTTGTAGGGGGGGGGGGGTAGGGATCTTTAACGTGCCCAACATCGCATGGACACGGGATCGACGGTTTTACCTTTGAAGGGCGGAACGTGCAGATATTCAACTTGCTCAAATACAATGCCAGAACCTCAGTTGATGTTAATTTATTACAATTTGTACTGAAAAAGTGAAAGGGAAACCCTGGGAATCGAACCCAGTACCCTTCGGTTCAGAGGCACACGTTCTTACCCCTGGACCACCGAGGCTCCCATCACACTTTATGTAATAAAAATTAAATGCTGTTCGTTGGTAAGCGTATCACTTGAGAACGGCTGGACGGATTTCGCTAATTTTATTTTAAAAATGTTCGTAATAGTGCGAATGGGGTTTTTAAGGAAAGAAAAATTGGAAAAGTTGTCCGGAAAATCGAAAAATTGGGGAAAAACCGAAAGTGCTTTTTTCTCCGGTTTATTTCAATCTTTAATATTTATAGTGATCACTCAGAAATACGTTGTTTTTATTTTTACTTTGTTATTTCCACATTTCCGATAGCTTTTCACAAATTCACAAACGAATTTATTAAAATTTTGGACAGGACAACGTCAATTGGGTCAGCTAGTTAATAATAAATAAATTATATCAAAAGTCTGGATGCAGCAAAAAGTGCGTTATAGTAGCGAATTTTCATTAAAAATACGCCACCCAAAATATAATTACAGAATAATCTCGTGTCAATAATATCACGGAGGACTTAACTTATTAGTGCTTCTTTTGTCCAATTGACAACTTAAAATATAAAATAAGTGAATGAACAACCAAGTTATTCAAAGTAATGAGTCTTTTTCACTTGGCATTTCTGTGGATCGAAATCTCAACTGGCACCAACATGTCACATCAATTGCAGAAGCGGCTGCTAAGAAATTAGGTTTCCTCTTCCGGGCTCGCAAATACTTTTCACCAGCTAATCTCTATACCTTATGTACTTCACAAATAAGACCAAACCTCGAATACTGCTCCCATATCTGGGGTGCCGCTGCCGCTTCTACACTCGCTATCCTGGACTCCATTCAGAAGAGAGCTATACGTCTCATCGGTGACCCTACCCTCACCCAATGGCTACCATCCCTTGCTCTCCGACGTGCCGTTGGTGACCTCTCTCTCTCTCTCCTTTATAGATATCTGCAGGGGCACTGCTCAGAATAGCTTTCTTCCATAGTTCCTCCACCTGCTGCCCCCAACAGATCTACCAGGGGAACAGAGCGAATGCACCCTTTTACTGTCCAGGTCACCAGACATAGAACATCTTGTTATGCCCGCTCTTTTGTCCCGAGGACTTCCAAGTTGTGGAATTCCTTGCCAGCACATGTTTTTCCTTCTCCTCCGAACCTCCAAACCTTCAAGTCCAGAATTAACAAGTTACCTCTTTCCTCCTTGTCGACACCCACGGTACGATAGTATTTAGGCTGTAAGCCCTCGTGGTGTGTTGTTGAAATATATTTTTTAAAAGTCTAATGAGTAACTTTTCAACTCAAAATATGGTTTATAGTTTGCCTAGTTCAAATCACTTGGCAGATTATCGATGTCTTGTGAGGGATATAAGACAAATAATGGATAAAAAGCAAAACAATCTTTGGGAGGGTTTTGTCATACAGGGAGGAAAGGGGCCATGTTATAAAAGTCTTGAACCACGTTTGCCACTTGCACCGTGGTACTCCAATTTTCCCAGAGGCTTAGTAACAAAAATATACCGTCTACAATTTAATAATTCTTTGCTACCTTAACACCTTCATAAAGTTAATATTAAAGACGATCCATATAGTGAATATGGAGAAATAGGAAACATACAACATATTATCTTGGAATGTTTATTGGGATTCAAATACAGACTAGAATTTTTAACTGAGATACATAAGACACACGACGTCAAACAACCTTTTAATTTTAAACAGTTGCTACAGTCAAATAATAAAGATCATAAATACGTACAAATCTATAGATTAATTAAGAAATTAAGGTTAAGGATATAAAGCATAGTCAACCTGTAAGTGTATTTATCCATTTGTGTTTCCCTTTTTATCTGTAGCCCACCCTGTTCTTCTATCAAAGTTGCCATGACAGAGTCCATCGAGATGAAACATGTGTGTCCACTGTTTTAATCCCAAATAAATAAGAACATATATTAGGTTTTAGGTCTAGTTTTAGCGAATTTTTATTTAAAAAATTCATGAGGTATCGATGGTGAGACTTTGCCAAAATTTTTCAAATGACCGCGAACTAGGACCCCTAGAACTCATATTCGGGGTCAGTTTTAATTTATATAATTATATATATATATATATATATATATATATATATATATATATATATATATATATATATATATATATATATATATATATATATATATATATAACCGATAACTCAAAAAATAATTAACTGATTCCGATCAAACTCGGCAAGTGCCTTTCTTTTATTAGTGGCTTGGATGAGTTCAGTAGTTAGGAAAATCGGACAAGGTTTTTCGGGAAAATTGTGAGTTTTCTTTGGAAAAAGATTTGTTTCTCTGAAAATTACAAATCTATTTTAATAAAATTCGATGGATATGTTGCATTGGAAAAGACCTTACTAAGTACCAAAATTCAACTTTTTAAGTTTATAGAAAATTGAGTAATTCAAATGTTTTTTTCGAAAATTACCAAGCTATTTTAATGAAATTTGGTGGAAATGTTGCTTTGGGGAAGACATTACTACATACCAAAACTCAACTTTCTAAGTTTATAGAAAAGTGAGGTATTCAAATTTGAAGCATTTAATAAAAATTCACTACCATAACGCACTTGCTGTGCTTTTTTATTTTTAAGGTAATATTACAACAAAAAAAAAGGTCAAACAATTATGTCCTACTGATGAGAGTAGCCTTAAGAAACTTTATAAAGTAGTCTAATAATATGTGTTGAGTAGGCATATCAGAGATGAATTGATGTGATTAAAGACGAAAGTGATGTGTATTATATATATATATATATATATATATATATATATATATATATATATATATATATATATATATATATATATATATATATATATATATATATATGCAAGTAAATATGCATATAGTATTTGAGATTGGGGAGTTTAGAGCCAATTGCTTTGAAAATGTGCAAGTGGCATTAAAACCACAGCCATGTAAATTTGACGACACACACATAAAATCAGGGTGAATTTGCAGTTTAGTCCACAGACAGTTTTAAATAAATCGACTGCCGATAAATAAAGTTTGGCATCTTACATGCATGTTGATACTATTTTTACCTTTTGCTTCCTCGTCTTTGCTGAGTTATTTACGTTTAAGCTTGGCAGCTGGCTTGATGCAGTGAGTTAAAAATGATTTTTATCTCCAAAATTTCTCTATTTGGCTTGCTATGTTACATGCCCCTTTCCTTGAACACCCCTTCCCCTGCAGTTACCTATCACTGTGTATTTCTCAGATTACACTCCACCGTGTTTTTGGCTAAGGGGATGGGGTGTGGGTATGGTATGCTACTTTGTTATGGGAGTTTTCCTTATCCTCCTGCATGTCTACAAACACCCTTAATGCATAAAACAAAACAAGAAAAATTTCTTGTGTACAACCCCCCAAGACATTATGGGACCTAGGGCGAATAGGGGTGCTGTGTCGAGTGCGGTTTAAAAAAGGTATGGCTGCAAAATCTGAAAAAGTCATAGGTTTCCGAGGTCCAACTAAGCTTTTTTTTTTGTTCGTATTTTCAGCTCATAGGTATTTCCTTTTTATTCTTCCTCGCCCAGCACCCCCATTCACTCCTGGTCCCGTAACTTCCTTGGAGGTTGTTTGCAAGAAATTTTGCTTGTGGTTTGTGCATCCATTTCGGTTCTAAGCATGTTTCTGAAAGAATATTCCTTAAAGCTGTGCGTGAACTAAACTGCAAATGTACCAAAATCACAAGTATTGTGTGCAAAATTTCATGTAAATCAGCAAGCCTGACACTAGGCTAGGCTGTAGTAGCGCTAACAAAAGTTGTATTGCCAAAAAATATTCTAAAGACTTTCTAGCAAATAAATATCTGTTAAACCAAAAGCTATAAACTTACCGAAATATAGAAGAACTGAGCAGCATCTATTAGTTTTTTGTTGTCTGGCTTTTGTATGTGGTCAATCGTAAATTCATTAGCTGCTGCCAAATTCGCACATAACGATCTATGACAATCAGTTATGCATACAGCACATGTACCTGTTGGCTTCTCTTCAATATATTGATAAACTACATTCACTCCATCACTTCTCGCTTTATCTTCAAGAATTTTAGAAAATTTGTCAATACCGACAGAACCAAAGAAGATTGTCACATTAGGCTTCTCTAGCAACCACTGTGCAACACGTAATGCATTCTGCACACTACCACCTGCAATATATTCTACATCATACTCTTCAATAAGATCCTTGTAAAGGTTCTTATGTTTTTCTGGGTCTGCTAATATGGCATCATTGGCCTTTAAACCATACCGTTTTAGAAAGGCTTCATCTACTGAAGCTGAAATATCTAATAAAGGATTTCCTATTCCAATTAGAGCACCATCCCTGGAAAATAAAACGTGAAAACATACAGTTACTCATTTGTTTTAGGTATTTTAAGTGCTTTATTTTCCTTTTCAAATTTAAAAATGTTTGAGCATAACCTCTAAGAAAACATACCTTAAGTTTTCCTTAGTCATTATTATAATGTAGAAATGTGTGCAATACTATTACTTTTCAATGTCACACAGAATAATTTAATAATGCTATAATTATATAGAAAATAAAAATATAACTAGGTGATCTGCTGCTCTGCTCTGCACTGCAGAGGTTCCAGCAACTGAAACTCAACTAAACTGTTGAAACTTATGTATAATAAACATCACATAGTTTGGATGGGATGTTATTTGTTATTTTAAAAATAAACCAACTATTCCATAAAATTTGCATAATTGTATGTCTTGAATAGATAATTACTGATATACATATGCCTTGTTTTTATTGCTTATTTTATAACATATAATTTCAATATCATAACTGATGGCGCCACGTGCTTTACATGTGCCACCATCTCTCAGTTAGTCGTTTAGTTACATTTAAATTAAATTGGATTTATAATTTAGATCACTAGACGATGTTTATTATTTCTCACAAATATATAGAATATAATTAGCTCCCTATCATGACGAGAAATTAAAAAGTCTAATTGCCTTTTAGCAGTTATCTTCATGGTAATAATTATAAGGATGAGGTAACAAAAACTCTAAAGTTTAGAGTCTAAACCGAAAAAATTAATTTAGATCCTAGCATCAAGCACCAGGGCACCAGGTTTAGAGTTTTTAAGTCAAATAATATCATAGAGATTTTTTTATGAGTTTCGAATGGAATGGAAGATGGAATTAATAATGGAGTTCACCAGGCGCCAGTAGTTGCATTTTTGTTATTTCAAAAAATTTTGGAAAATGTCTAAATATCAACATTATTTGACATAACATTGCGCCTGCTGGCAGCTCTGGTGCCTGGTGAACTCGCCAATATGATTTTTAGTGAATTTTCTTTAAAAAATTCACTAATGTGGGAATCGCGACTTTGTAATTTTAAAAAAGATTCTTCAAATGACCGCGAAAAAACGAGAGAAACCAAATTTGGTATGCGTGTTTAATTTTAATACGTTTATCCACAGATGGCAGCTCTAGATAATTATTTTCTAGTCAATAAGCCAACAGTTGTTTTTAGTTTCCGTTTGGTTTAGACTAACTGCTATAAGATGAAATAGAAAACTGTACGTATATTTTTTATTTAAGCAAGAGTATTTAGCTATGTCGGTGTTCTGATGTTAATTCCATTCGTTATCCCTAATTTCGAAAAATGGTATATTTATATATAGCAACTTTATTAAATAGTCATAAGGCACACAGTCAATGGTTGCCAGTTGGGTTCTTCTACTATTGACTATGTAGAAGCATATAATACCATATACTATATAATGACAATACGGGACACTCCGACTGATATCGTGTTTCAAGAATACCAGCGCCCCTAGCGGATAGTACTGATGTTACGTCGTTCGAGAACGTGTAACACTAGCAATTGCTGGTGTTTAACTGTGTATAATTAAGTTTGAGCTGTGTTTTTTACAATAAATGTTAGTGGTTGAGTGTGTGCAATCTTCGAATTATAACGTGCTAAATCTATTAAAGACATTTTATAGGTTTCCAAAGGATGGCGAAACGTGAATATGACTTGAAGCAGAAGACAAATTCAGAATCACTTTTATGCCAATATGTACAGTTCGCAGAAGATAATTTATTGTGTAATATTTACCATCATGTACCTGTTTATGGATAAACTTCGTAAACTGGTGGTTCAACGGCTTCACTTGTCTTCCAGTGCATCCAAAAAAAAAAAAAAGAAATATGAATGCAAAAAAAGTTTTGCATTAATAACAAATGGTATAATAAAACCGTTTTTCTATATTCTTCTGTGTACTTTTTTATTTCAGTATGAGATAAATTGTCACATTTTTTCACATTTAAAATTATTTTACTTGGTAAAGGCTGTTAATTATCTTCCCAAGACAAGTTTTTAAAGAGACAAGTAGAAATAGCAGATTCAGCCCTATAATATATTTATTCGCGGTAGTAAGAGTTAGTCTCACCTTTCATCTGCACAATTTCTTAATTTTGTATTAAGTATTTTGTTGTTGTTGTTCGTGCTTTTCTTGGCTGCGGATAATTCTCCATTAGCCCATTGTCCGATTTATTTTTCGAGCGTTAGGTCCGTATTTTTCTATACAATGGTCCATCGTGGCTCCAACCATTATGTAGTTTTTATTATTACTACCCTTATTTTTAATATAATTAACTAGGCTGAGTACAACAATATTCTTACCATTTAACATATTCACTCTTTTTTTTCTCTTTTTTTTCTTGTATTAAGTATATTAGTTACATATTTTATATTAGATTAATAAGACAGTTTTCATGTAGAGATATAGCAAATTGAGTACTGTGCAACCATTTATACCTAGAACAATTATTTATAGGTAAGTACAGATTGTAACTTAATATCCGCAGAAACAGCTTTCAGTATATTCCTATACCTACCCTTGATATAGTAGTTTAACGACGGTGTCAAGGCAGTACTTTAAATTATGATGAAATAAGATTATGGGTAAGAGAAATTGGCAGAATTATTAATGCTGAATTCATTTAGGTTTCAAGCTGATTGTTGATACAAATTCTATTTATAACTATATAATCAGAAAATTTTCACTGTTTTGTCATATACAAGTTTTTACATTCATCTATAATAAACCAATTGTCTAAATTAAGAATATGCAGGTAAATATACAATTCAAATTATCCGCTCAGTTGTTAGTACTTCACGCGAGGTGGCGCTAGTGTACTTGTCACAAATATCACCAATGCTAAAGCATAGGAGTCTCACGTATTGCCATTATATAGTATTTGATAATACGTCCACCACTCACTTAGTGCATATAATAAGTTTGCAACTACAATGAACATTTTATCCTTGAAATAACTTTGACTATAAGTAAACAGAGGGCACTGCAACATATATTTTAAGTTTTAATAAATGATTGAGGTTGAACTTATATCTGCCATGATCTAGTAGCTAGGATACCTGGCTTTCACCCGGGAGGTCTCCACTGAAAGTAAATAATTATTTGTACAGTTTAAGACATTATTGTCACATCAAACAACAAAACAAACATCATTAGGGACAATTTTTGTCTACCCGAAAACAAGCAGCAAAATGCTTTCTTAGATGACGGTTTACTAAGCTAACAATTTAATCCTTTTAATATGATGCCACAATCTTTTTTGTTTTGTTAACAAAATTTCATGTAAACCGGAAAATCCTTTAGTCAATGCTAGAAAGTAGGCAACATACTGTTACGTTCTTCGGGGTTCTGGATTTGTTGACTAACAAAACACAGATTTTCAAACCAATACTTTCTTATGATCAATTATTTTCCGACAGAAAAGCCACCAACTATAATATTTCTCTATTAATAAATGTCCATAGAACTCTATTTCACTATACGCCTTCTATGATCGCTTATTCTACACAAGCACTTAACTCACTACTGACTGACTCACTCTACCTGCGGCTCTCCTATTTATATTGTCCATAGAGATTCTAGACCTTTCTGCATTGCTCCATACCTGTCACTTCTGGTTCCTTCTAGAAATATAATTCCAGGGTGTTTTACGCTTTACAAGCTGCCTGTGACCACAGAAGTAACAGAGTTCATAACCTTAATTCTCATAGAGACGAATGTGACAATACTTTAAATCTCGTGGTGGTGAATGCTAACGTTACCACCTTCTTGTGAACATTTTTTTGAACATTCTCTGATAGGTAAGTTATCTTGAGTTGAGATATCCATTGCCCGCATAAACAAAAAACCATTAAATGAAAAAGTGGCCCGGGTATCTAGTCCTTAACAAAAAATGTTTAGTTTTAATTGGCTAAAAAAATTGTCTTGAACAAATAAATGCAAAAAAAGATTATATATATATATATATATATATATATATATATATATATATATATATATATATATATATATATATATATATATATATATATATATACGTTTAATAACGTGAGTAGGTAAACTTCTCCACTGTTCATTAGATGGCTCCCATAATTTATTCATTCATGGTCTGCGTTCTTTGACTGCGGTTTATGTTCCCCATTGGCACAATTAAGGTCCTTTCTGTTTCTTATATCGCCGTTAATTAATTTCTACTGTCCTTGGGTGTAGCAAAATGTGTGTCAAACTACTATACTTTACGCATTAACTAACACCTACCCCAACGAACGTACTATACCTATATCATGATATAATGACTTAGAAGATATATGATATTGCGCATATGCCCCGCCCCCTCCTATGACGTCACGCGGTGAGTAACGTTATAGAAGTCCAACTACACACTTAAGACAAAGTCATTCGCAATCAAAAAGTTTCTATACATCAGTTTAATGCGGTTGAAGTTACGCCTATATTGTCTTTTTCAGATAATATAGATCGCAGCACTAAATTGAATCTTTTTCATTTTTATTACTTCCAACTATATGTATTTAAATATTAGTAAAATACGTAATTTGTTAAGAGGTTGTGATGAAACGTCACCCCACTGCACAACAACATATTATTGTTGCATTGGACTCACCACTTGACACCATGCGCGTGACAGGTCTAAAAATAGCTTGTCTGAATAACATATCTCTCGTTATTTGTATCATGTACCTATATCACTATCTATTAACCGGTGTGAAAATTTCACCGAAGTTGCCCGAGCGTACGGTGACGTTCGTCTCATAGGTTAGCAACGTCAATCAAGTAACTTGCACACACAAGCGTTGTCAATCCTCGCCATAAACAAAACCAAATTATATAACATAATACTTGACTTAAATACGATAAATAAAATATAACGACCTAAAAACAAAACTGTTATATAAAAAATACAAAGCAATAAAAGTTTTACTGGCACGATAAAAGTGAAAAGCTTGAGACCAATTTTAAAATATTCTTTAGCCTACTAGAAATATAATATTTAAAGGAACATGTTATTACCATCATTATTTTTTCTTATCATTTTTTAAGGGAGATCAGACAGGGAACACACATCTTCATGCCCTATGGGGCCACCCATAATTCAAGAATAGGAAATTTGGAATCTTTAGTGAACACAATGAAAATATATCTACTTTAGTAAAATTAAGTTCACTTGAACATTTATCGTTATACTTTGATATGATGATTGTTTCGATTGTAAAGTTAGTTCCACAGAGAGGATAAAAAAGAAAACCTTGTAAGAAAGGCAGTATATTCTTTTACTACAATCAAGGTTAGGTGAAATTGACGCGTATTGATTTAATGAATACAGCGCCATCTATATCTAAAAGAATGCAATTTTGGACAAAGTGCATTTTGCAGGTCTGCTCCAAGGTTTATAGATTAGATAGGTTGTCTGGTAACTCTCGGCTAATCAAGAGAGTGGAGCGGGAATACGTCACACGTATTCCCAATTTAAATAGTGCATCGAATATTGAAATCAGCCGGCATTTTTATGTTCGTCTTTTCAAAGTTATGTTCTTTTTAACTTACAACAAGGTTAAAAATTTAAATATAAGTTAAAATTAAGATTTTTTCATATAGTAACAGAAGGTATTGAAGTTTTAGGATATTTATTGATTGCAAATTAATGGATTGAGTTAATTGGTTTACCTTGAAAAAGATTAAAAAATAATTGTTATTTATGAAATTATAAATTCATAACGCCTCAAATTGGACTTGGAATTGGAATTAATAATTTACTTATTTTACTGGATATCGCTCATTTATTAACATGCAACTAATCACAATAAGTAAATTATTTAAATATATTATATTTACGTAGGTATTTATTTTTACACATACAAAATAGTAGGTTCATAATTTTTACAACCAATTTCTAAGCAAAAATTTCCGACATCTTTGTATTTCATTTTAAAATAAGAGTAAATTGTGCTAGCACAATAAGTGAATTAATAATGTTGTCACATTTGTCTGAGAATTGAGTTTATGGACTTTGTTACTTCAATGGTCGGTTGTAGTCAATAGGTTGTAGTGTGTTGGCAACAGCGAACACTCTGGAATGATACTTCTAGAAGGGACCAGAAGTGACAAGTGTAGAATAGTGTAGAAGGTCTAGAATCTCTATGGACCGTATAAATAGGCGGACGGTACACAGAGTTACTTGGTTCAGTATTGAATTAGTGTGGTGTAGAATAACTGATCATAGAGTATTAAGCGAGTCTGCAATAAGTGTTGTTGTATAAGAAGCGATCATAGAAGGCGAATAGTGGAATATAGTTCTATGGGCATTTAGTAAGAGAGATAAATATTTTAGTTGATACTGGTGTTGGAAAATAGTTGGTTATAATAAATTAGTAGTTTGAAAAGCTATGTTTTGTTAATCAACAAATCCAGAACCCCGTAGAACGTAACAACTGGTGTCAGAAGTGGGATTTTCAAGCTGCTAGTGGAGATATTTTCCAGAATATTCGTTGAACAACGTGAAAATTTCTAGAATATCTGAAAGGTCAGTGTCAGCAGTAAGTCATAACTAGGTGTGTTCTTGAAACAGAATAAACTGTGTACCAGCTTTAAGTACGTCTATGCCTAAGACACGTAGCGCAACAGCCAATATGGAAGGCCAGCTATTGGAATTGATTAAAGAAATGAAAGAAGAAGAGACGAAGAAGCCAAAGAAGAAATGAGAAAAAGAGATGGAGAGGCCAGAACAAGAGATGAAGAAGCCAAAGAAGAAGCCAGAAAAAGAGATGAAGAAGGTAGAAAAAGGGACCAAGAAGCGAAAGAAGCAATTTAAGCAGAACCCCCCACCTTAACCTCTTGACCTGCCCTGGCCAGGCTGCCGTTTTTAGTACAATATTGTACTAGATCTAGTACAATCGACAAAAATCTAGTACGTCAGTACCTCTTTCGCAATTGTACTAATTTCCCGCTTCTATTCTATTCTATTCCCCATTTTACTACAATTCCACTTTCCTTCCTAGGCATATCCTTGTCACCATTGGCAATGTGATTAGTAATACAGTGACGATGACGGTTACTCGGTTCCTATCCAGAAAATTATTTGTATTGATTATATATTACAGTGACTGAGAGTGGTAATTATTGTACGGTACAGTATATTGTATTGTATAGTTATAGTAATTGTAATTACTGTTATGCTACTCTTTGTTGACAAGCCGATATACTATTTACCATTTTGTTATACATTCATCACATTAGTCATTATCCTTACGAATTTAGCCACCACCTGCTGGCAAGTAAATATACGATGCCATGATGGATGAATGACTAAAAGCACATTCTATACAGATGTCTGTGTAGACCGTGATTGAAGTTTTCTACGATAATATAGAGAATTCGTGATCATATACTTTTCCTACTACGATAGGGATGTTGCCAGATTTGAAATTTGAACAACGACCTGTTCTTTCTTAACTAAAAATCCCTAAAGCGAAAGTAACTAAACTTTAGTGTTAAAATACACCCGATTATCTATACACTTTGCATTAAAAAACTATACTAGATGTCACGAAAAACGGGTAACTAAATAATGTCAATGCGTATACGTGTGACTGGCACAAAATATAACGATTTGAGGCTAAAAGTGGATAAAAGAAGAATAAGAAGCTATTTCTAGATTTCTAGTACAATTTTGCTAAATCTAGTACAATTTTTCAATACAATTTTCGACCTTGCGGTGGCAGCCCTGGCCCTGACCATCAGTTTGCCCAATTAAAAGGCTGCGGGAAGGAAAATGTACACTATGTACACATTATGCTCACATGACCTTGTTGTATGCCAGAGTTAATTACCTCATGGTTTTCCTACCCCAGCTTTTTAATTAGGCAAACTGATGGTCAGGGCAGGCCAGGAGGTTGGGGTGGAGGGTTTTGCTTAAATTGCACCTTTACCCAGGTCTTTTTTATAACGATTCAATAAAACGGCACAAACAAAACTTACTGCGGCGAGACACTCGTTTCTCGTTTATCCCAAATATCAGGTTTAAAAGTATATGTGGTACCATCTTTTGTTAGTTCTCTAAAACACATTAGTGGCCAACCCAAAAAAAAAAAGTTCTTTGCTAAAAATGGCCAACTGACCAATGTAGTTAAATGTACACGATTAATATGTTGGCACCATCTAACAATGACTGAGAAAAGAGAAAAGGTATCGACGGTAAATCCTCCATCAGAGATGAGAAGCTATTATATTATATTCTGTAGCTATTTTTTATTTCGATTTTAAACCGTTGTAGCCACAGATGGCAGCAGAGATGAATATTTCATAGTCAATAAGCCAACAGTTGCTTTGTAGTTTCAGTTTGGTTTAGACTAACTGCGACAAAATGAAAGAGAAAACTGTACCTATATATTATATTTAAGCAAGGGTATTTAGCTATGTCGATGTCTTGATTTTAATCCCAGCTAAATGCGGAAAAAGGTATATTTATGTATAGCAACTTTTTTAAATAGTCATGAGACACAGAGTCAATGGTTACCAGTTGTTATCTTCTACTATTGACTATTTATAAGCAAATAATAAGTCTGCATCTGCAATGAACATTTTATCCCCGAAGTAACTTTGACTATCAGTAATCAGAGGGCACTGCAACATATGTTTTAAGTTTGAATAAATGATGAAGTCGAGGTGCACGCTGCAATAGCACAACAAAATTATATATCCGATATGGTCTAGTGGCTAGGATACCTGGCTTTCACCCAGGAGGCTCGGGTTCGATTCCCGGTATCGGAAACTTCCTTTTTATCATGTTTAATTTACCTTATTTAAGTTTTCTTGTTGATTTTAAGTACGTAATTATAATTTATAAATAATGGTATTATTTTCCAATATGAAACGAATGGTGATAGCTTTGCTGTAGCGCAGTTTTCTAGTGCGTTTACAAAAAAAAACATTCTTGTCCCACTTCCTCAGAGAAAAATAAAAGCATAAAAAAGTGAATTAAAAAAATGGCTTCTAAAATAACAATATAATTATATAGGGTGATTTACATAAGATTAACTCATTTAGTTTTCGGCTAAAAAAATTATAAATAGAAAAGTTTTAGTTTAATTCCCATTTAGGAAAAACAATTAAAAATAGCTTTTTGGTGAATTTTCGTAGAATTTCCCTTGCTTGGATAAGTTCGTTAGCCAGGAAGGGGAAAATTTTAGATTTTCTGTAGAAATTAGTCGGCTAACATTTTGTCAAAAAAAATACATTAAAAAATTTACTAAGTAACCCAAAGGATAAAACCACAGAAGTGTCGGGAATCTATGAAAGAGGTGGTAGGGATTGTGAACTTAAATATGTTGGGCAAACTAAAAGAACTATTGAAATTAGATTTAAGGAACATTTAGCGCAACTGAGATATAGCAATATTGAATCATATATTGCCCAGCATACCTATATGGAATAATCATCATCATGTAGATACAAAAAATTTCACGCTAATCAAAATTGTCAGGCAGTCGCGACAGTTAGGTGCTTACAAAAGTATATATCGTAAAAAAATTGAAAAAAATATTTCGATGAATAGAGTAGGTCCGTAAAGCTAGATGTATCCCCACCACAATTAAAAATGTAGACCGGTTTCGCTCTAATTAGAGCTCACCAGTACGGCATATTAATTGCAGCGAAAATACACCTATAAAGTAATACGGCTATGGTAGCCAGCCTTCCAACACTAAGTGAGTGGTAAGGCACGCTTTTAACACGTGCGGCCATCTTGTTGCGGAACCAAGTAGTATGTTGTCACGGCAGCTCCAAATACCATAGAATGTTAAAAAATAGAGACTGTATACAACCAACTAACAATTTAGTAGATTGTCAGCCCTGGCCCATTTCTTCCCCAATATAGGGACAAAGTATGTAAGGCTAGAAGTATTCTCACCACAATTAGAACCGTAGACCGGTTTCGCTCTAATTAGAGTTCGTCAGTACTGCATACTAATTACAGCGAAAATACACCTATAAAGTAATACGGCTATGGTAGCCAGCCTCCCAAAACTAAGTGATATGTAAGACACGCTTTTCACAGGTACCGCCATCTCGTTGCGAAACCAAGTAGTATTGTGTCACGGCAGCTGCAAATAACAAAGAATGTTAAAAAATAGAGACTGTATACAACCAACTAACAATTTAGTAAATTGTGAGCCCTGGCCCATTTCTTCCCTAATATAGGGACAAAGTAAGGATAATTTCGCAAAAGACCACTTAAAATAAGGAATTCTCAGGCAATGTTTTACTTTGCAAGCAAATGTATGGAATAGCATTCTAGTACAACAAAAAAAAAAACAACTAATACAGAACTGGTAATCTTCATCTAAAGTACGCGGCGTCTACAAAAAAAAAACGTGCTCTGTCGCTTTCACTTGAATTGTCAAAATCGGTTAAAATATTTTCTATGTAACTGTCATGGGAACTACATCAGTTCAAATTGGCAAACTAAAGAAGACGTCTCCACATCTGTATTTAGTAGATATTCCCTCCAAGTCTCCGTAAAACAAGATGCTTCAGGGACCTCTAAATTCTAGAAGGTGAGGAATTAACATAATGAAGAGAGTTTAATATATTATGACTTTTATATTAGTGAATTTTCTTAAAAAAAGTCACTAATGAGGATATCCCGACTGTATAATTTTGAAAAAATTTCTTCAAATGAGCGCGAACTATGCCTCTTAGAAATCATATCCAGGGTCAGTTTTAATTTTTATATGTATATATATATATATATATATATATATATATATATATATATATATATTATTATTATTATTATTATTACCTTTATTGCTTAAAATTTTATATATATATATATATATATATATATATATATATATATATATATATATATATATATATATATATATATATATATATATATATTATTATTATTATTATGGTAATAAATAATCTTTTTGGAATTCAATGCAAGGGTTTTCTTTTAAGCACCCACGTTTGGTCGCCAAAAAGTTGCTATGGTATTTTTAGCACTTCTAATTGTTGAGCATGAGAATTTTAATTATAATGGGTTTTCTTTTAGTGAATTTTCTTAGAAAAAATTCACTAATGAGGAGATCTCGACTTTTGAATTTTGAAAAAATTTCTTCAAATGAGCGCGATCTAGGACCCCTAGAACCCATATCCGGGGGTCCTAGATCGCGCTCATTTGAAGAAATTTTATATATATATATATATATATATATATATATATATATATATATATATATATATATATATATATATATATATATATATATATATATATATATGTATATATGTATAACACCGATAACTAAAAAAATAATGGGCCGATTTTGATAAAATTTGGCATGTACGTTTCTTTTGTAAATGGCTTGGATAAGTTCGTTAGTCAGGAAAATCGGACGAGGTTTTCCGGGAAAATTTTGAGTTTTCATTCGAAAAAAATTCTTATCTCAAAAAGTAATAAGCCGATTTTAATAAAATTTGGCATATACCTTCCCTTTGTAAATGGCTTTGACAGGTTTGTTAGTCAGGAAAATCTGACGAGGTTTTCCGGGAAAATTTTGAGTTTTCATTCGAAAAAAATTTTTATCTCAAAGAATAATAGGCCGATTTTAATAAAATTTGGCATGTACCTTCCTTTTGTAAATGGCTTTGACAAGTTTGTTAATCAAAAAAATCGGACGAAGTTTTTCGGAAAAATTTTTAATTTTCATTTGAAAAAATTTTTTATCTTAAAAAATAAAAAATCTATGATAACCAAATTTGGTAGGTAGGTTTACGATATAAAAAGTAAACTATACACCAAAATTAAGATTTCTATGTTACAGGAAAAAAAGTTATAATAAAATATTTTGAGCCAGATCATTTCTATGAAAATTCACTACCATAACGCACTTGCTGCGTCCAGACTTTTTTGTTCTAAAAACCTCATTTTTATTAAAGTATCAACATTTATAAAAATGAAATTATGCCAATATTTCTTTACTTACCACTGTACCTGCAAATTTTTCTCTTATCTGATGGGTAGAGTTCTGAAATTGGGCTAGCATTTCTGTTTTGATGTAACTTGTTTGTATATTTTGGTTAATCCAGAGTGTTAGAAATTTCCTTAAAATATTTTTAATTGAGTTTTTATTGATGTTACTCTTTTAATTGATAATCATTTGAATATAGACTTATTTGGTGATATTACTTTTTTTTTACATGGGTCAAATTAATCAGACTATATAACTACAAGTTATAATGTTTTATATCTGATTATTTAAATTCGTTTAAAAACATAGCTATATCAATCGTTGTCAATAAATCACACAAATCAACATCTCATTTTAACAATGAATTTAGAACCTCGGTGGTTCAGAGGTAAGAACGTGTGCCTTTGAACCGAAGGGTACTGGGTTCGATCCCGGCGTACTCCTTTCACTTTTTCAGTACAAACTGTAAAATTAACATCAACCGAGGTTCTGGCATTGTATTTGAGCAAGTTGAATGTCTGCACGTTCCGCCCTTGGAAGGGGGCGTAAAGCCGTCGGTCCCGTGTCCATGCGATGTTGGGCACGTTAAAGATCCCTACCCTCCTTACATAAAGACAGGGGTTCGGCAAAATTTCCAGGATAGTGAGGTGAAACTGCTCCCTGGCGTCGGTGATTGGCCATAGTCGCGGAAATAGGCCGACGTTAAAGAAACAAAACACACAACAATGAATTAAATAAACTATGCTCTATTAATTCGGGCTTTATCGGCATATCCCCTTTAATGTTCTAAACATACACAAAATTCATTAATGTAACGGAAATCCTTAAAACTAAACACAATATAAAAAATCTGCACATTTATAATTACAATATTCACAAGATTGACTTACTGGTTAATGTCTATAATTGGTTCCTCATTGAGATTTGTATTATTCGCCATTGGATCACCTATTTAGATTTTATTACTGTCACCATTTCATTGGGGCAATTAATTGATATCGGGCTTATTTTGGATAGCCCTTTCTGTAAAAAATTTTCTACTACCTTGACTGTTATTGCTGATTAATATTCATTACCTTTCCATCTGATATTAAGGCAGTGCATGAACGCACCCTTTTTGTGGTACTTATGTTACCACCTATAGTAACACCCTGCTCCCTCTCTGGTACGTAGCTCTCCAGCAACCTGTGAGCGAGCTGTTCCCCTAATCCCAATGTTTTCCAAAGTCCCCAACAAATCTTGGTGGCTGACCGTATCAAATGCTTTGGCAAGGTCAATGTAAATGCAAATTGCCGGTCGTGTCTCATCCATGGTCTTATAAATTTTAGCTGTTAAATCCGTTATAGCATCTTGTGAAAGCCATATTGGTGTTGCGATATTAGATTGTATTTCTGTTTAATCTTTTTTTAATGATTTTTTCTATTATTTTAGAAATATTCGAGGCTAAGACACATAACATACCAGAACCAACATTGCGAAGATATCTGAAAAAGTATCCCGCACATGAGGTAAAACTAATTTCAAATCTGTCTTTTTTTAGATAAACGTAAATGTTATTTTTTAGGCTTTTCCCTCTAACGCTGATCGTTTCAAAGCAGGTTCTCCGAAGAATATCTGCAAAGTTTTTATCGTTACATTGCAGAAATAGATAAAAGGGCATTTGGCTTAACCAAAGAACAGTTCAGCAGAGTAATTGTTGATTATGCTGAAAACCTTAAAATCCCACACACGTTTAACACCGAAAGGAAACGGGCTGGTAGCCATTTCGTTGAATGGTTCATGAAAAATTTCTATTTGTTTTGTTTTAATTTCTAATTTGTCTCTAAGAAGTCCTGAAGCTCTGTTGCCAGGCTGATGGCATTCAACAGAGAATGTAAATAAATTATTTGATGCACTTCGTGAACTAAAACAAAAGTATTCTTTTGAACCACAACAAATTTATAACTTAGATGAAACAGGTGTTTCAACTGTCGCTACAAAGGCTTTTAAAGTAATAACTCCCAAGGGAAAGCGTAGAGTAATAAAAATTTCTTCTGCAGAAAAAGGCACAAATGTTACATCAGTTTGTTACATGAATGCAATCGGACCATTTGTTCCGCCTTTTGAAATTTTTCCCAGGGTTAGGATGCAGTCAGCTTACATGAATAACACGCCTTCTGAATTGAATGGCGTGGTACATGAAAGTGGCTCGATGACTGCTGATACATTTGTAAAGTACTTAAAACATTTTATTCAGCATGTAAGGCTTAGCCAAGGCAATCGTATATTACTTTCAATGGATAATCATGCTAGTCGTGTTACCCGTTAACAAGCCGTTAACTTGTGGCGTGAAAATTTTATTACTCTACTTGGATTTCCGCCGCACAAAAGCCATCGAATGCAGCCACTTGACGTGCCATTATATGGTCCCTTAAAAACTGCCTACAGCAGAGTATGCGAAGATTTTCTGAGCAGCCATCTTGGACTTACTCTACATGACATTGGTTCAGTTTTTGGTAAGTAAAAGTCGCTAGAATAGCAAATCCAATGAGTGGATTTAGAGCAACTGGGATATAGCTATTTGACTCACAAATTTTCTCAGATACCGATTTTGAAACCGCAAAAACCACTGACAGAGATAAAATTGCACCAGTGCCAATATTAGATGTAATTGAACCGTATTTGTCAAACGTACAACCAGAAACAAAGGTTGTTAAAGATTCTGACGCTAATCAACCAGTACCATCAATTTTAAAAGTTTTACAGGATGAGTCAGTATCGACATTAATACCGAGAACTTTAGAAGCACCAAGAACGCTAAATAAGGTAAATTCAAAAGAGCTTATTTCTGGACTTCCAGCTTTACCTCGAGCAGATCCAAAAGTTAGACGTTACCTTCATTTATTATTTTAAGCACTCAAGTTAAAGATGCCTTCGAACATAAGCCATTTGAAAAAGAAGAAAAAAGAAAACAAAAAGTTTATAAGGGAGCAGACAAAAAATAAGAAAGTTATAGAAAAAGAGGTCAGTAAATTAGTAGGAAAAAACCTGAACAGAAGAAAACACATAACAATACAAGGCGTAAAATTTAATTTGACGATCCCTCTGATTCCACTAGTTCTACGGAAATACCCTATATTAACAGCGATGATGAAATGGATTTAGAAGTTGTAGACGATGAGAAAAACTCGAAGACGCAGCAAGTGCGTTATGGTAGTGAATTTTCATAGAAATGATCTGGCACCAAATATTTTATTATAACTTTTTTTTCTTGTAACATAGAAATCTAGAAATTTGGTTATCATAACTTTTTTATTTTTTGAGATAATCTTCCGATTTTCCTGACTAAGGAACTTATCCAAGCCACTTACAAAAGGAAGGTACATGCCAAATTTTATCAAAATCGGCCCATTATTTTTTGAGTTATCGGTGTGATACATACATATATATATATATATATATATATATATATATATATATATATATATATATATATATATATATATATATATATATATATATATATATATATATATATATATATATATATATATATATATATGTATAAACATATAAAAATTGAAACTGACACCGGATATGGGTTCTAGGGGTCCTAGTTCGCGCTCATTTGCAAAAATGTTTTTAAAATTCAAAAGTCGGGATCTCCCCATTAGTGATTTTTTTCTACGAAAATTCACTAAAACTGTATTATAGCTGATGACATAGATAAGGACAATAAACTTTCGTGTCAATGCTTTTCTTGCAAACTTTGGGCACATGCTGAGTGCACAAAATTTCCTTCGAAAGAAGCTAAATTAAAAAAAGTCTGGACCGTAGCAAGTGCGTTATGGTAGTGAATTTTCATAAAAATGTTTTTAATAGCAAATATGTGGGTTTTTTAAGAAAGCAGGCATCAAATTTGGTTAGCAGTATAACCTATATAGTAAAAACAATGTCCCATGTTTCATCAAAATAACTTTATTGTTTAAAAATGTACCAAAATTTCCGAAAGTAAACTTAAAGTGTTCCCGAAAAAACTCGCTGCTTGGTCAATCTTATAGGTTAATAGCAAATTAAGCTATTCAAATATGCAGCATTTGATCAAAATTCGCTACTATAACGCACTTGCTGCGTCCAGAATTTCTTTTATTACAAACATGCCTTATATTTCGAAAATGCAATAACATAAGGCGTGTTTGATTAAAAAAAAAAGAAAATTTGTATCACCAACGACTTAAGGGCCACACTGGTATTGAAGATATAATTTTTTAAGATGTAGCTCAAGACACCTTATAATTAATATATACAATTTTTTTTCATATCTTGTATAATAACGGATATATTGAGTTTTATTGACTTTTTAAGAAAATTTGACAAAAATTATATACCATTAAACGATAAACTCTATAGCTAAGGCTACTACCAAGCATCAGAGAAAGGGTCTATTTGAAATGAATTTTCTGGAAACATTTTAGTAAAATGAAGGACAATGAGGGTTGAAACTAAGATTTCAGGGTTTGTAAAACATTCTTCTTGAGACATTTTATTTCCATAGCTCGTATTAGATTCAAGTTCTTTTCCCAAATCTTGCCAATTTTGACGTTTTAAATCGCAACTTTGACGTTTTGAGGAAAACCCCAATTTATTTTTCTTTAAATGCCTATAACTTTTTTGTCATTTGAGCTACAGAGCTAAATTTTCGTAGGTGGGTTACCTATAAGGACATAAATCCGTGTACCAGATTAACGTTTTAAAATTAAACACGCGCACCAAATTTGGCTGCCCTTACTTTGTTAATTTCGGAGATATAAATTTTTTTCGTAAGAAGGCACAAAATTTTCTGGGAATACCTGGGCTGATTTTCCTGGCTAACGAACCTATCCAAGCCATTTGCAAAAGGAAGGTATTCACCAAATTTAATCAAAATCGGACTATTATTTTTTGAGTTATCGGTGTGATATATATATATATATATATATATATATATATATATATATATATATATATATATATATATATATATATATATATAAATTTTGGGAAAGCCGTCAGTTGCAAAATAAAACTCTTTATTATATGCCGAGCTTTCAGAAAAATTTATTCCTTTTTCAAGGATATAACGTGAGTTTTACTAAACTAATTATTCAATAACAAACATGAAAAAAACGTTTTTATAAATTTGAGTGAAGTCGAAAAGTGCCAAACTGACATATAAAGCTATATAATAAAGAGTTTTATTTTGCAACTGACGGCTTTCCCACAATTTTTTGATAAATAACACTATTACCGTCACAAAAACTTAATACCTATATATATATATATATATATATATATATATATATATATATATATATATATATATATATATATATATATATATATATATATATATATATATATATATATATATATATATATATATATATATATATATATATATATGTATGTATAAACATATAAAATTTTAAACTGACCCCGGATGTGTGTTCTGGGGGGCCTAATTAGCGCTCATTTGAAGAAATTTTTTCAAAATTCAAAGGTCGGGATTTCCTCATTAGTGAATTTTTTTTAAGAAAATTCACTAAAAGGGCATTGTTATCGCTGCGATAATTCATTACTAAGCATAAGAATATCGTTCATTCCTTTGTAAGTATTTTGGATTCTGTCATTTTTCCTTAATAAATTGCCTTATTTCAATTTTATGTCCGTTTCTACTTTCTTATATATCTCGTCAACTTAGCGCCTATTGTGTGCAAGATGACGAAAGTTAATTTTTTTTAGCTTCAAAATTTTCAAAAATGTAATGATTTTTACAAGAAAAAATATGTAAATCAGGTAAAGTATATACCAATACAGTAAGTCTGTAAATATATAATTAGTAAGGTATTCACAAGTCTCCAAAATTAGGGATCATCTCCCTCATCACCCCATTCATTTTTTCTAATTTAGGAGTGTGTTCTTGTGATCTTTTTATAAAGTATTTTTTATCGACGAGGTGATATTCATGAAAACAGTAGATGTTTGTGCAATCGGCGTCTACATTTACTGGGTAATTATTTTAAGACGTAATTCTTGAGTACATCCTACAAATTATAAATTCTGAAATGAATTGAAAAACAAGCGAGCCGTATAGACGGACGCTTAAATTCTGCAGAGTTGAGAATAAATACGAGTGCTCTTTCATATGTACGTAATTGGAAATTATTTCATTTTAATTACCTACAATTTACCGGCAAAAAGCAGCCGAGTCTTAAAGGGCTTGAAAATATTCTACCTCTCTACGTTTTAATACTCATTAGGAGGAATCAATAACGTATTGAATGGTGGAAGATGTAAAACAAAATCAAGGTAGAGAAGTTTTTCTCTGAGTAGCACTATCAGAGTTACAAGTTCAGTGGCGTACTTAAAAAATATATCAAATATCTTAACAGAAACATTTACAGGGCACTCTGTTGAACCGTCTATCTACCATCGGAGCGGACAGTCAGACATGACACAAAAGACACGATTCTTTTGTCGCGCTCAATTTGCAGTAACATGAGTCTGATAATAAATATTTTATAAATACTTCTAAATGATGGTCAGCAACTTAATTTTGCCTCTAAATTATTGATACAGAAGGTATCTGACTTAAAAAAATTCCGGACGCACGGAGTGGGTTATAATAGTGAATTTTCATTCATTTTACACTATTTGTTCTGCCAATTTAAGCCTAAAAACCCGAGTGTTTTTATTTTATGTTTGTCCGCGATCGATATATCGTGACAGATTTCAATTGGATCTAAACCCGGTCAATGGTGAGGCCATAATCACCCCCCAAACCCTAATCTATTTGCACTGATCTCTCAGATTTTATTATTTTGTGAGATAAAGAACACACTGTTTGGTCTGAAGATGAAAAGATAATCAAATAATTAGTCAGCTTTAATCTTGTTCTGACCAAAGTCCTAGATTTATGGGATCTTCGAGTCAAAACACCGGCACTACGTTAGTTAGTTAGCTTGAAGAGATCTAGATAATAGATATAAAGAATTTTCAGCTATAGCACCACCAGAATTGAGGAATTTGTTATTCTATCAAAACAGATATTAAAAACACAAATATTTAAATTTATTGACATAAATTAATAATGGGAGTTATTTAAATCAAGACTCCTGGTAAATTAAATATAAGTTGTACATTACAAAGAAACAAAATAAATATCAAATGCAAAGTTAAAGGTTTTTCTATTAATTCTACCAATGCTCTCAATTTTAATTTGTTAGGTAAATTTCTAGTTAATTGGTCTGGCCAGAGTATGTTTTGTTTTCTTAAAAATTTGTGAGAGAAGCTCAGATATTGTAAAATTAACTAATTGTTTACTATTGTCTAAATGAAAGGCTACAAGCTACTATTTTTATCTAAAACATTTGAAGGTTTGAAAAATTCGTGAGCAAAACGTTAATTAATTAAATATCACACTAATATTCTTAATTTGCATATTTGACAAGATAACAAAAGATCATACAAAATACATTTATATATCGAACAATCTCACTGACTAAAATTGTGATTCTGACTGATTTAAAATTTATGTTGCAATTTAGTGAGAAATTTATTGAGAAATTTAAATGATGTGGGAAAGTATAAACTCTATAAGTATAAACTAGACAGACATAAGTCTGTCTAGTCTTAAAGATCACTCAAAAAGTTAAAAATAACTCACATGCAGTGCGTTAGCACTTCCAAAGGAATACCAGCTGGTCTGGACTTACACCTGAGGTCCCATAGGTGTTGACGTTCGTGCACACAGAATGTAGAAACTGTATATGGTAACATCGGTATTTAGCGCTGACCATAGGCGCTTAATTTCCCCAAGAGAGGAGTCAGCAACTGGTAAAAAAGGCTTGCAGAGATGGAGACAGGAAGAGAGTGTAGGTGCAATGTACAATCAAAAGGCTAGGTAGACACTGTGGATGAAACTTGATGTACTTGAATCGGAACAGCAAAACTGTACTTTAACGGTAATTTCTGAAACAAAGGTATGTCTGAACGTATACGGAAAAATCGGACATAAAGGCAAACTTGAAACTGAGGCTGAAATTGAGAACTTGAACTTGGAAACTCGAAAGTGTTCACTTGAAACTACGCCAAAAACTTGTCACTGCACTAAGATGTTTACTAAAGACTCATTGTTCAATACGTTTTTCTTTAAAGCGGAATGTTGCAATACACTAAACCAAACTGAAATTAGAACCGCGGTGGTTCAGGGGTAAGAACGTGCCTCTGAACCGAAGGGTACTGGGTTCGATCCCAGGGTACTACTCAAACTTTTTCAGTACAAACTGTAACATTAACATCAACCGAGGTTCTGGCATTGTAGTTGAGCAAGTTGAATGACTGCATGTTCCGCCCTTCGGAGGGAACGTAAAGCCGTCGGTCTTGTGTCCAAGAGATGTTGGGTACGTTAAATATCCCTACCTTCCTTGCAGAAAGGCAGGGGTTCGGCTAAATTTCCAGGATAGTGAGATGAAACTGCTCCCTGGTGTCGGTGATTGGCCATAGTCGCGATAATATGCCGACGTTAAAGAAACAAAACACATACAACACACACACAAACTGAAATTATTTGCAGCACTTGCACGATAATTACACTAGGCGTTTACTTTTCTTGCGGAAGTTACGTTTTACTTCATTTGTCCGATAGATAACTCTCCTCAACTAAAGTCGAAAGGTAGCGCAGCTCTTGTTTCCGTAGTGTCTGTCGGCAGACCGCCGCGATCCAGGCGTTGCACGCGCTTAAGTAGCTGGCTGGGTTTGTTCGGTGCTCGACACCTTTGCCTGCGATATTCTCCATATACCTCGATGTGTATTAGATAGATACAGAGATGCATGGGTTTCGCGCCAGTTTCCGCAGACACCAAGTCGGAGGTTCGTAGTACCAACGGTTATGCGACCAGTATCTGTCAAATATACTTTATTGCTGAATGATAGCGTTTGGTTTGTCGGCCTTCTCTTTTAAGTTGTCAACTTGTCCCATAAATTTCCGAGTTTATGACTCTCGGTATCTTTGTTAATATTTCCACCTCTAGTTTCTAATATTTGGGATCATGTTATTACGTCATTGTGGAGTAAATAATCATTTCTGCAACGATATTCTCATGCTTCTTGATTTCCAATTTACAAACATCTTAGTAGGAAATTGTAATAAATAACAATCTTTTTCCTTAAGGCAAATATTCCGTCTGTTGATATTTTAATTTAATGTATATAAAGGGAATGCAGTAAGGGCACTACAATAGTAAATGTCAATAGCGAATTTTCAATAAATCTTTTCAAAACCAAAACTTGAATTGCTCTTCAAAAATAAAGTCACTTTTTTTTTATTTAAGCTTCCTTTGAGGTTCTCGTTATGTCAGTAAAGGAGTTACGGTAATGAATAAAACATAACCGTTTAATAGTACGGCATATTTCTAAAAGTAATACTTGTAATTTAAACATATGTCGAAGATCCGACTCAGAGGTCCTAATACAAGCTCATTTGAAGAATTTATCTCTTTTTAGTGATACTTCTTAAAAAAAACACTAATGAGGAGATCCAGACTTTGGAATTTTGAAAATTTTCTTCAAATGAGCGCTATTTGGGACCCCTGGAACACAAATCCGAGGTCGGTTTCAGACTTTATATATATATATATATATATATATATATATATATATATATATATATATATATATATATATATATATATATATATGTTTATATATTTATGTGTCACACCGCTAACTCAAAAAAGAATGCGCCGATTTTGCAACTGGCTTGGATAAGTTCGTTAGCCAGGAAAATAGGACTAGTTTTTCCCGGAAAATTTTGCGTTTTCTTTCGGAAAATTTTTATATCTCCAGAAATAACTAAGTTAGGGCAACCATATTGGGTACGAGGGTTTATATCATAAAAAGAAAACTATGCACCAAAATTTGAATCTCTACGTTAAAATAAAACAAATTTATAAGCTTTTAAGTTTTTATTCTTAAAACGTCAAAAAAGTCGCGATTCTAAACGTCAAAATTGACATGTTCTAGATAGAGAACTTACATGAACGGATATACAGCGTAAATGTCGTAAAAGAAGTCAAAAAGCCTTAAGTTTCAGCTATAATCTTCGTTGTTCTTTATTTTATTAAATTATTTGCAGAAAATTAATTTAAAATAGACGCTTTATATGATGCTTTCGTAGCAGTTTCAGTTATTTATTTAATTTTAAGGAATCAGATTACGCTTATTATGTAGCGTTTTTTTTAATTGTGCAATGTGGAAGTTTTTTTATGGAGAAACGGTGTTGGTAAGTAGTTTCTCCTTTCTATGGACTTCTGCAAGGTGAGTTTTTTACAGTTTGCATTTGTAGCTCCGTTGTAGCATGTTTCCCTTGCACAGAACCTCAAATTGACTTTAGGTCTCTTAACTGTATTGTGCAGTTGAGATCACAGCATTTGTCCGATGGTTAATGCATAAAGGGGTTCCTCTAAGCATGTTTCTGAATTTTTTTTTTCAAAAAAACGAACAATACGCTAATCTGCTAATTTACCTATAAATGTTATTAATATTAAAAAAAAATGGAAACAACGCTCGTGCCTGGAATAAAGTTCTCTTCGTCATTTTAACTTTAAATGAAATTTCCTTCTCCCGTTTCGCATGCGTTCAACACATTGGGCACAGAAAATATAGGAATTAACTTTTATCATTTATAATTGAAGGAAAATACAATTTGTTCTAGATATGCAACAAAAAAATTCACACAAAATAGAATAATTTCTAGATTCTAAAACCTACTGTGACGCTACAATGAAACAACGTTAAATGAAACGAAAACCATTTCAGTTTAAGGGATGGAAAATATTTTTACAGTAAAATAAGCTTTCGTACTCTAAAAAACCACAAGATTATTATAAGGCGTAATACTAGTGCATAATGACAGTCCACGGCAACAGTACATGTCATATTCAACTGACAAATTATTTTGATAAATGTCAGATCTACTTTCAAAGTGACATGTAAGTAAGTATTTTGTTTTCTGACATTTGTAATACAAATGTAATGCTCTTCTTTCTACAATCATATTTATTTTTGGCCATCACAATTTTACTCATAGAGTTGGATACAATTTTTGTGACTTTTGAATTTTGAAAAGATTTATGTAAATGAGCGCGAAGTAGGCCCCATAGAACCCATATCCGGGTTAGTTTTTATCTGTTTTCATATATACAGGGTAACGCATTTCTAAGGTAAAGCTCAAAATATAGATTATTATACAAGATATGATAAAAATTTTTATATGTTAATTATATGATGTCTGGAGCTGCATCTTATAAAATTATTTTTACAATCACAGGTGGCCCATAAGTCGCTGCTGATGCATTTTTTTTCCTAATCGAACACGCCTTATAGTATTACAATTTTTGCATTTTCCATCGAAAGATGCATGTTTGTAAGAAAATAAATTCGGGACTCAGCAACTGCGTTATGGTAGCGATTTTTCATAAAATGTTTCTTTCGATAGCTTAATTTGCTATTAACCTGAGGGTTGTTGGCCAGGAAACCAGTTTTTGGGCACATTTTAGGTTTATTTTTGGAAGATTTTTGTATATTGTCAAACAATAAAGTTATTTTGATGAAATATTGTACATTGTTACTCCTATATAGGTTATACTGGTAACCAAATTTGATGCAAGCTTTCTTAAAAAAATATATATTTCCTATTAAACACATTTTTATGAAAATTCAGTACCATAACGCCCTTGCTGCGTCCAGAGATTTTTATTATATAAAATATTCAAATCTTGTGTTCTAGCTTCATTTGAGAAAAATACTTTGAATGCCCAAAACTCAATTTTCTAGTACGATAGAAAATTAAAATTAAAATTTAGTGAATCTAGGTACTGTTTAGTCCCTTTAAAAGAAACTGTTTAGTCTCTTTAAAAGAAACTTTCGTGTTTAGAAAAGGTGTGTATCTGCCAATCAAAATTTACTAATATTAACAATAAAAAATGTCTACTGAAATGATTACTTTATCTAACCTGTGTTATTTGCTGTGAGCTTCACTTTATATAAGAATACAATATGTTGAACACAATCCTGATTTCTTCTGCGATTCATTTTAATAATTTTTTAACACAGAAGTGAAAACAAACAAAAAGTTCCTACTCCTGAATTTATAAATGCCAAGAACTCAATTGATTATTCAAATAACTACCTACTTGAAAAATTAATCAACGAATATTAACGTTAATACTCGTATTCTTTAATTTCCAATATAAGAAACATATTATACAATCATCTACTATTTAACCTCAAAACAGAACTGTCAACCATTATAAATAAACAAAATACGTTATAATCCTTGGGTTTGCAATTTTAAAATTATAATATATAACTTGTTATATCTATTTCAACGACAATCACATACTGTTTAAGCTCAAAATGGAACTGTCGAACCATAATAAAATTTTTGGTGAAAATATGGGTTGTTTGGAAAGAATAGCAGTTAGAAAGACATTATGGAATAACAGAGATTTATGGTAAATAAAGGTGATGGTTGTTGTGTGTTAGAAGGTGCAAAATAGAAGAGCAAAAAGAATTTAAGTTTGGTACGTCAAAATCTGAAGTTTATTGAATTTGGTGTAGGACTGTGAGACTATTTAGGATTCAACCTTCTAAATTGTGTTATATAATACACCACAAGTCGCATAAGACTTATATATTATAATATATATTATAAACAACAACAATAAACAACAATTTACTTAATCTCCAAACAGAACTGTCAAATCATAATAAATATACAAAACACATTATGCCATCTGGTTTTTACTTCAAATAGCTGATATAAAACTTCCTTATTTTCGCCTCTCACTTCCAGATTAGCAGATTTTTGAACATTTTACAAATCCGCGTACCTGAATGTACCCGAAGGCGGACCTTAGGGTGGGATCGCCACAGTTTGGGTGTGAATGTTCGTTGCACATTAGGATGTTGTGGCGATTCCGCCTTACGTGTGTTATTTTGTTTGGTTATCGCAGCACTATGATGTATGTCTGTGGTTTACTCGTATGTATCATTCTACGCGTCGCAGGTGACTACTTTGTCTTTGTCTGGGATCATACTTCAACCACTGAAGTTGTTTTAATTCAGGTAATTTTATTTTAAAATTGTGAAAAACTCGAAATTTTGTAAACCAACTTAACATTCACAACAGAGGTGAATTTATTTCATTTCTAGCTATAAAGTCTTATTCCAGTTACTTTAATGCCTTGAAAATATAGCGTATCCAAGAATATTTATGCATATTCTTTGGGGAAAATATGTCCGTTATGGCTGATTTACGAACTCGTCTGCAACTGTAACTAAATGAAGACATGTGCCAAGTTTTATTGAAATAAGTTTAAGTATTTTTTGAGTTATCGCTCGGATACACACACACACACACACACACACACACACACACACATATATATATATATATATATATATATATATATATATATATATATATATATATATATATATATATATATATATATATATATATATATATATACAACATACTGTAAATTAACACCAACCGAAGTTGTGGCATTATGTTTGAACAAGTTAAAAGTCTGCACGTCACAATCTTCGAGGGGCGTTAAACCGTTCGCCACGTGTACCATACGATGTTGGGCACTTTACTTACACGAAGGAAGGGAAATAAAAAAGACATCGATCTAAATGTAGGAGTTGTTCAAACTGCATGCCCTGGACGTGTTGGCAGCATTCCAATCGTAAACGTTAGTCAACATCTGAGGTGTGACCAAGCAAATCGTAATCGTTAGTCTTCTTCTTAAGTCAGTTAATTCGCGTACTTTAGTTTTGTATAGCGTACTTTTCACATAGCCCTATAAGAACTATAGCGTAAAATCGGGTGATCGTGCTGACTATTCTAACGATCCTTGGCTCCCTATCCACCGATTTGGGAATATTAAGTTGTTGTACTGCTGGACCTTGATGTGGTAATGTGCTGGTGCTCTATCCTCATGGAACCAAATCACATTTGCTGGAACTTGTTGGTTTACTCGATCAGGATATAAGTTTGCCAAAATTATCACGACAGTATTTTGGAGCAGTGCTAAATAAATATCTCCTTTCAAATTGCCATAAATTAAAAAGGAACCAATGACATGGTTTCAAGCTATTTTTGCCCAAGGGTATTGGGTATGTTTGTCTCTTATCGATTTCTTTAAACCAGTAGCGCCAATTTTGGCGAGTAGCATGGCTGTGAAGCGTAAAACTGCACTCATCTGTAAACAAAACATGTTCTAGTTGGATAACATTGTTATCTAAAGTTTCCATCATTTGTTTCCAAAAAGATGTTTTGTATCAAAATCAAAATTCCATGAGCTCCTAAGTTTGTTTCAATTTATATGGATGCATTTGATTTTATTTTAATTTTCGAATAATCGATGAATGGCTAACATCCAATGTTGTACTGCTTGTCGACTCGAAGAATGTGTTTTTTCCTCAAACTTAAGCATTACATCAAATTTTGTATCAGTACTCAGTGCATTAGAAGACTCCAAAAAAAAAACAACAAAAAAAAAGAAAAAAACTGTTATGGTCTCTTACGCTGACATATTCCGGTTTTTAGTGAATTTTCATTAAAAATTCACCAATAGAGAGGTAGCGATAGTAAAAATTAGGGCCCCTAGAACCCATATCCAGGGTCTGTTTGAATTTATATATATATATATATATATATATATATATATATATATATATATATATATATATATATATATATATATATATATATATATATATATATATATATATATATATATAATTCAAACGGACCCTGGATATGGGTTCTTGGGGCCCTAATTCGTCATTTAAAAAAATCTTCCGAAATTTTCACCATCGCTACCTCTCTATTAGTGAATTTTCTTAATGAAAATTCACTAAAAACCAGAATATGTCAGCGTAAGAGAGCATAACAATTTTTGTTTGTTTTTGGAGTCTTCTAATGCACTGGTTCAAGGATCCGCATCTTCAAAAAGAACCGGAGCTGGTGATCCGACTCTTCGAAAAGATCCGAATTTCCCATCTCTACTTTTGACAGAATATATAACATACACCCGTGCGACGGAACTATCAGAAACCTCGCCTGTGCGCAGGACTACCGAGGCATCACGTCTCAAAAAAAAACTATTGCGCAAAGTCGGTACCCAAAGACATAATCTTTTTTTAAGAAAATTAATATAATCTTGGATATATATGTCAATCCGTATAATAGGTTCTCGCTCTTGATCACCTCTTTTGTTTTGGTCGATCTTATTGAATGCAGTATGTAACAAGTCACAGTCACGCGAGACAGAGATTCATTGGGATTCAAGAACCGGTTCAAGGATCCGGATCTTCAAAAAGATCCGGAGCCGGTGATCCGACTCTTCGAAAATATCCGAATTTCCTATCTCTACTCTTGACAGAATATAATATACACCCATGTGACTGCACTATCAAAAACATCGCCTGTGCGCAGGACTACCGAGGCATCACGCCTCAAAAAACGATTGCCCGAAAACCCAGATTTAGTTAATAAAAATTCGCTATTAGGAACAGCCTAATATTCTTGACAATCAATAACTGACTTAACTATTATCAAGAGAACTTTTGTCACACTTAGATACTTTCTTAAACGCAATAAACGGTAAGAGAACATTGTTAGATGTACGATGGGGTCGCCATCTCGGTGCAGAGCCAGGTAGTATGTTGTCACGACAGCTCCAACTAACACTAAATGTTATAAAATGGAGTCTGTGGAAATTTTGTAAATCGTCAGCCCTGGCCCATTTCACCCATAATATAGGGACAATGTATGTAAGGCTAGATGTATTCTCACCACAATTAGAACCGCAGACCGGTTTAGTTCTAATTAGAGCTCGTCAGTGCGATACAGTAATTATATGGTCCCTACATTAGGGAAGAAATGGGCCAGGGCTGAAAATGTATAAAATTGTTAGTTGAATGTACACCGACTCTATTTTATAAAATTTTGTGTTAGTTGCAGCTGTCGCGACAACCTACCACCTGCTTCCGCACCGAGATGGCGACCCTGTTGTACATCTCACAATGTTTTAGGAGGCTGGCTACCATAGCCGTATTACTTTATAGGCGTGTTCTCGCTGTAATTAGTATATCGCATTGACGAGCTCTAATTAGAGCGAAACCGGTCTGCGATTCTAATTATGATGAGAACATATCTAGCCTTACATACATTGTCCTTATATTAGATAATTTACAAAACTGTTAGTTGGTTGTACACAGTCTCTCTTTTATAACATTTTGTGTTAGTTGGAGCTGTTGTGACAACATATTACCTGGTTCCGCACCGAGATGGCGACCCTGTTGTACTTCTCACAATGTTCTAGGAGCCTCGTTACCACAGCCGTATTACTTTATAGTTGAATTCTCGCTGTAATTAGTATATCGCATTGGCGAGCTCTCGTTAGATCGAAACTGTTCTGCGTTATAATTATGAAGAGAATACATCTAGCCTTACAAACGGTAAGAGGTGAAGTGACGAACGTAAGGTAGTTTAAGGAAATGGGCCATCTCCAACATTGAGCACCTGTTGGTGACGGACTGAACCGCTGTTAGCATGCGGACTTCTCTAAGAAAGAGACGTGGCACTTCCTATTGTTGCTTGGTTTATATCGCTTTAAATGTTCTGCGTATAGACAAAGCTTCTTTTTTAAGGAATCCAGACATTATGCTGCAGTGTCATTGACTGGATCTTTTGCTTAGTATCGTCGGACTTGCCTTATTATTTACTTCACACTTGTCTGTAACAATCTTGTCTGCATTCCCCCAATGTATTGCGTCACTTGTACAATTTCTTTTCGAAGTGTTTCCAACCTGCTTATCAACCTTTTTTTTCACTGTGGCATTCCTTGATGTTTTGTGATTAGCTCCTTGATAAAAAATGTAAATGCCGAGAGGGTTGATTGCTGCAGTTGAAGCACATTGAATCAGCGTACGCAAGTGCCCAGATGTGTTGGCCTCTAGAAGGTGGGATGGCAGAATATTCCTGTTTAAAAATTTCAATATGATTGTCCGCTTTCTAGATGACCTTAGCCTAGGTAATGGTGGTCTACTAAGAGGTTTCGTTGTTTTATATTCCGTGCCTCAATTCTGTGGTCCATTTGTCGATAAGTTTATCATTTTGTTGCCTATCCTCGATGTGTTCTTCTTGCTCAGAATATCCCTGTTGCAGATCCATACCATCAAACGGCATCTCGTTATTTTCCGTAACCGATAGATTAGTTATTTCCCGTTCAACTTCTTCTTTGATGGGATTCAGTCTATGAAATAGGTTGATACTGATCCGCTACTCTTTCTCTTTGTTGAATCATCTCTATGTGTGGATAGATTCTCTCAAATTCAGTGTGAAGTTATTGCCTGTATCCAAATGCTGTTGTCCAAGTTGTGTTACTCTGTGGTAAGTGCGCATAACAGGTTTTGTTTATTATTTGGTTTCCTTCTTATCCATAGTCAATTTTTTGCGCCTTCTTGGTTATTATATTTGCGTGAGCACCGGCTGATTTTTTTCTGTAGCATCCTCACTGGATGAAGCTCCTGGTCTTACTTGGCTCTCCTGCTAGTGGTGTTGGGACGTAGTTTCTTGTATAACAGAGGCCAGCCTCATCAGCACGCTCTCACTGTCGTCCCGCATGCTGTCATCTCCAGCGGCGGCTCCAAACATTGCCCTCGCGAAACCCAGGTAACGGCATTTCTCTGATGCTTATATTTTGATGCATTTCCATGAGCATACCACAAATTTACGCTGGTGACGCAGGTTGCGATGGAGGAAGGACTTTAAAAAAGATATTTTAATTTCACTAACGGTTTTACTCTATCTGTAGATAAGACAGTGGTAACTTTTTTCACAAGACATAGAATTAAAGAGCTCAATGTGCCAATTCCATCCATTTCTCTTGCTGGGACTCACTTTCCATTGCGATCCTCTGTCAAATACTTAGGAATCACTCCTGACCAGAGACTGGGATGGAAAAATCATATAGATTCACTAAAAGATAGAGCAGAGAAAAGCTTAAATATTTTAAAATACACTACACGCAGAAATCATGGTGCAGACATGTCGACTGCAATGACATTTTATCGAGCATACACTAGGTCTATCTTAGATTATGGCTCTATATTTTATGGATCTGCTTCTAACACGCTATTAACAAAAATGGACAGAATCCAATATAAAGCTCTTAGAATCATAACAGGAGCAATCAAAACTTCTCCTGTACAATCTCTTTTAGTTTTAACAAACGAACAACCACTTTTTGTTAGATTTTTGTTATCCTGTAAATTTCTTATAAAAAAGCTTTAGCTCAGACTCTCAGGACACATTCATGAAAATTCAACAGCTAGCTGTGATCCATCTTACACACAACTATTAGAGAAACAAAACTTCACCAACATTATTTGATGCTTCTTCGGAGATCGAAAATTCTCAATGGTATGCGTAAGAAATACTTAATTTTAGATTTGATTTCTCTTATAATATACAACTGATAAAACCTTACATTATTATACCCATATTTACTAACATACCAGATATAAATACTTGTACATTAAAACAAGCGTTAAAACCATATAAAGAAGCGGTCAAAATTTATACTGATGGGTCAAAAATTCAAGATTCAGTAGGATGCGCAGTGTACATTAAACAATTAAATTATGTTGAGCTATGTAGTCTTCCAAAGTTCACTTCAATTTACACTGCTGAAGAGCCATACAAAAAGTGTTAGTACTAGCCTGTAACCAAAATATGAGTAGCTTTGTTGTTTTGACTGATTCCCTTTCACTGTTAAGAACTCTATCCAATCTTCAAAATGCTATACATCGGTCCAGGGTAATATGTGATATTGCTTATCAATTAGAGGTCTTGGAACAACAGCACAAAAGAGTTACTTTCATATGGGTAAAAGGGCACTCAAAGCTTGAGGGTAATGAAAAGGCCGACTATTTTGCTAAAAAAGCAACTAAAACAGGTTGTAAATATAACTTTTACAGTAACAGAGATCTACTTCCGCAAGTAAAACATGTGTGTAATATAAGATGGCAGGATCATTGGAATAAGTTGAAAAGTAGCTGTAACAAGCACTTCAGTAGTATCATCCCTAATCTAAGAAAACAGCCCATTTACAAAGAACTGTTGCTTCCTAGGTACTTGTCTACGACACTTAACAGAATTATCATAGGCCATGGTGCTTTTAAGTCTCATTTGTATAAAATAAAAGTTGAAGACAATCCATTTTGCTCATGCGACAATACCAGCCCAGCTGATTTAAATCATTTGATTTTTTCCTGTATTATGCATCATGAACAAAGAAAAATATTATTTTGTAATTTGATTGAATACAATGTTTAATTTCCACTTGATGTGACGTCACTTATGTATGAAGCTGTGTGTAATAAAAGTGTCATGGTAGCTTTAATGAGTTTTGTTAAAGACTCTAAGTTAGCTAGGTTTATATAGGTATTATTAAAAAAATGATATTCTGAAAATTGGACTGTTCCATAAATATTGTACCAGTGGCAAGATACTATGTAGTCTTAAGGGATACTAAATAAACTTAGCAGATTAATGTATAGTTAGAGAGATAAAAGTAAGTTCCTTTGTGTCTTTCCTTGTGTTAACATCTTTTGACCGCAGCTTCCCCAGTATGTTAAAAAGTCACCATGACAGGCTCCATTGGTGTGAAAAGTGTCCCAGTGTTTCTCTTGCAACAACTTGTAGCGTAGATGTGTGCATGCATATGTATGTGTGTGTATGTGCACATGAAGAGATAATGTGCATTTTCTGTCCTGCACATAGTGTTAAGTACTGGACGTATAAAGCTTATTGACGTGGGTGCGTATACATGAGTGTATATGCGCTCGCTTACGTGTGTGGGTGGATGTGTATGTAAGTTTTAATTTTAATATATTTTTTTAGTAAACAGCAAGTGTTTAGAAATATAAACGAAGATTAAAGAAAAAAGTTAAAGAGCTTGTTCGATTAACATTTTTAAGGCAGGTTTTTCCATAATGAAAAGCAAGGTCAGATGCATCCTTGTTCATTTTGAAGATTGACAGTGACTGAATAGCCAGTTCTCAAAGTCAAAACTCTAATCAAAAAAAAAAAAAAAATGGACAAGAAAGGAAACAGGTCAATAGGAGAGCGGACATCTGACAACCCTAGCTGTACCGTCTATGTAGTTACGAGTAGCGTTGAGCATACTGCTGGTAACAGTACACCCACCGGCCAGACTGTTTATTTTATTATTATTATTATTATTATTATTATTATTATTAAAAATTGAGCCATTTGTCTAATTGGCGATGAATTAACTCTGGCTGCTAGATTATAGAACGCTTTGTGTAATAACGAAAAGCAGAGTAATTAAAATTCGGAAGTAAGGCGGAGATGACGGCCAATGGCACACATTGTAAAATTCCATTTAAGAGGCTCCATCTTACAGATGAGTGTTTTATTTATAAAAACAAGAAGTTGCGAGAAAAGCCAGCAGCCGTAATAATTTGACTTGGTAGTTGGATTTCAGCGCCTGCAGAAACTCATATAGAGAACGTCCGGAGTTACCCGGAGATGTAAAAATCTTAGTCTCATCTCGGAGTATTAATTAATTTTTAATGTACTTCACATTTTCTTCTTCATGTCTAGTGACTTTTTTAACTTCCTCCTGTCTTGTCTGCAACTTATAAATTCCTAATGAGATTGTAAGACAGATTACTATGTCGTACATCTAGTTTCATCTCACTTAGCAGAAGACGTCATTTGTTTTTTTTTGTAAACAAAATGTCACAATACAAATAGAGTTTTTGTAAAATTAAAAGTTGTATGCACTGATACTTTTATTAGTAGAGAGTGTTTTACATCATATTTCAACATCATACTTTTTTCAGCTTATACACCCTGTATATACATACAGGGTTTCTCACGGTAGTCGTTCTTTAGAAGTTTTCGTGCCTAAAAGAAAACGTAGATATCTTAGAGGTCTTTGAATTCAAGGGTATTCAAAATTCCCTTCATTTTAAAATAATTTCAACGCCATACCATATCCAGTTATACCGGAAGTTTCCATTAACTTTCTTATTTTAAATAGAACACCCGGTAGAGTATTTAATTTTTGAACTTCTGAGACAATTTTATGATGAGGGTTTTATCAGGTTTCCCTTTACCTGTTTTCAACTGTTTCTTAGATATCTTGATTCTTTTGAAAATTTTGAAAGATGTACCCTTATTTTCAATACTGTGCCTTTTACCCATTTTGCAAATTATTTTACAAAATTATACACATATATATATATATATATATATATATATATATATATATATATATATATATATATATATATATATATATATATATATATATATATATATATATATATATATATATATATATATATATATATATATATATTGTGAGGGGTCAAATCGGGATAAGGTTATCTTTCCCTGATATGGGGAGGTTCCCACGGGATAACCTTATCAGTACGGTTTTTTACGGGATTAGCTCAGGCGCCAGCAGCGTGGGTTTAAAGGAAGACGCTGCGCTCCCTCAGGACTATATATCTGTCCTCGGTTGCTATTTACAGTTACACCGACCCGGGGTAAACTTCAGTGGAGACAGGGTTCACCTAAGTCCTCAGGCGAAGTCCCTCGGGACTCCTTAATTATGGCCTATGTATTAGAGATCAGGATGTTACGTATTACGTTGGGGTGGATTGGTTGGGAAGCTTTAAATGAAATACCGTGTAAAACAAATAATCTATTTACAAAAGTATTGGTGGGGAAATATTTACAAAATATATACAAAGAAATATTTACACAAGGGATTCTCCCGGTATACCCCACGTTTAAACTAACTTAATTGACAACAAATCAATTTATTAGAGACCAGAGGCAGAAACTGAAATATTCGCGAGTTATACGGACGGTATCACGAATAGGGGTAGTAAACTCGCGGCTTGTAAGCGGGCAGAAGCGTCCCAGGATCGCCAAAGCAAGGCAACGGACAGGTGGTCGGTTTAAGCAGGCATGAAATATGTGAAAAAGCCAACTCTAGGTGCAATATCAAGATCAGCTAACGGCTTGTTCTACTTTCTACTATCACTTAATTAATTTCGGACCCTCAAGCATGCGTTGCAGTCATACAGACTCTCTACGACCGGAGGAAGTGTCTCCCTAGGGAGATGGAAATTTCCCCTCGACAAAATAAAGGAAGTCCTCACTATCAAGTTAAAAGAAAACACAGCCTCCAGACGGTGCCTTCAGGACGGTCGGGATACCGGGTATCGCCAGACTGTTTCGATCGCCAGGAATGGTGGAGACCTACTGCAGCCCAAAATATCCCTGCTGTCGTCCAGATCCAGGAGTACGAGAGCTGCGCCACGGGAGACCGCTTTGGGATGATTTGACCGTGGCTAGACCGCCCCCCAGGTTCAAATCAACGTGCAGTCGGCCGCTTCGCTAGTGCTCTCGCGTTCTCGGGAAGACTCCAGCCCAGGAACGCGACCCTTTGCGCCTCCCGACGGAAACAAAGAAAGCTTTCCCCCCGAAGACTGAAAACGACAAAGTTTTCCCAATAATGTCGGTCGGACGGTCGGGACACCGGGTATCGCCAGACTGTTTCGATCGCCAGGAGTGGTGGAGACCTACTGCAGCCCGAAATATCCCTGCTGGCGTCCAGATCCAGCAGCACGAGAGCTGCGCCACGGGAGACCGCTTTGGGATGATTTGATCGTGGCTAGACCGCCCCCCGGGTTCAAATCAACGTGCAGTCGGCCGCTTTGCTAATGCTCTCGCGCTCTCGGGAAGACTACAGCACAGGAACGCGAGCCCTGGCTCCCCCAGGTCGCTCCGCGGATACAGACAGAAGCGAACGATGGACCTATTTATCCGAAGCTCCTTTGCGGCCGTCTCTCTGAAATAGAACCACTGACAAACACAACAAAATTCAATATCTTTTCCACACCTGGACTTTAACGTCTCCTCTGGCGAATGCCACCAAGCGCGCCCAGGCGTCCGTCGCCGTGGAAAACCCCTTTCATACAGGCCCTGCACCGTACAGCTACAGAGACAGCGACCCACCTAAACGAAGCGGAAATAAGCGACCTGCTGAAGACGGCGTTCTCCACTTGCCACAGCTGCTAACTCTACTAAGCTGGTGCACCTAACGAATCGCTGCGTACTCTCCCACGGCCGGCCTGAAATACACAATAAAACCCAACACCAAGAATCGAGACGCGGACGGTGGCTGCTCCCTCTCTGTGACCTGGCTCTGCGCTCGCTGAAAGAGAACTCAACTCCCACGGCCGGCCTGCTGAGTTCGCTACTGAAACACACAATAAAACCGAACACCAAGAATGAAGACGCGGACGGTGGCTGGTTACTCTCCGTGACGGCCCCTGCGACTGCGGGATAAGAACTAACTTGTCGAGCGCGTTACAATCGATCTCCTGGCTCTCGCACGGTTCTCAATCTATGCGCTACGAGGTGCGCGTAGGTATGCAGTGGACCAGCCCATCCGTCCCTGCTCTCCTCGCTTCGCATACCGCAGGACCCGCCTGGGCGACCTCAACCCGCTATACTCCTTACCCTTCCCCCGATCTCGCGACGTTTTCTTAAAATTATACTTTATTGAATGTTTTAATAACAAAAATAATTTAAATTAAATACCGATGGTACGGATCTATTTCCCCGTTAACTAATTAGATATCTAATGGCAATTACGTCACTTCGTGACATCATATATATATATATATATATATATATATATATATATATATATATATATATATATATATATATATATATATATATATGAAATTCGGTGGAAGTTATCTCTGACTACGTTTGAAACCAAAATATTAAGTAATTGGGACTTCAAAGATTCAGAAGTCTGTTCCCTTAGAAATACTCTGTACTTTTTTTACAAGCTTAGCTTTCGCAGTTACTGGACCGCTACATCAGGGCTATTATAATTAAAAAAAATATATCTACACACTTATCCCTAAGGCGGTTTTACCGAAAAACAATCCGAACCGTTCGTTTGTCGAGTGCTAACTGTACACCAAAGACGATATCTCAATTCGTTCTAAAGTTACCGTGGCTACAAACAGGCAGACATACAGACCGATAAGCAAAAAAAAGTTTGTTCCCAAATCATGTATTATATATGTTTTGATACTTTTTACGACGTTTAAGCAAAAAAAAATTGGAAATTTTTGTCGCCGATGCGATACTTCCACACGTGACTATGTGGAACTAATAATCTTGGGTTGTCTTCGGTAGACTAACAAACGGTTAGTGGTAGCTTGATTTATATCAAATTCCTAAATTCAACTTGCAGAAGGCTGAACCACATATAGTGTGGTCCAAAAGTAGTGGTACACAAAGTAGCGGTAAATTCTTGATATCAAAATATTACAATTTTGCCAAACTTGCCATAGTCAAAATCACAAAATTAAAAGACATACAGATGTTAAAGTGAGGAATTGAATTTCTTGATATCTAGCGAAGTATTTGACGTATTGTCCTGAAAATGCATCCAGGTAAGTTTTTCGTAATAAAAAATAGTTTGCAAATTGAATCATACTTCCACATAGCTGTGATAATCCATTCTCAAAAATTACAACTTAAAAGAACATAGACAGACGTCGTTGTGTACCAATTTTCAAGTCGTTTGATCAAAGGAAAATAAAGTTATTCGAAATTAATAATAAAATAATCCTCAACATCACTTCAGATTCTCTAATCCAATATCTAAAATCTTGGACAAAGACATATGACGTTATCTGTACTGCTATGCTATTTAAATAAATCGTAGATAAAAATCTAAACAATGAAAGTTATTGCAAAAGCTCAGATATTGTGAGATACGACAGGGACGTCACCTCGATGCAGGTAGTATGTTGTCACGACGACTCTAGTTTACACAAAATTTTATAGATAGAGCTAGTTTGCGTCCAAAAGCGCTAAATATTAGCATGCAAATTTATACTAATAAAAAAAATTATGATAGTGATTCAATTTGTTTAAAAGCAATCTAGAACGACGTTTCATTATGTATAAATATTAAGCTTCTCAGTCTTTACGTTCACGGTATTTAAAATTAAAAGCCATCTCTCTCTCCTAGTTTAATCTGACCACACGTAGCTATTCGTCACAGAGGAGCGTATACGCTCGCGCTCTGCGCATCGCATAACCTGGAAATCGACTCCGCTGGTGGTAATTGTCAGTACTAGTGTTGTAAATATTCGGATGATACGGATTCATATAAAATAATGTTCGGAATGATCATCCGATTACGTTTTCACATTAAGAAGGGTATATTATATTTACATTTAGCGTGGTATGGGATGGAATCGTAGATGCCTTATAAGTAATAATAATAACGTACACGTGGTGAATATTATTTTGTCCCTATATTAGGGTAGACATGGGCTAGGGCTGACGATTTATTAAATTGTTAGTTGGTTGTATACAGTCTCTTTTTCTTAACACTTTGTGTTATTTGGAGCTGCCGTGACAACATACTACTTGGTTCCGCAACTAGATGGCTACACGTTGCTTCCTGTCTACCACTCACTTAGTGTTGGAAGGCTGGCTACCATAGCCGTTTTATTTTATAGGTGTATTTTCGCTACAATTAGTAACCCGTACTGAAGAGCTCTAATAAGAGCGAAACCGGTCTACACTACACAAACAGTTTAGATAATTAAAATTGTTAAAAGCTGGAAACTCTTTAAAACACTTGGAAACGCCAAAAACTGTTTAAGACTGCAGTGAGAAATTAATTAAAAATAACATCTTAAAAACAATAGAACCAAACTCACCATGACAATGTGAGGTTATTGTGAAAGTCCATTCACGTGGTCGCCTTTCTTCATAAGATGGTGATATAAGAACTCTCACAATAACCTCACATTATCATGGTGAGTTTGGTTCTATTGTTTTTTAAGATGTTATTTTTAATTAATTGCTGACTGCGTCTTAAATTGTTATCTGGCTTTTAGAAGCCTTTTAAAGTTTTCATTTTTAACGATCTAAACATTTTGTGTAGTTATAAGTGTGCTGATAATTTTGTTTTTATTATCGCAGTCCTGATGTAGCGGTCAAGAAACTGCGAATGCTAGGCATGTTAAAACAAAAAGAGTATTTCTAAGTGAACAGCCTTGTGAATCTCTCAAGTCCAAATTACTCACCATTTTCTTATATATATATATATATATATATATATATATATATATATATATATATATATATATATATATATATATATATATATATATTGAAATATTAAAATTCACCTCGGTACTTATACAGTTTAGCTCTCCTTACAGGCCAGAAGCTTGCGCATAGAGCATTCGCAACAACGTTTATAGCTTGATCCAGTATCTATAACATTTTTTAGACCTACAAATACCATCCATACAAAAGTTGCTTTACGAGTTGAATAAAAATTATAATGTAGGTGGTTGAATGCTACAAATTCTGTTGGTGTTAAAAAAGTGTACCCCTCGACGTGTTTTAGGGCTTTTAGAAATTCTCAGAAGTCCTAGGGAAAACCTTGGTGCAACAATTTACAATAGGCGCTGGACACCCTATATAATTCTTTAACGTAAACTTTGGTTATTATTTTTTTCAGCGTTTATTAATTATTTCACTAAAAATTTCAATACTTAAACCCATTCTTATGGAAACACGCTACCATAACGCATCTGCTGCGTCTCGCCTTTTATTATTATCCACAAAGGTATAACCCGGGTCGCTTAATTACAACCTTAACATTTACCATGTGCAAACACAGTTTAATCTCAAATTGGAATTTTTTAATTTCCCCGAATAAACAGCCATAAGTAGATTCTATAATTATTATAAAGTAAGAGTATATAAACTGAGAAAGTGAGTCGATAGAAGTTGCCCTGGAGCTTCAGCAGCCGTACTGCTGAAATAGCCGTGTATATTAGTCTCCTAACACAAACAAATTGCATCTTATCTAGACTTTTAACTAGCGAGAAAATTTGTTTGAAATTTAGTTTTCTCAGAAATATGTTGTTTACTCCTATCTCGGTAATTAGTAGGCTGCCCCTGGGGCTGAGAGCCAGTCCTGCCTTGCCTGTCACAGATGGCGCTACCTTACTATTGGAAATTAAAATTAAACGAGGATCTTTACTAGACAAATATGTATAAGAAGGTTCTATGCGCTTGTTAATTACTCCGAATGTTAAGGGGGTGGGCGAAGACGGGGGGATGAAGGTTTGAAGGGTATGAGGGGGACATCTAGAAGCGGTATGTTACTGTCGAGAGATGGAGAACTCTTATTTTGTGGAAACTTGATTTAATGAACTGATCCAAGCGAGTCTTCTTCGGTTTTGACAACGTTCTATTTTATAAGCGAGAGGCAAATATGTAAACTTCTAAATTGTTTATTCAAGAAGACGGTTCCAATATTCATTTATGCCACAATTAGAGTCTGCATCAAGCTGGAGAAGTGGTAGGTGGGTAGTTTTAGGATACACCTCCAATTAAAGATAATTTAAGTGTATGTTAAATATATCCTGGTGTTTTTATTGAGGAAATGTGGTCTCTTTCTCTTGGTTAGACTTTAAGCGTTAAATACAGGGTGAAGCCACGTTCCAAATTTTTGGGGTATATTGTATGCGTAGAATAGCCAAAAAGTCTAGATGCAGTAGGTGTATTATGGTAGTGAATATATATATATATATATATATATATATATATATATATATATATATATATATATATATATATATATATATATATATATATATAACGGGTGGGTCATTTAGGATTTGAAATTTGAATCGGATATAAAAAAAACGAATGAATATTTTTTCAAAGTTATGAGTTTATTAGAGAGACTGAACCTTTCCATTTAGGAAAGGAAGACAACATCATTCAAATGACTGCCACGGCTAGCCTTATAATACCCCATTCGATCAGTCCAATTTTTCAGTTCAGTTTCGATTGTTTGGGCCTCTACTTCGTTAATGGCACCTTCGATTTCATGTTTCAAGTCATCAATCGTCTCTGGATGGTTAGCGTAGAACTTGTCCCTAACGGCTCCCCACAAAAAAAGCTCCAACGGAGTCAAATCGCAGCTTCGAGGTGGCCAATTGACATCAGCATTTCGGCTGATTATGCGACTTTCGAAAACAGTGCGCAAAAGATCGATTGTTACGTGGGCTCTGTGGTACGTTGCTCCTTCCTGTTGAAACCAAATGTCGTACTCTTTAATTTTGGGAAACAAAAAAATCTCTTAGCATGGCGCGGTAGCAATCGCCATTCACCGTAACGGCGTTTCCATGTTCATTTTCAAAGAAAAATGGCCCAATAATGCCACCAGACCAAAATTCGCACCAGACAGTCAATCCTTGTGGATGCATTGGTTTCTCCCCGATGACGTGTGGATTTTGTAAACCCCAGATATGGCAATTTTGCTTATTGACGTATCCTCCGAGGTGGAAATGAGCTTCATCTGAAAAGATGACTTTTCAGTAAAAATGCTCATCTTCGATCAAGCGGTCTTCGACCCATTGAGCAAACTGAAAACGCATTGGATGGCCATGCGGCTTCAGCTCTTGTACTAATTGAACTTTGTACGCATTCATACCGAGATCTTTATGCAACATTCTTCTCAAAGAAGTGCGTGGAATGTTCAATTCTTGAGAACGATGACGGGTTGATGTTGATGGTTGTTCGAGCACACTCTGAGCAACAGCAGCGATGTTTTCGGTTGAGCGCACTGGACGTGTACGTACGCGGGTTTTTATCCAACAACGATCCAGTTTCACGAACTCGCTTCACAAATGGATCCACGAACTGCGTTTCTGGCCCATCCTTTTTGTCAATTTTTTTCGTAAATTTCTTACAGTTTTAGTAGACATAAGTTTTTAAGCTTTCCCAACTTTGTTCAAGTGAAAAACGACCCATTTCATAAATGTCAAACATAAAACTAACTTTCTGTCACATCGAAAATGTCATCAAACCTTCCAACCCCAAAATAACCTATGGTGCCAATTCCAAACGTTAGATGGCCCACCCGCCTTATATATATATATATATATATATATATATATATATATATATATATATATATATATATATATATATATATATATATATATATATATATGAATATATTTATTCATACAAAATTCTAAATACATAATTCTATTTACAAATAGATAATTATTCTAAGAATAAGCACATCTTCTCAAGATTTTAGTTTACGACGAATAAAATAGAAATTTATTGCAGAAGCTTTCAGCTTATATGCATTTAATATACATCAAATTTATATTTTACATCCTTAACACGTTTTTTATTAGTGAATTTTCTTTAAAAAATTCACTAAAGAGGAGATCCCGAGTTTTGAGTTAAAAAAAATGTCTTCAAATGAGCGCTAATTAGGCCCCCCAAAACACACACACATATACGGGGTCAGTTCTAATTTTATATATATATATATATATATATATATATATATATATATATATATATATATATATATATATATATATATATATATATATATATATATATATATATATATATATATATATCACACACCGATAACTCAAAAACTAATGGGCTCATCTTGATCAAATTTGGTGAGTACCTTCCATTTGCAAGTGGCTTCAATAAGTTCATTATCCAGGAAAATATGCCCTGGTTTTCCCGGAAAATGTTGTGTTTTCTTTCTAAACAAAAATTATATCTCCGGAAGTAACAAAGTACGGGCAAGTAAATTTCGTACGCGTGTTGGTATTATAAAGGGTGAACCATGTACAAAAACTTAGATCTCTAAGTTTAAAGACAAAAAAGTTATGGGCAGTTAAAGAAAATAATTTTGGAGTTTTGCTCAAAACGTCAAAGTCGCAATTTGCAACGTCAAAATTGGCAATGTTTAGGCAAAGAACATGAAATAAATACGGATTGTGAAAAGAGAATGTTACAAGAAGAGTGTTCTGCGAACGCTTAAGTTTTAGCTTCAACCGTCATTTTCCTTCATTTTACAAAAATATTTACAGAAAATTTATTTCAAATAGAGCCTTTCTCTGATGCTTTGGCTGTCGGTTTTGGTAAAGTTTTGGTTTGCTTTCGCTGTAGGTTTGGTGAAGTTTATGGTTTAGCGGTCTATAATTTTTAGCTAATTTTCGCAGAACAAATTCGTTAATGCTTTTTTGTATTTTTTATCGAAATATGATGCATGTTTGTAAAAAACAATCTGGACGCAGAAGTGCGTTTTGGTAGCGAATTTTCATTAAATCCTTCAAATTTTAATAACTCAATTTGGTATTAACGTAAGGGTTCTCGGCTAGGAAACCAACATTTAAGTTTATTTTCGGAAAATTTGTGTACATTTTCAAACAATAAGTAATTTTGATAAAATATAAAACATTGTTTCTACTACATAGGCTATACCAGTAATCAGATTGATGCCTGCTCGCATGTGCTATTAAAAACATTTTAATGAAAATTCACTTCCATAACGCACTTGCTGCGACCGGACTTTTTTAGTGGTATACATTTCTCCTTTAACTAGTAACAACTTTTTAAATTTTACACCTGGGAGTATTTTTAAGCCATTTATTTATAGCCCTCTTGTAAAGTCCCACACAACTAATAATTTTGACCGAGTCGGGTAACAGGTGATATAGTTTTGGTCTATAGTAGCTATAACAATAGCGGCTCGTGCCTTAATGCATTGGGGTGCGCAAGAAAAAAAAGAAGGGATCCCCTCTTTTTTCCCCGAAAATGTATTATAAAAAAACGTAATAATTATTAACCACTTACCAAGTTTTCCTCTAGTTAGTTATAGGTTATAGTAGTTAAAAAGTCCTTTCTTTTAATAATTACTAACTGACTATATAATTTTAAATTTGTTGTTTGATATAAAGACATGACAATATGTGATCTTTGTCATTTTACACTTCACTTTTCAATTTTATTATATGTTCATTTACTCGTCCATTAATTTATATATTTATAAACGGCTAAGCCGATATAGGTTAGCATTATATAATTTCAAATATTTTGTTTGACATAAAAACATGACAATATGGGATCTTTGTCGTTTTATACTGCACGTATCTTTTCAATTTTACTATATATATATATATATATATATATATATATATATATATATATATATATATATATATATATATATATATATATATACTTTTTTAACTTGAATTTTTAGATTGAATGAATTTTATGAAAATACGCCAGAATGCCGTGCTTATTATAAATTTTGACTAAATAATTTAATATACTTCAAAATGTCTAAATGTGAGATGCTATTCACGAGGATCTAATCTATCGTAGTTATATTCCGTCTACTAACACTATATTTTAGACTGTATTTAATTATCGTTGTTTTAATTACGTTATATTTTGCTGTATACAAATCAATAATAACATTGCTTTAAGAAAGATAGTACGGTCCTGGCGATAAAACGAGCGGTTACGCCTGTGATTCGAGAACAGCATAACTGTATGCCGAGTCCCCTGGTCTGTTAAGCTGGAGCGATGTGGGCAAGATCAAACATTCTATTCTCACAACATCAAAGGGCCGTCCTACAAGATTCACTGCTGGGTCTTATTATGCTGTGCTGCAAGTGTGGAATTTTAAAGCGCACAACGGGCTTGCTTATTTGGTCGTTTTTGACGAAGATAGTCGATCATTTCGAATTGAAGTTTCCCATTTAGGTAGAGCGCCGAAGAATACACACCTACGCAGGACTGTGTATATGGATGTATATAGCGTCGGCAACCATTAACACACTATACTTCTTTTGATTCTGTATTAATGGCTGCCGACTCTGCGATCCTCGATATACTAATTTGCTTTGTGTAGAATGCAGGAGGTAAAAAAATAAAAATTTATTAAAATATAGCAAAGCAAAAATATTATTTTTCCCGGCAGGCGGCAGTGCTCGCGCACGGGCGGACTTGTTGCGGAGCCGCCCCTGATCTATAGTATTTTTTGCGTATGATTTTATGTATTTTGTCAACTTCATATATCCGTGTTCAATTTGCAGATAAGTGTGTTTGTTATCAAAAAACCACAACACAGACCTAGCATAGAGTTGTCGCAAATCTAGAAACCCCAAGTCATCAAAAAGTTGATCACCTGGATACAATCTATTTTTACCATACAAAACCTTGAAAATCCCTTCCTGATTAACACTTAACCTCCCCGAATACACAGCATCGACTCTGCCCCGGCTTAATATTTCATATATAAATTGACTTTGTATCAATGTAAAGTACAATGTTCGCAAACGACTCAGATTAAGAATTTTTTTAAGTGTTTGAATTTACTAATAAATGACCGCAACTGTTTAATGAGATGCTCCAAATGGTGGTTCCATCTAAGATGACTGCCGAGAATAATACCAAGGTATGTAACATCAGTTTCTTGTTTAATTTATTGACTAACAATTAGTAACTGTTTCTTGTAAAGCAAGATACTTGAAAGTGAGTATATATTTTTGATAAGATGTAAAGGGAAGGCATACTGTCTTATCCGGATTCAAGGTAAGTAGGTAGTCAAAGAACCAATTTATTATCGTTTTAAGATCTGTTTCAGCTTTATGTTTAAGTATTTCCCAGCTTTATGCGCTATAAAATATTACTGTACTGTCAGCATAACTGATTAGTTCACTCTGTGACTTTGCGTTAATAAATCGCTAATATAGATGGTAAATAATATCGGCCCCAAAACTGATTCTTCTGGGACCCCAGAGTTTATCATTCTCTCTTCACTGATTTCATCATCCAACCTGACACCCTGTCGTCAGTCAGTCAAACACGAGTCGATTAAGGTCACTACCTGCCCTCTTATCCCATATGCTTTTAACTTTTGAATAACTTTTGTATGATCTACAGTATCAATAGCGTTAGATAGATCGACAAAAATGCATAGAGACACTTTTTCATCTAGTGCTCTATACAGGTTACGAACCAAGCTCGCCGACGCATCCTATGCGATCTACCCTTTCGAAAACCAATACGAATATTTTCTTTTCGGTCGAGTCATGGAACCTAAATTCATTCCATGAGAATGTTCTTCTCAAGAGAGCAAATTATCACAGCTATGTGGAAGTTATGATTCAATAATTTGCAGCACTATTTTTTTAGAGAGCGGTGCCACGTAGCGATTTTAGACACGAGCACATCATTATTAGAAAATACTATGGAGTTTTGGGTTCAAAATGTCCTTACCGTCCCCCAACAACATGCTTTTGACTGCAACAGAACAATTTTATTTTTACCGTCCGATTCATTATTAAAAGTTTATATATTGTGCTAAGTTTCCAAATTCACAATTCACAAATATCGTCTGTGAGCTCTGAGTGTGTTCAACCCTAAGATCTCTCTGAGGCCTAGGGTTGAACACACTGAGACCTCACAGACGATCTTCGGCGAGATTTTGGGGAGTAGGCAGATTGAGGCCTCGTAATCGAGCTACAACAACCCAACCCACCTTTGTCCACCGCTCTAAGGAGTAGGCAGATTGAGACGCGGTTCAACCCGAGAACCAAGTATGGCTCATATATATATATATATATATATATATATATATATATATATATATATATATATATATATATATATATATATATATATATATATATATATATATATATATATCGGAAAAGTCTAGGGGTATTTTTACAAATGCACTTTTTTCTTGACATGATTTAAGAAGAAAACAAAAAATGTATGGTATATGTAAGTGTTTAATATTACATAAAATCAAATGTTTTATTCACAAAACCTGAAATATTATCAATATATATATATATATATATATATATATATATATATATATATATATATATATATATATATATATATATATATATATATATATCTATATACACATATATATATCTATATATCCCGAAACACACTATTTTAAGAATTTTTCAAAAACTTTCGGGCGTGTGAGAAAAAAGTTTAATACTAAGTATGACCTCCACGTTGAGTAATTACAGCTCTACATCTATTGCTCATAGACAAAATGAGATTGTCAAGGTCTCTTTGTGGTAATCGTGCCCACTCTGCTGTCCGAAGCTCCTGGAATGTAACCGCATTGTTAATGTTACCCATATGTAGAGTAATTATTCGTTTAAGCATATCCCAGACATGCTCGATCGGATTCAGGTCTGGGGATTGTGCTGGCCATGGTAAAACTTCAATTCCTGCGTTATCCAACCAGTTGGTTACGATGCGTGCGGTATGTGGACGGGCATTATCATGCATTAGGCGGAAGTTTTGACCAACAGAGCCTGCAAATGGATGCACGATAGGTTTAAGAATGATATCCAGATATAGCTGAGCTGTTAGGAAGCGATTTGAAAAAACGAGTTCAGTTCTGCCGCCAATAATTATTTCCCCCCATGCCATTATTGTACCACCTCTGTATGTGTACACTTACTGAATATGTCTTAAGCGTTCCGCATTTCCAGATCGTCTCCACACCCTTATTCGACGAGAATCCGGATGGAAACCAAACCTAGATTCGTCTGTGAATAAAACTGTAGCCCAGTCATCTGCAATCCAATTCATATAATTTTGACAATAGTCCTATCTTACAGCGCGATTGCCTCTGGAAATAGGTTGACATCTGAGTGGACGTTTACTAGAGAGGTTTGCTTCGTGAAGACGATTTCAGGTGCCGTAATTGTAGGCTGCCTTCTGACAGTTAAACATAAAAATCTATCCTGACCTGCCGCCGTAGAGCGTCCTCGTCCTGGATGTTGCTCGGCCGGACTGCCAGTTTCCCTTAAATGCCTCCATAAACGACTTATCACACTTTGAGAAACACCCATCCGCTCAGCTACTCGCTTGAATAAGGCCTACCGCTATATTCATTACGTCTAAAGCCAAATGTCGCCGTTCCATTGTAAAACACAATATTTTAAATGCAGCTACTAAACAAAAACTGAGGAATGACTGAATTCGAAACTAAATTCAACGGTACATATGAAAATTCTACTTTTACCAGACATCGGGTTTATCAATTTTGATATCATTTTAACTTTTTTGAATAATAGATGGTTTTATAGAGTGATTGATTAAATACATACACGGTGAGTGCAATTTGACCGATTCCAAAATCAATTTGTTTTCTTTTTTGTATTATTTAAAAATATCCCTAGACTTTTCCGATGTCTATATATATATATATATATATATATATATATATATATATATATATATATATATATATATATATATATATATATATATATATAAATTGAAACTGACCCCGGATATGTCTTCTAGGGGGCCTAATTAGCGCTCATTTGAAGACATTTTTTCAAAATCCAAAATTAGGGATCTCCTCATTAGTGAATTAAAATACTAAAAAGACAAATGTGATATTAAAAATATTTTTATGAAAATTCACTACCATAACGCATTGCTGCGTTCCGAATTTTTTAACATATGCTAATGATCACTGTTTTAGAAAAAACAACTTTTCTGTTTTCTCCTCTTATCACAACTATTCGAAATATCGAAAAAAAACCGCAGTGACATAAAAGTGAGAGAAGTTCGAGGCGTTTATCTGAAGAAATTTTTCGAAAATTCGAAAGTCATTACCTCTCCATAAGTGACATTTTCTCTATGAAAATTTGCTACAAATATAACTAATTAGTTAAGGTAACCATCGAAAAAAACTAACTAGGTAGGGATTTTATTTAAAACAGGACAAAACATACTGTTTGTAGTATAAACTAGAACAATACGTCAGATATTATTAATGTAGCATATTATATCGCGTCAGACCAACGTGAAACTTCCCAAGTAACTGGCAGTGGTTACTTGCAATCCAAACTGGACTGCCGGATAATAAATTCACATAGATCAAGTTTCTGATGAGCCAGTATTATAGTCTCTTTGCCAGATCTCCTGATATTAATATAGGTATATTGAGATACGTCTTGTGTCCGACTCTCGGCGATTATGAAATTCCTAGAGATGTCACAAAGGTTACTTGTGAGACTAGCAATCCAACCTACCCCATCTTACCTACTAATCAAAGGGGATTTGGAAATTGTATCGGGAGTGGACAACGGCTGACCAGATACCGTCTACAGGAGGATATAGATGGGACTTGAGCCACTTCTGCAGCAAAGGGTTGCAGGAGAGAAGTTTCAGGAATGGAATCTAGTCATTCAGAGTGGATCGTTTAAGTTTGCAAGTAGTGGAATTAACCTGGCCGGCGGATGCCATTTGTCTTGGTTTGACTTGACCTCCCCGCAGCTATTATTCTTGGAGTTGCGGTCACATCGCCAAACAATGCAGCCAACTTTAAACACGTATCAAGTGGTATTAGTTACCTGTAATTGTTGCCGACCCTTCGATATATTGACGGCTCGTTTCATTACATTATGCTACATTACAGTTCGAAGTTAGATGGGAAGGTTTGCGGTTTTGCTGTAATGGCCAAGTAAGTATGTACACAATGTGGACCCCGGTCAGAGAACAGACTGGACACTTGGACAACTGGCTCTGGGTGATTTGTGAAGTTGATTGTACTTGATATTCGATATATTTACATCCAGCGAATTAAATGCATCCTGAACTTAACGATGGATGGTCTGATTAGTTTAATAATGTTGCGAACTTGCTATAATTGAATATCGAACTAGTATACTGAAATATAATCATCAGACATAACATTTTAGGTTACTATTATTGAAGTAGGGCTACTTTTAATTTCACTAGTTTAACTAATTAATAACCCTTACTAATTTTTCATTAACAAATTAGTATAGAAAATTATCACGATCACAACCTTACGGCTTAATTTTTTTTAATGAGTGCAGGCAGCGTAGGACTCCATATTTTATTAAGATTAGTTATCAAGTTTTAGATAATTTTTATTTAAAAAAATTGTCTAGCAGGCTAATATACTGATTTAAAAAAAATGCGCAGGAAGAGTAGATCAATTTTGTGAAATTTATACGTAATGTATGTTTCATCAAATATAAAAAATGGTTACATTTTCAAACTAATATATTAAAAAACAACGTAGTTAATTAAGAATGAGTTGGTTCGCCGCGCTTTCTTATGCACCCGATAACTCTTTTAGGAGATCCTCTGTGGTCCAGTGGTGAGAACGTGTGCCTCTGCACTCAAGGATACTGAGTAAGATTTCCAGGGTTTCTCTTCCACTTTTACAATACATACTATAAAATTAACATCAACCGAGGTTCTGGCATTCTACTTGCGCAAGTTGATCGTCTGCATGTTCTACCCTACGGTCACGTGTCTCATGCGATGTGGGGCACGTTAAATATCCCTACCCTCCTTTTTTCTCCCTAAGGGCTCGTACTCGTCTTTGCCGCCCCGATAGCATCGCAGCCTTTGGCTGATTGTGCATCGCCTTTGTATTTTCTACTCCACCATTCCAAAATCACTGTGCCTTGAACTAGTCTGCACAGCAATTGTTAGGGTGAAGTTTTTAATTGCTCTGTCTCCGGACTAGGCGGAACTTAGAACATATGCCTTTGGTCCAGAGCTTTACACTCGCACAAAATGTGCTGGGCTGATTCCCCCCACTGGCCACAGAGTCTGCATGCCAGGTCTCCTCAAACCGCCCCATTTTATGCAGATGTTTCTTGATGGCCATGTGTCCCGTGAAGAGTCCTGTTATGTTTCTGAGCTGTCCTCTGGTAAGATTTAGCAGCCCCACAGCTCTCTTTGAACTGGGATCCTCAATTACTGACTTCTCATGTCTGAGCCCTGGATAGTCTGCCCAGCACACCTTGTGCTCGTTTCTCTCCCAGGACTTAATTGCTCCCCTGGCAGTGCTATTTGTCACGCCCTTCATTTCCTTTGACCCCCGAGTGACCCGGCATCCAGGTGACGGTGACCACATTCTGCCCAGCCAGGTCGCTCGTCTCGTCTCGGCATTCACTTACCAGCCTGGAACTCACCCGTGTGCTACTTAGGGCCTTAAGGACTGAGTGGCTGTCTGTGGCTATGAGGATCCGCTTGTTGGTGTAGCCACTCGTCTTGTTCTCCCGCACATAATACAGGATGGCGTACATTTCGACCTGAAAGACCATTGCAAGTGTTCCGAGGGAAATACTATGACTTACCCTCGGTCCTTCCGAATAAACAGCTACCCCCGTCCCACGCTCCTCGCTGGATCCGTCCGTGAAAAAGACGAGCGCGTCCCGTGGTAAGCCTGGCGTCTCCTCCCGTCATGCCTCGCGGTCGGGGATTTCCACTGTAAAATTGTTTTCCCTGCGGGCTCGCGAAGTCTGACCTCATTTCAAGCATGGGCTCCTTCAGGATCTCCTGAATTTTGCAGTGGCCCCTGCAGCCTGGGTTGATCTTCAGTCTACCATTACAGGCTAGTTTGTCCTAACCTGGCCTTCCCCATAATAAGTAAGTGTAGGGAGGGGGTGGGGGGTGGTGTGTGTGTGTGTGCAGATGCAGCAAAACCTCCATGCCGGCTGTTGGGGTTAAAGTCATGGCCCTTGTGATTCCCAGGCTTGTAAAGTTTTTGTTTGGCACTGGATTGTGTCACCTTAGGCACCCGGGCCAGCGCCGCGTATGTTAACGACGGTCTGACCACCCTTTTGCACAGCCAGTTGGCCATACTAGGTCTTAGTCTTCACGTTTTTCCACATAGCCGCCTAGTGACGGATAGGGTCATAACTGCGTTACGCAGTATATTTTGAACGTGACCCTTCCAGGTTAGCTTAGAGTCCATTACGCTCCCAAGATATTTTACCCCTGTGGATATTGGAATGTTTCTACCGTATATAGTGAGAGTTCTGTGGCACTCCCACTCCCTCTTCCTCGTAACCGGTATGAGGGTTGCTTTCTCGGGGCTCACACCCAGGCCTTGTCCAACCGTCCACCTTTCCACCACTTTCCGTGCTGTCTGCATGCACTCCCCTGTTGCTCGTACCTCACTCCTGAGAGAATCACTAGCAGACCGTCCAGGACTAGGCACCAGATCAGGGGAGACAAAACGCCCCCTGCGGACACCCCGCCGAGACCCCCGCCAGCAGAGTCCCTCCCGCGAATGAGGTGAACACCGCCCTGTCCCTGAGCATGGAACCGATCCACCTGCAGCAGATCTCATCTATTCCACGCTCTCTGACAGCTGCCAGTACCGATCCGAATAAGGTGTTGCTGAAGCCCCCCCCCCTATGCCTAGGAAGGCCTCCAGTGCTACCCACTGTTCTTCTGCATATTCTCCAGTTTAGCAACAGTTGGCGCAGTGCTGTTTCTGTTGAGACTCCTGCTGTGTATGCATATTGTCCACAGTGTAGGGGATATGCCTCCAGTACTCCGCCCTTAATGTGCTGGTCGAGGAGTTTTTCCATTGTTTTAGTAAGAAGGACATGAAACTTATTGGCCTCAGGGACTTTGCCTGGTCTGTTGGACGCCCAGGTTTAGGAATAAATACAACCCTCGCCAGTCTCCATGCCCTCGGAATGTACCCCAGAGCCAGGGTGCCCCTCATAATGAGGGTAAGCGCCGGAGCCAGTATGTCTATACCCCGTTAGATGATGATGGGCATTATGCCATCAGATCCCGGGGATTTTAATGACTGGAAGCGGTTAATGGCCCATCTGATTTTGCTCCAAGTAACCACTTCTTTAGCGACTGTCCAGTCTACTCTAGATGCGTGCCTGTAGGGCGCCTTCATTTCTGAGTGTTCCTAGTCCGGAGGTGATTGGTTTATTAGGTTTCAGCAGGGGAAGTGCGTATGTAGTAAAACTTCCATAGTTTCCTCCCCTGAGCTTGTAAAGCCTCCCGTGGATGTTTTAAGGGATCTTGTGTAGTCGAGCACTCTCGGATGTGTTCTCCACTTCCTCGCAGTGCCTCCTCCACGACTCCCTCCTGGCGTCCCTCAGTCTTTTGTTATAGCTTGTTATGGCTACCTACCCTACCCTCCTTACAAAAAGGCAAAATTTCCAGGATAGTGAGATGAAACTTCTGCCTGATTTAGATGATTGTCCATAGTCGCGGAAATAGACCGACATTATAGAAAGAAAAAAGTCTGGACGCAGCAAGCGTGTTACGGTAGTGAAATTTTATTAAAAGGTTTTTAATAGCAAATATTTGTAACAGGCATAAAATTTGGTTACCAGTATAACCTATACAGTAGAAACAATGTGCCATGTTTGGTCAAAATAATTTTATTGTTTGAAAATGTACAACAACTTTCAATAGTAAACTTAAAATGCTCCCTTAAAAAAACTGGTTTCTTGGCCGACCAACCTTATAGATTAATATCAAATTGAGCTATTCAAATTTGAAGCATTTAATGAAAATTCGCTACCATAACGCACTTGTTGCGTCCCGAATATGTTTCCTTACGAACGTGCATTATGCTGGTTTTATGGGCAAATTCAGAGACGAAGATTTTCCATTCCAGATCATATCAGCTGATCTTTTGGGCCCATATCCTTGTTCAAAAAAAGGTAGTCGTTTCCTGTTGGTAGTTTGTGATTGGTTCACTAAATTTGTTTTGGTACACCCTATACTTAAAGCCACTGCCACCTTTATTGTTAAGTTTCTTGAAAATATTTTTTTTCTAATTTTTGGAGTACTACAAGTTTGCGTCATAGATAACGGTCTACAATTCCTCATGAGCACGTACAAGCTACAGAAAATAATGTACAAGGTTAGATACCACCCTAGAACTAATTTTTGTGAAAGGGTAAATCATATAATAACTGTTGTCGTTCGATTGTATATTAAGAATAATCATCATCAACACTTGGGATGATACTATATTCAAAATAGCGCAGATTATTCGACTCGCTAGACATGAGGTCACTGGCTATTCCCCTAGCTACCTTACGTTCACTAGGAATGTTCCCGTGGCTGGCTCCTATTATGGCCGCTTTGAGGAGAAAGCGCAAAACAGGGTGCGCATCTTTAGAATAGTTCTGGACCCTGATTTTGTGCAGAATCCGCCTCAAATTTATATTTAAGTGCAAGAAAATAATCAACAAATAATAAAATACAAACTTAAAAATACACTAAATAGAAAATTGTTCAATATGGCCACCGTTTTGTTCAATGCACTTTATACACCTTTTTAAAACATGCCTGACACCCTCTGGTGAGGGTGTTGTGTCTAGTTTAAATATATATATATATATATATATATATATATATATATATATATATATATATATATATATATATATATATATATATATATATATATATATATATTTACACATTTTAGCTGACCATGGAAATGGGTTCCAGAGGCCCTAATTCGTGCTCATTTGAAGAAATTTCCGAAAGTCTCACAATCGATACCACTCTATTAGTGAATTTTTTAAATAAAAGTTCACTAATAACCATCCCAAAAGTGTTAACGAACTGTCAGTACATTTCCTTAAAACGTTCTAATGTAACGGGTTCCTACATTTTATCGTTTTCAAGATAGCAATGCTGTCATCACAAATTTCGGATATTGATTAAATATAAATTGTGTAAGGTGATTTTCAAAATACTGACTATCATGTATTGTCAGTAATACTGATCGTATGAGGACCATTTAATAGATAAGTAACCTATGATAAACTAGATTACTATTCACACCAATATAGCCGTTATTTCTCGAAGCCCGCGGGAAGAAGGCAAGGCAAGTTCGATTTGTTTCAAGCGCACAGCCAGCTTTGTTTATCGTGATATACTCAGTTCTCTTCGTTTTACATCTATCTCCTTGCTGTTGATTGAGGTCGTACTTTATAATTACTTTAATTAAGAAAAAGCACTCGCTGTTGAAAATTTTGATGTACTTTACAAAGCACATATTTAAATTTTATTATACTTATATAATTTGTGTATAATTAAGATTCATTCGCTTCTGAAAGGCTCTAATTAAAATTAAAAATTTCAGTTTTGTTGTATTTCCGCTTTGGAAACTGCATTGTCCTGGACCGGAACTTTTCCACAATGCAACTGAATGTTTTTTTGTGCTTTCTGTATTTAGAGTTTCGGTTGACTTTATTTTGTTTTAGCTGCTCACGGAATGTTTTGCATTTTCATAAAATTTGTTGGATGAAACTGTTTGAATAAACAGTTTATATCGATTAAAAAAACTTATGTTGCAGCTGTAACACTGCAGAGCTGGGCAAGTTCAAATATTAAAAGTCAATAATCAAAATTTTTCTCTAATCATAACAAATAAACTAGCACTTGAAATACATTTACTTTTTGTGTAAATATTATGGCTAAAAAAGGTATACATGTTAGGCATTCTACGTTTCGTTTTTTTTTTGAGGAAATAAAAAGATAGTCCAGGAATGATGGTAAGAGTTGTATTTGTGATTCTCAGGGAGTAAATAAATAAATATATATATATATATATATATATATATATATATATATATATATATATATATATATATATATATATATTGATATATATATATATATATATATATATATATATATATATATATATATATATATATATATATATATATATTATTGCATTCATAGATGTTTTATATTAAAATACTTATAAAAAACAAAATAAATACCTGAAACTATGTAATCCATGTTGTTGTCACAGCTACATTGAGAGTCACGGGGTAAATTACAAATGTTATCCAACATAATCTGAAATTTCAAATAATTAGCGATATGCATTTGCCAGTGAAGGGATGATGACATTATTTAAAATTACCTGATACGCCATAGAAAATTTGTATTGCACCTATAACGGACAATAAAGTAAATAATGAACTGGATACATACAGAGTTAAAAGTAAAATTAACCCCAAGACAAAACGTTATAAACAGATATAAAACAAGTCAGTGAAAGAATAAGTTTAATGAACTGTTTTCGACAAAGTACAAACTCATGAACTTCAAGTGATTTGGTTGGTTCTAAGTTTGATAAAAATTTGTTAATCGGTATAGGGAGATAAGGAAATTAATATAGGAACCAGTGAATTAGTAAATAAGGAGAGAATTTGTTAATAATAAGGATAACTAAGGGTTGACATTTAATAAAAATTGTATAGGTTAGAAATATAAAGGTACAAACATATTTTGACTAACCTGACTTTAAATCCAGTTATTTAATTAATGAGATCAAAAACAAGTAGCTTTCCCTTGACTCATTTTGTAAAAATCTGTTATGTGATTGCACCCATCTGAAAACAGAAACATTAGTTGGTGAAAAGGCAATTTAAAACACCAACTAGCAGATTTAATTGGTGATATAAAACAAAAGAAAGGTATGATAATTTCCGGGAGGATGAAGAATGGGATTTCTAAAAAACCTAAACCAAGCAAGAGGCTAGCAGCGTGCAGATTAGTAAAAAACGTTTAAAAAGTTAGAAAAACGCCAGAACAAAAGTAAAAGTGCAACGGAAGCGTGATATTCACCAATATATAACTGTTGAAGGACTTCCAGCAAGGCTTGTACGTAAAGCGGGAAAACAGCCAATAGTGGAAAATACCAATACACGCCGCAGTTGGAAATCCAGGTATTTCATCAAATAATAATAAAATAGCAGTATAATACCAGTCGATGAGCAACCATTATTAGTATCTCAATATGTCAAATTGGAATGGTAATGGCATTATGAACAACTTTTGCCAAATTCTAGTAATAAAATCCGAGTTCACATAAGAAGAACAAAAAGATACCAAAAGAGGGCGCTACGCGGAAGTTTCAAGTAAGCTTATAAAATTTATAACAACCATTTTAAAATCAGATCTCCTTGGTTACCAAAGCGAGGTTCTCATTGTAACAGATATCACATGTTAAAAATAATTGGATTTGTCAGACATAACAGAGTCAATTTTAAACATCACATTTAAATAATAGTAAATAAATTTGTAATTGTCATAAAAAACTGCCAGATTTAATTAATAATAAATATGATCCAAATAAGGCCAATACTTATAAAAGAAATACATTTTACAGATAAGTTCATTAGTAGTCAATAATTCAAAATAAATGTTTTAAAGCTTTTCCAGTAAATTTTTCTCTAATAATCACTGTCATCTCCCATTGACTAAGAAAGCATAAAGTAAAATAAAATAGGTTCAATAACAGCACCATAGATGCTGCCAGTGTAAGAGATTTCATCTATAGGAATCCAACAATGAAATATTCTCTGTAGAGAAGGAGAGACTCAAAAGTAGCCGTGGTAAATAAGTCAAAAAGGAACAGGTAAATATTTATTTTATCGGAAAATATTGGATTATATACGTATATTTGAAATTTATACATCAAATAATATCACAAAAGAAATATTAGTTTTGTTGTAAAGATATATGTAGCGAGTGGCCTAAAATAAATAGACATTGTTGGTAAATTAATATTACATTCATTTTGAATAAAACAAAAGGCGCCCAACTTAAATAAATACAAAACAGTCACTGATTTACAAACTGAATACTAAAAATAAACATTTATTTAACAAACACATTTTTTCACTATAAAATACATAATTGCAATATTTAAAAACACCTTCGTTTACAACAATCAGCGCCCAAAACCTGGGACAAATATATACAAATACACAAAAACAATATATATATATATATATATATATATATATATATATATATATATATATATATATATATATATATATATATATATATATATATATATATATATATATATATATATATATATATATATATATATATATATATATACCCTGCTTAAATAGAAATATAATATAATGATTTTTCACGCCCGAGGAGGTACCACCCCTTACATCAAGGGGCCGGTGAAGTCCCAACGGACGTTTTCAGTTCTGTTGTATGAGTCGGTTTCCCTTATAAGCAAAAATGATTATGGCTCCTCCTTGTATAAGATATTCCGGAGGTAAGATACCCCTCCATTCGGATCTCCGGGAGAGGGGTGTACAGGGGGAGCCAACATCAAGATTTAACATATCCTATTCGAATATATGTGGCCTAAATTCTAACCTGAACTCCGTCCACCATTTCCTCCAGGCTAACAGGCCCCAACAGTAGATAGTGCGCCACCTGGGCTCATCCCCTCCACTTTTTACTGCGCATGCGCGAGTCATCATGCGCATGCGCTGACCTGCGCAGACCTGTGACAGTTGACAGCTGACCTGTCAGATTTGACAGGTGTCAAATGTCACTGACCTGACAGCTGTCAGCTGTCAGCTGTCAGCTAACCTGACAGCTGTCAACGTCAGCTGTCACCTGACCTGACATGTGTCAACGTCAAATGTCACCTGACCTGTCAGATGACGTCACAAGCATTCCAAGATGGCTGACCTGTCATAGACAGTTGCAACCCGGGTTCTCTCTATGGAACTAACCTGAGATGACGTCACAAGCATTCCAAGATGGCTGACCTGTCATAGACAGTTGCAACCCGGGTTCTCTCTATGGAACTAACCTGAGATGACGTCACAAGCGTTCCAAGATGTCTGACCTGTGTCCATAGATAGCCACAAGTCAGGTTAGGTATTAACTGTCTTGTGATGACGTAAGATGTTCCGTCTGACCTGTGTGTCCATAGATATCTACAAGTCAGGTCTCCATGTGTGTATTTGAAGAATACCATCTGTCTGATTGTTTATTAAGGTTATGTATGTATGTGTTTATTAAGGTTAGGTGTTCGTATACAGACTGATTACCAAGCCATTTTGATTGTTTATTAAGGTTATGTTTGTATTTGTTGATTAAGGTTATGTTCGCACACACACACACACACACTACTGTCTGTATTTGTTTATTAAGGTTATGTTCACACACGTGTTGATTACCAGTCATATGATTGTTTGTTAAGGTTATGTATTTGTTATTTGAATGCAAACAGAGATAATACAAGAGTGTACTTACATACAACAAGAGACGTCAGCCTTCTTTCACAGCTTAATACACACACTACTGAACAGGTGTCTTCTGTGTTGAGGATACAGACAGACAACTGATTGCCATTGTTAAAGCTTGTATATGTTGTTTGAAAGGATATAACACACGTCATGACAGTTCAAAGTCTTTTTGCTTAAACTGACAGATGCATGTGTAATAACACAGCTGTTTAACAACAGCTAGAGTGAGTAACACTGGTAACACACAGCAAAAACAACACAGACAACTGATTGGCATTGTTGGAGCTTGTACACGTTGTTTTGAAAGGATACAACACACGTCATGACAGTTCGATGTCTTTGCCTAAACTGACAGATGCATGTGTAATAACACAGCTGTTTAACAACAGATAGAGTGAGTAACACTGGTAACACACAACAAAAACAGACAGACAGACCATTGATTGTCAACAAGTATCATATAGAATCTTGTTGAAGCTTGTACACGTTGTTTGAAAGGATATAACACACACACACACTCGCATAGGTCATGCCAACACGAAGGCTTTGCTTAGACTGACAGACAGATGTATGTAATAACACACCGACAGACATACGACTATTTAACAACAGCTAGAGCGAGAGTTGAACAGTATAACGCTGGTTAACGTGGAGAGCAGTCATGTTCAAGCTACTCTTGAGTATCTGTGTTCTTTGTCTAAGTGCCTCCTGTGGAGAGGATGTAAGTGAAACAGACAGACAACTGGCCAACGATTATCTCATCAAATATGGTTATTTAAGCAGTAATATCACTAACAATGACCAGCTAATGATGTTAGAGAAGACAGAAGCTTTCACAGAGGCTTTAAACATGTTTCAAACGTTTTTCAGTTTACCCGAAAGTAACAATTTGACTAGTAGAGACATTGAACTGATGAAACGTAAACGATGTGGTGATGAAGATTTTTCACAGAGTTCATTATTAACAGTAAAACCTATATGGAAAAAGAAAACTTTGAAATGGTACATACATTATTCAGATCCTACAGTACTATTGCTAACACAAAAAGCATTCAAACAATGGGAACAACATATTAATTTGAATTTAGTGAGAACAAACAACTATGCGGAAGCCGACATACTTATAAGTTTTTGTGATGACCAACATTTTTACTTGAGAGGTGGGAAACCGTGTACATACCCAATTGGCGGTGATGTTTTAGGACACGCTTATTTTCCAAATGTTGCCAATACACCCATAGAGATCCACATAAGCAATAATCTCACGTGGAACCTTCAACTACACGCATCAAATGGCTCATCATACTATATGGTTATTCTACACGAACTGGGACACGGTTTAGGACTCAAACACTCCAACAATAAAAACTCTCTTATGTATCCACATGCTGGGGCCGGTATATCTGACGAAGATATTCAACGAATGCAGGAACTGTATGGGCAACGCTCTACAACAGCAATAACAACAACATCAACAACAACAACAACAACACAGCCTACATCAACCAAGACATCAAAGACTACAACAAAGACTACAACAAAGACTACAACGAAACCTTCGATAAAACCAAAGGCTGTCGCTGTAAAACTTGAAACCAAAAACACTATGGACTTGTGTAATTATATAGACAAGATCAAACCGTTAGTCATTATAAACCACAACATGTATCTGTTTTATAAGAAATGGGTGTGGGTTGTCCCTTTGAACAATATGAAGGGGCCCTATCCGGAGGCAAAACTTGTGACAGATTGGTTGCCACATTTGAAAAATTTAAAAGAAATTAAACATATATATCAGAGACCTGGTGGTGAAGTGGTTATGTTTACAAATGACGAAACATTAAGCATTGTTGCGTTTCCTAGCATACAAGCTACATTTGTAGCCCCCTTCAATAATCTCACATATCTGAATACTTTGAGGTTTGACCGGATAAATGCAATGGTAAACACATATACAGGAAAAACCATTATATTTCATTCGGACAACATGTATGAAATCATCGGTGAGAAGGGAGCTAATTTCTATAGACTAGAAGCAGGTTATATAGACAAATTTTCTCCAGAATTTCCAGCTAACATTGATGGTGCATTCCGGTACACCAATGGACGGATATACATATTTCGTAAAAATAAATATTACGAATTTGATGAGTTTACCAATCAGGTCGTTACAATAGGCCGTAAAGATTTATCTATGTTTGGTATTCAATGCCCTACCCGCAGTCTATATGAGCAACTCAGTCTGCTATTACAAAAGATTCTCAGCTATACAAAGGATAACACTGACCACCAACAACCAGCAAATATTTTTAACTTGTACAAAATATGTGTTTAACAGATCAAACAGCAGACACTTAGCTTAACATATTAATGTATGAAAATAAAAATATTTACCAGCATGTGTATGTGTTTTTATTCCTTCTCAACAAGACCACTGTTCTGTTTAAGACTGTCTAGAGCACACTGAACAGCAGTTCAATATATGAGTTAAATAACACTGTTGTAGGGGCCCCCTTGATGAGCAAACGGTATTCGTGTTTGGACTTGTCTAGAATACAGTCGTTAAAAGTATGACATCATCCACACACCTGTTCTGTTGTAATTTCCGTTGAATGACATCACCCCATTATTCGTGTTTGAACTTGTCTGTGTATCTGTTTAATATACGCAAGAGAGAGGCCCTCTTAAAGGTAAACAACCTGTCAGTTAATGACCTTGGCGAATGTTATCTTGTGTTATATCTGTTCAATCACCCCATTATTCGTGTTTGAGCTTATCTAGTACAAACCGAGAGGATGACATCATCCATGTATTTTAGCCTAATATATAAATAAGTGAGTAAGTTCGGTTATATTATTAGTTGTTGTACCATGTCGTTTAACAGTGTCTTATGGTATGGACACAAAAATAGATTGTTTGAAGAAGACTGTGAATTTGAATTAAAACAGTTGGTGTTAAAGATACAAGAAGAAGCCTTTATCGACGAACGCGATTCTGAAGGAGAAAATTATGAAGCCGGACATATAGTCGAGTTGTGTGACATATATTTAAGTGAGTTCTGCTCTACACAATTTTTTGCTTTGGCACTCATTCGATACTGTACAGGAGCTCAGTTAAGTGAACCGTTTTTCAAGTATTTACCCGAAGAAGCAAAACATCAATACATACGTTATTACGATAAACAAACCGTCCACACAGAGGCTATTTAGTTTATACAACAGCCCGTGGTATACAGATGAAACAAGAATGAATAGTGAGAACGACACCACAAAAGTTAGACTGTTAGTGTTACAGATACAAAAACAAGCTTATCGAGACGGGCGTAAGTCCGAAGCCGAAGAATATGAAAGTAGACATATGGTAGAGTTGTGTGACTTATATTTAAGTGGATTTTGTTCAACACAATATTTTGCTGTGGCACTCATTCAACACCAACCGGGGGCCCTGTTAAGTGAACCATTTTTTAAATATTTACCTAAAGAAGCAAAAAATCAATACAAATATTATTATGATGCTGATGAGGTCACACTCGAAACAACGAACATTGAAATTGAACCGCCCAGCGAGGAAGAACTCAAACAAGAAACACTCGAAACGATGAGAGAGGGGTTTAATAAAGAATTTGAGTTTTCAAGCTGTGATGACATCCACAAGGTTGCAGACCATCTAAACGATATATTAAAGCACAGTTCTAATTTAAATGATGATGCTGAACTTACTACATCCATTAATTTTCTAACACGAAAACTTCACCGTACAGACGCCACAGACATGTTATATACAATTTGTAACGAATATTTCGACAGTCTTCCAACCAATGCTGATTGGGATAGATATGAGAACAAAGATTGTGTTGCTGTAGACAAGTTTGTTAAAGTCTGGCAGAAATATCTGGATGATCATGCAGTGTAGCACGAAATATGTTAAAGTATTTAGTGATCGCAATAGATTTGTAAAATTTACCAGGAAACCACTCAGAACCATTCAACAGACGTTTGTGGTGGGGGAACAACAAAACCTACTTAACATGTTCAGCAAGCTTCAGTCTAAACTTAAACGAGTTTGTGTAAACATGTCTTGCGATTGTATTAACATGAATATGTCGGTGTCTGAGAGTGATAACAACGATAACGATTATGCCGTTGATGAAAACGATGGCCCCGATTTCACAGAACACCGAACACGACGAGTCTTATTTAACAAGTATCAAGCTGACGACAGGCTATTGATGGAAACCACTTTTAGTGTTCGACGATCCTTGAAATTGATTACAGGCATCAGTGCAAGAAACGACTTTACAAATGTTGTGAAATTTGTCAATCCGTTGGCTCTGAATGAAGAAAACCAATATTTGGCATTGGAAGAATGGGATTTTTACGATTTCCTAGACAACATACGTGAGCTGTATAGGAAATATCTTAAAGGTGAAGACGAGCCAAATAGCTTTATAGTGCATCATCTTAATTACTGCCGCATAACCTATTCAAAGGTGCTAAGTGAAAAAGCCTTGTGTATCGATAACGGTTTCACATCTATGCATCTATTCTTAAACGAAGAGTGTGTAGAACAGCTGCTGAGACTTGAGGTGTTGGTTAAAGCAAGACTGAACTATCTGAAAGAATCTCAATTTACCTGGACTTACACGTGTTTTATGGAAAACATAGTGGAAATATTAAACGATCTGAGTAGATGGGATGCCAGTGTACCGCAAATCATACAAACTATAAAAACGTTACTCAACACTGTAACACCAGCATTTAAATATTACATGTTGGAGTGTTTGCACTACGCTCAAGAACAAGTATTGACAGACATCCACAACATTCGCCATGGTTCTTTTTAAATCAAGTTTCATCGTTCTATCAGCACTGTGTCAGAATGTGTTGTATATTCATAAGCCACCCAACGTAACAGAAGTACGAATTTGTTTCGACATCGATGACTGCATGATATGGTCAGCTCTTACAACAACAACATATCTACACAACGACGACCTAACCCCACTTGCAACATACAACATGTCAGCCAAAAGCCTGTCATCTGATGTGATACGTTACAAAGTTATGTTTCTGTTTGATAATGGTAGTCGGGGCGAGTCACCTGATTGGACCACTCTTGTGTTGACTAACACCCGGCTGTTCACTTCAAAGTATATTTTTGTGTTTATATCAACTGGCTTTCTTACATGTCTTACCATATTCATGTTGATGTATTTTTGTTTCAAATATAGCACTTATCTGCACATGTATCGCAAACTTGTTTGCTAATACAAATATATAAAATAAACACTTGTGTTTTATTTACTAGTTTTAAGGTTTGCTAAGGGGTGTTACTAGAAAAACATATATATAATTTACAACTTTTTATTTCGGTAACAAGTTTACAACATACGAAAATAATAGCATACAATTATTGATGCTGCATATACAGCTTCTAGTGTATCCTGGTGAGTGATGCATGCACTTAGGAATGTCTGGCACCAACGCAGGACAATCAGTGTTTGTTTCTAAATTGATCACGTCCACACGGTAGCCACAAGTGAGCAGCATCTGTGTCAGAAATCTCTGTTTATTCTCGCCTTTTACATAGATTCTGTCCACCTGTTGTTCGACGATGTGTTTCATCAGGATATTTGGTAATTCTTCTAAATAAACACTACCATAATTATAGTCGATACAGTGGTGACGGGCCTGCAGAAACTTGACTTGTTTGATTACATCAGCAGATAGAAAACGCATTGGTTGTGGTGGCTTAAACACATACTGTACAGTTTGATAACCATTATAAATTACTAGTTCTTTGGGTGTGAAGTCGGGGAGACAGAAACCCTGAGTGTCGACAACAACGAACCTCATCTTGATACTGCCCCAATTCACTATACTTCCGCATCAGCTTATATACACCTCTAGGTTGAGCAGTTGGGGGGGGGGGAACAGCGTTGTATGCCATACTCAGATGATAGAACGAACAACGTTAGAGAGTGGGGAGTATTCGATGATGCAATCATGTATAATTATGCAGAAACATTTAGTGTTATTGGGAAAGTTCTGGTTACTTTCCATTTCCAATTTGATATCGACAGTAGACGGTTTGATGGAATCCGTATACTTTGAACAATCAAACACAAACATGGGATATTTAGCGAAAGCTTTGTAATCCAACGTAGGCTGCGGTTCTCTACCGAGATATGCTCGTTGAAATTCAATCATGTTTTTATATGCTTCCAGATAATTTGCTTGCCCAAAGTTCAGATTCATACCCTCGGTCGGTATTTGTTTTGAATTCAGATGTAGTCTTATATCTCGAACGTCCACATGATCAAACTGATTAATATCTTTTCCTGGGTTGTGGTGGCGATCCGTTTGAAAGACTACGATAACGAAGCGAGGTCGTTCGGTGTTTGATGAGGTCTTTACAGACCACAAGTCTTTGATTGAATTACTTACATTCGGTAATTCGTACATCTCCCATTTTCTAAACGGTATAAGAATCTTTTTATCTTGAGCGATCGATTGCAACAGCTGCTGTTGTATCACATCGCTGGGGTGTATGTGTTTGACTTGCAAAGCCATATGTTCAATATTAAACTTTATAGCTTTGTCAGCGCCTGCTACACTGCTCAGAATATAGCAATTTCTATCGTTCTGACCGCGTGTTAAGCGTACCAACAAACGACTGAAAAGTACTTTTCTGTAATCTTTGAAAATATTACACAGATAGCTGAGCGGTAGGCAATAGCAAAATCTGTTGTTTTTCACCATGGTGTTCCTTTCGTTCGGATGCCAGCCGGCAGGAATGAGAGCTCGTGCTTCATCGCTGTTGGCTTGTAATAATGTTCGTACTGCTGTAACGATGCCTGGGTTTCTAACATGTTCGATAATCTGATTACACATCTCAACAGCCACAGAGGAGAACAAATGAGCTGCAGCATTCGCTGTTACCGACACATCACCAGTTGTACCTGTTGTCTCAGTGGAACCGCTGATCAGGAGAGCTGCCGAAGACCAATCGTAAAACACATCTTGTTGATTGATGGCAAACTCACATGTGTCGTTGTAATCAAACGATCTGGTTTGCGGGGCGTACGTGTGTACTTCTTCTCCCTTGATGGATTCGTCGTGAACGGGGTCTGCGAAGATATGTAGTTTGTTTGACATCGTAACCCAATGATTGTAGAAACTGTACGTTCTCTTCGGATAGAACCGTCTGTGATGTAGACAACAACGATACTGACCGATGTTGCTCGTCGGCACCTGTATTTATAACTAACATACCACCGGTGTCTTGTTCAGCTGTAATATAACGATGATCTCTTCACCTTGAAAGTTCACAGGCACTGCATTCTGATCGATGATGTTTACATTTATATGGGCGATGATACGTGTGTTGACGGGTAGAAACAGTTTACTGTGGGGGTTGATGTCAATTGCGTAGCCAGGATCAACCATCGGAGCAAACTCGTATAGTGTGTGTGAGGGTTTGCCTTCGTGGTAAGACCCGCTTACTATGTTACACTCCAAACGGATCGTTTTCACTTTAACAATCTCCACTGGTAAATCGGATGCATGCAACACATCCTTAATAAGAGATCTAGTTGAGGAAAAACCCAAGAGAGGAGCTATTGAGGCGTCCCTTGTCAAATCAATGTCATACTTGCACTGTATCTCACACTTCAAACTGAACAGTTTACTTGCATCGTCAACAGAGGCACCCTCTGGAAATTTATTCAACTTGAGATAGATACGGGCCATTTCATTTTGGATACACCGTTCCATATCGCTAATTTCATATGCTCCATTGGGAATTATTATTTCTTGTATAACACCAGCTTTCTTAGGCTCTGCTTCGAGTGTAAAATTAAAATGCAACTTATTACAACCGGTCTCTATATTTGGTATGGTGTTGTATGTGTGAAAATTCGAGAGTGCCACCGAATGATCGAACCGGGGGTCCAACACTATCGGTGGAAATATATCCAATGACAGGGAGGACGTGGAGCCTTTCAACTCGAACGTTAGCGACATGACTGATACACACAGGTTATTGTTTGAGTCTTTTATTGTAAAAATTTTAAACACAAATGACCACAATTAATTGTGTTATATGTTTGATACACATCATGATTATACAGTATGGAATAGTCTTTAAGGTAACGTTGCAGCTCTACAGGAGGCTTCAAGTTTCCATACGAGTCAAAGTACTCGACGATGTCACCGCGTTTCCTCACAGCGACCCAATGACTGCCTGGCTCCTTGTGTGTTTGCAAATTCATGATGAACGATTCATTTTTACGTGGTCCATTGCGAGGTAGCTCGTCTCGCATGTATACACCTCTAAAATATGGGATTTTCATTTTACCAGCAAACTTGACAAGATCTACATTTGTTAGAGGTCTTGCTGGTAAAGGTATTACACGTTTTTTGTCTTGTGTAAATACAAACCGTAGCCGGTGCGTTGTTTCTTCATGTACAAACCATCACCAACACCACGCCCTCGTTTACCCACAGCAATGGCCTCCATTGTTTGATTGTGACGTTTTGCCTCTTCCAATTTCTGTTTCGCAGACTTGGCATCGTTCACAGCTTTAGCAATACCTGCAGCACCGCCACCCAGAGCTCCTAGTGCTGACAGCCCACCAAATATAAGAGGTAACAGCGGTAGGAAGCCACCGCTTTTAGGTATTGGAATAACTCTCGGTACCTTAACTTGCTTTCGACCACCTGCGTTTTTGATGACTTTTCTCGCTACATGCAGTAGATTTTTCACAGACGGCACCTCCTCTCCCACATTGATAGCACCGCGCATCAAAGCCAGTATGTTTTTAAACGGTACCTTACCACCGACTTTTCTCTTACTAGTTTTTCTGAGTTTGTTCACACCCATACCAAGTTTTCGTTTAACTTTCATTGTTTTTGCTACACTCCAAGCGGCCGCCTTCTCACCAAAACTTGCGTCCTTTGACTTGACTCGTTCCTTGGCTCGGTGCTCCAACACCTTGTCGGCACGATGCCTGTCACTCAACTGTTTGGATTGAGAGTAGGCGATGTCGTGCTCTCGACAAGCCTGATCTAGTGGGTTGATACCTTGATCGCCTCTGGCAAGACGTTCTTTAAGTTTAGTGCCTGGACCACAAAACTGATAGCCTGGTATGTGTAACTCAACAGGCAGTTTGTTAATGAGTGTGTTAACAAGGCCTTCACCCTTAATGACCAACATTGATACTAAAGCGGTGCTGTATTAAACACCCAGTATTTATACTTACAACAAGCAGGTTGGTGTTAGTCTAGTTAACGATGCGTATCGTAAAACACACAACAACAGCCCTACCAGTTACAAACTTGGACGATGTTGTACATGTGGAAACAGTTACACAACACAGACACGGACTACTGTTACCCGGCACGGTACGTTGTTTGATATGTGGTCCTAGTGGCTGTGGTAAAACCAATGTCATGCTGAGTTTACTGTTTGAAGCAAACGGTTTAAAGTTTGAAAACGTTTATGTATATTCAAAGTCACTGTATCAACCGAAATACAAGATGTTAAAGGAGGTGTTGGATGCTACAAAGGGTGTTGGTTACTATCCTTATCGAGAAAACGATGACATATTAGATCCGGGAGATGCCTTGGACAACTCTGTGTTTATCTTTGATGATGTAGCTTGCGACAAACAAGATAAAATAAGAGCATACTTTAGCATGGGCAGACATAAGAATATTGATTCCTTCTATCTTTGTCAGACATACAGCAAAGTACCAAAACAACTGGTACGTGACAACGCAAACGTTGTTGTGTTATTCAAACAAGACGAAACCAATCTTAAACATGTGTACGACGATCATGTAACCACTGATATGACTTTTGAAAAGTTCAAGACACTGTGTGGTGAATGTTGGCAGACCAAGCATGATGTGATGGTGGTTGTTAAAGATTGTGATTTAGCACAAGGACGGTATCGCAAAGGCTTCGATCATTTTATATATATTTAAACTTGTGTGTGAGTGTGTGTTAGTCTTCATGTGTTCAACATACAGTGAGCATGGCTAAAAAATCTAAAAGTCTTCGGCGCAAACAAAAACTATCAACACAGCCGCCCAATATCAAACGTAAAATAGCCGATTTATCAAAGATTATTCGAAACAAATATTTGGCTTTGAAACTGGGCAAAACAGAGACAGATGAAACGTTACACCGTTTATATAGACCTCTGTTAAAACCGTTGGATGATATATCTAAAAACACAGCAAGCACAGCGTTGGCTACTGCTCAAACAACTCTACAGCAACAGCAACCAACTAAAACTGAACTTGATGTCAAACCCCCACCACCACCACCAACATCAACAAAGAAGGAAGTTCAATTTCTTAGTGATGATGAAACGTTTGAGTTGGAAGCAGAACCAGCTGAACCTGAACCTGAATTGTGGGTTACCAAAGCTTATAGAAAACTAGATGCCGCAGCAAATACACCGGCAGCTATTTACGAGCAAACGTTAAGTTCGTATCCTGTAGTTGTTCGCTATTATGTTGATAAATATTTCACAGATAATCAACTATGTGATCAAACATACGGTGTTACTTATGATAAAGCCACCAATACTTGGATGCTTGGCAATAAGTCTGTTAAATTTGTTGTTACTGACGTAGATTTTAGAAATAGAGAAAGCTTTCAAATTGTTGTTGGTGACAGAAGATATTACGGCACTCAACACCTATTGGAATTGATATTTTTGAGAAAACCAGGTATGAGTGCTATGAAAAATAAGAACGCTTTACGTGACTATGCAGACATTATGGCAGCTACGAGTCTTCACAGAAAAGATAACAATCCTAAAGAAGACGTTCTGCGCAACACCTCTACCAAATATCAAAATGTAATAAAACCAATTTTAGAGAAACAAGAAGGTGCTAGAGCACGCTCTTCCTCAGTAACTTTAGGTCATGGTATGCCATACATGCTACATACTAAGCAACAGAAAGAATACGTATACTGGGACGATGTGAACGAACTGGTTGACAGACTTCGTCTTCTCGTGGCTTCCCAAGTTGCAGGTAATAATGCTCAAAACAATGAGATACAGTCAATCTTAGAGGAGCTGAAGGAGGCTCGCATCATATAAAGCGTAAACACAAGCCAACCATCAGTTTCATCATGTCTATCGACAAGTTTGGTCGTACTGCTGCAAACTTCAACAGCAACAGCTCTCTACACAATCGCGTGGTTCAACGAGAGATTTTCCCTAGAACTGCAAGTGGTGACTTTGACGTACAAAACCATAGATTGTGTAACGTAGCCAACCCTATCGATTCAACAGATGGCGTAACTAAATCATTTGTTGATGCCTGGGTGGGTGACTATCAGAAACATAAAGCTGAGTATCTGAAGAATAAAGATGAAGTGACACAAAAACTAGTGGCCATTGTGTTAGAAGCCGTGCATAAGCCGGAGTTGAACGATTTGAAGCACGAATTGGAACAGAAATTGAAAGCTTTAACCAAGACCATATCAGCTCAAGTTTTAAAAGATATCGATGTGTCAACGAACCCAAAGCTAAAGAAGAAGTTGGGTGAAATAGACAAAAATCTAAAAGATTTGCATGACAAGTGGATACTTTTAAATCCATCATCACCATGAAGCGTCGCCGGCAACAACAAACACGTAACGATGAACCATCTGATGCTAAGAAACAAATTATAAACGAGCTGTACAAGCCTGCTAGAATCAAATTTAAACGTAGACAGACCATAATTAGAGGTTTGAATGACTTGTGGCAAATTGATTTGGCCGAGTTTACAGACTATCAGCGTGAAAACTCCGGTTACAAGTACATTCTGGTGGTGATCAATTGTTTTTCAAAGTATGTATGGACGCGTCCGCTTAAATCTAAAAACGCCGAAGAGGTGACTAAAGCCATGGCCGATGTTTTAGCCAACAGCACAGCACCATCTCACATTCAGTCTGATCTTGGCAAGGAGTTCTACAACGCTAAATTTAAGGCCCTAATGACCAAATACAGCATCAATCATTACAGTACCTATAGTGTTAAGAAGGCGGCAATGGTGGAACGAGTCATACGTACGTTGAAAGAGAAGTTATATAAAAACTTTCACTTGTCTGGTTCTTACAAGTGGCTACATATCCTACCCAATGTCACAGCTACATATAACGCAACCATTCATCGTACCACAGGTGTAAAACCTTTGGATGTCACTAGGAAAAACGAGGCAGCTATTCGTAAGCAAATCTATTCCAACACCGTACCGGTATCTGTACAAACTAAATTTAAAGTGAGTGATGTTGTACGTATAAGCAAGGCAAAAACATTATTTGAAAAAGGTTATACGCCACGTTGGTCCACAGAATTGTTTAAGGTGGCCACGGTACACCCCACTATCCCAGTGACGTATTTACTAGAAGACATGCAAGGCAAACCAATCAGCGGAGGGTTTTATGAGCAAGAACTACAAAAGACTTTATCTTCTGACCTGTATTTAATCGAACGAGTGTTGAGAAAAAAAGGCCCCAAGTCTTACGTGAAATGGCTTGGTTTTGATCGTACTCATAATTCCTGGGTCAACACTAAAGACATTAAATAACTTGTATTATGTTATGAATAAAGGAAACATGTTAAAAGTATTTTTTATTTCAAATCTTCCTTTATGCATTCACGCCAACAGAATGATTGTCAGAAAATACAGCTAATAAAACACAGAGATTTTTACACATATATTTTATTATCAACTAGTGTTATAGGTAAATCTGTTACATGTTAGCATATCTTTCAGTACAAGTTGATATTTAGTAATAAATTCACACACTATACACAGATTCTCAGAGTATTTTAAGCGGGCAATGAAGAAGGCACAAGGTATAACTGCCCTGTCTCTGAACTTGGACAGTTCCGATCTAATGTCAGCCATAAACATGTTTAGGTCAAAGAAACTCCTAAAACGTAATTCCAATAATAAGTCTTTGACCACAGAGCCAACATCTTCTAGTATTTTCAATGATTCCAAGCTTAGGTTGAAATTAGTGACATATTCATCACTGCACAACCTAAACTTAAAAAACACTGATTTTCGTTGTGTTTGAACCAAGTATTTAGTAAGTGTATACGAATCGGTGTTTTTGTCTGTACCTTGTGATTGGTTTTCCAGGTTGAAAATTATGGTGGGTAACACGTTTAAAAATTCTTCAAATGTCCACATGTCGAAAAACACAGGTATATTACAATTTTTCTGTGAAACCTTAACCAGAGGCATAAAGTTAAGCATGGGGTCAGCTCCGATCGTAAGTATTTTCTCACCGTTTGCCAACAGCGCAAACGTTGTCTGACCAACGAGCTCACAGTCTTGTGTTTTTAGTTTTTTCTCCATACTTTTCTGATTGATCTGCACCAACTTCTCATTGAATAGCTCATCGTGTGTAGGCTGATATTCGACTGTTTGTATGTTTGTAGGATCTGCAGCATTCATACTAATATCAGAGAGATTATTCGGTTCACTTGTGTTTGTTGTTGTTGGATAGCTTGTGTACAGCTCACCTATGATATTATCCCACGTCTTTGGTTCTTCTTTTGTTATAATACTTTCAACTGCGTTAGCCAGCAAGACATCTTGTAACACTTTAAGCTTTTTACCTCCACCAGCACCTCTACCTGTATTTTCTGTGTTGAGAGATTTTCGTTTTCGCGTATTCTGCACCATATTAGTTTTAGTTACACCTTGTTCAACGTACACCAACAAAACTAGCTTCTAGACAAGCTCAAACACAACTGATGGCTGGATACCACCTAACAGAACTAACCCCTAGATCATAACTGTAAAGACAACGTCAAACAGGTTTATCAGACCAAGGTCATCAACAGACATGTTATTTACCCCTAAGAGGGCCTCTCTCTTGCGTATATTAAACAGATGCACAGACAAGCTCAAACACGAATAATGGTATGATGTCATTCTACAGGATATGAGTCATAACCATGTTGTTTGTTCTCTGTTTTATTGTGTTATGTATTCTGATATGGACATGTGTACAGAGCGACATACTTTTTACTCGTTTACAGGCCTAGGATCGACGTCAGCTCTCTTTAGACATATTTGTTTATGTCTATAAATGGACGTTCTCAACATTTGTTTATTACAGTGTAAACATGTAACCTTCCTCCTGTCGTACGTGTATTGCCATTTTACGAAATTTTCATAACTTTCCCATGAGTGTGTGTTGTATGGTAGCCATTTTCCCAAGTTTTGACCATTTTTAATGAAACATTTGTCACAACAGCTTCTCTCTGTTGGTGGACAGCGTTTAAAACAAATGACACAGCAACGGAGACCATCATCATTCAGTTCTTGCTTGTCATCCTGTGTTAGTGGTTGTGTTGTTGTTGTTGGTCTCGCGGCTGTGTGTTCTTCTTCACTCTCTTGTAGATTGATTTCATTAAACTGCTGTTGGTGCTGCTGCTGCGTCGACAAACCAGAACCTTGTGAAGTGGTTGCTTGCTGGTGCTGTGATGATCCTAGACTTGTAGCTGTTATAGTAAAGGCATCACCTTCAATGGCCCCCTTATTGCTCTGATACATCTTGTACAGCTCAGACCACACTTCTTCAAACGTCAGCAACGACAGCTTCCTAAACGGCACATGATAGTCTCTATCCAAGCCGGAGAATGTAAAGCTTACTTTGGTGTCGGTGTTCAAGTCTCTAATAACTCGGTTATAAATTTCCTGCATACCGTTCTTAAGCCATTGTTCAGGATTATTGACGCCACTGCTATTGAGTGGATTCAACTTGAAACGCACCATGTTCTGTATAATATTAAAACGACTGTTTCTTGTAGTCGACTCTCCAACAATTGAGAACGCCATAGTATGGAACTAAAATGTTTCTTGTTTTTGCGGAATCAAACACAAGACTGGCTTGTGTACGACGACCGTTGTACATCTATAACTCTCTAGTCATAGAGTGCTTGTGTGTGTGTTAACAATCAACAACAGCGTCTATATGTTTTGTTTGGTTCAAGTGGATGTCATTAAACAACTGTGTTATTTCTATAACGGGGCCCCATTCAAGACCTCAGCATACGTTAGTGTGTGCTAAGTCGTGAAACAAGTATGACGTCTCTTGCTGTATGTAAGTATACTATTATATTATTTATGTTTACATACAAACAATACTTATCAAACAATCCTCGTATATCAAAGTTTAATTTAGTTGTTTTAAATCGAGTTTTGTTACTTGTGTGTTTTTGATCACTCCCTATATAAATTTAGATTCATTCATTCAAAATACAAACACACTAACATAAACAAACACGCCGGCAATAAAACCAAGTCCCCGAGTTTTATTAGGCTATTAAAATAAACTCATTAACATATCTAGATGTAAATACGTTTTTCTTATTGATATAGTTTACTTCAAACGTTTTTGTTATTAAATGATATTAGATAGGTAAATTGGTACGTGTTTTAAATAGCTTTTACTATAAATATACAATTGATTTTAAATTACAGTTCCTATTATTCAATTGGAATGTAATAGAGATACAACCCCTGCCTACACACACAAACTCAGCAGCCTCATAAACTCGTTTTATGTAACAGGTTTTTGTTTTATATATACCCACTGATAACAAACTTTCATCGTATGTCTGAATAGCATAATCGGTTTAGCGACGTTTGCATATCTTAGTAAGTTGTATGGTTGGGGGTTCAAATCTAATTTCTGGCGAATGCTTTTCTTTCAAAAATCATATTTCAAATTAAAATCAAAATTTCAAATTACCCGCTCAATATATCTTCCTCATATATGTATGTGTGTGACTAAACCGAATGACTGTGTCCAACAGATGTCTCCCATCGAGCTAGAGAATATTCTCTACACTCTACAACTTTACAAATAGAATATTCTCTAGCTCGATGAGTCATATCTCTGGACACAACAGACAAATTTTCAAACAAATTCAAATTTCCCGCCAAAAACGAAATACCCTAACAAACTTCAATACACCTTAACAACAACAACAACACAATAAACAAACCAAACAGCTGTGTTTACGAACATAACCTTAATAAACAAAATACATAACCTTAATAAACAAACAGATGCATGGTAATCAACACACACATGACATAACCTTAATAAACAAATACAAACATAACCTTAATAAACAAACAGATGACACGTGAGCGAACATAACCTTAATAAACAAATACATAACCTTAATAAACAATCAGACAAACACACATGGAGAGCTAACCTGACTTGTAGATATCTATGGACACACAGGTCAGACATCTTGGAACGCTTGTGACGTCATCTCAGGTTAGTTCCATAGAGAGAACCCGGGTTGCAACTGTCTATGACAGGTCAGCCATCTTGGAATGCTTGTGACGTCATCTCAGGTTAGTTCCATAGAGAGAACCCGGGTTGCAACTGTCTATGACAGGTCAGCCATCTTGGAATGCTTGTGACGTCATCTGACAGGTCAGGTGACATTTGACGTTGACACATGTCAGGTCAGGTGACAGCTGACGTTGACAGCTGTCAGGTTAGCTGACAGCTGACAGCTGACAGCTGTCAGGTCAGTGACATTTGACACCTGTCAAATCTGACAGGTCAGCTGTCAACTGTCACAGGTCTGCGCAGGTCAGCGCATGCGCATGATGACTCGCGCATGCGCAGTAAAAAGTGGAGGGGATGAGCCCAGGTGGCGCACTATCTACTCCCAACTCCTCTTCCTCACCGAAACCCAAATCAGTGCCAAAACAGCCACTAATCACCTTAATTTCCCGGGGTATGAGCTCCTTACTTCCTTTAGATTGCATGTAGGCGTGTGCGCATACGTCCGTAGCAATCTACCCTCCACCAGACTCCCCAATTTAGAAGCTGGAAGAAAAGACATACTATGGATAAAACTCTCTCTCAGGGCTGCAACTAAATTCATCTGTTGAATTTACCGGTCACCTTCTGACAACAACTTTGTCCAGCTTTTTGACTACCTTTCTGAAAAACCCGACCATCTGATTTCTGGATATCCTTCCTCCGAGGTCACTATTCTTGGTGACTTCAATATCCATAATAAGGAACGGCTAGGAACTTTAAAAACCGATCCACAAGGAAGAGCAGCGGAGGCCTTTGCAGTCAGCAATTCTTTAGCCAATATGGTTCAGCAACCTAATTACTTTCCTCGCATCCCAACACACAGCACAAATCCCTTGGATCTCCTTCTTACTACAAATCCTGACTGCTATAAGATATCAGTCACCGCCCCCCCTTGGTCGCTCAGACCACGCCATGGTCACTGCTTTCTGCGCAATGCAACCCGAGGTCACACAGTCATCACACCCACGTATCGTTTGGTACTACAACTCTGCGAACTGGGACCAATTGCGAGATTACTTTTCCTCATTTCCATGGATGCCTGTCTGCTTCTCTCATCCTGACCCCTCTGATATCTCACAAAACGTCACCGAAATTATCCAAGCTGGCATCGAATTATTTATTCCACGTACACAGAAAATCTCTTCAGCCACTCAAAAGCACTGGCTCTCTAAATCTTGTGACAAGGCCAGACTTGAAAAGGTGAAAGCTCACAAAACGCTTCTACACAATTCCAGTCAAAAAAACCGTCAAGCATTTAACGACGCAAGAAACCGCTATGTCCGCATTATTTCTGAGGCAAAAAACTTGTTTAATAAACACATCAAAAACAAAGTCTTCTTAAGCTCCAGCGGCAGCAAACCCTTCTGGACTCTTGCTAAATCTATTGGGAATAATTTCTACAAGAGCACGTTCCCACCTTTTGTCTCAGGGGATGAAATTGTTTCTACCGCCCTGGGCAAGGCTAATATTTTTGCCTCGGTGTTCGCCGGCAATTCTACTCTCAACCCACCTCCAAATGTTCAACCACCAACAGTCCCCAATGTCGCGCATAAAATGACTGATATCATTTTTCAAACTAAAAAGGTACGAAAGATGCTTTCTTCTCTTAATATGGAACAAGTCTATGGAATTACACGGTTAATCCCAGATTGTCGCTCTAGATATATACAAAGCATTCGACCAGGTCTGGTACGCAGTGATGCTTAATAAACTCCCGGCATATGGCCTACCACCAAAACTCTGTACCTGGTCAGCAAATCTCCTATCCAACCGAAGCATTACTGTTGTCGTGGATGGCTATTCCTCTAAACTGTATCCAATTAATGCAGGAGTTCCTCAAGGTTCAGCTTTAGCCCCTACTTTGTTTCTTCTCCACATCAATGGCATCCTCTCTAGCACATCCAACCCAGTTTACAGTTACGCGGACGACAGCACCCTCCACTCAAATATACAATATTGTAAGCCTGTCTCTTTAGCCCAATTAGATGAGAAACGCAGACTCACGGAGGGTTCTGTCTCCGTGGATCTCCAAAAAATATTAGACTGGGGAAGTAGAAATCTTGTACAATTCAACCCCACCAAATCACAGTCTTACTTTCTTTCTCATAAGAGATACCCCAGCCCTAGATCCATCACAATGAACAACCGGGTTATTCAAAGTAATGAGTCCTTTTCACTTGTTGGCATTTCTGTGGATCGAAATCTCAATTGGCACCAACGTGTCACATCAATTGCAGAAGCGGCTGCTAAGAAATTAGGTTTCCTCTTCCGGGCTCGCAAATACTGTTCACCAGCTAATCTCTATACCTTATGTACTTCACAAATAAGACCAAACCTCAAATACTGTTCCCCCATCTGTGGTGGTGCTGCCGCTTCTACACTCGCTATCCTGGACTGCATTCAGAAGAGAGCTATACGTCTCATCGCTGACCCTACCCTCACCCAAAGGCTGCCATTCCTTGCCCACTGACGTGCCGTTGGTGACCTCTCTCTCTTTTATAGATATCTGCACGGGCACTGCTCAGATGAGCTTTCTTCCATAGTTCCTCCACCTGCTGCCCCCAACAGATCTACTGGGGGAACAAAGCGAATTCACCCTTTTACTGTCCAGGTCACCAGACATAGAACATCTTGTTATGTCCGCTCTTTTATCCCGAGGACTTCCAAGTTGTGGAACTCCTTGCCGGCACATGTTTTGTTTCTCCCCCGAACCTCCAAACCTTCAAGTCCAGAATTAACAAGTTGCCTCTTTCCTCCTTGTCGACACTCACGGTACGATAGTATTTAGGCTGTAAGCCCTCGTGGTGTTGTGTTGAAATATAAAAAAAATAAAAATAAAAATTCTCAGTTTGTTATGTAGCTTTATGATGTTATGAACAATATCATTCCTTTATGCTCCTCTGGAATATTTTAAGGTTTTCAATGCTGATTGAGAATCGGTCATTATTTTGCCGTAACTGAATTGTCGAGCATCCAATTCATTGCTTTTTCGATTGCATACAATTGGGCTATGTGTATGGTACATACTTTACTTCTAAAAATTAGAAATCCAAAGTGTCATTACAATCCTTTGAATCTGAAATGATAACTACCAAAACTATTACATTTACAGCCTGGCAACATCTTTATGTTCAAAAAACCAACATGTTTTGTTTATTTACAGGTTTTTTTCATGTGGTATATATATAAATACTGAGAGACGCTGATTTGCATAAAACATTTGTTGTTTTAGTTGTATATGATTTAATTTTGTATTCATCTGACATGTCACATTTAAATGTAGGGGAGAGTCAGGCAAAACGAATGTAGTGGACAAAAGGAGTCAAGTGAATTTCTCTAAATCGTGTACCCATATCCAACACTGGTTCTGGGTCTAGCTATCAAATGTGTGGTGATTGAGCCGGTACAATTGCATTCCTGCAGCTAAAAGTTACTTATATTAATAGTTTTCTATTTTATGTGCTTTTGAATTCCTAATATTGAATATTTTGAATCGATTGATTTGCTGGCTATCTAATTGGAATATGTCTTACTTTAATGGAAAGAAAGAAAGTGTTTTGATGACATTGTGACGAGGCCTTGGCTTGCAGACCGTGTTTTCGGCGACCCAGATTCACGGTTACCATAGACGGATCTCGGGCGCCAGATTTTAAGTTTACTCCCTGTTGAGGGTGTCTGCGACCTCGACACGAAACTCTCTTCCTTTCTGAATCCTCAGCATCTCAACTAGTGCCAAACCAGGACGCAAACATCTTTATTACTTTAGCGAGCTGTGAATTATCAGCGTCCTCACCAAAATAACACGAGAGTTTACAATGTATGGGGCGGAAAGCCTAGAGCCAGCTAGAGTGTACAAAGTCAATTGGAAATGTACGTCCCATTTGAAGTGACCTATCCTCAGCGTTCCTATCGGGATCAATCCAAGATGAATATATCTCGATTATTTCAGTGAGTTCTGAATTCTCAGCATCCGCACAAAAATAATGCAAGACATACGGGAATTATATAAAGGGACGGCGGTAGGTCAGGAAAACTCGCTGGCGATATCTTTTTTTTTTCCTCACAAACATGCATTACAATCCAATGGAAAATACAAAAATGCAATAACATAAGGAGTCTCCTATTAAAAATAGAAAGTATGTATCACCGACGACTCATGGGCCAACCTGTGATTATCAAAATAGGTTTATAAGATACAGCTCGAGACACCCTATGATTAACCTATATAATTTTTTCTTATATCTTGTGTAATAACAGATATATTGAGCTTTGCTGTAGAAATGAGTCACTCTGTATATGTGTAAACAGACAAAAACTGAAACTGATCCCGTATTAAGGTTTTAGGGGTTCTAGTTTGCGTTCATTTGATGAAATCTTTTTAAAATTCATAAGTCGCGGTCTTCTCTAAAACGAAAATTTGCTAAGATATAGACTATTAAATCATAAACTCTTTAGCTGAAGCTACTGCCAAGTCATCAGAAAGAGGGTCTATTTGAAATGCATTTTCCAAAAACACTTATTACAACGTTTCTTTTATATAATCCATATTTGTTTCAGATCCGTTGTCTGAAAATTGCAAATTTTGACGTTTCAAATTGAAACTTTGACGTTTTAAGAAGAAAATTAAAAAAAATTTAAAATATTTATTTCTGCTACCTCTTAACCTTTTTGTGTTGAGGAAACTGAACAGTTTTATGTAATATTCAACTGGTCTTGTTAACCACACAAATAATTTTGCTTTTGTGCTTTCCTTCGATCACCAGTGGCGCCCATTTTTTTTCTTTAAATGCCTATAACTTCTTTTTCTTTTAACCTATAGATCTGAATTTCGGTAATTGGGTCAGTTGGACAGTAAAAAAGTATATGCTAAATTTGATTCTCATAGCTCTGTTATTTTCGGAGATATAAGAATTTTTCGAAAAAAAAACCTCAAAATTTCCCGGAAAAACTGGTCAGATTTTCCTGGATAACGAACGTGATGCAGCAAATTTCATCAAAATCGGCCCATTATTTTTTGAGTTATCGGTGCGATATATATATATATATATATATATATATATATATATATATATATATATATATATATATATATATATATATATATATATATATGAGACATAATTGATTCTCGGGTTGAACCGCGTCCAGAATTTATGAAAACTCGACGTTTAGGCTCCTGTTCTGGAGCCATTTTCAAGAGGTAAAGGAAATATGTAAGGACACTCTAAGGCTCAATCTGCCTACTCCTTAGAGTGGTGAACAAAGGTGGGTTGGGTTGTTGTAGCTCGATTACGGGGCCTCAATCTGCCTACTCCCCAAATCTCGCCGGAGATCGTCTGTGAGGTCTCAGTGTGTTCAACGCTAGGCCTCAGAGAGATCTAGGGTTGAACACACTGAGACCCAATACGGTAATAAAAATCCAAGCTTAAATCTTTCTACTTCAATAAATAAATATATATATATATATATATATATATATATATATATATATATATATATATATATATACACAGAACCTCATTAGTGAATTTTTTAGGCCCCTCAGAACACATATCCGGGGTCAGTTTGAATTTTTATATGTTTATATATATATATATATATATATATATATATATATATATATATATATATATATATATATATATATATATATATATATGTATCACACCGATAACTCAAAAAATAATGGGCCGATTTTGATTAAATTTAACGAATACCTTCCTTTTGAAAATGGCTTGGATAAGTTCGTTAGCCAGGAAAATCGGTCCAGGTTTTCCCGGAAATTTTTGTATTTTCTTTCGAAAAAAACTTATATCTCCGGAATTAACAAAGTAAGGGCAACCAAATTTTCTTTTTTTTTAATGAAACACGCCTTATGTTATTGCATTTTTACATTTTCCATCGAAATATAATGCATGTTTGTAAGAAAAGAAATTCTGGACGCAGTAAGTGCGTTATGGTAGCTAATTTTGATCAAATGCTTAATATTTGAATAGCTCAATTTGCTATTAACCCATAAGGTGGACTAAGAAACGAGTTTTTTGGGGAACACTTTAAGTCTACTTTCGGAAATTTTTGTACATTTTCAAACAATAAAGTTATTTTGATGAAACATGGCACATTGTTTTTATTACTATATAGATTATACTGGTAACCAAATTTGATGCCTGCTTTCTTAAAAAAATACACATTATTGCTATTAAAAAATAGTTTTATGAAAATTCACTACCATAACGCACTTGCTTCGTCCAGAGTTTTTTTTTGGGTTAGCACGAAGTATTACTTCATTTTGTATAGACCAGGATTTTTGGCGAACCTCTTAATAACGTATTTTATATCCCAAATAAATTCCGATTCTTAACTCCAAGACTCGCTCTAAAACTACGCAGACATTAAAATTGCAGACAGGAAGATAACAGCCGAGCAACATAATCATATCTGGTGTATATAAGTCAAATCGATAAAACAAACAGTCTTAAAAAATAAAACGAGAGAGTGGGAAAGAAGTACACAGGGCCGATGACAGTGAAACAAACGTTCGTATAACACGAAGATACATTCAATCAGGGAGAAGGTAGGGCGGAAGACGGCGCCACCGGAAACGGCCCGGAACCGGAAGAGTGCACCGCGTTACCCCCCTCCCCCTCCATTCCAAACCGGAGCGGTGCCGGCAGCTGGTGTTATATGTAAAACTGCAGTTCGCAACTCGCCGACACGCTTATTAGCGCTTAGCGCGCTCTTACCACTGCGATGATGCACTCGGAGGTGTGTAAACTGCATTTATAGCAATATCGGGGTGGCTCAGATCAAGCGGTTAAGTACTATCTAGGGATCATGGGGAAAGCTATCTACAGGCTTGCTGAATAAAACATATCAGTACGCTTTACAGTGTATTCATCCAGAAAAAATGTACAATGTAAATCGAGTCATTTGTACAGGTAGCTTACAGAGTAAAATCCTATAGAGGTAAACGAGTTACCTGTATATGGGCTGGGTTACTTGCAAAAGTCTGGACGCAGCAAGTGCTTTATGGCAGTGAAATTTCATAAAAATATTTTTAATAGCAAACATGTCTTTTTAGCGAATTTTTCGTAAAAGGAAAAATTCACTAATGAGGAGATCTGTCCTTATATGTATATATATATATATATATATATATATATATATATATATATATATATATATATATATATATATATATATATATATATATATATATAAGACATACTCGACAAAATAGACTATATACAAGAGATGGACAATATACTAAACAGCACAGACTACAAACAAATTCCTAACGACCCTACAACTTATTTTGAAAAGAAAACCAAAACTATCATCAATAACTCCCAACTCAGTCCTGACCTCAAAAAAGAACTAATCCCCCGCGAAAAATCATCCCGCATCTCTAGAAAATACGGCTCCCGCAAATCCATAAATCTGATATTCCCTTTCGCCCTATCGTAAGTGCCCACCGTTCACCCACGCAAAAACTTGCAAAACATCTAGCCAAAACTCCCCAATCATTAGTAGAAAACGCTACATCTTGTGTCAAAAACTCCACCCATCTCATTGACCTTCTTCAAAACAACACCATTTCTCAAAACGATATCCTGGTTCGCTTTGATATAGTTTCTTTATTCACTAATATACCTCTATCTGAAACCCCTGACATTCTCAAAAATAAACACAATATTTCACACGATACTTTCGCTCTTCTAGAACACTGCACATCTAACACTTATTTCCTTTTTCAAAACAAATTTTACAAACAAGTTAGAGGTGGTCCAATGGGTTCACCACTCTCTCCTGCATTGGTTAATATTTTCATGGAAAACTTAAAGACACAAGCCCTCAATTTATCCCAACTTAAACCAACCTGTTGGCTAAGATACGTTGACGACATTTTCGCTGTCTGGCCACACGGTAAAGAATCTCTAGACGAATTCCTTTCTTACCTAAATGACATCAAACCCCAAATCCAGTTCACCATGGAAATATAAAATAATTTTTCTTTGCCTTTCTTAGATGTACGCGTCACTAAAAACTCAGTCAGGGGATTTTCTTACACAGTGTACCGAAAACCAATCTATACTAATCGTTATCTCAACGCACAATCTCACCATCACCCATCGCAACTAAATTCCGTGGCTCGTACACTAGTAACACGATCCCTTAGACTAACGGACAACAACAATAAACAGACAGAATTAAACTTTTTAAGACAGACATTGCAAGAAAATGGATACGACAACAATCATATACTACGAAACATTAGAAAATCACAACAACAAACCACTACACTACAACAAGAACAGACAGAGTCCACACAACAACACACAGCGTTTTTACCATACATCAAAGGTGTCACCGACAAAATCAGTCGAATTTTTAGAACCCATAATATCAAAACAGTATTCTCAACAGAGCAAACACTATCAAATCTGATTTAAACTCCCAAGGATACGATTCCAAACGAATTCCACGGAGTTTACGAAATTCCTTGTTCCGACTGTTCCCGAACTTATGTAGGACAAACAAATAGACGCATCCACAATAGAATATATGAACACACCCTCGCAGCTAGAAAATCCGACCCCACATCGGCGCTGGTCATGCTTCATATTCAGACAGGACACAAAATAATAATGCAGAACTTGCAACGAACTGTCAGATCTCTCTGAGGCCTGGGGTTGAACACACCGAGACTAGAATAGGCAGATTGAGGCCTTAGAGTGTTCTTACATATTTTCTTTACCTCTTGAAAATGGCTCCAAAACAGGAACCGAAACGACGAGTTTTAATAAATTCTGGGCGCGGTTCAACCAGAGAATCAACTATATCTCATATATATATATATATATATATATATATATATATATATATATATATATATATATATATATATATATATATATATATATCACACCGATAACTCAAAAATAATGAGCCGATTTTGACAAAATTTGGTAGGTGCCTTCCTTTTGTGAGTGGCTTGGATAAGTTTGTTAGCCAGGAACATTGGACTAGTTTTCCGAGTAAATTTTGGGTTTTCTTTCGGAATTTATTTTTATCTCCGAAAATAACAAAGCTATGACAACCAAATTTGGCGCATACGTTTATAATTTTAAGCTTACCCCACCTGCCTAAATGCAGGTCTACAACTTAGAAGAAAAAAAAGGTATAGGCATTTAAAAAAAATGGGTGCAACTGGTGATCAAAGGAGAGCACAAGGACAACATATTTTATGTGGCTAACAAATCCTATTAAATATTACATACAACGGTTAAGGTTTCTTGACTCCATAAGGTCAAGAATTACCAGGAACAGCGTTTTGAAAATTTTATAATTTTTCTTCTTAAAACGTGAAAGTCGCGATTTGAAACGTCAAAATTTGCAATTTTCAGACAAATAACCTGAAACAAATACATATTGTGCTGACGAAATCTCGTAATAGGTGTGTTTTACAAAGCCTTCAGCTTTCAGCTTCAACCATAATTGTCCTTCTTTTTACTAAAATATTATCGGAAAATCCTCTTTCTGATGTCTTTGGGTGATGAATAAAAAGGCCTTTTCTTTCCAAACAAATATTTTATTCCTTGTCCCGACGCGTTTCGACCCTTTTTAACAGGTCATCATTATTCATCACCCAAAGATGTCAACCCCAAACATTTTGACGTTTAGGAACAATACTCTTTCTGATGCATTGGCAGTAGTTTCAGCTATAGAGTTTATGGCTTAATACTCTGTATTTTAGCAAATTTTCGTAGACCTATGAATTTTGAAATGAGCGCGAATTAGAACTCATATAACCCATACACGGGGTAAGTTTCAGTTTTTGTCTGTTTACACATATACAGGGCGACGCATTTCTACGGTAAAGCTTAATATTTTTGTTTATATACAAGATACGAGCAAAATTCTGTACGTTGAGTACAGATGTTTTGAGCTGCATCTTATAAATTTATTTCGATAATCACAGGGTGGCCCATAAGGCGTTGGTGATACACACTTTCTTTTTTTAATAGAACAGCCCTTATATTATTGAATGCTTGCATTTTCCATTGAATTGTAATGCATGTTTGTAAGAGAAAAAAGATATCGTTCATCGTTTTTGACTTATTTAAATTGTTTTGCTACTTTTCACGTTTTTGGCACATTGCACAAACACATATCACAAATTGTAACAAGGCGTTTGTCCCAATATAGAACTGAGCCCTAAGGCAATGGCGCATTCAGAGTGCTTTTTGTTTGTATTACTCGTATAAAAAATCGAGCTGGTGTATACAGTCACTCACAAATAGTGGCTGAATTTGAAAAGTTTTGAAATGTTTTTAGTGTTTCCGTAGAAATCATTATTTGTAACATTTTTTTTCGAAGTGTTGGTAATTAATAATAAATGTTTAGTAAGTTAATAAAAGTTGTAGAATTTTTGTGAAAAATATAATATAGTGTAACATTACTGAAGGCAAATTCGGCCAAAAAAGTGGTGAATTCTTGTAAAAGACATTTTTGCAAAATTTCGTAAAAAATTTAACAAAGCTGTTTGTAAATAGTTATATTTTGGCAGGTGTGCAAATAGCTTGGATATGTTCTTTGGCCAGGAAAATCGGATCAGTTTTTTCTGGAACTTTTTAAGTTTATTTTCGGGAAATGTTTGTACTTTTTGAAACAACAAAGCTATTTTAATGAAATATGGTACATTGTTACCACTTATAGGTTATACTGACTACCAAATGTCATTTTAAAATCAATACATATTTGACATTAAAAAGATTTTTACGAAAATTCGCTGCCATAACGCACTTGCTGCGTCCAGACTTTTTAATGAAATCACGCATCATTTGGTTACCATATAATGGAAACCATGTACCACATTTCATCAAAATACCTTTGTTGTTTGAAAATGTACAAACATTTTCCGAAAATAAACTTAAAATGTTCCCGAAAAAACTGGTCCGATTTTCCTGGCCAACGAACCTCTTTAAGCTATTTCATCCCAAAAGCTTTTCGCCAAAACTCTCAAAAAAATTTTGGCATGAAAATTTACAAACCATTTTTCACGAAAATCCGAAAAAAATTCTTTACAACTTATTAAACACTATTGTATTATAATATTATGCCCACACTTCTGAAACACAAAATACAGGATGTTCCATTTGAAACAATTGAGTTACAGTAGTTAGATTTTTAAATTCAGTCATTATTTGAGAGCGCCTGTATATGGCATTTCGATTTTTTCTACGAATAATATAAACGAAGACCTCTCTCAATGCGCCTGTTTTATGCGACTCTGTTATCAGTTGGTTAAAGCGCCATATCATAATTTTTGAAATGTGCCATAAATGTCAAAAGTTGCAAAACAATGAACTTCAGCAATTGTTTTTCCCCTACAAACTTGCATTATAAATCGATGAAAAATACAAAAATTTAATAATATAAGGGCTGGTCTAAAACAAAAGAAAATTTGTATCACCAACGACTTATGGGCCACCCTGTGATTGTTAAAAGAATTTTATAAGATGCAGCTCAAGATGAGTAGCTTGTATAATAACGGATATATTGAATTTACCGTAAAAATGCAACATCCCAGATATGTCAACAGATAAAAACTTATACTAACCCTGGACGTGGGTTCTTTGAGGCCTAGTACGGGTTCATTTGAAGAAATATTTTCAAAATACACATGTCGCATGCTTCTTATTAGTGAATTTTGCCTACGCAAATTCGCGAAAACTTGTAGACTATTATTCTTTATATATATTTATATATATATATATATATATATATATATATATATGTATATATATATATATATATATATATATATATATATATATATATATATATATATATATATATATATATATTCACCATCTATATCCTTGCTTTACTTACCTACCATATATACAATTTTCTTTTTCCACCTTGCATTAATGTAAACTTTCAGTTTCCTTTTTCGAATTTGAACTACCCTGTATATATATATATATATATATATATATATATATATATATATATATATATATATATATATATATATATATATATATATACAGTGTGAAACACACTTATGGAATAAAATTTATTATTCAGCAAACAATAGTTTTTGTGGAAAACGCCGAGACACGTGAAGTTTAATTTGACGGACACTATCTTATAATCATAGTTAAAAAATTAAGCTCCCACCATTTTACCTCCACCACTTTATCCATTAAAAAAAATAGCAACCCTGTATTTTTTTCATCACCATTCGTTGGATCACATTTTAGTGAATTTTCTTTAAAAAAATTCACTAATGAGGAGATCCCGACTTTTGAATTTTGAAAAAATTTCTTCAAATGAGCGCTAATTAGGCCCTCCAAAACACTATCCGGGGTCAGTTTCAATTTTTATATGTTTATATATATATATATATATATATATATATATATATATATATATATATATATATATATATATATATATATATATATATATATGTATCACACCGATAACTCAAAAAATAATGAGCCGATTTTAATTAAATTTGGTGAATACCTTCCTTTTGCAAATGGCTTGGATAAATTCGTTAATCAGGAAAATCGGCCCAGTTTTTCCCGGAAAATTTTGTGTTTTCTTTAAAAAAAATTATATCTCCGGAATTAACAAAGGAAGGGCAACCAAATTACGCTGGTTCATATTGTCATAGGTGAGCTACCTACCAAAATTTAGCTCTGTAGGTCAAAAGACAAAAAAGTTATTGGCATTTAAAGAAAAATAAATTGGGGTTTTCCTCAAAACGTCAAAGTGACAATTTAAAACGTCAACATTCGCAACATTTAGGCAAAGAACTTGAATCTAATACGAGCTATGAAAGAAAATGTCTCAAGAAAAATGTTTTACAAACCCTGAAGTCTTAGTTTCAACCGTCATTGTCCTTCATTTTACTAAAATATTTCCAGAAAATTCATTTCAAATAGACCCTTTCTCTGATGCTAGGCAGTAGTCTTAGCTATAGAGTTTAACGTTTAATGGTATATAATTTTTGTCGAATTGTCGTATAAAATCAATAAAGCTCAATATATCTGTTATTATACAAGATATGAAAAAATATTGTATACATTAATTATAGGGTGTGTTGAGCTACATCTTAAAAAATTATTTCTACAATCACAGGGTGGCACAAATAATTTTTGTTCAGTCGAAAACACCTTATGTTTTTGCATTTTCCATCGAAATATAATGCATGTTTGTAAGTTAAGAAATTCTGGACGCAGCAAGTGCGTTATGGTAGCGAATTTTGATTAAATGCTTCATATTTGAAAAGGTGAATTTGCTATTAACCTATAAGGTTGACCAAGAAACGGATTTTTTCGGTTACATTTTAAGTTTACTTTCGAAAATTTTTGTACGTTTTCAAACAATAAAGTTATTTTGACGAAACATGGCACATTGTTTTTACTATATATGTTATACTGGTTACCAAATTTGATGCTTGCTTTCTGAAAAAAAAAACACACATATTTGCTATTAAAAATAGTTTAATGAAAATTCACTACCATAACGCACTTGCTGCTCTGAATGCAGAGATACCCAATAAGTATGGTCTGGTATTACAGTTTTCAACGTTGGGTGGAAATTAAATATCAGATTTTAAAACTAAACAGTTTACCATGAAATTCAAATTTCGAAAATAAACTTAATAAAAACGCCCTTTTCTTATAATAAATGTTCAAAATGTTCTCCATTCGCTTGCACACAACGAAATAATCTGCTATAGAATTCTTCTCTAACTCTGTTCAACACGTCAGGCGTTACGTTCCTAGTTTCAGATGTATAAGTATAAGTATAAGTATAAGTATAAGTATAAGTATAAGTATAAGTATAAGTATAAGTATAAGTATAAGTATAAGTATAAGTATAAGTATAAGTATAAGTATAAGTATAAGTATAAGTATAAGTATAAGTATAAGTATAAGTATAAGTATAAGTATAAGTATAAGTATAAGTATAAGTATAAGTATAAGTATAAGTATAAGTATAAGTATAAGTATAAGTATAAGTATAAGTATAAGTATAAGTATAAGTATAAGTATAAGTATAAGTATAAGTATAAGTATAAGTATAAGTATAAGTATAAGTATAAGTATAAGTATAAGTATAAGTATAAGTATAAGTATAAGTATAAGTATAAGTATAAGTATAAGTATAAGTATAAGTATAAGTATAAGTATAAGTATAAGTATAAGTATAAGTATAAGTGTAAGTGTAAGTATAAGTATAAGTATAAGTATAAGTATAAGTATAAGTATAAGTATAAGTATAAGTATAAGTATAAGTATAAGTATAAGTATAAGTGTAAGTATAAGTATAAGTATAAGTATAAGTATAAGTATAAGTATAAGTATAAGTATAAGTATAAGTATAAGTATAAGTATAAGTATAAGTATAAGTATAAGTATAGGTATAAGTATATAAGCATAAGCATAAGCATAAGCATAAGCATAAGCATAAGTATAAGTATAAGCATAAGTATAAGCATAAGCATAAATATAAGTATAAGCATAAGTATAAGTATAAGTATAAGCATAAGCATAAATATAAGTATAAGCATAAGTATAAGTATAAGCATAAGCATAAGCATAAATATAAGTATAAGCATAAGTATAAGTATAAGCATAAGCATAAATATAAGTATAAGTATAAGTATAAGTATAAGCATAAGCATAAATATAAGTATAAGTATAAGTATAAGTGTAAGTTTAAGTATAAGTATAAGTTTAAGTATAAGTATAAGTATAAGTATAAGTGTAAGTATAAGTATAAGTATAAGTATAAGTATAAGTGTAAGTATAAGTATAAGTATAAGTATAAGTATAAGTATAAGTATAAGTATAAGTATAAGTATAAGTATAAGTATAAGTGTAAGTATAAGTATAAGTATAAGTATAAGTATAAGTATAAGTATAAGTATAAGTGTAAGTGTAAGTATAAGTGTAAGTATAAGTATAAGTATAAGTATAAGTATAAGTGTAAGTATAAGTATAAGTATAAGTATAAGTATAAGTGTAAGTGTAAGTATAAGTGTAAGTGTAAGTATAAGTATAAGTATAAGTGTAAGTGTAAGTGTAAGTATAAGTATAAGTATAAGTATAAGTGTAAGTATAAGTATAAGTGTAAGTGTAAGTATAAGTATAAGTATAAGTGTAAGTGTAAGCATAAGCATAAGCATAAGCATAAGCATAAGCATAAGCATAAGCATAAGCATAAGCATAAGCATAAGCATAAGCATAAGCATAAGCATAAGCATAAGCATAAGCATAAGCATAAGCATAAGCATAAGCATAAGCATAAGCATAAGCATAAGTATAAGTATAAGCATAAGTATAAGCATAAGCATAAATATAAGTATAAGCATAAGTATAAGTATAAGCATAAGCATAAATATAAGTATAAGCATAAGTATAAGTATAAGCATAAGCATAAATATAAGTATAAGTATAAGTATAAGTATAAGTATAAGTATAAGCATAAGCATAAATATAAGTATAAGTATAAGTATAAGTATAAGTATAAGTATAAGTATAAGTATAAGTATAAGTATAAGTATACGTATAAGTATAAGCATAAGTATAAGTATAAGTATAAGTAAACTAAATTATGTTGGGTACATAAATATACCTATCTACCTTATAAATGAAAAAATGTTAGCAAAGTTTTGAATTTGGTGGGGTGATCATAAAGAAATTTGAATAAAACAAAGTTTGTTACTAACTCCGGCTAAAATTTAATTTGTAACTGTAGAATTTTACAGAAAACCCCTTTAAGTAAAACATAAAAATTGTGCAAACACGGCAACTAACATGTCTATCACACACACACACACACACACACAATCCTTTTACAGCTTGCGCAATATAAAGAGAACCAAGAAGACATATAAATAACATACAATTCGTGTAAGGGATAAAGACTTTCTGAGATATAAAATTATAACGTTATTATATTCTCGCGTATCATAATTGGATTCAGAAAAGGTAAGGAGTATGTTAACATGAAGTATCGGGTTCCCTGGAAGCGAATGTAGAATGTAGAACAAACATATCCTCAAGCCGTCGACTTCTTAAGTATTATCGAAACAAAACAATACCGAAAAGGGGATTTGCAAATTATAATAACGTGAATAATTTCGTATTTTAAAACATCAGAACAGACAAAACATACACACATTTATACGAGTGCTATGTCAAATATTTGGATACAATAAACAGATTAATCAAGAATCATCGTTTTCCCCCTTCTTCCTCTTCGTACCAAGCGCATGTCTCATCCATTTAAGATGATGAATTTTTTGTCTTAAACTTTGGTCTATTTCCCCGACTATGGCTGGTCATCTTCTAGGTGCCTCACATTGCGTATTACATAGGATCCACAGCTTTATGTTTCCTTCGAAAGGCGGAAAGTGCATACATTTAACTTGCTCAAACACAATGACACATATTTGGTTGATTTTATTATATGTACTGAAAAATAATATGACGCTTCTATTGGTAATCAAACCTAAGATCTTTGGTTTTAGAAGCATACGGTCGTGAGTTCGATTCCCAGAAGAGGCGTCATATTATTTTTTAGTACATACTGTAGAACCGACATCAACCAGGTATCTGTCAGATTAAGTTAAGTATCTGCACGGTACACCGCTCTGCAAATTTGAACAATTAAATATATTTTATATTTTATTTGGCAAAACAAATTTAGAACACTTTCTCAGATTTATGTATATGTATAGCCAATAGTTAATATTTTCTTTTACTATAACTCTATTTACAAATGGTTTAGCACGTCAATTATTAAAATAAACACAAAACTGTAAAAGCAAATGCAAAAAACAAACTAGAAAACATTTTAAACAAACAAAACACAATAAAATTTTCGTTCCTCTGAGTTCTGTGCCACACGGGTGTCAGACAAATCCTCAGAGTAATAAGAATTATAATTATGCGACGATTTCAGCGATGTTTTAAATTGATTCACATTTTGAATACTTTCCGGCAGCCTGTTATATAGATCCACATCTGTAAAAAGAGCGAATTTCTTAATCGTTTTGTAGAACTGCCTATTCTAATCAAATTACTGTGGCGAGTGTGGTAAGAGTGCACCTCGGACTGCCTTTGACACTGTGAATGTAATTTAACAATTTTGATAGGTAAACGCATGTTAGTGTCATTAATTTTTCGTCTCTAAAAAGGGCGTTACAAAGTTGTGTTACCCTCATGGAAAACTGAGAAGTCTGAACTGTTTCTTGGATTGAACAGGAACGACTTGAGAATAATCACAGGACTTTTCATAGGACACTTCCCAGTAAGGTATCACCTTATGAAGATGGGCAAGGCGGACAGTGAAAACTGCAGATACTGCACTGAAACAGCAGAAACAACAGAACACATGCTATACGACAGCATGGCCCAGTAATGCACAAAAACCCATAGGGATCCCAGCGCTGAGAGAAGCAAGGCTTATACGACCCATTAAAGAATCTAGAGTCTACTCTCATAACAAAAATCATCATCATTATTATTATTATTTCTTTTTGCAGTATAAAACTCTTTGCACCTCGACTGACCGTCCCCGAGCAACAATTTTCTAAGATACTGAGGAATAAACTTCCGACTAGTAGCCAGTCGTCTGGTCCTATTTTATCCATACGAGTAATTGGTGGGTCTTGTGGGGTGGGTGGGTGTGTCTGCTCACGCCTTTTTATGACGCTTTGCTGATTTTTGTTTGCATTTGTCTGTGCGAATATCTTCATTCGTGCTCGTACTGTTTTTTACATTAATGATTTTAATCTTTTTTTTAATGTATATATGTATTTATACCTGAGATCCGTTGGATATTTTATCTATATAACCTTGTGTTTTATTAGCGAATTTTTTTTTTAAAAATTCGCTTATGGGGAGATCTGTGTTTATATATATATATATATATATATATATATATATATATATATATATATATATATATATATATATATATATCCGACCGATAACTCAAAAAATAATGGACCGATCTTGATAAAATTTGCAGAGTACCTTCCTTTTGCAAGTGGCTTGGATAAGTTCGTTATCCAGGAAAATCTGACCAGGTTTTCCCGGAAAATTTTGTGTTTTCTTTATAAAAAAATTCATATCTCCGGAAATAACAAAGTAAGGGCAACCAAATTTGGTACGCGTGTTTGTATTATAAAGAGTGAACTTTGTACCAAAATTTAAGTCCATAGCTTTAAAGACAAAGAAGTTATGGGCAGTTAAAGCAATAAATGTAGGAGTTTTCCTCAAAACGTCAAACTCGCAATATTAAACGTCAAAATTGGCAATGTTTAGGCAAAGAATGTAAAACAAATACCATTTGTGAAAAGAAAATGTTGCAAGAAGAGTGTTCTGCAAACCCTTAAGTTTCAGATTCAACCGTCATTGCCCTTCATTTTACTAAAATATTTACAGAATATTCTTTCAAATAGACCCTGTCTCTGGTGCTTTGGCTGTCAGTTTAGTTAAGTTTGGTAGCTGTTTGGATATTTATTTGTAGGTTTAGTGAAATTTATGGTTTAACGGCCTATAATTTTTTTAGCTAATTATCGTGGAACAAATTTGTTAATGCATTTTTGCATTTTTTATCGAAATATGATGCGTTTATCTTAAAAAAAATCTGGACGCAGTAAGTGCGTTTTGGTTGCGAATTTTCGGTAAATTTGCAGTTAAGCTCCCGAACGCTTTTCAAAACACTGTTTTCAGAAACCTGCCTAGAGCCCCCCCTGGATCCAAAAACCCCAAGAAAAATTTGTTGTTCACACTCCCCAAGGAAGTTACGGGACCAGGAGTGAGTAGGGGTGCATAATTTTTTAGCTAATTTTTTTAGAACAAATTCGTTAATGTAATTTTGCATTTTTTATCGAAATATGATGCGTTTATAAGAAAAAAATCTGGACGCAGTAAGTGCGTTTTGGTAGCGAATTTTCGGTAAATTTGCAGTTTAGCTCCCGAACGCTTTTCAAAACACTGTTTTCAGAAACCTGCCTAGAGCCCCCCCTGGATCCACAAACCCCAAGAAAAATTTGTTGTTCACATTCCCCAAGGAAGTTACGGGACCAGGAGTGAGTAGGGGTGCATAATTTTTTTAGCTAATTTTTGTAGAACAAATTCGTGAATGCATTTTTCCATTTTTTGTCGAAATATGATGCGTTTGCAAGAAAAAAATCTGGACGCAGTAAGTGCGTTTTGGTAGCGAATTTTCGATAAATTTGCAGTTTAGCTCCCGAACGCTTTTCAAAAAACTGTTTTCAGGAACCTGCCTAGGCCCCCACCCCTCTAGATCCACAAACCCCAAAAAAAATTTCTTGTTCACTCTCCCCAAGGAAGTTACGGGACCAGGAGTAAGTAGGGGTGTATAATTTTTTTAAACTAATTTTCGTAGAACAAATTCGTTAATGCATTTTTGCATTTTTTATCAAAATATGATGCGTTTGTAAGAAAAAAATCTGGACGCAGTAAGTGCGTTTTGGTAGCAAATTTTCGGTAAATTTGCAGTTTAGCTCCCGAACGTTTTTCAAAAAACTGTTCAGAAACCTGCAGGTGAGGTCCTAGTAATGTCTCTGAAAACAATTTGTTGAAAAGCGTTCGGGCGCTAATCTGCAAATTTACCAAAGTTTCATTAAATCCTTCAAATTTCAATAACTCAATTTGCTATTAACGTAAGCTTTGTTGGATAGAAAACCAACATTTAAGTTTATTTTCGGAAAATTTTTGTATATTTTCAAACCATAAGTAATTTTGATAAAATATAGTACATTGTTTCTACTACATAGGCTATACCGGTAATCAGATTGATGCCTGCTCGCATTTGCTATTAAAAACATTTTTATGGAAAATCACTTCCATAACACATTTGCTGCATCTAGACTTTTGAAAAATGTTTATATATTTTCACACAATAAATTTGTTTCAATGAAATATGATACATTGTTTCTACTATATAGGCAACCAAGTTTGATGCCTGCTTTCATCAAAGAATGACATTTGCTATTAAAAATATTTTAAAGAAAATTCGCTACCATAACGCACTTGCTGCGTCCCGAGATTTTTTATTTCCTGATGATCTTGTTTCTGTAACTGTTATGCTTTTTAAGTTTGTGTGTCTGTGTGTGAGTGTGTGTGAATGTGTTTGCGTGCGCGTGTGTATCTTTAGGTTTAAATGCACGGATAACTCAATTAGAAGTGATACCTGGTTATTTCACTGGATGCTCAGGATTATGTACATGATATGGTGGGCTGCAATCGCTGAAGACACACAAGGTTTTCCGGGTGCTCTGCCAGTCTTTACTTGTATAAGTGACATTGCATGTTGTTGTAAGTTATATAGGATAGCACGTAGGGATCATGCAAACTCATTAAAAAATACCATTATAAGTACTTCGCTGATTTCTCTCTCTGTTTATTCTAAGGTATCCAGACTTACAGATAACGGTGGTAAACTATTTTCGTTTTGCTGAATAAATAAATAAATATATATATATATATATATATATATATATATATATATATATATATATATATATATATATATATATATATATATATATATATATATATATATATATATATATATATATATATATATATATATATATATATATACATATATACCGACTTTAAAAAACATTCCAACATCAAGTAAGAATCGATCAATTGCAATGAAATTCTCTATATGCTTTATCTCTGATAAGAAATGATAATATGGACACAATTTTTTTGAGTTTTGTTTTATCAACAATTATCTCTAAATTTCCGTTTTATTCAGTTTACAGCAATATTTTGGAGCAATTTGTGCAGAATTTCTAAATCATTAAGTCATTATGGCTAGGTGCCGTTTACGGAAAAAAGACGGACTTCTGGTAATTTATAAGGATCTATTTGGCTTCACACCGCTTACCGTATCTATCGAGTAACGAGTTAACCTTCTGGTCAACCTTGGGTGAATCCGGCCCCGACACGTCCACTGTAGTATAGTCCGCGTACATGACCCCCCCCCCTCTAATATGTTTAGGCAGATCATTCACATACAAGATAAACAGCAACGCGCCCAAAACACCCCCCTGCGTAGTGCCAAGCTTTACATGAAAAGGTAATACTACCAATACTACCATTTACCTGTTTCTAGAAATGAGAGCAGCCAGTCGCAAACAGGACCCGGCATACCAAGGCACTGCAGCTATTTCCCAAGCAGTTGCGGATTTAGCGTATTAAGTGCCTTAGAGAGATCGAATATAAAGGCCACCACGCGCTATATCTTTGATATACAGTGCGCGCCAAATGTTTGGACCGGGACTTATAAAATCTAAAGTAAGCGGCCAAAGAAATTGAAATTTGATATGCGCATATTGGACGTATTTTCGCATATTATGACGTGATTTACAAGTATTTACCCCTTTTATTACAGGATATACAGGGTGTAGGTCTTTTTTCAATGGCAACAATTTTTAATTTTTGAAAGTATAATCTTCTTCTGCTTCTAACAATGTATCACAAGATGGGGGTTGTATAAGGAAAAAATTACAGAAAAATAAAATAAAATGTGAAGTAGGACACGAATACGAAATGGACAAGAATTATCTGTATTTTCCCGTGATGTTTTAACTTTTAAATTTTTGTTGTTGTCTACAAACATAAATTGTTGGGGTATAAAAACAAAAAACTAAGTTTCCAAATTTTTATTTTCATCGAAACATACATAAATGCAAAAAAAACTAAATCATCTCTAGTTAGTTTGAAACAATCGCATCAGATAATTGTTATACCAAATGTTCGAAATGTTGACCTTTTGCTGCAACACAATCGCCTAATCTGTCCATAAAAGAATGCAATGATTTTTTTTTTAATTTTGCTTGTTGCTATTAATATCATGTATTTCCTCGGAAATTCGAATTTTCAAATCATCAAGATCATTTGGCTTACTTTTGTAAACCTTGGTCTTGAGGTATCCCCCCCCCCCACAAGAAACAATCTAACGGAGTAAGATCTGGCGATCTAGCAGGCCACTCCAATGGACCTCTTCTACCAATCCATCGTCCAGGAAAGATATCATTTAATAATTCCCGCACATTTCTCGCATAATATGGTGGTGCACCGTCTTGTTGGAACCAAATTCTTTCGTGAATGTTTCCATTGTTTCCTGGATATAATCTTGCAAGAAATGGTAATATGGAGTTATTTATAAGTGCTAAATATTTGTCGCCATTTAAATTTCCATCTATGAAGAAAGGCGCAACAATATGTCGCTCAATAATGCCACACCAAACATTAACCTTTTGAGGATGTTGAGTATGACTTTCCCAAATCCAGTGAGGATTATTATCGGACCAATACCTACAGTTTTGGCGATTGACAGTTCTATGTTGCCTCATCGGAGAAACAAATTTTATAAACAAACTGGCGATCATTAACACAGCTATCCATCATGACACCACAAAATTCTGACCTTCTATCAAAATCATCATCAGATAATTCCTGAACGAGTTGAATTTTACAGGGATGGTATTTTTCCTTTTTCAATACCCTACGAACCGACGTTTGCGAGATCTCAAGATCTCGGGCAACTTGCCTAGTTGATATATGAGGAGATTCGGCAATATCCAATATTGTATCTAGCTGTTTCTCCTCAGTTGTTGCAGATTTTCGTCTACCTAATTTTGGTTTATTTTTTACAATGCCCGTCTCTTCAAATATCTGGATAGTTTTGCCCACAGTTCTCCTACTAGTAGGGAGTCTTTCGGGATACAATTCATTAAATATCCGACAAACTTCCTCGTGAGATCTTTGTCTGTCTCCATATCCTCGTATAATTAAAATTGGTATTCTCTGCTTTTCACTTAATTGATCCATATCTTATATGACAAATTGAAAAATTACTTCAGAAACACTCAAATATTACTTGACTAATAAAGGCGGAAGCACACGCTGTCAGCTTGACTGTGACAGTAACTTAGGATTGTTATTATCTTATTAAGGTGAAAAAATTTATAATTTATAAACCATCCTCAGTAATACAAAAACGGAACAATGTACAAGCAGATAAGCTTGGAATTGATTAAGACGATTCGACCAGTTCGTATTCGTGTGTTACTTTACTTAAATATTACTTGACCAATAGAGGCGGAAGCACTCGTTGTCAACTTGACTGTGACAGTAAATTAAAATTTTTATTACCTTATTAAGGTAAAAAAAAATATCATTTATAAACCATCCTCAGTAAGACAAAAAACGGAACATTGTACAAGCTGATAAGCTTTTAATTTATTAAGACCAGTCGACTTGTTCGTATTCGTGTGTTACTTTACATGTCATTTCTTTTCTGGTATAAAAGACAAAAAACGGGACAATGGACAAAAAAGTACAAGTTGAAAGGTTGGAATTTATTAAGACGAGGCGAACAGTTCGTATTCGTGTCTTACATCACATTTATTTTCTGTAATTTTTTCTTATGCAACCCCTATCTTGTGATACATTGTTAGTAGCAGAAAAGATTGTACTTTCAGAAATTAACAATAACTGGCCCTGTTACAATTAAAAAAAGACCTACACCCTGTATATCCTGTAATAAAAGGGGTAAATACTTGAAAATCACGTCATAATATTCGAAAATACGTTCAATATGCGCATATCAAAGGTCAATTTTTTTGGCCGCTTACTTTAGATTTTATAAGTTCCGGTCCATACATTTGGCGCGCACTGTATACTGTGTTATATATATATATATATATATATATATATATATATATATATATATATATATATATATATATATATATATATATGCGTGTATTCGAGTATTCGATAGTGTGAAATATAAGTAAAACATCTAATGTCGAAAGCGGCTTCAAATATTAAGTGCCTTCCATACAGAACTAAGTTATACAATAACATCAGTTCAGTTAAATGTTAAAACTGTTAATTATTTTCGGCCAACCCTTGTAGGGGATCCCGTTCGTCTGGAAACAGCTCGCCGAGTGGAAACTCGAGAAAGATAAATGAAGGAAAAAGAGTCGTATCATTAAAAATATGCGGCTCTTCAGACATGGTGTGCTGTGGCGAAGTTTTCTTTGTTTTCCTTTGCTTACGTCATTAAGGGTTTGTGGGTGGCGGGGTGGTGTCTTAGTTACCCGGGGCGTGGTTCATATACATTTAGATGCAAACTCTGTAAATGTGTATGTGTATGTGCATAAAATGCAGCCAGCTCTGCGGAGTTTTTACTTACGACATCTACGGCTCTTAAAACTAACGGTGATAAATAGATAGGCCGCAGGGGTTCCTCAGGTAGATTACATTATGGTATAGTCATGAAAATTTAGGGGTTCTATATTAGTTCTAAAGATGTGTAAAACTGTAGAAAGGTAGTATATATATATATATATATATATATATATATATATATATATATATATATATATATATATATATATATATATATATATATATATATATATATATATTAGAGAGTAGTAAACTGATTTGACCCGATAAAAGTACAGAGGTGAAGATTACTTATATACATTATTATTTAAATAATCGCTTACTTTTTGTATATCAAGTGTTAAATTTTCTATCATCGACTTTCTTTAAGCTATATGTTGGCAAAAGTATAGCCTATCATAAAAGGGGCTCCGTTAGATTGCCAAAATTACTTATTTGTTAAATAGGTAACACACACACACATTCTATTTGTAATTTTAGATGTGAGTCTCAACCTTGGGGAGGGTTGGAGTTGTAGTTTGGAAAATGATCATAAAAAGTGTCCCCATTGACATGAAAAATTACGTGTTTTAGGGATTTTCGAATAAATAAATATGGAATGAGGTATGCGGGGTTTTCCGTTTTAAATGGGACACTCGTATGCATATTTGATTGGAGACAACATGTGTGGCGCTCCATTCTGTGACGAGGAAGGTGGAAAGGGCCTTACACTACGGGGAGAGCACATTAGCTGTGTTCTTCGATGTGAGGGGGCCTTTGATAAGGCAAGGACAGATACAGTTTGTGCCGCCCTACAGGATAGGGGAACGCCGAGGTCCCTAATAAGCTAGGTGGCGAGCATGCTGGAGGGCAGGAGAATTTCGCTGACCTTTGGGGGCCGGGGGCTGGACGTCGGAGTGATGGGCAGCTGGATGTCGGGATGATGGGCGGCTGGACGTCGGGGTGATGTGCGGCTGCCCTCAGGACAGCTGCCTTTCGCCCCATCTATGGTATCTGGTCATGGACGGCCTCTTGGAGCAGCTCTCCGAGAACGGCTTCTACGCCCAGGCGTACGCTGAGGATGGGCTGGACTTAGTCACCGGCAAATTCCTCGGCGTCGTCTGTAAGTGCATGCAAGCTGCCTGTAGCATAATCGAAAGGGGGTGTGGTGAGTTGGGACTCTCCGTAAACCCGGCGAAGACGGAGATGATCCTATTTACCAAGAAGAGGAAGGTATAGGCGTTTAGGGCGCCCGTGATGTTTGGAAAATCTTTAGCTTTAGGGCGGGAGGTCAAATATCTGGGGGTGATCCTGGACTCTAAACTAACATGGGGGTCGCAAATAGAACGGGTTGTAAGGAAGGGAGTATCGACTATCTGGCAGCTGCGTCGAGTGATAGGGAGGACCTGGGGAGTTAATCCTCGGATCCTTCACTGGATCTACACTACGATCGTCAGGCCGTGAATCCTCTGTGGGGCGTTGGTCTGGTTGTGCGATGTGAACCAAACTACCAGCAGGAAGCTGGAAGCTGGCCAAACTCCAAAGGCTGGCAATCCTGTGTATCACAGGGGCTATGAAGGCGACACCCTCAGCCGCGCTAGAGGTCCTGTTGATGCTGCCACCGCTTCCCATCTGTGTCAGGAGGGAGGCGATGGCATCGCATCTCAGAATGCGAGACGCAGGAAACTGGTGCGGAAAGGGAGCAGTAATAGGGCATGAAAGAGTCGCCAAGGAGGTGGAAAAGGAAACTCCGATTTCCGCCATAAAGGTGCGGGATGCCGAGGAATCACCAACGAATCGCGGCTGGAGGACTAACAATCCTCCGGGACAGGAATATACATCGAGGGCCTGGGGGTGCGCGAGAGCTATGCTCTTGAAACAGAGGTGTACGCTATGCTGTCTGTGCCCAATAGACAGGATGTGAAGAGGAGTCCCAAGAAATGTGTGTACATCTGTTCGGATAGCCAGGAAGTCCTCCGGGCAGTCTGCATGGCCAGAATCAGGTCTACACTAGTTCAGGAGTATAGAGAAGACTTCACCAAATTTCCGTAGATTTGGGGAAATTCTACACAACCCGACATCTTCGCCCCCTGCAGGGTGTCTGGGGTTACCACAAAATATCAACACACAACCCTGTATGGTTTCAAATAACGAAGATACCCTCTATTACCGAAAGATAAATAGACCAACAAACATAAAGTTAAGTCGCGACTCCATCATCACTACTTATTGACCACCCCTGGTTTATTGTAATATATTGTAAAATACATTGATCGCCCCTCGTATAGGTAGATGTTCGCGAAATGCGATTCTGGAAAAGAATATTCCAGACATGGAACGCTCTAGACGTGAGTAGTGGGAAGAATCAGTGGGTATATAAGCAGGCTCAGTTCGCCGCCAAATGGGAAGTTAGTAAAAATCTCTGGACACAGCAAGTGCGATAGGGTAGCGAATTGTATTTAAAATATTTTCTATAGCAAATGCCTTTCTTTGATGAAAGCAGGCATCAAACTTGGTTGCCTATATAGTAGAAACAATGTATCATATTTCATCGAAATAAATTTATTGTTTGAAAATACATTTTTCAAAAGTCTGGATGCAACAAATGTGTTATGGAAGTGAATTTCCATAAAAATGTTTTTAATAGCAAATGCGAGCAGGCATCAATCTGATTTCTGATATAGCCTATGTAGTAGAAACAATGTACTGTATGTTATCAAAATTACTTATGGTTTGAAAATATACAAAAGTTTTCCGAAAATAAACTTAAATGTTGGTTTCCTAACCAACAAAGCTTACGTTAATAGCAAATTGAGTTATTGAAATTTGAAGGATTTAATGAAAATTCGGTAAATTTGCAGATGAGCTCCCGAACGCTTTTCAAAAAATTGTTTTCAGAAATATTACTAGGACCCCACCTGGATGCACAAACCACAAGAAGAATTCTAGTTCACACCCCCCAAGGAAGTTACGGGACTGGGAGTGAATAGGGGTGCTGGGAGGGGTAGGTAGTAAAAAGGAAATATGAGCAGAAAAAGCGAAGAAAACTGCTTAAAAGCTGCCTATTTGAAGCCATATCTCCATTAAACCCCGTCTACCCCACACAGCACCCCTATTCGCCCCAAGCTCACGTAACTTCCTTGGGGAGTATGAACAAAAAGTTTTTCTTGTGGTTTGGTTGTATGCACACGAGGGGGGAAGGAAAATCCGCTTCGACTTGCGGTAGGGTTGGGGGATTGGGGGTGGCTGCTTCGTCGTGGGGATTTTCCTTTCTCCCTCGCGTGCATACAACCACTCTCGTTGCATAAACCACAAGAAAAATTTCTTGTTCATACCCGCCAAGGAAGTTACGACACCTGGCGGAATAGGGGTGCTGTGCGGGGTAGTCAGGGTTTAAGAGGGATATGGCTTCAAGATGTGAAAAAGACAACTCTCAAGCCCGTTTTATTCGTATTTTCAGCTCATATTTCATTTTTACTACCTACCGCGCCCAGCACTTCTATTCACTCCTGGTTCCGTAACTTCCTTGGGGGGTGTGAATGAGAAATTTTTCTTGGGGTTTGAGAATCCAGAGGGGGGCCTAGGCAAGTTTCTGAAAACAGTTTTTTGAAAAACGTTCGGGAGCTAATCTGCAAATTTACCGAAAATTCGCTACCAAAACGCATTTACTGCGTCCAGATTTTTTTTTATATGAACGCATCATATTTCGATAAAAAATGTAAAAATGCATTATAGAATTTGTTCTACGAAAATTAGCTAAAAAAAATTATAGACCATTAAACCGTAAACTTCACTAAACATACAAATAAATATCCAAAAAAGCATCAACTTAACTAAACTGACAGCCAAAGCATCAAACAAAGGGTCTATTTGAAATGATTATTTTGTAAACATTTTAGTAAAATGAAGGGGAATGACGATTGAATATGAAAATTAAAGGTTTGCAGAACACTCTTCTTGCAACATCTTCTTTTCACAATTGGTATTTGTTTCACAGTCTTTGCCTAAACATTGCCAATTTTGACGTTTAAAATTAGAGTTTAACGTTTTGAGGAAAACTCCAAAATTTGTTTCTTTAACTGCCCATAACTTCGTTGTCTTTAAAGCTAGAGACCTAAATTTTGGTACAGAGTTCACGCGTACCGAACTTGGTTGCCCTTACTTTGTTATTTACGGAGATATGAATTTTTTTTAGAAAGAAAACACAAATATTTCCGGGAAAACCTGGTCCGATTTTCCTGGCTAACGAACTTATCCAAGCCACTTGCAAAAGGAAGGTACACACCAAATTTTATCAACATCGGTTCATTATTTTTTGAGTTATAGGTCGGATATATATATATATATATATATATATATATATATATATATATATATATATATATATATATATATATATATACATATATATATATATATATATATATATATATATATATATATATATATATATATATATATATATAAACAAACACAGATCTCCTTATTAGCGAATTAAAAAAAATCGCTAAAAAGCAAGTGCGAAGTGGGTATTTTTAGGGTCTAGAGAAAATATGTAAAAAAGACTATGTATTTGTTTAGAAGTCCGGTGTGTCGTGAGCAAAAGAAGCATCTACAGAGAGTACTCAGCTAAGACCGATACCTGGAGGAGAGACTTGTGAGCTAATCTGTTTGCGACGACCCTGGAACTATTTTACATAGAGTGATTCGGACTACGACTACGCCTAGCGGACATCCTTAGAAGAGACCTGGCGGGCGTCTGCAGGAAAGTGACCTGGAGCATCTCTTCAGCGAATTCCTGTTGATCTATTGCTCTTTTCTGTTATTTGATTAAATAAAGTATTAGTTTTTAGTAAGGCTACATGTATTCGCACCATTTGATAATAGAGATATATCGATAGTAACACTTTCGAAGGAATTCTTCAAATGTGCGCGTACTAGGACGTCTAAAATCGATCTTCAAGGTCTGTGGAACACGAAGTGAGATGTAAGACAAGAACCATCTCATTGCGGAACCAAGTAGTATGTTGTCACGGCAGCTCCAAATAACCAAGAATGTTAAAAAAATCGAGACTGTATACAATCAACTAAAATTTTTATAAATTGTCAACCCTGGCCCATTTTTTTCCTAATATAGGGTCAATGTATGTAAGACTAGATGTATTCTCACCATAATCCCGCAGACCGGTTTCACTTTAATAAGAGCTCGTCAGTGCGACATACTAATTACAGCGAGAACACAACAGCGTAGTGTGTGGGATATCGAGGCACTGTGGGACTCTTACCTACTAAACTACGCTCCCTGGAGTACCGGACTGTAGTCTATACGTCCGGCTTCCGTCGGAAAGATTTCCCACATTGACGTTTTTGCCTCGGGAGCGTTATTGGGTGAGTATGAGCTTTGGGCCCTTATGCGTATGTGGAAGTTGCTTATCGTAGTCGGTGGCACTACGGAGAAAAGAGCATTTGCGGGAGAAGCGGCTTTTGCAATTATTTTATTTATTTATTTATTTATTTATTTATTTATTTATTTATTTATTTATTTATTTATTTATTTATTTATTTATTTATTTATTTATTTATTTATTTATTTATTTATTTATTTATTTATTTATTTATTTATTTATTTATTTATTTATTTATTTATTTATCATTACACTACACAACAGGACAAGCCCAATTATTGGGCAGGAAATACAGAAATGACCGACAAAAAAACAACAACGTACCTTACAATAAGGCCAAAAAAAACCGCTTATGTGCAGTAGGGAAAACAAGATTAAAATTAAAATTAAAACTAAAAATAAGCATTTTAAACCATAATTTACAATTAGATAACAGAATGTAACTAACAATGTAAAAAAAAATAGAAAATAACAATAATAAATAAAGAGTAAAAAATAATCAGAAATACAAATCAGTCCTCTATAACTGTGAGAGTGCCAACCTTCTGAGCAACCTTGGATCAGACACAAAAATATCAAGGGAAGACGCGTGCCTGTTGGCAACAGAACATAATCCATAAAGCGGTGAGAATTTCACAAGATTAGTTCGCGGCGTATGTAACCAAAAGGTGACGGGATTTCTCGAAGACATTCCCGGAACATTAAAGTTAAGTTGCTCAAGTATACGAGAGCAGTCACAGGATCCCCTTACTAAAGCATTTAAAAAAAATGCGCAGATTGTAGCAAGAAGTCTCTCTGCATATACTCCGAACGGTAACCCACAGAGGAATATATACCATTGAGGCGGAAGTAAATATATTTTGGAAAGCGTATTTGGATCTTTTCTAACCGGAAAAATGGTTCTGGTAACCCGGAAACCATACAATTGAAGCATACTTAAGTCTACTACGGATAAAAGTACAGAACAGCATTTTAAATGTGTCAATATTACTAAACTCGCGGAAATTTCTAATAATAAAGCCCATTAGTTTAAATGCACTGGATACAACATTCTCAATACGAGATAAGAAAGACAATTTTCTATCAAATATTACGCCCAGATCACGAATAGATACCGGCCTAGCCAGAGACGCATTATTAAGACAATAATCAAATTGTATGGGCACCAACCTAAGAGTTAAGGAAAGGCAACTACATTTAGCAATATTTAGAGAAAGATTATTTATATTTCACCACTCCTCCACTGCCTCTAATGCTAATTGAAGTCGAATACAATCATCTACCGACCTCACCTCACAGTAAATTTTGATGTCATCGGCATACAGGAGACATTCAACCCTCTAACCACCAACGAGATCGTTAATAAAAATATTAAATAACAAAGGACCCAAAATCGACCCCTGAGGGGTCCCTGATGTGGCTGAAATATATTTTGATTTGCAGCCATCCACAACCACATATTGCTTCCTGTCAATAAGGTAAATCGCAATCAGTTTTCGGAGTGATTCAGATAAGCCAAATGCTTCTAATTTACGCAACAGAATAGCATGATCAATGCAGTCAAATGCCTTTGACATATCAATGTAGACGACATCGACCTAATTACGATTATCCAAAGCTTCCGTAATGTATTGCGTAGCGCAAACTAAGTTTGTAACTGCTGATCTGCTTGGCATGAAGTCGTGCTAAGGAGTGATGAAGCTCTTTATATGAAAGAATATATGCCTGTACAATAACATTTACAAAGCTTTAAGGAACTTACAGGATAACGACATCTGCCTATAATTATCTATAAGTCTTTTATCACCAGCCTTATAAACTGGATAAGATTTCGATATATTCCAAACTATTGGAATTTTACAGTTTTTTAAACATAGATTAAACTTAACCTGTAAGGAGAAAGCCAAAACGGCTGGACAATTCTTTAAAATAAATGATGGGATTAGGTCAGGACCAGACGTCATATGAGGTTCAAACGACCGAAGAACCTCCTCAACTTCTGAAAGAAGAAAACTCACTATTTGTAATGAAGTATAATCATCGTTTTTCAAGCTGGTATTTATCACAGACTGTGGTACAGGTGTGGGCTGTCGAGATACATATGTAGACTGGAAAAAATCAACAATCTCATCAGACTGATGCAAGTTGAGACCATTATATTCCATTGTTTTGGGAAGAGAATTATGTTGTCTCTTGGAGTTCAGAAATGACCAGATCTTCTTTGGGTTATTAGAGACTGAATTATGACAGCTCATGAGGTAATTATTGTATTCCCTGTTCAACAAATCCTTAAGCTCAGACCTTAACCTCCTAAACTCATCATAGTCAGCTGACTCCCCAGAACGTCTATATATCGACCGACTCTTAGTTTTTAGCTTACACAGCTTCACCACCTCCCTAGTAAACCAAGGAGGGTACTTAGAAGATCTAGGAGTGGACTTTTGGACACAAGAATCAAAAGTGTCATAGAGAATAGAATAGAATTGTGAGCAAGCCAGGTCAGCATCATCGAGTGACAGTAAAGGAGACCAGTCAACGAAGAAAAGTCTCTCATATAATGCTCCTAGATCAGCACGTTTAAAATTGTAAGTTGGCTCAGCATGGTAGCCAGCCTATTAGAAAATTGTGAGACGTACTACAGGGTTACCATCTCGGTGCAGAACCAGGTAGTATGTTGTCACAACAGCGACATTACAGGGTTGCCATCTCAGTGCGGAACCAGGTAGTATGTTGTCACGATGGCGATAATTAACACAAAATGTTATAAAATAGAGACTGTGTACAACCAACTAACAATTTGTAAATTGTCAGCTCTGGCCTATTTTTCCCCAATATAGGGACAATGTATGTAAGACTAGATGTATTCTCACCATAATTGGAACCTCAGGCTGGTTTAGCTCCAATTAGAGCTCGCCAGAGCGAGGACACACCTATTAAGTAATACGGCTATGGTATCTAAACTCCTAGAACATTGTGACATGTACGACAGTGCCGCCATCGTAGGGCGGAACCAGGTAGTATCTTATGACGACATGTCCAATTAACAAAATTTTATACGACGAGAATTTTTTACAAGTTTTGATGTATCCTTCGTATCTACGATATTATAAAAATTTCGAGATTTTGTAAACATGTCCATAATGTACCACAAAAATGGCACCTTTTCTTTGATTTAACCAATATCGTAGCGATAGTGGTGTAACCCATTTCTAACACACGGTATATTCTTACTGAAATCAAGATCATTTAAGCTAAAGTTTAAAGGTAAATCTCCAAATTTCAAACGCCATTTCTATCCTTGTCGTAGGAAGCGCAAATACCTTGCTTTCCTGTCTGATGGCAGTTTAGATTTCCTTTTTCATGAAGTATTTCAGAAACAAGATACTACCGCTAAATAGCTCTCCGAAGCTTAAAAAAATAATGTTAATAAGCCGAACTAGGATATCGATAAATGCCATACAAACTAAGAACAACCTCTGAGATAACAAAGAAGACATCGATTTTTAACAGAGAAATGCGAAAGAAGGATGTATAGCATAAGTAACAAGAACTTTAGGAACAGCAGTAGCTCCAATTTAGAAGCTCGACAAAAGAACCCTTTCGAATTAGTCTAATGCACTAAATGTTGCATAAAGTGACGTAGAATAAAAGGCGAAAAACAAGCTACTATCAGCGACAAGCGACGGTCATAATTCAAAATTGTCATATAAATTCACGTGCAAATATCACAAACACACGCTCGTAAATAAGGGTGACGTAAAAAGAAGAAGGAAAACGTAGGTTTTGCTTAAAAAAGAGAGCGAAGACGTAAGTCCTATGTAAGCGCCCGGTCCCTTATTAAGAATGGTGTGAGTATGTTCGCTATTCTTAAAACTTTACACAGCTTGTCTCTTTCTATTTTCAGGGTAAGCAGCTACGTTGCCGCCTAATTGAAATATTCATGTGATGTAAAGAAAATATCTAGGGTAGTTTCGAGTTATCGTTTATCTTTAAAAGATCAAATAACCTTTGATAATTGTCAAAATTTAATGAAACATAATTCGACCTCACATAAAATTGAATGATCCAAGTCAAGATCTTTGTCGGAGGCCGACCCTCCACTTGATACATAACGGTGTGTTTATTGTTATCTCTAACAAAAGTAGAATTTACCCAGGTAATATTAATTATCAATTTTAAATATTGCAGTTAACCCATTTACGGCCAAGCATAGAATAAATTAACAAATAACGTGTTTTTATGTTTTATTATAATAAGCATGCACACAGAGCCCAGTTAGCTATGTTTATACGAGGTGTTGATGAAGAATTTGTATTGACAGAGGAATTACTGGCTTTACGTCGGCTACAAGGGACCACTACTGGAAAATATACTTTTGCAGAGGTGCAAAGTACTTTTGAGCAATATAGTTTTCAGTGGTGTAAATTAGTTGGAGTGTGCACAGATGGTGCGCCTTCAATGGACGGTTATTCACGAAAAAGTTTTATCGGAATTCTGAAGGAAAGAGCAACCGCTATGAATGTGCAAGAATGTGAATTGGTAATTCTGCATTGCATTATTTACCAACAAAACTTGTGCCTAAGTCAATTCGACTGAAGAATGTTATGGATGTGGTAGTAAATACCATTAATTTCATTTGATCCCGCGGTCTTAACCATCGCCAGTTTAAAACATTTTTGGATGTACTCTCTTCAGAACACGATGATGTGACATTATTGAAAAGTAAGGTGCCTAAGCAAAGGTAAAATGCTAAAAAGGTTTTATAACCTTAGAAAATAAATGGCTGATTTTATGGAAATGAAAGAGAAAACATTGCCACAAATTTGTGATCCAACTTGGCTTTGTGATTTGGCATTCCTGGCAGACATCACAGGACACTTAAACGACCTGAACTAGAAGCTTCAAAAACAAGGGCAATTGGTAAGTGAGCTGTTCAGTCATCTTAAAGCTTTTCAAAACAAAATTCGCTTGTGGGAAACACAAATTAGAAGTAAACACTGTTTTCATTTTTTTAACATTATCCAGTCACGAAAACATTGAATATGGTCGCTATGCTGAAGAACTGGAATTACTGTCAGAGCAATTCACTGATCGATTTTCCGATTTTAATAATATGGATAGCACTTTCAATATTTTTTCAAATCCTTGTAAATGTAATGTGGAAGATGCTCTGCTTCACCTAATACAAATGGAGTTGATCGAGCTTCAAGAAGACTCATATTTGAAGTCTAAATTTGATGATGTGGAACTAAGCGAATTTTACAGAACATACCCTTCCGAAGAAAAGTATCCACAGCTGGGAGTTTTCGCACGAAAAATAATTTGCACATTCGGAAGCACGTATAAATGTGAGCAGCTTTTTTCAATCATGAAAATTAATAAAAATAAGCATCGTACTCGGCTAACAAATGTTAATTTAGAAAACACTTTGCGCCTATGTACTACTGATATTGACCCGAATATTGATAATCTTGTTTATCAGCTTCAAACTCAAGTATCTCATTAATTTTAATTTGATTTTTCTATCTTTTTTTATTAATTTAGTTTTTATAATTTTGATTATGCTATTATAATTAATAAATTAAAAAAATGTGTGATTTTTGTGGCCTCTTTATTCACTACTACCTACTTATTTCTTGTCTACGGCCCACGACCTGATTAAATCCCGAAATTAGGTCATCAGCTAAGCAAAGGTTGCCCATATCTGACATAGCCTATAATACTTTTCACCAAATTTTAAGTTTTTAGCTGATTGAAAATTTAAGTCATGGACAAATATTTTTCCCCAGGAGGCGAAAAAAGGATACAAGGACTCAATAAACTTTGTGTATGATAAATAAAGTTTTTTTTTTACACAAAAAAAGTTATCCAGCGCTAAAAGGCCGAAAAGTAACAATACACAAGACATACGTTTCATACGAGAAAAACAAAACGGAAGTTTTTTCTCTTACACTTATCAATTTTGTTGCCCACCATTTCATATACCTACTTATTTGTTATTTTTAACGGGTTTAATTAAAATTCGCTACCAAAACGCACTTGCTGCGTCAAGTCTTGTTGGTTTCTTCTCAATTATAATAAATGTTGTAATTAATATATAATGTAATTTTTTACACTTAATGACTAAGAAGAAAAGGAAACAACTATGCATATGTGCTAATGTACTTTATTAATTAGAAAACATAAGTTTCCACATTTGAGAGAAGAAAACAATAATCGTTTTTCTCTACATAGTTGTAATTTTGCAATTAAAATGTGTTTTTACATTAAGTTATTCATTTTTAAATAACACACTCAATTATTGTTCTACAAAATTTTTATTGAAAGATGCATGATCTGCTTTTAAATTAATTTAATTTGATATCTTCTTATGATTAAATATTTCTTAATTTGTAACAGGTACGCATATATGTGTAGAGGTTTATCCATATAATCCCAATGTAAAAATATGACGTTTAGCCAAATTATATAATGTACTCCTTTAGAGTCACATACTCTAAAGAAATGAATGTACGCATGATGGTAAATATGGCTAAAACTAAGAGGCAGGATTACGATGAACCAAAATACATAGATATGTATAAATGTATGGGGCTGAAAGGTGACCTTTTGATAGGCAGAACACGAAGTTGAAATGTAGTTGCGCCGACAAGGCAATATTACCTTTGGGTTATCATCACGCTGTGTTTTATTATCATGTGACCTACATTGTCCATTCTGACTTCATCTGGAACAGATTCTCTTGACGGCCTTCCAATGAGGATTGTCTTTGCAAGGGGGTCTTCACTTTTCATTAGACGTATGGCTAAGTTGGATTTAAAATCTAACTGAGATATATTGCTGTCGTTTGTTTTTCTATAAAGCTTCCAACAGTTGGCTACAACACTATCAAGGGTGTTTATAAAAAGTGGCTACCACCATTTCTTTCCTCTTACACTTGTCCTCTAATTGGTAATTGCGTTGTCGTGCGGGTCTACTCCTCCTATATATTTGTTGTATTGTTTTATCAGGCTGGAGAATTTGTATCCCTTTGTGTTCCTTACGACTATATCTTTTAGTATTCGCTTAAGGCTCAAGAGCAAAATTGCAACTTGCAACTGTTACAGTAGCATTGTCATTCCACCTGACAATTGTTAGCTGAGCATTTTAATCAAATGCATAGTCATGAGCTCCTCGACCCTTTTTTGATAACACTTTTGCATTTTCTAGTGGACATTTATTGGTCCTGTTATCTCTTATTGTTCCTGTTGCGAAAAATTGCAAACTGTGCCATTCTACGAACAACTTGAAGGAAGAGAAGTAATTATCAAAAAATATTCTGTGATGCAAAGCTTTTTCAATTCAAGAAAGAAGGTGAGTCACTACCTGCCCCCCTAACCCCAAGGAAGATTAATCTTTTTCGTTATTGGCTCCCCCGTATGGTATAAAACTAAATAAGTATCCATCTGATGAACACAGGCACCAAAGCTTGAAGCCAAACCGAAGTATGGCACCATTTGTTCATCGGTGGAAAGATTGTGGGAGAATATTCCAAACTGTTTGTTACGGACGTTTATGGCGTCAAATAATGGTCGTATTTTGGAAAATGTCATTTTTATTCAGGTTTGAATTGTCAACGAAATAAAGAATTCTTTTAATGTTCCTAAATCTGTTTCTACTCATGCATTTTTTTACAATTTCTACTCCTTTATCTTCATTTTTGCTTCAGTATAGATCCATTTGTGGTCACATATGACAACCAGACAGTATTAGTATACCAAGAAAATTTTTTAAGTCATTGATGCTCAAACAAAAGTCGTGTCTTTTATTATCTCTAGCATATTTTAGAGTATACCCACTATCATAGAAAGTATTTCAGTATCAAAGAATAATAAAAACAGTCCTAGTGGCGTTTTTCCATAAAAAGTACTTTTCAGGCATTGCACGCATTCATTTTTTATTGATACCAGTAAAAAATTATGAGGCACACGTTCTTACCTCTAAACCACCGAGGCTCTTGGGCAGACAAGAGAAGATTATAATTATATGACTATTTAAAACAAATCCAAATTAATGTAAATTGCAAAAACAACATAAATAATTATGCAGGTTGTGGGGGGTGTGGTCCCTTAGCTTGGTCGTGCACTGGTCGTTCTCTTGATTGACCGACGCGCGACTTAGCTACTGGACTCCTAGAGGCTGCCTCCACGTGCCACCCCAGGCGTGACTGTTGGCAATGTGAATAACGCCCAGGGTTGATGGTCTACTAAAGTCTCGCTCCTTCTCTTTGCAGGTGGTGGTGGAATTTTCCTTTATGTGGTAGTAAAGGTTTTTCACGTCCAAGGAGGTACCACCCCATGCATCAAGGGGCCGGTGAAGTCCCAACGAACGTTTCCGGTTCTGGTGTATGAGTCGGTTTCCCTTATAAGCAAAAGTGAGGAATCTGCGAGAGAGGGGTGTACAGGGGGCGCCAGCATCAAGATTTAACATACCCTTCTCCAATATATGTGGCCTAAATTCTAATCTGAACTCCGTCCACCATTTCCTACAGGCTAATAGGCCCCAACTCCTCTTCCTACCGAAACCCAAATCAGTGCCAAAACAGCCACTAATCACCTTAATTTCCCGGGGTATGAGCTCTTTACTTCCTTTAGATTGCATGGAGGCGTACGCATACGTCCGTAGCAATCTACCCTGCACCAGACTCCCCAATTTAGAAGATGGAACAAAAGACATACTTTGGATAAAACTCTCTTTCTCTCTCTCTCAGGGCTGCAACTAAATTTATCTGTTGCATTTACCGGTCACCTTCTGACAACAACTTTGTCCAGCTCTTTGACTACCTTTCTGAAAAAACCGACCATCTGGTTTCTGAATATCCTTTCTCCGAGGTCACTATTCTTGGTGACTTCAATGTCTATAATAAGTAATGGCTAGGATCTTCAAAAACCGATCCAGAAGGGAGAGCAGCGGATGCCTTTGCAGTCAGCAACTCTTTAGCCAATATGGTTCAGCAACCTACTTACTCTCCTCGCATCACAACACACAACTAAAATCCCTTGGATCTCCTTCTTACTACAAATCCTGAATGCTATAAGATATCAGTCACCGCCCCACTCGGTCGCTCAGACCACGGCATGGTCACTGCTTCCTGTGCAATGCAACCCGAGGTCACACAGTCATCACACCCACGTATCGTTTGGCACTACAACTCCGCAAACTGGGACGAAATGCGAGATTACCTTTTCTAATTTCCATGGGCGTCTGTCTGATATCTCACAAAACGTCACCGAAATTATCCAAGCTGGCATGGAATTATTTATTCTACGTACACAGAAAAGCTCTTCAGCCACTCAAAAGCCCTGGTTCTCTAAATATTGTGACAAGGCCAGACTTGAAAAGGTCAAAGCTCACAAAACGCTTCTACACAATACCAGCAATTGTTCTTAAAAAATGCGCACCAGTACTCGCTCCTGTCCTGACTCGTCTGTTTCAGACATCTTACAATAGAGGTATATTCCCTAGTAACTGGTAAACTGCTCGAGTACAACCCGTCCCCAAGAAAGGATCCAAAGCTCTTCCTAGCAACTACAGGCCTATCTCTCTCCTTTCAGTCATCTCTACAGTGATGAAAAAGTATATAAACAATGAATTACTAAAATGTCTTGAAAAACACAGTCTAATCCACGATAGGCAGTATGGATTCCGTCAGCACAGATCAACTACTGACCTCCTTTCCTTTGTCACCCATTCTTGGAACAAGTCTATGGAACTACACGGTGAATCCCAGATTGTCGCTCTAGACATATCCAAAGCATTCGACAAGGTCTGGCCCGCAGTACTGCTTAATAAACTTCACGCCTATGGCCTACCACCAAAACTCTGTACCTGGACAGCAAACTCCCTCTCCAACCGGAGCATTTCTGTTGTCGTGGATGGCCATTCCTCTAAACTATATCCAATTAATGCAGGAGTTCCTCAAGGTTCAGGTTTAGCCCCTACTTTGTTTCTTCTCCACATCAATGACCTCCTCTCTAACACATCCAACCCAGTTCACAGTTACGCGGACGACAGCACCCTCCACTCAAATATACAGTATTCTAAGCCTGTCTCTTTGGCCCAATTAGATGAGGATCGCAGACTCATGGGGGGTTCTGTCTCCGTGGATCTCCAAAAAATATTAGACAGGGGAAGTAGAAATCTTGTAAAATTCAACCCCACCAAATCTCAGTCTTGCTTTCTTTCTCATTAAAGATACACCAGCCCTAGACCCATCACAATGAACAACCAAGTTATTAAAAGTAATGGGTCCTTTTCACTTGTTGGCATTTCTGTGGATCGAAATCTCAATTGGCACCAACATGTCACATCAATTGCAGAAGCGGCTGCTAAGAAATTAGGTTTCCTCTTCCGGGCTCGCAAATACATTTCACCAGCTAATCTCTATACCTTATATACTTCGCACATAAGGTCAAACTTCAAATACTGCTCCCACGTTTGGGGTGCTGCTGCCGCTTCTACACTCGCTATCCTGGACTCAATTCAGAAGATAGCTATACGTCTCATTGGTGACCCTACCCTCACCCAAAGGCTGCCATCCTTTGCCCACCGGCGTGCCGTTGGTGACCCCTCTCTCTCTCTCTCTCTCTCTCTCTTTTATCTATATCTGCATGGGTACTGCTCAGAGAAGCTTTCTTCCATAGTTCCTCCACCTACTGCCCCCAACAGATCTACCAGGGGAACAGAGCGAATGCACCCTTTTACTGTCCAGGTCGCCACACATGGAAGATCTTGTTATGCCCGCTCTTTTGTCCCGAGGACTTCCAAGTTGTGGAATTCCTTGCCGGCACATGTTTTTTCTTCTCCTCCGAACCTCCAAACCTTCAAGTCCAGAATTAACAAGTTGGCTCTTTCTTCCTTGTCGACACCCACGGTACGATAGTATTTAGGCTGTAAGTCTTAGTGGTGTGTTGTTGAAATAAAAAATAAAAAAAATAAAATCTACCGAATTCTTCAGATGTCACGATTTATACAGGTACTGCAAACCGTAACAGATAAGGAGTTATAAGTACATGTGGACAAACCCAAATCACCATAAAACAACTTATAAAGACCTGACGATCGTTTCACTAACAAAGCTAGCGTCATCAGACGATGAAACGATCACCAGGTCTTCAAAAGATGTGTTGTGGTGATTTGGGTTTCTCCAAGTGTACCTATCAGTGCTCGTCACGGTTCCAATCTTCAATGAGTGAAGATTGGAACCTGTGATTAGCACTCATAAGTACATTTTGGAGAACCCAATTCATGACAATACAGTTTTTAGACCTGACGATCGTTTCGCTAACAAATTTAGCGTCATAAGAGGGATGAATAAACTGTTTATTCATTCCTCTAATGACGCTAATGAATAAACTGTTTATTCATTCCTCTAATGACGCTAACTTTGTTAGCGAAACGATCATCAGGTCTAAAAACTGTATTGTGATGAATTGGTTTCTCCAAATTGTACTTATCCAATCTTCTCTTAGGCAATAACAGCATATTCTGAAGTAGTGTTTTATGAGCATTTCAGTAAGCAGAAAAATTGAGTAAGTGTCTCACTTACAACTTATACCCTTTTTAGTGAATTTTTATTAAAAAAATTCACTAATAGAGAGGTATCGATGGTGAGACTTTGCAAAAATTCTTTCAAATGAGCGCGAATTAGGACCCCTAGAACCCATATCCGGGGTCAGTTTGAATTTTTATATGCTTATATATATATATATATATATATATATATATATATATATATATATATATATATATATATATATATATATATATATATATATATATATATATATATATATATATATATATATATATATATATATATATATATATATATATATATATATATGTATCCGTCTGATAACTCAAAAAATAATTAACCGATTTAGATGAAACTCGGCAAGTGCCTTTCTTTTATTAATGGCTTGGATGAGTTCGTTGGCCAGGAAAATCGAACGGGGTTTTCCGGGAAAATTTTGAGTTTTCTTTCAAAAAAAATTTTGTTTTCCGAAAATTTCGATAAAATTTGGTCTAAATATTGCTTTGGGAAATACCTAACTATGTGCCAAAATTCAGCTTTCTAGGGTTACAGAAAATTGAGCTATTCAAATTTGATACATGTTTAAATCATAAGTATGTGGTTGCTGTTGGTTAGTCAATGCTTTTCTTATTGACTCATGAGATTCATTCATCAACCTTCCATTGACTTCTGCTTCTGCCGCTGTTACAGTCCTTTTATTTAGATCTAGAGTTGTAAAGTTTTCTGTATCATTTGGGATATAATTTGTTTGCTTTTGTTACTGACCAACAAAAGATATGATAAAATTGGACAAAGAAAGGGAATATGATATATTAACAAGGCTATTTTTGGCTCAACAGCATTTATTAGTTTTCGTAATTGTTTTTTTATCGGGTTTTGTTACTTTGACTAGACATATTTTTATTATGATTGGTACTACTAAAAGTAATTAAAGTTTGTCTCATTCAATATTAAATTTATTTTAGTGTTAAAATAGAAGACGATGTGATATGGTCCAAAATCTGATTGATATTTTGTTGGTATGTACTGCAAAAAAGCAAATTGCAGTTCAAAAAATCTAGACGCAGCAAGTGCGTTATGGTAGCCAATTTTCATAAAAACATCTGAAATCTCAAAAAATAACAAATAATAATAATAATTTTTATTGACAAAAGACTGAGACTGGACATTGTGGCTGGAAACTGAAACAAAAAGTAGAATAACCCCAAAAACTACAACAATAATAACAGAGTTATGCGCTATCTTTTTTGATACGTATTTCGACAACAAAGTTGTCTTCATCAGTAGCTGTAATTAACCGATTTCGATGAAACTTGGCAACTGCCTGTCTTTTATTAATGGCTTGGATGAGTTCGTTATCCAGAAAAATCAGACGGGGTTTTCCGGAAAAATTTCGAGTTTACTTTCGAAAAAAAATTTTTTCTCCGAAAGTAACAAAGCGGTTTCAGTGAAATTTACTATATATTATGTTGCCTTAACCTTACTACGTACCAAAATTCAACTTTCTAAGTTTAGAGAAAATTGAGTTACTCAAATTTTAAATTTTCTTTCGAAAAAACTTTTTTTCTCCGAAAATTACAAAGTTATTTTAATGAAATTTTGTGGATATCTTGCCTTAGGAAAAACCTTACTACATACTAAAACGAGACTTTCTAAGTTTATAGAAAATTGAGTTATTTAAATTTGAAGCATTTAATAAAAATTCACTACCATAACGCACTTGCTGCGTCCCGAGTTTTTTCATTTACTCAATGGTAAAACATGTTATTTTTTGTGTGGGTAACATGCATCTCTTGCACCAATATTGAAATAGCATGCGGTAAATCAAAGTTTTTAAGATTATTCTCTGACAAAACGATAAAACTTATCTTTTTCGAAAATTTAGAATTTAGCTAGACACAACGTTTGTTTTAGGCACGTCTTCAAATATTTTATTAGTGATTGCAATAAATATACGTAATAACACATCAAATAATAATGTTAGGTAAAGAGTTCGTCTCAAAGATGTTGGATGTTTCGACGGCGGACTAATTAATTCTTAATCAAAACATAAAATCAATAAATAACGCCCCAATCGAGTAAAAGAAATAAACTTTACTTCTAAAATGTTCTTTTCAGGGAGTGGGGTTATTTATTTGAACACCGCTGCCTTGATTCAAAAGGATAGCGCGAACACAAGGCAGGCTGAGAAAAAGGGTTGATTAAAGTTTCAAACTCGACAGAAATATTATGAATATGTCCAAGAGATGCTAAGACTCGTATTAATATTAAAAAAGTTTTACATTTTCGTTAGAAAAAGTTCTAATTGCTGTGTATGACAAGACACGGGGTTACAAGTTTCTCTTTCCCTTGTTAATTATTGGACCAAAAGATACATAAATTAAACCTAAGTAGCTCATTAAAGGGCCAACAAAAGATTTAAGTTTGAATGCTATGTTCATTAGATTCTCAAAACATAACATCAGTTTGCTTAGTCTAATGAAAATAATAATAATAATAATAATAATAATAATAATAATAATAATAATAATAATAATAATAATAATAATAATAATAATAATAATAATAATTTCTCACTGAAGGAAACACTTTTATGCTCTTCAAAAAAGGAGATGCAAATGAACCCAAAAACTACAGGCCAATAACCTGCCTGTCAGTCCTTTACAAGCTCTTCACTTCCCTGATTAATGAAAAGATATATCAACACTGTCTGACAAACCACATCTTCGAGGAGGAACAGAAGGGATGTTTTAGAGAATCTTTGGGCTGCAAGCACCAGTTAATAATAGACGCTGTAGTACTAAAACAATCCGAGAGAAGAAAACGAAATCTACATGTATGCTACATTGACTACAGCAAAGCATTTGATTCTGTACTCCACGATTGGTTAAACAAAGTACTTGAAATCTACAAGATCTGCCCAAGGATCAGAAACGTCCTTCAACATCTCACGAGTACTTGGAGAACAAACATATGGATGGCCAATAAAAATTGTGGAAAAGTGCACACCATGAAGGGCATTTTTCAGGGGGACTCTCTGTCTCCGGTGTGATTCTGCTTGGCACTGAACCTCATGTCGACTGTCCTAAACAAAATTGGAGGCGGGTATAAACTAAATATGAAAAACCGAAGAAGAATATCCCACTTACTATACATGGATGATCTTAAATTATACTCTGAGACACAAGATAAGCTCCACTCACTGATTAATAGTGTTAAAATCTTTAGCAATGCTATAAAAATGTCGTTTGGCCTCGACAAATGTGCTATAATCAACGTCAGGAGAGGGGCAGTCGAAGGTGACCAACATCTCTTCTGCGATATTGAGCAACTACCGCCTGAAGAGACATACCGCTACCTAGGGAGTCCTCAAAATCAGCGAGTGGATCATAGCCGGCTAAAGCAATAGTTCCAGGAGAAATATAGGAAGCGAGTCACGAAGCTCATAAATACTAAGCTTTCCGGAGGTAACCTCTGTGCTGCTATCAACTATTGGGTGGTACCAGTATTGACATACTCTTTTGGAGTTGTCAAATGGTCTAACACCGACTTGGATGAACTGGAAAGACTCACGAGAAGGCTTCTTACGAAATTCCGGTGACTTCACACGAACTAATCTGTTAGAAGACTTTACACACCTCGGAAAGAAGGCGGCAGAGAATTAATCCATATAAAGAACCTCTGCTTTAAGCAGGAAACAAACATGCGACAACGTTTTCTTGCATTGCATGATGAACTGATGAAGTTGGTGGTGTGCGAGGATAAAGATTATACTCCACTTAGGCTGGGTCAACGCAACTATGAGTTGGACGACCCAGTTGACCAGGACAGTATAGTCCAGTGGACTGACCAGGCTATGCATGACAGGTACCCCAAACAACTGCAGGCAAATATTGTTGATAAAACCTATTCGCTTATGTGGTTGGTTGGGGAGCAACTCTACGAGACGGGGGGTTTTGTGATGGCCATACAGGATAGGGTTATAAAAACTAAGAACTACAATAAGCATTGTCTAAAATTAGAAGTGGTGGATAAATGTCGAAAATGCGCAGCTGCTGGAGAGACCATTGAACACGCCATGTCAGCATGTTCTGCCCTCTCAGACTTAGCTTACTTAGGCAGGCATAACCAGCTTGCCAAGATCATCCACCAACAAATTGCTTTGAAATACAGCCTCCTGAACCCGTCAAGAACACCAGCTTACTACAAGTATTCTCCGGAGGCGGTGCTGGAGTCGGCGGACTTTCTCCTGTACTGGGACCGACCCATGATAATGGACCGCACTGTGGACTTCAATAGGCCAGACATTGTCCTGATAAACAAACAGATGAGGCTTGCTGTGATCATAGATATTGCTGTACCGATGTCCCATAACATTCAGAAAACTGAAATTGAAAAGATCACCAAATACGAAAACTTGGCATATAAAATAAAAAACGTATGGAAACTCCAGAAGGTGGCTATATGTCCCTTCGTAATGTCGGCGGAAGGAATAGTCACCAAAAATTTCATGGGAAATCTAAAGGAACTTGGACTACCTAATAACAACCTCAACGTAGTCCGAAAATTCCTCAGTTAAGTGGCGACCTCAAACAATTCTGCTGTGTTGGAGCACCGGAAGTCAGACTCCTAATAATATCGGCATAATGGGATATGATGAATTTCATCCCCATCCACCGAGCCGAGCCCCAACGTCGCGCGCGGGGGTCGGTCAAAAGGTTTCCAGTAGTAATACTGAGAAAGTGTAACGCTTATATCAAATAATAATAATAATGATAACAATAACAACAACAATAATAATAATTCAATAGTGTTATTAATACCTGGGAATACAGCAAGTGAGGAAAATAGACCACTCAGTATTGAAGAACCACCTGACAAATGAGTTTACGAAAGAAGTAAAGCGGGTGGTACGAACACATCTCAACAGCAGGAGCCTGACAAAAGCTCTTAATACCTATGCATCTTCTGCACTTAACTATTCATTTGGGATAGTGAACTGGAGTAAAACAGACATCGAAAATCTACAGCGGAAGGTGCGAGCACTCCTAACAAAATGCAAGCATGACTTTCGAACTGCCAGTAACGAGTAACCCTACCTAGACATCAAGGTGGAAGAGGACTGTTGGATATTGGCAAACAATTAGACCAGCAGATAATGAGCCTGCGTACATATTTCCATCAGCAGGCGCAACACCGCTACAGTTAAGAGAAAGTGAAATACAAAGTCACCATCGGGCTGATCAGGACAGGCTGTAATCTTGGATGCTGAAGCCTCTCTAGAACGACATCTGAATGAGACTTCTCAGGCACATGTGGACAAATCGGCGTCGAACTACTGGTTGGTGTCCGGACAGAAGTTTCCAGAGACAGAGGGGTTTTTCAGGTCATTCCAAATGGGACTTTTAAATCTTAGTAAGCTGCCCTACTATGGATACACTTCTGAGTTTGTTCTAGAGAATTTAGAGCTCAGATTGTACTGGAATAACAGATTGCTAACAGACGAACAAGTTACCCAGGACATGCTGGATATAATATTAGTGGATAACCCTGCAAACAAGTGACGCTGATTGATGTGGTCATTCCGAATACCAATAATGTAAAGATACCGTACAACGAGAAAATCATTAAGTACAGAGACCTCGAGATGTAAGTAAAGAGACAGTGGGGGGCAGATAGTGTCCGAGTCATCACACGGATTCAGACCTAGGGATGTTTTTGGTCAAGCAACTGGGCCGTGTTTTCTGATCCAATGATCTCTGTAAGGATTATTTGAAAATTCCCGAACTAAACTGTTGTAATTAGCCAGGCAATAGTAGTTATGCAAAAACCACAAATTATGCCAAGTATTTAAATCATCATCATTTAATAATTCAGGTATTATGATTTCCAAAATATTTAGATATTGTTCCCCGTTCAAACGATTTGGTAATTGTATAGTTCCAAGAACATTATCGCTAAGAACACCTATTCAAACATTGATGTTTCGTCTCTTTTACAACGTGAGGATTATCGTCCACATATGGGTAATAATGTGGGTTATTCATATTGAAAACTTCTGTTCTTGTAAAAGATACTTCGTCGAGAAACTAAATATGGGAAAAGAAATCTGGGTTTTGAATTTTTAGATTTCTCCGCCAATTTGTATCAACATAAGCAGGAAGCATCGCCTGTACTTCTATAAAATGAAAAGGATAGAGGTTTTCACGATGTAAAAGCTTCCACGCAAAAGATTTCGAAATACGAGGCTACATTACATTCAGTTTTCTTACACAAATTTCTGGATTTTCATTGACTTCTATTGAAATATCAAATACGTATTTTTAGTGAATTTTTATTTTATATATATATATATATATATATATATATATATATATATATATATATATATATATATATATATATATATATATATATATATATATATATATATATTCATCCCATAACTCAAAAAATAATTAACCGATATAAATGAAACTCGGCAAGTGCCTTTATTTTGTTAATGGATTGGATGAGTTCGTTATTTAGGAAAATCGGACAGGGTTTTCCGGGAAAGTTTTGAGTTTTCTTTCTAAAAAAATTTTTTCTGCGAAAATTACAAAGCTGTCTTAATGAAATGTACTAGATACGTTTCCTGGGGAGAGTCCTTACTACGTAAAAAAATTAAACTTTCTAAGTTTATAGAAAATTGAGTTATTCAAATTTTGAATTTTTTTTTTCAAAAATTTTTTTTTCTCTGAATGTTACAAAGTTATTTTAATAAAATTTGGTGGATATATTGCCTTAGGCAATACCTTACTACACACGAACACTAAACTTTCTAAGTTCATAGAAAATTGAGTTATTCAAATTTGAAGCATTTAATAAAAATTCACTACCATAACGTACTTGCTGCGTCCTGAACTTTTTTTAAAGGGTGAGCCAAAATGACCGAAAACATTTGCACCAAAATATTTTTTTTAATTAAAAGCTCTTACAAAATGGTTTGGTACGTCTACATAAAAAAACGTAAACAAAATATACAGTGAGTTCCCAACATAACGTTTTTAATCGAAACATAAAAATTGAGCAAATTAAATTAACAGTAATTACAATATCAGTTTAGTTTTCAAAACTAATGCCAAGAAGATGTCGATCTTGCGTTTGAAAGCATTCTTGCATCCTTGGTATCATACCGTTCATAACATTTTCCAACATTTAGAGCGGAATATTCTATATTTCAGTGCGTATAATTCGTTTCAATTCCTTAATCTTTTGAGGCTTATTTGCAAAGACTTTAGACTTTAAATATGCCCGAAGCCAAAAATTACATAAGGTAAAATCACAGGACTTTGGGGGCCGTTGAATATGTCCAAATTTTAGATCAGCCGACTCGGAAACATTTGTCTCAACAATTGCATTGAGTTTCAAGCAGTCTGGCATGTGGCTACATCCTGTTGGAACCACATATGTTCAGGAAAGCGTCGCAGTTCTTGTTGTAAAAATGCATATATCGTTGTGAATTTACCCTTACGGCATTCTCATTGTCATTTTAGAAAAAAAAAGGCACCACAATACCTTGGGCTGTCACCGCACACCATACCGTCACTTTCAGGCTATGCGGTCGAACTTGGTGTACCTCCCTCGGATTTTCTTTAGCCCAAAAGCGACCGTTTTGTAGATGTACATAACACAGGGACGAAAGTGTGCTTCATCAGACACAAATAGGTCATTAACAAAGTTTGGGTTATTCCTCAAAAGTTCTAAAAAAAGTTCACAAAATGCTTGCCTTGCCAAAAAATCCCTATCCTTTAATTCTTGAGCAATTTGAATGTTGTATGTTTTAAAGCAAAAACCTTTATGTAAAATTCTTACGCTAGTTTGTGACATTTTCAAAACTTGAGAATACCTTCTTGGCGATCGTGGTGGACTTCTGAGAAAAGCCGCCCTTACTCGTTCCAGATTTACAGGAGTTCCAGCTGGCACAGGCCTACCAGTTTATTTCTTTTTTAGAGCTGAGAAACGTGTTGTGAATCGCGATATCTATCTTAAAATGGTATTCCGAGTCGGAGGATTCAAATTAAAACGAGTACGAAACTGTCTTTTTGTAAGGATAACAAAATCACAATTTGAAAACATTTTTCAACAATAAAAGCGCGATGTTTTGCAAAATTATTCATGACAGTATCAAATTATTAATGACCGAAGGATTTTTGTTATTGGTTTTCGTGGTTGTCAAGACGTTTTTAAAATGAATATTTAATAATTTTTGGTGCATCTAACTTAATTAAACACCTTTATTTCTGATAAAACACATTTTGATCCCTGGTTTCGATTATACCCATTATTTTTGGAACTTACTGTATATTTTATTTACTTTTTTTATACAGAACAAAACTTTTTGATATGCTGTATTAATACGTCCCAAAATATTTTTTTAGCACTGTTCACAAAAAAGTTATTCGACCTCCAAATATCCGGTCCGGTCATTTTGGCTTAGTATTTATTACATTGGCAGGTCTTCCAGTTTTATTATCCTTAGGAATTACTGATTTCTTAGTCGCTGGCAAAGGGCTGTAAATGTTGTGTGAACAGAATGTCTTATATTTGGAAATTCTTCCACATATGCTTCATTAGTAAACTCAACCATTTTCATAAAACTTTTTCGCTGAACAGTGTAACGATTGCGTTTCGTTACTTGAAATATCCAAAATTAACCCGTAAGATACTTAATTAATAGCCGACAATCCAATATCTGTAGAGCAGTTTATGTTTTAATTTCAAAAATTATTTGATGAAAAGTCGCCAACATTTAACTACCCTGAACTCCGTGCTGCGGCCTAGAAAAGCACGTTAAAAATTCAAACATCTAAAGACGCAATATCGCTTTGTTAGTAAATGATGTGTCGCATTATTCCTGGAAGGGTGTTAGAGCAAACAAAATATACGTTAAGAATATTCTAGAACAAAATATTATTTTATCTTAAAAATCTGTTGACAATGTTAAAAGAACCTTGAAAAAGTACGAGTCCATTTTCAATGTTGGGGAAGTCGGAACTATATCTGCAATTCAGTCACTAAATCAGCCGTGAAGGCCCTGAACTATAGGCGAGAGACGTGTGTGCCAAAGGGGGGTGAAGTCAGACCTCAACACACAAGAAGTTACCTCGAGGTGGATAAAGAATTATTTTAAAATAGGTGATAAAATCCTTTTCGTTGTCGCTACTATCTAACAACAGTTGTCAGTGATTGTTTAAAGTCATTTAAGCGGTTTTTGAATTTGAATAAACTACGTCTTTGGCAGAAGAACGCGAGTTAAGTAGTGATTATTTGTTCACGACCTGGTGCATTTATTACGTTAATCAAAAAGAGTTTCTGACTATTACCGAATTTTGAGTCAATTGGCAATAAATTTCACTTGAGCCAATTTACGTTATAATTGCTGTAGAAAAATTTTCGTCAAATTAATTCAGAATATCGACATAGGGGACAAATTGTCTCACCCAGTATTGGAACAACAAAATCCACCTGCCCAATAACCGTCAATGGGAAGTACCACTCATTCTCTCCAGCCTTCTCTCTCTTATTGGAGTTTGTGAGCCTGTGTCAGGCACTGATGGTTGACTCCACTTGGAAAGCATCTTCAAACGGTCATCAGGTGAGTCGAGTTAAACTTTATTTCTGTAAACCAGCAGAATTCTTCATGCAGCAATCTAATATTTGAACCTTCACAACTTGAATTTTCAAAATAGTATAATCAAATTTGAACTTAAATAGTGTCAGTGAAGTGTCTGTACGGACAACTGTAAATTTCCTATTTAGTCTTTAGAATTTTGTCAATATTGTTAATTTCAATTAACAATATTGACATAGTTCTTGAAAGTGTAATTAGCAGATTTTGTTTGTAAAATATTCAACCAGTACATTTTTTAATATCTTTCATTTTCAATCATTGAAGTAGAAATTTCACACAAGAATATTTTTTCTTAAATAGAGCATCACTCAAATGACTGGTCAGTTAAGTCATTGAAAAATCAACCGAACTGATTGACAAACGCCAAGTAATTTACATAATAATTTGTGTTTGCTTTTAAGCTGTAAAATACAGCATTTGGCCTTTGATATACCTCAAGTAGGTAATGTTAATATTTTGGTAACATACAACCATTTTATCTTATTATTTTGTCATATGCCATGTGAAATGATAATTTCTTTTTCTTGAAATTCTTGCTGTTTATTTGATTTTTATTTATGTATGATTTAATGTTTATTTTAACAAACCATGTCAATTTAATTTTGTTTACTATCCCAAATTTATTGATATGAATAAAATTGTTACATTAACATATCTTTTTAATTGAAAAGTAATTCCTAACTAATATTTCCCACATCTGATGGCAACACATTGAATAATTCTGATTACCGCTTAACGAGATATCTACAACTTAAAAATAACCAGGTTCTGATCAGGGGATCCGACAAATATGGGACTTCAGACAGAACAACCCAGAACTAAGTAAGTAGTAAGCTTTTTATTAAAACCTTCTGACCTTACCAGTGTTTCTTATCTTGCAAATAATAAAATCTGATAGATAGATACATTAGGCTAGGGTTTAACAGGTGATGGTTACCTCACTACCGACCGGATTTAGATCCACATGAGGTCAATCTTTAGATAACAGCTTTTCCGCTTACTATATTATATTGTTAGCAATAACATTTATTTGAAGGAGGTTACAACAGTTTACAACACAAGAAATTCAAAATTACTTAATCGTTGAACCCCAACGTAAACGGACAACCTACAACGACAGTTCTGTTTGTTAACATTCGTTAGAGCTTTTACTTTCTTACTTTTCCAAAGCCAGCTTTGATTACAAACAATTAATTTGGTTATTATTGAGAAATCTGGACCAGGACCACAAAAGTCCACAACAATTTTTTTCTCAAAAACGGGGCGTACAAGCGACAAAAAATTAGAGAACCTTGTTTTAAGAAAACACACCAGGGTTTTATAATCTGAAATAGTCAAATAAGAATACATTTTCGGGACGCAGCAAGTGTGTTATAATAGTGAATTTTCATAAGAATTTTACACTATTAGCGCGACATATTATTAAGAGTAATACTTTGATTAAACATATGTCGAAGATCGGGTTTATGGGTCCCAATACAAGCTCATTCGAAGAATTTCTCTCTTTATATTATCATAAAAAATATTCAAATCTTGTATTCTTGCTCCTTTAAGAAAGAAACTTTGAATGCCCAAAACTCAATTTTCTATGAGGCTAGAAAATTAAAATTGGTGAATCTAGGTACTTGTATTACAAATTTCAATAAAGTTGCCAAAGGTTGTCAGAAGAAAACTCACTTCATAACCAAGAAGTCAATTCATTATTCAAATAACTTACCCACTTGAACAATTAATCAAGGAATATTAACCTAAATATTCTTATTCTTTGATTTCCATACAATCATTTATTGTTTAACCTCAAAACAGAACTGTCAGACCATAATAAATAATCAAAACACATTATTATTCTTCAGTTTCCAATTTCAAAAGCATAATATAGGTACAAGTTGATATATCTATTTTAAAATTGCAATCATTTACGTAACCTCAAAACATAACTGTCAAATCATAAAACAAACTATTCAGTTCTTATTATTTAGTGTGCAATTTGGTGCAATCTGGTTTTTACTTCAAGTAACTGATATAAAACTTCCTTAGGGGACGCTGCACTTAATCGCAATCGAAATGTAGCAAAACGGCGCACACCACAAGAGAGATTATGTAACGTAGACTAATAATCGTGAAAAAAAAATTACGGAAAAACCATAAACAAGAGAAAAAATGAGAAATGAAGTTCTTAAAAATCCACCATTTTCACGTTCTGAACTGTCAATTTGCAGCAGCGTTGCCACATTAAATATCAAATTCCAAGAGTGTTTCTCCACTGTAACGAAATAAAAGTCTAAAATGCTTTTTACACACAATCCTGCCGACCTGACCGGCGATCGTTAAGTAGACGGGCCCCGTCATTGCGAGAGCGACATTGCCGGACAGTGCTTACTGCTCTATCGGCCTGCCTGACCTGACCTGACATCCCAAAACACTCAGTACCCAGTAACAAGTAAAGAGCTTCGAAACTGACAACAACGCATATCTCCATCTAATATGTCAACGAAATAACAGTGCAAAAATATAAGTTTTTGTTGTAATCTAAAGATTTTTAATGCGTTTATCATTGAAAGTTTTAGGTTGTTTTAATTCATGCCTTTCAGATTTTACTCTTAATTTGGGAAAAACTCAAAAGTTTGTGAACCAAATTACTAACATTTACAACAGAAGTTGACTCACTTAATTTCTAGCTACATGTAAAAGCTCATTCCAGTTATGTTAATACTTTCAAAAATATAGCGTATTTAAAATTATTTTTGTATATTTTTTGCAGAAAAATATGTCCGTTATGGCTGATTGACGAACTTGTCCGCGATTGTTACTAAATTAAGATTTTTGGCAAGTTTGCTTCAAATCAGTTGAGTATTTTTTGAGTCATATATATATATATATATATATATATATATATATATATATATATATATATATATATATATATATATATATATATATATATATATATATATATATATATATATATATATATATATATATATATATATATATATATATATATATATATATATAGGGTGGCACATTGAAAACGAAACAGACTCATTTGCGTCAAGATAATTTTTTTTAAGAAACGCTGAAACACGTCAATTTTAATATTGAGGAGGACATGTTTTGACATAAAACTCAACTTTGTCACATCAACCCCCTAAGGGTGGTGATAACAACCTTTATATTTTAAATAGGGAACATGGGTCGAGTGTTACACATCATTTGAAAGCTCTTTCTTATATAAATTTAGCACACTAATTTATTTGGAAGTTTTATCAACTCGTTTAAAAATTATTCACGGTTGTAGATGCAAAAACGCATTTAACTCATTCCGATAAGAAATGTGCTGATAGTTAATGTTTTGTTGGTTTGTAAACAAAAAATTGACTCACAACATTTCTTATCGGAATGAGAGAAATAGGGTTTATTATTTCAGTTTATCGGTCGGTTTGATACTTGATAGTACTACCGAAAATTAATTTCACAATGGTGTATTCTGTAGAAGAAAGAGTTGAAATAATTGCTCTTTTTTTCAAAAACGATGACTGTGCCAACCGTACCCCAAATTTGTTTAATGAACGACATCCGAACAGACATGTTTACAGAAAATATATTTTGGAGTTAGTTGCAAAGTTTCGACAAAGCGATTCAGTAGCCAACAAAAACGGGATCCTGAACGTGAATTTCCGGTTAGAAATGAGACTACTGAGATTTAAGTTTTAGGACAAATTGCTGCGGACCCAACTTTGAGCACGAGAAAATTGGCCACTGTTCCAAACATCAAAAGATGAACTATTCAGCGAATATTGAAGCATCATAAATTTCAATACCAATTTTTCTTGATGGCAATTTGAGTAGCGAAACGTATTTGGAGTTACTAGAAGGTATCGTTTACCCTCTACTAATTGACATTGTTGAAAATGATGATCGCTATCAGGCAAATCAATTAGTGCTTCAACAAGATGGGGCTCCTCCGCATTTTTCACAACGTGTTAGAAAGTTTTTGAACAGAGAGTTTCCAGGACAATTGATTGAGCGTAGAGGTGCTATTGAGTGCCCCCCCCCTAGATCACCGGATTTAACTCCTTTAGACTTCTTTCTATGGGGCCATGTAAAGAGTAGAATTTTCGCGACAGAACCGGAGTCTCTGGAAGATTTATGACGACGCATTGTTGAAGAATGCCGTCTAATGACTCCACAAATGCCCCAGAATGTCAGAGCACGTTTTGAACAAAATTTGTACCTTTGTATGGAAGCTGGTGGTCAACAATTTGAACACTTACTTAACTGAATAAATATTTTTGAATGTTTGGTTTCGTTTTTTGTTCTAACGAAAAATTGACTAATTAGTGCATTTTTTATCACATGTTGTCGGATGTTCTTCAACGTTTCTGTGACTAGTTTCGCTGATTGACAGCATTCTCAGATAGTAAAAATTGTATTAGTAAGAAATCATGACAACTACAAATAAAGATCTGTTGCTATGTTATGATGTTTTGATCAAAGAATTTATCAAATTCGAAATAAAATGAAACAGAGATGACGGATGAGGCTTCCAAATGTCTACGTGATGTATGTCAATATTTAACATAAAAATAGAACTAGCTTATAATAAGTATAATAAAAGTCACAACAATAAAATAACTAAACAACAACAGTAATAAAGTAGTCTCTATACAACGAAAGTATCGACATACAACTCATTATCTTATTACAACTTTTTCGAAAGAATAGTTGAATTTATTTTCTTTGGCTTATTTAATTAGAAAGAAGAATATCCAAGAAAGGGGAATTCATTAAATCAGTTTGCTCATTTAAAACAAGGCAGCTATTGTCGTGTCTATGTATTTTGATTTCTAAAGCATCAAAAAAGTCTAGTTTACGTTTGTCATTACAAAAATGTAGTGGTTGTGTGCAGTATTTACTGTAGGTCTATGTTCGGTATCAATAATATGTTTTGCAAACGTAGATTTATCAGCGTGGTTATTTCTAAATGCAGAAATATGTTCTTTGTATCGAGTGTTAAAATTTCTAAAATTTGCGTTACAATGTGTACAAGCTAATTTATAAACTCGAGCTTTTGTCACGAAACAAAATTTTTCTTTCGCGTTAAATAGCAAATCACGCATCATGTTGTAAGATTTAAAAGCTACCTTTGTATTTGTACAGGTATTAAACATTTTTGAAATGTTTTCTGAAATGGTTCCAAAATAAGTTATCGAAACGTATATGCTCTCTTTTTTTCTCTAATATTTGGATATATTAAATTAATCGCTAATTTGTATTCTTTTCTGTCGATCATTTTATCTATTATTTTAACAGAGTAGCCATTATTAAATGCTGTTTGCTTAATTATTGAAATTTATTATTCAAAAGCGTTTTGTGACATAGGTATTGAAAATGCACGATGTATCATAGAATGGTAGGCTGACAGCTTTTGTGAAAAAGGGTGACATGAATCGTATGGTATAGTTGTGTTAGTGTAAGTTGGTTTCCTATATATTGAAATGAATTATTTTCTAACTTTCTAATCGTTAAGTCTAAAAAATTTATACAACTGTCAGCTTGTTCTTCTAAAGCAAACTTAATATTTGTGTGAAAGTTATTAATAAAATTTAAAAATTCATTTCATTCTGTATGGCTACCTTGAAAACATGCTAAAATATCATCTACGTATCTGTACCAAAAGACAATTATATGCGAAAGTTCTGATGTTGAAATTTGGTTTTCTAAGTTTTCCATAGATATGTTGGCTAAGAAAAGTGACAACGGACTACCCATAGGTAGGCCTTCATTTTGCATATAATTTGATCATTAAATTTAAAATAGTTTTGTTTTATACATTCGTTAAAAATATTTATGTCAAACCGTCATTAAATCATCTCTGGAATCTGCTGTTTACGTTTGTCGGTTTTCATTCTAGACAGTTGTATAATCAGTAAATGTCAAAACATTACGCCATTATTAAATATTTGTTATTAATTTTTTTGTGTGACCCAAAACCGTTTCAACTGATCTAAAGTTTGCTTTCTCTAATAAAATCACATAAAATCTCTGTGCGCCCTCGAACATCGCAGGACAATTAATTATTTTCCCGGCAATGTCGAGGTCGCCTTTCACCGTAATTGTGTCAATAGGTAAGCTGGTCAATGCCCAGTCGGTCACTAAAAGATTGACCCTCACTTGTTCCACAATCTCACCCCGTTAACAATTCCGGCCTTGTCCTTAGTGATATATGTCATATCTCATCATCCCTTAGTCGCCGCCAATGAATGCAAATGAGGTAAAGAGCGCGTCTTTGCTTAATTCACGCGCACTCTTCCGTTTCTTTCTCCCTCTTGCCACCCCCCACGGATGCTTAGTTTTCACTTCCCCCTCGACCCCGTCTTACCATCTAGTGTAAGGGTAGAGTTTTTGCCACAGACTCACATGCGCAAATGAAATCGATTAAAATGCGAGTTTGTGCTTTGAAGAAGAAGTATTAATGGCAGGGGGCGGTTCGGGGGAACGTAAGAAAGTTGACTGCGCTCGTACGTGTACAGCGGCCCTAGTGTGTAGAGGATTTTTCTCGGCCCGCTTGAATTTTAATTAAACTGGGCCACTTGGTTCGCTCTCTTTGCTTCTTTCCGCAGGGGGTGGCGGACGGGTGAAGGGGTCGACAGGGCCGCTGTGTACGGGAATCGAGAGGAGGGTGAATTTACATATCTACAGGAATTCGATGAGTGCCATCGATGATTATTACTGCTTTAATTTATTGCACATAACTAATTATTAATATAACTCATTATGATATACGCGCGTAGCTAAATATCGGCATAATTACCTTCCTCATTGCACCGGTCAACACAAAAAGAGCGTGAATGCAGCAAATGCGTTATGGTAGTTATTTTCATAAAAACGTTTTTAATGGCAAATATGCATTTTTAATGAAAGGCGCCAAACTTGGTTAACAGCATAACCTATACAGGGTGTGCCAATTAAAACTTCCTACCTAGAAAAAATCGGAATTAAAAAAAAGCCGAGACACGTGGACTTTATTTTCAAGGGAGACACATGATGGATTAAGTTTTGGCGTCTTTTTAAGTTTTCCCTAAGGCAGGGGCGTAAAGTACCCTTAAACTTTAAATGACACCCTATATTGAGAGACACGTCATTTTAAAGCTTTCTTAATTTTGCTCACGACAACATACGACTTTTGTCATTTTCGCATGGCTATGGCAATAAAATTATCAACTAAAAAAATCTCTGGACGCAGCAAGGGAATTATGGTAGTGAATTTTCATAAAAATGTTTTTAATAGGATATATATATATATATATATATATATATATATATATATATATATATATATATATATATATATATATATATATATATATATATATTTTAAGAAAGCTTGCATCAAATTTTGTTACCAGTATAACCTATATAGGAAAAACAATGTACCATATTTCATCAAAATAAGTTTATTGTTTGAGAATACACAAAAATCTTCCGAAAATAAACCTAAAATGTGCCCAAAAAACTAGTTTCCGGGCCAACGAACCTTAGGTTAATAGTAAATTAAGCTATTGAAAGAAACATTTTATGAAAAATCGCCACCATAACGCAGTTGCTGAGTCCAGAATTTATTTTCTTACAAACATGCATTATATTTCGATGGAAAATGCAAAAATTATAATACTCTAAAGCGTATTCGATTAGGAAAACAAAATTGCATCAGCAGCGACTTATGAGCCACCTGTGATTGTAAAAATAATTTTATAAGATGCAGCTCCAGACATCGTATAATTAACATATAAAAGTTTATATCATATATTGTATAATAATGGATCTTTTGAGCTTTACCCTAGAAATGCGTCACCCGGTATATATGAAAACAGATAAAAACTGAAACTAACCCGGATATGGGTTTTATGGGGCCTACTTCGCGCTCATTTAAAGATATCTTTAAAAATTCAAAAGTCACTAAAATTGTATCCAACTCTATGAGTAAAATTGTGATGGCCAAAAATAATTATGATTGTAAGAAGAAGAGCATGTCTACATTTGTATTACAAATGTCAGAAAACAAAATACTTATTTACATGTCACTTTGAAAGCAGATCTGACATTTATCAAAATAATTTGTCAGTTGAATATGACATGTACTGTTGCCGTTGACTATTATTATGCACTATTGTATTACGCCTTATAACAATCTTGTTGTTTTTTGGAGTACGAAAGCTTATTTTACTGTAAAAACATTTTTCCATCCCTTAACCTGAAATGGTTTTCGTTTCATTTAACGTTGTTTCATTATAGCGTCACAGTAGGTTTTAGAGTTTCGAAATTATTCTATTTTGTGTGAATTTTTTCGTTGAATACCTAGAACAAATTGTATTTTCCTTCATTTATAAATGATAATTTTAAGTTAATTCCTATATTTTCTGTGCCCAATGTGTTGAACGGATGCGAAACGGGAGACGGAAATTTCATTTAAAGTTTAAATGATGAAGATAACTTTATTCCAGGCACGAGCGTTGTTTCCATTTTTTTAATATTAATAACATTTATAGGTAAATTAGCAGATTAGCGTATTATTCGTTTTTTGAAAGAAAATTTCAGAAACATGCTTAGAGGAACCCCTTTATGCATTAACAATCGGACAAATGCGGTGATCTCAACTCCAAAATACAGTTAAGAGACCTAAAGTCAATTTTAGGTTATGTGCAAGGAAAACATGCTACAACGGAGCTACAAATGCAAACTGTAAAAAACTCACCTTGCAGAAGTCCATAGAAAGGAGAAACTACTTACCAACACCGCTTCTCCCTAAAAAACTTCCACATTGCACAATTGAAAAAAAAAACGCTACATAATAAGCGTGATCTTATTCCTTAAAATTAAATAAATAACTGAAACTGCTACCAAAGCATCACATAAAGGGTCTATTTTAAATTAATTTTATGCAAATAATTTATTAAAATAAAGAACAACGAAGATTGTAGTTGAAACTTAAGGCGTTTTAACTTATTTTACGACATTTACGCTGCATAGCCGTTCATGTAAGTTCTCTATCTAGAACATGTCAATTTTGACGTTTAGAATCGCGACTTTTTTGACGTTTTAATAATAAAAACTTAAAAGCTTACTTTGTTTTATTTTGACGTAGAGATTCAAATTTTGGTGCATGGTTTTCTTTTTATGATATAAACTCTCGCACCCAATATGGTTGCCCTAACTTTGTTATTTTCGGAGATATAACAATTTTCCGAAAGAAACTATTCCGATTTTCCTGGCTAACGAACTTATCCAAGTCACTTGCGAAAGGAAGGTACTCGCCAAATTTGATCAAAATCGGCGCATTATTTGGTGTGACACACACACACACACACACACACACACAAATATATATATATATATATATATATATATATATATATATATATATATATATATATATATATATATATATATATATATATATATATATATATATATATATATATATATATATATATGTATGTATGTATGTATATAAACATATAAAGTCTGAAACCGACCTCGGATTTGGGTTCCACGGGTCCCAAATAGCACTCATTTGAAGATATTTTTTTCAAAATCGGTCGGGATCTCCTCATTAGTGAATTTTTTGAAAGAAAATTCACTAAAAGAAGACAAAATATCAATGCATAAAAAAATGTTATTTAATTAAATAAAATTTGTAACACGACCCTACTTTGTTTGTATGGATGCCTTGGCGTGACCGTTGTGTCTCATCCTCATGGAAGCAGTCAGGGAGCGCGGAAGACAGGGGAATCGACAGTAGTTAACCCATTAAAACCTAGTGTGACCATATGGTTACACTAACATGCCCTCTTTTAAAAGGTAGTCAAACTAAAGTTTTTGTTGAAAATTGGTTTTTAATTGAACATTTCGCCACTAGATGGCCCAACTTATTAATCTCATTACGTTTTTACTGTCAGTTTCTACAACATTGTCAAAATAAGGTGAATAGAAATTGTGCTACGCATTGTTTGCTGAAAATAATGGAGCCGACGTTTGAGTAAGTATCTATTTGTTTTTGTTAAGATAATTTATGTTTTTTAATATCATAGAATCTATAGCTAAATGACTACTCTATAGCAGGACATAGTTTTGACACAACCACAAGTAAATTATGTAAATGGTAATTGCATACAAACATGTCTGTTACCATATGGTAACACTAAGCTAATATGTAAGCTAACTGCTTTTTCTTTTCATAGGAGAGGGTTTTCGCTGCAAGAAGCTCTAGATATGATCAGTGATTTGTATAATGACAATGGTGACGTATTTATATGCTGACCTGATCCAAATGTTCTAACAGACGAACATGATGGGGGTTTGGTAGACAATCTGTCTAGGCGTCAGTTGTTAGCAAATGCTGAAATACATTTTGAAAGTCATCGTCATCCACCACCTGTAGATGACAATATACATAATCTCGAGTTAGTGGGAAGCGACCAAAATCAGGAAATTCCCGAAGATGATTTTGAATCTGCTGATTTTTTAAAAACGCTGAAACTAAAAAAATAGAAAGATAAGATATGGATAGATGGCGACTTAGCAAAAACATCTACTTTTACTAAAAGTTATTATTCGTATCTTAAGGATTTATCCCCAACATGTGTATTTGAATTATTTTATAATGAAAACATATTGCAATGTATTTTGGATGAAACGAGGAAATATGCCCTTTTTCTAAACTGCCCTGATCCTCGGGTAACACTAGAAGAATTAACATGCTTTTTTGGGATACTGATTATTTATGGGTATAATATACTTCCTGGGAAAATATACTATTGTGATTCTGGAACAGAAATGTTGAATGTTATGATAAAGGATGCAATGCGACGTAATAGGTTTATTCAAATTATCCGTTTTGTCCATTGTGCTGATAATAATAAATTGGACCTCAAAGACAACATTTGGAAATTGAGACCCATCATTGAAAAATTCCGAAGAGTGCTTTGGAACGGACGCCAATAAATTTGTTTAACGATCTAAATATTGACAGTTCAGGCAAACTTTGATGTTTATAGTATTTCGGTACATTGTCTCTGTGGCATTTATTCAAAAATCATCAGTTTTACAAATGAAGAAAAGAGAAACATGATAAAAATATATTAGCAAAATAATAGAGACGCCAGAGTTGCTAGTGAAAACTATTTAAATGAATATCCGGCAACCACACTACTTTTATTTTAATGCACTACATCGTAATCTAAAAGAATATGGTTCATTTGGAAAACCCAAAAACAAGTATGGTAGTAGAATAAGCGAAGTTGACGAAAATATAGTACTACAACCTAGCCCATTGAAACAAGAAGAGTGTGGTTGCCGCCTTTCCGGATATTCATTTAAATATTTTTCACTAGCAACTCTAGCGTCTCTATTATTTTGCTAATATATTTTTATCATGTTTCTCTTTTCTTCATTTGTAAAACTGATGATTTTTGAATAAATGCCACAGAGACAATGTACCGAAATACTATAAACATCAAAGTTTGCCTGAACTGTCAATATTTAGATCGTTAAACAAATTTATTGGCGTCCGTTCCAAAGCACTCTTCGCAGAAACGATTTTTTCTAAATTTTGATAGCAGGTAAGATAAAAGAATTGCTAACTGCAAAGGCCTCCGCTGCTCTCCCTTGTGTAACGGTTTTTGAAGATCCTAGCCATTCCTAATTATGAACATTGAAGTCACCAAGAATAGTGACCTCGGAGGAAGGATATTTAGAAATCAGATGGTCGTCTTTTTCAGAAAGGTAGTCGAAGAGCTGGACAAAGTTCTTGTCAAAGGTGACCGGTAAATGCAACAGATGCATTTGATTGCAGCCCTGAGAGAGAGTTTCATCCAAATTAGGTCTTTTCTTCCAGCTGCTCAATTGGGGGGTCTGGTGCAGGGTAGATTGCTACGGACGTATGCGCACGCACCTCCATGCAATCTAAAGGAAGTAAGGAGCTCATAACCCGCGTAATTAAGGTGATTAGTGGCTGTGTTGGCACTGATTTGGGTTTAGGTGAGGAAGAGGAGTTGGAGCCTATTAGCCTGGAGGAAATGGTGGACGGAGTGCAGGTTAGAATTTAGGCCACATATATTCGAGAAGGATATGTTAAATATTGATGCCGGTGCCCCGGCACACCCCTTTCCCGGAGATCCGAACGGAGGGGTATTTTACCTCCGGAATCTTTTGTACAAGGAGGAGCCATCATCATTTTTGTTTATAAGGGAAACCGACTAATACACCAGAGCCGGAAACGTCCGTTGGCACTTCACCGGCCCCTTGATGTAAGGGATGGTACCTCCCCGGGCGTGACAAAAATCCTTTACTATCACGTAAAGGAAAAGTCCAGTACCACCGACCTACCTGTTTCTCGTATCTTGTATAATAACAGTAATATTTCTCTACATAGCACGTATTTGCCTCTAAAACGGGCAATAAAGCAAAAATCGCACGAGCATATTCATCACTGGGGAACATTAATCAAAAGTACAAATGAAAATAAGTACATTTCGTCTTATAAAAGATGCTTGCCACGGCCTGTATTCAACTGATGGTGTCGTACGGTTTGCCGGTACGTGTATGAAGGTTTCAGTTCAACAGGCCGCCGGTATCCGGTGAACAGTTCAGGCGTAAGTGACAGGCCGGCCGGTACGTGTATGGCCGGCTTAAGTAAAATATTTCCAAAATGGCGGCACATCCGGAAATATCGGAAATTAGTTCCTTCTTTGTTTTTTAAAATAGAAATACCCCATTTTGACTACATACCTACATTCTACATTAAATGCTGAGTTCAGAACGTCCAAGTTGTCAACACATATCTGTCATAGTTTTGACACATGTCACATTTTTCGTAAAAAATGGGGGTTGCAGGGGTCTATTAAGAAATTCTTTTCTCCTGAACCATTGGAAATAAATAAATGAGTTTTTAAAATTCAATTCCTAAAGGCTTGGCAAACATTTTGCATCATTACTGAAACCTTTGCTATGCGCTTGCTGCGATGTTTCAAATTCGAGAATAAAAAAATGTCAAAAACTTTTTTTTTAATGGCATCTACTATTTCTGATGCTCAAAGTCAATGTATAATTAAACTTAAGGCCCACGTTCATTAACTCTATGCATACCTATATTTAGTTGTTTTTGAGTTATTGACATTTTTTAAAGAAATTATTATTTTTCCTCGAGGGTAGTGGGTTTTGGAAACATCTGATTCGAATAAATTTTCATTCAAAAATGTTAATACAATAACAAATAGTAACATTAAAATAACAACAAATTTACAGATTAACAAAATAATTATTTCAATACAAATGCTCAATATGTGCACCGTTTTCATTGAGTCAGTGTATGTACAATACACTCCTGAACAGACTGCGTTGCTCTCCGAATTTTGAACGGTTCCAGATGATCAAAAGCTCCAACTACCCTTCTTCTCAAGTCTATTTAAAATCTAATTTAAAATCCGATTTGTGTACGCTAATTCTTCGACCCAACCCCCATAAATAACAATATAAAGGGGTTCTGAAGATTAGGTGGGCCAAATTGACGGGCCTCTGTCTCTCCACGAACGATCTTCAAAGAGTTCTGCTAATTTGGCATCTACGGTTCTAGTTGATTGTGCCACAGCTCCGTCTATTTGACACCAACACCATGCAGAAAACATTCCACCTCCATTACAATACGAAAAATTTTCGTCGGCGCACAAATGCCGATTTTCTCCGTTAATTATCCATCGTTAACAAAACTTTGCAGCGTCTGTCTATATTTGTTTTTGTAAAAAATCATGATTCTAACGATTTCTTGCCAAAATTTCTTTGCAAAACTTGATTCCGCCTACGTAGTTTCCGGGATATACTTTCTGTAGCCTTATAAATTTATGGGGATGTAACTTATGATGACAAACAATTCTTTGAAACGAGGAATAAGAAATTACTAAATTAGCAGATGCTGTTCTGATTGAAGCTCGTGGATATGCTTGAAAATATAAGGCGTTAATTGCAACCTCTTTATTTAGTGTTAAAGGCTTGAATCTAAGAAATCATTTATTTATTTCCAATGATTTGGGAGAAATCAATTCCTCAATAGACCCATGCAACCCCGAATTTTTGCGAAAAATGTGATATATGCAAAACTATAATATATATGTTTTGACAACTTAGATGTTCTGAACTCAGAATTTGTTGCAGAATCTAAGTATGGAGTATCTCCAGTAAAAAAACAAAGATTGAGTCGATTTTCAGTATTTTCAAAAGTGCCGCCATTTTGGAAATATTTTATTTAGACTTGCAGCAGTCGATTGTAGCTGGGTATTAATTTGATAACAATACAATTTCGGGAAATCAAAAATTTTCTAACGAACGTGCTACCTGTATATACAGGTGTCCCACGTCGAGTAATGTATTAGATTATTTCCAAAAATATACATTTTTGAGTGCAGAAAATTTGTGTACGGGGGTTTCCGAAGATGCTCTATTTAATGGAAATAATTTCCAAAATGTCGGACTTCCGGTTACACCGTAAATAGACATAAACATCGTTATTTCAAATAGAATACCCTGTATATTATTGCATTTTAGAATACTCATCTAATTTTAGGTTAAAAGGTATTAGGGTATGCTCTCCATATCTTAAATTGTTTTCGAGTTATGTCAATTTATTTGAGAATTCTGTTCAAGGAGAGGCTGATTTAATGAAGGTGATTTTGTGTCGTGTTAGGATGCTGAAAATTCTTTAATTTGTTAGACACGTTCCAAGGCCATTAAACTTCGACATGATTGTGAGGAAAAATTGTTTTGTATACAGGGTGCTTTGTAGGATGTATTATAATTTAGTGTGCTTTAAACTAGAATAACTGTTTTATTTCAAATAGAACAGCCTATATATTATCTTCTCATTGAATAGAGCAGATAATTCTCTTTCAAACTGTATTAACATTCCCTATACCTAAAGTTGATAATTGTCGAGATATTTGCGGTTTATCAAAAAAAAAAAAAATTAATATTTATGAAATTTCAACAAATAACAGAGAATAACCAAAAGCATTGAAAGTTGAAAATGATTATGACTAGCTTAGAAACTCATAATTGATATTGTTCAAATTGTGTACCATTCGCACTTTCATCGCTCTAAGCGTATTACAACTCCTTCACTTGTTGTACGCCGTATTTCTGCGGGATCAATATTATCCAAACAATTACGGACTCTACTTCAAGTTCTTCCCTAGTATTGACTGGAGTCGCATAAACATCTGATTTAAATTTACCCCATAGGTAAAAATCCCGAGGAGTAAGGTCGGGCGACCGTGGGGGCCAATTGTATGTTCCGCCGCGTCCCATCCACCTCTCTCCGAATTCATCATTTAAAAATCTCATCACCTCTGCTAAATAATGCGCAGGAGTCCCACCTAGTTGATACCAACAATTCACAAACGCAGTAAGTGGTAAATTGTAGAAGAAATCGAAGACAGTGGTTCGTAAAATCTCTAGGTATTGCACAGCTGTCAGATTATTATCGTAAATGCAGTACGATATTTTATCATCCATCAGAAGAGCAAACAAGTTGAAGCTGAATGTTCTCTGAAAACAGCGTTCTCTTTTGACATGAGAATTGACTTGAGCCCAGTAATGAATATTATGTCTGTTAAATATTCCTTTATGGGGCATCTTTGTTTCGTCGGTCCAAATTATACTTTTCAGAAATAAAGGATTGTTGCGGTGTCTTTCAAGGATAGTGTGACAAAATGCAATTCGGTGGGCTGGGTCGTTCGGTTCCAGAGCTTGTACACTTATAAATTTATAATTATGCATCTTATGCTTGGACAATATTCTCTGTATGGAGGAACGTGCTATGTTCATATATCACCGGATTTAACTCCTTTAGACTTCTTTCTATGGGGCCATTTGAAGAGTAGAATTTTCGCAACAGAACCGGAGTCTCTGGAAGAATTATGACGACGCATTGTTGAAGAATGCCATATAATAACTTCACAAATGCTCCAGAATGTCAGAGCTCGTTTTGAACAAAATTTGTACTTTTGTATAGAAGCTGGTGGTCAACAATTTGAACACTTACTTAACTGAATAAACATTTTTGAACGCTTGGTTTTGTTTTTTAGTTTTTTTAACGAAAAATTTAGTAATTAGTGCATTTCTTACCACAATGAATGAAATACGTTCTTGCAACTCCAACTGTGAATAATTTTTAAACGAGTTGATAAAACTTCCAAAAAAATTAGTGCGCTGAATTCAAAAAAGAAAGAGATTTCAAATGATGTAACACTCGACCCACGTTCCCCATTTAAAATATAAGGGTTGTTATCACCGCCCTTAAGGGGTTGATGTGACAAAGTTGAGTTTTATGTCATAACATGTCCCCCTCAATATTAAAATTGACGTGTTTCAGTGTTTAAAAAAAAAAAATTCTCAGGACGCAACTCGGTCTGTTTCGTTTTCAATGCGCCACCCTATATACTTCTGATTGCTAATAAATGTGTTGTTGCCATAGGTTGTAAATTTTTAATATTTTAAAGATATATTGTTTAAAATAAACAAAAAGCTTTCTCTCAATCTTCATAATAGCTTAGGATCTTCTCTGAGAGTGCCTCCAACGCCTAAACTCGAATCAGATTTGAGAGGGAGGGTGAATGCGGAGAGAAAGCATATGCATCTATATTTAGCATGTAATGGTTTCACTAACTTAATGCAAGTAGCAAATATCAATTCAAAAATTGTATGAGTTTATAAATGTTTAATCAGTACTTACATAGTTTAATTGTTCACTTAATATTTTTAAGCAAATGGCAACAATGTGTATGGCACTTTACATAACCGGCTAGTCTAGTAGTCCACGAAACACTAAAGTAATATTACTGTAAACGGTTTACTTTCTGGGTTATCTGTAATTATTTACTTATCATAAAAACGCAGAGAGATGGTTTGATACTTATTGTAAATGTAAATATTAACAGCAAATATAGGATTAGTACACAATCCTATAAGAACCAAATACTTTCGTTATTTCCAGAGAAACTTTTCTAAAATTTAATTTGGATATACAGTGTGTCCCAAACTGAATGGGAATGTATTGCCATCTCCGTTATTATTAGAGATAGGGAGACGCTTAAATCAGCAATGTTTTGTAGAATTTCATGCCCGTTCCAAATATGACTTGTATTTTGCCTGGACCCTTTTCGTTTTCGAGTTATTTTGAAAAAACCAAAAGTTGTCGATTTCTTTTTTCTTTAATATATAAGTAGGCGATGATCTGACATGTCTAAGTCTTGCACATTATCAGGACACTCTTCACAGGGTAATCTGCTTGTGCTATTCCCAACTTTGGATTGTCATTTGTTTTTGAGCTACATGTATCAACGTTTGTTGTTATTATGGCAGCCATATTGGAGTTTTTTACAATGTCATAACTTGTGAAAAGAGCTTTCCAATGATGTACAACATACTTAGGAATGTTGTAATTGCATTGACAATTTTGAGAAAAACCGTTTTGAGGATAGTAGGCTATTCAATCCAATACCAGAAAACAAATCACACAAAAGTGTTCAAAAAGCAGTAAGCCATGGAGTCTATGAATAAACTTTTAACATAATTTTTCGTAATGATGCACGATAAAAAAATAGGAACTTTAAGCACACTAATGAATCGGCCCATTATTACAAATTATATTTTACATTGCAACATTATCCTAAAAAATTCTTATAATTTAATTAAGTAGGTAAATCTAGTAAATAACTAAATTTACTAACAGAACTCAATAAAAATAAGACTAATGATTTACGAAGACGCCTTATAAAATTGTTTGATTTTTAAACGTAGATCAACTGAAAAACAACAGAAGGAAGGTTGCTATGGATATAACATTATCGCGATAATTAAGAATACTGTCATTCTTAATTATCTGAACAATGTGAGGTGTCTTTAACACGTTGCTTAAATTTTTGTACTAAATAGTTTGTTTCCTGTTTATTTTAAATATTATTCAACAATATGTTTAGTAATGAAGAATATTTTGACATTTTGGAATGTTATATTCGTTATAACCGAAATACTGAGGCAGCTGCAGATTCATATCAAAACAACTACCCAAAAAGACGACAACCAAACACCGAAATATTTCGCAGGATAGTGACCAAACTATTGAACGACGGTAGCTTCCACGCAAAGAAACTACCAATGCTTAGAAATGAAGAAAGAAATAATGCCGTCTTACAGGTTTCAAACGAAAACCCCCGCAATCTGTTCGGTTTTATGGTGAACAAATTGACGTTCATTACCATCCATACAAACCTACAATCGTACAAGGCTTAAATGTTGACGATTACCCTAAGCGACTTCAATTCTGCAGATAGTATCAAGGACAATGTCAGCAAGATAAAAATTTTCATTTGAAAATAATATGGACTGATGAATCCAGATTTACAAATTGTGGTGTGTATAATCGCCATAGTAGGCATTATTGGGCAAATGAAAATCCCCATCTAACAGAAGAAAGACGATTGCAAGACATATTTGGTATTAATGTTTGGTGAGGCTTATTAAGTAAAAAACTGTTATTTTTATTTGTAGATTAGACAGTTAATTTAAAAAAAAAATCAGGTAACTTTATTGTTGGCCCGTTCTTTTTTGAAAATAATTTAACTGGGGAAAGGTATCTTAATCTATTGAGAAATGATATCTTACCAACAGTTAGAAGAGTTCATGATAATTTAGACGATATTTGGTACCAACAAGACGGTTGTCCAGCTCACAATGCTAGGATCGTCAAAGAATTTTTGTACCAAAATTTTATTAATCGTGTCATTTGTAACAATGGGTCGGTTCATTACTATTTTCGAAGTCCTGGTATAACACCCATGGATTATAATTTTTGGGGTACTCTGAAGAATGATGTGTATAAATTTGATCCACCACAAAATATCAATGAATTACGAAACAGAATCACGGAAGCTATAAATTATATTAACTAAAGCATCCTCATCAGAGTTTGCAGGCATGTTTCAAAAAGGTGTATAAAGTGCATTGAACAAAACGGTGGACATATTGAACAACTTTCTATTTAGTGTATTTTTAAGTTTCTATTTTATTATTTGTTGAGTTCCGTTTCTAATTGTGTTGTTTTGTGGAGTTTAAGTTTCTATTTGTTATTGCCGGGTTTCGCTATTAAACTGTGTCACATATTATTACCTAGTATTATTACCTAATTAAGTATTGTAAATTACATCACAATATTTTTTTATCGTGAATAATTACAAAAAATTATGTTAAAAGTAGAGGTCCATTATTAGACTCCATGGTCTACTGCTTTTTGAACACTTTTTTTGTCATTTGTTTTCTGGTATTGGATTTCATAGCCTACTATCCTCAAAACGGTTTTCCTCAAAATTGTCACTACAATTATAAGATTTCTCAAGTATGTTGCACATCATTGAAAAGCTGTTTTCACAGGCTATCACATGAGCAAAATCCAATATGGCTGCCTTAATAAAAAGAAACGTTGATACATGTAGCTCAAAAACAAATGGCATTTCAAAGTTGAGAATAGCACAAGAAGATTACCCTGTAAAAAGTGTCCTGATAATGTGCAAGTCTTAGACATGTCAGATCAACGCCTACTTAGATATTGAAGAAAAAAGGAAATCGACAAATTGATTTTTTTTTTCAAAATAACTTGAAAACGAAAAGAGGCAGCGCAAAATACAAGTCATATTTGAAACGAGCATGAAATTCTACAAAACATTGCTAATTTAACTGTCTCCCTGTCTCTAATAATAACGCAGATAGCAATAACTGTCTTGTTAGAACATGTAAACAACAACGAAATGATCTAATTAAAAATCAATCCGACGCGAAGATGAAAATTACTACGTAGTAGGTACACACGCTCTGCCAAAAGTCCACTACAAACTGAAAGTGTGTAATTTTATAGAGCACAACAGATTGCTTATTCGGTCGTTTTCGACGAAGATCAACAAGATTCGGCGATCATTTCGCACTGAAGTATCGCATTTTGTGAGAGCGCCGAAAAATACACACCGCCGCCCGAATGCCCGAATTATATGGATATGAATGTACATAACGTCGGCAACGATTAACACTATACTTATTCTGATTCTGTATTCTGTATTAATGGCTGCCGACTCTATGCGATCCTCGATATACTAATTTTGTTTGTTGAATGCAAGAGGTAAAAAAGTAAATAAAAATGTATTAAAATATAGCATAGCAAAAATATTGTTTTTTCCACGGCAAGCGGCAGTGCGCGCGCACTTATTGAGTAGCCGCTCCTGATATATATATATATATATATATATATATATATATATATATATATATATATATATAACCATATAAAAATTCAAACGGATCTTGTATATGGGTTTTACGGGAACTAATTCGCCCTCATTTAAAAAAAGTGTCACCATGGTTACCTCTCTATTAGTGAATTTTCTTAATGACAATTCGCTAAAAAGAGCTGTTTCTAACGACGGTAAACTCGAGGCAATACCGCCTCTTGTCCGCCACCAAAAGGCTGGTATATTTTGGTGAAAATATTTTTTTCTTAAACTGCAAATTTATTAAATGTACCTACATTCCCCTGGATTAGCCAGATAGCCCTAATAAGACCCGAATTAACATCATCCTAATCTTTATATAATTGTGTCAATGTCGTGACCCAAGCGATTGCATTTTCACTTAATTAGGAGGAAAAAAGCCATAAAACGGACAATCACAGCGTTCACCTCGAAGGCCTCTAGAAGCAGACTTCATTAAGTTATTTGTATTTTTACGCATTCCCCATCGCGTAAAGACTATAAAATTTATCAGAGCCAGCAACAAACAATTAACATAAAATCCTAATTGCTACCCTCACAGTGAAAAATCCCGAAAATTCAATGAACACATAAAAAGGGTTAAAACCGTAAAAGCGCTGCCTCCACGGCACCGAATTCCTTTACTACATTTCTAACCCTTTAGTGTTTATTCACCCCAGCGAATTTTATTTTATTTTAAAATATCATTGCGCCTACCCCTTAGTATACGGTGTTACGTCTCGAACCCTCTGGATTTTTTTACAAGCAAAGCCCTGTTTGCTTCTCTCTCGCAAGCGTCCTCCCTTATACTTTTTTGCGTACTCTTGCTTTAAGTATTTACGACTTGGAGAATGTTTTTCCTTAAGCTAATTAACGAATATTTTCTTACACTCCTGTTTGAAAAACAGATTAAATGGGAAATTCGCTAATTGAACGAATAAAAATGATTACAAAGCAGCTATCATTTCGTCTTCGTGTTATTGCCAAGAGAATATGAAAATTCATGAGTTGGATTGATACTATTTAAGCGACAAAAAAAGGGTAGAGACGATCGACTATTATAAAATCAGCGTGAAACCTTGGTGGACATTTATCATCACCAAAGTTGAACACGTATTTTCGGGACACCTATCTGCAGGTCGCGTCAAAGTTAAGCAATACATTCGATAAAACAGAAAGTTATTTTTTTGGCAAATTAAAAAAAAATGGGACGCAGCAAGTGCGTTATAGTAGTGAATTTTCATAAGAATTGTACACTAATATTACACGGCATATTACTAAAGTTAATACTTTAAACTTACACAGACCTTGAAGATCGATTTTAGAGGTTCTAGTACGTGCACATTTAAAGAATTCTTTCGAAAGTGTTACCATCGATATCTGTCTATTATCAAAAAAATCTTGTGTTCTAACTCCTTTTGAGGAAAATGCCCAAAACTCAATTTTCTATGAAGCTAAAGAACTAAATGTTGCTATATCTGTAGATAGTGTAAGTCTCTTAAAAAAATGGTATTACAGATTTCATTAAACTTATACAGAAGATTTCCAGAAGGAAACTTAATTCATATTTAGAAACGTAAAGTATCTGCGAAATTATAAATGTAGCACTTATTTTTCATTATTATTCGCCAGTATGATTTCATTTATGTCAACCTAATCAAACCGGTTTTTTCAATATCAACAATAACACAATTATAATTTCAGACACAAAGGCAACAAACTTATTTAGGCGTTTTAAACAAAAATGAGATCTTGTTCAAACGTATGAAATCTGTGCACTATTGTTTCTCCAAATGTCAAAATAAGACATAAAAAAACATACATTCATCGAGCTGGATTCTATCGCGTAACCTTCTGCTTATGAGGCCATCTAGGCATATGTCAACTAACGTTGTGTTTACATGATACATTAGATCTGCTTCATGCTTGGGATATTATATTCAAAGTATACGTGATACTTAATTACATAAATAGTATAATTACCATTGAAACACATCTCACGACTTTTTGGTCTTATATGACATCTTATGTTTAAGTTTAAAGACCAAGGTAACTATAGAATAATTTTTATAGAGAATTGGCTTAATTTTGTTTACATTGCTACTATGCGACAGGATAATATATATGCTGCGCTAAAACTGTATTTGAGGTCGTTCATAAAGCTACAAATATAGTGTCTTTTAATAATTGACTGAATCACTCAGTTAAATAACAATCACTTGGCGAATTTCTAATTTCATGTCGTCTGTCATTTTCCATAATTTTGGCCGAGATTTCACGATTGTTGTTTCATGTAGTATGTTTTATGCCTGGTATATATTCCATATATATATGCTGCGCTAAAACTATATTTGAGGCCGTTCATAAAGCTACAAATATAGTGTCTATTAATAATTGAGCGAATCACCCAGTTAAATAACAATCACTTGGCAAATTTTTAATTTCATGTCGTCTGTCATTTCCCATAACTGTGGCCGAGACTTCACGATTGTTGTTTCGGGTAGTATGTTTTATGCATGGTATATATTTAGTTTGGTTACCATTGATCTACGGCTTATACCTGTTGTGCGAATCAATGTACGCGTGGCAGTTAACTACTCTGTCTGTTAGGCATTGGGCTTTAACAACTAAAGTCGTCGCAACGCATGTCCTTGGGATTTTATTTTTAATTTGAAAAAAACTCTATATATTATGTACCATATTACTTAAAATCCACAACATAGGTTTGTACTATTTCTAGCCACAAGTGAGGTCTCTTTCCAGTTACTCTGATACTTACAAAAATATAGCGTTTTCAAAAAGTTTTTCCCGATTCTCCAACGGAAAAACTTGAGCATAAAGGCTGATTAACGAACTCGACCTAGGTTTTCACCCAAGCAAGGTGCCAAGTTTGATTGTAATCAGTTTAGTATATATATATATATATATATATATATATATATATATATATATATATATATATATATATATATATATATATATATATACAGATATATATATATGTATATATATATATATATATATATATATATATATATATATATATATATATATATATATATATATATATATATAAGTATCCAACTGATAACTCAAAAAATACTTCACTGATTTGGACCAAATTTGGGATTTACCCTTATTTTTGGGGTGTAAAGTTAGTTCGCCTCCCCGTGGTGCACCCTGGATAGCGTCTACTATTAGACGTGAACTAAATGAACTAACCAAACCGTAACCCTTCCTAGTCATGTCTTAGGAGGGCCGGGAATGCTTGCCTTAATTGGCCGGCATTGCGAGGAGAGTCCTCTATAAAAAACCCACATCGCAAGGTCGTTGGCGGGTTGGTGCCGAAGCGATGATGCTTCTGGCCGAAATGGCCGGGCATTGGCAGGATGGTAATTCTGTCGCTAACGTTAACCCTCCCCAGGGAAACCGGGCGACCTCCCTGTGTAAAATGCCTCTTCATGGGATGCGGGGCTCTTCCATGGAGGTTTATTTTCCCTTGCTGCTCGTGGGACCAAACATGGACACGACCCAATAGAGGAGGTGGCAGGATTCAATCTTCCACTGGAACCTCCAGAGGGAAACAACAGGGGAAAGGAAAGTCCACCCCTAGGACGACTACCAAAGGTAGACCCTCCTATAGGAAGCTTGGTTATCGAGCCCCTAAAAAGGAGGAGGAACCTGCACCATAATTCCCTTTTCCTTTAAGCTCCTTAAACTACTCCTTTTTCCTCCATACATTCCTATATTCCTACCCCCATGCCCACCAACTTAAGGTGCATTCAAGCTAATCTGCATCATGCTAAGGCTGCGACATACCTCCTTAACATGAAATTAAAGGAAGAGCAAATAGATATTGCTCTTCTCCAAGAGTCCTGGACCGCTAATTCGGAACGAACTAAAGGGCTGGGTAACAATTCTGGTAAGATAGTAGAGGTGGGCTCTGGTACTAACCCCAGAGCCTGTATCTGGATCAGAAACAACTTGCAGTATTTTACACTTTCAGAGTACTGCACCAATGACATGGCATCCATCCATCTCGTGATCACATCCGGGGGGACCAGGCTGGAAGTAGTGGCCTGTTCGGCCTATTTCCCTGGAGATAGAGGTGCAGAACAACCACCTCCAGCAGAGGTGCGGAAATTGATCGCCTACTGCAAGAGGAACAACTATCACCTCGTAATGGGGTGCGATGCGAACTCCCATCACTTGGCTTGGGGGAGCACGGACACTAACAGACGAGGTGAATCACTGTTTGAATACATTTTAGGGGAGGAGCTGGTTGTCAACAACATAGGCTCGGAACCCACCTTTCTTACAGCTAACCGGAGAGAGGTTTTAGATCTTACGATCAGCTCAAGGCTTTTGAGCTCAAATATCCTCAAATGGAGGGTGTCGTCTGAACCCTCATGTTCAGACCATGCCCATATCCTATTTGAGATTGAAACAGGCCCTAGACCTGTGGTGGAGTATCGGGACCCGAGGAGGACGGATTGGGAGGGATTCAAACAGTCCCTCGCCGGCAGACTTGGGTCCGCAATCCCCACAGTGAGGGATCGTGATGACATCGAGATTGCGGCCGAACAGTTTAGGGAAGCTGTGGTCTCTGCCTATCACGAAAACTGTCCACTGAGGTCAAAGAGAGACAGTCGGGGGTCTACTTGGTGGAATAATAACCTCGATAAACTACGAAGAGAAGTTAGACGTCTCTTCAATCGTGCTAAGATTACAGGCAACTGGGAGCAATATAAAACTGCTCTAACACATTATAATAAAGAGATCAGGAACGCTAAGAGGAAGTCCTGGAGGAGGTTCTGCGGGGACATTAATAATTTGCCCAGCAGCGCCAGAATCCACAGGATTCTCTCACGCGACCGTGTACAGGAACTGGGATTGATAAAACGACCAGATGGTTCCTTTACTGAATCTCGGAAAGAAACGTTAGAGCTCTTAGCACACACACACACTTCCCAGATTGTCTGATCCTGAGCAACGGTGAGGTCCTACCAGCTGAGGGACGATCTAAACGCCCCCAAAGGGAGGACTGGCTAGTTGCTCGGAGAATAGTTACAGCCTCGGCAGTGGAGTGTGCTGTGAATCATTTCCAGCCATTCAAGTCGCCAGGGGAGGATGGGGTGGTACCGGTCCTACTACAAAAGGGACTGGAGATTCTCCTACCCTTCCTTATCAGGCTGTTCAGAGCCAGTCTGGCCTGGAACTATATTCCTTCCAGCTGGACGGTGGTTAGGGGGGTTTACATTCCCAAATTGGGACGTAATGACCTCCTACCTACTTCACTGAGAACTCTCAGTATTACATTATTCCTCCTGAAGGGATTGGAAAAAATACTGGACGGACACATTAGGGGGAACATCTTACCCAAGAACCCCCTAAATACCCACCAGTATGCCTATCAAACTGGCAAATCAACTGAGTTAGCGCTCAATAACCTCGTCGAGAAGATCACACACTCTCTGAAAAATGGAGAGGTTGCGGTGGCGGCGTTTCTCGACATAGAAGGAGCATTTAATAATGCATTACCGATCTCCCTCTACGAGGCCACTATCGCTAGGGGGGTGGAACCTACCATCTGTGGCTGGATCGGAAACATGCTGCACAATCGGACCATTATTACCTCATTACGGGGAGAGGTGGTCAGGGTTAGGGCTGCGAGAGGGTGTTCTCAGGGGGGCGTTCTATCCCCCCTGCTGTGGTCCCTCTTTGTGGACGACCTGCTGGCTATCCTCGGACTCTGGGAGGTTGAGGTCCAGGCGTATGCGGATGATCTCGTCATAATGGTTAGAGGCAAATCTGAGGAGGAACTGTCTAGTACTCTTCAAGAAGCACTAAATGTAGTCAATGATTGGTGCCGTAGGGAACAGATGCCTGTGAACCCTCGCAAAACGATCATTGTCCCGTTCACCAGAAGAAGAAGGTTGGACAAATTAAAACCACCTAATCTTATGGGGGAAAACATTCCATTTTCGGACCAAGCAAAATATCTGGGAGTTATCCTAGATAAGAAGCTCAACTGGGACAGACAGTTAGAAAATGTTATCCTCAGGGCTAAGATGTCCCTGTGGACCTGCCGGAGAATCTGTGGGAACAACTGGGGAACAAACCCCCAACAGATGTACTGGCTCTATGTAGTGGTTATCAGACCTATGATAACATATGGAGCCATAGTTTGGTGGCCTAAGGTACTTCGTGGTACCGCGAGGGCCAAACTGGCTCATCTACAGAGACAAGCATGTCTGATGATAACGGGAGCGATAAGCACCGCACCATCAGTTGCTCTGGAGGTCCTCCTCAATATTCCCCCACTTCACATATGGTTGGAGAGGGTGGCGAGGTGGACAACGTACAGACTAATATAAACGGCAGATAACATGCCGAGGGAAGTCAGTCTGAGAGAGTCCGGACTCCTTTATGACAGTGATTGTCACAGGATTCTGGGAATGGTCTCGGACTTGATGCCTACAAAAATCAGCAGAGATCTGTCTTTCAAGACCGTCCTCCCGGAAAGGGAGGACTGGGACCGGAACCAATCGACCCTGTTGAGAGCGGACCTCTGCTGGTACTCTGACGGCTCCAAAACCAATATGGGAGTAGGAGCCGGCGCATATGGGGGCAGCACCGATGCTAGACTATCAGCTAGCCTCGGCAAGTACGCAACCATACACCAGGCAGAAGTTTATGCCATCGAGATGTGTGCAAGGGAAAGCTTAAAAGACCTATGCACAAACAAATCGATAAAGATATATGCAGATAGCCAAGCTGCAATAAAGGCTCTTGGTTCCTACCGGTGCAATTCAAAGACGGTATGGAGTTGTAAATCTGCCCTTAACGAATTGGGCAGCTGTAATGAGGTGTCGCTGGTCTGGATACCGGGTCACTCGGACCATGATGGCAACTTTGCGGCAGACGCGTTTGCCAGGAGTGGTGCCCAGTGTGACTTTGTCGGACCAGAACCGGTGCTGGGAATAACATCTTGCACAGCAAAACGCACCTTAAAGACCTGGACAGATAGAAGGACAATTCAATATTGGCAAAATCTTCCAGGATTAGCTCACTCTAAGGCCTTCATAAATGGCCTGTCTGAGTCAAGGGCTAAGAAACTTCTAGAGTTGAACAGACAACAACTGAGTACTCTAGTCGGCCTGTATACAGGACACTGTCGCTTGCGGCATCACATGCACCGTATTGGGATCGGTCAGGAGACCGAGTGCTGGCTGTGTATGGAGAATGACGAAACAGCAGAGCACGTGCTGTGTTCCTGTCCGGCAGCGGATAGGACTAGACACCTGCTCTTTGGCAAGGTAAAGCTTGCTCCAAAGGATCTGGATCAACTTTCGCCCGCAAAGGTTATCGACCTCTGTAGGAGGCTGGATTTGTTGGGCGAAATATAGACATTAGGCGTGAGCCACAATAGACCTTATGGTCGCGGTGGAGGGACCGATATGGACCACTCACAATCTAACCTAACCTAACCTAACCTACCCTTATTTAGCTAATGGCTTGGATGAGTTCGTTCATCAAATCTTAACGGAAAATTCTTCTTAATAAAAAAATAAAAAATATTTTTTAAAACGCAATATCTCTCAAATTTTCTAAGTGATTGGAACGAAAATTTACAACATAGATAAGCGTGGCTGCGTACCAATTTTCAAGTCTTTTGATCAAAGAAAAATAAAGTTATTCTAAATTAATACTTAAATAATCCTCGACATCACTTTAGATCCTGTAATGCAATATCTACAATGTTAGACAAAGACATATGACGTTACCTGTACTGCTATGCTATTTAAATAAATCATAGATAGAAACAAATGGAAGTTACATTATTGCAACCTGTCAGCATGTAGAACATTGAAGAGAAGTATGACAGGGACGCCATCTTAGTGCGGAACCAGGTAGCATGTAGTCACGGCAGCTCTAGTTAACTCAAAATGCTATAGGTGGAGACGTGTACAACGTTTGATATTTTACAATTGACTTTTAATTAACCTAATATATTTAAAATATGGATATAAATATTGAAAATAAATATTGGACGATGGTTATAAATGAAAATTGTGAGGTAGTGACTTAAAACAATATCATTTTGCGTAAAATAGAAAATCTCCATATCAGTAAATCATATTCTAAGAGCAGTGTTAACACTTGGTTTTTTGAGTTTCTTAATTGAGCCACGACAGGACCCCTTAGACATTATTATTATTACTGTATAAACGGGAGAAATAACTAATGCATTATGTAGTAATACCAACCATATCGGAATTTTTATAGTTTGTCTCCGTGCGAAAGACAATATTTGGTACGTTAGTTGTGTTAAATTTAGTACCACGGGCATCAATGTTCTTTGCAAGTATCAAGACCTGGTAGTCGAGTGTAGTCTTGGACAAAAGCTAGGTTCAGATAGTCGCGAATTGCGAAATCGCCGCGAAATGTTTTCATATTGGTTTATTTAAAATAATATCGTAAAACTGTTGTTTTTTTAAGATTTTATAAATGTGTTTGACTAATTTTTGTGTGCATACAGTTAGAGTGATTTTTATCAAACTTATGGCTCTTAACACACGATCTAAATGTCTTCTCTACTGTTAAGTTTATCTAGCCTTGATCTCAATTAGGGGTCACTCTTTATTATACTTACACATCTTGTGCTTATATATGTAATATAATCCTTCCGAATAAACACCTGCCCCCGTCCCACGCTCCCCGGCGGATGCGCCCGTGAACCAGACGAGCGCGTCCCGCGGCTAGCCGGGCGTCTCCTCCCGCCATGCCTCGCGGTCGGGGATTTCCACTGTAAAATTGTTTTCCCTGCAGGTTTGCGGGCTCGCGAAGTCTGACCTCATTTCAAGCATGAGCTCCTTCACGATCTCCTGAATTTTGCAGTGGCCCCTGCAGCTTGGGTTGATCTTTAGTCTACCATTACAGGCTAGTCTGTATAGTCCTAACCTGGCCTCCCCCATGATAACTAAGTGTAGGGGGGCAGATCCAGCAACACCTCCATGGAGGCTGATGGGGTTGAAGTCATGGCCCCTGTGATGCCCAGGCAAGCCATCCTTTGGATCTTGCCTAGTTTTTGTTTGGCACTGGATTGTGTCACCTTAGGCCACCCAGGCCAGCCCCGAGTATGTTAATGATGGTCTGACCACCTTTTTGCACAGCCAGTTGGCCATACTAGGTCTTAGTCCCCACGTTTTTTCACATAGCCGCCTAGTGATTGATAGGGTCATAACTGCGTTACGCCGTATTTTTTCAACGGGACCCTTCCAGGTTAGCTTAGAGTAAAAATGTGGAACGCTTCGCGATTTTGCGTGTCATCCTTGCGCATGCGCCATGCTAATCTTCTCTGTATCGTTGCAATTTTAGTAGTGATGTGCAAAACCGTTATTTTCTATTAACAGTTGAAACCGTTTACGTTATTTCATAATAACCGTTGAAAATAACAGCTTGGTCTGTTATTTTGAACAGGATAGTCGATCGATAGTATCTTACATTCCCAAAGCTATGAGCGAGAGCGAGCACACTAGTACAAATAACGCAATGACATATAGACATATACGTCATTGAAATAACGTGTTACCTGTTAAGTAATATGTTATGAAGTAAAGTCCGCTCTATACTGCATAGCATACCCATACATATTTATCATTCCCAGTCTCATGTCCATTCATCCCGTTAAATAGTTAAATTTAACAGTTGCCGATGAAAAGCGATGTTTATTCATAGAACTTAGTTGCAGTGGAACTGAAACAGATACGAGTCCGAATTCTAGTTTAGTGTAAAAAGCGTTATTTTGTTCCTGTTATTTTTATAAATCCATAACTGGTGGTTACCGTTGCGGCTCGACAACCGTTTAAAAATAACAGACAGTTAAATAACGACCCATCACTAAATTTTAGTATATGTACCGCCGAAGCGAGTACCTCAAGTGAAGTTACTCGATCTCTTGATTCAGTGTATGAAGTATTCTGTTTATCTACAACATTTTTTAATGTAGCAATTTCACTCCTCAGTTCATTGGTTTTAACATTGATTTAAGGAGACAGTTTTCGATACAATTCCTCATTTGGTAAGGTTTTTTTCTGTTGATGATAATTAACTTGGGTTCATATCTTATGAAATGTATAGATTTTATTATCGGTAGGATTTTTCTGTAATGTTCTTTTCTTATTTTATAGAGAACAATTTCTATATACAAGCTATCAAATCATACTCGCCCTAATCAATCGTGTCTGTAAGGTTTATATCTGTTATTTTCTGTTCTGCGGAAACCACAGTAATTTCGGCTTTTAGATGGATACGAATCACCACACGTCTACTTTCAATAACGTTCATTTTATGTTTGCAATAGTTCCATGAAAACTACACGCATTTACATTTTAATGAATTTTTGTTTAGAAAAAATCGTATCGATGGGTATCGATGGTGAGACTTTGCAAAATTGTTTTCAAATGAGCGCGAATTTGGGCCCCTAAAACCCATATCCGTGGTCAGTTTAGATTTTTATATGTTGTGTATATATATATATATATATATATATATATATATATATATATATATATATATATATATATATATATATATATATATATATATATATATATATATATATATATATATATATATATATATATATATATATATATATATATATATATATATATATATGATATGTATCCAACCGATAACTCAAAAAGTAATCAACCGATTTTGATGTAATTTCGTAAGTGCCTTTCTTTTATTAATAGCTTGGACGAGTTTGTTAGCGAGGAAAATTGGACAAGGTTTTCCGAGAAAATTTTGAGTTTTCTTTCGAAAAAAATTTTTTTCTCCCAAATTACAAAGCTATTTCGATCACATTTGATGCACATATTGCATTAGGAAAGATCTAACTAGGTACTAAAATTCAGCTCTCTGCGTTTACAGAGAATTGAGCTATTCACATTTGGAACATTTATATTTCATATCACCGCTTTTTATTGACAATGGTCAAACTGGTTTTAGGTATATGAGATCTAGTATGTCTGGGCCGTTACCTAGCAACGGAACATTTCATATCATTGCGCAGGTCAGTTACACGCTGTAACTGACGTTTATCGTATATTCGTATATGGTATATTATTAGATCGTTTTCTATTTCAGTTGTGTTATTTGGGAATTTTAATATACAAGTGCAAATTATTCCTTTACGATTTTATTAATGTTAGTGGGTGGACTAAATAATGTTTGTGATGTTTGTCAACAGATATAAAAGATCGAAGTTTTACAAAAAAGGCTGATATGCAACAAGTTAGTTATTTTCTCTCTGATGCTTTGGCGGTAGTTTTAGTTAGGTTTATGGTTTAACGGTCCATAATTTTTAGCTAATTTTCGTAAAAAAAAAATCGTCAATGAAGAGACGCGACTTTAGAATTTTAAACAGATTTCTTCTAATGAGCGTAAACTAAGCCCCCTAGAATCCATATCCGGGTTTACGTTCCGTTTTTATCTGTTTACATATATACAGGCTGGCGCATTTCTACGGTAAAGTTCAATATAATAATTATTATACAAGAGACGAGAAAAAAATTGTATAAGTTCATCATCTGCTGCATCTTATAAAATTATTATGACAATCACAGGCGGGCCCATAAGTCGTTGGTGATCCCTACATTTTTTTAGAATACCATTATTTTAATGCATTTTTAATCGAAATATGTTTGTAAGAAAAAAATCGAGACGCAGTAAGTGTGTTTTGGTAGCAAATTTTCATTAAATGCTTCAAATTTCAATAACTCAATTTGCTATTAAACCTAAGGTTTGTTGGCTAGGTTACCAACATTTAAAGTTTATTGTCGGAAAATTTTTGTACATTTTCAAACAATAAGTTATTTTGATAAAATATGGCACATTGATAACTGCTTGCATTAAAAAGACATATTTGCTATTCAAAGCATTTTAATAAAAATTCACTTCCATAACGCACTTGCTGCGTCCAGACTTTTGTTTTACTGTGATTATTTCCGGGCCATAAACCGCATTTAGACAGCCAAAAAAGACTTAATTGGGAAAATCTGTATTTTATAGAGTAATGTGCCAATTTCTATTATTAGTATTACCTTAAACACAGTTTGGGAGCGCTGATGTCATAGAGGCACCCCGGTAACTTGCAACATTGTGTTCAATGTATTAATAGCCAATGTTAAGAGTGTATAAGCTACATCATTTGTCAGAACACTAGAGTTTGTAAAGCACACGTGTCGCCTGAAGTTCCCTCGACCAAGCTTAAACGTTTTCACTGCATTATGTGAGAGAGTAGCTAGAGCTTCCCAACTTAAGAAGTTTTCAAGAAGTTTATTATTAAGTATGTGTACCTGATTTGTAGCCGGAGATTCACGTAAGCTTCGGTGCTACAACCAACTTTAAGGACTTCTCGATCGGAAGATAAAAAGTAAAGTATTTTGCGATAAAATGTAACACGCATTATCCTTTACCGGGAATGGGTTTTAAACATCGAAAAGTATTACAAAACAAAAGCTGCCGTCGCAGCAAATGCTTTAATTGGCCGAGAAAAAAGAGGATACTGATATTATTTTATATTCTTGAGCATCAAACTATGGTTTATGAAATAATCATTTAGTTGTTCGACGTCGAGGATTTTGTGTGTCTCCCTATGTTAACGGTGATATGACACCGTTTAAATAATGCGCAGAGATATGTGTATTATACCTGTTGCTGGTGCATTCTACCCGATTTTACTTTGTTTAGCTCTCTTTGTGTGTTTTTTAGTGAATTTTCTTTAAAAAATTCATTAAAAACGAGAACGCGACATTTAAATTTTGAAATCAGCGCGAACTAGGCCCCCTAGAACACATCAGGTTCAATTTTTATATGTTCACACACACACACACACACACACACACACACACATATATATATATATATATATATATATATATATATATATATATATATATATATATATATATATATATATATATATATACATATATATATATATATATATATATATATATATATATATATATATATATATATATATATATATATATATATATATATATATATATATATATATATATATATAGGGTGTGGCGCCAAGACCTTTAGTTAGCTGTTTCTCAATAACTACTCCGATTTGAAATTTGACAATGTACATACGATCGAGACAAATTTCAGTGAAAATAGTTTACTGTATGTCAAACATCCGGTTTAACCGGAAGTGACCATCAACTTGCTTATTTTAAATACAACATGGTAATTTTCATTATATTTTCGAATTTTGCATTGAATTTGAGATAAAATATTACTAATACACCACATGTCACAAATCAACCGTTTCCGAAATTTTTCGATTTTTTTGAAAATTCTCGCGAAAACCAAGGTGAACGTTGCACGCTCTCTCTCTGTGGAAATACAACAAAGAAGACTCAGTTTCTGTACAGATTACCCTCAGATTGGCACCTAAACGACACGTTTGATAGCGTTTCTTTTAAGTATACAGGGTGATGAGAATTATCCGTGCTATTTGGTAAAATTTAAATCACAATTACTCGCTTATTTCAAATGGAATACCCTATATTTTATGAGCTATTTAGGTTCGCATCTAGTTTCTATTTCAACGTGTGTTAGCATTCCCTATAGCTAAATTCCACCGTTTCCTGAATATTTCAATTTTATTGGATTCACTTAATTCAAATTTCCACAAAATATTTAAATGAGGCTTTGGAACTTGATAATATGCTTGTTGACGTCTACATGTCAAGTCCCACCCCTTACAAATGAGAACATAACATTTGTTGGGCCTTTTCGCGTAAAAAAAGAGAACACTTTGTATTTGCATCCAAATCGCTGCATTTCCCTTGTTTTGGTTCTGTAAAATCAATGTGTTGGTAACTAACTTGTAAAACCAAAATACAACTAAACAATATAAGTAGTTATTTATTATAAATGAGTACAGAACTTAACTAATAGCTAGTGGAAAACTAAAACACATAAACAAATAAAAAAATTGTGGAACTTATAACAAATGCTCTAAATTAATCCCACTGACATGGAGGCATTTTGTTATTTGTCTTATAATGTTTTGGTTCGTAGCCTTTCTGATTTGTCTCGAATTCAGTGAATTGAAGGCACGTAAAACTCTACCTACCATGTATTCTTTTGTGGTGGCAGGTTCGTGGTAAACTTTATTTTTGATGTAGCCCCAGATGCTTGAATCCAGAGGTGTTAAGTCAGGGGACCGTGGTGGCTATCTATGTGGGCCGTTATTGGCAATCCACCTGTCTTCAAAATGTTGTTGCAAAAAACCATGAGCTTAATGGAAACTGTTTGGCGGTGCTCCGTCTTGCTGATACCAGCTTGTTCTAGCTTCTTCTAAACTTAATGTGTTGAGAGAAACTAGAATCACTTCGAGCAAAATACCATTAGAACTCATACCAGTGAGATTTTCATCGTATATTTTAATCCCAAAAATCTTATCGTTCTTAATTGCACAAAACACATTGAATGACCACCTGTCTTGGAAATAGTTGATCCTGGTAACATAGGGATTCTCATCTGACCAGAAGTGGCGATTGTGCATGCCATTTTTGGAGAACTTCGCCTCATTGCACCAAATAATTCTCTTGCAGAAATTCTTATCTTCTTGTGTTTTCATAAGGAACCATTCACAGAACTCAACACATCTAGGAAGATCGTTTGGTTGCAAACCATGTATAGGGTCTCCAATGATGCTTTTTCAAAATTATGTGAATCGTTCTCGCTGACAAGCGTAATTCTTTTTCGCAATGCCTGATAGATGCTTTGGGATCAGCAACAAAAAATGCCAATACGTTCACTTCGTTTACCTCGTTATCGACGAGTGGCTTACGCTTCTGTACTTTGGGCATGTCGGGTTTCGGCTTATTCGGGTACTTTTCTGCAAATGCACGACATGTTTGGCCCACAATTCGTTGACACTCACCATAAATAATTAGAAGCTCCAAAAAATCGTCGTTTGTGTACTGCAAATTTGCCATTTTTGCACCGCATTGACTGATAGTAACTCGATTTTTATAACAATTAACTTAGCTTGACGCTCTTTTGACATGTAGACGTCAACATGCATATTATCAAGTTTCAAAGCCTGCCTTAAATATATTGTGGCAATTTGAATTAAGTGAATCCAATAAAATTGAGATATTCGGGAAACGGTGGAATTTAGGTATAGGGAATGCTAATACACGTTGAAAGGGAAACCGGATGCGAACCGAAATAGCTTATAAAATATAGTGTGTTCCATTTGAAATAAGCGAGTAATTGTGATTTCAATTTTACCAAATGGCACGGATAATTCTCATCACCCTGTATACTTAAAAGAAACGCTATCAAACGTGTCGTTTGGGTGTCAATCTGAGGGTAATCTGTACAAAAACTTAGTCTTCTCAGTTGTATTTAGAGAGAGAGAGAGAGAGAGAGAGAGAGAGAGAGAGCTACTTTCACCTTGGTGTTGTTGGTCAATTTATGCAAAATTAATGGATAAATGTAATGATAACTCTTTTACACTACATGAAGTTAACCGTCAAAATTGGGCAAGAAAAAATCCAACATGTATGCAACAGAATCACACACAATCATCACAAAAAAGGTAAATGTTTGGGCGAAAATTGTTAGGAGTAGGATTATTGGTCCTTACTCTTTTGATATACCTGTAAATGGACTACGATATCTGCAATTTAATAGCAAGATTATTTCCGTCGTTATTTAACTTATTTCCTGATGGACACAATGCGGGTATGGTAAATCATAACTTGTGGCTCATCAAGATGATGCCCCTGTGCATTATGACGTGAATGATCCATAGTATATGTGTCAACAATTTCCCAGCAGATGGACGGGCAAGCGTGATACAACCGAGTGGCGATTTCAGATTTGAAATCGGAGTAGTTATTGATTAACGGCTAACTAAAAATCTTGGCGCCACTCCTTGTACATATATATATATATATATATATATATATATATATATATATATATATATATATATATATATATATATATATATATAATATGAATTTTCATTAAGAAATTTCACTAAATAGAGAGGTAACACTGGTAACACTTTCGGAATTTTTTTCAAAGAGCGCGAATTATCATGCCTAGAACACAAATCCAAGATCCTTTTGAATTTTTATGCATATATATATATATATATATATATATATATATATATATATATATATATATATATATATATATATGTATATATGTGTGTTTATAAGTATGTGCCTAAACAATTTAATAAATATTTCTATGTTCAATTGTTACCTGCCATATATATATATATATATATATATATATATATATATATATATATATATATATATATATATATATATATATATATATATATATATAAATATATATATACTTTATTCATTTGCTATACTTATTATGATCTCTTATTTTTTATCTTGTATCTTAAGCATTCTCTGTACACAAGATAACACCCACGTAAAAATATAAAAAAATCACAAAAAGTACAGCAAACAAAGTGTATATTTAAAAGTGATTACAGTGCAGTGCAACATTCCAAAAGAAATGTATGCGCTTTCTTTCGGTAAATTTTGATTTCTAAGGAAATAACAAAGTAAAGGCAACCAAATTTGGATTTATATCATTAAATTGGCCAGATAAGTAATTTAAGATAAGAGTCAGTGAAGAATTCCAGAGCAGATTATTTCGTGGTGTGCAAGCGAATGGAGAACATTTTGAACAGTTATTATAAGAAAGGCACGTTTTTATTTAGTTTATTTTCGAAATCTGAATTCCGGGTAAACTGTTTAGTTTTAATATTCTGGTATTAAATTTCCACCCTGCATTAAAAACTGTAATATTAGACCATACATATGGGGCATCTCCGCATTCAGAAATATGTAATCCATAGAATTGTGATGAAAAAGTGTAGGGTTGCTATTTAAAAGAAAATTAATGAAGTGGTGGGGGTAAAATAGTCGGAGTTTAATTTTTTTTAACTATGATGTTCGACAATCTAAACTTCACGTGTCTCAGAGTTTTTCACAAAAATATTTTTTTGCTGAATAATGAATTTTATTCCATAAGTGTGTTTCGCACTGTATATTACACCTTTATAAAAGTCGCTGTTTTACGCATCAAATTAATCAAATCTTTCACCATATTATCGTGGTTAAGGTTTTTGGCATGGTACTTGATTATTTATTTATTAACTTATTTCAAAGGAATGAGGAAGTTGCCTATAATTTACTTTTGATGAAAAACGTATTTAAAGTACAGCAAAATACTATAAAAATATATGTCTACAAGTAAACCCCCCTTAAAGTGAACCACTAATTAGTAATTAATTATTGAAATATTGGATATAATTCAAAAAATATAGGGTGGTCGAAAACGCGATCTGATTGGTGACGTCACGATCCGGTACATCTCCTTGTTCTCGTTTGTGTTTGCATCGAATTCTGAGCAGTTTTGTCATAATTTTAAGTAGTTTTGGTGTTTAGTGTATAATATACGTTCATAAATAAAAGGTAGTAAGTTGTGTGTAATCTAGTTTAGTGCGTGACGGCTTCAGCAGACTCAGAATCACAATACGAGAATGCGAAAGACATAACAGTTTCTGGACATAAATATTATAAGTGCTGTATAGTGCCCAAATGTACTTCCACAACAATAACTACCCCCAACAAATTATTCTTTAATGTACCTAAGGATGAGAAAATCAGGAAGAAATGGTGTATATTTTTCTTGTAGATTATTTAAATGGAGAACATTTTGAGGTTATGCTTTTATTTACATTATATTTTATAATCATAAAATACATAAAATCCAACAAAGATATTTACATGATAAAATAAGGTTCGTATCAGACACATACCTCCCAGCTTTCACTCCTTTTAGCTCAGCACCATTAAATTCCTAAAAACGCAAACATTGCTAGTACATAAATTTTTGGTAAATTATAAGATTGTCCTTGGACAAATACAACTTCTGTAGCCATACTATAAGACTGTACAGTTTTTAAAATAATTAATACGAGTATATAGATAATAACAATAATATAAGTTGATAACAATAACTATCCGGCACACGTAAGTCGCATAAACACTAATGGTGAGATGGGGATCTCTGTGTGAGTAAGCTAGACTCGTTTGGCCGATAGCGGATCGTCACGTCACAGTAGGCCGTCTTTGTTTACGGCTGCGTTTTGGCGCGGAGAAAATTATTTTGATTTTCTTTTTTTTTACAGGAAAACTATTAGTTAAAAAATTTAATTTTATATGGCAATTGATTTTATATAATGTGGGGAATTGAATAAGAGGAGAATAAAAAAATGTGCAAATTCCTCATTAGAGGTGTGTACTTCGGTTAACCACATTGATAAAGATAACTATTATAAATTTATCTTAACTATAGCTTAAGATTTTTTTAGTCTTATACTTTTAATAAATTGCATGAAAGACCCAAATGTATTTGCACAGAGAAATATTAATAATGGCCGTAAGGAACGAGTGAAGTTAACATCAAAGTAGAATCAGTGGAAATTTAAGTGATAAGAAAGCCTTTCAAATTTACAATTAAAAGCAAGTACGGGTGCACAATCTATGAAGTAAGATGTGTACGAAAGAAAGGAATTACTTTTATTGTCTCCACTTGCAGAGAATTGTAAAGGGGTTACCCGCTTCTCACCCCCTCACGCCGCTTCCTTAGTAGGAGGTTTTTGCATGACAGCCCAAAGAAAACTTCTCTCGCAAATGTAGATAGAATTTCTTCATTTTGTCCTCCGTCTTTCTCTTATTTCCGTTAATGAACAGTCGCCTTCTCCCTTGCGCATTCCTGTACACTCATCAACTCTTGCGTATATTCTTATATTACAGTAACTAATCAACGACCGACGCCCCTTTCTTTCTCTTTTTAATGAGCTCTGAAGCCTTAATTTCGTAGATTGTTTAATATTGCAGGCACGATTTCGGAGATTTGTATTTTTATGGGGCATGTTTTGATAATCGCGAGCTCGTACAGTGTTTTTGTATCGCAAGGGGTGAGTTTTACCCTGGGTGATATTATATAGGGTGATATAGTATGAAACAGTTACATAAGCTGAAAAGTCAGGACGCAGCAAATGGGTTAGAGTAGCGATTTTTATAAGATTTGTAATACAGAATGCAACTTGATTTATCCTCTAGGCATAACTTGACCCCTTTAAATTTATTTACGTTAACTTCAAGCTTATCATTTTTGTAAACATTTCACTACAAAGCATATGAATTTTTTCTATGAATTAGATATGAAAAGTCACTGAAATCATCTTATATTCCTTGGGTTTAAATCACTGACAACGACCAGTTATTTAATATATCTATCTTTGTTAATTCTATTTACCTTTGTAGGTGCTGCACAGTACCGTCTTTTTCGAACAACAAGGAATACCATCCGCAGGTTTCTAAAATTGTGTAAAATTTTATTCCGAAAATACTTGGATTACAATTATTCAACATAACTTAAGTTTAGCATATTGCATCTGTATCTTAAGAGAGCAATATATGAGTTTAATTTTCGTGAAAACAAATTGGGGAGTTTTGAAGGTATCAGAACTGGAAAATGAACTTTGCCTTGCCTCTCTTAAATTCATTTGGTACAACCACATAAAAATGTCTAGTTACGTTGCGCCGCAGTTGATAATGTATTTTTATTTTTATTTTTTTATTTTTTTATTTTAACAACACACCACGAGGGTTTACAGCCTAAATACCGTACCGTGGGTGTTGACAAGGAGGAAAGAGGCAACTTGTTAATTCTGGACTTGAAGGTTTGGAGGTTCGGAGGAGAAGGAAAAACATGTGCCGGCAAGTAATTCCACAACTTGGAAGTCCTCGGGACAAAAGAGCGGGCATAACAAGATGTTCTATGTCTGGTGACCTGGACAGTAAAAGGGTGCATTCGCTCTGTTCCCCTGGTAGATCTGTTGGGGGCAGCAGGTGGGGGAACTATGGAGGAAAGCTCCTCTGAGCAGTGCCCGTGCAGATATCTATAAAAGAGAGAGAGAGAGAGAGGTCACCAACGGCACGTCGGTGGGCAAGGGATGGCAGCCTTTGGGTGAGGGTAGGGTCACCGATGAGACGTATAGCTCTCTTTTGAATGGAGTCCAGAATAGCGAGTGTAGAAGCGGCAGCTGCACCCCAGATGTGGGAGCAGTATTCGAGGTTTGGCCTTATTTGTGAAGTATATAAGGTATAGAGATTAGCTGGTGAAAAGTATTTGCGAGCCCGGAAGAGGAAACCTAATTTCTTAGCAGCTGCTTCTGCAATTGATGTGACATGTTGGTGCCAATTAAGATTTCGATCCACAGAAATGCCAACAAGAGAAAAGGACTCATTACTTTGAATAACTTGGTTGTTCATTGTGATGGGTCTAGGGCTGGTGTATCTCTTATGAGAAAGAAAGCAAGACTGAGATTAGGTGGGGTTGAATTGTACAAGATTTCTACTTCCCCAGTCTAATATTTTTTGGAGATCCACGGAGACAGAACCCTCCATGAGTCTGCGATCCTCATCTAATTGTGCTAAAGAGACAGGCTTAGAATATTTTATATTTGAGTGGAGGTTGCTGTCGTCCGCGTAACTGTGAACTGGGTTGGATGTGCTAGAGATGAGGTCATTGATGTGGAGAAGAAACAAAGTAGGGGCTAGAGCTGAACCTTGAGGAACTCTTGCAGTAATTGGATACAGTTTAGAGGAATGGCCATCCACAACAACAGAAATGCTCCTGTTGGAGAGGAAATTTGATGTCCAGGTACAAAGTTTTGGTGGTAGACCACATGCCGGAAGTTTATTAAGCAGCGCTGCGTGCCAGACCTGGTCGAATGCTTTGGATATATCTAGAGCAACAATCTGAGATTCACCGTGTAGTTCCATAGACTTGTTCCAAGAATGGGTGACAAAGGAAGGGAGGTCGGCAGTCGATCTGCGCTGACGGAATCCATATTGCCTGTCGTGGATTAGACTGTGTTTTTCAAGAAATTTTAGTAATTCTGTGTTTATATACTTTTCATCACTTTAGAGACGACTGGAAGGAGATAAATAGGCCTGTAGTTGCTACGAAGCGCTTTGGATCCTTTCTTGGGGATGGGTTGTACTCGAGCAGTTTTCCAGTTACTAGGGAATATGCCTTTATTGTAGAATATCTGAAACAGACGAGTCAGGACAGGAACAAGTTCTGGTGCTCAAATTTTGAGAACAATTGCTGGGATCTCGTCAAGGCCAGAGGCTTTCCTTGTATTAAGAGAAGAGAGCATCTTTCGTACCTTTTTAGTTTTGAAAATGATATTCGTCATTTTATGCGCGACATTGGAGACTGTTGGTGGTTGAACATTTGGAGGTGGGTTGAGAGTAGAGTTGCCGGCGAACAACGAGGCAAAAAAGTTCAGCCTTGCTGCCCAGTGCGGTAGAAACAATTTCATCCCCTGAGACAAGAGGTGGAAATTTGCTTTTGCAGAAATTATTCCCAATAGATTTAGCAAGAGTCCAGAAGGGTTTGCTGCCGTTGAAGCTTGATAGGACTTTGTTTTTGATGTGGTTATTAAGCGAAATTTTTTGCCTCAGAAAGAATGCGGACATAGCGGTTTCTTGCATCGTTAAATGCTTGACGATTTTCTTGACTGGGATTGTGTAGAAGCGTTTTGTGAGCTTTGATCTTTTCAAGTCTGGCCTTGTCACAGGATTTAGAGAACCAGGGCTTTTGAGTGTCTGAAGAGGTTTTCTGTGTACGTGGAATAAATAATTCCATGCCTACTTGGATAATTTCGGTGACGTTTTGTGAGATATCAGAGGGGTCAGGATGAGAGAAGCAGACAGACGTCCATGGAAATGAGGAAAAGGAATTTCGCATTTCGTCTCAGTTTGCGGAGTTGTAGTGACAAACGATACGTGGGTGTGATGACTGTGTGACCTCGGGTTGCATTGCGCAGGAAGCAGTGACCCTGCCGTGGTCTGAGCGACCGGGTGGTGGGGGGGTGGGGGGGTGACTGATATGTTATAGCATTCAGGTTTTGTAGTAAGAAGCATATCCAAGGGACTTGAGCTGTGTGTTGGGATACGAGGAAAGTAAGTAGGTTGCTGAACCATATTGGCTAAAGAATTGCTGATTGCAAAGGCGTCCGCTGCTCTCCCTTGTGGATCGGTTTTTGAGGATCCTAGCCTTTCCTTATTATGGACATTGAAGCCACCAAGAATAGTGACCTCGAAGGAAGGATATTCAGAAATCAGATAGTCGGTTTTTTCAGAAAGGTAGTCAAAGAGCTGGACAAAGTTGTTGTCAGAGGGTGACCGGTAAATGCAACAGATGAATTTAGTTGATGCCCTGAGAGAGAGTTTTATCCATAGTATGTCTTTTCTTCCAACTTCTAAATTGGGAAGCCTGGTGCAGGGTAGGTTGCTACGGACGTATGCGCACACGCCTCCATGCAATCTAAAGGAAGTAAGGAGCTCATACCCCGGGAAATTAAGGTGATTAGTGGCTGTTTTGGCACTGATTTGGGTTTCGGTGAGGAAGAGAAGTTGGGGCCTGTTAGCCTGGAGGAAATGGTGGACCGAGTTCAGGTTAGAATTAGGTCACATATATTCGAAAAGGATATGTTAAATCTTGATGTTGGCACCTCCTGTACACCCCTCTCCCGGAGATCCGAATGGAGGGGTATTTTACCTCCGGAATATTTTGTACAAGGAGGAGCCATCATTATTTTTGCTTATAAGGGAAACTGACTCATACACCAGAACCGGAAACGTCCGTTGGGACTTCACCGGGCCCCTTGATGTATGGGGTGGTACCTCCTCGGTCGTGAAAAAAATCCTTTACTATTATATAAAGGAAAATTCCACTACCACCTGCTATGGATTAAATTGGATCAATGTCTACCCCTTTAAATATAAGACTAATAAAGGGACTATCAATTGTCCAATTGTTATGCTTTTCGACATAGTAGGGGGATACAAAACATTATCATTTTGTATCCATGCCTATTGTCGATGATGTGACAAATATAAGGCAAATAATAATAAATGTATTTATTTATGGCCTCTCATCGAGCATTCGTGGTCATTATTCCGAAAATTATTCCTTGTGAAAGTCTATATTTGTGTACAAATGGATTTTTGATTTAAATACTGAAGTGCCAGGAGAACGCGTGACCTTGAATTTTTTTATCTGCCGCGCAGAGGGGGTCCTCGCCCTCTTTGTGGCCGCTTGGATTCTGCTTCACACACTCCCAAAGTCAAGTAATTGATATCCGTATTTTGGAAGAATTTTCTGGTTTAAGAGGGGGAGTTATTGTAAAATGAGAGCTGAACATTTAGAGTGGTAGTGCAACTGTTAGTGGCAGAAATGAAGTTCAAAATTATTGAATATTGAACAAAATTTAAAATGTGACAGCAACAAGATTTGGCAGTTCCTTTTAGGCAAGTCAGAAATCAAAATTGTGTTTATTGCAAGCACAAGCATTAAGCTTATTTGTGAACCACGTTGTAAAATTTTGTACTAATAAATTTACTAATACTAAATATACTAATTTATCGGTTTAAATGTTATGGCCTTGTTGCGTTACTTATGCATAGGCCTGTACATATATTTGAGTCGTCCTATATAGATAAATTGGAATCTTCTCTCTAGATAACTTTTGAGTTATTCGAGTTTTCAATGTTCCCCCTCCCTTTCAGATGCTAATATCCGAGTGTGTATTTCTATAGTTCTCTAGAACAATCACAAGAATCAGCTTTTCACTTCGTTCTAAAGGTTTTTCTCTTCATGTAAAGGAAATAGGAATAAGTTTGTAAGTCGTATGTAAATTTTGTTTTACATTAGCTCTGTTGACTCCACGGCTTGAATAGAATATAAATGAAGGTGCGTTTTGAAAATAGTTAACTTGTCCATAACGATTTGCTTTTGCCAAAAACTTATTTTTTTTGTGCTGATTAAAAAACAAATCAGAAATGCGATCCTCTTATTTGACCCATTTTAGCATATGGAATGTGAACGGCAAAAAATAACATACCAGGGTGTATTGATATTAAGTTTTACTTGACCTGTTCCTATGGAAAATTGTGATGCTGTATGGAGAGAGTGTGAAATTTCACGTTAGATATCAAAGCATAGAAGCGTCTACATAGCTGTAAAGCTGTAATAATTTACTCCCACAGAAAGACTTTGTATTTACACTTTTAGCGAATTTTTCGTAAAACAAAAAATTCACTAATGAGGAGATCTATATATATATATATATATATATATATATATATATATATATATATATATATATATATATATATATATATATATATATATATATATATATGTATCACACCGATAACTCAAAAAATAATGGGCCAATGTTAATCAAATTTGGTACTGCCGACCTCCTTTCCTTCGTCACCCATTCTTGGAACAAGTGTATGGAACTACACGGTAAATCCCAAATTGTCGCTCTAGATATATCCAAAGCATTCGACCAGGTCTGGCACGCAGCGCTGCTTAATAAACTTCCGGCCTATAGCCTACCACCAGAACTCTGTACCTGGAAAAATTTCCTCTCCAACCGGAGCATTTCTGTTGTCGTGGATGGCCATTCCTCTAAACTATATCCAATTAATGCAGTAGTTCCTCAAGGTTCAGCTTTAGCCCCTAATTTGTTTCTTCTCCACATCAATAACCTCCTCTCTAGCACGTAACTGTGACGTAACTGTGACCTGGGTTGGATGTGCATCCAACCCAGGTCACAGTTACGCGGACGACATCACCCTCCACTCTAATATACAATATTCTAAGCCTGTCTCTTTAGCCCAATTAGATGAGGATCGCAGACTCAGGGAGCTTTTTGTCTCTGTGGACCTCCAAAAAATATTAGACTGGGGAAGTAGAAATCTTGTACAATTCAACTCCACCAAATCTCAGTCTTGCTTTCTATCTCATAAAAGATACAGCAGCCCTAGACCCATCACTATGAACAACCAAGTTATTCAAAGTAATGAGTCCTTTTCACTTGTGGATCGAAATCTCAATTGGCACCAACATGCCACATCAATTGCAGAAGCGGCTGCTAATAAATTAGGTTAACGCTTCCGGGTTCGCAAATACTTTTCACCAGCTAATCTTTATACCTTATATACTTCACAAATAAGGCCAAACATCGAATGCTGCTTCCACATCTGGGGTGCAGCTGCCACTTCTACACTCGCTATCCTGGACTCCATTCAGAAGAGAGCTATACGTCTCATCGGTGACCCTACTTTCACCCAAAGGCTGCCATCCCTTGCTCACCGACGTGCCGTTGGTGACCTCTCTCTCTTTTATAGATATCTGCACGGGCACTGCTCAGAGGAGGTTTCTTCCATAGCTCCTCCAGCGGCTGCCCACAGCAGATCTTCCAGGGGAACATAGCGAATGCACCCTTTTACTGTCCAGGTCACCAGACATAGAACATCTTGTTATGCCCGGTCTTTTGTCCAGAGGACTTCCAAGTTGTGGAATTCCTTGCCGGCACATGTTTTTCCTTCTCCGAACCTCCAAACCTTTAAGTTCAGAATTAACAAGTGGCCTCTTTTCTCCTTGTCGACACCCACGGTACGATATTATTTAGGCTGTAAGCCCTCGTGGTGTGTTGTTGGTATATAAAAAAAGCATCTAACAGATGATTCACGCAGTTTTAGTGGACATATGTTGTTATTGCTAAACATTTTCATGAAACTTTTTTTTAAATATTTTTAGTATGGTTAAGAAGTCAGATCCGAGTAAAGAGAAAATTGCCCGTGTCTCGACTCTCCTGGAGCATTCAGTACATATCCAGAAGTAGATAGCTGCCCTTTGTGAAGTATCACAAACATCGGTGAAACGAGTTTCACAAAAATGGTCATGAAAGAGCCACTGACTAGCCAGCGGAATGGTCATTGTGACAAGAAAAGGCTGGTAACTCTTAGAAGGCAACGAATTCTAAAAAGTGTTTTACTTGAAAATAGGAAGCAGTCATATACTGATATAAGAAAAAAAAATGAAGAGGCTGGCTGTAAGGTATCCACTATGATGATCCAGAGAAATCTTTATGAGAAAGGTTTCAACAGTCGACGACCAGCCAAAAAACTAAAATTGACCCCCACATTTAGAAAAAATAAGTTGAAATAGGCAAAATCTTACAGGCATTTCACAGAGGAAGATTATAATACTGTAAGTTATATAAGATCTTACTACATTTGACAGTATCTCAATTTTTTTCCATTATATGCAGGTTACCGACAATAGGCATGGATGCAAAATGATGATAATGTTTTGTATCCTCCTACTATGTCGAAAATCATAACTACTGGACAATTGATAGTCCCTTTATTAATCTTATTTTTAAAGGGGTAGACATTGATCCAATCCAATCCATAGCAGGTGGTAGTGGAATTTTCCTTTATGTAATAGTAAAGGATTTTTTCACGCCCGAGGAGGTACCACCCCATACATCAAGGGGCCGGTGAAGTCCCAACGGACGTTTCCGGTTCTGGTGTATGAGTCGGTTTCCCTTATAAGCAAAAATGATGATGGCTCCTCCTTGTATAAAATATTCCGGAGGCAAAATACCCCTCCATTCGGATCTCCGGGAGAGGGGTGTACAGGGGGCGCCAACATCAAGATTTAACATATCCTTTTCGAATATATGTGGCCTAAATTCTAACCTGAACTCCGTTCACCATTTCCTCCAGGCTAACAGGCCCCAACTCCACTTCCTCACCGAAACCCAAATCAGTGCCAAAACAGCCACTAATCACCTTAATTTCCCGGGGTATGAGCTCCTTACTGCCTTTAGATTGCATGGAGGCGTGTGCGCATACGTCCGTAGCAATCTACCCTGCACCAGACTTCCCAATTTAGAAGCTGGAAGAAAAGACATACTATGGATAAAACTCTCTCTCAGGGCTGCAACTAAATTCATCTGTTGCATTTACCGGTCACCTTCTGACAACAACTTTGTCCAGCTCTTTGACTACCTTTCTGAAAAAACCGACTATCTGATTTCTGAATATCCTTCCTCCGAGGTCACTATTCTTGGCGACTTCAATGTCCATAATAAGGAATGGCTAGGATCTTCAAAAACCGATCCACAAGGGAGAGCAGCGGAGGCCTTTGCAGTCAGCAATTCTTTGGTTAATATGGTTCAGCAACCTACTTACTTTCCTCGCATCCCAACACACAGCTCAAATCCCTTGGATCTCTTTCTTACTACAAATCCTGACTGCTATAAGATATCAGTCACCGCCCCCCTGGGTCGCTCAGACCACAGCATGGTCACTGCTTCCTGTGCAATGCAACCCGAGGTCACACAGTCATCACACCCTCGTATCGTTTGGCACTACAACTCCGCAAACTGGGACGAAATGCGGGATTACTTTTCCTCATTTCCATGGGCGTCTGTCTGCTTCTCTCATCCTGACCCCTCTGATATCTCACAAAACGTCACCGAAATTATCCAAGCTGGCATGGAATTATTTATTCCACGTACACAGAAAACCTCTTCAGCCACTCAAAAGCCCTGGTTCTCTAAATCCTGTGACAAGGCCAGACTTGAAAAGGTCAAAGCTCACAAAACGCTTCTACACAATCCCAGTCAAGAAAATCGTCAAGCATTCAACGATGCAAGAAACCGCTATGTCCGCATTCTTTCTGAGGCAAAAAACTCGTTTAATAACCACATCAAAAACAAAGTCCTCTCAAGCTCCAACGGCGGCAAACCCTTCTGGACTCTTGCTAAGTCTATTGGGAATAATTTCTGCAAGAGCACGTTCCCACCTCTTGTCTCAGGGGATGAAATTGTTTCTACCGCCCTGGGCAAGGCTGAACTTTTTGCTTCGTTGTTCGCCGGAAATTCTACTCTCAACCCACCTCCAAATGTTCAACCACCAACAGTCCCCAATGTCGCGCATAAAATGACTGATATCATTTTCAAAACTAAAAAGGTACGAAAGATGCTCTCTTCTCTTAATACCAGGAAAGCCTCTGGCCTTGACGAGATCCCAGCAATTGTTCTCAAAAAATGCGCACCAGAACTTGCTCCTGTCCTGACTCGTCTGTTTCAGATATCTTACAATAAAGGCATATTCCCTAGTAACTGGAAAACTGCTCGAGTACAACCCATCCCCAAGAAAGGATCCAAAGCGCTTCCCAGCAACTACAGGCCTATTTCTCTCCTTTCAGTCATCTCTAAAGTGATGGAAAAGTATATAAACACCGAACTACTAAAATTCCTTGAAAAACACAGTCTAATCCACGACAGGCAGTATGGATTCCGTCAGCGCAGATCGACTGCCGACCTCCTTTCCTTTGTCACCCATTCTTGGAACAAGTCTATGGAACAACACGGTGAATCCCAGATTGTTGCTCTAGACATATCCAAAGCATTCGACCAGGTCTGGCACGCAGCGCTGCTTAATAAACTTCCGGCCTATGGCCTACCACCAAAACTTTGTACCTGGACAGCAAATTTCCTCTCCAACAGGAGCATATCTGTTGTTGTGGATGGCCATTCCTCTAAACTGTATCCAATTAATGCAGGAGTTCCTCAAGGTTCAGCTTTAGCCCCTACTTTGTTTCTTCTCCACATCAATGACCTCCTCTCTAGCACATCCAACCCAGTTCACAGTTACGCGGACGACAGCACCCTCCACTCAAATATACAATATTCTAAGCCTGTCTCTTTAGCCCAGTTAGATGAGGATCGCAGACTCATGGAGGGTTCTGTCTCCGTGGACCTCCAAAAAATATTAGACTGGGGAAGTAGAAATCTTGTACAATTCAACCCCACCAAAACTAAGTCTTGCTTTCTTTCTCACAAGAGATACAGCAGCCCTAGACCCATCACAATGAACAACCAAGTTATTCAAAGTAATGAGTCCTTTTCTCTTGTTGGCATTTCTGTGGATCGAAATCTTAATTGGCACCAACATGTTACATCAATTGCAGAAGCGGCTGCTAAGAAATTGGGTTTCCTCTTCCGGGCTCGCAAATACTTTTCACCAACTAATCTCTATACCTTATACACTTCACAAATAAGGCCAAACCTCGAATACTGCTCCCACATCTGGGGTGCAGCTGCCGCTTCTACACTCGCTATCCTGGACTCCATTCAAAAGAGAGCTATACGTCTCATCGGTGACCCTGCCCTCACCCAAAGGCTTCCATCCCTTGCCCACCGACGTGCCGTTGGTGACCTCTCTCTCTTTTATAGATATCTGCACGGGCACTGCTCAGAGGAGCTTTCCTCCATAATTCCCCCACCTGCTGCCCCCAGCAGATCTACCAGGGGAACAGAGCGAATGCACCCATTTACTGTCCAGGTCACCAGACATAGAACATCTTGTTATGCCCGCTCTTTTGTCCCGAGGACTTCCAAGTTGTGGAATTCCTTGCCGGCACATGTTTTTCCTTCTCCTCCGAACCTCCAAACCTTCAAATCCAGAATTAACAAGCTGCCTCTTTCCTCCTTGTCAACACCCACGGTACGATAGTATTTAGGCTGTAAGCCCTCGTGGTGTGTTGTTGACATAAAAAAAAAAAAAAAAAAAAAAAAAAAAGGTTTGCTGCAGCGATTTTTTTTTTGATACAGGAGAGAGAGATGCCTCATGCAGACCTCATTCACGACACCGTAGTGCCGTGTGATATCGAGGTACTGTGTAATTCGTACTCTTAGTAGACCTACTCACTAAAACTCCCTCCCTAGGAGTACCGGACCTTAGTCCATACCTCCGTCGGAAAGAATAAACACAATGACTTTTTGGGTATGAATGTTTCCATTCTCTTTTTGCCGCGGAGGCGTTAGCGGGTAAGTATACGCTTTGGACGCTTATGCTTATGTGCAAGTTGTTCGTTGTAGTCGGTGGCACTAGGGAGAAGAACATTTGGGTGAGAAGCGGCTTTTGCGAACTGAGTTGTGGATAGTTGAGTTATAAACTCAAGTGTCGAAGGCATTTCCAGATCAGAGTGAATATGACTGTTTCGGACAAACCATGGCGCTCCGGTAACCATTCTCAGAATTTTGTTCTGGATGATTTAAAGGATCTTGATATGTGTTGCAGCCGCGGTAGCCCATGCAGGTGATGTATAGGTCAAGGCTGGCCGGATAATGACTTTGTACATGAGCACCTTATTGTTCATGGACAATTTGGAATTTCTATTTAGAAGTGGGAACAGCTTCGAGATGAACATCGAGGCTTTTTTTCGGGTGTGATCGGCATGGGGGCGCCATGTAAAGTGTTTGTCGAGGAAAACACCGAGGTATTTGGCGGAATCTTGCCAGGGAATTAGACGGTTGTCTAATGAAACGAGTTCGTGAGGTGTGTGTCTCCTCTCGGAAAATAGGACTGCTGAACATTTATCGGGGTTTATGGCTAGAAGGGATTTCCTATACCATGCTTGCAGCTCGACTACGGCGGTCTGAAGTCGTTCGGTTATTATCCTCGGCTGAGTGGAGCTGCTGAGGATGGTAGTGTCGTCTGCGTACAGTGCGTATGTCACGTTTAGGGGGACTGTCGGAATGTGCTACAGCGATAAATCAATGACCTTAATATTCTGTAACAAGCCACAATATGTGAAAAGAAGAACAGGTGAGAAGTATCATCCTGACTGTACTGTCAAACAAGTGAAGCACCCAACATCATTGATGATCTGGTCTGTCATCAGTTCTCAGGGCATGGGTCGTCTTTATGTTGTTGAGAGAATTATGCGACAAGATCAATACAAAAAGGTTCTCAACGATATGATTCTGCCCCAACTGCAGTAGTGGTTTCCAAATCGCAGGAGAATATTAATGCAAGATTAAACACCCTGGCAGACAGCCAAATCAGTCATAAAATTCCCCCAAGACAAGGAAATCAATCTTCTTGGTAGGCCTGCAAATTCTCCGGACATGAATCTTATTGAAAATGTCTGGGAATGTCTAAAGAGGGAACTGGGAAAGAAAAATATTTCCACACAGTTCCAGCTGATAGAAAAAATTATCTATCACTGGAAACATAATAAACAATTAAAAGAAATAGCAGCTAACTGCATTAACAGTATACCTAGACGCGTCGAAGCTTCTATAGCAGCGAAGGGTGGTTCTACCATATATTGATTATTTTTTAAATATGTACATATTTCTTTATTTTTTGTATTTTCAATCGTATATATGTTTTACCCGTATAATAAATGGCCGAAAAGTTAGATAATACCCATTTTGATTACACAATTCAAACATATCCTTAATATCTGAAGTGACTCTAATAATTTGAAGAGGGACTGTATTCGGTTACCAGAAAGATGTCATCCTGGTTTCGTATGTACCCAAGAAGAATAAGTCGGTCACGCTCCTGTTGACCATGCACGATGATGGAAATAACGACCAAGAAACCAATAAGCCCCAAATTATTTTAGAGTATAACATGACAAAGAGTGGTGTGGACACGGTTTACCAGTTATGGGGCAACTTCAATGTTTCCAGAATGACGAGAAGGTGGCCCATGGTGATTTTTTATTATCTATTGAATATGACGGGGATACATAAAATAAAGATATTATATAAAGCAAACTCAGAAAATCAACCAGTGAGTAGGAGAGTGTTTTTGAAAAACCTAGCCCTCCAGCTTATAAAGCCTTATCTTATTATAAAGTCGCAATTGGGTTCCCTTCCTACAGACAAACGTGTTTTTACAGAGATACAAACCGGAAGGACAAATGACTGAAGAAGGTCCTCCTGCAAAGAAGAGGAGTAGATGTGTACCATGTGGAAAAGTCAAAAGTAAATATGCTCCTTTGAAATGTGATGCCTGTAAAGTATTCATTTGCAGAGAACACTCTAAAATGACCATCATCTGTAAAAATTGTGAAGATACTGCTGCTGGTGGTATAATTATTAGCGCTGGCGCTGAAGGGTTAAGGAGATTTTACTCATAAATAATCCTATACTTATTATAGGGTGATTGTTTGAAACCGTATATTAAAAGCTGTTCATAATATTTTTCTAAAAACGACCCATGATCTATTCAACGAAAATATTTTCAAGATGGCGATCAACAGGAAATACCGGAAGTAGACATCGACCTTCTTATTTCAAATGAAATGGGATAGCATCTTTTGCATTCTAGAATTACACACGTCATTTTAGAGGAGCTGCTTTTGAGTTTTTTCGAGTACTTTGAAAATTTTTGATTTACGCCACGATACTTAAAATTATTTACCGCCGCTATTTTTAAAGCCAAACCGCTAAAACTATGGTTATAGAGAGAAAAAATGTTGATGTTTATAGTGCCGTCTTTAGAGTTGGCACATTGTCTACCAACAGGCTTTCCAACATTTAATTTTCTTTTAGTGCAGCTTCAAACCATTAAAACTCGATTTTTTCGAATACAATGCCCTATTTCTCTTCCCATCATTCCGAAGAAGAATTAAATTCCGCATCGAACAGTAATAGCATTCTCTATTGCTATTTGCAATATTTGTTGAGTTATTAGGGTTTTTGACAAAATATACAAAAATTGTAACAGATTTTCAATAGCCAGCCATGGAAATGACCACAAACATTCGTTTTAATATCTGTCATCCCTATAAGTCTTTTTCTGTTGTGTCAATCGAAATAGAAAATTTAGGGTATTCAAACGGATAATTTGAACTTATTAGTGAATTTTTTCTAAAATTCACTAATGGGGAGATCCCGACTTTTGAATTTTGAAAAAGTTTTTTCAAATGAGCGCGAACTAGGACTCCTAGAAACCATATCTGGGCTCAGTTTCAATTTATATATGTTTATATATATATATATATATATATATATATATATATATATATATATATATATATATATATATATATATATATATATATATATATATATATTTCGAATATATACCCATAACTCAAAAAAGATCAGCCGATCTTGATCAAATTTGGGACGTGTCTTCGTATTGTAAGTAGCTTAGTCAGGAAGACCGAGCCAGGTTTTTCGCGAAAATTTTGTTTTTTTTTCGTAAATGGTTTTTATCTCCAAAAAGAAAGCAGCTATGGCAATCCGATTTGTTACACAAGTTTATGACATTAAAAGGAAACTATATGTCAAAATTTAGATTTCTATGTTGCATGAAAAGTTATAAAAATATATTTAGTGCCAGATCATTTCTATAAAAATTCACTACCATAACGCATTTGCTGCGTCCGGACTTTTTTTAACTCATGGAGAATCTCACAGAATTAATCAAGGAATTTGTCGTGTGTTTAATGAGAGATATGCTAATTCGACTGTACTAAATATACTTTCCAAGGTTTTCGCGGAAATTTTGTGCTTTCTTTGGGAAAATTTTCATATCTCTGGAAATAACAAAGCTAGGGTAAACAAATGGTACGCGTGTTTGTATTACAAAAAGTGAACCATGTACCAAAACATAGGTCTGTATGTTAAGAGACAAAAAAGTTATGGGCATTAAAAGAAAAAAAAAGGGTTTTCCTCAAAACGTCAAACTCGCGCTTTGAAACATCAAAATTGGCAACATTTAGGCAGGGAACCTGAAACAAATAAGGTTTATGTAAAGAAAATGTTGCAAGAAGAATGTTCTACAAACTTAAGTTTCAGCTGCAACCGTCATTGTCCTTCATTTTACTAAGATAATTCCAAAAAATTCGTTTCAAATAGACACTTTGTCTGATGCTTTGGCGTAGTTTTAGTTAAGTTATTGTTTTAACGGTCTGTAATGTTTGGCTTATTTTCGTACGAAAAAATCGTTAGTAAAGAGGCAGCGACTTTTACTTTTTTTTAAAGATTTCTTCAATTGAATTCAAACTAGGCACACTGGAATCCATATCCGGATTTAGTTTCAGTTTATATGTGTTTACATATATACAGGGTGATGCGTTTCTACGGTAAACCTCAATATAATTGCTATTATACAAGATACTCGAAATAATTATATACGTTAATTATAGTGTGTCTTGAGCTGCATTTTATAAAAATATGTTGACGATCACAGGTGACTCATAAGTCGTTGGTGATGCCTAGAATTTTTGTCGAACATCCCTTATATTATTGCATTTTTGCATTTTTTTATCAAAATATGGTGCATGTTTGTAAGAAAAAAATATTTAGACGCAACAAGTTCGTTTTGGTAGCGAATTTTCATTAAATGCTTCCAATTTAAATAACTCAATTTGCTATTAACCTAAGGTTCGTTGGCTAGGACGCCAGTGTACTGGGAAATATTTTAAGTTTATTTTCGGAAAATTTTTGAACATGTTCAAACAATAATTTATTTTTACAATAAACAAATATTTATTTTTTCTATATATGGTACATCGTTTCTACTATATAGGTTATACCGGTAACCAAATTGATGCCCGCTTGCATTAAAGACATATTATCAAAATTCACTTCTATAACGCACTTGCTGCGTCTAGACTTTTATTTTTTTTCAATTTCTGAGTAATCTGAGCTATTTTTAATATTACAAATAAATTATCTACATCTAAAATTCACTCTTATTACTTGAGGTTTATCAGATCCATTTATCTTCGGTAGGTTGTTGATATTTTATGTCGCAATGATAATATATCGTAATAATTTTGATGGCGAACATGTTTTGAATTAATTTATTGCCCACAATTTAATATAAAAAGTATAATAACTACATAAATCATTAGGACGCCATACATGTACCATATGATATTTGTAGCACAGTTTGTAATATACTCTCCGGTTAAGAAAATAATATATTATCCAACATCATAGCAGACTAATATTTCTAATGTTGACAAGGCGCAAAATATAAAAAAAGGTTTGGGACGCAGCCAGTGCGTTATGGTAGTGAATTTTCATTAAATGCTTCAAATTTCAAGAACTCAATTTTCGATAAACCTAGAAAGTTTAGTTTTGGTACGTGGTAATATCTTTTCCAATGTAACAGCTCCACCAAATTTAATTAAAATAGCTTTGTAATTTTCGGAGAAAAAACTTTTTTTAGAAAGAAAACTCAACATTTTCCCGGAAAACCTTATTCGATTTTCCTGGCTAACGAATTTATTAAAGCCATTAATAAAAGAAGGTACTTCCCGAGTTTCATCCGGAGGTAACCTCTGTGCTGCTATCAACTCATGGGCGGTACCAGTATTGAAATACTCTTTCGGAGTTGTCAAATGGTCTAACACCGACTTGGATTAACTGAACAGACTCACGAAAAGGCTTCTTACGAAATTTCGGTGTCTTCACACCAACTCATCTGTTAGAAGACTGTATACACCTCGGAAAGAAGGCGGCAGAGGGTTAATCCATATAAAGTACCTCTGTTTTAATCAAGAAAGAAACATGCGACAACAATGCTTCAAATTTCAATAACTCAATTTTCCATAAACCTAGAAAGTTTAATTTTGGTACGTGGTAATATCTTTTCCAATGTAACAGCTCCACCAAATTTAATTAAAATAGCTTTGTAATTTTCGGAGAAAAAACTTTTTTTAGAAAGAAAACTCAACATTTTCCCGGAAAACCTTATTCGATTTTCCTGGCTAACGAATTTATTTAAGCCATTAATAAAATAAGGTACTTCCCGAGTCTTCACACCAACTCATCTGTTAGAAGACTGTATTACACCTCGGAAAGAAGGCGGCAGAGGGTTAATCCATATAAAGTACCTCTGTTTTAAGCAAGAAAGAAACATGCGACAACGTTTTCTTGGATCGCAGGATGAACTGATGAGGTTGGTGGTGTGCGAGTATAAGGAGTATATTCCACTTACGCTGGGTCAGCGCAACTATGAGTTGGACGCCCCGGCTGACCAAGACGGTGTAGTCCAGTGGGGCGACCAGGCTATGCATGGAAGGTACCCCAAACACCTGCAGGCAGATAGTGTTGATACAACCTATTTGCTTATGTGGTTGGTCGACGGGCAACTCTACCCGGAGACAGAGGGTTTTGTGCCATTCAGGATAAGGTTATAAAAACTACGAAAAGCATTGCCTAAAATTAGAAGTGGTGGATAAATGTCCAAAATGCGCAGTTGTTGAAGAGACCATTGAACACGTCATGGCAGAATGTCCTGCCCTCTCAGACTCAGCTTACTTAGGCAGACATAACCAGCTGGCCAAGATCATCCATCAACAAATCGCTTTGAAATACAGCCTCCTGAACCCATCAACAACACCAGCTTACTACAAGTATTCTCCAGAGGCGGTGCTGGAGTAGGCGGACTTTCTGCTGTACTGGGACCGACTCATGATAACGGACCGCACTGTGGACTTCAGTAGGACAGCCATTGTCTTGATAAACAAACAGATGAGGCTTGCTGTGACCATAGATATTGCTGTACCGCTGTCCCATAACATTCAGAAAACTGAAGTTGGAAAAATCACCAAGTATGAAAACTTGGAATATTAAATAAAAAACGTATGGAAACTCCAGAAGGCGGCTATATATCCTTTCGTAATGTCGGCAGAAGGAATAGTCACCAAAAATTTTATGGGAAATCTAATGGAACTAATCTTAACTCCTCAACGTGGGGCAGAGGGCGGTTCTGCTGCAAACATGTCTCATAGTCCGAAATTCCCCAGTGAAGTGGCGACCTCAAACACGTCTGCTGTCTTGGAGCACCGGAAATCAGACTGTAATGATAATATAGGCATAATGGGATATAATGAATTTCATCCCCATCCACCGAGCCCAGCCCCAACGTGGCGCGCGTGAGGTCGGTCCAAAGTTTTCCAGTAGTAATACTGAGAAAGTGTAACGCTTATATCAAATAATAATAATAATAATAACAATAATAATAATAATAATTATACAAATAATAATAATAATATTAATAATAATAATAATACAAAAAGGCATTTGATTTAGTTCCATACGAATGTCTTATAAGTATGCTGAAGATGTATAAGATCGATACTAATATCCTGAGGCTGTTTGAACACACAATGTCTACCTGCAGAACAAAAATTCTGGTACGGGTGACAAGATCGTAACCAGCACGATACCAATTAGAAGAGGTATATTTCAAGGCGACTCGCTAAGCCCATTGTGGTTCTGCCCCGCATTGAATCCACTATGAAACCGCCTGAACTCCACCAGATATAGATTCGGTATAAAAAGCAATGGCAAGGAGCAAATGAGGCTAAATCATATGTTGTATATGGATGATCTGAAGCTGATGGCCTCCACAAAGAACCACCTGGAACAACTCCTTGGTGGAAGGGTTTTCCAAAGATTGACATGCACTTTGGGTTTGAAAAATGCCGCACCTTATGTGTAGTCAGAGGAAAGATATAACCAGGTGTACATGAAATGCAGAACGGCCAGCAAATTGCCTCGATGAATGTGGATTATAAATACCTGGGAATACAGCAAGCGAAGAAAATAAAACACTCGGTAATGAAGAGCAATCTGACAAATGAGTTTACAAAACTAGTAAGGCAGGTGGTACGATCACATCCTAACGGCAAGAACCTGATTAGAGTTCTCAATACATATGCATGTTCTGCACTTAGCTTTTCATTTGGGATTGTGACCGGGAGTAAAACGGACATCAAAAATCTGCAACGGAAGGTGCGAACACTCCTAACAAAATCCAAAAAGCATCACCCCCGTAGTACTACCGAGCCAGTAACCCTATCTAGAAACCAAGGTGGACGAAGGCTGTTGGATATTGGTAAACAGTTAGACCAGAAGATATTGAAACTACGTACATACTTCCACCAGCGGGCAGTTACTTCTGAACTTAACCGTGCCATATGGGACGCAGATGGTTCAACACCGTTACAACTAAAAGAAACCGAAATACAAAGTCACCATCGGACTGACCAACAAGCTACAATCTTGGATGCAGAAGTCTCTCCATGGGCGACATCTGAATGAGACCTCACAGGCACATGTCGACAAATTGGCGTCGAACTACTGTTTGGTGTCCGGGCAGATGTTTCCAGAGAAAGAGGGGTTTTTGCTGGCCATACAAGACCAGGTAATGGCAACAAGAAACTACCTGAAGTATATAGTTGAAGATAATTCGATCCAAGATGACAAATGTAGATTTGGGTGTCAGTCGTCAGAGACTAACCAACACCTCACCGGAGGATGTGAGGCGTTTGCTGCCACACAGTATAAAGAGAGGCACGGCGCAGTTGAAAAATACTTCACCAAGAACCGGCTCTGAAACTGCGACTTTTAAATCTTAGTAGAGTGCCCTACTATAGATACACTCCTGAGTCTGTTCTGGAGAACTCGGGATACAGGTTGTACTGGGATCGGACCGTGCTCACAGACCAACGAGTTGTCCACAACAGGCTAGATATAATAATAGTGGTTAGTCCTGGACCAAGTGACGCCAATTGATGTGGCCATCACAAATACTACTAATCTAGAGATAAAGTACAACGAGAAGACCATTAAGTACAGAGGCCTCGAGATACAAGTAAAGAGACAGTGGAGGGCAGATAGTGTCCGAGTGATTACAATAGTCATGTGTCACTAGTGTGGTTCCTAAGAATCTTCGAGAGAAGATTAAGAGACTGGATCTTGGAGAGCATCCTTATAAGATTATGAAGAAGGCGGTAATACTTGCAACTGACTACACCGTGCGGAGATTTCTCGGAAATGAGGATGTCTCGCGTTCTCGTTCAGGGCCCGATAACTTAGAAAGGCTCCATCTGAGCTCAGTCCCTTTTGTATCTGAGATACCTGGGATGAGCGAATGTTCCCCTTTGAATAAGTGTGAAAGCCCTTCAGGATAAAGTCGATATAATAATGATAATAATAATAATAACACATCTGAACCGTGGTCCGCTCTATTTCGGCTTAAGCCGTCACGGATGACCCTTGGACGCATATTATTCTGAGTTTACTTGACACTAAGCTTGAAAAAACTAAAAAAGAACAAAAAAAATAAAACCACTAAGAAGCCAAAAACTTGTGTATGTATGTAAGTATGTGTAAAAAATGGAAAGGAAACAAATGTACGTGTATAGATGTAGTTAAACTGTAACTAACTAAAATAACACCACGAATTATATCTTTTAATGGTGGCCGATTCAAATTTGGTTACCTTAAAAAAAGTCTGTTGCTAATGAAAGATCAACTATGAGGCTAATTTTAGATTTTTTTTGTACACTAATATTTACAATCAGAACCACCTAATATATTATATACATTAACTAATATGTATATACATTGAGTTCTATAAGTAAATCTGCTGACGAGAAGTTGACATGAAGGAATTACACCCATTGGTGCAATCCGGCAATTGTGATTTTATTTCATACCGGCCTCCATAGATCTGATGGCCACTTTCTATTCAGTCGTCTTGTTTAGTTTTCAAGCAATGGTCTAACGGCATCATTTGGATGTGCTTCCAGTTTTTGAAGGTGTTTGTTTGCTCTTCTAGTGATTTCTTCTGATACAAAGGGTATATTTAGATCTCTGTGAAGGGTGTGGTTGCTTACATACCAAGGTGCATCTGTTATGATGGGGAGGGCTCTGGACTGAAAGCGTTGAACTAGGTTAGTGTTGGATACTTTGGAGGAGCCCCATAATTCTAGACCATAGGTCCAGATTGGCTTGATTATAACCTTGTAAACCAGGACTTTGTTTTCTATTGCAATTGGAGATTTTCTACCTATTAGCCAGTACAGTTTCTTCACTCTCAGATTCATCTCTTTGCGCTTCTTTTTAATGTGGGTACTCCATGTGAGTTGTTTGTCTGGATGTAGTCCCAGATATCTAGCATGATCAGCTTGAGGAATTTCTGTGTTGTTGATGTGGACAGGTGGACAAGTCTGGCGGCTCAGAGTGAATGTGACATGCGATATTGATCTTTATCTTCCATTTGTCTAACCATCTTTGTAGCAATGAAATGTGATTTTGTATATGATAGCTGGCTACTTTAGGGTCTTCATTTACAGACTGTATGGCTGTGTCATCTGAGAATGTGGACATGTCAGTTTCTTGGGTAGTCGGTATATCTGAGGTGTATAGTAGATATATAATCGGACCGAGCACGCTACCTTGAGGTACCCCTGATTGGATTGGTCTGATAGATGAAACTTCTTTGCCTTGTTTAATTTGAAAGTATCGATCTGATAGATACGATTTAAAGATGAGGTAATAGTGATAAGGAGAGGATTTCTTGATTTTGTACAGAAGTCCTGTATGCCATACTCTGTCAAAGGCTTGACTTACATGTAGGAAAACGGAAGAAAAGTATTTTTTTTTTTGGTTCTAGGGTTTTTTGTATTATATTCACGAGTCTATGGCATTGTTGAACTGTTGAGTGCTGTTTTCTTAATCCAAACTGGTGTTCAGGAATCCAGTTTTCTTCGTCCAGTTCTCTTAGTAAGCGATTAAGGATGAGCCTCTCAAATACTTTTGATAATATTGGCAACAGACTTATAGGTCGATATGACTTTACTTCTGTGGAGGCTTTCCTGGTTTCAAAAACATCAATATTTGAGCAACTTTGAGTTGCTTGGGCCAATAGGCTAACCGTAATATCGCATTGAAGATTATAGTTATAAATTTGAGCCTTTGCTGTGGTAGTTCGTTTAGTACCGTGCCAGTAATAAGATCTAGTCCATGTGCTTTACATTTCTTTAGCCTCTTTATTTGTTCCTTGACCTCTCTAACTTCAAATTTACAGATTGGAGGAGACAGCTGTAGCGGTATGTCAAGATATTCCTCTATTTCTGAATCAGGTTGATCTGAGTAAGGTTGGAAGACTTCTGATAAATGTTGACCAAACAATTCGGCTTTCTCATTATCTGACCTTGACCAGGCGCCTCCAGTTTCCCGAATGGATGGTATATGATTTTGAGGACTATTATAGCTTCTCGTGGCTTTCCATATGGAGTGATCTTGGCCATTTAAGTTTCTTATGTAATAACGGAATGTTTCATTTATAGTATTTTGTAATTTACGCTTCAGTCTGTTAGCAATATTGTTGTAGCGTATTTTGTCTACCGGGTGATGAGTTTGATGCCATATAGCCCTAGCTCTTCGTTTTTCTGTAATCAGTTTGGTCACCTGCATTGGAATGCTACCTAAGTCCTTGACTTCATCCTCTACTATAGGTGTGGCATACCATGCAGCATGTTGCATCGTTGATCTTAGGTGATTTGTTGCTTCTTCCAATTCTTCTGCTGTTATATTTATTTGTGGTTGGAGTTTGTCGTAGATGTATTCTCTAAAGATATTCCAGGTTTTTTGTTGTTGTGTAGGACTGGTTTTGCTTAATTTTAGAATTACATCGCATCGAAAATATTAACTTTAACATATGAATTGATGAACGATAGAATGGTAGAATGTAACAGTCTGTGGTACATAAAATTATTCTCATTATCCATCCTTGTCCCAGCTGTGTGAGACACTAAAGGAAAAATTGTTTGAATGCCATTCAGCATCTCATATCTGCGTACATTCGTAATGTGAATATACTAATTTTTTTAGCGTCACCCTGAACACATTTGTTATAAAAACAATAATTAGACTGTTACTTTTTAGTCGCTGAAAGTCTGTTGTCGAGGCATATCTCTAATTTTTAATTATGAACTATTCCAATTTGCCACAAAAATAAAAAAACAATATTTAGTATCTAGTTGGCTGCGGTAATTCAGATGAGCCTAACTAAAAATAAATCTAGTTAATATACAGTTCCGGATTAGCGCAGAGTTAGTTAATGAGACGCCGGTAAATTGTGAATTAAAACCTGTCATAAGTGTGGGGAAACCTCCGGTGCAGTATTTTATATTTGCAGCAGACAGCGAGCGAAGCATTTTCCAATAAAATTACTGGCCGACCCAAGATAGAAATTAATTTTTATCTGCATATATCTGAAAGCTGTGCAAGAGTTCTTCACTCTCGCTCTAGTTCGGGTTAGGGTAGTACAAGAGCGGACAAAAAAGAGTCATATTGCATATTATAGAAGTTATAAGTGTATATATATATATATATATATATATATATATATATATATATATATATATATATATATAATTACAAACGTGTTTAACGTGTTTGAAATGGAGGTTTTTAGGGCTGCGTTTATTATTATAAGGTGTCTATAGGTTGATGTTATTTATTTTTGTTTGTTGGGCGCCTTTGTCTTCTTTAAAATTCGGTGTCTAATTAGTGAATTTTCTTTAAAAAAATTCACTAATGTGGAGATCCCGACTTTCGAATTTTGAAAAAATTTCTTCAAATGAGCGCTATTTAGGACCCCTGGAACCAAAATCCGAGGTCAGTTTCAGACTTTATATGTTTATCTATATATATATATATATATATATATATATATATATATATATATATATATATATATATATATATATATATATATATATATATATGTGTGTGTGTGTGTGTGTCACACCTATAACTTAAAAAATAATGGACCGATTTTGATAAAACTTGGTGAGTACCTTCCTTTCGCAAGTGGCTTGGATAAGTTCGTCAGCCAGGAAAATCCTCCGAGGTTTTCCCGGAAAATTTTGTGTTTTCTTTCGAAAAAAATCGAAAAAAAAAATTTCTCCGGAATTAACAAAGTAAGGGCAACCAAATTTCATACGCGGTTTTATATAATTATAGGTAAGTTACCTACTAATTTAGCTCTGTAGGTTAAAGGACAAAACGTTACCGGCATTAAAAGAAAAATAAATTTGGGTTTTCCTCAAAACGTCAAAAGTCGCGATTTTAAACGTCAAAATTGGTAATATTTAGGCAATGAACCTGAAACTAATATGAGCTATGGAAGGAAAATGTCTCAAGAATAATGTTTTACAAAGCTTAAAGTCTTAGTTGCAATCGTCATTGTCCTTCATTTTACTAAAATATTCCCAGAAAATTCATTTCAAATAGACCCTTTCTCTGATGCTTTGGCTGTCGGTTTAGTTAAGTTGATGCTTTCGCTGTAGGTTTAGTGAAGTTTATGGTTCAACGGTCTATAATTTTTAGCTAATTTTCGTAGAAGAAATTCGGTACTGCATTTTAGCATTTTTTATCGAAATATGATGCATGTTTGTAACAAAAAAATCTGGACGCAGTAAGTGCGTTTTGGTAGCAAATTTTCATTAAATCCTCCAAATTTCAATAACTCATTTGCTATTAACGTTGGTTAGGAAACCAACATTTAACTGTATTTTCGGAAATTTTTTGTATGAACGCAGCAAGGGCGTTTTGGTTGCGAATTTTCATTAAATGTTTCAAATTTCAATAACTCAATTTACTATTAACCTAAAGTTCATTGGCTAGGAGACCAGTTTTCGCAGAAACATTTAAAGTTTATTTTCCGAAAATTTTTGTACATTTACAAATAATTATTTTGATAAAATATGATACATTGTTCCTACTATATAGGTTATACCGGTAACCAAATTGATGCCAGCTCGCATTAGAGCGATATATTTGTAATAAAAAACATTTTTATGAAAATTCACTTCCATAACGCACTTGCTGCGTCCAGATTTTTTTTAGGTTAACTGGGTTTGGTTTATGCCTTTTATCACTTATTATCCCATTTTTAATAACATATTTTACTTTGCGATGTTCTTGCTTTAGGCGTTCAACAACAAATCTCGATTTTAAACAGATGGTTTTCAATTTTTTATCATTAGCCAATAAAATTCGATTATTACAAATTGAAGTGTTTCCTATAATTGTTATTTGCTTGTTTTTTCAGTTGTTGTCAACGACATTACAAGTTTATAACATAGCTCAAAACAAGTTACTTCCCTTAGAAATATCATTTAAATACATGTGGAAATATTTGAATATGAGTCAAATGTTAATTGTGCAGTATGTACTAAAAAAGTGAAAGGAGTACCCTGGGATCGAATCCAGTACCTTTCGCTTGAAAGGCACACGTTCTTACTACTGAACCACCGAGGTTCTTTTGCTTTGTATTCTCTAGCGTTGTTTTCTGGGGTACAGTAACCAAGATGTTTTTATGTAATTTCATTTAAATATATCCATTGGGTCTGAAAAGGGTGATCTAGTGGGTCAGTGGCATAGGCCACCACTTGCCATCTACTTATTGGTAAATTTTTGGTTTAAATAATTTTTACTTTTATGGAAATAGGATGCTTAAGGTTAGTGATGTTTGTTGTTATGTTCAATGTTTGAGAAGGAGCTAAAAATATAATTGATTGAACCTCAGACACATATTTGCATCTGAGTATTTAAATAATCTCTAATTTATTGGTAAATTTTTGGTCTAAGTAATTTCGTACTTTTGTGGAAAATAGGCACGAGGATACTTAATGTTGGCGATGTTTTTTGTTATGTTCAATGGTACATCTTTGAGAAGCAGCTAAAGATATAATTGATGGAACCTCAGAAACTTATTTGCATGTAGCTGACCATTTAAATAATCTCTAATGATTCCCTCATAAATATTTGTGCTTCATCTATTTTGGCAGACAACATTTTTAAGCAAGTGCCAATTTTCTGTGCTGCAGTAGTAGTATGTGTATCTGTGTGCGTGTGTGTGGCTTCAGACTTAATGCCTATTTGGCACAAAATATACATAATCTAAACGTTCACTGGGTTTTAATACTATCCACAATTTTATCAGTGACACCTGGTAGTGCTCTTTAATTTAGACTAGGAGACTTTTTTTTACATTTCAACAACTCACCACGAGGTGTTACAGTCTAAATACTATCGTACAATGGGTGTTGATAAGGAAGAAAGAGGCAACTTGTTAATTCTGGACTTGAAGGTGTGGAGGTTCGGAGGAGAATGAAAAACATGTGCTAGCAAGGAATTCTACAACTTGAAAGTCTTTGGGACAAAAGAGCGGGCATAACAAGATGTTCTATGTCTGGTGACCTGGACAGTAAAAGGGTGCATTGCCTGTGTTCCCCTGGTAGATCTGTTGGGGACAGCAGGTGGAGGAACTATGGAAGAAAGCTCCCCTGAGCAGTGCCCGTGCAGATATCTATAAAAGACAGAGAGGGAGAGAGAGAGAGAGGTCACCAACGGCACGTCGGTGGGCAAGGGATGGCAGTCTTTGGGTGAGGGTAGGGTCACCGATGAGACGTATATCTATCTCTCTTCTGACCGGAGTCCAGGATAGCGAGTTAGAAGCGGCAGCGGCACCCCAGATGTGGAAGCAGTATTCGAGGTTTGGCCTTATTTGTGAAGTATATAAGGTATAAAGGTTAGCTGGTGAAAAGTATTTGAGAGCCCGTAGGAGGAAACCTAATTTCTTAGCAGCCGCTTCTGAAACTGATGTAACATGTTGGTGCCAATTGAGGTTTCGATCCACGGAAATGCTAACAAGTGAAAATGACTCATTACTTTGAACAACTTGGTTGTTCATTGTGATGGGATCTAGGGCTGGTGTATCTCTTATGAGATAGAAAGCAAAACAGATTTGGTGGAGTTGAATGGTACAAGATTTTTACTTCCCCAGTCTAATATTTTTTGTAGATCCACGGAGACAGAACCCTTCATGAATCTGCGATCCTCATCTAATTGGGCTAAAGAGACAGGCTTAGAATATTGTATATTTGAGTGGAGGGTGATGTTGTCCGCGTAACTGTGAACTGGGTTAGATGTGCTAGACAGGAGGTCATTGATGTGGAGAAGAAACAAAGTAGGGGCTAAAGCTGAACCCCGAGGGACTCCTGCATTAATTGGATACAGTTTAGAGGAATGACCATCCACGACAACAGAAATGCTCCGGTTGGAGAGGAAATTTGCTATCCAGGTACATAGTTTTGGTGGTAGGCCATAGGCCGGAAGTTTATTAAGCAGCTCTGCGTGCGAGACCTGGTCGAGTGCCTTGGATATGTCTGAAAGCGACAATCTGGGATCCACCGTGTAGTGCGATAGACTTGTTCCAAGAATGGGTGACAAAGGAAATGAGGTCGGCAGTTGATCTGCGCTGACGGAATCCATACTGCTTGTCGTGGATTAGACTGTGTCTTTCAAGAAATTTTTGTAATTCGGTGTTTATATGCTTTTCCATCACTTAACAGACGACTGAAAGAAGAGCAATAGGCCTGTAGTTGCTAGGAAGCGCTTTGAATCCTTTCTTGGGGACGGGTTGTACTCGAGCAGCTTTCCAGTTACTAGGGATATGCCTCCATTGTGAGATGTCTGAAACAGACGAGTCAGGACAGGAGCAAGTTCTGGTGCGCATTTTTTGAGAACAATTTCTGGGATCTCGTCAAGGCCAGAGGCTTTCCTGGTATTAAGAGAAGAGAGCATCTTTCGTATCTTTTTAGTTTAGAAAATGATATTCGTGACTTTATGCGCGACATTGGGGACTGTTGGTGGTTTAACATTTGGTGGTGGGTTGAGAGTAGAATTGCCGGCGAACAACGAGGCAAAAAGTTCAGCCTTGCCCAGGGCGGTAGAAACAATTTCATCCCCTGAAACAAGAGGTGGGAATGTGCTCTTGCAGAAATTATTCCCAATAGATTTACCAAGATTCCAGAAGGGTTTTCTGCCGTTGGAGCGGGCATAGAGGTTTCTTGCGTCGTTAATTGCTTAACGGTTCTCTTGACTGAGGTCATGTAGAAGCGTTTTGTGAACTTTGACCTTTTCAGGTTTGGCCTTGTCGCACAATTAAGAGAACCGGGGCTTTTGAGTGGCTAAAGAGGTTTTCTGTGTAAGTGGAATAAATAATTCCATGCCAGCTTGGATAACTTCGGTGACGTCTTGGACGCCCATGGAATTGAGGAAAAGTAATCTCGCATTTCGTCCCAGTTCGCGGTGTTGTAGTGCCAAACGATACGTGGGTGTGATGACTGTGTAACCTCGGGCTGAATTGCGCAGCAAGCAGTGACTATGTCGTGATCTGAGCGACCAAGAAGGGCGGTGACTGATGTCTTTTAGCATTCAAGTTTTGTAGTAAGAAGGAGATCCAAGGGATTGAGCTGTGTATTGGGATGCGAGGAAATTAAGTAGGTTAATGAACCATATTGACTAAAGGATTGCCGACTGCAAAGGCCTCCGTTGCTCTCCTTTTTGGATCGGTTTTTGAAGCTCCTAGTCATTCCTTATTATGCGCATTGAAGTCACTAAGAATAGTGACCTCGGAGGAAGGATATTCAAAAATCAGATGGTAGGTTTTTTCAGAAAGGTAGTCGAAGAGCTGGACAAAGTTATTGTCAGAAGGTGACCGGTATATGCAACAGATGAATTTAGTTGCAGCCCTGAGAGAGAGAGTTTCATCCAAAGTATGCTTTACTTCCAGCTTCTAAATTGGGGAGTCTGGTGCAGAGTAGATTGCTACGGACCTATGCGCACACGCCTCCATGCAATCTATATTGGCTCTAAGCACATGACATGTGCGCACCTAAATACATAACATCTACGCTCTTAGTTATTTTTTATTACAATGAAATATAATTTACACATATATACTTAGCCATACATATACTGTATTATAAATATTTTTAAAATTTTGACTGCTATTTTAATTTTTTTACTTTTTAAATTAATTACTTTAATTATTATTATTAATTTAGTTTATTTATCTATTAATTAATTTATTATGAGGTATTATTATTTTTTATTATTATTAATAGATAAGTTTTCCACTAGTGGAAAGACAGGGGCACCAATCTTCCCGCCAAGGGGCCCTTCATGACAACTTTTCTAATAAACAAACTGACTGGACCTCGGAAAGGGCGGCATTAACAGATGGAAAGACAAATAAGACATAAAACATAAGTTTAACTTGAATAAGACGTGCCTTATAACAAAATTACAGATTGTAAGTCTTATCTAATATGAACACTTATATTTATGGGTTAATTTTACAGTCATTGTGGCAATTAAATCTAGGTTGGGATGATCAAATTCCTCAGGATATAGAATCCAAATGGAAACAGTTTGTAAGACAATTGCCAGTTTTAGAATCATTAAACATCCCAAGAATTGTTATAGCATATTATCCGTATGAAGTCATTGAGTACCACGGTTTTTGTGATGCCTCTCAAAGGGCGTATGGAGCGGCGGTTTATATAAAAACTACTAATCAGGAAGGAAAACACGAAATACGTTTGTTATGTGCGAAATCGCGAGTTGCGCCTCTTAAGGTCATTTCCATTCCAAAATTAGAACTATGCGCAGCAGCATTATTAGTAAAATAACAATAAAAGTCAAGGAATCGCTGAACATAAATTTTGATCGAACGTACTTTTATACAGATTCTACAATTGTACTATCGTGGCTATCAGCGCCACCAAACACCTGGCAAACGTTTGTTGCCAACCGAGTAACCCATATTCAATCACATTCAGAAGTATCCGATTGGTATCATATAAGCACCCATGAAAACCCTGCAGATATTATTTCAAGGGGCATATTACCAGATCAATTAAGGGACAACATCTTATGGTGGAATGGACCAAGCTGGCTTCACAGGAATAGTTCACTAATGTCGGTACCGATTGATAGCGACTTAAATGAGATACCCGAAAGGAGAAGGGCGGTTGTGTTGAGTAATTCCGTTCAGAACGAATTACATGCTTTTAAGAAATTCTCATCGTTTTCTAAGCTAGAACGAGTCTTAGCGTATTGTTTGCGTTTTAATCACAATTGTAAAAATAAAGTCAAAAGATGTGGCTTGCTAACTAGTGACGAATTACAGAATTCATTTAAGTCAATTATGAAACACGTTCAGTCTAAGTATTTTCAGCAAGAGCTGAATTGTTTAAGGTCAAATAAGCCTGTTAAAAATTCCAGCGCAGTAAAGTGTTTAAATGTATTTCTTGATTCTGAACATAATTAGAGTTGGTAGGCGTCTTGCAAACGCAATAATTCCCTTTAATCACAAACATCCCATATTACTACCAAGAGGGGATTCAATCACCAAATGTATTATTAAGGAAATACATGTACGGCATTTGCATGCAGGTATTCAAGCAACTCTATCGGCTGTCCGTCTAAAATTTTGGCCACTGGCAGCAAAAAATACTCTTAAACAGATAATCCATAATTGCGTAACTTGTTATAGGTTTAAACCAGTCCCTTACGAACAGCTCATGAGTACTTTACCTAAGGACAGAGTCCAACCTGTAAGACCATTTCTCAACAGTGGTATTGATTACACTGGGCCGATATTAATTAACGAATCAAGAGATCGCGGCATAAAAACCATAAAATTATACATACCATTGTTTGTCTGTTTATGTACTAAGGCAGTACATTTGGAATTAGTCACAGATTGTACCACTCAATCCTTCTTAAATGCACTTAAACATTTTATGGCAAGGCGGGGAAAAATTTATATTCAGACAACGCTGCAACCTTTGTAGGCGCCGATATGGAACTCAGAACTATATATGAATTACTGAATTCACAAGAATTCAAGCATGATGTAATTGAAGGATTAGTTAGCGATAGAATCACTTGGCATTTCATTCGACCACGATCACTGCATTTTAGTGGGTTATGGGAGGCCGCTATAAAGTCAACTAAATATCATTTAAACCGAATAATTGGCAATGTACGGTTAACTTACGAAGAACTATATATACTTTTAACGTTAGTAGAGTAATGTTTAAATTCCCGTCTTATTACCCCATTCTCCAATGACCCAAACGACCTGATGGCATTAACTCCAGGCCATTTTTTGATTGGCGCACCACTGATGGCTCCAATTGATCCAGATATTACACACATCGAAATGAACCGATTGTCACGCTGGGAGTTGGTTCAGCAATTGCAGCAGCATTTTTGGAAGAGATGGGTTACAGAATACTTATCAAACCTACAACGACGATGGAAATAGAAAAACACCACAGCACGCCTCCAAGAAGATTCTATGGTGTTAGTTCGAGATGATAATCTACCCCCCCCCCCCCCACAACAATGGAGGTTAGGCAGAATCGTAGGAGTTCATCCAGGCCAGGATGGACATATTAGAGTAGTGTTTATTAGGACATCAGGTGGCGTAATTAAACGCACTGCTCGCAAAATTTGCATGCAACCACTGGAATCAGAAGAGGAAAGTGAATAGTGCCCTTAAAGTTTCATATTGGTGTAATGGTGACCTTTTTTTTTTGCCTAGAATAAGTGTAGTAATGTAGTTTTTTTATTTTTAAAGCGGTGCTTTCAAGGCCGCCAGAATGTTGGATTTTCATATTAACCAAAGTTTCATGTTTTTTTCAATCACCCCCTGTATTATAATGACTTGGACAGTAGCTACCTGGAATTCTTTCTGAATATTGTGTGAAGGGTGTATACCTGCTTTAGGTACCTGCGCACCACCACTTACCAGGATAAAAGGCATGCTGGTGAAGAATTTATAACATTATTGGTATTATTATTCGTGCGATCATAATGATCAGCTCACTTTAAGTTTAGTACACCCTCTGTAATAGTGCAGCATTTCTGTAAATTTATATGTAGAATAAATAAGTTAAGTTTATTCTTGACGTGTTCATTATTTAAATCAAAATAGTTCATCGAGTAATTACAAATCACAAGGTCCTTCGAGAGTAATCACAAATCACAACATAGATTACGTCTTATTACTCTGTGTACAGAAGTTTGCGGTATACCAGTTTATCGAGTTAGATTTCTAGTACTAATATGTGGGCCATATTCAATTGTATTCAAAATAAGTTCTTCATCTTGTGCCCTGGTTGCAGTACTACGTTCTCGAGTGTTACTGAAAAACTTGCCTGTTTCTCGAGCTCGTCTTTGATCATTGGCAAATGTTTATCTATGAGAGATTACACGATTAGGAAATCTTCTCCGCTATTATTCAACAATTCTTCTGTAGTTTCCTTCACAGAAACCTAACACTAATAGCATTGCCACTTGTGTGCTAAATGAAAACTCCCCGGCCATTTTCACAACACTCAGGAAATATTACTAAAATTAAATGACTTATTTTCCTGATTGTCAAGTCTGACGTAAAATTTCATAGCCAACGTTTGAATTTCTGATGATTTTAAATAACAGAGCTCTAATACGTGTATTTAGTTATTCGGAATTTTGTTGAAAACCACAAAGTTTTTTGAAAATTAATAAGAATAATAAAAGTTTTACAATTAAATTTCCCATAAAATCGAATAATAACTTTTAAATCCGCCTATAGGCTAAAAAATTCTGTAACATCTTATGGGTGAATCATCCCTTATTAATCCTTTTAAATGCTTCAATTGCTTTCTAATTTCTGTAGATTATTGACCTTGGCACGATAAAAACGTGTACCAAAGTTAGTTTTTCTAAGTTCAAGCATAAACGAGATATTTATTTCGTTCGAAATTAGAAACTCCACTTTGAAGGCCTATAACTTCTCAGGGGTGCAACTTAGTATAGAGGTAGGTTGCGTTATATCACAATATTTTGGGTTGCCCTACATGTCACTGCTCTGTGTCGGTTCTTATGCAAATCACTATATATATATATATATATATATATATATATATATATATATATATATATATATATATATATATATATATATATATATATATGTATGTATACAGGGTGATTCATAAGTGCTGACCAAAAATGAAACCCCATGTTCTTTGAACAATTTTAGAGAGGGTATGTCCTATAAAATTTTTTCTATAATGCTTCATTAAAAAGATACAGGGTGTTGAAGTTGAATTTCAAAAAATAAAATTTCCCAATTATTTAAAAAGTACCACATATATTTTGCTTCAACTTCGCATGTGTAGGCTGCTATGTAAGGCGCGTATTCTACCATAACAATTGAATCGGCTAATCCAGCAGTGGCGCACGTACCCACATGTCATTGGTTATCCCCCAAGAAAAGAAAACGGGTAAGCCAATGATATTTTTTTTATTTTTTATTTTTTGAATCTTTCTTTCATTCGTGAACAAAATAACTCTCTTGATAATTTTCTGAACGACGCTTATCTTACGAGTAAGCAATGAATCAGGTAAGTGTTTTAGAGCACAGTTTATGATTTTTAACCAGTCTTTGTTTGTTAGAAAATCGCAATGATACACTTTTATGCCTCCATTGGTCTGAATACACGTACGACATCTTTTTAATATGGAAAATTTAATGTCTTGATAATTTTTTGTACGGCGATTATCTTTGTTGTATTTTAGTAAGTATTAGTCTGGTTTGCCAAAGTTGTCATTAAGTGTCACTTGACGTTTAGGTTAACAAATTATTATTTTGAATAGGTGTAAGTGGTAAACTTTATAAAATTGCAAAATTTTCTACTCTTTTACCTCTTATAATGGAGTACACCTCAGAAGAGTATGGAGATACAATTTTTATCTACGGATATGCTGATGGAAATGCTCTAGATGCTTGTCGGGAATATCAACGTAGGTTTCTCACTCGCCGTCAACCTATACCAAGGGTTTTTTTCTAGATCGTTTCCAAGACTTCGGCAGTGCGCTATTGGACAACGTTCTGGCGCTAGAGCTAATGGTAGAAGACAACATCAACTTGAAGACGAAGAGAGAGTGGTGGATGCAGTGATGGATCAACCTACAAGTACTCGGAGGATTGCCACGCAGTTACAATATTCTCAAAGCTTTGTTTGGAGAACTTTACATCGAGAAGCCTTGCATCCATATCATCGACAGAATGTCCATTGCCTTATACCTGGGGATAATGTGCATCGACGAGTCTTTTGTGAATGGATGTTGGAAATGAACAATCAAGATATCGTATTCCCTAATCTAATCTTCTGGTCCGACGAATCAACATTTACAAGAAATGGTATTTATAATTCTCATAATGAGCATGTCTAGTCATTGGAAAATCCACATGCAACAAGGACTCGCACATTTCAATATAGATTTTCCATTAATTTATGGTGTGGTATTTTTAACGGCTCACTGTTCATGGAAGTCCTGCCACAACGTTTTAATGGATCTTCGTACTTAGCGCTCCTAGAAAACCGTGTAGAAAACATTCTAGATGACATTCCACTAGCAACAAGATGTATAATGTGGTACCAGCATGACAGTGCACCAGCGCATCGTAGTCGAAACGTTGTTACATGGCTACATGAACATTATAATGAAAGATGGATTGGCAGAACTGGACCAATACATTGGCCTACAAGATCACCGGACTGAAACCCACTTGACTTCTATCTTTGGGGTGATTTTAAGCGACTGGTCTACAGTGAACAAATAAATACACCAGAGCAGCTACAAGAACTGATAAATAATGCTTTTCGTCATATTCAAGCAACAATGAATCCTCAAGACATTAAATTTTCCATATTAAAAAGATGTCGTGCGTGTATTCAGGCCAATGGAGGCATTTTTGAACATTTATTGTAATAAATAAATTACTATAAGCCTGATAAAAGTGTATCATTCCGATTTTCTACCAAACAACGACTGGTTAAAAATCATGAACTGTGCTCTAAAACACTTACCTGATTCATTGCTTACTCGTAAAATAAGAGTCGTACAGAAAATTATCAAGAGAGTCATTTTGTTCACGAATGAAAGTAAGATTCAAAAAATATATCATTGGCTTACCCGTTTTTTTCTTGGGGGATAACCAATGACATGTGGGTACGCGCGCCACTGCTGGATTAGCCGATTCAATTGTTATGGTAGAATACGCGCCTTCCATAACAGCCTACACATGCGAAGTTTCAGCAAAATATATGTGCTACTTTTTAAAAAATTGGGAAATTTTATTTTTTGAAATACAACCTCAACACTCTGTATCTTTTTAATGAAGCATTATAAGAAAATTTTTTATAGGACATACCCTCTCTAAAATTGTTCAAAGAATATAGGGTTTCATTTTTGGTCACCACTTATGAATCACCCTGTATATAAACGTATAAAAATCGAAACTGACCACAGATATGGGTTCTAGGGGGCCCAGTTCGCGCTCATTTGAAGAAAATTTTCAAGATTCAAAGGTCGTGATCTCCTCATTAATGAATCTTTTCAGGAAAATTCACTAACATATAAATCAGCTGCGATATAAAATAAACAGCTCATTATTGATCAAGCTTCCAATGTTTGTGCAGCCGCTATATACAATTCGTTGTCTCCTCCACCTCATCAAATGCAAAAATAATTCTTGCATAAATAAAAGCACTCTTTCATTTTTAAGAGCTCATCCTGAGGAGATGTGACGAACCGATATGTGTCGGTGAAAGGGGGGATCTTCATCCCTATATCTGAATATTCTGTACCGGCGGCGGTGGCGCTCTCGCGCGACCCTAAGAAAGACTATTACATTCCAACAATCTTTGCATTAATGAGTACCGCTAGGGCAGTGCTGCATATTAAAATTCTCACACGCCATAAGAAGTGTAGAAGAAGACGACTGCCGATCAATACAAGACTTAATGAGCCCCGCGAAAGAAGCCAGCGCTGATGGGAAATGAGGGACTTCGCTCTGGTGGTGGTGCTGCTGCTGCTGCGGTCACAGTGTGCCTTGGAATTAGTGGAAGGGGGGCTAGTTAACTGCGCGATCTTAAGGGTACATCTCGGAATGGATATGTAAGTCTGTATGCATAAGGATTTTTGTTGTAAATTCAAAATATTGGTTCCAACTATTTTGAAGGTTAATTTAAATAAGACTTATATTTGTCATATGTAGAATAATTAACAGGCTATAGCGGGATTATTAAATAAACACTTTGTATAGTAACAAAAGACTGAGGTAAAAGACTGAGGTTGGACAATGTGGTCGGAAGCTGAATCAAAAAGCAGAATCACCGCAAAAACCAAAAAACTAATAACAGAAAGTTATGCGCTAGATAACTATACAGTATGTCCCAAACTGGATGGGAATGTATTGCTATCTCCGTTATTATTTGAGATAGGGAGACGGTTACATTAGCAATGTTTTGTAGAATTTTATTCTCGTTGCAAATATGACTTGTATTTTGCCCTGCCTCTTTTAGTTTTCGAGTTATTTTGAAAAAAAAAGAAAATTTGTCGATTTCTCGTTTCTTCAATAACTAAGTAGGCGTTGATCTGACATGTCTAAGACTTGCACATTATCAGGAAACTTTTTACAGAGTAACCTTCTTGTGCTATTCTCAACTTTGGCCTGTCATTTGTTTTTGAGCTATAGGTATCAACGTTTGTTTTTATTGTCGCAGGCATTATGGATTTTTTGCTCATGTGATAGCCTGTGAAAAGAGCTTTCCAATTATGTAGAAGATGCTTAAGAAATCTTGTAATTGCACTGACAATTTTGAGAAAACCCGTTTTGAGGATAGTAGGCTATGAAATCCAATACCAGAAAACAAATTACAAAAAAGTGTTTAAAAAGCAGTAGGCGATGGAGTCTAACAATAGACATCTACTTTTAACATAATTTTCCGTAATCATTCACGATAAAAAATAGAAACCTTGAGCATACCAATGAATCGGCCCATTATTACAAATGATATTTTACATTACAACATTATCCTAAAAAATTGTTATAACTTAATGAAATAGGTAAACCTAGTAAATAACTAAATTTACGAACAGAACTCAATAAAAAGCAGATTAATGATTTACGAAGACGCCTTTGAAAATTGATTGATCTTTAAACGTAAGTCAACTGAAAACAACAGAGGAAAGGTTGCTATGGATATAACACTATCGCGACAATTAAGAATACTGCCATTCTTAATTATCTGAACAATTTGAGGTGTATTTAACACGTTGCTTAAAATTTTGTACTAAATAGTTTGTTGCCTGTTTATTTTAAATATTATTTAAGAATATGTTCAGTAATGAAGTATATTTTGACATGTTGGAATGTTATATTCGTTCTAACCGAAATACTGACGCAGCTGCAAATTCATATCAAAATAACTACCCAGAAAGACGACAACCAAAAAACAAAATATTTCGCTAGATAGTGGCCAATCTATTGAACGACGGTAGCTTCCACGCAAAGAAACTACCAATGCCTAGAAATGAAGAAAGAAATAATGCCGTCTTACAGGTTTCAAACGAAAACCCTCCGCAATTTGTTCGATTTTATGGTGAACAAATTGACGTTCCAAAAAGTATGGTACACCGTGTATTAAAACAAAGAAATTACCATCCATATAAACCTACAATCGTACAAGGATTAAATGTTAACGATAACCCTAAGCGACTTCAATTCTGCAGATGGTATCAAGGAAAATGTCAGCAAGATGAAAATTTTCATTTGAAAATAATATGGACTGATGAATCCAGATTTACAAATTGTGGTGTGTATAATCGCCATAATAGGCATTATTGGGCAAATGAAAATGCCCATCTAAAGGAAGAAAGGCGATTGCAAGACAGATTTGGTATTAATGTTTGGTGTGGCTTACTAGGTAAAAAACTGTTATTTTTATTTGTAGATTAGGCAGTTATTTCATTAAATAATAATTTTTTAGGATAATGTTGTAATATAAAATATCATTTGTAATAATGGGCCGGTTCATTGGTGTGCTCAGAGTTCCTTTTTTTTTAAATTGTGAATCATTATGGAAAATTATGTTAAAAGTAGAAATCTTTAGTTAGACTCCATGGCCTATTGCTTTTTAAACACATTTTTTTGGTCACTTGTTTTCTGGTATTGGATTTCATAGCCTACTATCGTCAAAAAGGTTTTTCTCGAAATTTTCAATGCAATTACAAGATTTCTCAAGCATGTTGCACATCATTGGAAAGCTCTTTTCACATGAGCAAAAAATCCAATATCTCTGTCATAATAAAAACAAATTTTGATACCTGTAGCTCAAAAACAAATGACAATCCAAAGTTGAGAGTACCACAAAAAGATTACTCTGTAAAAAGCTTCCTGATAATGTGCAAGTCTTAGACATGTCAGATCAACGCCTACGTAGATATTGAAGAAAAAAGACATCGACAAATTTTGTTTTTTTCAAAATAACCCGAAAACACAAAGAGGCAGGGTGTAAAAAATCATAATTTATATACAGGGTGGCTGCTAGAGAGGCGCCAATTTGCTGAAATTCCAATATAAATAACTCTAAAATTTCAAATGGAACAGCCTGTATATGAGCACCTGAATCAATGTAAAAATAAATCTCTTTCGGATGGATATGGGTTTTTTACATGTAGAGCTGGTAATTTCTGAGGTAGTCAAATCAATTTGATTGCAACTAGATGATAATATAATAATTGGATTGTTTCTGTTCTGTCTAGTATGCACTGGTCATGAGAGAATTCTCCAAAATGTCAAATTTAACAAGTATTTGCAACATTGTCTGTTCGTTGTTGTGTGTTTGTGTAGTTGTTTTATAGTTAGTATAAATAATTAAAAATGACCTGCAATAACGAAGAATTGAGACAGATGGTGTACAGAATTGGTGCATGTTCTGTAAATTGTCTTTTGGCTTCTCGTATTTATAAGCATCGCTATCCCCTGCGAAGACAGCCGATAGTTTTGTCATTGTAAAGGCTCAAACATAGATTTGACCAGAATACGTCTGTATTTTATCGAGCACCAAGGAAAAAAAATATTGCCGTCAAAGAAGGTGTAGCCCTTGGTGTACTTTTATCAGTGATTCAGGAGCCAACACGGAGTCAAAGAGCTATTGCGAAAACATTAGATCCGGGTACTGTCAGTGGGCAGTCCATCAAATTGAGCTTAACAGGAGTTTTTTTTTTCGGAAAGTGCTTTTTGTTGATAAGTCCTCTTTCCATAATAACGGACTCCAAAACATGCACAATTTACATCATTATGTAGAAAACAACCTGGACCTTTTATAATCCATTCCAGAAATAATAATTATTCGCTATTCGTTGATTATTCATTTATTTATTCATTTCTTTATTTATTTTATTCATTAGATATTATCAGTTTATTGTCTTTCATTTATTTCTTGTTTACTCTATCGTTATTTCTCCTCTGATATCTATTAAACTAGTTCCAAGTAAATAATCTTCTGTGATTCTAATCTTTACCGGAGAACTTTAACAAAATAGAAAATGTATCGCTTTTACATCAAAGCAAGTGGATATAAATTTGAGAGTAAATTAATTTTTGCATTGTTTCAGGTGCTTTTATACAAGATGTTATATTCGAGAATTTGTAGTACTAGTAGTTTAACCTCTACGAATGAACAAATCATTAATGTTAATGTCCATTCTGTACTAGAATTCTATCTGCTGACACCACTCAGATGAATTTACGTGGTTAGTTCGAGAATGTATTATCCAAGAATAGGTTGCATTTGTCAAGTTTATCGAAAAAAAAAACAATCAGGCACAAGTAATAGATTATTGACATAACAATGTCAGCCTCTCAACCATTGATAAGAACATTTTCTTTGGCAGCAAAGTTTTTATATTTTGATGCCCTCAAAAGCATCGAAAAATCCAGCTCGAATTTCTTTTCGAATCTTTTTAACGGCAAAATTGTCGGTTGTTTCAATGAAGGGAAACAGTGTTTGTGAATGCTAGAAGCCAAGGAGAAACGGCCGTAACTCAATCATCAAATCATGTAGTTGCAATTAAATTGATAACTTTTGAATAACTCAGAAATTATCAGCTCTACATGTAAAAAACCCATATCCATCCGAAATATAATCAATTTTTGCATTGATTCAGGTGCTCATATACAGGTGTTCCAATTGAAAATTTGGAGTTATTTATATTGTAATTTCAGCACATTGGCGTCTTTCTAGCAACCACCCTGTATATAAATTATGATTTTTCACACTATCGCTAGATAGACGAACACCTGTCAGCTACTTGCGCTGAATTGCAAGTTTCGCGGATGTGGTGTACGAATGATACCAGTACCTGGAAAAAACTCTACATCTGTCAAATTTTTTGAAGAAACTTGAATAACTTGAAAAGCATTTACTTTTATGACATAGTACTTCCTATAATTCTTAATTAAAATTTCATTTAAAATCAAAAAATACAATAATGTATAGTGTGTTTAATTTAAACAAACAAAGCTAGTGCCAGTGACATATGGAGCACGCTGTGTAGCTGAAAATAATTTCAGGTTATGGACCTTAACATCGTAGAACACTTTTCTCTGAAAGTTTTTTTCAAAAAGTGTAGATTAAAGAAGCTATTAGACTTTATCGGGGAAATGAATAACGTTGTATATATATATATATATATATATATATATATATATATATATATATATATATATATATATATATATATATATATATATATATCTATATATATATTATATATTTTAACGGACCTTCGTTCTGGGTTCAAGATACCCATATTCGCGCTCATCTGAAAAAAATTTCAAAAGATTCTCATCGTGACCTTTCTATTAGCGAATTTTCCATAATGAAAATTCGCTAATACGATATTTTGGACGTTGGTTGTTTTTTTATAAAAACCACTCAATTGCTTGTCGAATAACATATAAACTGCAATTCTCGTTTTTAGTCACTTCCCGCAACGTTGTGTTATGTTACATTAACTAACCCCCGTATATTAGTGAATTTTCGTAGAAAAAATGCACTAATGGGCAGATCCGGACTTTTGAATTTTGAAAAATTTTTTGCAAATGAGCGCGAACTAGGACCACTAGAACCCATATCCAAGGTCAGTTTCAATTTTTATATGTTATATATATATATATATATATATATATATATATATATATATATATATATATATATATATATATATATATATATATATATATATATATATATATATATATATATGTATGTATGTATGTATCACACCGATAACTCAAAAAATAATAGACCCATTTTGATAAAAGTTGGCATGTACCTTCCTTTTGTAAATGGCTTGGATAAGTTCGTTAGCCAGGAAAATCGGACGAGGTTTTCAGGGAAAATGTTGAGTTTTCATTCGAATTTTTTTTTTCTCAAATGATAATGAGCCGATTTTGATAAAATTTGGCATGCACTTTCCTTTTGTAAATGGCTTGGACAAGTTCGTTAACCAGGAAAATTGGACGAGGTTTTCCGGAAAAAAATTGTGTTTTCATTTGAAAAAAAATTTATCTCAAAAAATAATAAGCCCATTTTGATAAAATTTGGCATGTACTTCCTTTTTGTTAATGGATTGGATAAGTTCGTTAATCAGGAAAATCGGACGAGGTTTTCTGCGAAAATTTTGAATTTTCATTCGAAAAAAATTTAAATCTCAAAAAATAAAAAAGATATGATAATCAAATTTGGTGGGTAGATTTAAGATATAAAAAGTAAACTATACACAAAAATTCAGATTTTTATGTTACAAGAAAAAAAAGTTATAATAAAATATTTGGTGCCAAATCATTTCTATGAAAATTCACTACCATAACGCACTTGCTGCGTCTTTGGGTTTTTTATCATACACCGGTCTTCAAGACAATTTAAATATATGCAGCGATAAGCCAACCTGACTTCATCCTAATCCGAACTAACATAATAGGGAATTACATGCGCTGTAAGAGGTCCTGATTGACAACTTAAGATATCGCTAATATTTGTAGATCTTCGATGAAGCAGATCAAATATAAAAGAAACATATCGACTTTGACAACTTGCTAACACTACAATGAATACTTAAATCAAATATGCAGATAGCGTATCTTTTATTCTATCCACATATGAACTCTAAAGCTATCAAAATAAATGAAGTTGTCGGTTGAAGTAACACCTTGAAATACTGCACTGTAAAGTATCATGCGATCCATAAAAAACAAAATTAAATGGATCACAAAGATATATTCGCAATGTTATGGAAGGAAAAAAATTTGGGACGCAGCGATTGCGTTATAGTAGCGAATTTTCATAAGAATTGTACACTCTAATTATACGGCATATTAGCAAAGTTAATACTTTAAACTTACACATATTTTGGCTATCGATTTTAGAGGTCCTAGTTCGCGCCCATTTGAAGAATTCTTTCGAAAGTGTTACCACCGATATCTCTCTATTATCAAAAAATCTTTTGAAAAAAATACCCAAAACTGAATTTTCTATGAAGCTAGAGAATTATATCTTGCGATATCTGTAGATATTGTAAGTCTCTTTAAAATAAACTTGTATTACCAATTTCATTAAAGTTATACAAAAAATTTCCAGAAAGAAACTTAACTCATATTTAGAAAAGTAAAGTAGCTGCCAAATTATAAGCGCAGCAGTTATTTTTCCTCATTAATCGCCAGTATGACTTCGTTTTAGTTCACCTACTCAAGCCGGTTTTTTCAATATCAACAATAACAAAATTATAATTTCAGACTCAAAGGTGACAAACTTATTTAGACGTTTTAAACCAAAATGAGATCTTGTTTAAAACGTATCAAATCTGTGCACTATTATTCTTCCCAATGTCAAAATAAAACATAAAAAACCATACATTCATCAGACTGGATTCGATCGCGTAACCTTCTGCTTATGAGGCAAGCGCGACGCCTTTCAGTAATCTAGGCATACGTCAAGTAACGTTTTGTTTACATGATACATTAGATCGGCTTCATGTCTGGGATATTATATACGAAGTATACGCAACAATTAATTACATAATTAGTAGAATTACCATTGAAACACATCCCACGACGGTTTCGGTCTTATATAACGTCTTATGATTAAGTTAATGATAAAATCATTTATAGAAAGACTTGACTTGATTTTGTTTACATTTCTACTATATTATGCGACAACATGCGCTAAAACTGTATTTGAGGCCGTTCATTAAGCTACAAATATAGTGTTTTTTAATAATTGATTGATTTCCAGAGTTAAATAACAATCACTTGGCAAATTTTTAATTTCATGTCATCTGTCCTTTTCCATAATGCGGTCGAGATTTCACGAATGTTGGTTCGGGCAGTATGTTTTATGCTTGGGATATATTTAGTTTGGTTACCGTTGATGCATGGTTTATACCTGTTGTATGAATCAATCTACGCGTGGCAGTTAACTAATCTGTCTGTTAGGCATTGGACTTTAACCACTAAGTCGTCTCAACGCATTTCTTTGAGATTTCATTTTTAATTTGCAAAAAACTCTAAACATTGTGTACCAAAATACTTAAAATTCACAACAGGTTTATTTGCACTATTTCTAGCTACATCTGAAGTCTCATTCCAGTTACTCTGATACTTACAAAACTATAGCGTTTCCAAACAGTTTTCGCCGATTTTCCACCGGAAACACTTGAGCATAAAGACTGATTAACGAACTAGACCTCGGTTTTCGCCCAAACAAGATTTTAGCAAGTTTGATTGAAATCAGTTTAGTATTTTTTGAGTTATCGCTCGGATACATACACACACACACACACACATATATATATATATATATATATATATATATATATATATATATATATATATATATATATATATATATATATATATATATATATATATATATATAAACATATAAAAATTTTAACGGACCTTGGTTTTGGCTTATAGAGATCCAAATTCGCGCTCATACATTTTTTTATTATTACTATATTTAGCAATCTATATACTCTCGAAGGCGTTTAGCTGTCCTGGTTGTCTAACATTTTTTATTAATTTTAGATTCTCCTCATTAACGTGGTGATTACTATCTCAAATATGTCAGGTGACGGAAGATCTATCTATAGTACCGTATCTTAATTGTGCTAAATGCTCTTTGATCTAATTCCAGTAGATCCTTTTGTTTGTCCGACGTATTTAAGACCATAATCTTTGCAACTTATCTAATAAATTCTCGACATTTTGGCCGTATTATCCTTGTATTTTGGGTTACTTGGCAAGTTTTTTAAAGTGTTTTTTTGTCGAAAATGTTAGTTGCAAGTTGGCTTTTAAGAAATTATCTCTCGACCCCTCGATATTCGATGTTCGAATGGTAACCAAACAAAGTTTATTCGGCTTTCTCTCTTCTAAACGTCGTTGATTCCGCTAACATTTTCTTTGTTTTCTGTTTGTTAATTAATTTCTCAACTAGGCAAGGAGTGTATCCGTTATATTCGGCCACGTTCTTCATATAATTTAATTCTTTGGTATATCTACTTTTACTTAAAGGAAAACTAATTAACTTGTTTACTAAAAAATACAGACTGGCAATTTTTTGTGCGTACGTATGATGTGACTCATTCGGGATGTAGTTTAGAGTGGTGGATTCATTTCTATTGAACTCGAATTCAAAAGTGTCTTTCTTCCTGATAACTAGTACATCTAGAAAGGGTAATTTATTATACTCTAAACTACATTCCGAATGACTCACATCAAATGTATGCACAAAAAATGGCCAGTCTCATGTTTTAGTAAACAGGTGAATTCACTTTCCTTTAAGTAAAAGTAGGCATACCAAAGAATAAAATTTATTAAGAACGTGGCCAAATATAACGGATACATTGAGAAATTGATTAACAAACAGAAAACAAAGAAAATGTTAACGGAATCAACGACGTGTAGAAGAGAGAAAGCCGAAAAAACTTTGTTTGCTTACCATCTGAACCTCGAATCACGAGGGGTCTAGATAGCATTTTTTAAAAAGCCAACTTGCAACTTACAATTTCGAAAAACAATACTTTTAAAAACTGGCTAGGTAACCCAAAAGATAAGTATAATTAGGAAAATCTAAAATTAATAACAAATGTTAGACAATCAGGACAGCTGAACGCCTTCGAGACTATATATATATATATATATATATATATATATATATATATATATATATATATATATATATATATATATATATACATATATATATATATATATATATATATGTGTGTGTGTGTGTGTGTATTGGGAAATGGGTTTAACTCGAGCGGTACCACTTTACTTGGAAACTGCAAAGATTCTTGAGGGAAAGTGGAAGCTCCAAAGTGACAGATGCAATGGTAACGGACCATCCTGTGGATATATGGTGCCCAGGAAAACTCATGTGTAGATATTTAGTCTCCAGAGGTCAGATTTTTGAGAGGCGTACCAGGACAACTGTGCTAAGAACGAAAAAGATATGTTTTAAAAACAAAAATCCTATTTTATTATTAAACATATATGCATATATATATATATATATATATATATATATATATATATATATATATATATATATATATATATATATATATATATACAAACATGATATGCAAACTTTATTTGCAATGGAAATATTTATACTTTAAATAATGATAATGCAGCGGAGACAGAATGTACCTATACCCTCCATTATAAATAATAACATATTACAACAGGTCAACCATTATAAATACTTGGGATGCTGGATAGACAGCCAATTAAACCCAGAGAAATAAATAAATTCTAGAATTGCACAAGCCAAAAGCAACTTTACAAAAATACGAAACCTTCTTTGCGATTCGCATCTCGACATAAACCTAAGGTTAAGGTTAAGGTTATTAAAATGCTAAATATGGTCAGTTCTTTTGTATGGGGTAGAGACATGGACCTTAAAATAAACGAGCATGAATAAACTGAAAGCTTTCGAAATGTGGGTCTATCGGCGCATACTAAAAATACCATGGACTGCAAGAGTGCGAAATGAAGAGGTCTTACGCAGAGTGAACAGAGACAGAGAGCTTCTCCAGGTTGTCAAGCATGTCTGGGCCACTTATTGCGCAATCCCAAATATTATATCCCCCAGCTCATAATTAAAGGTAAGCTAGAGGGGAAAAGAAGTGTGGGCAGAAAGAAACTGTCATGGCTGAGAAACCTAAGATATTGGACAGGTCTAGCCGTTGAGGAGCTGATGAGAGCGGCGGACGATAGGGAGGAGTTTGCTGTTATAGTTGCAAACCTCCATCAGTGGAGATGGCACACAACGAAGAAGAAGATGCTTAAAATATGGTTCCCACCAGGGCTGACTGGCATGCAGAGGTTGAAAAATTAAAACAAAACAGAAATACCGGATTTCTATTTTAGTTTTGGCGAGGCATGTAGTTTTCCGGAAACTCTAGTCTCGGTATTTTTCTTATTGTAGCTGGTTTGGTTCCCAATTTTTTTAGGGAGGCTTTTACTATATGACGGCAATATAAAGAACGATATTTTACAATGTCCAAACACTCGGGCCAGACCTGGGGCACAGGTAAGTGATAACACATTGGAAAATATTGGTAGTCCTCCAAACCTCAAGTTATTTCGTCAGCATACATTAACTTGAAGGCTGGAGTCACAACGATACACAATGGTATTTACTACTAGGGTCTATTGCTGCCAGAAATTGGAGAAAATTATAGTAGTATTACAACCCTCGGTTATTCGAGACGTTCCTGGCCAATTAAAGAAAATAATAATTCAGTGGGGCCGACAAAACTGTGTCAATTCCTTTAAGAAAATTTTGTATTAGGGACACCTGTATATATGAAATATAAAAAAGGTAACTCAAATTATTTGAGATATTTCGGACAACTTTCCGGACAGCTAAGTATGGTTTTGGAAATAAATCGGAAAAATATATATAAAAATGAAATAAATCATATAATTGTTACCAAAAATAGACGGTAGGTATGGACGGTTTTCTACGGATTTAAATATTATTTTGGAGAGTCAAATTGAAACTCTATTCTGAACTGCTATTTTGAAGTGATTTTACCTGGCCGGTGGACTGGCTTATATATGGTATCAAACGGGTGTCTTTGTTTAGTTCTGGGAGGTATGATCTCCTTCTTAAACTCACAACGTTGGTTGAAATTTCTAAGAGCGACAATTCGGTAATTTGTAAATTTTCGCTGGCGTAATCTAAGTGATAAAAATCCGATGTCTGTTTTATTGAATACTTAATGATCAAAAATATCTTTTATACGGCTTATAGCGAATTTTCGTAGCAAAAATTAACTAACGCGGAGATCCCTACTTTTGATTTTGAAAAACATGTCTTGAATGAGCCCGAACTAGGCCCCCTAGAACCCTTGTCTAGGGCCAGTTTCAATATATATATATATATATATATATATATATATATATATATATATATATATATATATATATATATATATATATATATATAAGCTACTGACATCTAAGACGAAATCAGGGCTGACGATTTTAAAAGACCGTTTGTGGTTGCAAGCACAAGCTAAGCTTTTTTGTGAGACATGCTGTATAATTAAGATTACAATAAATAAGTGTAAGTGTAAGCGCGGCACCTGACGTACACAATTTGTACCGGAGTCATCTTACAAAGTCCTAGATGTCAGTAGCTTGTACATCTCACGTTTCGTTCAAAATGTGGCTACGTTAAGCCAACTAATTTAGATATGTTTGGATTATTACTGGTATAACACACTGATGAGCTCAAATAAGAGCGAAACTAGTATGTATTTCCAGTATATATATATATATATATATATATATATATATATATATATATATATATATATATATATATATATATATATATATATATATATATATATATATATATATATATATGTATATATGTATAACACCGATACCTTAAAAATCATTGATAAAATTTGGCAATCCTTTTGTGGCTTGGAAACGTTCGTTAGTCAGAATAATCCGACCAGGTTTTCATGGAAAATTTTGAGTCTCCTTCAAAAAAAAAAATCTTTCCTCTGGAAAGAACAAAGCTATGGTAACTAAATTTGATGCGTAGGTTTACGTTATGAAAGGTAAACTACATACCAAATTTCAGAGCTCTATGTTTGGTGCCAGATCATTTCTATGGAAATTCGCTACCACAAAGCACTTGCTGCGTCCAGACTTGTTTCCTTTTACACAGGTGTCTCTAGAATATTTATTTATTAAAAATACCAATTAAAGAGAACTGTTAGAGTTGTATTACGGAAACGAACTTATATTTTATTGAAAAGAAACGGGAATTTCACTAAGTATAGAATGGGACCTGTGATGGGTACTAATAATCACACTTGGAGAACCCAAATCACCACAACAGTAACCAAGATAGCGTCATCAGAGGATGAATAATTCCAAATATTTTATATCCGCCAGTCTATGTATATTCTTCTGCAGTTCTGCAGGTAGTTGGTCACCAGCGATTTGAGAGGATTCAGCGATACTTAAATTAACATATTTGACGGAATACCTGTATTCTTTTATTAGCTCTTAGACGTGCTTTTGCCGGTATTTATTTTATGAAGCGATGTATCAGGTGACTGTCCATGGGCGGCGGAGCGAGGTTCATACATTATTATTACTATGTTTAGCAATACACACACACACACACACACACACACACACACACACATATATATATATATATATATATATATATATATATATATATATATATATATATATATATATATATATATATATATATATATATATATGTGTGTGTGTGTGTGTGTGTGTGTATTGCTAAACATAGTAATAATAATGTATGAACCTCGCTTTTTTTTATGAAGCGATGTATCAGGTGACTGTCCATGGGCGGCGGAGCGAGGTTCATACATTATTATTACTATGTTTAGCAATACACACACACACACACACACACACATATATATATATATATATATATATATATATATATATATATATATATATATATATATATATATATATATGTGTGTGTGTGTGTGTGTGTGTGTGTGTGTATTGCTAAACATAGTAATAATAATGTATGAACCTCGCTCCGCCGCCCATGGACAGTCACCTGATACATCGCTTCATAAAATAAATACCGGCAAAAGCACGTCTAAGAGCTAATAAAAGAATACAGGTATTCCGTCAAATATGTTAATTTAAGTATCGCTGAATCCTCTCAAATTGCTGGTGACCAACTACCTGCAGAACTGCAGAAGAATATACATAGACTGGCGGATATAAAATATTTGGAATTATTCATCCTCTGATGACGCTATATTGGTTACTGTTGTGGTGATTTGGGTTCTCCAAGTGTGATTATTAGTACCCATCACAGGTCCCATTCTATACTTAGTGAAATTCCCGTTTCTTTTCAATAAAATATAAGTTCGTTTCCGTAATACAACTTTAACAGTTCTCTTCAATTGGTATTTTTAATTAATAAATATTCTAGAGACACCTGTGAAAAGGAAACAAGTCTGTACGCAGCAAGTGCTTTGTGGTAGCGAATTTCCATAGAAATGATCTGGCACCAAACATAGAGATCTGAAATTTGGTATGTAGTTTACCTTTCATAACGTAAACCTACGCATCAAATTTAGTTACCATAGCTTTGTTCTTTCCAGAGGAAAGATTTTTTTTTGAAGGAGACTCAAAATTTTCCAGGAAAACCTGGTCGGATTATTCTGGCTAACCAACGTTTCCAAGCCTCAAAAGGATTGCCAAATTTTATCAATGATTTTTAAGGTATCGGTGTGATACATATATACATGTATATATATATATATATATATATATATATATATATATATATATATATATATATATATATATATATATATATATATATATATATATATATATCAAGATTATTACTGGAAACACATACTAGTTTCGCTTTTATTTGAGCTCATCAGTGTGTTATACCAGCAATAATCCAAACATACCTAAATTAGTTGGCTTAACGTAGCCAAATTTTGAACGAAACGTGAGATGTACAAGCTACTGACATCTAGGACTTTGTAAGATGACTCCGGTACAAATTGTGTACGTCAGGTGTCGCCGTGCAACCACAAACGGTCTTTTAAAATCGTCAGCCCTGGTTTCGTCTTAGATGTCAGTAGCTTTTATATATATATATATATATATATATATATATATATATATATATATATATATATATATATATATATATATATAAATTGAAACTGGCCCTAGACAAGGGTTCTAGGGGGCCTGATTCGCGCTCATTCAAGAAATTTTTTTCAAAATCAAAAGTAGGGATCTCCCCGTTAGTTAATTTTTGCTACGAAAATTCGCTATAAGCCGTATAAAAGATATTTTTTATCATTAAGTATTCAATAAAACAGACATCTGATTTTTATCACTTAGATTACGCCGGCGAAAATTTACCAATTACCGAATTTTCGCTCTTAGAAATTTCAACCAACGTTGTGAGTTTAAGAAGGAGATCATACCTCCCAGAACTAAACAAAGACTCGTTTGATACCATATATAAGCCAGTCTACCGGCCAGGTAAAATCACTTCAAAATAGCAGTCCAGAATAGGAGTTCAGAATAGAGTTTCAATTTGACTCTCCAAAATAATATATAAATCCGTAGAAAACCGTCCATACCTACCGTCTATTTTGATAAATCCCTGATTGTTCTTGGTAATAATTATATGATTTATTTCATTTTTATATATATTTTTCCGATTTATTTCCAAAACCATACATAGCTGTCCGGAAAGTTGTCCGAAATATCTCAAATAATTTGAGTTACCTTTTTCATATTTCATATATACAGGTGTCCCTAATACAAAGTTTTCTTAAAGGAATTGACACAGTTTTGTCGGCCCCACTGAATTATTATTTTCTTTAATTGGCCAGGAACGTCTCGAATAACCGAGGGTTGTAATACCACTATAATTTTCTCCAATTTCTGGCAGCAATAGACCCTAGTAGTAAATACCATTGTGTATCGTTGTGACTCCAGCCTTCAAGTTAATGTATGCTGACGAAATAACTTGAGGTTTTGAGTACTACCAATATTTTCCAATGTTATCACTTACCTGTGCCCCAGGTCTGGCCCGAGTGTTTGGACATTGTAAAATATCGTTCTTTATATTGCCGTCATATAGTAAAAGCCTCCCTAAAAAATTGGGAACTAAACCAGCTACAATAAGAAAAATACCGCGACTAGAGTTTCCGGAAAACTACATGCCTCGCCAAAACTAAAATAGAAATCCGGTATTTCTGTTTTGTTTTAATTTTTCACACCCTATGCATGCCAGTCAGCCCTGGTGAGAACCATATTTTAAGCATCTTCTTCTTCGATGTGTGCCATCTCCACTGATGGAGGTTTGCAACTATAACAGCAAACTCCTCCCTATCGTCCGCCGCTCTCATCAGCTCCTCAAAGGCTAGACCTGTCCAATATCTTAGGTTTCTCAGCCATGACAGTTTCTTTCTGCCCACACTTCTTTTCCCCTCTAGCTTACCTTAAATTATGAGCTGGGGGATATAATATTTGGGATTGCGCAATAAGTGGCCCAGACATGCTTGACAACCTGGAGAAGCTCTCTGTCTCTGTTCACTCTGCGTAAGACCTCTTCATTTCGCACTCTTGCAGTCCATGGTATTTTTAGTATGCGCCGATAGACCCACATTTCGAAAGCTTTCAGTTTATTCATGCTCGTTTTTTTTAAAGTCCATGTCTCTACTCCATACAAAAGGACTGACCATATTTAGCATTTTGATAACCTTAACCTTAACCTTAGGTTTATGTCGAGATGCGAATCGCAAAGAAGGATTCGTATTTTTGTAAAGTTGTTCTTGGCTTGTGCAATTCTAGAATTTATTTCTTTTTCTGGGTTTAATTGGCTGTCTATCCAGCATCCCAAGTATTTATAATGGTTGACCTGTTGTAATATGTTATTATTTATAATGGAGGGTATGGGTACATTCTGTCTCCTCTGCATCATCATTATTTTAAGTATAAATATTTCCATTGCATATAAAGTTTGCATATAATGTTTGTATATATATATATATATATATATATATATATATATATATATATATATATATATATATATATATATATATATATATGCATATATGCATATATGTTTAATAATAAAATAGGATTTTTGTTTTTAAAACAAATCTTTTTCGTTCTTAGCACAGTTGTCCTGGTACGCCTCTCAAAAATCTGACCTCTGGAGACTAAATATCCACACATGAGTTTTCCTGGGCACCATATATCCACAGGGTGGTCCGTTACCATTGCATCTGTCACTTTGGAGCTTCCACTTTCCCTCAAGAATCTTTGCAGTTTCCAAGTAAAGTGGTACCGCTCGAGTTAAACCCATTTCCGATCAAAACGCCTCGGAAGTAGACCGTTATAATATAAAAACAATTAGTGCCATGTCAGGTTTAGTTCGGCATTATTACTTTCACAAAAAAAAGAAGAACAGTATTGTGAAAACCGCAACCTTATATCTCTACTCCTAACCGAGATACCCCACAAAAGCAGAGAAATCTGGACACTCTGTATAACCCCATGTATGTAATAATCATATTTTTGTATACTGAATACAAGTTAGTGTATTCGTATACACAAAGTCCCTTCGTATTTTCTATTTTACATATTTCATTAAGGTACACATTATTATCAAATAATCTAGGAAGTGGCGTCATCTTTATGACGCACCCTTCCAGTTTGAATTCAGCCACCATTCTGTGTATCAAAACTTATTTCCGAAAGAAACAAATAAACAAAGAAAGTCTTCACTTGCCAGCATTGTATACAAGAATTAATATGATAATATTTCAGCCTGGTTTTAAAATATCTGAGGACACTCGAGGGATTTGTTTCCTTATCCGGTCAACCGAAGCTTCCTTTTCCACCGGTTGCCATCGCTCTTTTCTCTATCGACACAGGGCAGTGTTTGAGTAAAAGTTACGGGCAGTTAAAATTCATACAGTTATGTAGCACCAGCCAAAAGCAAATAGTTTATTAGTAGATAATAACCTAAAAAACCCGGTAGGCGGCCGTTAGAAAAAATGCTGAACAGAGAAAAATTCTTGGTGGAGCTTAGATAAAAGAGTATTAAATTATTTTACCCACCGCCAGTTTTATATCACAATCTCGCCTTAATCATTATAGACCAATTAAGTGTTTTAAGTAATACTATTAATAGATAGATAGAATTGATAGATATTTATTACACTTTAGCTGTCAGTTTACAACAGCTGTGTTCGTCAAAAGCTACATACCAAAAGACTGCAATAAAGCCTTAAAATACACAATATATATATATATATATATATATATATATATATATATATATATATATATATATATATATATATATATATATATATATATATATTTATTTATTTATTCAATATGCAAATACACAGTTTATAAACCATTTACGTATTGCATAACAAGATAAACTATAACTATGGTGTACACCTATAATTCTACAATCTCACTTATTGCCCACATCAAATCAATAACAATACAAAACAGCTTTCGGCAAGCTTAGATTCAATTTCAGGCTTCACAGGCAGTCCATTAATTGTACGAAACAAATATCAAATTCAAATTTATTATGTCTATTCCAAATTCATATCTCATTCAGTACAAGTAATTTGGAGATCCAACAAAGTCAAGAGGACAACGTGGTCAGGCATGTATATGTTCAGTCAATGGGTTCTTAAATGCTCTTAAATTCATGTTGAAGATGTCAACATGCTTACACAGTTTGTTATAACTTGTGCACATTCTATAAATCGGAGAACTGAACAGACTATTCGTTCTGCACCCCGGTATATAAAACAGTTGCTCCAGTCTACTATCCCTCTGAGAAACCCTAAACTGAATGCTGCCCAAAAATTCAGAAAAATTTACCAAGCTCCTCACGATTTTAAACAAAAACACCAGGTTAGCAACTATGCGCCTGCTCTAAAGACTGGTTATGTCAAACACAGCAAGCAAACTCACATAGGGTGTAAAATTGGGATAAGATCCAAAAAACTTAAAATGCAGAAAACGAACAAACCTCCGCTGAACTTTGTCCACCAGATCAGAATGAACCTTGTAAAAAGGATTCCACACCACCGACAGATACTCCATTTTTGGACATATATATATATATATATATATATATATATATATATATATATATATATATATATATATATATATATATATATATATATATATATATATATATATATATATATATATATATATATATATATATATATATATATATGCATTAAAAAGAATTTTAAGTGTTTCAACTCTACTGAATCCTCTCGAGCTTCGCACAATAAAGCCCAACGTTTTCAACCCCGAGGCAGCAATTTTTTCCACGTGCTTCGCAAATGATAATTTAGTGACAAACTCAATTTCTAAGTCACCAAACTGGGTTCTACGCAAAAGTTGGTCACCTCCAACAGTATATTGGTACTCAACAGGGGTAAGACGTCTCGTAAAAGTAGAAACAAAACATTTCCCAATATTCAGGAACATTCTATTCTCAAAACACCATTCTGACAGTGCATCAATGCTTCTCTGTAGTTCCTCACAATCACTAATGCTAGAAATAACACGAAAGATCTTTAAATCATCAGCAAACAACAAACAACGGGAGTCAGCTATACTTTTCGGCAGATCATTGACAAACAATAAAAACAATAAAGGTCCCAAATTTGACCCCTGGGGCACCCCAGAGTGTGACGAAAACAATAGACTAGCTTCCACCATAAACCACATATTGTACCCTTCCAGTCAAATAAGATGTAAATAAGTATCAGGTCTAGAGAAAACCCACACATATAAAGCTTCTTCAAAAGAACCTTGTGGTCCACCTTATTGAATGCCTTCTGAAAATCTGCATATATGGTGTCCAGCTGACCACAAGCATTGATTGTCTCGCTTGCCACCTGAGTAAAGAAAGCAAGGTTGGTAGCAGTAGACCTGCAGGGCAGAAATTCATGTTGTGCATCTACAATCAGATGCTGTACATGTGAGAATACTTAAAATGCAAAATACTTTCAAACATTTTGGAAAAATTGCATAGTATCGAAATAGGTCTATAGTTTTCCACGAGTTTCCTTAAGCCAGACTTAAAAACTGAAATGACCTTGCTGACTTTCAATAGTAGGGGATACTGGCATTTCACCAGTATTAGATTAAACACATAGCATAGTGGTGCGATCAAAAATTCCATACAGCCCCTAATCACATACGAAGGAACATCATCAACACCCATTGCACCACCAATCTTTAATTTCTTGATGGCTTCTTCAACGTCTCTGTGCGTAATTTTCTGAATACGAAGCAGGTCAACATCTCCACCAACCGCTACATTCGGTAACTCGTCAAGAAACGAGTCCCAATTATGTTCCGGTTCTGCATACACTGAGGAGAAATACACAGCAAACCCATCAGCTGTGCTTTTACTATCACGTAAAACTTCATCACCTACTTTCATTTCAGACAACTTGTCATATGTATTCCTGCAGCGCTTTACATGTTCCCAGAAAACATCTGGATTGGTCACAATATTTTCTTTCAGACCTGACACATATGCCCAATGTGCTTCATGAATACTCCTTTTTATTTCCCTTCTCAACTGTCTGAACCTTGAATTAAATTCTGTGTTCCCCGTTCTCATAAATAGTTTTCTACACTTATGTTTTTCCCGAATACATTTTATTATTTGAGGCGTAAACCACGGCGGGTAACTCCTTATGTACTTTGTAAACTTAGGAACTGTTCTATCAAAACCCTGATAAAACACATCATTCAGCCAGAGAACCGCTTATTCCACACACACACACACACACACACACACACACACACACACACACACACACACACACACACACACACACACACACACACACACATATATATATATATATATATATATATATATATATATATATATATATATATATATATATATATATATATATACATACATACATACATACATACATACATACATACATACATACATACATACAGGGTTACAACTAATTAATTGCTCACTATTGGCATCTCAGTAAGGGTAAGAGATACAGAGTTGGTTAAATTACCAAAAAGTTGCGCAAATTTTATCTTATCCAATATCTGATAATAATAATAAATTTTTAATATGTCGATTCGTTCCTGAAATATCCTGAAAAAAACTGAAAAACTCAATTTTAAACATTTTACAATAAATCACTTATTATTAAAAATAGGCTCCTAATTTTTGCTATGTGAGCATAATTTGATATGAGCCATCTACTGACGGCATCAGAATTGACGTATATGCTCTAATTTTTGCGCGGCGATAGTAAACTTTTTTTCTCTTATGGCCGCCATTTGGATATTTAATTTTTTTAATAGCAAAAAAATTCACCTTTCGAATTGTATAACACACTTCATATTTTTCTTTATTAGCATTGTACAAATAAATAAAAAAGTCTGGATGCAGCAAGTGCGTTATGGTAGCGAATTTAAAAAAATATATTTGTAATAGCAAATGTCTTTCTTTGATGAAAGCAGGCATCAAACTTAGTAGAAACAATGTACCATATTTCTTCGAAATAATTTTATTGTTTGAAAATATATAAATATTTTTCAAAAGTCTGGGTGCAGCAAGTGTGTTATGGAAGTGAATCTCCATAAAAATGCCTTTAATAGCAAATGCGAGCAGGAACAATCTGATTACCGGTATAGCCTACGTAGTAGAAACAATGTACTATATTTTATCAAAATTACTTATGGTTTGAAAATATACAAAAATTTTCCGAAAATAAACTTAAATGTTGGTGTCCTAACCAACAAAGCTTACGTAAATAGCAAATTGAGTTATTGATATGTGAAGGATTTAATGAAAAACGCGAGGGGGAAGGAAAATCCCCACGACAAAGCAGCCACCAACAACCACCCCACCCCTACCCCCCGCCGCAGGCCGAAACCGGTGGTGGTGGTGGTGGTGGTGCTGTTGGGGTCCTGCTTCGTCGTAGGCATTTTGCTTCCCCCCTCGTGTGCATACAACCACCCTTATTGCATAAACCACAAGAAAAACTTCTTGCTCATACCCCCCAAGAAAGTTACGTGACCTGGCGCAAATAGGGGTGCTGTGCGGGGTAGGCAGGGTTTAAGGGGGATATGGCTTCAAGATGTGAAAAAGACAGCTTTCAATCCCGTTTTATTCGAATTTTCTGCTCATATTTCTTTTTACTACCTACCCCGCAACTTCATTTGGGGGTGTGAACAAAAAAAATCTTGGGGTTTGTGGATCCAAGGGGAATCTAGGCAGTTTTCTATGTAACATGTCCAGCATTGTTCACAAAATTGCAGTCTTAAATCAGAATCACCATCAATCAGTTATTGTTTGAATTTGGAATTTTTCTTAAAACTGTGAAGAGCTTCCAAGTCAACTAGGTTTATTAAAAAACAGACGAATACTGTCAGTGACAAAATTAATTTCAGAGGTAACCTTAAATGGCTCTGGATCAAAGAATTTGAGTTATATTATTATAAAACAAGTTTGGACATAATATATACCATATTTTTACAAGTTCACTTGAGGAAAAAGGACAGGCAAATTATTGACAAAACTTCATGTAAACCTATTGGAATAAAAAAAAAACTGGTGGTTTGTGAGTTGAGAAATTTCAAAATTTAAAGGATCAAATAAAGTTTGTTGATGAAGAATATAGGTGGTACTATGAAGCCGTTTTTGAGGCGAATGTTGAGAAAAAGAGGAAATATTGCGAAGTTTTTAAAAATATATTTCCCTACTGTACTGTTTGTTAATAAACACATTTAAGTGTTGTTTTATTCATTTGTATTGTTTATTTTATGTTAGGATGTTGAGATAACTCAACACGTGCTTTTAGGAATTTACTGTTATAACTGAATGATTGTTACAGTTATGATCACGGTTAAAACTGTAAGTGGTGTACACTCAAGCAATAAGTCATTTATATATGTACTTGGCTCTTTTATCCACATTACCTCAACCTAACTGTAATTCAGAATTCTGTGGATGAAGGTCCTATGTACATAAATGCTTATTTTTTCACTTAAATTTGACTTTAAGGATCACGTCATATCACAATGAAAATTCCTCTTGTATAGATTTTCAATAAGGCTCACAAATTTAATTGAAAACAATAATAAAAAAGTTCCAGATGAGAACAGTTTTAAGTAATTTATTCAGAATCTCAATCTTATGAGAAACCACCTTTATCCACCCCGGTCTTTAATTTTTTGCGTATACTTGGCAATATGCCAGTCACTTCTTAATCTAGACTAATCATATTATCGTAACCAAAAGCTTGTTTTCCATCGGTTAGTGTAAAAATATACAGGTGTATAATTTTAAGGTGTAGCTCATATTATTGCCTATGGAATTTATTTGAAGAATGTTTAAAATTTCATGTTTTTGAAAATTGAGTGGAACACTAGTTTATATTTAGTAGATGACAACATTGTGTGGCGAGATGTGAAAGAGGCCACACATGAAAAGAGCATCTGTAGCATAGAGCAGATAAGTTATATAGTTTTAAGGAAAACTGCTCGAGTAAAACCCGTCTCCAAGAAATGATCCAAAGCGCTTTCTAGCAACTACAGGCCTATTTCTCTCCTTTCAATCGTCTCTAAAGTAATGGAAAAGTATATAAACACCGAATTACTAAACTTTCTTGAAAAACACAGTCTAATCCACGACAGGCAGTATAAATTCCGTCAGCGCAGATTAACTGCCGACCTCCTTTCATTTGTTACCCATTCTTGAAACAAGTCTATGGAACTACACGGTGAATCCCAGATTGTCGCTCTAGACATATCCAAAGCATTCGATCAGGTCTGGCAGGTAGCGGTGCTTAATAAACTTCCGGCCTATGACCTACCACCAAAACTCTGTACCTGGACAGCAAATTTACTCTCCAACCTGAGCATTTCTGTTGTCGTGGATGGCCATTCCTCTAAACTATATCCAATTAATACAGCAGTCCCTCATGGTTCAGCTTTACCACCTACTTTCTTTCTTCTCCACATCAATGACCTCCTCTCTAGCACATCCAACTCAGTTCACAGTTACGCGGACGACAGCACCCTCCACTCAAATATACAATATTTTAAGCCTAATTGCAATTAGCTGAGGATTGCAGACTCATGGAGAGTTCTGTCTCTGCGGTTTACTAAAAAACATTAGACTCGGGAAGTAGAAATCTTGTACAATTCAACTCCACCACATCTCAGTCTTGCTTTCTATCTCATAAGAGATACACCAGCCCTAGACCCATCACAATGAACAACCAAGTTATTCAAAGTAATGAGTCCTTTTCACTTGTTGGCATTTCTGTGGATTGAAATCTCAATTGACACCAATATGTCACATCAAATGCAGAGGCGGCTGCCAAGAAATTAGGTTTCTTTTTCCGGGATCGCAAATACTTTTCACCAGCTAATTTCTATACCTTATGTACTTGACAAATAAGGCCAAACCTCGAATACTGCTCCCACATCTGGGGTGCCGCTGCCGCTTCTACACTCGCTATCCTGGACTCCATTCAGAAGAGATCTCTACGTCTCAACGGTGACCCTACCCTCATCCAAAGGCTGTCATCTCTTGCCCACCGACGTGTTTTATAGATGTCTGCACGGGCACTGCTCAGCGGAGCTTTCTTCCATAGTTCTTTTACCTGCTGCCCCCAACAGATCTACCAGGCGAACAGAGCGAATGCACCCTTTTACTATCCAGGTCACCAGACACAGAAATTGTTATGCCCGCTCTTTTGTCCCGAGGACATCCAAGTTGTGGAATTCCTTGCCGACACATATGTTTCCTTCTCCTCCGAACCTCCAAACCTTCAAGTCCAGAATTAATAAGTTGCCTTTTTCCTCCTTGACGACACCCACGGTACGATAGTATTTAGACTGTAAGCCCTCGTGGTGTGTTGTTGAAAAAAAAAAGTAGGACAGAAGTTAGTTGTAAACGATATTCGGACGTGTAAAAACAACGGACGTTAAATGACAGTGATTAAATATTGAGTAATCCGCGTAAATACGAAACTTTTAGTAGTTATCATTCAATCGTGCATTATTAAAATTTTAAGTAGTTCTGTATTAATATTCATTGTTTTTTGCATTGTGTTGTTGTTATATGTGTTGTGGGTGGATGGCGCACACCTTACGAGTGCATGCATCTGCTCTTAGACATATGCCTCTTGGCCACAGGTTATCTGTTCCGAAGTTAGTGCATCTTCAATGGTTTATAACTGTTAGGCTAGTGAGATATAATTTAAATTTATATATATATATATATATATATATATATATATATATATATATATATATATATATATATATACACAGTCCTGCCCTCAAAAAAGAACTAATCTCCGCGAAAAATCATCTCGCATCTCTAGAAAATACGGTCTCCCGAAAATCCATAAGCCTCATATTCCCCTTCGCCCTATCGTAAGTGCCCACCGTTCACCCACACAAACACTTGCAAAACATCTAGCCAAAACTTTCCAACCATTAGTAGAAAACGCTACATCCTATGTCAAAAACTCCACCCATTTCATTAATGTTCATTAACACAACACCATTTCTCAAAACGACATCCTAGTTGGCTTTGATATCGTTTTCTTATTCACTAATATCTGAAACCCACGACATTCTCAAAAATAAACACAATATTTTACACGATACCTTAGCTTTTCTAAAACACTGCACATCGCTTGATGGTGATATTTATCCTAAGGGCAGGTATGTAAAATGCACAGCCAGTGGCTTCTTCAGTCTTGGAGCCGTCCGTGTAGATATCTAGATGTTCCTAAAGTTTGGTGCCAACTCAAATGCCACCTTTTGGTTTACTCTATGTTTTCTGTGTAAAATGGAATAGTAACGTATTTGCTGCACCATAGGGTCTCAATATTTAGTTTGTACAGAGGAACACTTTGAGTGGCTACAACTTCAAGGTCAAACATTTTATGACCCCGAAACCATCCACTTAAGGAATATTATGTTTCTCTTTTTTTATTTCAACAACACACCACGAGGGTTCACAGCCTAAATACTATTGTACCGTGGGTGTCGACAAGGAGGAAAAAGGCAACTTGTTAATTCTGTACTTGAAGGTTTGGAGGTTCGGGGGAGAAGGAAAAACAATGTGCCGGCAAGGAATTCCACAACTTGGAAGTCCTCGGGACAAAAGAGCGGGCATAAGATGTTCTATGTCTGGTGACCTGGACAGTAAAAGGTTGCATTCGTTCTGTTCTTCTGATAGATCTGTTGGGGGCAGCAGGCAGAGGAACTATGGAAGAAAGCTCCTCTGTGCAGTGCCCGTGCAGATATGTAAAAAAGAGAGAACGTTCACCAACGGCACGTCGGTGGGCAAGAGATGGTAGCCTTTGGGTGAGGGTAGGGTCACCTATGAGACATATAGCTCTCTTCTGAATGGAGTCCAGGATAGCGAATGTAGAAGCGGCAACGGCACCCCAGATGTGGGAGCAGTATCTTAGCAGCCGCTTCTCCAATTGATGTGACATGTTGGTGCCAATTGAGATTTCGATCTACAGAAATGACAACAAGTGAAAACGACGCATTACTTTGAATAACTTGGTTGTTCATTGTGATGGGTGTAGGGCTGGTGTATCTCTTATGAGACAGAGCGCAAGATTGAGATTTGGTTGAGTTGAATTGTACAAGATTTCTACTTCCCCAATCTTATATTTTTTGGAGATCCACAGAGACAGAATCCTCCATGCGCTTGTGACCCTCACCTAATTGGGCTAAAGAGGCAGGCTTAGAATATTGTATATTTGAGTGGAGGGTGCTGTCATCCGCGTAACTGTGAACTGGGTTGCATGTGCAAGAGAGGAGGTCATTGATGTGGAGAAGAAACAAAGTAGGGTCTAAAGCTAAACCTTGAGGGACTCCTGCATTAATTGTTCAGTATAGAGGAATGGCCAGCCACGACAACAGAAATGCTCCGATTGGAGGGTAAATTTGCTGTGCAGATACAGAGTTTTGGTGGTAGGCCATAGGCCGGAAGTTTATTAGGCAGCGCTGCGTGCCAGACCTGGTCGAATGCTTTTGATATGTCTAGAGCAGCAATCTTGGATTCATCGTGTAGTTCCATAGACTGGTTCTAAGAATGGGTGGGAAAGGAAAGGAGGTCGGCAGTTGATCTGCGCTGATGGAATCCATAATGCCTGTCGTGGATTATATTGTGTTTTTCAAGAAATTTTAGTAATTATGTGTTTATATACTTTTAGTATAGGCCTGTAGTTGCTAGGAAGCGCTTTGGATCCTTGCTAGGGAATGGGTTGTACTCGAGCAGGTTTCTAGTTACTAGGGAATATGCCTCTATTGTAAGATGTCTGAAACAGTTGCTGGGATCTCGTCAAGGAGAGGCTTTCCGGGTATTAGGAGAAGAGATCATCTTTCGTACCTCTTTAATTTTGAAAATGATATCCGTCATTTTATGTGCGACATTGTGGACTGTTGGTGGTTGAACATTTTGAGGTGGGTTGAGAGTAGAACTGCCAGTGAACAACGAGGCAAAAAGTTCAGCCTTGCCCAGGGCGGTAGAAACAATTTCATCCCCTGAAGCAAGAGGTGGGAACGTGCTCTTGCAAAAATTATTCCCAATAGATTTAGCAAGAGTCCAGAAGGGTTTGCTGCCGTTGGAGCTTGACAGGACTTTGTTTTTGATGTGGCTATTAAACGAGTTTTTTGAAAGAATGCGGACATAGCGGTTTCTTGCGTCGTTAAATGCTTGACGGTTTCCCTGACTGGGATTTTGTAGAAGCGTTTTGTGAGCTTTGACTTTTTCAAGCCTGGTCTTGTCACAGGATTTAGAGACCCAGAGCTTTTTGAGTGGTCCACTACCACCTACCTATCAAATCGTGCCAGACTAGTGTAATAGTCACTTTGCAGTGCCTTGATTTTTCTGACCATCTCTATTTCGTAACCAGTGTTACGCAAACAAAATTTTTGGGATTAGAACCGCCTTATTATGTGGAGCGCGGGCTCAGGAGCTTCTGCCAGAAGCGCTGGTATAGGAGATTACTTCATTACGCAGAGACTTATTCTGATCGCCTTGTGCGGCAGTCTTGAGATGTTGACAAGGTTTGTATCTCAAGCACTACCATAAAAGATGCTGCCATAATCAATAATTGACCGGACGTAACTTTGATAGAACATAATGCATGTATCGCTTTCTGCTCCCCAAGGTGTATTAGTAACTGCCCGTAATAAGTTTATGCCCTTTCGCATTTGGCTTTTTTTGGAGTTAGTGTGTCTAGTCCATAGGCATTTTCTGTCCAAGATCATGCCTAAGTATTTATATTCGTAGGAAATGGGGATGGAAAAGAGACCAAGGTTAATAGGTGTCATCTGACCTATTATGTTACGTGTGTAAATACGATGGATGTTTTTTCGGTACATACATCGAAACCATTCCTATCTAACCAGGAGACTAAGTGAGGCATAAAAACCTGAAGTTTACTAATGAATTTGTTTTTAGATGCTTGTCTAGTATATACAGGGCTGCCCAGAAGTCCGGAATCAAATTAATATACCCTTAACCTTTACTTTTGGGAAAAACGCTCGGACACGTCAATTTAGTTTTATATATGCTCACATTTTGACGTTATTTGTTTGTTTTTTATAGACATTTGTCAAAGATATGACCACATCGATATATTTTTTTAATGAAAACATACAACTTGTGATAATAGCAACTGTTAAAAGTTCTTAAAAAATCCCTATTAAATAAGTGGAAATGATAAATCGTTGATGTGTTTTTTACCTTTCCAGGTAAGAGATTATCATTGTTTTACGTTCTGTCATTTTATTCTGACATTTTGAACCTGTGAAATTAATTTAGGTATTTCGGAAGTGTTATTTAACAATTTTCTAAACAAAAATGGTTTTGTCGGAAAGGCAGCGTATGGAAGTCTTGATATTGTTAAGATGTGGAGATAAAAGAAGAAGTCAAAGTGAAGTGTGCATTTTATTTAATGCTAAATATCCGGAAAAACATATTTCACAGGGCACTGTTAGTAAAATATTCCACAAATTGGACGGCCACGTGTTTTAGGCGACGATGAAAAATTAGATATTGCATTATCTCTGCAGGATAATCCGCGTGTTTCAACAGTTTCATTGCCTCAAAATAATGATATATCTAGAGATACTATTGGAAGATTTTTGAAAGCAGAAAAATACCACCCTTATAAAGTATATGTTGTCCAAGAGCTTTTAGAAGATGACTACGACAGGCGAGGCGTTTGCAATTTTGCAAAGAAACGATGAGACGGTGTGACGAGAATAATAGGTTTCCATAGAATATATTATTTTCTGACCAAGCTACTTTCTACTTAAACGGGGTGGTTAACAGACACAATTATCGTTTCTGGAGTCAAGAAAATCCACGATGGATATTTGAAGCGCATACTCAGCGGCCCGAGAAAGTAAATGTATGGGCAGGTATCATTAATAACCGAATTTTAGGGCCATTCTTTTTTAAAGGAACCCTCACAGCTAAACGGTACCGGGATTTCTTAACCTTCGTGTTGATGCCTGCTCTAGCTGTGATTTTTACAAACGAAGTAGATCCAGATATACCCAATGAAACAATTTGGTTTCAGCAAGATGGTGCTCCACCGCATTTTGGTGTCAATGTGAGAAGATATTTAGATCAGATATTTCCAGGTCGCTGGATCGGACGACGTGGTACAATTGAATGGCCACCGAGGTCCCCAGACTTAACGCCTCTAAACTATGTTCTTTGGGGATATTTAAAAGAAAAAGTTTACCAAAATAGGCCTAATAATATTGAAGATTTGAGAAACAAAATTAGATTGGAGACACATAACATACCGGATGAAGCCAATCGGAATTCCGTCGACGGATTTTACCATCGCCTGGGAGCATGCCAAATAGAGGGTGGAGGACATTTACATTATTTGCCTCGTTAAACAGCCTTCTTGTTGTTTTTTGTTTTGCTTCGTTACATGTTTATTTTTTTTTGACAAAATAAATAACAAATAAACCATAACTATGTACTGTTACGTTACAATGTCACAAAATGACAGAACGTGAAACAATGATAATCTCTTACCTCGAAAGGTAAAAAACACATCAATGATTTATCATTTCGGCTTATTTAAATAGGGATTTTTTTAAAATTTTAACAGTCGCCATTTTGAAACAGCTTAATAGAATCGCGCCAAAATTTATGAGCATACTGTTAGAGATATTAGCTTTCAAATGCTGTATCACAAGTTGTATGTTTCTATTTAAAAAAATATCGATGTGGTCATATCTTTGACAAATGTCTATAAAAAACAAACGAATAACGTCAAAATGTGAGCATATATAAAACTAAATTAACGTATCCGAGCGTTTGCCCCAAAAGTTAAAAGTTAAGGGTATATTATGTTTTTCCGGACTTCTGCGCAGCCCTGTATAACAAAATAATCGGAATACTGGATGCATTTAATTTCTTCTGGTAGTATGTTATGCAAATCAGCAGTATAAATGTTAAATAGAATTGGACTTAGTATTGTGCCTTGAGGTAGACCAATGTTGACTAGCCTAGGTCCGTGTAAATGGTTATAACTGCCACGAATGTAAACGTTTACGTTCGTAAATAATTCAACTATATTAAGAGCAGATTTTGCAGTTAAGCCGATAAGTGTTAACTTATACTTAAGGATGTTTAAGTTGACACTGTTGTACGCTCCTTTTATATCCAGATAGAAGCATGCCAAATAATCATTTTTAGAAACAGTAATGTGAATATCAGTTAGTAGTTGACTTATGGCATGAATTGTACTATTTGCATTTCTAAATGCATACTGTTGTAAAAAGAAAATATTGTTTTGTTCGCACCAAAACTCCAGTCTTGCCTTCATCATCCTTTCAAGAGTTTTAAAAATCCAGGAGAGTGGAGAAATTGGTCGGTAGGATGTATGCAGTGTTTTGTCTTTATTTGGTCACCTATAATACAAGTGACCATTTCCTTTAAATGGTCTATGAAACATTCCATTTACAAAATTCATCTAAAATTTAGAGCAAGAGCCTTTGGCGTTGTGTGGCAGATGGCTAACGATGGAATAAGTTAGTTTATATTTTCCTAGTGATGTATTTCGGATTTTCTGCAAACGGATGTCGAATTATTCCGTGCAAAATTGAATGCTCAAAAATCAATTATTTCATTTGTCGTTCAATTGACTTCTATAACCTCCGGGGTAAAAGGGGAAGCAAAAATCCCAAATAGCTCATTAATAAGGTTATCTGCAGCCTGATTTTCTTTGTCAGGTAATTTTTTATTAGAAAATTTATTGATGCGGCTCCATATTTGTGTTAAAGGTGTGTTCATTGTACTAACAAAGTTTCTCCATGAGTTCTTGCGTTTCTGGTTTAAAAGACGTTTAATTTTAGCGTCTATATTTTTATAGGAAATGTAATTATCCATATCAGATAATAGTTTGTATCCTCTAAAAGCATTTTTCCTCTTTCTTAGAGATTCTTTGCAGTATTCATCGCACCAAACCGGAAATGTATAATGAATTAGTAATTACATTTAATAAGTACAGAAATTTCTCTTTGTTGGTAGAATGATAAGGAAGTTGCAGCAAATTTGTGTCAGTATGATCCTTAAATTCTTTCCAGTCAGCCGTGGATTCTCTCCATCTTAAATATGGCTTTTAGTGAATGAAAATTCACTAATAGAAAGGTATTGATGGTGAGTCTTTCGGAAAATGTCTTTAAATGAGAGGGAATTAGGGCCTGTGGAACCCATTTCCATGGTCAGTTAAAATGTTTATATATATATATATATATATATATATATATATATATATATATATATATATATATATATATATATATATATATATATATATATATATATATATATATATATATATATATATATATATATATATATATATACGTGTGTGTGTGTGTGCGTGTATCCAACCGATAACTCGAAAAATACTTCACTGATTTGGACCGAATTTGGGAATTACCTTTATTTTGCTAATGGCTTGGATGAGTTCGTTCATCAAATATTAAAATCCAATTTTTCTTAATAAAAAATACATTTTTTTTAAACGCAATATATCTCAAATTTTCTAAGTGATTGAAACAAAAATTTACAACTTTAAAGAACATAGATAGATGTGGTTGTGCACCAATTGTCAAGTCGTTGATCAAAGGAAAATAAAGTTATTCGAAATTAATAATAAAATAATCCTCGACATCAATTCAGATTCTGTAATGCAATATCTACAATGTTTGACAAAGACATATGACGTTATCTGTACTGCTATGCTATTTAAATAAATCATAGATACAAATCTAAACAATGGAAGTTATTGCAAAAGGTGATACATTGAGAGATACGACAGGGACGCCATTTCGGTGCAAAACCAGGCGGTATGTAGTCACTACAACTCTAGTTTACACATAATTTTTTAGATAGAGCTGTGTAACTAAAAATTTGGTAAATTGTCAGCCTTGGACCATTTACTTTCTAATACCGGGACAAATTTTGCCTCCAAAATCGCTAAATATGCGAATGTATACCAATAAATAAAAAAATAATGACAATGATTCAATTTGTTTAAAAGCAATTTATAACGACGTTTCATTATGTATAAATATTAAGCTTCCCATTCTTCACGTTCACCTTATTTAAAATTAAAAGCCATCTCCCTCTCTCTCCTAGCTTAATCTGACCACGCGTAGCTATTTGTCACAGAGAAGCGTGTACGCTCACGCTCTGTGCATCACATAACCTCGAAATCGACTAGGCTGATGCTAATACCCGCGTTGTAAATATTCGGATTATTTTGATAGTCGGATGATACGGATTCATATAAAATAATATTCGGATTAATCATCCAATTACGTTTTCACATTAAGAAGGGTATATTATATTTATATTTAGCGTGGTATGGGATGGAAACGTAGATGCCGTATAGTAGTAAGTAATAATAATAACGTACACGTGCTAAATATAATTTTGTTTTTTATTATTGTCCAGGGAATACCAAGGTATTTTTACAAAGATATAGGATAAGTTCGTCTTATGTTTTTTGTAATTAATAAAATATAATGGTGACCAATAACTAAACCAAAAAGATTCTGTGGTGTTAATCATTTCACCTTTATTAATAAGAAAATATTTCATAACTGCACCAGCAAAAAACATTTGTTTTAAATTTAACTTCTCGTTTCAACAATCCCCAGCAACCGTAAATAAGTGTTGCAAAGGATCTGGGTGCAGCAAGTATGTTATGGTAGAAAATTTTCGTAAAAATATTTCAAATCCGATAGCTCAATAAATTTCTTATTAAGCTAGAATCATTTGAACGATAGTAACAACTATGTAAACGCACCGTGGGTACTAAATTAAAGAAAAATAACATAATGAGTTTCGCGGATAACTTCAAATTCGTTATAAAAAACCTTTTTTGTTGTTTATTGTTTGCAAAAACTGGATGGGTTGTCTAAAACAAAACCATCCAAGCAATTGATAAGGAAAAATACCTGCCATATTTATAATTTGACAAGTACATTCCCTTTGTATATAATAAATTTTTTTTCTGAAAAACTTTTGTAACTTTCAATGAATTTTGTAAAACAATTTTTTTAAAGACACTTGCAGTAACTGGAGCCCTAAAACCGATCTCCGAGGTCCATTTAAATTTAAAGAATTAGTTTTAATAATATATCTTACTAATAGTGTACAAGTCTTATGAAAATTCACTACTATAACGCACTTGCTGCGTCCCTAAATGTTTTAAATTTAATCTCACAAGACTCATTTTAAAGCAAGTAAATAGGTAGATGGTCCGATCCTTTGCTTATTAAAAAAGCTGAACCAGCAACGTTGTGTGCATTTATATAACGAACGCAAAAAAAATTTCACACCAGTAATAAATCCATTATTTAAAATCCTCATCTTAGCTGGGCAGACGGTATATACATATACAAGTCGTCTTTTTTAAAGGCTGTTTCTTTTTTCTATGAAGATTTGCTAAACTATAAGTTCAATAAAAATTGTACAAAGTAACGAAAACTATAAGTACGGTCCTGAATAATAAGCGTTGAAACCACAAGTCTCTCGGTATATTGTAGGGAGCGCGCTCATGGAAATTTATTCTAAATTTGTTCAAGAACTATCCGCAGAGAAAACTTTACTCATACTTTATTCTTTTTATTTCATTATAATATAAAATTAATTTTAATTCTGTACTGTTTATTCAATAATACCGTGGAGGACAGAACTAGTAAAAGTATTCAAACTAAATCTTGTTCTTAAACCTCTAAGTCTTCTAGATGTATTTTTATTTACAAAAAGTATGGACGCAGCAAGTGCGTTATGGTAGCGCATTTTCATAAAATTGTTTTAAATAGCAAATGTGTCTTTTTTTTTAAAGAAAGGCATAAAATTTGGTTACCGGTATGATCTATATAGTAGAAACAACCCTATTTCATGAAAATCTGTGTTTTGTTTAAAAAAGTTGAAAATAATTTTCTGAAAATAAACCTGTTATGTTCTCTTGGAAACCGGTCGGATTTTTATGGGCAACAAATGTATTCACACCTGCCAAAATATAATTATTCAAAAAAGTTTTTTGACAAGAAAACAACTGTTTTAATAACAATTTTAAAACAATTTCTTTCACGAAAATTCGCTATTTTGTTTACAAAAATTAGCTTGAGTAATGTTACACGAAAATAATATTCGTTGCGAACATTTTCTAAACAATTATTTTCCACGAAAATGTGAAATAATTCTTTTTACAATAGGTTATTAAACATTTATTAATAATTACCAACATCTTACAAAAAATTATTTCTACGCAAACACTAACAAAATTTACTAAACATTTTTTACCCGAAAATTTGCTAAAATATCTCAGAAAAATTAAATGATATACCTGATCTGTAATTAAAATCGAAAAAAAAGGAACTTGTCACGGAAATTTGAACCAGTGGAAGTTAAGAAAAACACAAGCAGAAAAATAATCATATTTTCGTGCCACAAGCTATCAGAAATAAGAATGGTATTTAAGTCTGCCACTTTGAGGTTTTATTTGACATTTGTAAAAACAATTTATCAACAAAACTCTGGACGCAGCAAGTGCGTTATGGTAGTGAATTTTCATAAAAATGTTTTTATTGCAAATATGTGTGTTTTCTTTTTAAGAAAGCAGGCATAAATTTTGGTTACCAGTATAACCTATATAGTAAAAGCAATGTGCCATGTTTCATAAAAATAACTTTATTGTGTGAAAATGTACCAAGATTTCCAAAAGTAGACTTAAAGTGTTCCCGGAAAAACTCGTTTCTTGGTCAACCTTATAGGTTAATAGCAAATTGGGCTATTCAAATATGAAGCATTTGATCAAAGTTCGCTACCATAACGCACTTGCTGCATCCAGAATTTCTTTTCTTACAAACATGCATTATATTTGGATGGAAAATGCAATAACATAAGGCGTGTTTGATTAAAAAAAAAAGAAAATTTGTATCACCAATGACTTATGGGCCATCCTGTGATTGTAGAAATATTTTTTTAAGATGTAGCTCAAGACACCCTATAATTAATATATACAATTTTTTTTCAAATCTTGTATAATAACGGATATATTGAGCTTTATTGATTTTTTACGAAAATTCGACAAAAGTTATATACCATTAAACGATAAACTCTATAGCTAAGGCTACTGCCAAGCATCAGAGACAGGGTCTATTTGAAATGAATTTTCTGGAAACATTTTAGTAAAATGAAGGACAATGACGGTTGAAACTAAGACTTCAGGGTTTGTAAAACATCCTTCTTGAGACATTTGATTTCCATAGCCCGTATTAGATTCAAGTTATTTGCCTAAATGTTGCCGATTTTGACGTTTTAAATCGCAACTTTGACGTTTTGAGGAAAACCCCAATTTATTTTTCTTTAAATGCCTATAACTTTTTTGTCTTTTGACCTACATAGCTAAATTTTGGTAGGTAACTTACATATAAGGACATAAACCCGCGTACCAAATTTGGTTGCCCTTACTTTGTTAATTCGGGAGATATAATTTTTTTTCGAAAGAAAACACAAAATTTTCCGGGAAAACCTGGGCAGATTTTCCTGGCTAACGAACTTATCCAAGCCATTTGCAAAAGGAATTTATTCACCAAATTTAATCAAAATCGGCCCATTATTTTTTGAGTTATCGGTGTGATACATATATATATATATATATATATATATATATATATATATATATATATATATATATATATATATATATATATATATATATATATATATATATATATATATATATATATATATATATATATATATATATATATAAACATATAAAAATTCAAACTGACCCCGGATATGTGTTCTGGGGGGCCTAATTAGCGCTCATTTGAAGAAATTTTTTCAAAATTCAAAAGTCGAGATCTCCTCATTAGTGAATTTTTTTAAGAAAATTCACTAATACACTAATATTACAATACGTAATGTAAACAGAATCTGATCCGTTATTAGAACTGAAAAAAGCTGGAAAACATTTTCAAAACTGTATGCGATGTTAAAATGGTAATATTTCCAAAACAAACATCTTTGAGTGTAGGGAGTATTATAAAAAAAACTTCTGGACGCAGCAAGTGCGTTATGGTAGTGAATTTTCATAAAAATGATTTTAATAGCCAACATGTTTTTTTTTAAAAAGCAGGCCTCAATCTATAAAGTAGAAACAATATGCCATGTTTCATCAAAATAACTTTATTGTTTGAAAATGAACAAATATTTCCGAAAGTAAATTTAACGTGTTCCCGAAAAAACTGATTTCTTGGTCAACCTTATAGGTTAATAGCAAATTGAGCTACTTAAATTTGAAGTATTTGATGAAAATTCGCTACCATAACGCACTTGCTGCGTCCCGAATTTCTTTTCTTACAAACATGCATTATATTTCGATGGAAAATGCAAAAATACAATAACATAGGGTGTGTTCGATAAAAAAAAAATTGAATTACCAACGACTTATGGGCCACCCTGTAATTGTGGAAATATTTTTTAAGATGTAGTATGTAATGTATACCATTTGCCTAAATATTACCAATTTTGACGTTTGAAATCGCGACTTTGACGTTTTGAGGAAAACCCAAATTTATTTTTCTTTAAATGCCTGTAACATTTTTGTCCTTTAACTTACATAGCTTCCTATGATGACATGAATCCGCGTACCAAATTTGGTTGCCCTTACTTTGTTAATTCCGGAGATATAAATTTTTTTCGAATGAAAACTCAAAATTTTCCCGGAAAACGTCGTCCGATTTTTCTGAATAACGAACTTATTCAAGCCATTTACAAAAGGAAGACATGTGCCCAATTTTATCCAAATCGGCCCATTATTTTTTGAGTTATCGGTGTGATACATATATAAATATATTTTAGTGAATTTTCGTAGAAAAAATTCACTAATGGGGTGATCCCGACTTTGGAATTTTGAAAAAATTTTTGCAAATGAGCGCGAACTAGGACCCCTAGAACCCATATCCGGGGTCAGTTTCAATTTTTATGTTATATATATATATATATTATATATATATATATATATATATATATATATATATATATATATATATATATATATATATATATATATATATATATATATATATATATATATATATATATATATATATATATATATATGTATCACACCGATAACTCAAAAAATAATCGGCAGATTTTGATAAAATTTGGCATGTACCTTTCTTTTGTTAATAGCTTGGATAAGTTCGTTAGTCAGGAAAATCGGACGAGGTTTTCCGGGAAAATTTTGAGTTTTCATTCGAAAAAAATTCATATCTCAAAAAGTAATAAGCCGATTTTAATAAAATTTGGCACATACCTTCCTTTTGTAAGTGGCTTTGACATGTTTGTTAGTCAGGAAAATCGGACGAGGTTTTCCGGAAAAAATTTAAGTTTTCATTAGAAAAAAATTCATATCTCAAAAAGTAATAAGCCGATTTTAATAAAATTTGGCACATACCTTACTTTTGCAAATGGCTTTGACATGTTTGTTAGTCAAGAAAATCGGACGAGGTTTTCCGGGAAAATTTTGAGTTTTCATTGGAAAAAAATTCATATCTCAAAAATTAATAAGCCGATTTTAATAAAATTTGGCATGTACCTTCCCTTTGTAAATGGCTTTGACAGGTTCGTTTTTTAGAAAAATTGGACGAGGTTTTCCGGAAAAATTTTGAGTTTTCATTTGAAAAAAATTTTTATCTTAAAAAATATAAATTATATGATAACCAAATTTGGTAGGTAGGTTTACGATATAAAAAGTAAACTACACACCAAAATTTAGATTTCTATGTTACAAGAAAAAAAAGTTATAATAAATTAATTAAAATATTTTGTGCCAGATCATTTCTATGAAAATTCACTACCATAACGCACTTGCTGCGTCCCGAGCTTTTTAGTGTTTGCGTAGAAATAATTTTTTGTAAGATGTTGGTAATTATTAATAAATGTTTAATAACCTATTGTAAAAAGAATTATTTCACATTTTCGTGGAAAATAATTGTTTAGAAAATGTTCGCAACGAATATTATTTTCGTGTAACATTACTCAAGCTAATTTTTGTAAAGAAAATAGCGAATTTTCGTGAAAGAAATTGTTTTAAAATTGTTATTAAAACAGTTGTTTTTTTGTCAAAAAACTTTTTTGAATAATTATATTTTGGCAGGTGTGAATACATTTGTTGCCCATAAAAATCCGACCGGTTTCCAAGAGAACATAACAGGTTTATTTTCAGAAAATTATTTTCAACTTTTTTAAACAAAACACAGATTTTCATGAAATAGGGTTGTTTCTACTATATAGATCATACCGGTAACCAAATTTTATGCCTTTCTTTAAAAAAAAGACACATTTGCTATTGAAAATATTTTTATGAAAATGCGCTACCATAACGCACTTGCATCGTCCATACTTTTTGTAAATAAAAATACATCTAGAAGACTTAGAGGTTTAAGAACAAGATTTAGATATCAAAAAATTTCAAACGCATCGGATAATCTACTATGCGACGTGTTCAAATATTGCGACAGAAAAACAATTGCACATTACAGTGGTGAGACACAAAATATTTAGATTTTGTGCGTTTCTCTGATCACAAGTGGCACCCGAGTGTTTGTTTTTTGAAATGTTTACATTTATTTTCTTTTAACGTAGAAATCTGAATTTTAGCACGTAGGATAATGTATAGTGTATAATGTATAATGTATAATGTATAAGGTATAAGTTATAATGTATAATGTATAAGGTATAAGGTATAAGGTATAAGTTATAATGTATAATGTATAATGTATAATGTATAATGTATAATGTATAATGTATAATGTGTAATGTGTAATGTGTAATGTGTAATGTGTAATGTGTAATGTGTAATGTGTAATGTGTAATGTGTAATGTGTAATGTGTAATGTGTAATGTGTAATGTGTAATGTGTAATGTGTAATGTGTAATGTGTAATGTGTAATGTGTAATGTGTAATGTGTAATGTGTAATGTGTAATGTGTAATGTGTAATGTGTAATGTGTAATGTGTAATGTGTAATGTGTAATGTGTAATGTGTAATGTATAATGTATAATGTATAATGTATAATGTATAATGTATAATGTATATATTAACAATGAAACAGGCCAATGTAATCTAGATGACACAGGGATACTCATGTACGTCTACGAGGTTGAAGTCCAGGCGTATGCGGATTATCTTGTCATAATGGTTAGAGGTAAATCTGAAGAGGAACTTTCAAATACTCTGCAAGAGACACTAAATGTAGTGAATGATTGGTGCCGAAGGGAGCAGATGTCTGTGAATTCCCGCAAAACCAGCACTGTTACATCTACCTGAAGAAGAAGTTTGGACAAATTAAAGCCATCTATTCTTATTGGGGAAACAATTCCATTTATGGAACATGCGAAATATCTGGGGGTTACCCTAGATAAGAAGCTCAACTGGAACGTACAGTTAGAGAATGTAATCCACAGAGCCAATCTGTCCTAATAGACATTCCAAAGAATATGTGGAAATAACCGGAAAACAAACCCACAACAGATGTACTAGCTCTATGTAGTGGTTATCAGACCAGTGATAACCTAGGTAGCTATAGTTTGGTGGCCTAAGGCATTTCGTGGTATCGCGAGGGCCAAACTGGCTCAGCTACAGAGACAAGCTTGTCTGATGGTAAAGAGGGCGATCAGCACCGTTCCATCATTCGCTCTAGAAATCCTCCCAACATTCCACCTCTTCACATTTGGCTGGACAGGGAGGCTAACTGGAGAACATACAGATCAAAACAAACGGCTGACAGCATGCCGAAGGCAATTAGTTTGGAAAGGACCGGACTCTTTGATGACACTGAGAGTCATTAAGTTCTCGGAATGGTCTCAGACCTGATGCATACAAAGATCCGTAGAGATCTGTCTTTCAGGATCGTTCTTCTGGAAAGGGAGGACTCGGAACGAAACCAAACGACACTATTTAGGGCAGATCTCTGCTGGTATACTGACGGCTCCAAGACCGATAGAGGGGCAGGAGCCGGCGCATATGGGAGCAACACCGATGTAAGAATAGTATTTAGCCTCGGAAAGTATGCAGCCATACACCAGGCAGAAGTGTATGCCATCGAGATGTCTGCAAGGAAAATAATACAAAACCATTGCACACACAAATCTATTAGACTATATTCAGATAGCCAAGCTGCAATAAAGGCAATTGGTTCCTACCGTTGGAATTAAAAAACGGCATGGAGCTGTAAATCTGCCCTCAACGAATAAGGCAGCTGCAATGAGGTGTCGCTGGTCTGGCTACCGGGTCACTCGGACCTTGATGGCAATGAAGCGACCGACGCGCTTGCCAGAGGTGCTGCCCGAAAGGACTTCATAGGACCAGATCCTATGCTGGGGATATCATCATGCACAGCAAAACGCACCCTAAAGACTTGGGCAGATAGATTGACAATCCAGAAATGTGAAAATCGGACAGGATTACCATACTCTAAGGCCTGCATAAGAGACCTCTCAGAGTCGAGGGCTAAACAACTTCTAGAGCTAAACAGACAACAACTGGAAACTCCAGTTGGCCTGTATACAGGATACTGTCGCTTGCATCACCACATGCCCCAAATTTGTCTCGGTCAAGAGACTGAGTGCCGGCTGTGTATGGAGAGTGACGAAACATCAGCGTTATGTTCCTGTCCGGCTGCGGACAGGACAAGATACCGGCTCTTTGGCAAGACAAAGCTTGCACCAAAAGATCTGGGTCAACTTCCCCTCACAAGAATTGTCGACCTCTGTAGGTGGCTGGATTTGTTGGGCGAAATATGAGACAGTTGGGCGTGAGCCACAATAAACCTTAATCTGGCAGTGGAGGGACTGTTATGGCCCTCTCACAATTTATCTTACCCTAACCTAAACGACCTACATAACTGTGCTAACAAAAAAAAAAAACAATTTTCGCGGATAATTTACTATAATTACAAATTTCAAAATTTGCACCACTTGTGGTTGGCCAGTCAACGGAGCTCAAGCGGTTGTAAAGAATTTGTACTTTACCATAAATTTTAATATGAAAGCAAATATTAATAGAAACACTGTAGGGAAAAAAGAAACACAAGATGTTTACAAATAGTTTTATATGAAACCCGATACGGAATATTCCTAGAATTAGACACGCCCCTTTATTATTTAGTGTGGTGTACGCCTATGGGAATGACACATGAGAAATGCAGTATTATGATTAAGAACATGAGATGCTGTGTGCGATGCTAGTGATGGTAAACAAAGCAAATCACCGCTCTCTCACACATGAATTAAATAATAACCGATGTGTGACGGCTGATAATTTGTTTTATTATATAACTGTGCAGTCAAGGATACGTATTTTATGTTTAAGAAGTTACCGACGTGTTGGAGAAAAAGCCATACCAAAAGAAGCACTTTCAGAACCACAGGGTCTCCACCAAATAAGATAATTTTGAAGCGTAATTCAGTGACTCTCAACTGTGCTCAAAAAACAGAGTCTTCACACAATATTGTAGGAATTTTAACCTATAAAGTCTCTATCAGGAAAACGAAATAATTTTTCTTCCTTTTAACATAGAAATATAAATTTTGGTATATAGTTTCCTTTTAATAAACTTACGTATTACTGTATTTGGTCACCATTGCTTGTCTATTTTCTGAGGTAAATTTTTTTTTAGAAAGAAAACCCAAAATGTTCCTGGAAAATCTGGTTCCATTTTCCTGGATAACGAAATTATCCAAACCACTTACAAAAGGAAGGTACATGCAGAATTTTATCAAAATCCGTTATTATTTTTTGAGTTATAGGTGTGATACATACATACATATATATATATATATATATATATATATATATATATATATATATATATATATATATATATATATATATATATATATATATATATATATATAAATAAATAAATAAATAAAAGTCTGGACGCAGGAAGTGCGTTATGGTAGTGAATTTTCATAAAAATGTTGTTAATAGCAAATATGTTTTTTTTTTTAAGAAAGCAGGCATCAAATTTGGCTACCAGTATAACCTATATAGTAGAAACAATGTGCCATGTCTCATCAAAATAACTTTATTGTTTAAAACTCGGGACGCAGCAAGTGCGTTATGGTAGTGAATTTTTATTAAATGCTTCAAATTTAAATAACTCAATTTTCTATAAACTTAGAGAGTTTAATTTCAATACGTAGTAAGGTTTTTCCTAAGGCAAGATATCCACAAAATTTCATTAAAATAACTTTGTAATTTTCGGAGAAAAAAATTTTTTTCGAAAGAAAATTTAAAATTTGAGTAACTCAATTTTCTCTAAACTTAGAAAGTTGAATTTTGGTACGTAGTAAGGTTGAGGCAACATATATAGTAAATTTCATTGAAACAGCTTTGTTACTTTCGGAGAAAAAAAATTTTTTCGAAAGAAAACTCAAAATTTTTCCGGAAAACCCCGTCTGATTTTTCTGGATAACGAACTCATCCAAGCCATTAATAAAAGACAGGCAGTTGCCAAGTTTCATCGAAATCGGTTAATTACAGCTACTGATGAAGACAACTTCGTTGTCGAAATACGTATCAAAAAAGATAGCGCATAACTCTGTTATTATTGTTGTACATACCAACAAAATATCAATCAGATTTTGGACCATATCACATCGTCTTCTATTTTAACACTAAAATAAATTTAATATTGAATGAGACAAACTTTAATTACTTTTAGTAGTACCAATCATAATAAAAATATGTCTAGTCAAAGTAACAAAACCCGATAAAAAAACAATTACGAAAACTAATAAATGCTGTTGAGCCAAAAATAGCCTTGTTAATATATCATATTCCCTTTCTTTGTCCAATTTTATCATATCTTTTGTTGGTCAGTAACAAAAGCCCAACAAATTATATCCCAAATGATACAGAAAACTTTACAACTCTAGATCTAAATAAAAGGACTGTAACAGCGGCAGAAGCAGAAGTCAATGGAAGGTTGATGAATGAATCTCATGAGTCAATAAGAAAAGCATTGACTAACCAACAGCAACCACATACTTATGAATTAAACATGTTTCAAATTTGAATAGCTCAATTTTCTGTAACCCTAGAAAGCTGAATTTTGGCACATAGTTAGGTATTTCCCAAAGCAATATGTAGACCAAGAAATTTTCGGAAAAAAAAATTTTTTTTGAAAGAAAACTCAAAATTTTCCCGGAAAACCCCGTTCGATTTTCCTGGCCAACGAACTCATCCAAGCCATTAATAAAAGAAAGGCACTTGCCGAGTTTCATCTACATCGGTTAATTATTTTTTGAGTTATCAGACGGATACATATATATATATATATATATATATATATATATATATATATATATATATATATATATATATATATATATATATATATATATATATATATATATATATATATATATATATATATATATATATATATATATATATATATATATATATATATATATATATATATATATATATATATATATATATATATATATATATATATATATATATAAGCATATAAAAATTCAAACTGACCCCGGATATGGGTTCTAGGGGTCCTAATTCGCGCTCATTTGAAAGAATTTTTGCAAAGTCTCACCATCGATACCTCTCTATTAGTGAATTTTTTTAATAAAAATTCACTAAAAATGTAGAAAAATTTCCGAAAGTAAATTTGAAGTGTTCCTGAAAAAACTTGGTTCTTGGTCAACCTTATAGGTTGATAGCAAATTGAGCTATCCAAATTTGAAGCATTTAATGAAAATTCGCTACCATAACGCACTTGCTGCGTCCCGAATTTCTTTTCTTACAAACATGCAATTTCGATGGAAAATGCAAAAATCCAATAAGGCGTGTTCGATTAAAAACAAGGGAATTTGTCTTACGACTTATGGGCCATCCTGTGATTGTAGAATTTTTCTTTTAGATGTAGCTCAAGACACCCTATAATTAATGTATACAATTTTTTTTTCGTATCTTGTAACGGATATATTGAACCTTATTGATTTCTTACGAAAATCCGACCAAAATTATATACCATTAAACGATAAACTCTATAGCTAAGGCTACTGCCAAAGCATCAGAGAAAGGGTCTATTTGAAATGAATTTTCTGGAAACATTTTATTAAAATGAAGGACAATGACGTTTGAATCTAAGACTTCAGGCTTCGTAAAAGATTCTTCTTGAGCCATTTTCTTTCTATAGCTCCTATTAGTTTCAGGGTCTTTGCCTAAATGTTGCCAATTTTGACGTTTTAAATCGTGACTTTGACGTTTTGTGGAAATCCCCAATTAATTTTTATCTTTTAACTTACAGAGCTAAATTTTGGTAGGTAATTTACTTATAATGATTTAAACCCGCTTGGTTGCCCTTGCTTTGTTATTTCCGAAGATATGAATTTTTTCGAAAGAAAACACAAAACTTTCCGTGAAAACCTGGGCCGATTTTCCTGACTAACGAACTTATTCAAGCCACTTGCACTTCAAAAGTCGGGATCTCCTTAAGAGTGAATTTTTTCTAAGAAAATTCCCTAAAAGCTCAATGTAATATCCTAAATGATTTTCAAAATATTTAAGAAAAACGGATTTAAAAAAAAATTGTCAACCTGTAACTCGGAAAGGACATATTTCCGGACTCATGTTTATATAGGATTTTTTTCCAGAATACGCCCTTAAATATTTTACTTCCCTCACGAAACACCTGTATATACCGGGCGTTTCGCTAAGGTCGGCAAGCGGCTGTATCTCGAAAACTATTTGTCCTTCAGCTTTTGGGAAGTGACCCCTAAGTATAGCTAAATTATTTTCTACTTTCAAATGTTACCGCTAGATGGCGTAATTTGAATTCAAAATAGAGAAATCAAATTTTTTCCTAAAAAATAATGAAGGTAAGTCACGTGGAAGGGTTTTGGACTCTGCTATTAAAACTCTAGATTTATTTTGACATTTAGGCCCATCTCTTAAAATAAGTGGGCGGGGGTTGACTCGTATTGCAGAGAAGTAGCAGTAGTAGTAGCAATGATGGGACGGCTAAGTAGGCTGCTACAGGCCGTTTTTGCGAACCCCGGCAACCCAGCAACAATGCCATGACGGTCTTCCATTGGACGGAATTTACCTTGCTCCTCTGCAGAGTTATCGAACTAAACAATCCTGTTCGAAGACTCCCAAAAGTCTCGCATTCACAGAGGTAGTGGTAAGACGTTTCTTCAGTCTCGTCGCATTCCTGGCAAATGGGATCCCTCTCGACTCCTACAAATATAAGTTGTCATCTGAGAGTATAGTGGCCTGTTAGCACCCCAATGATGCGGCGAAGCGCAGAACGACTCCTACCAAGAAGCCAGACAGTCTTGTTTCCATCCGGCCTCTTCACGAAATCACTCGCCTGCCTACATACACTGACCTACCTCCAGTGCTTCTCCATGACCTCCTCAGTCCATTTATCCAGGGCGTTGGAGATCACCTTCCTACTTATGCCTATAAGTAGGTATAGATGGGGAGTTCTGGAACCACCGCCACAACCGCCAGGCTCTGCGCCTGCGTGTGACGTCACGGTGACGAAACAAGATGACGGGTTGGATAGAGAGAGAAAAGATAGCTCCAAGATGGCGGCCAAGATGGCGGACCGGAAGTGAAAAATCTGGTGCGTTTGTAGTCAGCGTGATAAAACAAAGATGATGGTTAGATAGAGAGAGCAAAGTTATTTTTAATGGGATGACGTAGTTCAAGATGGCGGTCAAGATGGCCGGCCCTGACTGATAAATCTCTGGAAAATTTGAATCTTTAAAGAACATTTAGACTAACCTATTAAAATAAGAGAGCCCACCGTTTTGATTTTTGTGAAAATAACACATAAATAATGCGACTGACAGCGCAGGCGCAACTTTTTTATTTTGTATGGTCAGACACCCATGTGTGGGGCATAACCGTAATGGTCTCGACAAGCGAAATTCAAATATAACATTTGCGCATGCGCAATTCGCAAATTTTGAGTTTTTAATTAAGAGAACACATGTGGGGTATCATTCCACTCGTCTCCATGAGGTGAGATTAAATATATATATATATATATATATATATATATATATATATATATATATATATATATATATATATATATATATATATATATATATATATATATATATATATATATAATAAATCAATAATCCCCCCTCACCGAGACGCGTACGGTGATACCCCACACATGGGTCTCTAACAATACCAAATAAAAAAGTTGGTTTGCGCCTGCGATGTCAGTCATCGAGTGGAATTCAAATATGACATTTGCGCATGCGCAAACCGAAAATTTTGAGTTTGCAAGTAAGAGAACACATGTGGGGTATCATTCCACTCGTCTCGATAAGGGGAGATTATACATTTATTTGGTTTATATATTTATATATTTATACACACACACACGCATATATATATATATATATATATATATATATATATATATATATATATATATATATATATATATATATATATATATATATATATGCGCTGTCAGTTATATTTTTTATGAGTCATTTTCACAAAAATTAAAACGGTGGGCTCTCTTATTTTGACAGGTTTTTCTAAATGTTCTTTAAAAATTCAAATTGCCCAAATTTTCCACTTAGGTTTGACCATCTTGAATTACGTCATCTCATTAAAAATCACTTTTCTCTCCCCATCTATCCATCATCTTTGTTTTATCACTTTGACTACCAACTCACAAGATTTTTCACTTCTGGTCGACCATCTTAGCCGCCATCTTGGATTACGTCATCTCAGGTCAGCTCTCTTTTCTCTCTCCATTCAACCCGCATTCTGGTTTCGTCACCGTGACGTTACACGGAGGCGCAGAGCCTGGCGATTGTGGCGGGTGTTCCAGAACTCCCCATCTATACCTACTCCTTAGAATATCAGAATATAAAACAACTACCTATATTCAACGGTTGATACAAATAATGGGTAAATAACAACCCAACTTTTAATTTTAACAAAACTTTAACAAATGCCTTCTGGCGTCGACTGTAACTGCAGTATATTATGATTATAACATCCAGTCAAACAAATAAGAAAGTGGTTGTGCTTAGAACCCTTTTTGGATGAACAAACCACAAGAAAAATTTCTTGCGAACGGCCCCTAAAAAAGTTACAGGACCAGGAGTAAATAGGGGTGCTGGGCATGGAAGAAGATAAAAAGGAAATGTGAACGGAAAGTTTGAAAAAAACACCTTAGCTAGACCTCTATAAGCTACCTTTTACCCACTTTGCAGCTTTACTTCCTTAAAATTCTGTTTACTTCGCCCAGAACACGTATTCACTGCAGGTCCCTCAACTTTCTTGGGGGTTGTCCCGAATAAATTTTAGGTGTCTATATTGTTCTTGTTTATGCATTGAGGGTGGCTGTAGGCATGCAGATAATGGAGAACTCCCGTTACGAAGGCGCGAACCAAGATTTTCAATTTATGTTTAAATTGTTACCTCATTTCATTTGTTTAAGATATTTTTCCAAAAATGAATTTGAGGTTGCCCTGTTTGTCAGCCTGACATAGAGAGCTACAATATTTTATCATTTAAAAAAGTATGTATATAGCAACAGTTAATAAGCGATGAAGAGGGTATGGGTGCAGCAAGTACGTTGTGATAGAGAATTTTCGTAAAAGAGTTCAAATCCGATAACTCAATTTCCCATTAAGCTATAATCTTCAACCTTGAGCCATAGTGAAACCTATGTAAAATACCTTTTTGGTTATTTTGTTTGCAAAAACTAGTTCGATTGGGTTGACTATAACAAAACCATCCAAGCAATTAATAAGGAAAAATACCTGTCATATTGATAATTTGGCACGTACATTCTGTTTGTGAACAATTAATTTTTTTTTGAAAACTTTTGTAACTAATGAAATTTGTAACACAATTTTTTAAAACGACTTGCAGTATTTACATATATGTACCAAATTTTAATTTTCTATCTCCATATAAACAATTTATATGAATTATAACCTTATATTATATTTGCCTTTAAACTTTGACAGCTTCACAATATAATTTTGACGTTTCTTAAATAATCACGGCAAATTTGCAGTTTGTTTTGCGAATTTTTTTTTCAGAAACTTGCTTAGAACAGCAGAACACCCCCTCCCCCCTCCCGCCAGACCCTCAACCGTCAAGAAAGTGATGGGACGAGGAGTAAATAGGGGTGATGAGCGGGAAGGAAATATGAGCGGAAATTTCCAAAAAAGACCCGCTTAGTCGGACCTCGAAAAACTTCTTTTTTCATATTTTGAAGCCATACCTTCTTTAAACCCTGTCTACAAGCACAGCACCCATATTCGCCGCAGGTCCCCTGACTTTCTCAGGGGTTGTTCCCAATAAATTTTTCTTGTGGTTTATGGGTTGAGAGTGGTTGCAAGCATGCAGGAGGTGAAGGAAACACCCTTCCCTCTGCTCCGCCCCAGGTTGTCTAAGAGTGGGGTGAGGTTGAGGGGGGGGGGTACTACTTTGTCGTGAGGGTTTTTTCTGGCATAATCATCTTAATTATATTTGTAACTATTTCAAGCATGATATGTGTGATTTTATAAATACATTAAATTAGGTGCTGCTTATATAACCCAGATTGAAGTTGTACTAAATGCACATTTTAACGTTCTTTGCATTGTTTTTTTAGGAGATATTTGTCAAGCTTTCCTATTGTGTTTTTTGTTGAGTACATTTCCTGCGTATCATATGTTTCGTTCGAGTCTCTTATGAAATTTACTATATAAATCATTAGCAAAAATTTATGTAGAGATCATGTATTTTATTATATATGCACCTGACTTTTATTGTATTTAGTAAAATAAGTGATTTTTTTATTATTCTTAGTATAAGGCTAGGTCAACAAAATCGTAATCCTATGTAAATTCACTACCATAATGCACTTGCTGCGTCTCTAGATTTTTTTTAATTACAGATTAGGTATATAATTTGAATTTTGTGTATTTTTTTTAGCAGATCTTCCTGTAAACGATATTTAGTCGGTTTTCGCGGAACGTTTTTAAATGTTTTCATGGAAATCATTTTATGTTAGATGTTTGTGAAATGTTGGTAATTAATACTAAATGGTTAATGAGGTATTGCAAAAAAAATGTTTCCGAATTTTTGTGAAAAAAATTGTTTCGTAAAAAATATAATTTTCTTGTAACATTATTTAAGCCGATTAAATTAAATATTTTCTTTGTGAATTTTTGTTAAGGAGTTTCTTATGGATAATTATATCTTGGCAGGGGTGTAAATAACTTGAAGAGGTTCGTTGGCCAGGAAAGTCGGACCAGTTTTTCGGAAACATTTTAAGGTTTTTTTTAGGAACATTGATGTACTTTTTCTAATAAGAAAGTAAATTTGATGAAATATAGTGTTATTTTACTATATAGGTTATATTGGTCACCAAATTTGAGACCTTTTATTAACCAATGTCGCGCATAAAATGACGGATATCATTTTCAAAACTAAAAAGGTACGAAAGATGCTCTCTTCTCCTAATACCAGGAAGGCCTTTGGCCTTGACGAGATCCCAGCAATTGTTCTCAAAAAATGCGCACCAGAACTTGCTCCTGTCCTGACTCGTCTGTTTCAGACATCTTACAATAGAGGCATATTCCTAGTAACTGGAAAACTGCTCGAGTACAACCCGTCGCCAAGAAAGGATACAAAGCGCTTCCTAGCAACTACAGGCCTATTGCTCTTCTTTCAGTAGTCTGTTAAGTGATGAAAAAGTATATAAACGCCGAATTACTAAAATTTCTTGAAAAACACAGTCTAATCCACGACAGGCAGTATGGATTCCGTCAGTGCAGATCAACTGCCGACCTTCTTTTCTTTGTCGCCCATTCTTGGAACAAGTCTATGGAACTACACGGTGAATCCAAGATTGTCGCTCTAGGCATATCCAAAGCATTTGACAAGGTCTGGCACGCAGCGCAGCTGAATAAATTTCCAGCCTATGGCTACCACCAAAACTCTGTACCTGGACAGCAAATTTTCTCTCCAATCGGAGCATTTCTGTTGTCGTGGATGGCCATTCCTCTAAACTGTATCCAATTAATGCAGGAGTTCCTCAAGGTCCAGCTTTAGCCCCTACTTTGTTTCTTCTACACATCAATGATCTCCTCTATAGCACATCCAACCCAGTTCACAGTTACGCGGACGACAGCACCCTCCACTCAAATATACAATATTCTAAGCCCGTCTCTTTAGCCCAATTAGATGAGGATCGCAGACTCATGGAGGGTTCTGTCTCCGTGGATCTCCAAAAAATATTAAACTGGGGAAGTAGAAATCTTGTACAATTCAACCCCACCAAATCACAGTCTTGCTCTCTTTCTCATAAGAGATACACCAGCCCTAGACCCATCACAATGAACAACCAAGTTATTCAAAGTAATGAGTCCTTTTCACTTGTTGGCATTTCTGTCGATAGAAATCTCAATTGGCACCAACATGTCACATCAATTGCAGAAGCGGCCGCTAAGAAATTAGGTTTCCGCTTCCGGGTTCGCAAATACGTTTCACCAGCTAATCTCTATACCTTATATACTTCATAAATAAGACCAAACCTCTAATACTGCTCCCACATCTCGGGTGCTGCTGCCGCTTCTACACTCGCTATCCTGGACTCCATTCAGAAGAGAGCTATACGTCTCATCGGTGACCCTACCCTCACCCAAGTGCTACCATCCCTTGCCCACCGACGTGCCGTTGGTGACCTCTCTCTCTCTCTTTTATAGATAACTGCATGGGCACTGCTCAGAGGAGCTTTCTTCACCTGCTGCCCCCAACAGATCTACCAGGGGAACAGAGCGAATGCACCCTTTTACTGTCCAGGTCACCAGACATAGAACATCTTGTTATGTCCGCTATTTTGTCCCGAAGACTTCCAAGTTGTGGAATTCCTTGCCGACACATGTTTTTCCTTCTCCCCCGAACCTGCAAACCTTCAAGTCCAGAATTAACAAGTTGCCTCTTTCCTCCTTGTCAACACCCACGGTACGATAGTATTTAGGCGGTAAGCCCTCGTGGTGTATTGTTGAAATAAAAAAAAAACCAAAAGCCTTTCATTAACCAAAAACATTTTTGAAATTAGAAATATTTTTATGAAAATTCACTATCATAACGCACTTTCTACGTCTAGGGTTTCACTGATCAGCCTGTAGGTATTACGTACTTTGATGCCATAAAACTTTTGTGTTGGAGTATTCAGTCATTTGTATTTGTTTTTGTAAAAGCTGTTTTTAACATAAAGCTCTACACGAAAACAAGACGTCATTCCTGGAATCTAAATAATTCACTTCAAATAAAATATAAGTAGTGTAAAGAATAGCCGATGAATATTTGAGTGTTCCACACGAAGAACACAGGGAAAGAGAGGACTTGGGACTCATTTCAATATTTAAAGGAATTTCGGAATGCAATCTTTTCATTAAAGCTCAAGGGTTTAAGCCCCTTAAAGAAATTAGTGCGTGTACGGGAAGGCGAGGAACGTCACGTCGTATTCTTGAAACAAAAACGAAAGAGATGTTATAAAAGGGGTGAGAGAGGAAGAGAGTGGGTAGAACGGCGAAAACTTCCCCTTTTTGTTCTTATCTTCTTATTCAGTAAGTAGAAAGACCGTCTACATACATTATTGTCATTTCTCATTTGGAGCGATTATCATTAAAAATATTAATGGCGAGGCATTCTTCATGCGAGTCTTAATTTATTTAGCGTAAATTTTCTATGCGTACTTTTCTTAGAGATGACTAATGACTTAGAGATTTCACTCGTTGTTGTATGTGATTTTAAATTTCGCTCGACAGCGCTCCGAGATGTATATATTGTTTAGGAGGAATTAGATAAATTGGGAGAATCATATTTATTGTCATTAATCATTTCTTCGCCGTTCATCTCGCAGGTACCAGCTTACAGTCACAAATTTAATTTTGCTGAATTTACAAAGTCACTTTTCATTGTTTTAAGAATTTACTCAGTTAACAAGATTTTTAAGGATATATCGCCTCTTTGTGACCTAAATATTATGTAATGAATAAATATAACATTACAACCATTTATCAATTTTCACCTGGTAGTAGGTTTGTGTTTGTTAATTTTAAACCAGTTCCTCCAATCAGATATCCTGTCCCTCGATACGCGTGGATAAGTTGGGCGACCATGCAATATAAACTATCTCTAATTTTTTTCCCTTAGGGCTCGTCCGGGACTTTGTCGCCCCGTTAGCACTGCAGCCTTTGGCATATTGTGCATGCCTTTAGTCTTTTTATTCCACCCATTCCAAAATCACTGTGCCTTGAACTAGTCTGCACAGCGAATGGTAACGTGAAGTTTTATATTGCTCTGTCTCCGGTTTAGACTGACCGTAGATCAGTCTTTTGCAGTCCAGAGCTTTACGCTCGCACAAATGTGCTGGACTGATCCCTCCCCCTCGCCGCCGAGTCTGAATGCAAGATCTATCTCGAATCGTCCCATTTCATGTAGGTGCTTCTTGAAGGCCATGTGTCCCGTCAAGAGACCTGTCAGGTTTCTGAGCTGTCCTCTGCTAAGATTTAGCAGCTCCACAGCTCGCTTTGAAATGGGTTCGTCAATTACTGACTTCCCATGTCTGAGCCCTCGACAGTCTGCCCAGTACACCTTGTCTTCGTTTCTGACCCAGGACTTAATGGCTCACCTGGCAGTGCTCTTTGTCAGGCCCAGAACCGGTTCTGGTCCCATAAATGGTTGTGCTGACCCTCTCTTCGCGAAACTGTTAGCTTCTTCATTGCCTTTGACCCCCGAGTGACCCGGCACCTAGATGAGGGTGTCCTCAATCTGCCCAGCCAGGTCGCTCGTCTCGTCTCGGCATTCACTTACCAGCCTGGAATTTACCCGTGGGGCTACTTAGGGCCTTAAGGGCTGCCTGGCTGTCTGTATCTATGAAGATCCGCTTGCTGGTGTAGCCCCTCCTCTTGTTCTCCCGCACACAGTGCAGGTTGGCGTACATTTCGGCCTGAAAGACCGTTGCATGTGCTCCGAGGGAAATAGTATGACTTACCCTCGGTCCTTCCGAATAAACACCTGCCCCCGTCCCACGCTCCCCGCCGGATCCGTCCGTTAACCAGACGAGCGCGTCCCGTGGTAAAATTGTTTTCCCTGCGGATTCGCGGGCTCGCGAAGGCTGACCTCATTTCAAACATGGACTCCCTCATGATCTCCTGAATTTTGCAGTTGCGCCTGAAGTCTAGGTTGATCTTCAGTCTACCATTGCAGGCTAGTCTCTCATTATCATAAATTCAATATGGCGGACACTCCAATAAGGCGGTTTTCGATTTTCTTACAATCCCCCTGACATGGGTATTAAATCGACGGGCTTGACGAGTAAAGTACAGTTGGCTGGGTAACGTCATCATGAATTCAAAATGCAGCCGGCGCAAGATGTCGAAATTTTGTATATCAACAACCCCCTTGATATGGGTATCAAATGAGAGGGATTAACGACTAAAATATGCTACACTAGACTACAGTCCACAAAGAAGGTAACCTAGTGCGCTTGTTGTAACGCTAACACAATTTAAGTCTTAAAATCTCTTGGCAAGCTCACCATGTGAAGATTGGAACCTGTGATGAGCACTGATAATCAAACTTGGAGAAACAAAATCACCAAAACACATTTTAAAAGACCTGATGATCGTTTCGCTAACCAAGTTAATGTCATCAGAGGATGAATAATTCTGAGGTGAGGTCTTTTAAAATGTGTTGTGGTGATTTGGGTTCTCTAAGTGTGATTATCTGTACTCATGCAAGGTTTCATTTTTCACTTAGTCAATTATGGCCTCCAGGTCCACGGAGCAGAATCTTTGCCGTAAGTTAAGTTGTAAAATTGGATATATAGGTACAAATATCGCTTTTTTAGTCTTGCAAACGAAAAATTTTTTTTCCGAATTTCATTCATTTAAAGTAAAAAAAATTTAACACCACAAAAGTATGTCTAAATGTTCAAAATTTTGCAAAACCAAACTGTCTGGGTCTTGAAATGCAATATCTGTACTTAAAACGTGGTATGTTAGAAATACAGGCATATAGTTTGTTTAAAAAATTAGCCTTTAAGTTAGAAAACTTAGAATATGAAGAATGGTGCAATTTTCAGGGAAAAATGTTTCTAGTCATTAACGCGAAAATGGTTAAAAAATTAATCTTCAAAATAAAAAATAAAAAAACTGGTAAAATGTCAAATTAGCAACGAAAAACCAGCTCCTCGGAAAATTGACCTCGTAGAAAATGTTTCTTCATAGTCGTTTAATGAAAATTGGATCGACTTCCTAAACAAGGGGTTGAAGTTCAATGTACAGTCACAAAAAAACGATATGGTAGAAATCATTTCTAGTATTGAAACAGGAATTAAAAAATTACCTGAATCTTCAAAAAATGTTATTAGAGAAGCATGTAATAATAAAATTTCAAAAAAACTCGAAAGAAAATAGGTCCACTAAAAAGAAAACTTTTAATCAAATGAAAATAGTTAGGCGATTGCGAGAGAAATATTGTTTTTATGTTAAAGCAGATAAATGCAATCAGGTTGTGATTTTCGACAAAAACGAGTATAAAGTTTACATAGAGACGCGACCCTATAAAAAATTAAATAAAAACCCGCTACCAAAAATGATTTCGGACGTTAAATATAGTCTAAAGAGTTGTCACAACCGCATATCAAAATACATAGGAATACAGATTGCAAATCCTAAAATCTCCAAAAAGTACGGTCTTCCAAAAACTCGTAGATAGAACTGTAGATAGAACTGTAGATTCCTCGACTTGCAATTTAGCAAAGTGGTTGACAAATGAATTCAAAAGCTTGCCCACACAACAAAAAAGTTTTTCAGTAACAAATTCACTTGAATTTATTAATAAGGTTGAAGAGGTTAAATTGACTGAAAGCGACGTTTTGATTTCATTTGATGTAATCTCATTGTTTCCCAGCGTTCCCACGAAACAGGCGTTAACGTATTTAGAAGAGTTGTTAAAAATAAATAACAAAAATTAAAATGTCTGCAAATAATTCTTAGCTTTAACAAACCCTTGTATTAAACAAGATATTTTTAATGAATTTTTTGAACAAACACAAGGCACGGCAACCAGCTTTTGCCACTTATTGCTAACCTTTTCATGAGTAGGTTTGGAACAGATCTTGAAAGTGAAAGTGGCTGAATATAACGGATACACCGTTTGCCTAGTGGAAAAACTAATCAACAAACAGAAAACAAAGAAAATGTTAGCGGATTCAACGACGTTTAGAAGTAAGAAGGCCGAAAAACTTTGTCTACTTACCATTTGAACCTCGAATCACGAGGGGTCCAGATAGCATTTAAAAAAAAGTCAACTTGCAACCAACATTTTCGACAAAAAATACTTTTAAAAACTTGCTAGGTACCCCAGAAGACAGGGATAGTACGATTCATTGATTGTTGTTGCCCTTACTTAATGAAAGTTGACCATACTACATACAGACTTGGAGACTACTTCTCTGGCTTCACTGTTGGTTTTCGTTGGTGAAGGACGTAGCCAGCGCGTAAGCTAACTGGACCAAGTGGCCCTACGAATTCTGGATGTTCTAGGATGTTCTTCAACGTTTCTGTTAAAATTCGTTGGTGAAGGACGTAGCCAGCGCGTAAGCTAACTGGAGCAAGTGGCCATACGAATTCTGGATGTTTTAGGATGTTCTTCAACGTTTCTGTGACTATAGTTTCGCTGCTTGACAGCATTCTCATACAGAATAATTTTTTTTTCAATTAATATTATTGGCTGTGACATCTCAGGCCATTAGCACATTCATTTCCCATCATTCATTATTTTTACTAATTTTCCAGACAAAGTCAATTTGGCTCGCCCAGGAATCGAACCCGGGACCTCTCGCTTAGCAGGCTGGCACCTAGCAACCTGCGCCACGAGGGCGTCTCAGATTAAAATTGAATTAGTACGAAATTATGACAACTACAAATAAAGATCTGTTGCTATGTTACGATATGATGTTTTGATCAAAAAATTTATCAAATTGAAAATAAAAATGAAACACAGATAACAGATGAGGCTTTCAAAATGTCTACGTGATGTATGTCAATATTTAACATAAAAATAGAAACGTTGAGGAACATCCTAGAACATCCAGAATTCGTAGGGCCACTTGCTCCAGTTAGCTTACGCGCTGGCTACGTCCTTCATCAACGAAAACCAACAGTGAAGCCAGAGAAGTAGTCTCCAAGTCTGTATGTACGGTCAAAATGTTGGGAATTTATTAAATAAGTTGTAAAGAGTGTGATCTTAAATACGTCGGACAAACAAAAAGATCTCTTGGAATTAGATTCAATGAACACTTAGCACAATTAAGATATGGTACTATAGATCCCATAAAGATAGCATTGAGAAAAGATGGGAGCCAGAGAAGTAGTCTCCAAGTCTGTATGTAGGGATAGTACGGTCAAAATGTTAGGAATTTATGAAATAAGTTGTAAAGATTGTGATCTTAAATACGTCGGACAAACAAAAAGATCTCTTGGAATTAGATTCAAAGAACACTTAGCACACTTAAGATACGGTACTATAGATTCTATAAAGATATAATTGAGAAAAGATGGGTTTCTATTTCTCTAGAAACATCCATTCCAAAAAATAAATTTTTTGAAATAGTTGATTTTATTTTTAACTCAAGCTATTTTGTTTTTGAAAACACATATTATAAACAAACTCCAATGGGTGCTTGGATTTCTCCAATTATTGCACAATATGTTATAGATGATTTGCTTGAAACATGTATACCAAAATTAAATTTCAATATTCATTTTAAAAAAAATGTTCACATTATTTGTAGCATTCCTCTAAATTCAACAACACACATTTTAGAGGTTTTTAATTCTTACAACCAATTTATTAAATTTAAATTAGAAGAGGAAACAGATAACAGTGTACCATTCTTAGATACAAAATTAATTAGAACAAACGATAACAACATAATTTTAGATTGGTATATAAAACCAACTAATTCTCAAAGATATATTAATTTTCATCCAGATCATTTATTTAAAACTAAAATTAACATTTTATTAGGTTTAAAAAATAGAATATTAAAGATACGCCATCCTTCTTTCCACGAAAAAAATTTAAGAAAACTTTTAAATATTTTTGTTAACAACTCTTATCCTCCCAAACTACTTAATAAACTTTTATACAATTGTTCACACAATCACCATTACAATACAACACAATCTCTACAAACAGTATCAAATTTATCTGACAGACATAACACCCATATAATTTCGAGTTGGAAACATCTAACTTTTTTCACATATCAATCCCATACATTAAAAGTATTTCCAATAGGTTAAAGTTTATATTTAAAGATGAAACCAATGTTAAAATAACGTTTCGATATTCATAAATAATTAATAACATTTTCAGTAAACTCAAAAGGAAACATGAAATTTCCAAAGTGTCTGGAGTGGAATATTGTATTCCATGTAATAATTGTAGTTTAAGATACATTGGCCAAACAAGCAAAGTCCTTAAAGACAGGTTAACACAGCACAAAAGTGACATACGTTTACAAAAAAGAACTTGCGCTCTGTCAGAACATAATCTCGACACTGGGCATAATATAAATTTTAATAATGTTTCTATTTAAACCTCAAGTAATAAAATAATGTGTTTAGAAGAATTTAAAATTACTTTTAACGACAATTTAATAAACTTAAAGAAAGATAATAATTTTAGAAATCACTACCCCTATTTATATTTCCTAGACAAAAACAAAAAAACAAATTCAATTAGACAATAGTTAGCTTTATATGTCAGTTTGGCACTTTTCGACTTCACTAAAATTCATAAAAAGGTTTTCTTTTCATGTTTGTTAGTACATAATTAGTTTAGTAGTTCTACGTGAGTTCTCACGTTATATGTAAGTATTTTAAACTTTTATATTTTTCCCAAGTAAATTGTAAACTTTTTTTTTCATGTTGTAGCCTTGAGAAAGGAATAAAATTATCCGTAAGCTCGACCTATAATAAAGAGTTTTATTATACAACTGACGGCTTTCCCACAATTTTTTGATAAATAACACTTTTACCGTCACAAAAATTTAATACTATATATATATATATATATATATATATATATATATATATATATATATATATATATATATATAGTAAAGTTCAATATATCCGTTCCTATACAAAATAGGAGAAAAAATCATATACGTTAATTATATGGTGTCTTCAGCTGCACCTTATAAAACTATTTTGATAATCACAGGCTGGCCAAAAAGGCGTTGGTGACACAAACAAATTTTCTCTTTCATAGAAAAAATTAACTAATGAGATGACTTTTTTATTTTGAAAAATTTCCTTCAAATTAGCGCACACTTGGACCCCTAGAACACATCTTCTGAGTTTTTTAGAAGGTTCGTCGAAAAGCTTTTTGTGAATAATTATATCTTGGCAGATGGGTAAATAACTTTAAGAGGTTTGTTGGCCAGGAAAATCAGACCAGCTTTTTTGGGAACATTTTAACTTTATTTTCGAAAAATTTTTGTACTTTTGCAAGCAATAAAGTTATTTTGATTATGAAATATGATACCAACATTACTTCAACTATACAGGCTGTTTCAAAAAACATGCACCATCGCTCGTGGGGCAATTCCTTACTAAAAAATAAGAAAAAAAGTTCCTGTGCACATGGGCCCGGAAACGCATAGTTTCCAATATACAGGGAGTTGAATTTTAATTTTTTTATTAATTTTTTATAAATAATTTCAAAACCACTGGATTGATTTTAATGAAACTTGGAACTTGAAAGTGTATTATGAAAGTGCATATTTTCAAGTGAAAATCTACTTACAACTGCGTCAGTGGCGTGCGTACGGGGCAACTGTAAAAATTCATTTGGGGAAAAATATGTGCGCCACTGTCTTTTTCCAATTTTGATAAATCAGTTATCAAGCTTATTACATAAGCCACAAAAGCTACCTCTTGGTATTTTTTCATTCAGGGTATCCCTTAGGAGATATGATTAATTTTATAAAAAGGGGCAAAGTACCGATTCGTTGGAGTAATGAAAACAGTAATCGTAAAGTGCCATGAAACTATAATTTTTGACAGTTCTCTAAATTCTACAATTTTGAAGTGCTTTGTAGGCGTCAAAAGAGTTTTCGTGCTATTTTAAATTTTGATACGGTGCTGTATTTTCGTTTTTAGTTATTTGTTGATACTGAGCTGCTCATTAATATTATTTCCTCCTTTCAAGATGGTTTTCATTAAGTACACTTCAGCGGATTTGACTGATATGTTGTTAATTTATGGACAAACAAATCAAAATGCTAGACAAGCTGTGCGAGTTTATCAGGAAACTTATCCGCAAAGAAGAATTCTTGACAAAAATATTTTCCCACGTATTGTAAGACATTTGAGAGAAACTGGTTCTTTAAAACCTTTAAAAGCTGACTCTGGACGCAGAAGATACCGCCGAACTGTACGAGTTCAAGAGGCAATATTAAATAGAGTTGAAGCTGATCCTAGTACAAGTACGAGAATTATTGCCACCGAACTGGGTAATATTTCGGCATCATCAGTTCACAGAACTCTGAAGGATCAAAGTTTATGTCCCTATCATTTTACACGTGTCCAGGAACTTCTACCTAGAGACTTTCAACCAAGGGTAATGTTTTGTCAGTGGTTAAATTTTCACAATTTACATACATGGGCCGATGAAAACCCACACTCTCTAAGAGTTGCAAATTCGCAGTATCAATTTTCCATCAATATTTGGGCTGCTATTATTGAAAATCACATAATTGGTCCTGTTGTTCTACCGAATCGTCTTGACCATGAATCATATTTAAACTTTTTACAAAATGATTTGCCGTTGTTACTACCGCTTTTTATGAGAAATGGTACAATGTGGTTCCAGCATGATGGTGCGCCCGCACATTTTGCAGCAGTTGTAAGAACATATTTAGCCAACACATACGGTCACCGATGGATTGGTCGTGGAGGTCCGGTGTCATGGCCACCTCGATCTCCGGACCTGAATCCTCTCGATTTTTATTTGTGGAGTCATTTAAAAGAAATAGTGTATAAAACACCACCAAATACACGAGAAGAATTGTTGGGAAGAATAGAATATGCATTTGACAGCATTAGAGAAGATCAAAATATTTGCAGAAGAGTAAGAAGATCTTTGCGCAGAAGATTAAATAATTGTAACGACGCTAATGGTGGTCACTTTCAACATTTTCTTTAGCTTTGTTATTAAAGTCAATTGAGTAATGTACAAAACACAAGAGTTTGGAAAAATCATGGTGTCTTTACGATTACTTTTTTCATTTTTTATTTTTATTTTTTATTTATCATTTTTTATCAATGTTTGTAATATTCATTTCAATGTTTATCACCAATAAGTTTTACGTAGGTTAGTTATTTGCACGTTTATTGCTGTAATGTTTACTGTATGTTTTGTTTTTCATATTCTTATGGTTGCAGTAAACATATATTATTATTATTATTATTATTATTATTATTATTATTATTATTACGCCGACTAATCGGTACTTTGCCCCTTTTTATACAATTAATCATATCTCCTAGGGGATACCCTGATCGAAAAAATACCAAGAGGTAGTTTTTGTAGCTTATGTAATAAGCTTCATAACTGATGTATCAAAATTGGAAAAAGACAGTGGAGCACATATTTTTCCCCAAATGAATTTTTACAGTTGCCCCGTACGCACGCCACTGACGCCATTGTAAGCAGATTCTCACTTGAAAATATGCACTTTCATAATACACTTTTAAGTTCCAAGTTTCATTAAAATCAATTCAGTGGTTTTGAAATTATTTATAAAAAATTAAAAATTTTTTATTAAAATTCAACTCCCTGTATATTGGAAACTATGCGTTTCCGGGCCCATGTGCACAGGAACTTTTTTTCTTATTTTTTAGTAAGGAATTGCCCCACGAGCGATGGTGCATGTTTTTTGAAACAGCCTGTATAGGTTATATTGGTAACCAAATTTATTGACCGCTTTTACTAAAAAAGTATATATCCTTATTAGTGAATTTTCGTAGAAAAAATTCACTAATGGGGAGATCCCGACTTTCGAATTTTGAAAAAATTTTTGCAAATGAGTGCGAACTAGTACCCCTAGAACCCATATCCGGGGTTAGTTTCAATTTTTATATGTTTATATATATATATATATATATATATATATATATATATATATATATATATATATATATATATATATATATATATATATATATATATATATATATATATATATATATATATATATATATATATATATATATATATATATATATATATATATATATATATATATATATATATGTATCACACCGATAACTCAAAAAATAATGGGCCGATTTTGATAAAATTTGGCATGTACGTTTCTTTTGTAAATAGCTTGGATAAGTTCGTTATTTGGGAAAATCGGACGAGGTTTTCCGGGAAAATTTTGAGTTTTCATTCGAAAAAAATTCTTATCTCAAAAAGTAATAAGACGATTTTAATAAAATTTGGCATGTACCTTCCTTTTATAAATGGCCTTGATAAGTTTGTTAGCCAGGAAAATCGGACGAGGTTTTCCGGGAAAATTTTGAGTTTTCATTCGAAAAAAATTCTTATCTCAAAAAGTAATAAGACGATTTTAATAAAATTTGGCATGTACCTTCCTTTTATAAATGGCCTTGATAAGTTTGTTAGCCAGGAAAATCGGACGAGGTTTTCCGGAAAAATTTTGACTTTTCACTTGAAAAAAATTTTTATCTCAAAGAATAATGGGCCGATTTTGTTATAATTTGGCACGTACCTTCCTTTTCTAAATGGCTTTGACAAGTTCGTTAATCAGAAAAATCGGACGAGGTTTTCCGAAAAAATTTTGAGTTTTCATTTGAAAAAAAAAATTATCTTAAAAAATAAACAATCTATGATAACCAAATTTGGTAGGTAGGTTCACGATATAAAAAGTAAACTATACACCAAAATTTAGATTTCTATGTTACAAGAAAAAAAAGTTATAATAAAATATTTTGTGCCAGATCATTTCTATGAAAATTCCCCACCATAATGCACTTGCTGCGTCCCGAGTTTTTAATTAGCCCGCCTGATAGGTAGGTATTGTAAATGCGCGGCTCGTAATTCTACTTTATAACCGTGTAAGGTTAATTAACCTAAAACAAACGCAGAACGGTGATATTAAGCTCGGACTATAGAGCAGGATATTCATCACTTAATAAGAATAATGCATGCATTATGTGAAATAATCAGCGAGGTATAGAGCTCGGAATTACAGTATGTCATCTTAATAAACAATCTCATAAGTGTATCTGTGATCTCCATCGGTTAGAACAATGGACCTAACAGGGCGCCCTCCGTGTCCTACCTCATCAATTACCGACGTCTTAATGTGTGGTCGGGATACTATTCTTCATCCCGCATGAGCCTCAGCTAATATCTGTAACATGATACATTATTTAATATATTTTACATGTTTATGTATGGTAAACATTATGTATGTATCCGATAAGTATGATGGACACCGTTTATATCCCAGAGATCACTCTAACGTTTTTATTAAAAAAGTACTATAGGCCAGTCATTTAAAACGTAGTAGGTCGCAAAATTTGCACTGTTCAGATTTTTTAGGATGTTGTTAGGATAGATACCACGCTGTACTTCCGAAGGGTGGAGCTCGTGTCAGTGTTTTGATCGGAAAAAGGCTTGTCTCGAGCGCCACCACTTTACTTGAGGTTTTTAAAAGGTTCCTGGGGGAAAGTGGAAGCCCCAAAGTTATTGATGTTCAAGTAAAGGACCATCCTAAGGGAGAAGGATGCCTGGGAAGACTCCAGTGGAGTTGTTTGGTTTACAGGGGTCAAATTTTACAGACTTTAATAGCGAACAAGAATTTTTTTAAATATATAATGGTTTTATTAAAGGTCGAAATATATATATATATATATATATATATATATATATATATATATATATATATATATATATATATATATATATATATATATATAGGGTGTCCCAAACTGGATGGGAATGTATTGCTATCTCCGCTATTATTAAAGATGGGGAGACGGTTAAATTAGCAATGTTTTGTAGAATTTCATGCTCGTTCCAAATATTACTAGTATTTTGCCCTGCCTCTTTTCGTTTTCGAGTTATTAAAAAAAATGTCGATTTTTTTTTCTTCAATATATAAGTAGGCGTCGATCTGACTTGTCTAAGACTTGCACATTATCAGGACACTTTTTATAGAGTAATCTTTGTGTGCAATTCTACATTTTGGATTGTCATTTGTTTTTGAGCTACATGTATGAACGTTTGTTTTTATTATGGCAGCCATATTAGATTTTTTGCTCATGTGATAGCCTGTGAAAAGAGCTTTCCAATGATGTACAACATGCTTGAGAAATCTTGTAATTGCCCTGACAATTTAGAGAAAAATAGTTTTGAGGATAGTAGGCTTGAAATCCAATACCAGAAATCAAATGACAAAAAAAAAGTGTTCAACAAGGAGTAGGCCATGGAGTCTAACAATAGACTTCTACTTTTAACATAATTTTCCGTAATGATTCACGATAAAAAATATTGTGATTTAATTTACAATACCTAATTAGGTAATAATGCTAGGTAATATTATGTGAAACAGTTTAATAATGAAACCCGGTAATAACAAATAGAAACATAAACTCCACAAAACAACACAATTAGAAACGGAACTCAAAAATAATAAAATAGAAACTTAAAAATACACTAAATAGAAAATTATTCAATATGGCCACAGTTTTGTTCAATGCACTTTATACACCTTTTTGAAACATGCCTGCAAACTCTGGTGAGGGTGTTTTGGTTAATATGATTTATAGCTTCCGTGATTCTGTTTCGTAATTCATTGATATTTTGTGGTGGATCGAATTTATACACATCATTTTTCAGAGTACACCAAAAATAAAAATCCATGGGTGTTATATCAGGACTTCAAGCACACCAATGAATCGGTGCATTGTTAGAAATGACACGATTATTAAAATTTTGGTACAAAAATTCATTGACGATCCTAGCATTGTGAGCTGGACAACCGTCTTGTTAATACCAAATCTCGTCTAAATTATCATGAACTTTTCTAATTGTTGGTAATATATAATTTCTTAATAGATTAAGATACCTTTACACAGTTAAATTATTTTCAAAAAAGAACGGCCCAACAATGAAGTTACCTGAAATTTTTTAAAATGAACTGTGTAATCTACAAATAAAAATAACAGTTTTTACTTAATAAGCCGCACCAAACATTAATACCAAATCTGTCTTGTAATCGTCTCTCTTCCTTTAGATGGGGATTTGCATTTGCCACATAATGGCTATTATGGCTATTATACACACCACAATTTGTAAATCTGGATTCATAAGTCCATATTATTTTCAAATGAAAATTTTCATCTTACTGACATGGTCCTTGATACCATCTGCAGAATTGAAGGTGCTTATGGTAGTCGTCAAGATTTAAGCCTTGTATGATTATAGATTTGTATGGATGGTAATTAATTTGTTTTAATACACGGTGCACCGTACTTTTTATAACGTCAATTTGTTCACCATAAAACCGAACAGATTGCGCAGGGTTTTCGTTTGAAACCTGTAAGACGGCATTGATTATTTCTTCATTTCTAGGCATTGGTAGTTTCTTTTCGTGGAAACTACCATCGCTCAATAGATTGGTCATTATCCTGCGAAATTTTTTGGTGTTTGGTTGTCGTCTTTTTGGGTAGTTATTTTGATATGAATTTGCAGCTGCCTCCGTATTTCGGTTAGAACGAATATAACATTCCAACACGTCAAAATATTCTTCATTACTGAACATATTGTTGAATAATATTTAAAATAAACAGGAAACAAACTATTTAGTACAAAATTTAAAGCAACGTGTTAAATACACATCAAATTGTTCAGATAATTAAGAATGACAGTATTCTTAATTGTTGCGATAGTGTTATATGCATAGCAACTTTTCTTCTGTTGTTTTTCAGTTGACTTACGTTTAAAAATTAAACAATTTTCATTAGTCTGCTTTTAGTGAATTTTCTTAAAAAAAATTACTAATGAGGAGATCCCGACTTTTGAATTTTGAAAAAATTTCTTCAAATGAGCGCTATTTGGGACCCCTGGAACCCAAATCCGAGGTCGGTTTCAGACTTTATATATATATATATATATATATATATATATATATATATATATATATATATATATATATATATATATATATATATATATATATATGTGTGTGTTTATATATTTATGTGTCACACCGCTAACTCAAAAAATAATGCGCTGATTTGGATAAAATTTGGTGAGTACCTCCCTTTCGCAAGTCGTTTGGATAAGTTTGTTAGCCAGGAAAATCTGACCAGTTTTTTCCAGAAAATTTTGCGTTTTCTTTCGGAAAATTTTTATATCTCCGGAAATAACAAAGTTAGGGCAACCATATTGGGTGCGAGGGTTTATATCATTAAAAGAAAACCATTCACCAAAATCTCAATCTCAACGTTAAAATATAACAAAGTGATAAGCTTTTAAGTTTTTATTCTTAAAACGTCAAAAAAGTCGCGATTCTAAACGTCAAATTTGACATGTTTTAGACAGAGAACTTACATGAACGGCTATGTAGCGTAAATGTCGTAAAAGAAGTTAAAAAGCCCTAAGTTTCAGCTACAATCTTCATTGTTCTTTATGTTATTAAATTATTTGCAGAAAATTAATTTAAAATAGGCCCTTTATGTGATGCTTTGGTAGCAGTTTCAGTTATTTATTTGATCTTAAGGAATCAGATTACGCTTATTATGTAGAGTTTTTTTCAATTGTGCAATGTGGAAGTTTTTTTATGGAGAAACGGTGTTGGTAAGTAGTTTCTCCTTTCTATGGACTTCTACAAGGTGAGTTTTTTACAGTTTGCATTTGTACCTCCGTTGTAGCATGTTTACCTTGCACAAAACCTCAAATTGACTTTAGGTCTCTTAACTGTATTGTGGAGTTGAGATCACAGCATTTGTCCGATGGTTAATGCATAAAGGGGTTCTCCTAAACATGTTTCTGATTTTTTTTTCAAAAAAACGAACAATACGCTAATCTGCTAATTTACCTATAAATGTTACTAATAATAAAAAAAAAATTAAACAACGCACGTATCTGAAATAAAGTTCTCTTCATTATTTTAACTTTAAATGAAATTTCCTTCTCCCGTTTCGCATCCGTTCAAACATTGGGCACAGAAAATATAGGAATTAACTTAAAATTATCATTTATAATTGTAGGAAAATACAGCTTACTCTAGGTATGCAACGAAAAAATTCACACAAAATAGAATAATCTCTAGATTCTAAAACCTACTGTGACGCTATAATGAAACAACGTTAAATAAACGAAAACCATTTCAGGTTAAGGGATGGAAAAATGTTTTTACAGTAAAATATGCTTTCGTACTCCAAAAAACAACAAGATTCTTATAAGGCGTAATACAATAGTGCATAATGATAGTCCACGGCAACAGTACATGTCATATTCAACTGACAAATTATTTTGATAAATGTCAGATCTCCTTGAAAGTGACATGTAAATTAGTATTTTGTTTTCTGACATTTGTAATACAAATGTAGACATGCTCTTCTTCTTACAATCATATTTATTTTTGGCCATCACAATTTTACTCATAGAGTTGGATACAATTTTAGTGACTTTTAAATTTTGAAAAGATTTCTTTAAATGAGCGCGAAGTAGGCCCCATAGAACCCATATCCGGGTACTTTTCAGTTTTTATCTGTTTTCATATATACAGGGTGACGCATTTCTATGGTAAAGCTCAAAATATCCATTATTATACAAGATATGATAATAAAATTTATATGTTAATTATACGATGTCTGGAGCTGCATCTTTTATTTTTTACAATCACAGGTGGCCCATAAGTCGCTGCTGATGCATTTTTTCCTAATCGAACACGCCTTATAGTATTACAATTTTTGCATTTTCTATCAAAAGATAATGCATGTTTGTAAGAAAATAAATTTGGGACTCAGCACTGCGTTATGGTAGCGATTTTTCATAAAATGTTTCTTTCGATAGCATAATTTACTATTAACCTAAGGTTTGTTGACCAGAAAACCAGTTTTCTGAGCACATTTTAGGTTTATTTTCGGAAGATTTTTGTATATTGTCTAACAATAAATACATTTTAATGAAAATTCACTACCACAACGCCCTTGCTGTGTCCAGAGTTTTTTTATTGAGTTCTGTTAGTAAATTTAGTTATTTACTAGGTTTACCTATTTAATTAAATTGTAAAAAGTTTTTAGGAAAATGTTGTAATGTAAAATATGATTTGTAATAATGGGCCAAATCATTGGTGTGATCAAAGTTCCCATTTTTTTATCGTTAATTATTACGAAAAATGTTAAAAGTATAAGTTTATTGTTAGACTCCACAGCCTACTCTTTTTTGAACACTGTTTTTGTCGTTTATTTTCTGGTATTTGATTTCATAGCAAAACTGTTTTTCTCCAAATTGTCAGTGAAATTACAAGATTTCTCAAGCATGTTGTATATCATTGGAAAGCCCTTTTCACAGGCTATGACATGAGCAAAAAATCCAATATGGCTGCCATAATAAAAAGAAACGTTGATACCTGTAGCTCAAAAACAAATGACATACCAGTTGAGAATAGGACAAAAAGATTACTCTGTAAAAAGTGTCCTGACAATGTGCAAGTCTTAGACATGTCAGATCAATGCCTACTTGTATATTGAAGAAAAAAGAAATCTACAAATCTTGTTTTTTTCAAAATAACTCGAAAACGAAAAGAGGCAGGGAGAATACAAGTCACATTTGGAAACAGCATGAAATTTTAAAAAAACATTGATAATTTAACCATCTCCCTATCTCTAATAATAACGGAGATAGCAATACATTCCCATCCAGTTTGGGACACACTGTATATATATATATATATATATATATATATATATATATATATATATATATATATATATATATATATATATATATATATATATATATTATACATATGTACAAAATCTCAAAATTGTAACTGACTGCGAATATGAGTGCTACGGGTCCTAGTTTGCACTCACTTGAAGACACTTTTGTTCAGAACATAAACAATACCATTCTATTTACTAGTAACTTCCATACATAAACTCGAAGTACAAAGTAAACGTCTCGATTTCTTACAATTTTCACTTTTCTTTAACAAAACTGTATCCGCGCAAATCCCATTACCGTCGTTCTTCAGTAACAAATCCAGAAATCGTCTTTGTGAATGACGTATGGTGTAAGATTGCTAGTTGCCGAACGGTTCCGTAAGAATAATCGTCACAAGAAGGGGTTGCTTGAAGTCTCATAAGGGGTTACTTACTCTCTCTCTCAAACTTGACTGGCGAAATGGAAAAGATTAGGCAAAGTTAAGACGAGATGTGGATTCTTATTTTAGGGAGTAAAAGTTGTGCCGAGATCAATACGGTTTGAACGGGGATCTAATGCAATTATAAACCATTGCGTAATTAGAAATGCCACAGGGAGGCCTTTTATCTCAGGACATGTTATTTCTCTGGAATAATTTTAATGAAAAAGTTTTACAAGATCCTTAAAATTTTATTAACGGAAACGATGGAATTAATTTGATTACTGCTTTAATATTTGATAGAGTTATTTGATCGCGTACTTTATTCGCCACACAAAAGAGAAATTTTGTTATTCTGCATTAGAGTTTTCAGAAACTTTTGTAGCCTCTTTTGTTGTAATTAGATTTTTATGTGAAAATAATAAAAAATCCTATAGCACAAATTTTTCTCTTAAATAAGTTGTCTTAGCTTTACTTTTAAGGATTAATGGTACTTAACAATGAAGAGTTGATAAGATATTCAGTAATTGCTGCTTCCCTTACTTTGTGAAATCATTCCATAATAAATAGAGATGTTGTTGAGTTGAGTTGAGTTTGAGTGAGCGAGTGTAAACCGTCAAACACTTGGGATGGCACGAACTTGTAGTTTATTCACCACAGATTTTTAAATTGCAGTTGTAGGTTATTTATATTAATTATACCTATTGGTCATGTTAATAATTATTACCTTACATATATACACACCTATATATACACTATATATATATATATATATATATATATATATATATATATATATATATATATATATATATATATATATATATATATATATATATATATATATATATATATATATATATATATATATATATACATCCATACATCTTGTTATTTTTGTTTTCTGTTTTTTTTTTTGTTTTTTTTTTTTGTTGGGATAGACTGGGACACATTATCGCCTAGGAACACACCAAGGCTCATCGACACAGTGACAGACCACGGATTGAGAAGGTAGTACAGTAAGACAAACAGACGGAAAGCTTATTCTATATTTACATGTATTTTACTTATATTTATAAACTAACAACAGCGTAGTTAAGCATATACAATCATTTATAATACTATACCTATATTTTAAAATATCCCCATAACAGGATCAATACTTTTTTATTCTTAAAACTAAGTATATAATTTAGGTTGAGAGAAAATTGTATTTCTACTGTTTTCATCAACGCATGCATAAGTGTTTTGCGTTGATTTGCATACAAGATGCATAAAAGTACGATGTGTTCTAAATCACATATCGAGTCTCCGTCAAGAAATGGTGTACCAGTATAGTTTTTGGCTCAAGAGTACTATTATTAGTGAATTTTTATTAAAAAAATTCACTAATAGAGAGGTATCGATGGTGAGACTTTGCAAAAATTCTTTCAAATGAACGCGAATTAGGACCCCTAGAACCCATATCCGGGGTCAGTTTGAATTTTTATATGCTTATATATATATATATATATATATATATATATATATATATATATATATATATATATATATATATATATATATGTATATATATATATATATATATATATATATATATATATATATATATATATATATATATATATATATATATATATCCGTCTGATAACTCAAAAAATAATTAACCGATTTAGATGAAACTCGGCAAGTGCCTTTCTTTTATTAATGGCTTGGATGAGTTCGTTGGCCAGGAAAATAGGACGGGGTTTTCCGGGAAAATTTTGAGTTTTCTTTCAAAAAAAATTTTTTTTTCCGAAAATTTCGATAAAATTTGGTCTACATATTGCTTTGGGAAATACCTAACTATGTGCCAAAATTCAGCTTTCTCGGGTTACAGAAAATTGAGCTATTCAAATTTGAAACATTTATGTTTAAATCATAAGGATGTGGTTGCTGTTGGTTAGTCAATGCTTTTCTTATTGACTCATGAAATTCATTTGTAAGTTTCCGAGAAATGTCAATAATACTGAATTCACTGATTGTTAATCATTGGAAGCATTTACGATTATATATAACCCTATTGTAATGTATTATCATTTATCACCTCTGTAGTATAATTATTTTTGCCTTACAACTCGCAGCGTTTTTAGTCAATTGTTGTTATTAATAGTCAATAGTTTCTTTCCGAATACACAAACCTTCCATTGACTTCTGCTTCTGCCGCTGTTACAGTCCTTTTATTTAGAGCTAGAGTGGTAACCACTCATACAAACAGTGTTTTTTAACCACGTGGCTGGGCGACTGACCGAATTCATTCCCAGTTGCTGTTGATTTACTCATATTCTCTTAATATGTTTGAAGATGTGGTGTCTACTTCATTCCAAGTCACTATTAACCGACTATTTATGAAATCAAATAAGTAAATTAAATCGATTGTCATAAAATATGTAGTGTATTAAGACAAGGGAAAAAGAAATAAAACATATATAACTGTGCACATTTTGATTATATTTTAGGGTGCTTGAGAGAGGTATTGTCACAGCATAATATCTTATTAAAGTTCATTTGTAAATAGGTTTAATTTTTATATGTTTATATATATATATATATATATATATATATATATATATATATATATATATATATATATATATATATATATATATATATATATATATATATATATATATGATAACTCAAAAAATAATTAACCGATTTCGATGAAACTTGGCAAGTGCCTGTCTTTTATTAATGGCTTGGATGAGTTTGTTATCCAGAAAAATCAGACGGGGTTTTCCGGAAATATTTTGAGTTTTCTTTCGAAAAAATTTTTTTTCTCCGAAAGTAACAAAGCTGTTTCAATGAAATTTACTATATATGTTGCCTCAACCTTACTACGTACCAAAATTCAACTTTCTAAGTTTAGAGAAAATTGAGTTATTCAAATTTTAAATTTTCTTTCGAAAAAAATTTTTTTCTCCGAAAATTACAAAGTTATTTTAATGAAATTTTGTGGATATCTTGCCTTAGGAAAAACCTTACTACGTATTGAAATTAAACTCTCTAAGTTTATAGAAAATTGAGTTATTTAAATTTGAAGCATTTAATAAAAATTCACTACCATAACGCACTTGGTGCGTCCCGAGTTTTTTTTGTGTCTATTAGTGAATTTTCGTTAATAATGAGCACGAATCGAACATATTTCCAAGGTCAGTTACATATATATGCATACACACACACACACACACACACACACACATATATATATATATATATATATATATATATATATATATATATATATATATATATATATATATATATATATATATATATATATATATATATATTATTATTATTATTATTATTATTATTATTACCTCTATTGCTTAAAATTATACAGCATGTTTATTCAATAAGTCTTAGACTTGTGGTGAATATTAACATAATTTTATACATAGTTGCATCCAAAACTGCTTGACAACACTCCAAATTTAACAACCTTAAAATTTTGACATTCCAAAAAATTTCTTTCCTGTTCCATTTCGTTCTTCTAATGTTTCACCTGATACCTCCATTTATAATTAATACTAATCACTCCATAATACTTTTCCAACTGCAAGCCTTTCTCAACTACCCATATTTTTGCCGAAATTGTACATTTTGTATATATGTATATATATATATATATATATATATATATATATATATATATATATATATATATATATATATATATATATATATATATATATATATATATATATATCCAACCGATAACTCAAAAAATAATTCACTGATTTGGACCAAATGTGGGAATTACCTTTATTTTGTTAATGGATTGGATGAGTTCGTTCATCAGATCTTGACGCCACATTTTTCTTAACAAAAAATTAACAAAATATTTTTTAAACGCCATATCTCTCAAATTGTCTGATTGAGACGAAAATTTACAACTTAAAAGAACATAGACAGACGTGGATGTGTACCAATTTTCAAATCTTTTGATCAAAGAAATTCTCAATTAAAATTAAAATAATCCTCGACATCACTTCAGATTCTGTAATGCAATATCTACAAGGTTGAAGAAAGACAGATGACGTTACCTGTACTGCTATGCTATTTAAATAAATCGTAGATAAAAAACAATGGAATTTACATTATTGCCGCATGTCAGCATGTAGAACAATGAGAGATGTAAGACAGGGACGCCATCTCGGTGCGGAACCAGGAAGTATGTTGTCACGAGAGCTCTAGTTAACACAAAATGTTATAGATGGAGACGTGTACAACGTTTGATATTTTACAACTGACATATTTAAAACATGGCTATAAATATTGAAAATAAATATTGGACGATGGTTATAAATGAAGATTGTGAGGTAATGACTTAAAACAATACAATTTTGCGTAAAATAGAAAATTTGTATATCAGTAAATCATATTGTAAGAGCAGTGTTAACACTTGGTTTTTAATGCTTTTTAATTGAGCCATGACAGGACCCCTTAGACATTATTATTATTGTATAACCAGGGGAAATAACTAATGCATTATGTAGTAATAGCATTATCGGCATTTTCATAGCTTTTCTCCGTCCGAAAGACAATCTTTGGTAGGTTCGTAGAAACGAATTCCTATTGGTTTACTTAAAATAATATCGTAAAAATGTTGTTTTTTTTTAGATTTTATAAATGTGTTTGACTAATTTTTGTGAGCATACAGAAGTGATTTTATTCAAACTTATGGCTCTTAACACACGATCTAATGTCTCTACTTTTGAATTTATGTATCCCCTATGTTAATTAAGGGCCACCCATTATTATACTTATTTATCTTGTGCTTATATATGTAATATAAACATAAAAAAGAGAAGTGGAACAGCAAGTGAATTTATTTACGTTAGTGCTGTATTCGATATTATCTGAAAAAGGCATTATAGGCGACGTTGTGGGATGTAATTTCGGTAAATTTACTGTTTATTTCATTTAGGGTTTTTAATTGTTTTCAGAAACATGCTTAAAACCCTCCTTGGATGCACAAGCCACAAGGCAGATTTGTTGCAAACAACCCCCAAGAGTGTTAAGGGACCAAGCATGAATAGGGGTGCTGGGCGGGGAGGAAATATGGGCGGAAAATGCTAAAAAAATATTTAGTCGACTTTTAAAAGATGCGCTTTTCACATTTTGCAGCAATACCCCATTTAAACCCTGTCCAACCCGCACCGCATCCATATTCGTCCAGGTACAGTAACTTTCTTGGGGGTTGCTCCCAAGAAATTTTTCTTGTGCTTTATGCTTTGCAGGTACTTGTATACATGCACAAGGGGAAGAAGAACCCACTGTGTTTTTAGGTGAGGGGACAGAAACCCTCTTCGACCTGGGGGTTTTTCTTCCTCTTCTGCATGCATACAATCACCCACAATGCATGAACCACGGGTTTTTTTTTATGTTCAGCTTTCTACTGTATTTTTTGTTGAGTATATTTCCTGTTTATCACTTTCTTTATTTGAGTTTTGCATCCAAATTACTGTATAAATATTTATGATAGAGGTCGTGTTTTTGCTTGCCTTTCTTTACCTTATTTTTTACTGTTCCTAAGTAAATAAAGTAATGTTTTATGACTTTTAATATAAGGCTACGATATATTGCTTTTATTAAAATTCACCACCTTAACGCACTTGCTGCGTCCCGAACATTTTTTAAATTTATTAAGTGTTGACTGTTTAAAAAATAGTATTCTTTTTGGACAAACATTATAAGTATACAAATTGATTTTATACAGATTATTTATGTAAAAAGACCACACAGTCAATAAAAAGTACTTGTGTGTGTGTGTGTGTGTGTGTGTGTGTGTGTGTGTGTGTGTGTGTGTGTGTGTGTGTGTAAGGAATTGGTATCGATTATTTCTTCATTGGCCACAAAACTCGCCAGTGAATTTCCACGATGTTTTATATTTAGTTATACATTGCTAAAACAAACGACTCTCATTCAAAAAAAAAAAAAACTCTGGACGCAGCAAGGCGTTATGGCAGTGAATTTTTATAAAAATGCTTTGAATATCAAATATGCCTTATACAAGCAGTCATCAATTTGGTTACCAGTATAACCTATATAGTAGAAACAATGTGCCATATTTTATCAAAATTACTTATTGTTTTAAAATGTGCAAAAATTTTCCGACAATAAACTTGTTTCCTAGCCAACAAACCTTAGGTTAATAGCAAATTGAGTTATTGAAATTTAAGCATTTAATGAAAATTTGCTACCAAAACGCACTTACTGCGTCTTGATTTTTTTTCTTACCAACATATTTCGATAAAAAATGCAATAAAATAAGGCTGTTCGAAAAAAAATAATGTAGGGATCACCAACGACTTATGGGCCAGCCGGTGATTGTCAAAATAATTTTATAAGATGCAGCTCAAGATACCCTATAATTAACTTATACAATTTTTTCTCGTCTCTTGTATATTAATAATTATATTGAGCTTTACCGTAGAAACGCGTCACCCTGTATATATGTAAGCAGATCAAAACTGAACGTAAACCCGGATATGGATTCCAGGGGGCCTAGTTTGCGCTCATTTGAAGAAATCTTTTTAAAATTCTAAAGTCGCGGTCTCCTCATAGACGAATTTTTTGTACGAAACTTAGCTAAAAATTATGGACCGTTAAACCACAAACTTAACTAAAACTACCGCCAAAGCATCAGAGAAAATAACTAACCTGTTGCATATCAGCTCCTTTTGTAAAACTTCGATCCTTTATATGTGTTGATAAAACATAACAAACACTGTTTAGTCCACCCACTAACATTAATAAAGGAATAATTTGCACTTGTATATAAACATTTCCCAAATAACAAATAATTTGTCGACTCAAACAGATAAACATATAAACAATCTCATACCATACGATAAACGTCACTTACAGCGTCTAACAGACCTGCGCAATAATATCAAATGTACCGTCGCCTAGCAACGACATACTAGATCTCGTATAAGCCAGGTTTACGATTGACAGTGAAACGGGGTGATATTTAAAATAAATGTTTCAAATTTGAATAGCTCAATTTTCTGTAAACCTAGAAAGCTAAATTTTGGCGAATAGTTAGGTATTTCACAAAGCAATATGTACACCAAATTTCATCGAAATATCTTTTCAATTTTCGGAGATATTTTTTTTTTCGAAAGAAAACTCAAAATTTTCCCGGAAAACCTTGGCATATTTTCCTGGATAACGAACTCATACAAGCTATTAATAAAAGAAAGGAACTTGCCGAGTTTCATCAAAATCGGTTAATTATTTTTTGAGTTATCGGTTGGATACATATGTATATATATATATATATATATATATATATATATATATATATATATATATATATATATATATATATATATATATATATATATATATATATATATAAACATATAAAAATCGAAACTGATCCCGGATATGGGTTCTAAGGACCCAAATTCGCGCTCATTTAAAGAAATTTTTGGAAAGACTTACCATCGATACCTCTCTATTAGTGATTCTTTTAAAATAAAAATTCACTAATACCTATATAATTGTGGCATGTATATCAACACTTACAACACTAAAGAAGATTAGAGCTAAAATTAGTTTCAAAATAGAACCTTTCTCTGTTTTTACTTTCTTCTAGCGATTAGATTAGATTAATTATGAGTATAGTATTCCAATCCCTCCATTGCGACCTTAGGTCTATTGTGGCTCAAGTCTAATTACGTAAATTTCACCGATCAATTCCAGCTCCCTGCGGGAGTCGATCTCTTTTTGAGGTTGAAGTTTGTTTGGCAGGTGTACTGCCATCTGAGTGAAGCCGCTTGCGCCTTTCAAGGTTTAAAGAGCGATAACCTGAAACTAATTTATTTATATTAATCTGATGAATAAATAAAATTTATATGAAATGTTAAAAAAAATAATTTGGCTGCCCAGTCCAAGGCATGAGATTTAATGTAAATTTGACAAGAAATGCGTAGGGTTCTGCACTTACAATTGGTACGGTGTTAGATGTGCAAATAAAAATCAAAATACGGTTAAAATTGGTTTATTAATAATATTGAATTTATACAATGTAAATAAGTGAATTGATTAGAAAGAAAAATACTGAAGTTATGTAAAACAGAATTACTATGTGTCTCTTGATGAATTGTAGCAGAGTTAGATGAAATTACATATGTTTAAAGACTGATAACAGATAAGTAAGATATTTAGCTTTGTTTCTGTCGGTACAATTCCATCGGTTGACCGGAGTTGAGAAGGCCTGGGGTTGTTCAGGGTTATTTTAAAACTCCGAGTACATTATTGGGGAGACTCAAGGCTGCCCAGACCATTGTAGAAATTGTAGGGACCCCTGCTTGGCCTGGTGTTGAGGATTCTCCTGAGGTGTCTACGGAGCCTTGAAGTTTTAATTTCCAGATGGTGATTGCCTACTTCATGGCATAAAAGGGTTTAAGTTATAACGAACTAAAGAACGACCCCGAAGAACGGGATGGCTGTAACAATTGCGGTGGATAAGTGTTTGTCGAATTCGTGGTCATTCAGATGTGGCGGCTTGTAGAATGTTCAGGTTAAATACAAAATTTATCTACAGGTTACTTAAAAAAATTAATTTTTAATATTGAATAATACGAGAACATTTCCACAAGTCACCATAAAAACAATATAGCAATTATGTATTAAAACAAAGCAATCGATAAAAGCAAATTCATTATTGTAACACAAGCGAGTTTTACATCTTCATCTTACCTCATAACGGCGTTCTGCATTCTTAGTGCTTATCTAGATGTTATCAACATATTGCTGTTTATTTAAAAGCTTAATAAGAAGAGAGCGTTTCAAGTCGTTGCATGAGTTTAAAAATATTTTTTTATCTGCAAAACGAATCTGAACTACCAAGTGTCAATTATTCCTACGAAAGCAGGACCGGTATCAGATAATGTGTGTGTCTCTATGGGCAGATATCTGAACAAGTTGCAAAGCAGCAAATCTCACTCACTAACAACACGGTGCGATCATTGACTACGATTCTGGCAATTCACGTTGATGATTATGACGTTAGCTTATGCTGGAAACGTTCCTTGACTGAATATATATTGCAAGATGTATTTATTAACCTTATAGTATGGGAAAGGTCGTAAAACGTGTAACATGTCACAAACCTCTCTCCCAGTTCGTATGAACCCGACATCCGTCAGTGTTTGACTAAAGGCGGTATCATAAAGTCCCGCGTCCATAGCAACCTTTATTCTCTTGTTTTTCAGTTGACTTACGTTTAAAAATCAATCAATTTTCAAAGGCGTCTTCGTAAATCATTAATCTGCTATTTATTGAGCTCTGTTAGTAAATTAAGTTATTTACTAGGTTTACCTATTTAACTAAATTATAACAATTTTTTAGGATAATGCTCTAATGTAAAATATCATTTGTAATAATGGGCCGATTCATTTGTCTGCTCAAAGTTCCTACTTTTTTATCGTGAATCATTACGGAAAATTATGTTAAAAGTAGAACTCTATTGTTAGACTCCATGGCCTACTGCTTTTTGAACACTTTTCTTTTTGTCATTTGTTTTCTGGTATTGGAGTTCATAGCCTTCTATCCTCAAAACAATTTCTCTCAAAATTATCAGTGCAATTACAAGATTTCTCAAGCATGTTGTACATCATTGGAAAGCTCTTTTTACAGGCTATCACACGAGCAAAAAATACAATATGGCTGCCATAATGAAAACAAACGCTGATACCTGTAGCTTAAAAACAAACGGCAATCCAAAGTTCAGGATAGCACAAAACATTACTCTGTAAAAAGTGTCCTGATAATGTGCAAGTCTTAGACATGTCAGATCAACGCCTACTTAGATATTGAAGGAAAAATAAATCGACAAATTTTGTATTTTTTCCAAATAACTCGAAAACGAAAACATGCAGGGCAAAATACGAGTCATATTTGGAACGAGCATGAAATTCTAAAAAACATTGCTAATTTAACTGTCTCCCTATCTATAATGATAACGGAGAGCAATACATTCCCATTCAGTTTGGGACACGGTTTAGAAAAATAGCTTTAAGTGCCAGTTTCTAATATTAAACCTTCTTTCGAAAAACTTGGCTCTGGGAGAGAGGTCCAAGGGAGTCACTAATAAATATTAATTTTGTTTTTTAATTATTATTGATAAGTAAATTGTTAAATATAATATGTAGTACTGATACAATCGTAAATAAGTGTATTATATTGCTTTTCTTTCAGTAAATTAAATACATTTTTCAATCATATATTTTTTCTCATTTTTTCAGGTTTAAAATACAATTATATTTAAACCGATACTACTGAAAAAATCTAATTGAGAAAAATATTTCCACTGCTAAAATGAATAAAATAATTTGTAGCGAATTTTTTCCTTAATTTTGAGGTGAGTAAACACATTTACTGAGGCATCTTGGCGTTTCTAAAATAATTAATACGGAGTGTTCATTCGCTAGATCTTAAACTGAGATTTTTAATAATTAGGAAAACTCATGTAGGGGAGAAGTGGCATGAAGGAGCCAGGTTTTGAAAGAGCCACTTGCATTATTTCGGTAGTTTAGGAACGAATTTGGTTGGTGATTTTATTTTTAAGTGGCAACACTGATTTCCCGTCACCCATAAACATTTGACAGTTCGCCGACACCAACGGACGCCGTTAGATCGAGTCAAAGTTTTTGGCACTAAAAAGTAAGTATTTTGCTTCATTTCAGTTGTTTTTTGGTATTTTATTGTAAACAAATATAGGTACATGGATTATAGATTGAGGTAGTGCATATATTTGGCCTTACAGCTGCGTAAAAATTAAGCCGAAAAAGTTTTAATATTGTTGTTATTTTTAAGGTTATATTTTTTTAAGAATAACTTATGAAAGAGACGGTGAATTTGCCTTAAAAGAGCTGGCTCTTTCATAACCGGCTCTTTCATAACCCTGTATTTGAATTTTGTAAATAATATATAATAATAATAAATATACATTTTTTTTTCGTATATTATAAAATTATTTGTTTCAGATATTGCATTATGGAGAAGCCTTGTCCAAAAAAACGAAAAAGACCCGAAAAATCAGTAATTGAAGAAGCAGTCAATGAAGTTCTGATAAAAGGTCAGTCCAGAAACAAAACTGCACTTGCCTTAAATATATCGAGGGCTTACTTATCTAAAATAGTTAAAAAGGTAAAGGCTTCTGGTGAATCATCTTATAAACACTGTCCTAATATAGGAAATAAGCGTATTTTCACAACAGACCAGGAGAATATGCTGGCGGATTATTTAAAAACTGCTTTTAAAATGTGCTATGGCCTAACAAGACATCAAACTAAGAAGCTAGCATTTGATTATGCCATGGCCAATGATATCTGCCCAGATAAATGGAAGGAAATTGAAACTGCGAGTGATGATTGGCTTAAAGGGTTTATGAGCAGACACAAAGATTTAGCTGTGAGAAAACCTGAAAGCACTTCTCTATCGCGTGCAACAAGTTTTAATAAATATAATGTAAACACATTTTTTGAGAAACTAAGCACTGTTTTACGCAAATACAAATTTCCTCCCCATATGGTTTTTAACGCCGACGAAACAGGCTGCAGTACCGTCACCAATCCTCCTAAAGTCATAGCTGAAAAAGGTTCGAAACAAATTGGGCAAGTTACCTCAGCTGAACGAGGAACATTGGTGACAACTCTGTTCTTTATTAATGCAGCTGGTGGTTTTTTACCGCCTATTTTTGTGTTTCCTAGAGTAAACTACAAAGATATTATGGTAAGTAATGGTCCGCCTGGAGCTCTAGGGTTGGCTCAAGCTTCTGGATGGATGACTGAGGACTGTTTTGTTAAAGCGCTTGAACACTTTGTGATACATGTTAGGCCATCAAAGGAGAATCCAGCATTGATATTAATGGATAATCACAGCTCTCATGTGAATCTCAGAGTGGTGGAATTTGCCAGACAAAACTCAATCATTATAGTTACTTTCCCACCGCACTGCAGTCATAAACTGCAACCACTCGATGTCACAGTATATGGGCCTTTTAAAACTAGATACCGCATTGCCATGAATGAATGGATGTTGTCAAACCTTTGTAAAACGGTGACTATATATCAAGTTGGGCAATTTGTAAAAGAAGCATATCTGTCAGCTTTTAGTCCTCAGAATATAACACAAGGATTTTTTAAAACAGCGATTTACCCTTTAAATTCTAATATATTTAATGAGGAAGAATTTTTGTCTTCATATGTGAGTGATAGACCTAATCCATCACAGTCAAATGATGGTAATGAGTTGAACTTGGACAAGGAAAACATTGAAACTAACTTAAGATCAACACTTCTACAAAACCACTTGAAGCTCGCGAAGAAAATGAGGTTGTAACAGACCAGAATATCAGACCATCTCCCCATTTGACCTCTACTCCTATGGTTGCCATTCCGAGTACTTCTAGGCAACAAATTATATCACCGGAAATGATAAGACCATTTTTTAAAGCGGCGCCAAGGCAAAACACGACACGCAATAATAGAAAAATGTCGTTTGCCATCATAACTGACACTCCCGAAAAGGATAAATTAGAAGAGAAAGAGGGTAATGCAAAGAAACCAAAAATTATTATTAAGAAAATGACTACAAAGCAGTCCATAAAAACCCTTAATAGAAAATCAAAAATAAATAAAGAAAATTCCGTACTGCAAGATGACTCTGATTCGTCTGACTATCATATTGGCTGAAGTAAAGAAAAAGGTTGTTCGGAGCAAAACAAACTCCAAAACAAATAAAAATAGTGATGATTGCGTAGTTTGCAGCAAAACATATGAAAACAGTGATCAAGATTGGTTTCAGTGCAAAATTTGTTCTGGTTGGGCTCATGAATCCTGTGGCATTAAGGGAAAATATCATTTCTTTTGCAATACATGTTTCTAATTTTAAGAAAATTACATTACCTATATTCCATTACCTAAAGTCTGAATCTTAAACTTAAGCAAATAGATAGTTAAGATTTTGAAGCTTAAAGTGAGCAATATTTTTTTTTAAGTTCTTAAAGATTTAACAATGTTGTTTTTGATAGATGATATTATTTATTATTTTGTTTAAATTTCGAGATTGTTATTAATAAAAAATAATCCGCCTCTAACAAATAGGTATGACTGAATAATATGTTAAGATTAAAGCGTTTGTTAGAATGACTTAAAATGATTGAGAGAATCAAAAATTTCTTTAAAATGTCATAAGTTTTAAAAAAATATTTCTTAGAATTGTCTTTTTGTTTTTTTTAATAGTGCAATAATTATTATTTTGAATAATTATTGGAATTACATTTTATAAAACAGACTGGCTTTTTCATAACTTTTAGTGGCTCTTTCAATACCGAAATGTTATGAAAGAGCCAAAAGACACATTTTTTTAAAAATGAATAACTCATTAATTTTTGTAATGTGTTTGAGGTTTTTTCGTATGAAATTACCTACTCTAGTAAATAAATAATAATTAGAGAAAAAAAAAATCATCATTTCTTTCATTAAAAGTATATTTTTTTGCTCCGTTTAGTATACTGGCTCTTTCATGCCACTTCTCCCCTAGTGTACAGCGACCTGAAATAGTAAAACGCTGCAATATAGACTTCCCTTCTGGCTTTAAAATGCTTGATTTCTTTTCTGCAACGGGTTGCGTCTTTAACGGCATTGCAAAAGGTGAAGCCTGTTGCAGCAAAGAAAATAAGCATTTGTAAAGTCAAAGCAGAAGGATCTACATCTGCTCTTAGAATTTATGAAACAAAACAGTGATTTTTCTACAGTCATTACATAATTTAAATAAACGATTTGGCTCATGACTGAGTTCAAAGTGTGTTCAATTGTAATTCAGTGATATGGCATTTTAATGGTTTAACAGAATAAAGAACTAGCTCTACTTGAATTTTTCATGAAAAAACTGACCTGAAATATATAGGACTCGCAAGGGACCCTAAAAATGGGGTTAACATTACAGAATTGCTTTAACTTAGAAACTTTTAATAAAATTTTAACAGTTGCGATTTCCTCGTGAGTGATTTTTGTTCCAGAAAAATTCGCTAAGAGACCACATTAGATTATTCTTATTATTATTTATTTTATCATTGCAACATTTTCACATATACATGATGCTTCACGGTGAGTGGTCTATTAGACATTTCTGGAGAACTACATCTATTTAAATTCTGAAAATTGGTATCCGCACGTTTTGTTACTGATCTTTCTAACTAAAATATTTTCAATTAGTCTTCTCTTCCGGCTATACCGGAAGCGACACGAAGTTTTTTTTAAAATAGAACAGCCTGTATATTATTAGCTTTTTGAATTACATGTTCAATGTAAGGGCCACTTGATGACAACACATTGGGGCTAGTTCGTACCGTTTCGGATTTATTCGCCATTTTGTAGAAAAAAGTACGATTGGAGCGCTTTAGAAAAATTCCGATATCTTTAAAGACATGCAAGATAAAAACATGCCGTTTTCACTACCCCATAGATCGTGAAAATTCCTACATACTGTTATAAACACAATACGATTTTAAGATAAATATTATTTATAATATACATTTGAATTTGAAAATTTTCAATCATGGATAACTTGATTTTTTTAATGGAACGGTACCCATATGTCCCCAACATCTGATTCAGCATTAAATTCCCTATCTTTTAAGTATACATTATCCAATACATATCTTTTATAGTTTTCTTAGAAAATTGATTTGAAAATAGTAATTGTTAGCGGGGCGATGTAATTTTTTTGTACGTAACAAAAAAAAACAGCAGAAACAAAAATATTTCATGTTCAAGTTAAAAATTATATAAAGAAATATTATTACTGTGTTTGAAAATTATGTATTTAAAATATTTAAAAAAAATTAAAAAAAATTCTAAGGATAACAACAGTGATATTATTACCTTACACAATCTTATAAATCCTCGAAGTATTATTACAACACGAGTAACAAAACAACTCACACCTCCTAAACTAGTAACTGCTCAAAATGTTGCCCATCAACACTCAAACATTTTAATATTCGTGTCGTAATGCCGCTAGTGGTTGCTGACAGAATCTCATTCCAATCTAACTCTTCAAACGCCCTTCTTACTTTGATCTCTAATTATTTGCGCGAATTGGCGGGCGTTTCATATAATTTGGTTTTTATCTTTCCCCAAAGATGGAAATCGAGCGGGGTCAGATCTGGACTTCTTGCGAGCCATATCCAGGGACCGCACTTTCCAATACATATATCTTCAAATAGATCGTCGAGTGTGTTAGATATTTCTCGTGTAGAGTGATCAGGAGCTCCGTCATGCTGACACCAACAAGTTCGATATTCTGATAATGGTAAATTGTCTAAAAAGTCTGTAACTATTGTTCTTAATATTTCTATGTAACGATTAGAAATTAAGGTACCATCATATATATGACAATAAAACTTATTACCTTTCAATAAACACAACACATTGAAACTAAATTTTACTTGAAATCCCCTTTCCCTAATACCGTGAATGTTTTGATTTGCCCAAACATGACTGTTATGTCTACTGAAAACTCCTTCATGAGAAAATTTCGATTCATCAGCCCGTATAATTTTCTTGTTTAAAAGTCATCATCTCCTTGAATATGAATTAACATCGTTTCACAAAACTGGACCCTTTTACTAGCATCTTCTGGATGCAGAGCTTGCACTAAAGTAAACTTATAGTTGTGCATTTTGTGCTTCCACAAGATTATTTCTACAGAGGAGTAAGGGATACCTATGTGGTTCACTGCAGTGTAGATATAGGCATGTGGCTATGCTTCCAAATAAGCCAGGAGAGTTATTTCGTTATCTTCATCTCTAGTCACTGGACTGGGATTAACTTTGGGTGCTATAAAAGTACCAGATTCCAGGAAATTTGACTCAACCCTTCTAAATTTCTTTTCACTCATGGGTGGATTAGGATTTAACTCATTAAACCTTCTACATGTTCTACTAATAATTCGGTTACATTCTCCATGGATGTAAAATAAATTTAAATAATCTGCATTGGAATCATGATTTTCCATGTTAACTGTGAACATTAGTACATTGACATGTATCGAATAATTTAGAATGACAAGTATGTAATATAAATTGTTCATCATGGGGCACTTGCCTTAACGTTGACGTTCAACCACAGTATAAGGAAAAATTATGTTATGTTTTTGAATGTCTCTAAATATCTTAAAAACTGTTTTTTAGCTATAGGAAATACCCAATATAGGTCGGAAAGTTATCAAAAAAAGGAATCGGTGAGAACTGCAAGTTACTCTATGTCCCTTTTAAAATAAGACACTCATTGGAGGCAGAAGTAGTCAAAGGTTGGCGCCACCCCGCTGACCATTAATATTATCAAATCAATTTTCAAAGAAAACTATAAGAGATAGGTATACGGTAATGTACACTTAAAAGATAAGGAATTTGACGCTGAGTCAGATGCTGGAAACATATGGGTACCGTTCCATTAAAGAAAATCAAGTTATCTCTGATTGAAAATTTTCAAATTCAAACAGTATGTTGGAACTTTTACGCTCTATGGGATAGTAAAAACCGCATGTTTCTATCTTGCATATCCTTAAAGATATCGGAATTTTATAAAGCGCTCCAATCGTAATTTTTTCTACAAAATGGCGAATAAATCCAAAACGGTACGAACTAGCCTTAATATGTTGTCACCAAGTGGCCCTTAAATTTTACGTGTAATTCAAAAAGCTAATAACATACAGGGTGCCCCATTTAAAAAAACAAAGTTTGTGTCGACTTCCGTTATAACCGGAAGCGCAGGCTAATTGAAAATATTTTAGTCAGAAAGATCAGTATCAAAAACGCGCGGATACAAATTTTCAGAATTTAAATAGATATAGTTCTCCAGAAACGTCTAATAGGCCAATCACCGTGAAGCACCCTGTATTTAGGTGTTCCTCAAGTTTTATTTAAATGCTTCAACCGCAACTTGACACGATATAATATTATTTCGAAAATAAACACCAATAAGGATATTCCAAGACCAAATTTCAGGATTGGATATACAACTGCAAGCTGTCTCATGTTCATTGGTGTAAAGTTTGATCGTGATTGTTTCTTTGACTCAAGATATACATGGTTTATATTTTTCATCCAATAATCTATCAGTCCAGCGTTATTCAATCTGAAAATAATGGTATCAATTATTTTATTTAGTCTATAGTTTGGCCTAATTAGCATCGGTATCAAAACAATCTGAGTAACATCCTTGAATATATAAATCAAGGCATCCCCATTATGGTCTAAAAATGCCACTAAGTATGGTTCTATATATCTTCTGGTATGGAACACTGCAATATTTCTTTTATAGGCTAAGTTTTGCATAATTTCTGTCATATTATCAAATTCTGTCCTAAGTGATTTTCGCAATGGACTTTCTGGAGCAATCATATTTTCAAATACATAATGTGTCCATGGTGTCAGCTTGTGAGCGACGATTTCTTCCTCGTTAGTAACTTGATGCTCATAAAATGGCTTTGTGAAGGCGCTTGTCAAAAAGGTGAAATATAATACATTAAGCTGGAAAGAATAAATTGTATAAACAAGAAACAATATTCTAATAACGGTTGACTTGGGCTGTGTCTCCGCAGCGTGATTCACAGTTATCTCATATATTGTAAACAAACAATTTGTTAATTTCCTGTATGTAATATGTTCTTTTGGCCAAATATAACATACAAACCAAATAAGGAGAGTAACCAGAATTAACACAAGACACACGAGGAAAAAATTCAGAATACCCAAAATATCAGTCATCAGATTCCATTCTGTGATGATTTTGGCACGCGGGACGCACCACAGTGCACTTGCTATGAAAAATGGGTAAGATAGGTCAAAACTTTTCATTTTGCTTTCAGTATAAATGCTGCCACCTATGACCACGTCGACGCTTTGCTCCAGAAGCTTTTTACTTTCACCTGTAGCTGTCCCATTCTCATAGAAATGTCCCACAAAATCGGTGATTGAGTAGTTAGGTAGAATATGGAGGTGGTTTACGATAGTCTCCATTATTTTAAATTCTAACGTTCGAAACTCCAAGCCAGTTTCACCTTCAAATCTAGCTACCACGTAGGAATATTTGAAAATGGAAATATTTATGATATCATTTTCATAGGACGCTGAGAGCATTTTGGGGAACGGGTTATTTAACTCTTGTGCCGCTTGGTGATGACAGTAACCAATATTTGTAAGATTCTCAGCTAATATGTAATCACTAGCTGTCAACTGTGTAAACACATTAATTTTTGAGACGATAAAGTTTGCTGAGACTAAGACAAAATGGTAAATATTATTTGCTTCTAGAATTGCTACAACATCTTGTAAAAAGCTGCTATATAAGTTACGGTAGACCTTAAAAGCAACAACAAATTTAGTCTCACTGGTCCATACATTCTTTTTTCTAGCTACATGTATAGAAGTTTTCAAGTCTGTCCGATTGTTAAATTCTACCAGAAATATTTCTTCGCCTTTATTATATTCTCTGGTTAAATCTTCATGACTTGTTACGTCATAGTGAAATATAGTTACTTTATTTGTTGACAATAACTTTTTTATAAACAACGAATCAAAAATAAAAGTTTTAATAAGATATTTGTTTTTTAAAATAACTACAGTGTTGCCAGCAAAATGTTTCTGCAAAATTTCGATTACGCAGTTACTTATATCTCGTTTAGCGTCATTGAAATTGGTAAAGCTGGTTAGTGAGCTTGCAGCAATAGAAAACAGACAAACATAAATCAATCGCATGACAAGAAAAACTCTACTAAACGCATTTACGTAAAATTTTACAAAATCAGGGCTCTCTGATATCACGTAACTAAAAACAAGGCAACGAGTTTTACGTAATGTATTATTAATATTAATACTGGAATGCTGGTGTTTGTAATTTGATTTTCAGGATAAGCTAGAAATACACCTATGGTAATATGAAGTTTGTTATAAGAGGACACATAGTATTATCAACTGCAGCAAATTAGCTTTACTGCATAAATATCATTATGTCTCACCATTCTATAACTGCATTGCATGTTTACATATGACGGTAAAATCATTTGCTATAAATAGTTTAATTTAATCTGGAGTACTCGCTCCTTACACACGGGTAGTTAAATTTACATCTCTTTTAGTATACTAGGGTTTTGCCCATGTTTTTAGTGAATTTTTATTTTTAAAAATTCACTAATAGAGAGGTATCGATGGTGAGACTTTGCAAATTTTTTTTCAAATGAGTGCGATTTAGGACCCCTAGAACCCATACCCGGGGTCAGTTTCAATTTTTATATGTTTATATATATATATATATATATATATATATATATATATATATATATATATATATATATATATATATATATATATATATATATATATATATATATATGTATCCTACCGATAACTCAAAAAATAATTAACCAATTTCGATAAAGCTGGGCAAGTGGCTTCCTTTTATTAATGGCTTGAACGAGTCCCTTAGCCAGGAAAATCTTATCAGGTTTTCCACGAAAATTTTGAGTTTTCTTCCGAAAAAAATTTTTCTCCAAAAATTACAAAGCTATTTTAATAAAATTTGGTGGACATATTGTATTGAGAAAGGCCTTACTACATACCAAAATTAAACTTTCTAAGTTTATACAAAATTAAGTTTTTCAAATTTTCAATTTGCTTTCGAAAAAAATTTTTTTCTCCGAAAATTACAAAGCTATTTTAATCACAATTGGTGGATATGTTGCCTTGGGAAAGACCTTACTACATGCAAAAATTCAACTTTCTGAGTTTATAGAAAATTGAGTTCCCCAAGTTTAAAGCATTTAAAAAAAATTCACTACCATAACGCACTTGCTGCGTCCCGAACTTTTTTGCTTTCTCTAGTTTCGATAAGCACACTAGGAAAACCCAAATCACCACAACACATCTTTTTGAAGACCTGACGATCGTTTCACTAACGAGGTTAGCATCATCGGAGTGCGTCTGAGAGGATCTCTTCTCTTGAAGGGGTCTATTTCTTCACCTTGTGTGGCCCCGAAAATTGATTCGTATATTTCCTCGCCTTTCCTTGCTATTGCCCCGAATGGGTCCTCCTGGTTGTCGTCAATCCCCTGGCAGTAATTTGTTATTGGTCGGGGGTGCCCTGCCCTCGTAGCAACCGCACCGACTGGAACTGGGGTTTTCCTCCCGTGCTCCGTAATCAGTTTCTGCTTGTTTGTGTCAAAAATATTTGTTGTCTTTAAAGTCCATGTCCACAGCGGTCGTTATCAGGCAGTCCATCCCTTTTTTTTTTTGGAGAGAGAGTCGGGGGGTAACTTACAGATTATTTTCCAACTGAGCCTGAAATTTCTAATAATTAACTATATGCATTTGCCAGTGAATGGATCATGACATTATTTAAAGTTACCTGATAAGCCATAGAAATTTTGTATTGCACCAATAACAAACAAGTAAAGTGAATAATGAACTGCTTAAATATACAAAGCTTAAAAGTGAAATGAATTAAATATACAAAGCTTAAAAGTGAAATGAATCCCAAAGACAAAACGTTATAGACAGATATAAAACAAGTCAGTGAATGGACAAGTTAAAATAAACTGTTTTCGACAAAGTATAAAGTAGTGACTTTCAAGCAATTTGTTTAGTTGTAGGTTTGATGAAAATTTTTTAATCTGTCTTAGAAAATTAATATAGGAACAGGTAAATTAGCAATTAAGGAAAGAATTTGTTAGTAATAAGGATACAGATGTAAGGCTCAACTAGCTAGCTGTGGTAAAATAAATAAATCAATAAAAGGACCAGGTAAATATTTATTCTATCAACATTTTTCTGGATAACATACATATATTTAAAATTTATACATCAAAGAATACCATAAAGGAAAGTCCATAGATTAAAAACTATAACAAGAATATAATTTGACATTTAAGGGAAATATTAGTTTGCTGTAAAGGTATATGTAGCGAGTGTCCCAAAATAAATAAAAATTCTTGACAAATTAGTATTACATTCATCTTGAGTGAAACAAAAGGCGCCCAACATAATTTAATATAAATAAACAAACAAAAATCATTTACAAACACATTTACTACACCAAAAATACAGAATTTACAATATACACCTAAATTATACAATATATACAATACTTAAATTACAACAATATATATATATATATATATATATATATATATATATATATATATATATATATATATATATATATATATATATATATATATATATATATACAAAATTTGTAACTGACCCCAGATATGTATACTAGTGGTCCTAGTTGGCGAATATTTACTTAAAAACAACCGGGTTAGATTATTTTAAAATGTTTTTTTATTCCAAGATAGGAAACTTTATATAAATTTATGTTTGACAAATTAATATATTAAATGTTTAGTGGTTAACTACGAAAACATTCAATACAGCTTCTTGGTTGGTGATTTTCGGCTACATCTCTTACTTCAAAACGACTTCCCATTTATCAACAAAATTTTGACTATTATTTTGTACAAGTTATATTTAAAAATGGCGTCAAACGGAGCCTGATTAGATTATAGTAACATTTCCCAAAAGTCCTATATGCAACCTCGATTTTCTATTCGGCGTTGAAAAAAAATCGTTAGCTGTTTCTCCAATCAAATTAACAGAATCCTGTTTTATTAAAGAAAAACACAAACAATTTGTACACAATAAAAGGCTTTCGTTCTAAATGCTCTAATGACCAAAACAAGTTGACCACCCAGATTTTTGCTACTAAGCGTATTGTGTTTTACAAAAAGGCTTTCCTGTATATCCAAGTGTTTCCCTAGTTCTCGTTAAATGCTTTATCCACAACTTGGCACGATAAAATATAATTTCCAAAATAAACACCAAAGTAGATATTCCAAGACCAAATTTTAGGATCGCATATACAACGCCAAGCTGTCTCATATTCATTGGTGTAAACTTGGACTCGAGTTGTTTATTTGACTTCATATATACACGGTTTATATTTTTCATCCAGTAATCTATCAACCCAGCATTATTCAATCTAAATATAATTGTATCGATAACTTTTCTTAGTTTATAGTTTGGCCTTATTACCATCGGTATCAAAACGATTTGAGTAACATCTTTAAATATATAAATCAAAGAATCTCCATTTTGATCTACAAAGTCCATGAAATAAGGTTCTATATATCTTCTCGTATGAAACACTGCAACGTTTCTTTGATAGGCAAGGTTCCGCATGATTTCGGTCATATTCTCAAAATCTGTACTAAGCATCTTTCGCAATGGACTTTCTGCATCAATCATATTTTCCAGAACATGATGGGTAAACGGCATGAGCTTGTGAGCAACGATTTCTTTCTCAGTAGTAATCTGGTGTTCATAAAATGGCTTGGTAAAGGCGCTTGTCAAAAACGTGAAATATAATACGTCGAGCTCAAAAGCATAAATTGTATAAACAATAAATAACATTCTTACAACTGTCGACTTGGGCTGTGTTTTCGTAGCATGACCTACTGTTAGTTCATATATTGTTAGTAGACACTTTGTTATTTTTCTGTATGTAATATGTTCCTTTGGCAAAACATAACATATAAACGAAATAAGGAGAGTGACCAGAATTAACATAAAACATACCAGAAGAAAATTCGGAAGACCCAAAATATCAGTCATCAGATTCCATTCTGTGACTATTTTGGCGCGAGGTACGCACCAAAGTGCTTTTGCTATATAAAATGGGTAAGATAGGTCGAAACTTTTCATTTTTCTCTGAGTATAAATGCTGCCGCCTATAATTATATCGACGGTTTGCTGCAAGAGTTTCTCACTTTCACCTGTAGCCGTCCCGTTTTCATAAGTGCTCCCTATAAAATCAGTGATTGAATAGTTAGCTTGAATTTGTAAGTGCTCCAGAATAGTCTGCATTATTTTAAATTCCAATGTTCGAAACTCCAAACCAGTGTCATTCTCATCCCTAGGCACGAGGTATGAAAACTTGTAAATGGAAATTTCGATGACTTCATTTCTATATTGTACTGCAAGCTTATTGGAGAACGGGTTATTTAATTCTTGTATCCCTTGGTGATTACAGTAACCAATATTTGTAAACGTTTTGGTTAAAATATAATCATTAGCAGTCGCTTGCGTGAACGCTTCAATTTTTGAGTATCTAACGTTTGCGGAGACTATTACAAAATTGTAAATATTATTTCCTTCTAGAATTGTCAAAGTATCTTCTAAAAATTGAGTGAATGTGTTACGGTGGACCTTCAGAGCAACAATAAATTTGGTTTCACTAGTCCATACGTTCTTTTTTCTAACTACTTGGATCGAAGTTCTTAGGTCTGTTATATTGTCGAATTCTATAAGAAATATTTCGTCACCTTTATTATATGCTTTCGTTAAACGTTCATTGCTTGATGTTATGTCATACTGAAACACAGTTATTTTATTTGTTGACAACTTTTTGATAAAGAACGAATCAAAAATAAAAGTTGTAATAGGAAATTTATTTTTTATAATAATTACAGTGTTGCCAGTAAAATATTTCTGCAAAATTTCGATTACGCAGTTGCTTATATCACGTGTAGTGTTATTGAAATTAATAAATGTCGTTGGTGAGCTTCTGGTTACAGACAGAAGAAAAATGTATATTATTCTCATGACAAAGACAAATATCCAATAAACAATTACGTAAAAGTATAACAAGCTGGTGTTTTATAAGATCACCTTGATAATAATGGAGATTCAGTTAAATGTAATGTCTTATTGATAAAAATAATAAAGTGTTAGTGGCTGTAATGGAATAATTTTATTTTCATAATAAACTATAAACATATTCACGGTAATTGTTGTTCATAAATATTTTGGCTGCGGATAATTATCTATTAGCCCATTGTACCAGTTTAGTGCATGGTCATATAAACTTTATTACATTAGAACAGAGAGCAATATCAACTGCAACAAACTAGCTTTATTACATAAATAATTACTATATTTCTAAAATAAAATACCCGATTTTTCATAATTTCTGTTATTTAAAAAAATTCGCTTGCACTCGTCAATTTTTGTTTCGATGGGGAAACGTTTTGCCTATACTTTCAACCCTGTCAGTTCATCCCCTTAGCAAGGTTGAAGTTTGAGTTTTCACACCTAAAATTTTAGATAGAAAAGGGTATTGATTGACATTGATTGAAGCCAATCAAATTATCTTTTTGAAAGGTATCAGTTTAAAAAAAAACTATTTTGTACTTAGTACGGTAACGCCTTTTAAAATGGCCTAGTAGCGGTTGAACTCGAAATTGAGCTCTTTAGGTTTCTAAAACTCAAGACTGAGGTATCTAGTTTCCCATAACTGCAAACCAAACGGTGAAAATAAGGTCAATATATTGTGAAATTAAAGCGTTTTATACTAGAATGGAACTAAATATCACACTTACGGCAACATTTTGCTCGTTGTGCACACTAGAGGTTAAATTTTGTTTTAAATGCGACCAAAGAGGAACCTGGTGCATTTTTCGTGGTATATATAGCTGTCGGTGTCGGAGATAAGTGATATCAATGATCAACACCGGCGAGTTTATAAAGTAAATATGGAGTTTTGGCAAAACCATGATTTGACAATTTTTGGTCACGTTTTGTTACGTCTCTAAAAAAATTGTTTTACAACAGTCGAATGTGTTTGAGCTACTGGCGAACAAGTCACGATTATATTCTATAATAAACACAAGCCTTGCTTATTTGTTAGACATGATGCACAATTTTAATTACAAATAAATAAGTATAAATTAATTATGGAATTAGCTATTCACTTACATTTATTTTTGGAATATAACATATTTTCTGCGACAGCAAGTTTCCGTGTGTATAACTACCACGTCAATAAACAATTTATCAGCTAGCATATGTGGTTCATTGGTAGAATGCTCGCTGATATGCCAGATCAATGTCAAATTTTCTTTCTTTTTAACGAATTTTGACTTTGAGAACGCGCTCGTTTAGTCACTGCTAACGTTAAAAATAAATAGAGATGTATTTGACATTGGTCTTCATAATGAAAAAACCTGTGGTGTGAATGTTAATCTAACAATCTCATTATTTTCAACTTGTTTCCTTTATTTGCATATAAAATTGCTGTTTACTAAAAACAGGTATTAAAATTAAAACGATGTGTACGCTTATACATGGACCTTACATATGATCTTTATACTTAAGAGCTATACAAACCTATACAACTTAGAATCTTTCACAAAGCACATAAAGGCCATCGTAAGATTTTGTTCTGTTTTACTAACTATAATATCTGGTAGACACAATAGTGTCCAGATTTCATACGTTTGGACCAAGATCTCATATTTCTTTAAAACGCCTGGATAACATTGTCACCTTTGGGTCTTAAAATTACAATTTTCAACAGTAATTTTTTATTGTTAATATTAGTGAATTTGTTTTAATAATTTTTTGTTTGTTGGAAAAGCCCGTTCAAATGGGCTCACTAAAATGAAATTATCCAGGCTATTGATAAGGAAAAATATTTGCCACGTTAATAATTTGGTAGATACTTTCCTTTCCTAGATATAAATGAAGTATTCTTCTGGAAACCTTGTAAATTGACCTACAGTACCTAGATATGTCAAATATAAATTTTCTAGCTTCAGAGAAAATTTTGTTCGAGGCCTTTAAAGCTTTTTTGTAAAATAAGCTAGACCACAAGATTAAAATATTTTAATGATAATAGAGAGATACCGATGGTAACACTTTCTAAAAAATTCTTTCAGAGAGTGCGTAGTAGATATCTTATCTTTATTTCATTATCATAAACTAGGCTATTTACGTGAATGATATTTAAAAAAATGAGTCTCTAAACAGAGATGATTTTGCCATGACACCACCTTCCTCTCGGTGGTAATAATAAGAATAAATAATAATAACACCAGCACTCCGCACCCAGAAGCCTTAGAGTTGTGCGGGGGAAGCCTAAATACAGACACAGTCAAGAAACAGCACCCATAACTTTTTATAAACAGGCCTTTCGACATTCGGGTGAAAAAATCCGACTGGTGGAACCGGAGCTCTGTAGAAGGAAACGGAAAACAGGAAGAGCGAGAGTGGACTCGCAACAGGAACAGGACCAGGAGCGTCGCCGTGAGCTATTAGAACGCTTCAAACAGGTCCGGCTTGAATACAAAAAAGGGATTAAAGAAGCAAAGAAAAACATCGGTGGTTTAGGGGTAAGAACGTGTGCCTCTGAACCGAAGGGTACTCAGTTCGATCCCAGGGTACTACCTTCACTTTTTCAGTACTAACTGTAACATTAACATAAACTTAGGTTCTGGCATTGTATTTGAACAAGTTGAATGCCTGCACGTTCCGCCCTTCGGAGGGGGCGTAAATCCGCCGGTCCCGAGTCCATGCGATGTTGGGCACGTTAAAGATCCCTACCCTCTTTACAGAAAGGCAGGGGTTCGGCAAAATTTCCAGTATAATGAGGTGAAACTGCTCCCTGGCGTCGGTGATTGGCCATAGTAGCGGAAATAGGCCGACGTTAAAGAAACAAAACACACACACACACAAAGAAGCAAAATTAGAATCGCTGAGGCAAATGCCCTCCGAAGGAAGCGACGACGACCCCTGGTAGCTGGCTCACAAAATAGTTTCGGCAACAAAGAAAAGAGCACCGACAGCGTGGACCACGGTGCAAAACGCGACGAGAAATTGGACGCAGGATAGATGCGAAACAGCGGAGGCACTGATCGATAAATACTTCCCGGCAGACGACGCCGAGAGTGATTTCGAAGAAAATAGAGTGAGGCGTGCGGAAGCCTTAATCTGGAGCGGAAACATGGACCTCGACTTCTCAATTCAAGAACTGAGGAAACGGTCAGATTAAGACCTAAACGTAAAGCCCCGGGCATCGACGGTTTCCGTCAGCGGGTCTGCAGCATTTACTGGAGGTGGCAGGGGAAGAACTCTTAGAAGTATTAAATGCCTGCTTGAGGGAGGGAATTTTTCCGAGCATTTGGAAGCAGTCACTAATGGCGTGGCTACCCAAATCAGCGAGCGTAGGAAATAACCCGGTGTGCTTGTTACCTATCATCGGAAAGGTGTATGACAAGCTGTTGGCGACCAGACTGTCATACCACTTGGAGAAAAAAGGAAGGCTGTCTGACAGACATTACGGCTTCCGTAAGGGACGCGGGACAATGGATGCGCTGGCTAAGACAGTGAGCGGAATGAAAAAGGCGGACCAGTTAGGGCAGCATGTCCTACTGGTAACGTTAGACATTAAAAGTGCCTTAAACTCGGCCTGGCCATGCTCAGTAAACTACTGGCAGAATCTGGGTGTCCGGGAAACCTGGCCAGAGCAGTAGCCAATTTCTTGGAGGACAGAAGCGTTACTTCTGAACGGGTTACGAAAAACACCAGCAAAAGCTGCGCACAAAGGTCATGTTTAGGCCTGATCCTGTGGCTACTTATAATGGAGGACTGGTTTGATGAAATCGACTGCATAGAACCGGGCGAGATGGAAGCAAAAATCTAGGGCCAGGCTTTTGCGGACGACCAGTTCATCACTATAAGGGCGCCGTCAAGAAGGCAACTCGAGGCAGCTTGGCAGCGTACCTGGCAGGCTTGCCAGAAGTGGGCGTCGGCTGACAAACTGGAATATTGCCCCGAGAAGACGCAGGGGTGCGAGGAAAGGTACCAAAGCGCGGACACGAAGGCACCCGGTGATGAAGATGGGAGACGTAACTATAAGACCGGAAGCCAAAATAAAATATCTGGGAGTGATGCTCGACTCAGGTCTACTTTGGGTGCAGCATACCAAATACGTAGCGGGCAAGATAGCGGGGACGGCGCATAGGGTACGAGCGGTAGCGGAAAAGACGTGGCGGACCGATCCAAAGACCGTCAGGGTCATATATGAGAGAGTACTGAAACCAGCTCTCTTGTACGGTGCCGAAATCTGGGGGACCGATCCAAAGACCGTTAGGGTCATATATGAGGGACCACTGAAACCATCTCTCCTGTATGGCGCCGAAATCTAGGGTGAACGAGCGAGGGATTCTAGGGTAACTAGAAAACTTCAGGTGGCCCAGAGAGCATTTCTGTTGGGCATAACGAAGGCCTAAAGAACGACTTCCAAAGCAGCTCTGGTGGTGCTGGCGGGGTGTCCAACTTTCTGGCTGGAAGCAAGGAGCAGCATATAAGATAGGAACACTCGATGGTAGCAAATTTTGGGGGAAAACCAGCGTACGGAGAAGGATCGCACCCGGCGGAGCAGATGAAAACCTGGGCGATAATAGAAGGAGCGAAAATACACAGACGCGTCCGGAGCTGGAGTCGCGGTTGAAATAGGCCTAGTGGCCTATGCAAACAACGCAGTGATCGAAAGCACAGGGCTAAAGCTCCAGGACGGGTACCCGGTGCACATGGCGGAATTGTTCACGGTGAGTACGGCAGTGTAAAAGGCCGCCACTCTACAAGGTGCAACCGTCATCATCGTTTCCGATAGCAGAGTTGCCCTAGACATGCTCACCAGGAGGAAGGGGGGAACGGCCGACAGGATCAACAGGAAGACGTAAGAGGTGGAGCGCGCGGGGACAAAAATAAATCTGTGGTGGGGTAGCGACTAGTTAGAAGGCATCGCAAAGGCCGATGCGAGAGCAAAAGCCGCCAGAAGTGACCCCCTGCGCCACGAAAGGGTAGAGGCTCCGGTGACGAGTAGAATGCTCAAACTAAATGTAAAGGAGAACATTGACGTAGAGTAGCAGAAGCACTGGGACGATGAGACAAAGGGTAGGACCACTTATCGATACATATATTGCGTGGGCGTGGACCTCAAGTGCTGGAGTCACAGGGCGGTGAGTTTGCTGACTGGCCACGGACCCTTCGTGGGCTACTTTAGTAGGTTTAATCTAAGGCCTGGAATGGGAGAATGTGCGTGCAGAAACGGAGAGCAGGAGACAGCAAGACATGTGCTAGAAGACTGCCAGATGGAAAATCGTAGGGCGGCAAGAGACAACTTTGCGAGAAACCAGAACCGGGTTGAGGGTTCCCACCCGTTCAAGGTAACTAGGTCCACCAAGAACAAGCCAATCAGGAAGTTCAATGAATGACCCGCATAAATAGAGATGGAAGAGGAAACGCGAAGTGCGATTGAGGCAAACCGCGGAGAAAGAGAGGGCACCGGATAGAGAAATGGATGGGATTTCGGGAAAAGCGAGAGTAGAGTGAACGGTCGAATGAATGTGAGGGGGGCTCTATGGGTCTAAGGTTTTAAATTAACTGATGATTTTTTTGGAGTATAGAGGTTGTAGGGGTTCCTTTGAGGGTGGATTCGACCTGACAGTGTAGGAGGATACCATGGCCTAAAGTCTTCAGACGGGAAGGAGAGGCTTCGGCCCCAAAATCGTAAACTGACTGAAAACGGGACTCGAACCCGCAACCTCCTAGTCCAATTCTAGAAGTTACTCCCCCCCCCCCCCGCGAACTAAGAACCTGCTAATGAATCAAGTAATTTAGTTTTGTACACGTTTTGTTATTTGCTTACTTCGTAAATAGTACAGAGGTATTCAAATATGTGTTAAGGTTATTATCAACATTATATTGACTAGTTAATGAATTTTTTGTCTTCTTCTCCAGAGAGTAATTAGTTTAGGATTGCAGTAGCCATATATTGGCCCGATAAATTAAAATCTCGGTAAGAAACGCCACAAAAGAAATTCCGAGACCAAATTTTAAAATTGAAAGTACAACAGTAAATTGAGTAAGATTCATTGGTTCAAACTCCAACGAGGCATCCTCTTCTATTAATTGAAGATTTATCCTGTTTACATTTTTCACCCAGTGCCTTATCAACCCTGCATTTTGTAGTCGCATAATGACCGTGTCAATGATTTCCTTGAATCTGTAATTCCTCCTTATCACCACTGGCAGCATAACCATGTCAGCGATACTGCTAAACCGATAGATCAAAGAATCCCCATCTTCATCTCTAAACTGGATCATATACCGTTCCACAACCCTTTCCGTATGAAGAACGGCGTTACTTCTTTTATAAGCAAGGTCGTACATAATCTTTGTCATATTATTTATATTAGTTTGAATAATATTTTTTAAAGGACTGTTTGGATCGATCATACCTTCCAACACTGATTGAGTCCAGGGTGTAAGATGATTGTCAAAAATCTCAACTTCAGTATCAATCTGATCTTCATAGAAGGGTGTTGTAAAAGAGCTGGTTAAAATTGTGAAATATTGAATATTTAACTCAAAGGAATATATCGTATAAAGAATAAATAGCATTCTTACAATCGCAGATTTTGGTTGTATTTCTACAGCATGATTTACAGTTATCTCATATATCCGAAAGAAGCAATGTATTAATTTATTATAAGATCTATGTTCTACATGTAGAAGAAAACAAACGGTCCAAATTAATAGGGTGACTAGAATTAGCACAAGGCATACCAAAATAAAATTAGAAACGCCTAGGATATCTGTAGCTAGATTCCATTCTAGGATTCTTCTAGCACGTGGTACACACCAAACTGCTTTTAATATTAGAAACGGTGTTGATGGCTGAAAATATTTCATGATTTCTTCACTGTAATAGACACCTATTACAACATCTACTTCTTTGTTCATTAGTTTCTCGCTTTCATCGGTAGTGGTATTATTCTCAAAAACGTGGCCCATGGATAGCGTGACTGAGTAATTGCCAGTAGTGTGTAAGTAATCAATAACGCTTTGCATTATCTTAAATTCCACTGATCGAAATTCTAGACCAGTTTCATTTTCATAGTTTGGAAGAATATACGAGTTTTTGTAGATGGCGATTTTGATGAGGCCATGTTTAAACAATCGTGGTATGTTGTAGAAAAATGGCTCTACTTTTAATACAATCTTCTGAAGATCACAATAGCCAAGCACCATGGTGTATTTAAAACTTTTGCTAAGAATATCGTCAGCATCTGGTGGAAGTGACAAAATATTGACGCGTGATTGGTTAAATGTTGGTAAAACTATTACAAAATTATAAATATTACTTTTTGCCAGGACTGTTTTTATGTCCTCCAGAATTAGATAAATTTCTTCATAATAAGTTTGAGTTGCCACAATAAATTTTGTTTTGCGCGTCCAAGGCTGTTTGTATCTGATTATGTAAACAGATGATTTCAAATCTGTTACATCTTCGAACTCTATTAAAAAGATTTCTTCGCCTTTATTATATTCTTTTGTTAAATATTCATAATCTAAAGTGACATCGTATTGCATCACTGCTAGTTTTTCTGATAACAACAGACTTTTTACAAACGACGAATCGAAAATGAAATTTTCAGTAAGATGTCGGTTTTTTAGGATGATTATAGTATCATTGGCGAAATAATTTTTCAAAATATCTAATCCACATTCTCTGACATAAAGTTTGGGATTATGTAGGTTAATATATTTGCTTAGACAACTTGCAGCAAGTAGCAAAACGTTAAAATAAACCGCTCGCATCGCTAGAAATATGTTTATACAGACAAAAAACATTTTTTACTTGCAGTCGCCATAAATTGGAAACTTTAATTTAATGTTAACATAAATAAGGTACAAGTAATTTTAGATTAATAGATTTATGAAATTACAATATTGGGAACGCCTTTGTGTGATACAGATTAAATTAAAACATAATGTAATAACTGCAGTAAACTATTAATATGATAAAAATATTAATCAGCATTAACGGCATTATAAACATAGTTCTTGATATAATAATGATTGTAGATAATTTACCCAAACCATCACAATACGATTTTTAGACTGGACGATCGTTTCGCCAGCAAAGCTAGTGTCATCAGAGAGATGAACAAACTAAGCGAAAAAAAACTAGAACTACTGTTTATATGTTAGTTGCCAAGCAGTTGCTTACAGCGCCCTCTACAAAGGTATTCAGACAGACTCCCAGCTTTGAGCCTTAAATCCCTGTAATTAACACTGCATACCTGCTTTTGTAAAATTGTGTGCGGTTATCGAATATTTCTTCTAAGAAGGACACACTGATTATTAAGATAACAGTTCGAACAATGGACTACATAGAACCGGACACACTCTATTCATTGAAACATTTTTGATTAAATTTATAACGATCTATACAGGGTGGTCCTCCGGGAGGTCACACGAGCGATTGCGGGAAACATATTATTAGAAAAAACCTGAAAATTGGATATTACACTAAAGTCGTTGGGGGCCACAGGTTAAAAATATTTTAAAGATGGCGGCACTTCTGGTTTTACCGGAAGAAGATGTCGATTTGCTTATTTTAAATGGAACACCCTATATTTATTGCTGTTTTGGATTCCACAATAGATTATGAACACTTTTTGTAAATAATGTTCTATACCTATCATCAACCGTCCAGAAGATATTTAGACTTTAACATAAATTTTGACATTTACGGCCAGTCATAAAGATACCGATATTTTTATAAGAAGAAGATATTTCGTTACAATTTTTAGAATTATCTTGAAAGGTATTTCACTTTATCTATTTCCACATCGAGACTAACGATAGAGTATACAGAGTGTCCAAAAAAAATTCTTGAAGTTTGCAATGAGAAATTGCAAAAATCTCGCGATTTTCAAATTGGAACCCCCTTTTTTTATAACACTGTCGTGTTAAGCTCAAAAAATCACTGATACTTTCTATGTAATTATCTATACCTAAATCAAACGGTTTTCATTTTATTTTGAAAAAACTCGTTTCAAAGGCTGATATTTTGATAAATTTCCTACCATAACCGTTAGCCATGGAAAATGAATTGCCGAGTGTGTTTCTATGGAAACTTTGACAGTTTGTTACACACACGAAGATTATTTAAATTTTATTTACTATTTATGGATAATGTAATAAAGTAATTTCGCGAACGTGTGATACATTTGCTGATAGATATCCAGATAAACAGAAACCGTCACGTAAAACCGTCAAAAGAATATTAGACAATTTCAAAAACTGCGGATCTGTCAAGAAAAAGGTACAAAGTGCTAAACCCGTTGTTGACAACGAACAAATTGAGACAGCAATTTTGGGATTTTTTGCCGAATACCCTACAAAGTCAACGAGGCAAGTAGCACTGTAGTCAGGATTGTCCAAAACCTCCGTTCTGCGAATTTTACAAAAACATAAGTTCCATCCTTATGCTTGTTCAGTTGTGCAACATTTAAAGGAAACTGATTTTTCAAGAAGGATGGAGTTCTGTGAATTTATTTTAATGCGATTCCAAGAAAACGAGCTGCTTTTAGATAACATCATATGGACGGATGAAGCAAAATTTTCAAAGAATGGACTTTTCGATAATTCTCACTATTGGAGTGACAACAATGTTCATCCTTCTAGGAAAGGACATTTTTAGGAAAGCTGGAAGTTTAATGTTTATTGTGCTATAAGGAATGACGGCGTTGTTGCCCTAGAAATATACGAAAATAATTTGAATGGTGAGAATTAATCCGAAATTCATAAAATACTTTATGTAAACTCTATTTATTTATCTGTAGGTGAGCGTTATTTGAAAATTTTGCAAAATTTGGAAGTAACTTATTTGGACGACCTTTCATTGAATGAATATAGGCAAATATTTTACCAAAATGATGGGGCCCCTCCTCATAATGGTCACCCGCTTAACAATCTTTTACAGTCTTTATTTGCTGACCAATGAATTGCCAACAATGGGCCACACCTTTTACCGCCTCGATTGCCTGACTTATCTGTTCTCGATTTTTGTATATGTAGTACTATAAAAAATAAAATCTACAACACTGCAGTTTCTACTAAAGAAGATTACATGCAGCGGGTTCAAAAATCATATCGTGAATTGGATCAGGATTCAATAAGAAGGGCCACGCATAAGGGATTGACACATAGGTGTGAAAAATATCTTCACGCCAGAGGTCGTCAATTTGAACACTTAGGCCGTTAATTTTTGTTTCATTTCATTCAGTCCATGTTGTCTGTGAATTGTTTTTTTTTTAAATTTTCTATTATCTGTTTGATGGTTTTATATAAGGTTATATGGCAAGATACCTAAAAACTGCTGTCTCAATTTGTTCGTTGTCAACAATGGGTTTAGCCCTCTGCACCTTTTTCTTGACAAATCTGCAGTTTTTGAAATTGTTTAATATTCGTTTGACGGTTTTACGTGACAGTTTCTGTTTATCTGGATATCTATCAGCAAATGTATCACACGTTCCCGAAATTACTTTATTACATTGTCCATAAATAGTAAATAAAATTTAAATAATCTTCGTGTGTGTAATTTAACCGTGCCATTATTAGCTAGTTAATCAACAAACTGTCAAAGTTTCCATACAAACACACTCGGCAATTTATTTTCCATGGCTAACGCTTATGGTAGGAAATTTATCAAAATATCAGGCTTTAAAATGAGTTTTTTCAAAATAAAATGAAAACCGTTTGATTTAGGTATAGATAATTACATAACTGGCTATAGTAATGATAATTTACCCTTTTTAGTGAATTTTCATTAAGAAAATTCACTAATAGAGAGGTATCGATGGTGAGATTTTTGAATTTTTTTTTTCAAATGACCAAATCCAAGGTCAGTCAAAAAGTTTATATATATATATATATATATATATATATATATATATATATATATATATATATATATATATATATATATATATATATATATATATATCCAACCAATAATTTAACAAATACTTCACCAATCGAAACCAAATTTGGCAATTCCCTTCACTTTGCACTTCGTTAGTAGCTTGAATAAGTTCGCTGGACAGTTTTGACAATCAAATATTTTTAGAAAAAAATGAAAAAAACTATTTGAAAACGAAATATCTTTTAAATTACTATAATTTTAAACTAAAGCTTGACAAGCACGTACACATTGTACAAGTGGTCCTACTTACCAAATTTGAACTCAATTGGTTTAGCATAACTTGAGTTATAACTAAATAAAAAATCAATAATCTACTATATGACCTGAAATCACCTCTAAATGGATGCCCATAATGTTAGACAAGGTCAGACAGATAAATCAGGGTTTCGCTGCCATTGAAAACAAAATCTCCAAATTAGGTTTTAAGCGGACAGGCTACGAAAACATGTCACAATAAACAATCCGCGGGGTTCTCATTTACGACAACTCTCATCTAAATCTGTAGATATCAGAAAAATGTAAATAAATAAAAATGTCAATGAAAGTGAGCCGATTAGTTTAAAAGCAAACTATAACTTCGTTTTATTATATTAGATTTATATAATACATATAAAAATTAAGCTTTCTATTTTTAGGGCATTTAAAAGCTAATCCATCTCTCTAGTTTAATCTGACAATACCAGTATTAGTCATCTGTTAGCTGACAGGAGTGATGAGAGAAACGTACACATTTCTGCGTATAACCTCCAATTCGACTCCGCTGATACCTTAGAATCTCAGAATATAAAACAACCACCTATATTCAACGGTTGATACAAATAGTAGGTAAATAATAACCCAACTTTTAATTTTCACATAACTTTAACAAATGCCTTAGGGCATCAACTGTGACTGTAGTATATTGTGATTCTAACATCCAATCAACCAAATAAGAAAGTGGTTGTGTACATCGGATTCAGGTTCTTAATCAATGCATGTAGGTACTGAAACAAAATTATTTCAAGAAGAAATATACCTACCTCAAACTAATATAAGTATAATACCTAGCGTACCTGGGTACTTATGGTTTCTTCATTTTAGATTTTACTCTTTATGGAACATTTGAAGTAAATGAAACTACATAATATCATGAAACAGCTTAAATTACATATATAATCAGATCTACAGTGTAAATTATTAAAATTATAATTTCAAAATTTTGTAGTGTTTATATTTATTTCATTTTCAAAAAGTATGGATACGGTAATAGTAAATAAGTGTTGAAAAGAGGTCAGGTGCAGAAAGTGCGTTATGGTAGCGAATTGTTGTAAAAATATTTCAATAAGTGATAACTCCATATCCCATTAAACTGGAATCTTCAGTTTTGATACATAATAAAACTCATATAAAGGCAGCCTGGGTACCAGATTTGAAAAATAACTGCAAATTGCTTTAAAAAAAGCTTTTTTGTTATCTGGTTTGCAGAAACTATTTTGATTGAGTTGACGAAAATGGATCATCCAAGCGATTAATAAGGACAAATACCTGTCATGTTTATAATTTAGTAGGTACATTCCTTTCGGAAATAAAAATTTAATTTTCGGTAAATTTGCAGTTTAGCACACTGGCGACTTGTAGAAAAAATTCAGAAACATGCGACCGTCATTACCCTTCATTTTACTAGAATTTTTACAGAAAATTCATTTCAAATAGACCCTTTCTCTGATGCTTTGGCTGTCGGTTTAGTTAAGTTGATGGTTTCGCTGTAGGTTTAGTGAAGTTTATGGTTTAACGGTCTATAATTTTTAGCTAATTTTCGTAGATCACATTCGTTATTGCATTTTTGCATTTTTATCGAAATATGATGCATGTTTGTAAGAAAAAAATCTGGACGCAGTAAGTGCCTTTTGGTAGCGAATTTTTATTAAATCCTTCAAATTTCATAACTCAATTTGCTATTAACGTAAGGTTTGTTAGCTAGAAAACCAACATTTAAGTTTAGTTTCGAAAATTTTTGTACATTTCCAAACAATAAGTAATTTTGATAAAATATAGTACATTGTTTCTACTACATAGGTTATGCCGGTAATCAGATCGATGCCTGCTCGCATTTGCTATGAAAATTTTTTGAAAATTCACTTCGCTAACGCACCTGCTGCGTCCAGACTTTAAAAAAAATTAATACCGTCCAAAAAGGAGACTGAACTTGTTTTTGCTTCTCTCTTGTTATCAAGAATGAAACGCGATTAGTTATTAGTGAATTTTTTGAGAAAAATTCATCAATGGGGAGATCCCGACAATTATTTTCAAATAAGCGTGAACTAAAACACCTAGAACCATATCCATGGTCAGTTTCAATCTTCATATGTTTATATGCAGGGTGACCCACGTAGACCTTCCATTAGCTGTTCACAATTGAATTCTGAAAATTCCCGCACGTGGGTCTCTCGAAATTTCCAGTTCACTGAACATATTGACGTTAGTATGGGACTTCCGGTTATACCTGAAGTAGACATTAACTATCTTATTTCAATTGGAAGATGGTGTTTTTTATTACAGATCTAGATTGCCCGTTTTATTTTATGGTAGGTTTTACTAACATGTGTCATTTTTCTCAACCATTTTCGAGATATTTGACTTTGCTCAAATATTTCTTAAAAAACATTGTCACATACACACCTGTACTTACTTTATTTTTCAACCTGACGAGTTGAAATTTAAAAATAAAAATTCTAAGATGCCGCAAAATATTAAGAATTTACTAAAGCTAGTACAAGTTAGACAGTGATTCCGAAATAGACCGGTCAACCGTGACAACTTTAAAACCTAATTACTCTCTTGTTTTAAATAGAATACCCTATATTTTGTAACGTTAGTTGATGTACTTTTTATTGTTCTTTCGATTGGTATCAGCATTATCCATACTTAAGTCTCACCGATTTGAAGATATTTAAACATTATTTGCGATAAGAAATAATTATTAGTCAGTTTATCAGGTTGCCTATGAGATGAAACTTTTAAACGCCATCTTCCGACATAAGTAAAATATGCGGCGACTTTTGAATATAACTTTTATTTACGTGTAGTATAATCGAATTATTAACAGATGTCGTGTGGTTGCAGTGAGATTTCTACATAAACATAGATCGACTCGTTACATGATCAGAATACTACTAAAAATGTCTAAGAATGGAGTGTTTCGTCCAAAATTTCATAAGAGTAAAGCATTATTAGGGAATAAAGAGATTTGTGTGTTATCACTTCACAATAAATGTTCGCAATTTGGACCGTTCACTTCGAGGCATATTTGCAATAAGAACTAATTATCACTCAGTCTATCAGGTTGCCTAGGAGATGAAAATTTTCCGACAGTAAACTTACTGGTTGTACTGTAAAGTACGTCTGTTAATTGTATTCTAATAAAAGAGAGTATTTTCCACAATAATGGCACACTTCAATTACTCAAACGATGGTTTTTTGAATTTAAGTATTACTTACGGGGAGCGTAATTGAACAGTTAGCAAAGCATGTCGTGTATTTGCAGAGAGATCTCCAGATAGACATAGACCAACTCCTGACATGATCAGAAGACTATTGAAAAATTGTTCTGAGAATGGAACGTTTCGTTGAGAAGGTGATAAAAATAAACCGCTATTGGACAACGAAGAGACACAAATAAATGTTTTAACATTTTTTGCTGCTTATCAGCATGCGTATGGTAACTAAATTTGGCACGCTGGTTTATTCTATAAAAATAAAGCTATGTACCAAAATTTGGATCCCTGCGTTAAAAGAAAAATAAGTTATAAGCATTATAGTTTTTCTTCTTAGAACGTCAAAAAGTCGCAATTCAAAAGGTCAAAATTGACATGTTATAAATAAAGAACTTGCAACTAACATTACGGGCGATGTAGCAGAAATTTTGTAAGTGTGTTCTACAAAGCCTTAAGTTTCAGTTTCAGCCACCACTTAAATACTTGCAGAAAATGAATTACAAATAGACCCTTTTTCTGATGCTTTAGTTTCAACTATAGGGTTACAATACATGAAGAAAAACTTTGTACCTACCCCTTGTTAAGGGCATTGCGCGAACGAAGCAGTGTGAGATTTGGCATAGTTAAAGTGCATATAAACAAGGAGAGCAGAAAGGTAAAATGTATGTATAATAATGTAATTAATAGATTAAACATTGCTTTCTTCTAATTAGACGAGTTTTTTTTTTCGTTTTAACTAAATAAAATACCTCCCTGGCTGTGCTGTGTACACACAATCCTCTCAACTGACCTTCCTGACCTGCTTTTTTCCTAATCAAAAGCTAAAAGAAGTTAAAAGGAAACGAAAAGTTCATTATGCTCACATAACCTTGAAATGCGGCAGGGTTGATTTTCCTTCTCCTTTTAGCTTTTCATTAGGCAAACTGATGTCAGGGCAGGTCAGAAAAGTCAGTTGGTAGGATTTATTGTAACATCATGTTAGGGAGGTCTTTTATTTCGTTGAAGCAACAAAAAACCCAACCAAGTTTTTACTGTCGCGAGACGTTCGTCTAATTTGACAGTAGGATTGATTCCCAGTGTGACGGGTAATATAATCATGTCAATGTAAAACACATATTACTCTATGGTCGAACATATGTATGTATACGGATGGGTTTATACGTTCATACTGATTATTAAACTTCAGTTTTAGTCATTTTTCTTAAGAAAGGAGATCCCCACTTTTGAATTTTAAAAAAATTTCTTTAAATGAGCGCTAATTAGGCCCTTAGAACAGATGTTCGTTATTGGTGTTAATTATTTGTGCGTTATTACCTTGTGTGGCTTTAATATCTTTTGGAATGTTGCACTACACTGTAATCACTTTTAAATATACACTTTATTTGTTTGCTGTACGTTTGTGATTTCTTATTGGTTTGCGTGGACTGCAGTTTCTAACCGCTCAGTAGCGTGCTGATGATGAACCGGGACGGTTCGAAACTGCAGTCCACGCAAACCAAAAAGAAATCACAAACGTACAGCAAACAAATAAAGTGTATATTTAAAAGTGATTACAGTGTAGTGCAATATTCAAATATATATATATATATATATATATATATATATATATATATATATATATATATATATATATATATATATATATAGCGATAACTCAAAAAATAATGGGCCGAGCTTGATCAAATTTGGTAAGTACCTTCCTTTTGCAAGTGGCTTGGACAAGTACGTTATCCAGGAAAATCGTCTCAGCTTTTCCCGGTAAGTGTTGTGTTGTCTTTCTAAAAAAAAATATATCTCCGGAAATAACAAAGTAAAGACAACCAAATTTGGTGCACGTATTTGCATTATAAATAGTGAACCATGTACCAAAATTTAGGTTTCTAGGTTTAAGGAAAAAGAAAGTTATGTACAGTTAAAAAAAAAGGAGTTTTCCTTAAAACGTGAAACTCGCAATTTAAAACGTCAAAATTGGCAATGTTTAGGCAAAGAACGTGAAACAACTATGGATTGTGAAAATAAAATGTTGCAAGAAGTTTCAGCTTCAACCGTCATTGCCCTTCATTTTACTAAAATATTTACAGAAAATTCATTTCAAATAGACCCTTTCTCTGAAGCTTTGGCTGTCGGTTTAGTTAAGTTGATGCTTTCGCTGTAGGTTTCGCGAAGTTTATGGTTTAACGGTACATAATTTTTAGCTAATTTTCGTAGAACAGATTCGTTAATGCATTTTTGCATTTTTTATTGAAATATGATGCATGTTTGTAAGAAAAAAAAAACTGGACGCAGTAAGTGCGTTTTGGTAGCGAACTTTCCTTAATTCCTTCAAATTTCATAACTCAATTTGCAATTAACGTAAGACTTGTTGGCTAGGAAATCAGCAATTAACTTTAGCTTCGGAAAATTTTTGTACATTTTCAAACAATAAGTAATCTTGATAAAATATATTACATTGTTTCTACTATATAGGCTATACCGGTAATCAGATTTCGGAACAGCGTTTGCTGTTAAAAACATTTTAATGAAAATTCATTTTCATAACGCACTTGCTGCGTCCAGACTTTTTTGTGAATAATTAGATCTTGGTAGATGGGTAAATATGTTTAGGAGCTTCGTTGGTCAGGAAAATGGGACCAGTTTTTCGGGTACATTTTAAGTTTATTTCCAGAATTTTTTGTACTTTTTCTAACAATAAATTTATTTTGATGAAATATGGTACAATGTTTCTACTATATAGGTTACACTGGAAAGCAGATTTTATGCCCGCTTTCACTAAAAAAGACTTATTTGCTATTAAGCACATGTTTATGAAAGTTCACCACCATAACGTACTTTTTGTGCACTGATTTTTATTGTTTACTATCCATTTTCCAACAAAAAAAAAGTGAATAGTGAAGACACCACAGTAGACAAACTTTGCACACTTAAGTCTTTCACCTGTCGGGGGAAGTTTACAAACACATACAGAAAAAAGGCACCACTTATAATTCATCAGAAATCAGTTATTCGCTGAAAAAACTGACTGAGTGATTACGGGATTGAAACCCGCAATCTCATAGTCCTAACTTTACGGCTCACTCGCTTCGCCAACTCGGCTACTCACCCTGTTAACTAACTCTTTTATGTTATTTTATTAAATAAATTTGATAAACATCTAGAATAGTTACCCAAGACGATCTGATACAAGCAACCAGCTGTAAATGTGCATAAAACGTTAACGTTTTATATGCTGTAACGTAAACCAATCACAGCACATTAGGTAGGATAGATATCCATTTGTAATTTTAGTGAATTATCTTTTAAAAAATTCACTAATGAGGAGATCCCGACTTTTGAATTTTGAAAAAATTTCTTCAAATGCGCGCTAATTAGGCCCCCCAGAACACATATCCGGGGTCAGTTTCAATTTTTATATGTTATATATATATATATATATATATATATATATATATATATATATATATATATATATATATATATATATATATATATATATATATATATATATATATATATATATATGTATCACACCGATAACTCAAAAAATAATGGGCCGATTTTAATTAAATTTGGTGAATCAATTCCTTTTGCAAATGGCTTGAATAAATTCGTTAGTCAGAAAAATCGGTCCAGGTGTTCCCGGAAAATTTTGTGTTTCGTTTCAAAAAAAAATTATATCTCCGGAATTAACAAAGTAAGGGCAACCAAATTTGGTACGATAGTTTATGTCGTTAAAGATGAGCTACGTACAAAAATTTAGTTCTGTAGGTCAAAAGACAAAAAAGTTATGGGCATTTAAAGAAAAATAAATTGGTGTTTTCCTCAAAACGTCAATGTGACAATTTAAAACGTCAAAATTCGCAACATTTAGGCAAAGAACTTGCATCTAATATGGGATATGGAAAGAAAATGTCTCAAGAAGAATGTTTTACAAACCCTGAAGTCTTAGATTCAACCGTCATTGTCCTTCATTTTACTAAAATATTTCCAGAAAATTCATTTCAAATAGACCCTTTCTCTGATGCTTGGCAGTAGCCTTAGCTATAGAGTTTATCGTTAATAGTATATAATTTTTGTCGAATTTTCGTAAAAAATCATTAAAGCTCAATATATCCGTTATTATACAAGATATGAAAAAATATTGTATACATTAATTATAGGGTGTCTTGAGCTACATCTCAAAAACATATTTCTACAATCACAGGATGGCCCATTAGTCGTTGGTGATACAAATAATTTTTGTTTAGTCGAAAACGCTTTATGTTTTTGCATTTTCCATCGAAATATAATGCATGTTTGTAAGTTAATAAATTCTGGACGCAGCAAATGCGTTATGGTAGCGAATTTTGATCAAATGCTTCATATTTGAAAAGGTTAATTTGCTATTAACCTATAAGGTTGACCAAGAAACGGATTTTTTCGGTTACATTTTAAGTTTACTTTCGGAAATTTTTGTACGTTTTCAAACAATGAAGTTATTTTGATGAAACATAGCACATTGTTTTTACTAGACATGTTATACTGGTAATCAAATTTTATGTCTGCTTTCTGAAAAAAAAACACACATATTTGCTATTAAAAAACATTTTAATGAAAATTCACTACCATAACGTACTTGCTGCGTCCCGAATTTTTTTCGTGTAGGCTTTTTTATAAAAAAAATCATCACGATTTGGAAACTCGTGTTTACTTAGTATGAATTTATTCATTTATTTTCAAAAATTGAATAAAAAAATTATGTAATATTTAGTGGCAACCACTTGATTGTCCTGAGATACAAGTCTTTTGTATATTTCTACGATAAAATAAAATCTCCAAGAAAAACACCAGAATAGATAATCCTAGGCCGTACTTCAGAATTGGAATTATTACTCCAAGCTGACCAAGACTCATTGGTGCAAATTCTGGAGAAATGTCTTTTTTTAATAATTCGATTGTTATTCTGTTTACAGTTCTCATCCAGTGGTCTATCAATCCAGCATCTGAGAGCCTTAAAATAACTGAATTAATAATTTCCTTAAACCCATAATTTCTTCTCATTAAAATCGGCATTGCAACAATCCCAGTTATTTTTTTAAAAGAATGAATAAGAGGTTCTCCACTATGGTCGCGGAATTCTACCATGTAGCGGTTAGCTAGTCTTCGGGTGCCAATGACAGCACTGTTTCTTTTGTACGCTGCGTCACGCATACCCTCTAACTGGTGGTAAATATTTCTTTCACATTTCTGTAGAGGACTTTCGGGAGCAATAAACTTATCAAAAATTGAAGGAATATAGAGCACTAAATTATTTTTATAAATCTCTTCTTCGGTGTTAATTTGGTGTTCGTAAAATGGTCTTGTAGAGGAACTTGTTAGGAAAGTAAAGAAAATTGTATTTAGCGCAAAAGAGTAAAACGTATAAACTATAAATAATATTCTCACAACTGTTGACTTAGGTTGTATGTCAATAGGTTGATTTACGGTAACTTGAAAGATTTTAAGTAGACATTTTGCCACTTTTCTGTAAGAACTATGTTCCTTGCATAAAATGCGATTGGCAGACCAAATACAAACAGTAACTGATATCATTATGAGTAATACAATAAGAAAATTATAAAGGCCTATAATGTCCATTACTAGATTCCATTCTACAATTTTTTTGGCTCGAGGAACCGACCAAGTAATTGTTGCTATATAGAATGGAACAGATAGGTCAAAAAATTTCAGTTTCTCTTCGCTATAAATGTTTGATCCAATCATGATGTCACCCTGTTTTTGCATAAGTTTCCAGAATTCACCGGTTGCTGTTCCATTCATATAAATATTACCCATATCTTCAGGAATTGTGTAGTTGCCCCTCATTTGCAGTTCCTTAAGTATAGAATCAACTACTTTAAATTCTAACGAGCGAAATTCTATATTAGTTTCGTTAGGATATCTCGGAAGAACGTATGTATTTTTTGCCATAATAACATTCATGACACCATTCTTAAAAATTCTAGGTGATTTGTAGGAAAACAGCTTCTGCGACGCTACCATTTTTTGGGAACTACAATAACCAATAGCATTTATGTTTTTAAAGTTCTTAATAAGTATATCTTCAGCACTTGGAAACCATGCAAACATATTTACTCGTTGACCTTTTGATGTTGGCGTAAGTATCACAAAATTATAAATATTTTTTTTTGCTAAATTTTCTACAACATCTTCTAAAAACCCACTATAAAAATCATGAGAGGTTTCACATGCAACAATGTATTTAGTGCTTCGAACCCATATCTCTTTGTACCTGTCTATTTTCATAGAATATTTTAAGTCCGTTATATTTTTAAATTGTATTAGAAATATTTCCTCACCTCTGACGTATTGCTTTGTTGTATCTTTAAGATTTAGTGTGATATCATAATGCAAAAGAGCTAGTTTCTCTGTTGATTCAAGCTCGCGTATAAATGATGCATCAAATATGTAATCACTGAGGAGACTATTTGTCAAAATAATTACAGTGCCGTTTGTAAAACGGTTGCGTAAGATATGCATTGCGCAGTTCCTTACGTAAGAAATAGCGCCACCTGGGTTATTATACTCGGCCAAAAAATTGGCTGCAGCGGATATAAAATAAATGTAAATTAATCTCATGACAAGCGTATCAAAAATCTTTTATTAGTTTGTTGTTTCATATACGCGGCACCGAATTTTCAAATTCGACTTCGGTTTTACCTTCAAATCATTCAATTACTAAATAGCTATTGATTTTAGAATTTACTAGATAAAAAATAAACTAAAAGCTTGTCTATCGAATATAAATTGACCTGTAATATATCATATTATAATCTAGAATGTCCTATAAAAAGACATTTAAATAAGTATCGATAAGTACAATCTGGAGAACCCAATAGCGTTATCAGAAGGATCAATACACTAAATGAACGAATATTCACTCATTAAATAAGTATTGTTACGTTCTACGGGGTTCTGGATTGGTTGATTAACAAAACACAGCTTTTCAAACTACTAATATATTATTACCAACTATTTTCCAACACCAGTGTCAACTAAAATATTTATCTTCTCTATTATTAAATGTCCATAGAACTATATTCCACTATTCGCCTTCTATGATCGCTTCTTAAACACCAACACTTACTGCTGACTCGCTTAATACTCTATGATCACACCGACTTAATACTGAACTAACTTGTTCTGCGCACCGCTCGTCTATTTATACTGTCCATAGCGATTCTAGACCTTCTACACTATTCTACACCTGTAACTTCTAGTCGCTTCTAGAAATATCATTCCAGAGTGTTCGCTGTTACCAACACACTACCATAGAAGTAACAAAGTTCCTAAACTTAATTCTCATAGACAAAGGTGACACTGTCCCCCTCTTATATTCGATCGTCCCAGTCGCATTCTGACATTTCTTGGTATGGTGTAAGTCTGTGTATATGGACCACCTTCATCTTGCTCTTCGGGCTCCTCTGAATTCGATAGACAAGGTCATTGATCCTTTTGGCCACCTTATAAGGACCTTCCCATAATTTATGTAGTTTCGGTGACCGTCCCTTGCGTCGTACTGGATTGTAGAACCACACACGATCTTCCTCTTTAAAACCAGCTGAATTAGCTCGCACGTCGTAACGGGTCTTCATGCGGTCGCTTTCTACTCGTATATGCGTTCTGACAACAGAGTTGATGGTTTTTCCTCTCGTCAATATATCGGAGCTTTGTTCAAGAGAAATTCTTACGTGTTACTGGCTCTTTCGTGTAGTTGCTCTCGTTCTGGTGTTTCTACTTGACAAAATTATTTTTTATTATTTTATTATATTATTATTATATTATATTATTTTATAACTTTAATTGAGTAGAATAATTTGTTTAAAAAATTCATCTATGTTAACCTAAAAGTTACCTCAAGATTTGGTTTAAAGAAAATTACATAATTTCAATCATTTGATTTTCCTGTGCTGCGAATCCTTGGTATCTTTGCACGATGAAATAACATCTCCAAGAGAAACACCAAAATAGATAATCCAAGGCCATACTGTAGAATTGGCATAACTACTCCAAACTGACTAAGACTCATTGGCGAAAATTCTGGAGAAATATCTTTGTTTAGTAATTCGATAGTTATTCTGTTTACAGTTTTTATCCAGTGGTCTATCAATCCAGCATTTATGAGCCTCAAAATAACTGCATTAATAGTCCCTTTAAAACTATAATTTCTTCTCATTAAAATCGGAAACGCAACAATTCCAGTTACTTTCTTAAAAGAATGAATTAAAGGTTCTCCATTTTGGTCGCGGAGTTCTACCATATAACGATTAGCTATTCTTTGCGTGCTAATGACGGCACTATTTCTTAGGTAAGCTACGTTATGCATAGCCTCTGAAAAGTTGAAAAGATTTATTTTAAATTTCTGTAAAGGACTTTCGGGAGCAATAAACTTATCTAAAATTAAAGAAATATAGAGTACTAATTTATGTTTGTATATCTCTTGTTCGCTGCTAATTTGTTCTTCGTAGAATGGTCTTGTAGACGAACTTGTCAAAAAGGTAAAGAATATTGTATTTAGCGCAAAAGAATAAAACGCATAAACTATGAAAATCATTCTCACAACTGTTGACTTAGGTTGTATGTCAACAGGGTGATTTACGGTAACTTGAAAGATTTTAAATAGACATTTTGTCACTTTGCTGTAAGAACTATGTTCCTTACAAAACAGGCGACTGGCAAACCAAATAAAACCTGTACCTGATATTAGTATGAGTAACACAATAAAAAAATTATAAAGGCCTAAAATGCCTATAATTAGATTCCATTCTACGATTTTCCTGGATCGAGGAACAGACCAAAGGATTGTTGCTATGTAGTATGGAAAAGAAAGATCAAAAAATTTCATTTTCTCTTCGCTATAAATGTTTGACCCAATAATGACGTCACTCTGTTTTTCCATAAGTTTCCGGAATTCACCTGTTGCTGTTCCATTCATATAAATATTACCCATATTTTCAGGAATTGTGAAGTTACCCCGCATTTGCAGCTGCTTAAGTACACAATCAATTACTTTAAATTCAGAGGATCGAAATTCTAAATAACTTTCTTTCGGATATCTCGGTGAAACGTATGTATTTTTTGCCATAACAACATTCATGACACCATTCTTAAATACTTTTGGTGATTTATACGAAAACAGTTTCTGCGATGCTACTAGTTTTTGGGAACCACAATAACCAATAGCTTTCAAGTTTTTAAAATTCTTCCTAAGTATATCTTCAGCACTTGGAAACCATGCAAACATGTTTACTCGTGGACCTTTTGATGTTGGCATAAGTATCACAAAATTATAAATATTTTGTTCCGCTAAATTAGCTACAACATTTTCTAAAAACCCACTATAAAAATCATGATATGTTTCACATGCAACAATGTATTTAGTGCTTCGAACCCATATCTCTTTGTGCCTGTCTATTTTAATAGAAGCCTTTAGGTCCGTTATGTTTTTAAATTGTATTAGAAATATTTCCTCACCTCTGTCGTATTCCTTTCTAATATCTTTAAGACTAAGTGTGATATCGTAATGCAAAAGAGCTATTTTTTCTGTTGATTCCAGCTCCCGTATAAATGATGCATCAAATATGAAGTCACTGAGAAAATTATTTTTCAAAATAATTACAGTGTCGTTTAAAAAACCTTTTTGTAAAATATACCTTGTGCAATTCCTAACGTGAGCAATAGCGCCATCTGGATTATTAAAATTGTCCAAAATATTTCCAGCAGCAGATATAAAATATATGTAAATCAGTCTCATGACAGATGTATCAAAAAATTTTTAACTTTTTGTCAGTTGATATACGCGGCACCGAAAAATCAAATCTCACTTCGGCTTTACCTTCAAATCATGCAATTAGTAAATTGTTATCGATTTTGGAGCTTGCTAGATAAAAGCAAAATAAAAGCTTGTGTATTGAATATAGGTTGACTTGTAATATATCATATAATCTATAATCTCCTATAAAAAAACATTTATGTATATTAATGTGTGTGTGTTGCATGACGGGATGGTTTTGAATGTTTCATTCATCAACCACTGACTTTTATCCTAAAATTTTGTTTCGAATCATAACCACACCCAGTACGGCAAACCTATAACTAGCTTTTCTCATCAACAGGTAATAACTATATTCGCGACTTAACTTTAGCGTTAAGACAATTAACTTTTTTAAACAATTTATTATTACTTAAACACAATGATTACTTAATACAATAATGAGACAAAAATATATATATAAGTGATATTAAAATGCTTGACACGCCATGTGCCAGACTAACTAGGAACAAGCAATGAACACTCCTATCTCGGTGCTTATCCTATTTATAGTCTTCCCCTCCAGGCGTGGCACTATTGTCTCTGGAGGTGACCTGGATCTGCTAATGCTGAATGTCACCGGAGATATTCCGTTCGCACTTGCTGGTTTTACGCCTGCATTCCTACAGGCGCCACTTCACTATTATGATGACACTGCGGTTTCTAAGGAGGCCAGGATACATTGTTGCACAATAGCCTGTTGTTGTGGCTCTATTTATCTCCTCCCCCTTTTGAAGAACGAAGCTACGGTTCGTTCCGGATTTTCAAGGGAAATCCGGCTTCGGTGGTTCCTGGGTTGATCTTCAATTCTCCCTTGTCGGTTCTTGGGTTGATCTTCGTAGTTCTTCTAGTGGTTCTTCTTCTTATGACTCCCCATTTGACGGCTATCATTATGATGGCGGTTAAAATAGCCACGTACAATAATATGGTCCATATACTCAGGTGATGTAATGGTAGTTCCATTCGGCCTGGTATATTTTTCTTAATGTTTTGGAGTTGGTGTTGGATCTGCTCGATGTTATGCAGCTGTACGTTGTCTAATTTGAGTTCGGGTACCTTTTCGTAATTTGTTTCTTCCTTCGTAGTGGTGGTTTCTAATTTGGGGAGATTGAATAGTTGTTGTGTTTCCGCTGTAGTGGGGCCGGTTTTATAAATTTTGTTTCCTACTTTCAATTGGCAATTTGGTTGGAGGTTGACCAATTTGGTACCCTTGATGATATTGATCCACTCTTGTTCCTGGCAAGTTATTCTGGCGTTTGTCTCTTCTGGCGCTAAGATGATGTATTGACTGGTTCTATATCTCGAAACTGTGGTTTGTTTAATTTTGACTAATTCTTGGTTACAATTATCGATAGGCTTTTGAAATTTTATTAGTTTTATTTCACATGGGTTCTGATCATTCATGGCTGTTGGATTGTCGTCTTGGCAGAAATATAATTTGTTCTTTAAATTTTGACATTCTTCATTTCGAAAGGCATATTGTTTACTGCTTAGGATCAAGTATTTGGTTCTAGGGATTATCATGGTAAAGGTGTGTGGATTTTTTGGGACAGGTAATGTGTATAACTGATAGTAATCATATTCTGACTCTTCAACTAGAGGTATTTCTATTTGAAATATAATTTGGAATTTATTTTGTACTGCTTTTATTTTGAATATTTTTTCATACAGATTCAGATCAGTGGTTGTTATTAGTTTGGCATTTGTTACGTATTTTTGTATTCTATTGATTTCTTTTATTATAAATTTTGGTTTTAATATGGATGTGTGAAAAATTCCTAATTTTGAAAAAGTGATTGCATTCTCAGTTGTGAGTGCTAATTCTTGAATATTATTCAATAAATGTCCAAGCTGGGTCAGCAGCTCTAGGATTTTGATGCGATGATAGTGCGTTAGTTGTTCGCTCCTAAGGCTCTCAACTGTGTTACCTAACTCGTTTATTCTATTTATTATCGTGCCCTGATTGTGACTCAACCCTACGATCGTTTTATTGAACTCTCCGATTGCTTCTAGCATTACCGAATTTTGCGATTTAAAAAGATCATGAATTTTGTTTTGGTCTGTACTTAATATTTCTATTGCCTGATATATACGTTCGCCATCTTGTGAATCGAGATTGCCAGTTATTGATTTAAATATCGATTCTAGCCCATTGATTATGCCCCGTCTCTGTCTCTCATTGATGTTATCTCTCTCTAAGAATATCCTATAAAATGTATCGTCTATATTATCTATAGTAAAATTTAATGTTAGTATAAAATTATGGTATTCGTCGTGGTAATCTTTTGTCATAGACGTAACTGTGTTTATGTAATGTCTTTTTATTTGGTTATAGTCTTCGTGTAGTTGTGTCAGGTCATGTATATGTATCAAGTTCCAGCTGCTAGTCTCTGTGTATGCTGTACCTAATTTCTTTGGCAGCATACCTGGATTGTCCGACAAGTCTTGTATTTGGGCTGTTATTCCTGTGGCAAGGAACCTGCAAGACGTAAATTTCTTAGATGTGCTATTGTCTGTTCGTCATTTTTATGGTTTATTAGAATAGCTTTGTTATGTTCTAATAAGGATATTATTGAATAGGGTCCTGAAAAGGGGTTTTTATGTTTTTTATGAAATCCCGGTGGTATCTGTTTGTATACCACGTCGCCTTCCTTGAACGGCTGGTTCGTGTTTTTATTAGTTCGTTGTAAGGTTTTTTGTTTTGACGTTTCTATGCGACTTCTAACAATTTCGTAGATGATTTTCATAATTTCTTTGTGTTGTACGTTATACTCTTGCGTAATTATTACTTCCGGGTCGTAGTTAAACATTTCCGGTATATAGCCGAATATTAAGTCGAATGGTGGTTTTAGTGTTTGTGAGTGTATCGTGGAATTATAGGCGAATATACAGTAGGGTATTAATTCTATGGGTTTCATATTTTTGAATTTCTCCTTAAATAATCGATAATGTTCAATGATGGTGCTGTGAAATCGTTCTATGGGTCCGTTTGATTCGGGGTTTTGGGGTGTTGTGGTGTGCAATTCTATTTGGTATGTCTCTAGTAGTTCTTTTACTACTAAATTCGAGAACTCCGTTCCTGGGTCCGCAATTAGGGTTTTACACGCTCCGTACTGTGAAAAGTATTTAATTAAAGTTTTTGCAATTTCTGTAGCGTTTTTGCTTTTGATGGGAAATGCTTGACCGAATTTACTGAATGGATCCAATATGGTTAAAAATATTGCTCGTTCAATTTGGAACGTATCTACGTGGAGTGTTTCTAAAGGTTTGGATGCTGTTGGAGTGTGTTCTAATGCTATCTGTACCGGGTTCCTGTTATATTTGCACGTTTTACACAGCTCACGTTTTTACATATTCTTCTATGTGTTTCTTTAAATTGGGGTAATAGTATTTTCTCTTTATTCTTAAGTAAGTCTCCTCAGCCCCGCGATGGTTGGACTTACCCTGATGATATTTGACTATCATATCCGTTAGCTCGTCTTCCTGGATTTCTTCCCTCATTTCTAAACATCTATAAAATTTTGGTGACTACATTATTAAAGTTTTTGTTGATTGCAGAACTGACTAGTTCGTAATCTTGTTCATTTACGAAAAGGCAATAATATTTTCTTTGTGGTAAACAGTATTCCTTTATAAATTTTTCTATTTGATTGGGGTCATTTAAATTAAAGTTTGCATAAATAAAGTTTCGTTTGTCTTTCCTTACTGAGAATATTTCTGGTTTGTCTGTGTTTTTAAAGACTATTTGATTTGTTTTACTGTTAATAATTTCTTCCTCTAATATTGGTATACCGGGTGCTGAGTAAGAATCCGCATTTGAATTAGCTGTTTCGTCCTCGTTTATTTCTATTACACCTTCGTCGTCCTCTATTTCTATTATTTCTTCTTCCTCGTCGACATTGTTTAATTGAGGGTATTGAATTTTAATGATTTGCTTACCTAGATGCATGACTTCATTTTTAAAATCTATTCTGGCTTCATTGTCCCTTAGGAATTGGATCCCAATGAGACCTGAATATAAAGGGTTAAAGTCGAAAAGGCAGAATTCTTGTGCCTTGTTCGAAATTGATTTAAGGGTGATATTTATGCGTTCTGAGTGCGTCGAAGTTCCGTGCGGGGTCCGAATAATGAATGGTTGTGTCCTTATTTTGTTTGCGAAATCTTGATGGGCTATTATTGGGTTTAATAAATTTTTCGACGATCCGCTGTCTATCAATAATTTTCCTCTAATTCCTTTAATTTCTATATATGGTAACCTATTTAAATCATTAATATTAAGTACATCGACTACGTGTCGTGTTGGGAGGTGCTCGCGATGGGAAAATTTCCGTGTTGGTTATCGTATTCGTCAGCAGGTGAATTTCCCTGGCTTGCCTCATAATTTGCGTAATTTGTATCGTTTGTTTCGTATTCTATGCTATTTGATTCGTAACCCCCGTTGGTTACGTTGTAATCGCTAAACTCTGTATTATGTAATGGGGCTGCTCGTCTTTGTGACAACCTCGTATTCGAGCTGTCTACTTCCATTGGCTCGTGATAGTTCCTATTGTTAATTATAGGGTTTTGTCCCTGTGGGTTATTAAAATTCTGTCGTCTAAAATTGTTTGAAAAATTAGTTCTATTCATAAATTGCGGATTTTGTCTATTTTGAAAATTCGTTTGATTATATTACGGTCTATTTTGTTGCTGAGATGGTCTAAAATTAGGTTGAAAGTTTGTTGGGTTATGTTGTTGGTTATTGTGTTGTTGAAAAGGTCTGAAATTAGGTTGAAACGGTCGTTGAAACTGCACATTGTTAAACGGTGCGTTATTTTGTCTTGGAAAGAATTTTTGTCCGTCTGACCTATTCTGATTAAAATTTTTTTGTACTGTTTTGTCCCTATAATCGAAATTTTCTTCTGCGAATACAAACTTTAGGGCGTCTTCTATGCTTCCTGGTGACCTACTTCTAAGAGCTAGACCTAACGGGTTCCTAATTCCGCCTAAAAATGCTTTTAATGTTTGTTCCTGGTAAATGTTCATTTTTATTACTTTAACGCCTTCGTTCTGTTCGTTAGCTATTAGATTAGATATGAGTAATTGTTCGATATGCCTGCATCTGTTAGCGAATGCAAGGGCATCTTCCGCATTCCTTTGTTTCAAGGTGAATAGTTCTGCTAGTAGGCTACTAGAATCGCGCTGATCGCAAAAATTATCCACAATAGCGCTTCTCAAGTCGGTCCATGTGTTTATTATCTTAGTGTTAATTATAAGCCTCGCTGTTCCCGTTAGTTTTGTTTGAATGTAATTTAATAAGAAATGATTCATATATAAATTCTCGTTTGGCATATAAAATTGGTTCATTACGAGGTCGCATGACTTTAAAAAATTACCTACATTAGCTGGTTGCCCGTCAAATTCGGGAATAGCTTTTAAGAAAAATTCTTTGAACTGGTCAGTCATGTTGCTACTACTATTACTATTATTTGAATTAGTTACTGTTGCGATATTATCGCTTATACTTATCGATCTCAATCTGTACTCAATATTCCCTAAGCTTTGTGACTCGTCTTCTGAGTCTGACATATAATTATATCAATACACACACATACAATTGAAAAATATGGCAGGAAAATGTGAAATTGGATAGCAGTAAACAACTTACAATACTATGATGGTTTCTGCTCCCATTTGGCTGCTTGGCTATGACTTCTGCGTAACTTGGTTCTAATTGGTTATTGGGCGTCTATACGCTTAGAAATCGATATTCTTTCGGTTTCTTAACCAATACTAACGACTGCGCCACTTAACTTTAGCGTTAAGACAATTAACTTTTTTAAACAATTTATTATTACTTAAACACAATGATTACTTAATACAATAATGAGACAAAAATATATATATAAGTGATATTAAAATGCTTGACACGCCATGTGCCAGACTAACTAGGAACAAGCAATGAACACTCCTATCTCGGTGCTTATCCTATTTATAGTCTTCCCCTCCAGGCGTGGCACTATTGTCTCTGGAGGTGACCTGTATCTGCTAATGCTGAATGTCACCGGAGATATTCCGTTCGCACTTGCTGGTTTTACGCCTGCATTCCTACAGGCGCCACTTCACTATTATGATGACACTGCGGTTTCTAAGGAGGCCAGCATACATTGTTGCACAATAGCCTGTTGTTGTGGCTCTATTTATCTCGCGGATTCTTCGAATTATAAATGAAAACCAAATGGATACATATATCCACAATCCCACGTAAACACAATCATTATATTAGTGTTACCAATATATAGTATCCTGTGGGTCTGGGGACTAACTAAAAGAATAGGCCCAAGGTAACTCCTGCCTGTCGTAAAACGCGAATTAACAACACTTGTACTTAGGTTGCTTTTTTAAAAAATTTATTAAACTACTTAAACTATTTAACAACAAACTAGCATAGTTACTGCCTAAATTAATACTGAACAATTATAACACAAAACAGTGGCTTTATATAATAATTGGATAAGTGTTCGTTGCAGGTTCTCACGAGAACATGCAGATCTAGCTTCTTCTGATTTCGCACTGCTGGCACTATCTGCAACGGTCGGCATAATTCGTAGAATCTGCTTATGGGAACTGCTGCTTGCAAATGTAATTTGATACCATCTACGTGACATATCGTGGGAAGCCATGTGTTAACTCGCGACTAATTGGAATCAAACACTGGCGGGGGTCTTGTCCAGGTGGGTCTGGAGTGAGGCGGATATCTCTGGGGAGTGATGTACACCCGGATTTTGAGGCCTCCACTCTGGGCTTAGAAATGGATGGTTGCCCACGCTTGGTTGTTACTTGGGAGCGGGGTTCCGGATGGGTGCCGCCTTGGGTTGAGTGCTGGCGGGTGTCGTGTGTCTAGACGACCCGGAGGGGGTTGACAACTCTGATGAGTCGTAAACACGCAGAGTTTGGGCCCCCCACTGTGTGCTTCGGAACGGACGGACGGCCTCGTTTGTGCGATTCTTGGGAGCGGGGCTCGATGGGATGTCGCCTTGAGTCTAGCACTGGTGGGTGTCGGGTCTAGACGAACCCGGAGGAGAGCTGATATCTTTAGGGGTGGAATAAAACTAAGGGTTAAGGCCTCTTCTGTGAGCTTCGAAACGGACAAACGACCTCACTTGGATGCTGCTCGGATGCAGGACTTCATGATATTGCACCGAGTCAAAAACTGACGGATGTCTGATCCAGACAAACTCGGAGAGAGCTTATCTCTCTTTGAGCTTTGAGACGGGCAAGCGACTTCGCTCAGATGGCAGTACATCTGTCAAACAAAGTTTTACCTCGCAGGTGTCGTCTCCTGTCGGAACCCAGATTTGTTGGGTGAAATTTAAGCTAACGCTGGCAGGTGATGGACCTGGACGAACTCGGAGGTGGCTGGGGTCTCTAGGGGTGGATTAAACCTGGAAACTTGGGCCTACTCTGTGAGCATCGATACAGGCTAACGACCCTGCCTGGATGCTGCTCGAGGGCGGGACTTCATGATACCGCCTCGAATCAATGAAACACTGGCGGGGGTCTGGTGCAGGTGAGGCTGGGGGGGGGCAGACATCTCTGGGGAGTGATAAGCACCCGGAGTTTGGCGCCTCCACTCGGGAGCGGGGTTCCAGATGAAACCGCCCTGGATTGATCCCTGGCGTCTGTCGTGCGTCCAGACGTCCCGGGGGGCTCTGATCACTGATGAGTGGTAAACACCCGGAGTTTGGATCCCATACTGTGTGCTACGAAACGGACGGACGGCCGCCCTGGGGCGATGCTCGGGAGCGGGACTTGATGGGATGTTGCCTTGAGTCTTAACACTGTTAGGTGTCAGGTTTGAAAGAGCCTGAGGGGAGCTGAGATCTCTAGGGGTGGATGACAACTGGAGATTAGATGCTGCTCGAGAGCGGCACTTCATGGTACCGCCTCGAGGCAAACACTGACGGATGTCGGGTCCAGACGAACTCGGAGAGAGGTTATCTCTCTTTGAGCTTCGAAACGGGCAAACGACTTTACTCAGATGGCAGTACACCTGCCCAACAAACTCTCCCCCTCAAGAAAAGATCGACTTTCTCAGGGAGCTGGAATTGATGGATGAAATCTAAATAATTAGACGTGAGCCACAATAGACCTAAGGTCGCCGTGGAGGGACTGAAATAGCCCACTCACAATAAAATCTAATCTAATCTACCAATATACACCTACATAATATCTTAAATACATACATACCTGCTTTTACCCACTGCTTCACACATACAATCCAAACATACCTACCTAATCTATACATCAATTATCCTCTTTACAATACCATTTACAATATAATTCTAATTACTATACTTTTTTTAAACTGATTTTGAATTTCTATATATGCACATAATCTGTTTTTTTAATTATTCACTCTTTTTTTGTTTTCTTTTTGTCTTTTTAGTTGTTTTTTTAATTTTTTAATTTTTTTATTTTATTTATTTTTTTAATTTTTTTTTTGATCTTTTTTTTATTTCATTTTTTTAAATTCTCAAATTTTAATGATTGACTGGGACACATTGTCGCCTAGGGACCCGCCAAGGCTCATTATAATAATGTAAAAGTGTGTATCTACGGTCCCTTTCGGTAGCGCTGCAGTAATAATATTTGCACGATGGAAAACAAAAATAAACCAGTTAATTTTAAATGATTCACACTGTTCAATGCTCAAACCAGCATTTTTGCTTTCAGTTGTGAACATAAATGGGTTTCGAATCCAGTCTTAAACATTACCGATACCTGCGAAGTACTTTTTCAGTTCGCCAGAGAGTTGCGCAAGATGAAGAATAATTTCAGCTCTTATTTCAGCATCCAACGATGGGTTATTGATCACAACAAAATGATGCAGAAGAATAAAACATTCAATGATGTTTGATCTGAAGCATAGAAGCATTCGTTTCATTGAGACAAGAGAAAATATCAGCTAAATATCTAAAGGCCCAATTCAATTATGGTCGCGGAGTTCTACCATATAAAGATTATCTATTCTTTACGTGCTAATGACTGCACTATTTTTTAGGTAAGCTACGTTATTCATATTCTCTAAAAAGTTGAAAAGATTTCTTTTAAATATCTGTAAAGGGCTTTCGGGAGCAATAAACTTATCTAAAATTAAAGGAATATAGACTACTAATTTATGTTTGTACATCTCTTGTTCGCTGCTAATTTGTTCTCCATAGAATGGTCTTGTCTACGAACTTGTCAAAAAGGTACAGAAAATTATACTTTGTACTGGCGCTGCAGTAATAATATTTGCACGATGGAAAACAAAAATAAACCAGTTAATTTTAACTTAGCACACAACTCACAATTATCACAGTATAAACGAGACATCGCCTTGTCACCGTAGACATAACTATCTGTTCCCAACAGCTCTTTTCATTTGAAAACAAGATCCCAGTGCCGCCAGACCCACGTCATTTTTTTTCTCCCTCAGGGCTCGTCCGCGGCTTTGCCGCCTCGATATCACTGCAACCTTTAGTTATTGTGCATGCCCTTAGTATTTTTACTCCACCCATTCCAGAATCACTGTGCCTTGAACTAGTCGGCACAGCGATTGGTAGGGTGAAGTTTTATAATGCTCTGTCTCCGGTCTAGAGTGACCGTAAGACATACGTCATAGTATCAAACCTAAAATTTTGTCACTCTAGGTTAGAATGTCTGGATATTAGCTATCTCGTGTCAGTAATTCTTAATGATTGAGCTAGGCATCACCAGCGCCCATTACAAGATAAAATGTTGTTAAAGTTTTCCGTAGGCAATAAAAAGTCATTTAGATTAAGGTGCCTCAAAAAAATGTCAGCCAAAAATTTGAACAAATTTTATACAATTGTATAGAAGTTGCTGGTGCTCAATTTGAACATTTATTAGATTAAAGTTTAATTCGTTGGTATGCGTGTTCGTTGGTTTAGTAATATGATTGGTCCTAATTATTTTCAAGATTTGCTTCAATACTATGCTAAGTTTTTAAGTGAAACGATTTAGGTTTTTAGTGAATTTTCCTAAAAAATTCACTAATGAGGAGATCCAGACTTTTTAGTGAATTTTCTTAAAAAATTCACTAATGAGGAGATCCCGACTTTTGAAAAAAAATCAAATGTGGCGCTAATTATGCCCCCTAGAACACATATCCGGGGTCAGTTTCAATTTTTATATGTTTATATATATATATATATATATATATATATATATATATATATATATATATATATATATATATATATATATATATATATATTTATTTATTTATTTATTTATTTACTACAAATACTCAACGGGAATTATCCCAAATTAAGAGTATGAATACAATACATATCATACACTATAAAAATTAACAAAGTAAAGTTCTACTAATTACCAAGCAGCGATGCAACGTGTCTCATCTCAGACTCACCACAACACAATATGTCTATTGACTGATGCACGCTGTTATAAATGGAGCACGATATGTAAATCGGTGAGTTAAGCCTAACATTGGTCTTAGGTGGCGGTAGATAAAAGAAGTCGTGTCTTCTATAAACCAAAAACTAACTATTAAATAATAATAATACAGTTATTCGAGAGAAAGACTTGTGCGCAATCAAAATTTTATGAAATACTAAAAAAATATATCTTTCAACACATATATAGAGTCACACGAAGTATATTGTAGATATTGACTTTAAATTTGGCAAAATGCATGTTCTCAGCCTGACACAATACAAATTTTGACCTTTCATGCTTTCTACCAAGGACTCAAGACATATATATGTATATGTGAGGATTTTTAGATCACGCGCATTCCTATATTCAGCATCTTTGCATTTAGAAGTATGATTTATGATTGTCAAGGTGTATAAATATCATAGATAGAGAAATGTATAATATAATACATGTATGTATACAATCCCAGATTCAGACAAGCATGAGTGACAAAATCAATTTGGAAGATGATAAAGAACATGGAGATTCTTTGTAAGAGATTTACAATAAATAGAGATACATGACTGTCTGCACCTGACAATATGAACCGTTCTCAGATCTCTAGAACACGAGAAACACATCCACATTAACAGGGTACAACTTCACCCTGTGATTACCCTAATCTAATCACCGGCTACACTACCGTCACCCAGCATCCAGTCCGCGACACTCTAACAATACTAGCCATTTAATACTAGAGGTAAGTCCATGTAATTCTAAGCACTCTCCAGCACTGCACATTACACATGACTTTAACCTGTACAATAACGTTTATAATATTTTAATTAATTAATTAAACAATTTTTGTTTATCTATAAACTTACAAAAAATAATATCGCGGCATATTGATCCTTCCTTCTCATTATCTAGTCCCTACTGTTTGCTTACATATTAAAAGCCTCTCAATACTTTTGAATACTGAATAACGAATGCTTTATAATAAGGAAAAAACAAAAGAAAAGTATAAAACAAAGTACTGCGACAAACTGATCAGATCGAAATCATTCTGTCAAGAACATCATCTTAATAATAAAAAAAATAATTATGTAACAATGCTAACTTAACCTGAACAAATATTATAACTAAACTGTCAACTATTCCTTAATTAACTTAAATAGCTTAAATTTATTTAAACTACCAGAAAACATCAAATAAATCTACTTATCAATTGACCACATTACTTCTTCGTTGCGGCTCTTCTTGTCAGCCTTTTCTCACTAATATATATATATATATATATATATATATATATATATATATATATATATATATATATATATATATATATATATATATATATATATATATATATATATATATATATATTGCCGTATGACGCATATGACGGTGTATTTGTCATTGCATTGACCTATATAATGACTGGCGATTAAAAAATTTGTTTAGACATGAATTATAGAAAATTTATGCTTTACAAATTTTGAGATAATTCTAAAACGATTTGATCAATGGAAAACGAGATATTTGCACAAAAAATATCTCAAAACGCATACACGATATTATATGAGGCTTTTGAGGGAGTGCTTGGACTGTCAAAACAAAGGTCTACGCAAATTTTCAGATTATTATTTTGCATTTTGAGGTTAGATCCTTATTTCACTGGATTATTTAGTTTTTTTGGAAACATTGTTATTAAAAACGTTTTCTTAGACCATTGTATTGTTATTAAGTTTACGAGTTTTATTTTTATACTGTTACAGTTACAGTTATGACGATATACCATATAGAGAAGCAGGCTTATTGCCATCGTTGGGGGTCCGTCCTCTTCCAAGCGAAAACTGCTGCTGGAACGGCTGATTCTCTCATGCTGTACGGATCTGAAGTTCCAGAAATACCAATCGATGATGGAAGCTGTCCAAAGGAAGGGACCTTTCAGAATAAATAGATCCTACAGGACAGTCCTGGGTGCAGCATGCAGAATCTTGCAGGAGTGGTTTCGATAGAGCTACTGGCCGAGGAACGCCGAAGGATCTATTTTCAGGAAAGAGAGACTATAGTGCAGGCCGTCAAGAAAGAGGAAAGGCAAGAAACTTTACAGAAATGACAGGGTAGATAGGACAACAAGCTACCAGAGCAATAGACAGCCCGATTAATAGTCGTCGTGAAGGACGGAGTGGAGAGGAAACAGGGCGAGGTAGGTTACTACTTGACACAGTTTCTTACCGGACCTTCTTTTCATGCTCTTGATAGGAACACTTACGAAGTGACTTGGTTAGAGAAGTATGAGTTTTTACCATCGAAACGATCAAAATCAAAATAATAGACAAGAAAGAGAACTGGGATCCCATCATCAACTTTGTCATCACCGTTCTGAAAGCAAAGGAGAATAATCAAGACTGGAAAGGAGGATAAAAGAGAAGAAGCCGACAGACAAATAAATAAACAATTCTGAAATATTACTAGAAAAATAGTTCCGGGGCAGTCTACTATAGAAAGCGGGAAAGGGTGTTTTGGCCGGTATGTGTGAAAGGATAATTCCGACACAAGGGATAAGGTTCATCATTGTCAGTCCGTAAAGGATTTTACCCCCACCCCCTTATATATATATATATATATATATATATATATATATATATATATATATATATATATATATATACTATGTGCGGGAGTAAATTGCATTAACGTGGTAAATTATATTCTCCAAAAGAAATATAAGGAAAGACAAGGCCAGACCATTCTTAAGAAGAACAAATACGACCTTCATCTGTTTCAAAGTCAGTGGATCAAATTGTGATGATGATGTTTGTGTCAATATGTCAGGATCAACAATGTTTACATTTTCCATCCAGTAGTCTATCAGTCCAGCGCAATGTAATCTAAGAATTATCTTGTCAATTGTTTCCCTCAGATAGAAGTTCTTTCTCATTACAATAGGCGCAGAAGTTATACTGACGGGGTCTTCAAGTAGATACATTAGTGGCAACCCTTCTTCATCAAGAAAGTCAAAGAAATACCTTTCAAGAACTCGTGCGCTGTAAAGGATAGCGCTGTCTCTTTTATAGGCAACGTCATACAAAACTTGCGTTAGATTAAAATTTTCGGTTTTGAGCTTCAATCTCAAAGGACTTTCAGAAGGAATGATGGCGTCGAAAATAGCGTGAGTGTATAATGTAAGATTTTTCTCCAGCATTTCCTGTTCAGTGTTGATTTGGTCTTCATAAAATGGTTTTGTAAATGAGCTTGTTAAAAAAGTGAAGTACAGAATGTTCATTTCAAAGGAATAAATTGTGTAAACTAAAAACAAAAACCTTACTGTATGTGATTTTGGTTGGATATGTATGGAGTGGCCGATAGTGGTCCCAAATGTGATAACAAAACACTGGAATAATTTATTGTAGTAGTTATGTTCCCGTTTCAAAACATAACTTGCAAACCAGAGCAAAAGGCTCGAGAAAATCATTGCGAGGCATACAATGAAAAAATTAAAAAATCCCAAAATATTTGTAACTAAATTCCATGTTAAAATGTGTTTGGCATGAGGTAAGCACCATATTATATTTGATGTGTAATATGGGATGGATAAATCGAAAAATCTCATCCTGGTCTCGCTGTAAATACTTCCTCCAATAACTATATCGACGGTTTCCTTCATTAGCTTTTCATTTTCTCCGGTTGATGTGCCATTATCGTATAATTTTCCCATTGTTTCAACTATTGTATAATCAAAATTTGTTTGAAGAGCCTTTGCAATTGCTTGAATCACCTTAAATTCCAACGTTCTGAATTCCAAACCGCTATCATTTACATGCCTTGGTCTAACATATGTACTTTTAGTGACCAAAGTAAACCTAAGTGCACTCTCTTTTGATTTACTTGATAGCTGATAAGAAAATAGATTGTTTGTGGCCACGAGATTTTTAGAATCACAATAACCAATTATATTTATGCTTCCAAATTCACCGCTCTTTTCATTAGAAAGAGGCAACCATCCAAACATTTCAGTTTGCGCTTTTACACTAGATGGCAGGATTAGAACAAAATTGTGAATGTTTCTCATTGCTAAAGCTCCTACCACATCTTCCAAAATTTTATTGTTTGAATTATGTATCGTTTTAAGTGCTATAATAAATTTCGTGTTTGGACTCCATATCATTTTTCGTCCGGGTATTTGGAGTGAAACTTCTAAATCGGTAAAATTTTCAAACTCCGCCAAAAATATTTCATTACCTTTCTCATAAGTTTTTGTTACGTCTTCAATTTCCGACGTAATTTCATACTGCAGGACGTTAATCCTTTGCACGGCAAATATTTTATGCAGTAACGACGAATCTATTATTTTATAGCTTGTTAACAGCTCATTTTTTAAAATGATTACTGTGTCGCTTGTAACATATTCTTTCAATATTTTTTGAATACAGCTTCTCATGCAAACCATGGTAGATTCTTCGAAATTGGGATACACAAAGGAACCTATTGTAACTATCGACCAACAAGAAATATATATCAATATCTGCATTATAGATCTATAAATGCAACAGATTTCTATAAAAATTGATGAAATGTACGTTCTTCATTTTACCAATCATTTTAAAATACAAAGTTTTTATGTAAAAGAATATTAACAAAACCTAGTTTATAACGCCTTTTTGTAGTTTTACGTCATCCAAATTAAATTGCATAATAATAAAATAACATAACTAAATTAGTACGTTGCTACACCTATTTCATTATATTGATTATAAATTACCTTTTTCTACCTTACTATTGCTGTGCTTATTAATGAACTCAATTTACATGGAAGTAATTTTCACAAAATCTGGACGCAGCAGGTGCGTTATGGTAGTAAATTTTCATAAACATATATTTAATAACTACATGTCTTTTTTCAATCAAAGAGAGCATCATTTTACCAGTATAACCTACATAGTAGAAACAATGTACCACATTCCAAAATAATTGTATTATTTGACAAAGTACAAAAATGAACAAAAAATAATATAAACGAAAGTATCTTTGAATGCGTCACTTTCATGGGATCCGCTTTTTATTGGTAAAAACGCCGGATCACAATTTTTGATCTTCCCCCCTAAAAGATAAAAAGCTGAAAAACAATTAAAAAAGGCCTGGAGTTAGCAAGTGCGTTATGAAAGTAAATTTTCGTAAAAACGTTTTTAATAGCAAATATATATATTTTTTAATGAGATCAGTAATCAATTTGGTTGCCAGTATAACGTGTATTATAGTATAATATTTCATCAAAATAAGTTTACGTTTAAAAATGTACAAAAAGTTTTCTAAAATAAACATAAAATGTTCCCGAAAAAACTTGTTTGCTAGACACCGAATCTTAAAATAGATGCAAATTGAGTTATTGAAATATAAAGCATCTAATGAAAATTCGCTACCAACACGCGCTTTCTGCGTCCCGTATTTCTTTTCTCGCAAAGATGTATTATATTTAGTTAAAAAAGAAGTGTTCGACTAAAAAAAAAAAAGAAAATGTGTATTACCAACGACTTCTGGACCACGCTGTGATTGTAAAATTATACAATTAACATAGGTATCCATTTTTTTTCTCGTATCTTTTATATTAGCGGATATATTGATCTTTTTTATACGATAATTCCCTAAAAATTATAGACTATCAAACCATAAATTCTAATTGCCAAAGCATCAAAGAAAGAGTCCATTTGAAATGAATTTTCTGTAAATATTTTAGTAAAACTCATTAAAGTCTGGACGTATCAAGTGCGTTATGGTAACGAATTTTGATAGAACCGATTTTAGTGTTAAATATGTTCTTTTAAAGAAACACGGGAATTTTAGTGGACATGGTAACCTTTATAGTAGAAACAATGTACCGCATCTCATCAAACTAACTTTTTGTTTGAAATAGTACAAAACTTTTCCAAAGATAAATTTAAAATTTTCCCAAAAAACCAGCCTGATTTTCCTGGTCAACGAACCACATGATTTACACAAAAACTACACCAGCCAAGATGCAATTATTCACAGAAAGCTTTTTGATAGAAATTTGGAAAATGTTTACATGCAGATTTGTAAATAATCTGTTTCACGATAATTCGCAAAGATTGGCTAGGCCATTTGAGAGCGTCCTGTGTATGACATCTCGATTTTTTTTGACGAATAATATAATTGGAATCCTCCATAAATGCGTATTTTCATGGGACTCCGATTTCCATTGGTAAAAATACCGTATGACAATTTTAGTGAATTTTCATTAAAAAAAATTTCACTAATAGAGGTATCGATGGTTAGACTTTGCAAACATTTTTTCAAATGAGCGCGAACTAGGACCCCTAGAAGCCATATCCGGGGTCAGTTTCAATTTTTATATGTTTATATATATATATATATATATATATATATATATATATATATATATATATATATATATATATATATATATATATTAACCGATTTTGATATAACTCGACAAAAATCTGTATTTTATTAATGGCTTTTTTTTTTTTTTTTGTTCCCTCAGGGCTCGTCCGCGGCCTTGCCGCCCCGATAGCACCGCAACCCTTGGTTGATTGTGCATACCCCTAGTCTTACTCCACCCATTCCAAAATCACTGTGCCTTGAACTAGTCTGCACAGCGATTGGTAGGGTGAAGTTTTATATTGCTCTGTCTCCGGTCTAGAGTGACCGTAGATCAGTTGTCTTTTCCGGTCCAGAGCTATACACTCGCACAAGATGTGCTGGGCTGATTCCTCCCCCTCGCCGCAGAGTCTGCATGCGAGGTCCCCTTCGAACCGCCCCATTTTATGTAGGTGTTTCTTGACGGCCATGTGTCCCGTCAAGAGACCTGTTGTGTTTCTGAGCTGTCCTCTGCTAAGGTTTAGCAGCTCCACAGCTCTCTTTGAACTGGGTCCGTCAATTATTGACTTCCCATGTCTGAGCCCTGGACAGTCCGCCCAGTACACATTGTGTTGGTTTCTGACCCAGGACTTAATGGCTCCCCTGGCAGTGCTCTTTGACACGCCCAGAGCCGGTTCTGGTCCCATAAATGGTTCTGCTGACCCCCTCTTTGCGAGACTGTCAGCTTCTTCATTGCCTTTGACCCCCGAGTGACCCGGCACCCAGATGAGGGTCACCTCATTCTGCCCAGCCAGGTCGCTCGTCTCGTCTCGGCACTCACTCACCAGCCAGGAATTTACCCGTGGGCTACTTAGTGCCTTAAGGGCTGCCTGGCTGTCTGTGGCTATGAGGATCCGCTTGTTGGTGTAGCCCCTCCTCTTGTTCTCCCGCACACAGTGCAGGATGGCGTACATCTCGGCCTGAAACACCGTTGCATGGGCTCCGAGGGAAATACTGTGACTTACCCTCGGTCCTTCCGAGTAAACACCTGCCCCCGTCCCACGCTCCCCGCCAGATCCGTCCGTGAACCAGACGAGCGCGTCCCGTGGTATGCCCGGTGTCTCCTCCCGCCATGCCCCGCGATCAGGGATTTCCACTGTGAAGTTGTTTTCCCTGCACATTCGCGGGCTCGCGAAGTCTGACCTCATTTCAAGCATGGGTTCCTTCACGATCTCCTGAATTTTGCAGTGGCCCCTGAAGCCTGGGTTGATCTTCAGTCTACCATTGCAGGCTAGTCTGTATAGTCCTAGCCTGGCCTCTCCCATAATAACGAAGTGTAGGGGGGGTAGATCCAGCAACACCTCCATGGCGGCTGTTGGGGTTGAAGACATGGCCCCTGTGATGCCTAGGCAAGCCATCCTTTGGATCTTGCCTAGTTTTTGTTTGGCACTGGATTGTGTCACCTTAGGCCACCAGACCAGTGCCGCATATGTTAACGATGGTCTGACCACCCTTGTGTACAGCCAGTGGGCCATACTAGGTCTTAGTCCCCACGTTTTTCCATATAGCCGCCTAGTGACGGCTAAGGTCATGACTGCCTTACGCAGTATTTTTCCAATGTGACCATTCCAGGTTAGCTTAGAGTCCAATACGACCCCAAGATATTTTACCTCCCTGGCCATTGGAACGCTCCTACCGTATAGAGTGAGAGTTCTGTGGCTTTCACACTTCCTCCTCCTCGTAAACGGCACGACGGTTGCTTTCTCGGGGCTCACCCCGAGCCCTTGATCAACCGTCCACCCTTCCACCACTTTCAGTGCAGTCTGCATACGCTCCCACACTGCCTGTGTGACCTTTCCTCGGACTATGATGACAATGTCGTCCGCATAGCCCTGTACCTCATACCCCCCTCCCGAGAGCCTCCCCAGCAGGCCGTCCACGACTAGACACCAGAGCAAGGGAGACAGAACGCTCCCCTGCGGACACCCCGCCGCGACCCCCGCCAGCAGAGTCCCTCCCGCGAGTGAGGTGAACACCGCCCTGTCCCTGAGCATGGAACCGATCCACCTGCAGCAGGTCTCCTCTATTCCACGCTCCCGGGCAGCTGCCAGAACCGATCCGAACGAGGTGTTGCTAAAGGCCCCCTCTATGTCTAGGAAGGCCCCCAGCGCCACCTCCTTGTTCTCCAGCGTATTCTCCAGTTTCAGCACCAGTTGGTGCAGTGCTGTTTCTGTTGAGAATCCTGCTCTGTATGCATATTGTCCGCAGTGTAGAGGATATGCTTCCAGTACACCGCCCCTAATGTGCCGGTCGAGCAGTTTTTCCACTGTTTTCAGCAAGAAGGACATGAGACTTATTGGCCTCAGGGACTTTGCCTGGTCTGTTGGACGCCCAGGTTTAGGAATAAATACAACCCTGGCCAGTCTCCATGCCCTCGGAATGTACCCCAGAGCCAGGCTGGCCCTCATAATGAGGGTAAGCACCGGCGCCAGTATATCTATCCCCTGTTGGAGCATGATGGGCATTATTCCATCAAATCCCGGCGATTTGTATGGCTTAAAGCTGTTAATGGCCCATCTGATTTTGCTCCAGGTAACCACCTCTTTAGCGACTGTCCAGTCTACTCTAGATGCCCGCCTATAAGGCGCCTCTATTTCTGAGTGTTCCCAGTCCGGAGGTGATTGGTTTATTATGTTACAGCCGGGGAAGTGCGTCTGGAGTAAAATTTCCATAGTTTCCTCCCCCGAGCTTGTAAAGCCTCCCGTGGGTGTTCTAAGGGAGCCTATGTTAGTCTGAGGGCCCTTAGACAGGATCTTGTGTAGTCGAGCACTCTCGGACGTGTTTTCCACTTCTTCGCAGTGCCTCCTCCACGACTCCTTCTTGGCGTCCCTCAGTCTTCTGTTATAGGTCGATAGGGCCTGTCTATATTCATCCCATGCTCCCGACCTTTTGGCCGCGTTAAACAGCTTACGAACCTGCGTCCTCCTTTGCCTGAGGTCCTCGTTCCACCATGGGACGTTCCTGGTGGACACCCTCATTTTCAGGGGGCAGTTGGCGTTATAGGCCGAGGTAATTGCGTCTCGCAATTGGACTGCTGCAATCTCGAGGTCTATTGAATCCCTTATGGCCCTCTCAACCCCCCGCAGTTCCACAGCTAGGTCTGCCCTGTAGGCTTCCCAGTCCGCCTTGCGGGGGTCCCGGTACCATACCGTTTCTCTTTTGACTTTGGCGATTTCAAACCGGATGTATCTGTGGTCTGAGCTACTCACTTCCCCAGACACAGCCCAGCTTTTAACAAAGTCACCCAGAAACTGGGTGGAAACTGTTAGGTCTAAAACTTCCTCACGCCGTGTTGTGACGAATGTCGGTTTATTACCTCTATTCAATATGTCTAAATTAAATTTCATAAAGAATTGTAAAAGTGCCTCACCCCTAGAGTTTGTGTCCGAGCTACCCCACAACTCATGGTGCGCATTCGCATCCATGCCGATGATGGTCTGCCATCCACCTGCTCTGCTACCCACCATCAGCTGCTCCAATTCGTTGGGTGGAGGAGGGTCCGTGCTGTCCCCTGGCAGATAGGCTGACGCGACAGTAATGTCCCTCAGCCCATCCGCTCCTCCACATCGGATTTTGATCGTTGCCAGGTCCCTGGAACAGAAATTCATTAGAGGGAGAAACTCTATCCCTTCCCTGACAAAAATGCAGGCCCTCGGATTCTCGCTGGACCTGCTGTAGATGAGATTTCCATTAGCTCCGCCGAGTCCCTTGATCTCTCCTTTGTAGGAGTACGGTTCCTGGATGAGGGCCACATCCGTGTTCCTCAGAGCCATTAGTAGTCCGGCCGTGGCTGCCCTACTGTGTTGGAGGTTGACCTGAAGGAACCTAAGTCCCATTAACCCTTAATTGCTTCCCCAGTGGGCGGAAGCTAACCCTTCCCATGCCCCAGAATGCCTTGAAGGAGGTTCCTTCAAGGGCTCTGTAAGATGTCGGGTCGATCGAGAAGGCGAGCGTCTGTCCTTTCTCCTCTGCCTTCCTGCTTAGAACCGACCAGTGTTGCGTCCCCAGTTCAGGGTTCTGGATCTTAAGTCTGCTGATCACCGTCTCCTGCGGGACGGTGTCAGGGATCCGTACGAGGACCTTGCGTCTCTTTGGGAGTTCCTTGGGCTCGACGGCTGTCAAGTCCGCCCCCTCCCAAATCTGACCGAGGCCCCCGATCGTTTTCCGCAGCCAGTCCCGCGACTGCGGGCCGGCACAGGTTATCCAGAGGATGCCCCCCGTCAGGCGCGTCCGGTGGAACTGAGGCGGGCTCTCCCCTTCCTGAAGAGAGTCCACTGCAGCTACCACCGCAGCCTGGATCAGGTCCGCCTTCCCCTGGTCTAGCGTGACCTCAGGATGGCGTCTGTCAATCACCGCCATCCCGAGGCCCTCCGCAGCCTCCCTGTAAGAGCCAGTCTGCGCCGGTGTTCCGGCCTTAGTTCCTTTGGGAGGTCTGTCTGTAGTAGGCGTGCTAGAGCCAGAGCGCGGCGTCTTCCGACTCGCACTCTCCTCTTGCGCCTTTACAGGCACCCTGGCCCTTTTGGAACGTCTGTCTGTAGTGGGCGTGCTAGAGTTCGAGCGCGTCCTCTTCTGACCCGCACTCCCCTCTTGCGCCTTTACAGGTTTCTCGACCGTCCAGGTCCCGGCCGCCATTTTTTGCGCCCTCCGGAGCTTCTTTCTTTGCGCCCCGGAAAGACGCTTGGACTGCCGGGGCAGTCCCTCTACTCTAACAGTAGAGTCCTCACTGGTGGAGGGGCCCCCGGAGTCCGCGGAGCTCGCCGCCCTCCGGTGGGACCCAGCCTCCAGCTTGGGTGTCGGGGACAGGTCTCTGGCCGAAGCTACCCCCTGATCCCCCGTATCTACGCCGGTCGTGGGACCTCCAGAGTCCGCTGCCGCACCCTGGCTCGTCTCCGTTTCCGGGATAGACTCAAGGCTCAAGTCTGTAGCCGGAGCCACTCCTCGAGCCTCATTGGTTTTGGTTTTATATGTATTTATAATCTTCATGTTGTTCCCACGAGAATGGGGGAAATACTGTCCACACCATCAGAACCCCCTGTGTGGTGCAAGGCGGGTTACTCTGGAGGGTTGCCTGGTACTCCAGAGGTTCCGTTCACGACACCATCGCCCTGGTGCCATCCATCCATAGGCACGGGTCACGTGACACCGTAGATTGGGGGAGTTTAGTTCGACCTCCTTGTCTAGATCCGTCATGTTTAGTTATTAGCAGGGTCACCTCGTGCAGGATGCGGATTTTTACCGCGCATGACGGTCTTGGGGAAAGCTTCATCGGGAGTTTATGTTGTTATTTCCACTTCCTCAGCTTGCCCCCTGGAGTCCTTTGGCCCGCAACTCCTTAACCCCTATTAATGGCTTGGATGAGTTCGTTAGACAGGAAAATCAGATAAGGTTTTCCGGGGAAATTGTGAGTTTTATTTCGAAAAAATTTTTATCTCCAAAAATTACAAAACTATTTTAATGAAATTTGGTGAATATGTTTCTTTGGCAAAGGAATTACTACATACCAAAATTCAACTTTCTAAGTTTATACAAAAATTGAGTTCTTAAAATTTGAAACATTTAATGAAAATTCGCTACCATAACGCACTTGCTGCGTCACGAACTTTTTTGATTTGTTCCAAAATGTAAAAAAGTTAAAAACAATTAAAACGATGGGTGATATAAATGTTTTCTCCTTACAAGCATACATTAAAATTGGATGGAAAATGCAATAATGTAATAATGCTACAATACATTTAAAAAAAAGAAGAAAACTTGTATCCCCAACGACTTATGGGTCACCTGTAATTGTCAACATATTTTTATAAGATGCGGCTTAAAACACCCTATAAATAATTTTTGTAACATTTTCCCGTATCTTGTATAATAATGGATATATTTAGGTTTACAGTAAAAATGCATCAGCCTGTATATATATCTAAACATGTAAAAACTGAAATTGACCCCGGAGGCGCCTAGTTCTCACTCCTTTGAAGAAATAATTTTAAAATTTTAAAGTCGCGGTCTTCTCCATAACGATTATTTTTTACGAAAATTGACGAAAAAGTAGACGGTTATAACTGAAACTACTGCCAAAGATTTAGAAAGGGGGTCTATTTGAAATGAATTTTCTGCAAATATTTTAGTAAAATGAAGGGCAATGATGGTTAAAGCTGTAACTTAATGCTCTGTAAAACACATTTATTATGACATTTTCTTTGCATAGCCCGTATTTGTTTCAGGATCTCCGTCTAAAAATTGCAAATTTTGACGTTTCAAATCGCGACTTTGTCATTTGAAGAAGAAAAACTATAAAAAATTTATTTATATTTATTTATTCTGTTATTTTTTGACCTTTTTGAGTCAAGAAAACCTAATCTTTGTCTGTAATATACAATAGATCTTTTTTATCCACAGAAAATATTTAGGTTTTGTGCATTTCTCTGGTTATCAGTGGCACCCAAATTTAATGTCTATATTTTTTCTCCTTTCAATTTAGAGATCCGAATTTTGGCATGTAGAGCAAGTTTAATAGTGTAAACCTAAGTACAAAATTTGGTTGCCATAGCTTTGTTATTTTAGGAGATACAAAAATTTTCCTAAGGCAATCTCAAAATTTTGAACTTATCCAAGACACTTGCAAAGGGAAGGCACCCACCATATTTATATTTTAAAATCGGTCCATTAGTTTTTGAGTAATCGGTACGATATATATCTATATATATATATATATATATATATATATATATATATATATATATATATATATATATATATATATATATATATATATATATATATATATATATATATATATATATATATATATATATATATATATATATATATATATATATATATATATATATATATATATATATATATATATATATATATATATATATATATATATATATATATATATATATATATATATATATATATATATATATATATATATATATATATATATATATAAATAAACACAAATCTCCTCATTAGTGGATTTTCTTAAAAAAAATTCACTAATCGAAAACGATGAGCAATATAATTTTTTTCTTACAAACATGCATCATAATTCGATGTAAAATGCAAAAATGCAATAAAATAAGGGGTGTCCGATCTAAAAAGGAAAGAAAATTAGTATCACCAACGACTTATGGGCCAACCTGTGATTAACAAAATAATTTTGTAGAATGAACCTCAAGACAACCTATAATTAACGTATACAATTTTTTATCGTATCTTGTATAATAACGAATATAGACTTTTACCGGAGAAATGCGTCATCCTGTATTTGTGGGTTCTAGGGGGCCAAGTTTACGCTCATTTGAAGAAATCTTTTCATACATCGCGGTCTCCTCAATAGCGAATTTTTGCTATAAAAATTCTCTGAAAATTGCAGACCATTAAATCTAACACTCTATAACTAAAACTATTGCCAAAGTATCAGCGAAAGGGTCTATTTGAAATGACTTGTCTGCAAATATTTGAGTAAAATGAAGGACAATGATTGTTGAAGCTGAAATCTAAGGCTTGGTAAAACACGTTTTGTGCGACATTTTTTCTACATAATCCGTATTTGTTTCAGGTTCCTTATGTTGTCAATTTTGACGTCTTCAGACGAACAACAATTAAATTTTAAAAGTAATTTTCTGGTACTTCTTGACCTTTTGCGCTTTGCACCAAGAAACTTAATCTTGGTCGGTAATACACAATAGATTTTGTTATCGACAAAATAAATTGAGTTTATGCGTTTCTTTGCTCATCAGTGGCATATATTTTTTTCTTTTAATGCCTATAACCATTTTCTTTTAACTTGGAGATCTAAATTTTGACATGTAGTATACCTTCTATAGTGCAAAACTGCCAGCAATTTAGTTGCAATAGCTTTGTTATTTACGGAAATACAATTTTTTTCGAAAGAAACTTGCAAAAGGAACGCACTCACCAAATTTAATCAATATCGACCCATTATATTTTATCGGTGTGATACACACGCACGGATTTGTATACAGGGGTTATCGATTAATTCCTCTTCAGTGAAAATATTCTAAAGATGTCGGCGCTGCCGGTTATACCGGCAGTGAGTATCAACTTTGTTATTTGGAATGGAAACCTATATTTTTTATTGCGTTCTCAGGATCGTAGAGTCTTTTTGAAGAGACTATCATCAGCTTTCGCTATACCTAGGTTCAGCCGTTTTCGAAATTATTAGACTTTTTTGAAAATTTTCGAGGTTCCATATTGCTTTTCAATAAATATTTACGAATACAGTTCGGGCATTTAGAAAAGGAGGGTTGGCTCTTTCCCTTGGTGTCACCAGAATGGTACAAAAATTAATTTAACCTCCAAAATTTTAACATACGTTTAGTAAATTTAGTAAATTTAAATCGAATTTCGTACAGTCTGGACAAGCAAAAGTAACAAGAAAAGGAAATAAACCTGCAGCTGGCGAAGAAAATATCGAAATTACGGTGCTGGACTATTTTCATGCACATCAACATGGATCAATCCGAACATCTGCAACAGATCTGAGTCTGCCAGTAAAATCTGTGTACAGTATTTTGAGAAACAATAAAATGCATCCATATTCCATTACAACAGTACTGTTTAGTTTTACCATGCAATTATAAATTTAAGAGTGTAATCCTGGATGTCACAAATGTCTTGACATCGCGACAGTGCATTGTGCGCATGTCCTAACCTTTTAAAAAATGGGGCCTGCAGAAATCAAGACCAGGACTCATCTGTTCGTTCGTCAGGTTTGAAGAGCATGTCTCCGTATTCGTTAATCGTTTATTCGTACCCAGTCGTTTGTACCGAATCCAACAATTCGTATCCGACCCGCGTTTTCTCGTAAGGCGAGTGCCATAATTTAAGTATGTTAAGCCTATTCGTTCTTCGGCTTCGAACAGCATGACTTCGTATTCGTATTCGTTTATTATTTTCCCAGTCCTTTGCACCGAGTGCAATAATTGGTATATGACCCGCGTTTTCTCGTAACGCGAGTGCCGTAGTTTAGGTATGTTAAGCCTATTCATTCGTCAGCTTCGAAGAGCTTTACTTCATATTCGTATTCGTTATTCGCTTATTCGTTTCCACCGAGTGCAACAATAATAATTAATATTCGATCACGCGTTTTAGCATTGCATGTGTCGCCTATATTAATGTACATAAATAATATATAGTTTATGTTATTTGAAACATATACCTGAGTTAAGCGTTTCCTAGTGATTTATTTTTCACAACACGATACACTCCACTTTAATACGCAACCGCAATAGCTACAATCCACGAACCAGACACACATTAACAAGTACACACACACACATTAACGAGTACATTCATTAATACCTGGAGATTATAATCGAAGAATCGAATATTGTGCAGGTATTTTGATAAGAATACGATGAGTCAAAATTTAGTAGAGAAGGAATTATAAACCGACAGAATCTACACTTTTGGGCACAGAGTAATCCACGATTAATCAGAGAACAACATTTTCAACATACATTTAGTTTCAATGTGTTCTGTATGGTGATGGATGATCGGGTTGCCTTCGAAATTTACCATGAAACATCAACAAGTGAGATATATTTGAGACCGCTGAGAGGAGTGGTGTCTGAGATTTTCGATAATTTGCCATTGAATATACTGAGTAACTATTGGTATCAGACGGATGACGCGGCAGCACATTCCACGTATCAAGTCGGCCAGCAATTAACTGAGATTTTTGAAGATCGTTGGTTTGGACGATATGGTCCCCCAAGATGGCCTGTAACATCTCCTGATTTGACACCATTCGATTTTTATGTATGAGGACACTTAAAAATCTTGTATTCACTACTCAGTGTATAGCAGAGAAGAACTGTTGCGGCGAGTGGCAACACATTCAGGGAGTTGGATCCAAACCACCTTATAGAACAGCGACAACAACAGGCGTTCATACCAACATGTCTGGAAAATGATGAACAGCACATAGAACAAACTCCTCTATTATATTAATCATCTTAATATTTAACCATGATTTCAGTGTCCAAGGTTTTTTGTGTTACAATTCGTTATTGTTAGTTATTCTTCCATAAATATAGAAAAAATTAATAAAATGTTGGTTTGAATCACTTTGAACCTCCACTTTTCTTTCTATTTATCGAATCATTCATACAACAATTCTCCTGAAAGACAACGTTTGTTACACAAAGTTATGACAGTTCCTATTTCCATCGCAGCGGCGATCTGTATACGAGTGCAGTTTGAAAGCTAGTAATTAATTTCCTACAATATCATCAAAAAATCAAAATGATTTGAAAACTATAAAACATAGGTATAGGGAATATTAATAAAGATCGATGCAGAATTTAATGTTGTTTAATCTAAGACGAAAAAATTGTTTAGACATGAATTATAGGAAATTTATGCTTTACAAATTTTGAAATAATTCTAAAACGATTTGATCATTGGAAAACGAGATATTTGCACAAAAAATATCTCAAGACGCATACACGATATTATATGAGGCTTTTATGGGAGTATTTGGAATGTCAAAACAAAGGTCTGGGCAAATTTTTAGCTTGTTATTTGGCATTCCGAGGTTAGATCCTTATTTCACTGGATTATTAGTTTTTTTTGGAAACATTGTTATTAAAAATATTTTTTTAGACTAATTCGTTATTATATACTATATAGAAAGACAGCCTTATGGCCAGCGTTGAGGGTCCGTCCTCTCCCAAGAAAAAACTGCTGATCGAACGTCTGATGCTCTCATGCTGTACGGCGCTGAAGTTCCAGAAATACCAATCGATGATGGAAGCTGTCCAAGGAAAGGAAGCTTTCAGAATAAACAGATCCTACAGGACAGTCCTGGGTGCAGCATGCAGGTTCTTGCAGGAGTGGATCCGATAGAGCTATTGGCCGAGGAACGCCGAAGGATTTATTTGCGGGAAAGAGAGAATATAATGCAGGCCGTCAAGAAAGATGAAAAGGAAGAAACCTTACAGAAATGACAGGCTGGATGGGACACCCAGATACGAGGTCGATGGATGGCCCGATTAATAGGCGACGTAAAGGACGGAGTGGAGAGGAAGCACGGCGAGGTAGGTTACTACTTGACACAGTTTCTTACCGGACACGGGTACTTCCGGTCCTTTCTAGTAATGATCGGAAAAGCAATCGATTCCATCTGTAGGTATAACCGAAGAAGACAACGTGCACCACACCTTCTTTGCGTGCGCTTGATAGGAACACCTACGAAGTGACTTAGTTAGCGAAGTATGAGTTTTTACCCCCGAAACGATAAAAACCAAAATAATAGACAAGACAGAGAACTGGGATGCCATCACCAACTTTGTCATCACCGTTCTGAAAGCAAATGAGGATAATCAAGACTGGGAAGAAGGATAAAAGAGAAGAAGCCGACAGACAGATAAATAAACAATCTTACTAGAAAAGTTGTTTCGGGACAGTCTACTATAGAAAGCGGGAAAATGTGTTTTGGTCGGTATCTGCAAAAGGAAGATGATATATATATATATATATATATATATATATATATATATATATATATATATATATATATATATATATATATATATATATATATATATATATTCTATGTGCGGGAGTTAATTACATTAACGTGGTAAATTATATTCTCCAAAATAAATATAAGGAAAGACAAGGCCAGCCCATTCTTAAGAAGAACAAATACGACCTTCATCTGTTTCAAAGTCAGTGGATCAAATTGTGATGATGATGTTTGTGTCAATATGTCAGGATCAACAATGTTTACATTTTCCATCCAGTAGTCTATCAATCCAGCGCAATGTAATCTAAGAATTATCTTGTCAATTGTTTCCCTTAGATAGAAGTTCTTTCTCATTACGATAGGCACAGAACTTATACTGACGGGGTCTTCAAATAGATACATTAGTGGCAACCCTTCTTCATCAAGAAAGTCAAAGAAATACCTTTCAAGAATTCGTGAGCTGTAAAGGATAGCGCTGTCTCTTTTATAGGCAACATCATACAAAGCTTGTGTTAGATTAAAATTTTCGGTTTTGAGTTTCAATCTCAAAGGACTTTCAGAAGGAATGACGGATTCGAAAATAGCGTGAGCCCATAATGTAAGATTTTTCTCCAGCATTTCCTCTTCAGTGTCGATTTGGTCTTCATAAAATGGTTTTGTAAATGAACTTGTTAAAAAAGTGAAGTACAGAATGTTCACTTCAAAAGAATAAATTGTGTAAACTAAAAACAAAAACCTTACTGTATGTGATTTTGGTTGGATTTGTATGGAGTGGCCGATAGTAGTCCCAAATGTGATAACAAAACACTGGAATAATTTATTGTAGTAGTTATGTTCCCGTTTCAAAACATAACTTGCAAACCAGAGCAAAAGACTCGAGAAAATCATTGCGAGGCATACAATGAAAAAATTAAAAAATCCCAAAATATTTGTAATTAGATTCCATTGTAAAATGTGTTTGGCATGAGGTAAGCACCATATTATATCTGCTGTGTAAAATGGGATAGATAAATCAAAAAATCTCATCCTGGTCTCGCTGTAAATATTTCCTCCAATAACTATATCGACAGTTTCCTTCATTAGCTTTTCATTTTCTCCGATTGATGTGCCATTATCGTATAATTTGCCCATTGTTTCAACTATTGTATAATCAAATTTTGTTTCAAGAGCCTTTGCAATTGCTTGAATCACCTTAAATTCCAATGTTCTGAATTCCAAACCGGTATCATTTGCATGCCTTGGCCTAACATATGCACTTTTAGTGACCAAAGTAAATCTTATTGCACTGTCTTTTGATTTACTTGGTAGATGATAAGAAAATAGGTTGTTTGTGGCCACGAGGTTTTCAGAATCACAATAACCAATTAAATTTATGCTTCCAAATTCCCTGCGCCTCTCATTAGAATGAGGCAACCATCCAAACATTTCAGTTTGCGCTTTTACACTAGATGGCAGGATTAGAACAAAATTGTGAATGTTTCTCATTGCTAAAGCTCCTACCACATCTTTCAAAACTTTATTGTTTGAACTATGTATCGTTTTAAGTGCTATAATAAATTTCGTGTTTGGACTCCATATCATTTTTCGTCCGGGTATTTGGAGTGAAACTTCTATATCGGTAAAATTTTCAAACTCCGCCAAAAATATTTCATTACCTTTCTCAAAAGTTCTTGTTACGTCTTCAATCTCCGATGTAATTTCATACTGCAGGACGTTAATCCTTTGCATTGCAAATATTTTATGTAGTAACAACGAATCTATTATTTTATAGCTTGTTAACAGCTCACTTTTTAAAATGATTACTGTGTCGCTTGTAACATATTCTTTTAATATTTTTTGAATACAGTTTCTCATGCAAACTGTGGTAGAGTCTTCGAAATTGGGATACACAAAGGAACCTATTGTAGCTATCGACCAACAAGATATATATATCAATATTTGCATTATAGATCTATAAATGCAACAGATTTCTATAAAAATTGATGAAATGTACGTTCTTCATTTTACCAATCATTTTAAAATACAAAGTTTTGATGTAAAATAATATTAATATAACGCCTTTTTGTAGTTTTACGTCATCCAAATTAAATTGCATAATAATAAAATAACAATACTAAATTAGTACGTTGCTACACCTATTTCATTATATTGATTATAAATTACCTTTTTCTCCCTTACTATTGCTGTGCTTATTAATGAACGTTGAAACTCAATTTACATAGAAGTAATTTTCAGAAAGTCTGGATGCAGCAGGTGCGTTATGGTAGTAAATTTTCATAAACATATTTTTAATAACTAGGTACATGTCTTTTTTTAATCAAAGAGAGCATAATTTTACCAGTAAAGCCCACATAGTAGAAACAATGTACCACATTTCAAAATAATTTTATTATTTGAAAAAGTACAAAAATTAACAAAAAATAATATAAACGAAAGCATCTCTGAAGGCGTCACTTTCATGGGATCCGCCATTTATTGGTAAAAACGCCGTGTCACAATTTTTGATATGCTCCCAAAAAGGTGAAAACAATTCAAAAAAGTCTGGACTCAGCAAGTGCGTTATGAAAGTGAATTCTCGTAAAAATGTCTTTAATAGCAAATACGAGGGCGGGTGAATAAGTCCGTGACTTTTTGAATGAAACACAGGTTTTTGACAAAAAATCATTTTATATCTCAAAATAGTCTCCTTTGAGCTCTATACACTTCGTCCAACGTTTCTCCAAATTTTTTCATCCCTTCCAAAAATAAGATTTTTTGATGTCCTCAAAATAGGTATTTGTTTGTAAGATCGTTGGAGTCAAATCTCTTTCCGCCAAGCTATTTCTTTGAATTTGGAAACATGAAATAGTCACTCAGGGCTAAATCCGGAGAATAGGGTGGATAAGGGAGAAATTCGTAGCCAAATCTATGCAGTTTCGCCATGGAGACTACACATGTGTGCACCTTTCCATTGTCTTGGTGGAAAAGATGGTTCAAGTCTTATTAGTCTTGAAAAAAACAGAAAATGGATTTTATGTTAATTACTTTTCTTATAACTGGCACTTGTTCATCACGATGCCAGAACTCACGAAAGTTGAGTATAGAGCTGTTATTAAATTCCTTATTGGAGAATGTCTTCCATCTCAAAGCATCAAAGATTGGCTGGATGGCGTGTACGTGGAAAATTCTCCGTCTTATTCTGTAGTAAAAGATTGGTCAAAATGGTTTAGAATGGGGCAATAAGAGAAAGGAAGATGACGCAATAAGAGGAAGGACGGTTAACGTGGTGACGGACAACAAGATTGTTCTTGTTGAGGATTTCATTTTAAGCGATCGACGCAAACACTCCTTCGAAGTTGTCACACGATTGCGTTTGTGGTGGATTGTGAGCAAATGCGGCACCCATTTTCCAGATACCTTTCTCATACCCAAGTGATCATGCAAAATCAAAACCACTGAGCTATGTGATATGCCTAAGGCTTCTACAATCTCCCGCACTTTCAATCTCCGATAGGCCAACACCGTATCGTAAATTTTTGCAATTGTTTAGGGTGTAGCGACCTCAACTGGGCGTCCAGAACGTTCGGCGTCATTTGTGCTTTTACAGCCGAAACTAAATTCAGTAAACCACTTTTTTACCATGGAAATTGATGGTGCAGAGTCCCCATAGTATCTCTCAAGCTTAGCCTTGGTTTGAGAGATGTTTTTTCCGCAAAAAAATAATGTTTAATGAGCACACGAAATAAACTTTTTTCCATTTTCGTTATAACTCAAGAGGTGGTCTGCTTTCAATGGCTATCTAACACAAACTAAATGACGCAGCTTGTTCAAAATTTGACAGGAGTCAACTGACAGATGTTTGTTGACAGGAGCAGTGTTGCCGTTCCTGTGAAGAGGTAGGAAATTCAAAAAGTCACGGACTTGTTGACCCGCTTTCGTATATCTGTTTTAATGAGACCAGGTATCAAATTTGGTTGCCAGTATAATCTATATTATAGTAGAAACAACGTACCATATTTCATCAAAATAAGTTTATCGTTTAAAAATGTACAAAAAGTTTTCTAAAATAAACCCGAGAAAACTTGTTTCCTAGACGACGAATCTTAAATTAGATGCAAAAGGAGTTATTGAAATTTAAAGGATTTAATGAAAATTCGCTACCAACACGCACTTGCTGCGTCCCGAATTTCTTCTCTCGAAAATATGTATTATTATTATTCGATGAAAAAAGGGGTGTTCGATTAAAAAAAACTTGTATTACCAACGACTTAGCTGTGATTGTAAAATTACACAATTAACATAGGTATAAATTTTTTTCTCGTATCTTTTATATTAGCGCATATATTGAGCTTTTTCCTACGATAATTCCCTAAAAATTATAGAATATTAAACTCTAACTGCCAAAGCATCAGAAAAAGAGTCTATCTGAATTGAATTTTTATAGAACCGTTTATATATATATATATATATATATATATATATATATATATATATATATATATATATATATATATTATATATATATATATATATATATATATATATATATATATATGTATATATATATATATATATATATATATATATATATATATATATATATATATATATATATATTCATATGTATCCGCACGATGACTCCAAAAAGTTATTAACCGATTTTGATGAAACTCGCAAAAATCTGTATTTTATTAATGGCTTGTACGAGTTCGTTAGCCAGGAAAATCGGACTAGGTTTTCCGGAAAAATTTTGAGTTTTCTTTTAAAATTCTTCTCCGAAAATTACAAAGCTATCTTGATGAAGTTTGATAAATATATTTCCCTGGGAAAGACCTAACCACATACCAATATTCAACTTTCTAAGTATATAAAATTGATATATTCAAATTTGAAGCATTTAATGAAAATTCGCTACCATAACGCACTTGCTGCGTCCCGTCCAAAACTTAAAAGGTTGAAAAACGACTGAAATAACTCGAAAACGATGAGTGATATAAATGTTTTCCCCTTACAAGCATGCATTAAAATTGGACCAACGACTTATGGGCCACCCTCGAATTGTCAACATAATTTTATAAGATGCGGCTTAAAACACCCTATAAATAACTTTTGTAACATTTTCCCGTATCTTGTATAATAATGGATATATTGAGGTTTACAGTAAAAATGCACCAGCCTGTATCTATATAAACACGTAAAAACTGAAATTGACCCCGGAGGCGCCTAGTTCGCACTCCTTTGAAGAAATAATTTAAAAATTTTAAAGTCGCGGTCTTCTCCATAACGATCTTTTTCTACGAAAATTGGCGAAAAAGTATAGACTATTAAACCACAAACTCTATAACTGAAACTACTGCCAAGTCATCAGAGAAGGGGTCTATTTGAAATGAATTTTCTGCAAATATTTTAGTAAAATGAAGCACATTGATGGTTAAAGCTGTAACTTCATGCTCTGTAAAACACATTTATTATGACATTTGCTTTGCATAGCCGGTATTTGTTTCAGGATCTCCGTCTAAAAATTGCAAATTTTGATGTTTCAAATCCAGACTTTGACATTTTAAGAAGAAAAACTATAAAATTTTTAAAATAATTTTTCTGTTATTTTTTGACCTTTTTGAGTCAATAAAACCTAATATTTGTCTGTAATATACAATACATCTTTGTTATCCACAGAAAATATTTAGGTTTTGTGCATTTCTTTGGTTATCATCTAAATGTCTATAAGTTTTTTCCTTTCAACTCAGATATCCGAATTTTGGCATGTAGAGCAAGTTTAATAGTGTAATCCTACGTACAAAATTTGGTTGCCATAGCTTTGTTATTTTAGGAGATACAAAAAAATTCCGAAAGCAATCTCAAAATTTTGAACTTATCCAAGCCACTTGCAAAAGGAAGGCACCCACCAAATTTTATCATAATCGGTCCATTATTTTTTGAGTAATCGGTACGATATATATATATATATATATATATATATATATATATATATATATATATATATATATATATATATATATATATATATATATTATATATATATATATATATATATATATATATATATATATATATATATATATATATATATATATAAATAAACACAGGTCTCATTAGTGATTTTTTTTTAAGAAAATTAAGGGGTGTCCGATCTAAAAAGCAAAGAAAATTAGTATCACCAACGACTTATGGGCCAATTTTTGATTAACAAAATAATTTTGTAAAATGAACCTCAAGACCTATAATTAACGTATACAATTTTTTATCGTATCTTGTATAATAACGAATAAAGACGTTTACCGCAGAAATGCGTCATCCTGTATATGTGGGTTCTAGGGGGCCAAGTATACGCTCAGTTGAAGAAAGCTTTTCATAATTCAACATCTCGCTCTCCTCAATAGCGAATTTTTGCTATAAAAATTCTCTGAAAATTACAGACCATTGAATCGTACACTCTATAACTAAAACTATTGCTAAATTATCAGCGAAAGGGTCTATTTGAAATGATTTGTCTGCAAATATTTGAGTAAAATGAAGGACAATGATTGTTGAAGCTGAAATCTAAGGCTTTGTAAAATACGTTTTGTGCGACATTTTCTCTATATAATCCGTATTTGTTTCAGGTTCCTTACGTTCTAAATGTTGTCAATTTTGACGTCTTTAGACAAAATTTTAAAAGTAATTTTCTGGTACTTCTTGACCTTTTTGCGCTTTGCACCAAGAAACTTAATCTTGGTCGGTAATATACAATAGATTTTGTTATCGACAAAATAAATTCAGTTTATGCGTTTCTTTGCTCATCAGTGGCATCTAATTTTTTTCTTTTAATGCCTATAACTTTTTTCTATTAACTTAGAGAGCTAAATTTTGACATGTAGTATCCTTTCATAGTGCAAAACTACCAGCAATTTATTTTGCACTAACTTTGTTATTTACGGAAATACATTTTTTTTTCGAAAGAAACTTGCAAAAGGAACGCACTCACCAAATTTAATCAATATCGACCACTTATATTTCATCGGTGTGATACACACGCGCAGATTTGCCTACAGGAGTTATCGATTACTTTCTCTTCAGTGAAAATATTTTAAAGATGGCGGCGCTTCCGGTTATACCGGCAGTGAGTATCAACTTTGTTATTTGGAATGGAAGCCTATATTTTTTATTGCGTTTTGAGGATCGTAGAGTCTTTTTGAAGAGACTATCATCAGTTTTCGCTATACCTAGGTTTAGCCGTTTTCGAAATTATGAACCTTTTTTGAAAATTTTCGAGGTTGCATATTGCTTTTCAATAACTCCGTCGGTTTTTAAATGTTTAGGAATACAATTCGGGCATTTAGAAGAGGAGGCTTGGCTCTTTCTCTTGGTTTCATCAGAACGGTACTAAAATTAATTAAACCTCCAAAATTTTAACATACGTTTAGTAAACTTCAAATACTTTTAACTCAATTTTTCCAATTGAAATGTCCCAATTTTTTCTTCATCAAATAAAAGAACATTACATTCTGAATCCATCCGTTCGAGTACTTTTGATTTTTGGATCATATTGCAGGAAATTTATTGTAATCTTTAAAACTGCACTCGTGTATAAATCGCTATTGCCATGGAAATGAGAACTCCCATTACCTTCTTTAACAAATGTGGTATTTTATGATAATTGCTTTATGTGTCATTCTAAAGAAAAATGAAAATGTAGGCTCAAGGTTATTCAAACCAAGATTTAATGGATTTATTCTGCATTTATGGAAAATGTTACAAAATTGTGGAGAAAACATGTAATTCATTCAACGAGAAATATTTTCACTTGCCACTCTTGATGGAAGTTCGAAAGATTGAAATAGAATTTCGTACAGTTTGGACAAGCAAAAGTAACAAGAAAGAGAAATAAACCTGTAGCTGGCGAAGAAAATATCGAAATTTCTGTGCTGGGCTATTTTCATGCACATCAACATGGATCAATGTCTGTTAATAGGCTCAATAACTTTCGAACGAATTGAGATATCATCTTCGAATTTTTGTATCCCGTTAGCACCCGACAAAGAAACGCTCCGAATTGTATTTGGGTAAGATCTCTTCAGGGAGTAGGGGCCAAATAAGGGGTGATTTGGTGAAAATTGACATTTTTTCAATAAAAGTCTAGTAACGTAACATTTCAAAAGTTGATGGGTACAGGAATACAAATATTTCCTTTGTGGTCAAGTAATGGGCCCTAAGTTCATTCCATGAGAATGTATTTCTGAAGAGAATAAATTATGACAGCTATGTGGAAGTTATTCAGTCTCCAGCACAATTTGGCTAATTTTTGTAGAAAGGATTCATTAATGAGGAGACTATCAGATTTGATAGAGCGAAATCCATCCTAGCTGGATTAGCGGCGCAGGCAAAAGTGTGCCACGACTTTTCATTTTAAAAAGATTTGTCTGTTAGAATTTTCTTCCTCTGAAGATGTTGACATTGTCAACGAAACGATCGTACTGAAATATGTGTTGTGGTGATTTGGGGTCCTTTGTGGTCAAGTAATGGGCCCTAAGTTCATTCCTTGAGAATGTATTTCTGAAGAGAATAAATTATGACAGCTATGTGGAAGTTATTCAGTCTCCAGCACAATTTGGCTAATTTTTGTAGAAAGGATTCATTAATGAGGAGACTATCAGAATTTGATAGAGCGAAATCCATCCTAGCTGGATTAGCGGTGCAGGCAAAAGTGTGCCACGACTTTCCATTTTAAAAAGATTTGTCTGTTAGAATTTTCTTTCTCTGAAGATGTTGACATTGTCAACGAAACGATCGTACTGAAATATGTGTTGTGGTGATTTGGGTGTTCTCCAAGTGTACTTATTAGTGCTCATCACAGGTTCCAGTTTTCACATAGTGAAGATTTCTCCAAATGAGACCAAACTACGCCCACTAGAATCCATATCCGGGTTTGGTTTCAATTTTTATGTCTACATACACACAGGGTGACGTATGTATACGGTAAAGATAAATGTAATTGTTCTTATACAAGATAAAAGAAAAAATTGTATACGTTAATTATAGGGTGTCTTGAGCTGCATCTTTTAAAATTATTTTGACACAGGTGCTAAGTCTTTGGTGATACTTACGATTTTTTTCCAAACATCTCTTATATTATTGCATTTTTGCATTTTTTATTGAAACAATATAATGCATGTCTGTCATAAAGAAATCTAGACGCAGCAAGTACGTTTTGGTAGCGAATTTTCATTAAATGCTTCAAATTCCAAAAGCTCAATTTGCTATTAACCTACGGTTCGTTGGTTATGAAACCAGTTTTCTCGAAAACATTTTACGTTTATTTTCCGAAAGTTTTTGTACATTTTCGAAGAATAAGTTATTCTGAGAAAATATGGTACATTGTTTCTACTATATAGGTTATATCGGTGCGCCAAATTGATGCCTGCTTGCATTAAAGAAACACATAAGGTATTAAAAATATTTGTATGAAAATTTACCTCCACAACGCACTTGCGGTGTCGAGACTTTTTTATTGTTTTGAAGCGAATTGTATGTAATATTGTCCCAATTATTAAATCTATGATTAAAATTTACAGCAAGAGGAGGGGGGTATCGTATTTGGCTAAGGCGTAAGCCATTGGCACAGTTTGACACTAATGACATTATGTCGTTTCCTCTAGTCGTATTCGACCCTTCTCTTTAAAGTGTTACATATCCTATTCTTATACTTTTTTGTATCTAGATATTTTCTTAATTAAAACTTAATTTTGCTTATTTTATTTTTTTCTCCATTTTTTTCTTGTTTCCTTTTCGTCTTGTTTTTGGTTTTTTTGGTTGTTGTTTTTGTTTGTCTGTTTTTTTTTCCTTGTGCTTTTAGTGAATTTTCTTTAAAAAAATTCACTAATGAGGAGACCCCGACTTTTGATTTTTGAAAAAATTTCTTCAAATGGGCGCTAATTAGGCCCCCCAAAAAACATATCCGGGGTCAGATTCAATTTTTATATGTTTATATATATATATATATATATATATATATATATATATATATATATATATATATATATATATATATATATATATATATATATATATATATATATATATATATATATATATATATATATTTATATATATATATATATGTATCACACCGATAACTCAAAAAATAATGAGCCGATTTCGATTAAATTTGGTGAAAAAATTCCTTTTGCAAATGGCTTGGATAAGTTCGTTAGCCAGGAAAATCTGCCTAGGTTTTCCCGGAAAATTTTGTATTTTCTTTCGAAAAAAATTTATATCTCCGGAATTAACAAAGTAAGGGCAACCAAATTTGGTACGCAGGTTTATATCCTTATGAGTAAGTTATCTACAAAAATTTAGCTATGTAGCTCAAAAGACAAAAAAGTTATAAGCATTTAAAGAAAAATAAATTGGGGTTTTCCTTAAAACGTCAAAGTGGCGATTTAAAATGTCAAAATTGGCAACATTTAGGCAAGTAACTTGAATCTAATACGGGCTATAGAAATAAAATGTCTCAAGAAGGATGTTTTACAAACCCTAAAGTCTTAGTTTCAACCGTCATTGTCCTTCATTTTACTAAAATATTTGCAGAAAATTCATTTCAAATAGACCCTTTCTCTGATGCTTGGCAGTATCCTTAGCTATAGAGTTTATCGTTTAATGGTATATAATTTTTGTCGAATTTTCGTAAAAAATCAATAAAGCTCAATATATCCGTTATTATATAAGATATGAAAAAAAATGTATATATTAATTATAGGGTGTCTTGAGCTACATCTTAAAATAATATTTCTACAATCACAGGGTGGCCCATAAGTCGTTGGTGATACAAATTTCCTTTTTTTTTTTATCAAACACGCCTTATGTTATTGCATTTTTGCATTTTCCATCGAAATATGTTTGTAAGAAAAGAAATTCTGGACGCAGCAAGTGCGTTATGGTAGCGAATTTTGATCAAATGTTTCATATTTGAATAGCTCAATTTGCTATTAACCTATAAGGTTGACCAAGAAACGTGTTTTTTCGGGAACACTTTAAGTTTACTTTTGGAAATTTTTGTACATTTTCACACAATAAAGTTATTTTGATGAAACATGCCACATTGTTTTTACTATATAGGTTATACTGGTAACCAAATTTGATGTCTGCTTTCTTAAAAAAAAACACACATATTTGTTATTAAAAACAATTTTATGAAAATTCACTACCATAACGCACTTGCTGCGTCCAGAGTTTTTTTGTTTTGTTTTTAATGTTTAATGCTTTCTATTCCTTTTTTTCATATAAAAGTGTACATAATAAATCTGTGTGTTATACAATAATATGTAGCCTTAGTAGATATTCAAAGAATAATAATAATAACCTTTGATTCAAAGCTTAACTGGAAGGCTCACATAAATGTCCTCAAAGCTGTTTGTATTATTAGACTAAACATTTTAAAAACTCTTGGACACTATAACTGGGGTGCTCATGAATCAGTCTTGCTAAGTATTTTCAAATCACTAATAAGATCAAAAATTGACTATTGCTCAGCTATTTATATTTCCGCAAGCAAATCAACTTTAAAACCATTGGAAGTTATTGTAAATCATGCACTTAGAATAGCCACAGGTGCTTTTCGAACAAGTCCAGTGGAAAGTATTTACCGAGAATGTAACGAGCCTCCAATTAAGTTAAGAAGAGAAGAATTACTCTTAAAATCTGCAGCTAAGGTATCAGCAAACCCAAATAATCCAGTCAACAAATTCTTGGCACATACCAACTTCAACAGATTCCATGATGCGAACGTTTCAGCACAGCTACCATTTTCTTTACATATAAAGAAGCTAAATCGTATTTTCAATCCAGATCTCACAAATCATATATGCAATGGTGCTATTTCTCCATGGACCATTGTTTTTCCACCTACTGATATGACTTTTTTATCGAATAAATCGAATACATTACGAGCTGAATGTGTCAATAGATTATTTCAAGAGATTATCTCTAGATATCGATATGATATAATTCTTTACACTGATGGATCAAAAAGTGAAATTGGTGTCGGATGTAATATCACTTCTGCACTAAAGGAAGAAGCATATTACTTACCGTTAATATGCAGTAAGTATTCAGCAGAACTATACGCCATAATGAGAGCAACTAACAAATTCGTCAATTCTGATTTCAATAACGCCTTAATATGCACAGATTCTCTTTCGTTGATTATATCACAAACCTTTACCCAAAGGGCCATCTTGTAATCCAAGTACAAGCATCTGCTGCATCTGCTTTGCAATCTGGCAAATCTATCAGACTTATATTTGTTCCATCACAGTGTGGCATTACTGGAAATAAATATGCAGGCGAATGTGCCAGAGATGCTGTCTTAATCAATACTGTAATTCCTTTTCAACTTTACTCCAACGTTTCTGCACAGATAACAAAGTTTTATAGACAGAAATGGCAAATCAATTGGTCTTCCTTAAGCAACAAACTGCGAGAAATTAAACTAATTGTGGCAATCAAGAAACTTCCTGATTTATCTCGCAGTGAAGAAGTGATTACCACAAGACTCCGAATTGGCCACTCTCTATATACACATATGGTTATCTCTTAAATCAACAACAACGCCCTCATTGTGAGCTCTGTGACCGACCAACCTCAATTTTTCACATTCTATTGGAATGTCCCTTATATGCCTGTCCACGATTTGAAAAATTTGGTGAAAGAAACTTGTCTGAAATTTTAGGTCTAAATTTTACGACTGTAAACTGTTTACTTAGATTTTTAAGACAGTCTAATTTATATAATAGTATTTAAGTGTATTTATTAGTTCCACTTTTTATATATAATTTTGTTATGTAATTAGTTAAAGTGTCGTTAGTTTCAATGGCCATAGTTGTTAATGCACTTAAATTATATAAAAAAAAGATACATTTATATACGTCTAAGGTATTGGATGCAAGAAGACAGCATAGGTTGTATGGATAAAGCATCAGTGTATTCGAAAAAACTTTTCTAATTAGTTTTATGGCATAGGGAATCTTTAGTTTGCATGTTAATACTGTATGGTCTAAATTTTCATAATCTCCGCATTCACAGTCTGGGCTGCCTTTTATACATAATTTGAACATATGGCTAGGGAAAAGGTCGTGATTGAAACGTAACCTACACATCCTTGTTACAATATATATATATATATATATATATATATATATATATATATATATATATATATATATATATATATATATATATATATATATATATATATATATAATAGTAGCAATCCTTGAACCATGGGGTCCTGGGGAATAATTTAAACCAAAAAACATTTTATTAAAAAATTCCATTACAGAACATATATACGTGATACATAATTTTTAATACTATATTTTTTTCCAGAACTATCAAATCGATAATACTCATGGATAATAATAAGAAGAAACAATGTTTTTTTGCAGACCAGTGTTATTATACAGCGTTTTATACAACAAAGCGTTAGCTTGTTCTTCCAATAGATACAATTTTAAATCAGAACGATTTTCTAATAGAACTGTCAAAATACTTGTATTAAATGTAACGTTAAAAATTTTGTCTTTGTTTTCTTTTCAGTCTGAGTCCATAGCACTTTTGTATTAGAATATATAACCCCAGAAACTGTTAAGATGGCTTCATTGGATGCCATCATTTGATCCAGCAAGGCACTACGTCGAGTGTGTTCCATTATTAGCTGACTGACCAACGTAACCAAAGTCCATTATTAAACCTATTTGCACGAAGTAATGATTAAGCAACAAGAGTTTCCTGACCTGACTATGTCATAAAAACAGGTAGCTGCGAGTCGATTCTGGTCACCTGGGGAGACAGAAAGGTTTATTCAACACAGAGTAAATATTGAAATTTAAAATCTTACTTTCATTCTGTATTTGACAAAGCTGAGAACTCCAGCGAAACTGCAGTTATACAGTCAATAAAATAGTGTAAATCAACTCATCTAAGTGTGTGCGTGTGTTCGTAGAAAGGGATGGCATTGGAAGGTTATCCATCAGCCACATACTTTTATAATTATTAGTTGTTTTACTTGGTTCAGATTTGCAGCAGGAAAAGGAGAGAGAAAAAAAAGGAAGAAGATCTTTAGATGTTGTTTAAAAATTTCTAATTATAAAAAATAATAAAAATCAATAGTATAGTTAGTTTTTTCTTCTTTTATATATTTCCATTAAAAAAAAATATTATTAATATTAATTTTTGAAATTATTACTATGGGAGTCACAGGGACACACTATCACCAAGAGGTTCGTCATGACTCATAAACATACTGAAAGGGCCACTGAAAAGAGGGGGCAAACAATAGGATTGACAGAAGGAAGCTTAAACCTAATCTGTACAAAAACAAAACAAAACACAACATTTGCAAAACAAATTTGCAAATTATACTTAACCTATGACTAACCTATGACTTTTTAAAATTATTTATTCATCTATTTATTTATCTAAGTTTACAATGGATTTACATCAAGTAATTTTTATTTAAAAAAATTCACTAATAGAGAGGTATCGATGGTAAGACTTTGCACAAAATTTTTCAAATGCACGCGAACTAGGACCCCTAGACTCCATATCCGGGGTCAGTTTCAATTTTTGTATGTTTATATATATATATATATATATATATATATATATATATATATATATATATATATATATATATATATATATATATATATATATATATTATATGTATGTATGTGTCTATCCGAAAACTAAAAAATAATTAACTGATTTCGATTAAATTCGGCAAGGGCCTTTCTTTTATTAATGGCTTGGATGAATTCGTTATCCAGGAAAATCGGACAGGGCTTTCCGGAAACATTTTGAGTTTTCTTTCGAAAAAAAATTTTTATTCCGAAAAATACAAAGCTGTTTTAATAAAATTTAACAGATATGTTGGATTGAGAGAGACCTTACTACGTACCAAAATTCAACTTTCTCAGTTTATAGAAAAATGAGTTATTTAAATTTTTCATTTTCTTTAGAAAACAATTTTTTTGTCCGAAAATTACAAAGGTTTTTAATCAAATTTGGTAGATATCTTGCCGTTGGAAAGACCTTACTACGTGCCAAAATTAAACTTTCTAAGTTTATATAAAATTGAGTTATTTAAATTTGAATCATTTAATAAATTATATAATAAATTCACTACCATAACGCACTTGCTGCGTCCCGAACTTTCCGTTTTTACAAAGTAGAACTAAGGATGGGTTGAAGTAGGTGAACCTTTTTCTGATTTGCTCTTGGGAGAGCTGGCAGCTCAAATATAGGGAGAAGTAGTTTTTAAATGTTCTAAACTCACAAATAAGTACATTTGGGTACTTCGTGGATATCGTTCTTGTTTATTCTGTAATTGTAGGCTTTATGAATAACAAACCATATGTGTATATTTCTTCTTTTGTTTATATATATATATATATATATATATATATATATATATATATATATATATATATATATATATACACTGAATAAAATTCATTATTCAGCAAAAAATACATTTTGTGGAAAACGCTGAGACAGTGAAGTTTAATTTGTGGAACATTATCTTATAATCATAGGTAAAAAAATTAAATTAAATTAACATTGTTAAAACATATTAAAACTAACCAGTTTACCCTGAAATTCAAATTACGAAAATAAACTTAATAAAAACGTCCCTTTTTTATAATATATGTTCAAAATGTTCTCTATTCACTTGCACACAAGGAAATAATATGATTTTGAATTATCCCCTAACTCTGTTGAACACGTCAGGGGTTACATTCTTAATTTATGTTGTTATTTTCCTTTTCAAATCATCTGAATCAGCAGGTTGCGTTCTATACACTCTATTTTTAAGGTATTCCCATTAAAAGAAATCAAGAGGTGTAAGATCTGGCGATCTAGCGGTCGATCCTACTAAACCTCTTCGTCCAATCCACCTTTGTGGAAAGACTTCGTGTAAATACCCCCGTACTTAAAGAGCAAAGTGGGGCAGTGCACCGTCTTGTTGAAACCATATCCTTTCATGGGGACTATTAGGTTCCATTTCATTTGAATGCAATTCTGCTAACATTGGGACAACCTGTTCTCTTAGCATTTCTAAATATCTTGGACCGTTTAGATTTTCTATAAAAACAGGTCCAACTACGTGATGACCAATAATACCAGCCCAAACGTTCAACTTCTAGGGACGCTGTGTGTGTGTGTGTGTGTGTGTGTGTGTGTGTGTGTGTGTGTGTGTGTGTGTGTGTGTGTGTGTGTGTGTGTGTGTGTGTGTGTGTGTGTGTGTGTGTGTGTGTGTGTGTGTGTGTGTGTGTGTGTGTGTGTGTGTGTGTGTGTGTGTGTGTGTGTGTGTGTGTGTGTGTGTGTGTGTGTGTGTGTGTGTGTGTGTGTGTGTGTGTGTGTGTGTGTGTGTGTGTGTGTGTGTGTGTGTGTGTGTGTGTGTGTGTGTGTGTGTGTGTGTGTGTGTGTGTGTGTGTGTGTGTGTGTGTGTGTGTGTGTGTGTGTGTGTGTGTGTGTGTGTGTGTGTGTGTGTGTGTGTGTGTGTGTGTGTGTGTGTGTGTGTGTGTGTGTGTGTGTGTGTGTGTGTGTGTGTGTGTGTGTGTGTGTGTGTGTGTGTGTGTGTGTGTGTGTGTGTGTGTGTGTGTGTGTGTGTGTGTGTGTGTGTGTGTGTGTGTGTGTGTGTGTGTGTGTGTGTGTGTGTGTGTGTGTGTGTGTGTGTGTGTGTGTGTGTGTGTGTGTGTGTGTGTGTGTGTGTGTGTGTGTGTGTGTGTGTGTGTGTGTGTGTGTGTGTGTGTGTGTGTGTGTGTGTGTGTGTGTGTGTGTGTGTGTGTGTGTGTGTGTGTGTGTGTGTGTGTGTGTGTGTGTGTGTGTGTGTGTGTGTGTGTGTGTGTGTGTGTGTGTGTGTGTGTGTGTGTGTGTGTGTGTGTGTGTGTGTGTGTGTGTGTGTGTGTGTGTGTGTGTGTGTGTGTGTGTGTGTGTGTGTGTGTGTGTGTGTGTGTGTGTGTGTGTGTGTGTGTGTGTGTGTGTGTGTGTGTGTGTGTGTGTGTGTGTGTGTGTGTGTGTGTGTGTGTGTGTGTGTGTGTGTGTGTGTGTGTGTGTGTGTGTGTGTGTGTGTGTGTGTGTGTGTGTGTGTGTGTGTGTGTGTGTGTGTGTGTGTGTGTGTGTGTGTGTGTGTGTGTGTGTGTGTGTGTGTGTGTGTGTGTGGTGTGTGTGTGTGTGTGTGTGTGTGTGTGTGTGTGTGTGTGTGTGTGTGTGTGTGTGTGTGTGTGTGTGTGTGTGTGTGTGTGTGTGTGTGTTGTGTGTGTGTGTGTGTGTGTGTGTGTGTGTGTGTGTGTGTGTGTGTGTGTGTGTGTGTGTGTGTGTGTGTGTGTGTGTGTGTGTGTGTGTGTGTGTGTGTGTGTGTGTGTGTGTGTGTGTGTGTGTGTGTGTGTGTGTGTGTGTGTGTGTGTGTGTGTGTGTGTTGTGTGTGTGTGTGTGTGTGTGTGTGTGTGTGTGTGTGTGTGTGTGTGTGTGTGTGTGTGTGTGTGTGTGTGTGTGTGTGTGTGTGTGTGTGTGTGTGTGTGTGTGTGTGTGTGTGTGTGTGTGTGTGTGTGTGTGTGTGTGTGTGTGTGTGTGTGTGTGTGTGTGTGTGTGTGTGTGTGTGTGTGTGTGTGTGTGTGTGTGTGTGTGTGTGTGTGTGTGTGTGTGTGTGTGTGTGTGTGTGTGTGTGTGTGTGTGGTGTGTGTGTGTGTGTGTGTGTGTGTGTGTGTGTGGGGGGGGGGGGGGGGGGGGGGGGGGGCGCGTGCGTGCGTGGGGGGGGGGGGGGGGCGTGCGTGCGTGCGTGCGTGCGTGCGTGCGTGCGTGCGTGCGTGCGTGCGTGCGTGCGTGCGTGCGTGCGTGCGTGCGTGCTGCGTGCGTGCGTGCGTGCGTGCGTGCGTGCGTGCGTGCGTGCGTGCGTGCGTGCGTGCGTGCGTGCGTGCGTGCGTGCGTGCGTGCGTGCGTGCGTGCGTGCGTGCGTGCGTGCGTGCGTGCGTGCGTGCGTGCGTGCGTGCGTGCGTGCGTGCGTGCGTGCGTGCGTGCGTGCGTGCGTGCGTGCGTGCGTGCGTGCGTGCGTGCGTGCGTGCGTGCGTGCGTGCGTGCGTGCGTGCGTGCGTGCGTGCGTGCGTGCGTGCGTGCGTGCGTGCGTGCGTGCGTGCGTGCGTGCGTGCGTGCGTGCGTGCGTGCGTGCGTGCGTGCGTGCGTGCGTGCGTGCGTGCGTGCGTGCGTGCGTGCGTGCGTGCGTGCGTGCGTGCGTGCGTGCGTGCGTGCGTGCGTGCGTGCGTGCGTGCGTGCGTGCGTGCGTGCGTGCGTGCGTGCGTGCGTGCGTGCGTGCGTGCGTGCGTGCGTGCGTGCGTGCGTGCGTGCGTGCGTGCGTGCGTGCGTGCGTGCGTGCGTGCGTGCGTGCGTGCGTGCGTGCGTGCGTGCGTGCGTGCGTGCGTGCGTGCGCTGCGTGCGTGCGTGCGTGCGTGCGTGCGTGCGTGCGTGCGTGCGTGCGTGCGTGGCGTGCGTGCGTGCGTGCGTGCGTGCGTGCGTGCGTGCGTGCGTGCGTGCGTGCGTGCGTGCGTGCGTGCGTGCGTGCGTGCGTGCGTGCGTGCGTGCGTGCGTGCGTGCGTGCGTGCGTGCGTGCGTGCGTGCGTGCGTGCGTGCGTGCGTGCGTGCGTGCGTGCGTGCGTGCGTGCGTGCGTGCGTGTGTGTGTGTGTGTGTGTGTGTGTGTGTGTGTGTGTGTGTGGTGTGTGGTGTGTGGTGTGTGGTGTGTGGTGTGTGGTGTGTGTGTGTGTGTAAACTGTTTAGTTTTAATATTCCGGTACTAAATTTCCATCCTATATTCAAAACTGTAATAAAAGACTATACATATGGGATATCTCCACATTCATAAAAACTCGGGACGCAGCAAGTGCGTTATGGCAGTGAATTTTTATTAATTGCTTCAAATTTAAATAACTCATTTTTCTATAAACTTAGAGAGTTTAATTTAAATACGTAGTAAAGTCTTTACTAAGGCAAGATATCCACAAAATTTCATTAAAATAACTTTGTAATTTTCGGAGAAAAATTTTTTTCGAAAGAAAATTTGAAATTAGAATAACTCAATTTTCTCTAAACTTAGAAAGTTGAATTTTGATACGTAGTAAGATCTCTTCTGAGGCAATATATATAGTAAATTCCATTAAAAGATCTTTGTTACTTTCGGAGAAAAAAAAAAAAAAAAACTCAAAATTTTTCCGGAAAACCCCGTCCGATTTTTCTGAATAACGAACTCATCTAAGCCATTAATAAAAGAAAGGCACTCGCCAAGTTTCATAGAAATCGGTTAATTATTTTTGAGTTATCAGACGGATACATATATATATATATATATATATATATATATATATATATATATATATATATATATATATATATATATATATATATATATATATATATATATATAAACATATAAAAATTAAACCTATTTACAAATGAACTTTAATAAGATATTATGCTGTGACAATACCTCTCTCAAGCAGTGGTGATTTCTCCTAGTGAGCTAGGTGTGCGCCGCACACCCTAAAATATAATCAAAATGTGCACAGTTATATATGTTTTATTTCTTTTTCTCTTAGTCTTAATACACTACATATTTTATGACAATCGATTTAATTTACTTATTTGATTTCAGAAATAGTCGGTTAATAGTGACTTGGAATGAAGTAGATACCACGTATTTTAACATGTTCAGAGAATATGAGTAGAACAAAGCAACTGGGAATGAAGTCGGTCAGTCCCCCACGCACGTGTTTAACATAGTGAGGCAAATATCATTGATTTTAACACTGCAGTGAGCTATAAAAATTTGATTAACTCAGTTTTCTATAATCTTAGAAAGTTTAATTTTGGTATGTCGTAAGATATTTCCTAGGACAAGATATCCACCAAATTTCATTAAAATAACTTTGTAACTTTTGGAGAAAAAAAAATGTTTCAAAAGAAAATTTAAAATTTGAATAACTCAATTTCCTCTAAACTTAGACAGTTGAATTTTGGTACGCAGTCCTGAGGCAACATATATACTAAATTTTATTAAAACAGCTTTGTTAATTTCGGAAAAAAAAAATTTTTTCGAAAGAAAACTCAAAATTTTCCCGGAAAACCCCGTCCGATTTTTCTGACTAACGAACTCATCCAAGCCATAAATAAAAGAAAGGTACTTGCCAAGTTTCATCGAAATCGATTAATTATTTTTTGAGTTAGCAGTTGGATACATACATACATACATACATATATATATATATATATATATATATATATATATATATATATATATATATATATATATATATATATATATATATATATATATATATATAACATATAATTGTAACTGACCCCGGATATGGGTTCTAGGGGTCCTATTTCGCACTCATTTGAAAGAATTTTTGCAATGTCTCACCATCGATACCTATTAGTGAATTTTTTTAAATAAAAATTCACTAAAATGTGACCAGCGAATTGTAATAAAAAATGTAGCGTTGCTATTTGAAAAAAAAAAGATAAAATGGGTGGGGGTAAAATAGTGGGTGTTTAATTTTTTTAACTATGATTATAAGATAATGTTCGACAAATTAAACTTCCCGTGTCTTAGCGTTTTCCACAAAAACTATTTTTTTGCTGAATAATGAATTTGTGTGTTTCACACTATATATATATATATATATATATATATATATATATATATATATATATATATATATATATATATATATATATATATATATATATATATATATATATATATATATATATATATATATATATATATATATATATATATATATATATATATATATATATATATATATATATATATATATATATATATATATATATATATATATATATATATATATATATATATATATATATATATATACCAACTGTATTGCAAACAGTACACTCTCCAGTTCGTCCACGAAGGCGTCATGATTCATGTTATGGTTCCGATACGTAACGATTAGGATACCAAATTAGCCGCCATACACAATTAGGCTTTAACGAAGAATTATAAAAAATGCCCAATTTTTGATTGAAACCCTATTATTACGGAAATTCGCCTTAATAACGCATTTACTGCACCCGGATTCTTTTACATTTTTCTTTCACAAATAATTTTGTACAGCATTATAGTTTTAACATTTGTGTTATATACAGGACTGTTGTAACTTCCGAAGATTAACTTTATGATGTTCTCGTAACATGATTCATTGGTGATAACCTATTAACACGATAAACTAACAGCTCGACGAAAAACACCAGAAAAGATAATCCAAGTCCATACTTCAAAATTGGAAATACTACACCAAACTGGCTAAGATTCATTGGCGTAAACTCTGAATAAACCCCTCTTTCTAGTAATTCAATAGTTATCGTATTTATAGTTTTCATCCAATGGTCTATTATTCCAGCATTTTTGAGTCTTAAGATAATCTTATTGACAATTTCTGTGAAACTATAATTTTTCCTCATTACAACTGGTAAAGCAACAAATCCAGTAATATCTTTAAATAAATAAATGAGATTTTCTCGGTTATGGTCGCGTAGTTCCACCCTGTAACGGTTTGTTACTCTTCGGGTAGTAAGAACTGCACTGTTTTTTTTATATGCTATATCACGCATACCCTTTGATTGATTAAATACATTTCTCCCTAATTTTTGCAACGGACTCTCCGTAGCGATAAACTTTTCGAATATAGGAGGAATGTAAATTTCCAACTTGTTATCATAAATTTCCTGTTCACTGGTAATTTGATGCCCATAAAATGGTCTTGTGAATGAGCTTGTTAGAAAGGTGAAATAAATTATATTTAACTCGAAAGAGTATAACGTATAAACTATAAACAATATTCTTACAACTACTGACTTGGGTTGTGTGTCGACCGGGTGACTTACGGTAATTTCATAAATTGTAAGCAAACATCTCATTGGCCTGCTATAATAACTAGTTTCCGCACACAAAATGCAGCATGCAACCCAGATAAGCGCAGTAACTGATATTAGTATCATCAAAACAATTAGAAAATTCAAAACTCCTAAAACATCTGTTATTAAATTCCACTCAACGATTCTGGTGGCACGAGGAACACACCAAACAACTGTTGCTATATAGAATGGAAAAGACAAGCCAAAAAATGTCATCTTTTCCTCACTGTAAATATTTGAACCTAGTATGGCATCAGCGTCTCCTTGCATAAGTTTTCTAAGCTCACCTGTTGCTGTACCATTCTTGTAAATGTTACCCATGTCTTTAGCTATTGAAAAATTACCATCCATTTGTAAGTGTTTAAGAATGGCATCAATCACCTTAAATTCTAACGATCGAAATTCTAAATCAGTTTCCCTGGGATATCTAGGTAAAACATATGAGTTTTTCGCCAAAACAACTTTCATAATGCCACTTTTAAATACTTCCGGCAATTTATAAGAAAATAGTTGTTGCGCCGCTACTAGTTTCTCTAAATCACAATATCCAACCGCTTTAATATCTTTAAAATTTTTCTTAAGTATATCTTCACCACTTGGAAATCGTGAATATATGTTAATCTGTGATCCATTTAATATTGGTGTTAGTATCACATAATTATAAATATTGTTTTCTACTAAAAGGGCTACAACATCTATTAGTCCATTGTAAAGATCATGATAGTTCTTGGAAGCAATAATGAATTTGGTGCTATGAACCCATATCTTTTTGTGTCTATCTACTTCGATGGATGCTTTTAAATCAGTTACGTTTTCAAACTCTATCAAAAATATCTCTTCACCACTGTCGTATTCTTTCGTTAGATCTTCAAGATTCAGTGTGATGTCGTAATGCAAAATAGCTAGATTCTCTGTTGATACAATACAGCGAATAAAAGACCCATCAAATAAGTCGTCACATAGAAATTTATTTTTGAAGATAATCACTGTATTGTTTAAAAAGTGTTCCTGCAAAATATGCATTGCGCAATTCCCAATAGAAGTTAAACTGGCCTTTGAATCATTATGTTCAATTAAAACAGTTGCGGCGAAAGATATAAAAAGCAAAATGTAAATAAGTCGCATGACAGGATTATTATTAAAGCTTTAAAATGGTTTGTCATTTGCTGTACAGAGCAACGAAGAGCAGAATCTACATTGTTTTTATTTCTAAATCACGCCAGGCCACTATTGATTTAATGTTTCAAGACCTACTTAAATTACAAAGTTACAATAATAACACTTGTATCTTGGTATAACTGATTAATAATTATATAATATAAAATTCACTAACGTACTATTTTCATATACATATTAATTTACTAGCGTATTATCGGTTATCTATTTTGAAATCAAAAAGGTTACTTCGTTATACAGCAATAAAATAAAAATTCTATGTTCTTACTATAACCGTAATATACCCTACATAATGACTACTTAGTAGGCGTTCTGTAAATTTTAACACATAAAGGACAATCAAGTCAAAATAGCAGAATGGAAAAACGCACATTGTCCAAAAGTTGAACATTTGACATTGTAACGAATTTTCAGTTTCGTTCCATTTAATCTAATTTCGCTTCGGTAACCCAAATTCTGACAATTCGTATTTTAAAATTTAAAAAAAGCGTAGAAAATATATTTTAGTGAATTTTCTTTAAAAAACTCACATCCAGGGTCAATTTCAATTTTTATATTTATATGTATATATACAGGGTGGGGCACCATATACGCGTCGGTCTCCCTAATGGACCCTGTTCGAATTTACTAATTCTGTGTTTTCTAGCATATGCAGGGTCTTCAGGGGCACTTCTGAAAATACCCTCGATAATACAGGCTGTTCACAAAAAAAGATACATATCAAAGTTATATTTTTTAAAATGGAACACCCAGTATATTATCTGGTTTTCATCATCTAGAGATAAAATAAATGTAAGTTACAACAGGATTCCCTATACCTAAAACCTACCGCTTTTGAGAAATACAGAAATTTTTGAAAATGGAAGCCTCAACGCAAAAATGTTTTTCTTACATTCGGCAACGTGGAAGAAATCTAACTTATGTTAGTATTTAGTAAGAGGATTGTTGCATGGAATAGAAAAAAAATAATGTAAAGTTATACATAATGGTCAGTAACCTACTAGTGATATTTGTCATATAGTATTGCAAATAAGTCCTTTTATTTTAAATAGCACACCCTGTATATAATGGCTTATTCTTCTACAAAATTTTATTACATTTTAATTGATACTAGGGTTGCCTATACCTAACTCAAACAGTGTTCGAGATATTTAGAATTGTTTGTTTTCCATAATAAATGTCACCTCTCATCAAGTGAGCCTTGATTGTAGTGAGCGTTTATATTGTAGGCTAAGTAAATTCGTAGATCAACGCTGAAGAACATTTATCAAGAACATTGTAACGGTTAAAAAGCTTTAGTTGGGTTATACAAATGTCAAAATTTAATAACATGGACAAAAAAAAAAGGAAAATTTAACACACTACAGTAAACGTTCAAATTGACGACCGTCTTGTTCAATGCATAAACGTACTCCTTTCTCAAATGATTTCTGTGCTTTCAATAACATTTCAGAAGTTACTGTGCGGAACGCTCTTCGTATTCTTAGTTTCATATCTTCTCGGTTAGTCGGAGGTACTTTGTAAACAATACTTTTTATGTACCCCCGCAAAAAGAAATCCAAACACGTTAAGTCCGGGGATCGTGCAGGCTAGTTGTGTGGGCTTCCTCGTTCTATCCATTTATTGGGGTAACTTCTATTTAAATGTTCTCGTACACTGGTTTCAAAATGGGCGGGAGCACCGTCTAATTGGAACCACATCGGCCGTTTAATATCTCTTGGGATATATTCTAAGAGCTCTGGCAAATCATCTTGTAATATCTTAGGAAAATTTGACCGTTCAGGTTCCCATTAAAAAAGTAAGGCCCTATTATGTGTCCTCCTAAAATTCCGGCCCAAACATTAATACTCCATCTGTGCTGATGATCAATTGCATGGACGTGATTTTCGTCACTATAATAGTGATAATTATGTCTATTTACTAGGTACGTGCTATGAAATGTACTGTCGTCTGAAAATAGCACAAATCAAAGATATTTTCATTGTCAACAACTTTGTCAAGGGCCCACAGGCAAAAATCAATTCGTCGAATTAAATCAATATCAGGCAGATCCTGATGTAACTGAACATGGTATGAATGAAATTTTTTCCCTTTTGATTATTCTCCCAACACTTCTGGCTAATGCCTACTTCCCAGCTTATGTTACGCTGACTTGTATGGGGATTTTCAACAACAGCGCCAATTACCTCAAACTCGATTTCGCCATTTTCAGTGACAGGCTTTTGTCTGTTGACTTTTTCGTACGCGACACGTCCGGTTCTACAAAACACCTGCAACAGTCTCTGTAAGACTCTCTTGTCTGGATGATGTCGAGATGGATATTTTTGAGCATAAGACCTCGCAGCCAATAAATAATTTTCTTGGCATTCCCCAATAACAAGATACATATCCATTCTTTCCTGTATAGGATACGTTTTCATTTTCATACTACTCTTGAACACTTTTATTAAAAACACCCAAACACTTGACACGACACAATAAAGTTAAAATACTTGACAAATGTCAAACTGATAACAACTGTATATCCAATATCCATGCCAGAGCCCCTCTCTTCCCAAGTAGATATTGACATTTATTATGGAAAACAAACAATTCTAAATATCTCGAAAACTGGTTGAGTTAGGTGTAGAGATCACTAGTATCAATTGAAAGGTAATAAAATTTTGTAGAAGACGAAGACATTATATACACGGTGTGCTATTTGAAATAAGGGAGTTATTTGCAATATTATGCGTCAAATATCACTAGTTGTTTAGTGACCATCCTGTATAACTTTACACTAAATTCTTTTTTCTGTTACATGCAACAATCTTTCTACTAAATACTAATCTAAGCTAGTTTTTTTCTACATTGCTGAGGGTAAGAAAAAAAAATTGCGTTGAGGCTTCCATTTTTAAAAATTGCTGTATTTCTCAAAAATGGTTTTAGGTATAGAGAATCATATTGTAACTTACCTTTATTTTATCTCTAGATGACGAAACCGAATATTATACTGGTTGTTCCATTTTTAACAAAGTCGGGATCTCCCCATTAGTGAATTTTTTCTACGAAAATTCACTAAAAGATAACTTTGATATGTATCTTCTTTTGTGAACAGCCTGTATCATCGAGAGTATTTTCAGAAGATGCCCCTGAAGACCCTGCATATGCTAGAGTATAAATATATATATATATATATATATATATATATATATATATATATATATATATATATATATATATATATATATATATATATATATATATATATATATATATATATATATATATATATATATATGGATTACACCGATAACTCAAAAAGTAATGGTCCGATTTTAATAAAATTTGGTGAGTACCTTCCTTTTGCACGTAGCTTAGATAAGTTCGTTATCCAGGAAAATCGGTATATTTTTTCTGCAAAATTTTGCGTTTCGTTTTGGAAAATTTGTATATCTACGGAAATAACAAAGTTAGGGCAACCAAATTTGGCGCGAGGGTTTATGTCATAGAAGGTAAACTATATAACAAAATTTAGATCTGTATATGTAAAGGCAAAAAGGTTATAGGCATTTGAAGAAAAAGATTTGGGGTTTTCCTTTTAAAACGTCAAAGTCGCGATTTGAAACGTCAAAATTGACAACATTTAGGCAAAGAACCTGAAACGAATACGGGTAATGTAGAGAAAATGTCGCAAAAGAGTTTCATAAGCCCTTAAGTTTCAGCATCAACAGTCATTGTCCTTCATTTTGCTAAAATGTTTCCAGAAAATTCATTTCAAACAGACCCTTTCTCTAATACTTTTGCAGTTGTTTTAGCCATATTGTTTGTGGTTTAATAGTCCATAGGTAATTTATAGTGAATTTTTGTAGAAAAATTGCGCTCTTAAGGAGATCGCGACTTTTAAATTGATTTCTTCAAACGGGCGCGGACTAGGCCCCTTAGAACCCAAACCTGGGGTGAGTTTCAGTTTTATCTGTCTATATATATATATATATATATATATATATATATATATATATATATATATATATATATATATATATATATATATATATATATATATATATATATATATATACAGGGTGAATGACTACGGTAAGCATATTATATCCATTATTATACAAATTACGAAAAAATGTATACGTTCATTATGGGTTGTCTTAAACTGCATTTTATAAAATTATTGTGAAAATCTCAAGGTGGCCCATAAGTTGGTACTACAATTTTTTTTGAATGGCCCTTATGTTATTGCATTTTCAGTTCCATTTTTTATCGCGTTTCAGTGCATGTTTGTGGGTGAAAAAATGTTGATAGTGTTCATCGTTTTCAAGTTATTTCAACTGTTTTCACATATCAAAAATTATGATACAGCGTTCTTATTAACAAATAGGAGAATTCCATGAAAGTGACCCACATGACACTGACGTAACTCAATTTTTTAAATGGACCAGCCTGTATTTTGTATTTCAGAAGTGATCTGGGTGCCGGGTCACTCGGGGGTCAAAAGCAATAGAGAAGCTGACAGTCTCGCGAAGAGAGGGTCAGCAGAACCAATTATGGGACCAGAACCGGCCCTGTGCGTGAAGAAGAGCACTGCCAGGGGATCCATTAAGTCCTGGGTCAGGATAAGGTGTACTGGGCAGACTGTCCAGAGCTCAGACGTGGGAAGTCAATAATTAAGGAACCCAGTTCAAAGAGAGCTGTGAAGCTGCTAAATCTTAGCAGGGGACAGATCAGGAACATAAGAGGACTCTTGACGGGACATATGGCCGTCAAGATACACCTGCATAAAATAGAGCGGTTTGAGTGGGACCTGGCATGCAAACTCTGTTGGCATGAGGGGGAGGGCATAAGAGTCAATAGTCGGGAAGATTGACTGTAAAACAATATTATATGCAACTAGTAATACACACACATACGGGGACAGTAACATAAATAAAAGGTAGTAAAACAAATATATTTATTTAAAATATTATTAAATACATAGGATTTGAACATACAGTGAGTTTCAAAACTACAGGATTTTAACACGGTATTTATGTATACTATACAAGGAGAAAGGTTAAGGGCACGGCCGCAAGGAGACAACCGCATACACGTGTTTCAAGCTTATTAGCTATCATCAGTACGGTATAGCCAGGGGATGATGGGAACACTCTGCATGAAGAAGCAAAAATACACGGAGTCACAACAGGCAACCAGTGCACATTTGCAGCAACATTCGGAAGACCCTCGAATATATATATATATATATATATATATATATATATATATATATATATATATATATATATATATATATATATATATATATATATATATATATATATAACAGGATTTTAACACGGTATTTCTGTATACTATACAAGGAGAAAGGTTAAGGGCAAGGACGCAAGGAGACAACCGCATACACGTGTTTCAAGCTTATTAGCTATCATCAGTACGGTATAGCCAGGGGATGATGGGAACACTCTGGATGAAGAAGCAAAAATACACGGAGTCACAACAGGCAACCAGTGCACATTTGCAGCAACATTCGGAAGACCCTCGAATATATATATATATATATATATATATATATATATATATATATATATATATATATATAACAGGATTTTAACACGGTATTTCTGTATACTATACAAGGAGAAAGGTTAAGGGCAAGGACGCAAGGAGACAACCGCATACACGTGTTTCAAGCTTATTAGCTATCATCAGTACGGTATAGCCAGGTGAAGATGGGAACACTCTGGATGAAGAAGCAAAAATACACGGAGTCACAACAGGCAACCAGTGCACATTTGCAGCAACATTCGGAAGACCCTCAATTCGAGGGGAACAACCAAAATAGTGGCGATAAATTATTCAAATGTACGTCTACTAAGCCCTCTAAAATCGATCTTCACGGTCAGTGTAAGTTTAAAGTATCAATTTTAGTAATATGCCGTATCTGTCTGTCTCGTACAACAGTTTGTTGCTAAATGACTTTGCTTCCGAGGCCATCCATAGGTTAACACACACACGCAGGAATATGCCCTATAATAATAGTGTTTTTTTATTTTTTATTTCAACATACCACGATGGCTGACAGCCTAAATACTATCGTACCGTGGGTGTCGACAAGGAGGAAAGAGGCAACTTGTTAATTCTGGACTTGAAGGTTTGGAGGTTCGCGGGAGAAGGAAAAACATGTGCCGGCAAGGAATTCCACAACTTGGAAGTCCTCAAGACAAAAGAGCGGGCATAACACAATGTTCTATGTGTGGTGAACTGGACAGTAAAAGGGTGCATTCGCTTTGTTCCCCTGGTAGATCTGTTGGGGGCAGCAGGTGCAGAAACTATGGAGGAAATCTCCTCTGAGCAGTGACCGTGCAGATATCTATAAAAGAGAGAGAGGTCACCAATGGTACGTCGGTGGGCAAGGGATGGCAGCCTTTGGGTGAGGGTAGAGTCACCGATGAGACGTATAGCTCTCTTTTGAATGGAGTCCAGGATAGCGAGTGTAGAAACGGCAGCTGCACCTCAGATGTGGGAGCAGTATTCGAGGTTTGGCCTTATTTGTGATATATAAGGTATAGAGATTAGCTGGTGAAAAGTATTTGCGAGCCCGGAAAAGGAAACCTAATGTCTTAGCAGCATCTTCTACAATTGATGTACATGTTGGTGCCAATTGAGATTTCGATCCACAGAAATGCCAACAAGTGAAAAGGACTCATTAATTTGAATAATTTGGTTGTTCATGGTGATGGGTCTAGGGCTGGTGTATCTCTTATGATGAAGAAAGCCAGACTGTGATTTGGTGGGGTTGATTTGTACAAGATTTTTACTTCCCCAGTCTAATATTTTTTGGAGATCCACCGAGACATAATCCTCCATGAGTCTGCGATCCTCGTCTAATTGGGCTAAAGAGACAGGCTTAGAATATTGTATATTTGAGTGGAGGGTGCTGTCGTCCGCGTAACTGTGAGTTGGGTTGCATGTGCTGGAGGTCATTGATGCGGAAAAGAAACAAAGTAGGGGCTAAAGCTGAACCTTGAGGGATTCCTGCATTAATTGGATACAGTTTAGAGGAATTGCCATCCATTTTGCTGTCCAGGTACAGAGTTTTGGTGGTAGGCCATAACCGGATGTTTATTAAGCAACGCTGCGTGTCAGACCTGATCGAATGCTTTGGATATGTCTAGAGTGGCAATCTGGGATTCACCGTGTAGTTCCATAGACTTGTTCCAAGAATGGGTGAAAAAGGAAAGGAGGTGGGCAGTTGATCTGCGCTGATGTAATTCATACTGCCTGTCGTGGATTAGACTGTGTTTTTCAAGAAATTTTAGTAATTTGGTGTTTGTATACTTTTCCATCACTTTAGAGACAACTGAAATGAGAGAAATAGGCCCTCAGTTGCTAGAAAGCGCTTTTGATCCTTTCTTGGGGACGGGTTGTACTCGAGTAGTTTTCCAGTTACTAGGGAATATGCCTCTATTGTAAGATGTCTGCAACAGACGAGTCCGGACAGGAGCACCAGAGACTGGTGCGCATTTTTTGAGAACAATTGCTGTGTACAATTAATATGAAAATTCACTACTATAACGCATTTTCTGCGTCCAGACTTTCTGGTTTTGAAAACTCTCAGGTTTTCACGGATTGAATTCCATATGCGTTATATTATTGTGCTCAACTCAAACAATTAATTAAATAAATCTAATATGTTTGCTAATGATAAACGATTGACATACCTATTTATATATTTGAGTAATCAATATTGCTATTATACATTGATAATGCATGTGGCAAAAATATATTCCAAAAAAATTTGACGTCATTATTTAGGGCATTTTTTATTTTATGTAACATTACTAGTCATCTAGCTTGTAGGCAATTGAAAACTGAAAGACTCATTAAATAACGGTCTTTTCTGATCACAATGTGGATGGTATTTGTGTTTGTTTTAGCAATATCAGAGGGCTATATTTTTGATCTTTCAGTACCAAAAAATACGACCACATCACAAATAAAAAACTGTGTTTTCCAAGTTTTACAAAAAATTGAGGTTAAAAATACCTCACTCGTTCTACAGGACTACAGGTTAGCCTTCTCAAGAGAATATATATTAGATGCATCGCTTGTAGCTGACATTTTTTCAACATACAGTTTAACAATTCGTTACTACAATTTTCAGGACCCACCAGAAATTCATGATCAAAACTACGTAGTATTTCTAATGGAAATTAGAAAAGTCTCACATTTTTTAACGTCTATCTCAGAATACAATATAAAAGAAATATGGAATCCTAATTCTAAATTCATTATTATACTAGATAGGGACCTTAATGATATAAAGAACCTGGTTAATATTTTGTTAACGAAAGTAATTTACAATTTTGTAATTCTTGTACCATCAGCTAATAAAACAAAAATCAATGTTTTCAAATGGTCTGCAAATGCTGAAGACATACTCAATAATAAAATTAAGATATTATGGCCAGTTGGTTACTGTACTTTAAATGAAGCCGTCCTGAAAGAGAACATCTTTGCCTTCCATTTACCAAATAAATTTAAAAATGGCGTAGTAAAAATGATTGGTGTTGCGCAGGCCAATTATGTTAGACCATTAACTCCAAGTGAGACTGATGCGCAGATATGGAGTCGTACAGTTGAATATAAAATTATGACATGTGTCTTACACCATTTGCAAATGCATGGCGAATACTTGTTGATAACGAACCAGCAGTTAGGTAAAATGTATCCGAACGGAACATGGTCCAGAGACGAAATTCAGAACTTGAAATCAAATAAAATTGACTTAATATTGGTTGGAATGGGCTATTCAGAAGAGGCGATGAAGAATTTTGACTTTTCAGTTCCATATTACATAACAAGAACGACTTGGTGTGTTCCTCGTGCAGACCAGCTCAAGAGTTGGCAGCTTTTGACACACATGTTACCATTTTATACCTTTATTGTCGTCTGTGTTTTGCTGTGCGGTTTCAGTCTCTTAATTTGGAGTGTGCCTCTAACTGCCAAAAAAGAGAAACATTTCGCCTACAAAAAACTAAAAGATAGCTTTTTACCTGTATTTTCAGTCACAATAAACCAACCTGTGAAACTGCGGCCTACATTGGCCAGTTCGAGAATATTATTTTTGTCTTATACAATATGGTCTTTTGTACTCTATTATACATATTTAACAACTTCAATCGCAAAACCATTTTATGAAACGCAAATTGACAGCGAAGAAGCAGTTATTAAGCATGGTCTCATTCCCTGGGTTCATCCAATTAGTATGCCGACAATATCACCTGACAGTCCAATTAGAAAAATTGTTAGGAGTGATATCGGTAATTTGACCAAAGTTATACGGAAAGTTGCTTACGATCGAGTTAGTGCTGTCTTGATGAAAAAACGAAATTTTAATCGATCTATGCTGGAATTTCAAAACCAGGATGGGGATCCTCTTCTTTATATTTCCAAAAAAACCCAGAGTGTTGTTCATGTGGGAGTAATATGAAGAAAAAATTATTTTTTGAGATGTCATATAAACAGAGTGTTATTATTGCTGGACAACTCTGGACTGATAAGGTACTGGCAGGGTAACGTGAATGGTATGAACAATAAACTAAAAATGAAAACCTTTCTAGCTAAACATAAAGCAATTGATCTAGCAACGCTCTACTTTCTTTTTGAATTAATTCAAATTGGTCTTGGATTGTCTGATTTAGTATTCTTCGTGGAGATACTGTTTTACCACTTGGCCATTAAATATTTTTAAATGTTAGTTTTGGCCGCGGATTTGCTATGGGATGGTAAACTGACGACTTTTTGGCTTGAAGTCGTTGTACATTTTATGACATGTATCAAACTATTAAAATGTTGATAAGCGGCATATCTTAAGTCATCGTAACACTTGTTACACATCACCCGACTATCCAGTCGATACCCAAATCGACTTTCCATCCTATCGAAGGCGTTGGTATTGCATAACATTATACACTGTCCCATTTAAAGCACTACGTTCTGAGTATCTCATTCCACTATTATACATTTATTGAAAATAGCTTAAATACGCCGCTTGATACTGTTAAGGGGAGCAACTGCTAAGACCCATTCCAACAGTGCAATTCAACACCTCCATCAAGCAAGCAACATTTACCCGTTCCAAATGGAACCAGTTCTAGAGTGTTCCATTTTTTAAAATGGAATTCAATGCTGTTTCAAATGACATCTCGTTCGGAAGATTCGGTCTGCTACTTTCTGAGAGAATTGTCTAACTGCTTTTGAAATCTAGGTATTTGAACGATTTTACAATAATAAATGAGTAGTGTCCATGCAGAAACACACATGTCCATAATATTAACCAAATGAGTTAATGACTGTATTTGGTTTAGTTTCTTGAATTTTATATCTGAACTGTGCAAAAATATCTTGTCCAATAATAATTTTGTCAGAAACTTCAGGAGTCTAAGCAAAGCAACACTTGTCCCGAGCTAGACCACGCTGAATGTCGTTCTATCAAAACAGCACAATCTCCTCTATTAAATAGAGGGCGGTAGCAGTTCAATATGTACATATTAAACAAGAGGTAGAGCAGCACGTGGTTTGTCCACGGGATTTTCGACCTATTAACCTATAAAATACATGTTACAGAGTTGGTAGTCTTGAGTTGTTGTATGTGCCGATTGTTATAATATAGCTATTTTCTTCATGTTTTTCTATGTTAGTGAGTTTATTTGGTAGAGTACCATCATACTAATTCAGTTTTACTATACTAGAAGTAAATTTCTAAGTGCGTACAACAGAGATATCTTACAAAGTGATAAGAGAGACATCAGGTGATGTTGGTGGTTGTTAAAACATTCGCTTTATTTTAGTGCATTCTTGTTACCAGAGATTATTCAAGGTGTTTATTCAGTCTTGTGTCAAATTGTTGGTAATTCGTCATTGTTGGTAATTCATATAACATGGATACATCTGTGGGCTCAATTAACATTGGTTCTCGAAGACAACAGAAGCGTGCTTTATCAACAAGGCAGACAGCAAAATACACAGAAACAGTTACCCATTTGAAGACATTTAGACGACCTTGTGATCGCAGCAGCAAAAAATTAAATTGCAGTTCGATTTCTATAAATGAAATTAGGCGACTGAGGGAAAAGTTTTATGAAACCCCTGACAAAATCGAGCTGGATAAAAAACTGAGTCATTTTATTTCTATTTGTCCTCCTCAAAGACGGCGTCCAAGACAAGGTGTCCTACAAGAAAATGCAAAACCTAAGAACTTCCACGTTTTTTATTATTTTCGCAAAAAATCTGGCATAGTACCAGTGTGTAAGAAGTTTCTTAAGGCAGCCTTTTACATTTCTGATAGTCGTATACGTACTGCCACTAAAATTATCGAGTCTGGAAATGTGCCCAAAGAAAAGCGTGGCGGTGATAAGATTTTAAACAAAAACCAGGAAAAGAAGAATAAAGTTAAAAAGTTCATAGCTTCACTTCCAGCATCGGAGAGCCACTACAACCGAAAAAAGTCTTCCCGAGTCTATCTATCGTGTGACTTAAGCCTTAACAAACTTTTTCAAATATATAATGAACGCAATAGTGACAACAATGTTCAAGATCATCTTCTATTACAACTTCAATATTGGTTTCAGGTCTTCCGCCAGCGATGTATGTGGTACCTGTTTCAATCTAAAGCATGCTATTCGTAAAGAAACAGGTGATAAGAAATTGAAGTCACAAACGGACTTAAGAATTCATAAGTGACGTGTAAATGAGTTCTACAAGTTAGCAAAAGAGTCTCCTCCAAGAAGTGTTTCTTTTGCTCTTGATCTACAGCAAGTGCATCCACTTCCTAAGACACCAATCCAAGACGCTTTCTACCTTCGGCAGATCAGCTTTTATTCGTTTTGTTGCGTTGGCATGGAGAGCAGACATCCTTCATTTTATACGTGGGACAAATCACAAGCAAAACTAAGTTCAACTGAGGTGGGCTCAGTATTATTATGCCATTTTCGCAATTAGAATGTAACTGACTGTGAAACAGTTCGATTATTTTGTGAGGGATGTGGTGGCCCAGAACAAAAATTCCTACATAATGCATGCTTTAATGTGCTGGCTGCTGGAACCTCCGGCACCAACTAAGAATATAATACTACACTTTCCAGTGAGAGGGCACAGTTACCTCCCAGCGGACAGGGCCTTCGGAAAGGTAGAAAAGTTACTCAAACGGGAGAATATTATTACGACTAAGGAAAAGTACAATCAAATTTATTCAAAGGTTGGAAGTGTCAACAGTTTAGGGAAGGACTGGTTTTTGTATAACATAAAAAACATATCAGATGAACTGTATGAACTGTATAACAAAATAACAGCCATACAAAACATAAAACGCATAGAGCTGTGGAAATTCAAGACCAAAAAGAACATTGCAACCATTAAATACAGAGGTAGTGAATTTGATAGATTTCAAGTTGATACTGATCCCTATCAGTCAGTGGTGAAACGAGGTAAAACAGAAAGGAAATTCCAGTTGGAACTACAACCACTTGGTAATGAAATGACGAAAGAAAAGAAAACCAAACGTAAAGCTTTTACTGGAGAAGCAGTTTAACAATGACGAAAAGCAAATCCAATCGGAAGAATTGCCAGAGCTTCAATTTTATGAAGATATTATTTTTGGGAATTCAGCTACAGAAGAGAAAGGCAAAAACGCACAAGAATCAACAGAAACCGAAGCAGACGAAGAAGAGACATGAGAGTGCTTAGAATTAGATTGCGAAAATCTGCATATTTAAGTGGTATAATTTTTATACCCTATACTTGATTCCAATATTAAATTGTCTTTTTTATAACTTGTACTTCATTTTTTGCTGTAATTTTCAATAAACTTTCCAAAATAACACATTTCCATTAAACATGTCCAAAATAAAAATCTCGATTTTTCGGTTGTTCTCTGGATAAACCAATTTTTGCTGCTGGAAGCTCCGGAACCAACTAAGAGTATAATAATCCACTTTCCAGTAAGAGGGCACAGTTACCTCCCAGCCGACAGGGCCTTCGGAAGGGTATAAAAGTTACTCAAACGGGAAGATATTATTACGACTAAGGAAAAGTACAATCATATTTATTTAAAGGTTGGAAGTGTCAACAGTTTAGGGAAGGAGTGGTTTTTGTTTAACATAAAAAACATATCAGATGAACTGTATAACAAAATAACAGGCATAAAAAACTTAAAACACATAGAGCTGCTGAAATTCATGACGAAAAAGAACACTGCAACCATTAAATACAGAGGTAGTGAATTTTATAGATTTCAAGTTGATACTGATCCGTATCAGTCAATGGTGAAACGAGGTAAAACAGAAAGAAAATTCCAGTTGGAACTACAACCACTTGATAATGGAATTACGAAAGAAAAAAAAAACGTAAAGCTTATGCTGGAGAAGCAGTTTAACAATGACGAAAAACAAATCAAATGGGGAGAATTGCCAGAGCTTCAATTTTATAAACATATTATTTTTGGGAATTCAGCTACAGAAGAGGAAGGCGAAAACGCACGAGAATCAACAGAAACCTAAGCAGCAGAAGAAGAAGAGACATGAGAGTGTTTAGAATTAGATTGTGAAAATCTGCATATTTAAGTGGTATAATTCTTATACCCTATACTTGATTCCGATATAAAACATTGTTTTAGTTTTCTTTTTTATAACTTGTACTTCATTTTTTTCTCTAATTTTCAATAAACTTTCCAAAATAACACATGTCCATTAAAGAGTCTGAACAAAATCAAGCATGCCCATCGAGTCTGAGCTAAAGTGAACATGTCCAAAATAGAAATCTCGATTTTTCGGTAGTTTTCTGGACAAACCAATTTTCGAATACGTCTTGGTTATTAGTGACAATATTGGTATATTAAATGGATTTTTACTCAAATTAAAAACCAGTCTGTTAGGAGTTTTTGTTAAATAACTTGAGACTACTTTAGATGGACATGTGCAGTTTTGCATGAACGCTCCTCAAATATTTTTTTATTTTTTTTATTTCAACAACACACCACGAGGGCTTACAGCCTAAATACTATCGTACCGTGGGTGTCGACAAGGAGGAAAGAGGCAACTTGTTAATGCTGGACTTGAAGGTTTGGAGGTTCGGAGGAGAAGGAAAAACATGTGCCGGCAAGGAATTCCACAACTTGGAAGTACTCGGGACAAAAGAGCGGGCATAACAAGATGTTCTATGTTTGGTGACCTGGACAGTAAAAGGGTGCATTCGCTCTGTTCCCCTGGTAGATCTGTTGGGGACAGCAGGTGGAGGAACTATGGAAGAAAGCTCCTCTGAGCACTGCCCGTGCAGATATCTATAAAAGAGAGAGAGAGAGGTCACTAACGGCACGTCGGTGGGCAAGGGATAGCAGCCTTTGGATGAAGATAGGGTCACCAATGAGAAGTATAGCTCTCTTCTGCATGGAGTCCAGGATAGCGAGTGTAGAAGCGGTAGCGGCACCCCAGATGCGGGAGCAGTATTCGAGGTTTGGCCTTATTTGTAAAGTATATAAGGTATAGAGATTAGCTGGTGAAAAGTATTTGCGAGCCCGGAAAAGGAAACCTAATTTATTAGCAGCCGCTTCTGCAATTAATGTGACATGTTGGTGCCAACTGAGATTTCGATCCAAAGAAATGACAACAAGTGAAAAGGATTCATTACTTTGAATAACTTGGTTGTTCATTGTGATGGTTCTAGGGCTGGTGTATTTTTATGAGAAATAAAGCAAGACTGAGATTTGGTGGGGTTGAATTGTACAAGATTTCTACTTCCCCAGTCTAATATTTTTTGTAGATCCACGGAGACAGCACCCTCCATGTGTCTGCGATCCTCATCTAGTTGGGCTAGAGAGACAGGCTTAGAATATTGTATATTTGAGTGGAGGAGAACTGGGTTGGATGTGCTAGAGAGGAGGTCATTGATGTGGAGAAGAAACAAAGTAGGGGCTAAAGCTGAACCTTGAGGAACTCCTGCATTAATTGGATATAGTTTAGAGGAATGGCCATCCACGACAACACAAATGCTCCGGTTGGAGAAGAAAATTTGCTGTCCAGATACATAGTTTTGGTGGTAGGCCATAGGCCGGTAGTTTATTAAGCAGCGCTGCGTGCCAGACCTGGTCGAAGGCTTTGGATATGTCTAGAGCGACAATTTGGGATTCACCGTGGAGTTCCATAGACTTGTTCCAAGAATGGGTCACAAACAAAGGAAAGGAGGTCGGCAGTTGATCTGCGCTGACGGAATCCGTACTGCCTGTCGTGGATTAGACATATAGAATTATGTGTAAAATTAAATACTACCTAACCACCTAGAGCTTATGAAAACCAAGTAACATGTAGGTCATGACTGTTTTGGTTTATGAAAAATCCGTGACGGTATGAGTAATTTCCCGAGGTCAAAAAAAAAGAAGAAAGAGGCATTTCACCAAATGGTTATTTACACAGTGTATTGGTGAATTTAAATTAAGAAAATTCACTCATAGAGAGGTATCGGTGGTAAGACCTTTGGAAAATTTCTTTAAAGGAGAGCGAATTTGGGCCTCTAAGAACCCATATCCAAGGTTTGTTTTAATTTTATATATATATATATATATATATATATATATATATATATATATATATATATATATATATATATATATATATATATACATAAATGCTATATGATTCTTCTTGTCAAACTGCCTTGGCAACTAAAAATGTAAATAAGGCATATCTTAACCATACCGTGTCTGGGAGTGGTTCAACCGTCTGGAAGCCTCTTAAGGAAATGAACCTATCTGATACTGATAAAAGCTCGCTACCTGACAGTTGTAGAAATGTTGATGATCTGAATGATTATTTTGTGGGTACACAGAATTATGTTGGGTCTTGTGATAATGATATATTAAGCTTTTATAAGGAAACGTTAGACCACAAATCAATTCTTTTAATTTTAAGTACACTGATGAAAATGCCGTTTATGAGCAGATTATATCTATCAAAGCTGGCGCTGTTGATTCAGATAAGTATTTGGCTACTTCTCTTGTCCTCATATCTTGCCTTTTATAGTCCATTTGTTTAATTTCTGTATGAAAACGGAGTTTATCCAGCAATCTGGAAATAGGCTGATTCAATTTGCAGCACTATTTAACTTAATGCTGCAAAACAGTGAAATCCTCACATGTTGGAAACAATCGAAATCCTAGCCTATCCATAAAACTGGTGATTAAGTGGCTATTGAAAATTATAGGCAAATTCCAATTGGTTATAATTTTATAAAATTGTAGCCTATTACCTTAGCCTGTATGCATCACAAAGGATCAAAGTTACCAACATGACTTCTTAGGTGGTGGCTAAACATCAACAAATCTCTGTAACTTTGTTGAGGCATTATCCACACCACTTGCTAATAGAAGACAGGTGGATGTTATTTACATACATTTTACCAAGGCTTTCGACAAAGTCCAACATTACATTATTCTAAAGAAACTAAAAGATATAGGTGTGCATGATATTGTAACCGGTTAACCTTGACTCTTTACCCTTTTACCTTTCATATTACTATGACTTACTTTCCTCGGGCGCCATCTTTGTTCCCTAGATTTAGGACGGGGTACGATCCCCGTGAAGACATCCGCTAGAGCCTTCGTAACACGCTACAATTTACTGTTTAATAACAGCCTTGTCCCGTGGTAGCTTAAGTGGAGAAAATAAACACCAGAAGTTCAGTTTTTGGTGACTCCAGTATATGTAAGAAAGCTAAGTAGGCTTTAATTACTTACTTTCACTTACCTTGGGTTATTTTCCTAACTAACAAGATGTGAGCAGATAAATAGAAACATACTATACTAACAAGTACTCATATAGTTACTTAAAAGCACTATAAACATGCAAAATGCAAAGGCGTTACTAAGGTGCAGTCAATAAGGCGAACGTTAACTAAAATAGTATAATAAATAACTTATTTACAAATAAACACAAATATGAAACGTGGGTGCGAATATCATAACAAAATAAAATCATTCACACCATGCGCAAAACAATAGCAGTAACAATTAAAAGACACAAATAAACAAGTATGTTACGTCATTAAATGGGTGAAATTAATGAAGCAGGCGGTGCATTATAAGGACGCATGAATATTAGCGTGTTAAAAGAATGCAGAGACAAGCGAGCGACATATCCAGGTTATTCGGGCGCACAAAATCGAAAAGCACAAGCAATGCGCTTCCACAGAAATGCAGCCAGGCACCCCTTTACCTAATGCAGCTAACTAACTCCCCTGTTCCCTTAGCCGACGTCCAGAGTGTTTAACTGACAATACTTCGCACCATTCTACAGTCGTATTGCAGCAACCACCCTGTATATACTTCTTCCCGATAATAATGCACGCTAAGCTACCTGTTCCCTACTTCAGTTAATTCACGACCGGCCAGAGTGTTTGGCTAACGACACTTCGCACCATTCTACAGTCGTGTCTTAGCAACCACCCTGTACATAAATAAAACCAACGCACGCGACAGAAATTATTCCCCAATTCCTAACTCGTCCCGAACGTCCAGGATGTTTAACTGACAACGCTTCGCATCGTACTACAGTCGCGTTACAGCGACCACCCTGTATATACCCGTGACAACATAGTTCGACACCGCGAAACTAAAACCAGGATGCACCCAGCTGCATCCTACAGTCGCAGAAGAGGCCTACCTGACTAACGGCACAGCACCTCCCCTACACGGTATACACAATACACGATCCGCGAAGCGAAATAAACAATCCTTTCCAGAAGCCGTGACTTGCCACTCCTAGCTCTGGTGCAAGACTGGAAGGTCTCCGACTAGTATGCGACCACTCCAATGTCGCACGCAGCCAGCTTGCGACATCACGCGCCCCTCCCTTTACCGTTGTCGATCAAACAACCTCGCCGAGATTATTGGATCGGCTTGCGAGAGTAGAGCAAACGGCTTTTCTTAGCCTCTCCGCTGTCGCTCTCTCCTGGTCCGGCCTGTGTCCGCTCTATTTATAGCCCGGGCAACGACCCTCGACCAGCATCGCCGCCGTCCGGCCCAATGCGCCGGCCAGAAACTCGCTCGTGTCTCGACGCTCGCTGTGAACTTTTATATCAATATTATTTCAGCGCGGTTTCATTTAATACAAAAATGATTAACGTAAACAAACACATTCGACGTGCCTGTTTACTATTTAATAGCCTTTTGATGCTATTTTCTTTAGCATGATTTATACAAAAACAAATCCAGTAAACATGCCTGCTTCATTACAATATGTTAATAAAACTATTTGAGGACTATTTTACTAACAGAACACTTGTGTATTACATAGGTTTTGGATCTGAAATGCACAGTGCGACAAGTGGTGTGCCTCAAGGCAGTGTTCTCAGACCCATTCTGTTCGTTATAATTGTCAACGATATTGTTGAGACAACTGGTTCACATATTTTGCTCCATTGTTTTGATCTTAATATATTTAGAGAAATTCAATCACGAAAGCATTGTGAATAACTTTTGAAAGATTTAAGTAAGATAGCAGAATTATGTGAGTCAAACAAACTTCATCTCAACATTGGTAAATGTAAAGTTGTAACATACGGTAAAAAAAAATTGGAACTTGCTTTCAATTATAAAATCAATGATGCAGCAGAAGGGCGTTTCAACAAAATTGGAGACTTAGGTGTACTATTGGATACGCAATTAACGTCTAAGTGTCACATAGAGCATACTGTTAATAGCTCACTTAAGTTGGCGGGTTTAATTTTTCGTTATGGTCTAGTCTAGGACTTGGGAGCATTGATCAACTAAAGGCTTTATATTATCCGTGTGTACGAAATAGACTGGAATAAGCTCGTGTCGTAAGGGTACTTTTTTATGAATGACATAGTAATAATTTTGAGTGGATGCAGATGAAGATCTTAGAGTCATTGTATTACGTGATTTAGGGCTTCTACCCACCAACCCATGCAGACTATAACGAGCTGTTACATTGCACTAAAATGAAGTCCTTGGAATATATGAAAAAATATTTGAAAATATCTCACTTATTTAAAACCATCAACGGTTTCATAGATATAAGATCATACTGAGCCTAAATTATTTCCAGGTGCCTTGAATTAACACCTAACTTTCAGCTAGTCAGTGAAAAACATTATATTATTTAAATCCACCAACGGAGGCCATGTACAGGCAATATAATAACATAGTAATAAAAGTGAGGACGCAGGAAGTGCGTTATGGTAGTGAATTTTCATAGAAATGATCTGGCACCAAATATTTGTCTATAGTTTTTTCTGTAACATAGAAATCTAGATTTTGGTGTATGGTTTTCTTTTCATATCATAAACCTGTATACAAATTTTGGTTACCATGGCTTTTTAGGTCTTCAGCTTAATTTTTTTTGAAAGAAAACTCAAAGTTTTCTCGGAAAACCTGCTTCGAATTTCTTGGCTAACGGACCACTTACAAAGGAAGGTACATGCCAAATTTTATTAAAATCGACCCACTGTTTTGTATATATATATATATATATATATATATATATATATATATATATATATATATATATATATATATATATATATATATATATATATATATATATATATATATATATATATATAGTGTGCCCCAAATTGGTGATGTATGTATATGGATCTCAGAAACTATAAGAGGTAGAGAAACGGTTAAAAGGGGGAAAGTTGTAAGCAATTTTATTACCAATCCAAGGCTACTCATCCGATTCCCCTAACTTTCTTGGTTTTTGGGATTTTTTAAAATAAGAAAAATGGCGTATTTAAAAGTGTTATAACTTTTTTATTTACAAAAGTTTTTGAATCTTGTAAAAACATTTTCACAGCAACTTTTAACGTAAAATCTAGTCAGATTTCATCTTTATTGTTAAATCATCGCTACGCAATTGTCAACTTTTTTTCTTATGGATGCTTAACATGATTTCTTTATTGTGATCAAGAAAAATAGTAAGACATTTTAAACTCTGCAAGTAATATTATTTTCAATATTTTTATGCTACTTATAATGACTAGAATATTCCTGACAACTCAAGATCTCCATGATTCGCAATTATTCCTGTTGCTTAGCAGGGTGTGTTAATTTTTGTGACATTTATTTAACAGCTATTAAATGTTTGAATGTGTGACATTGTTGAAATGGACTCAAGTCTTATACAGTTGGTTTTTTTTTGCAAAATTTTAATTGAATTTTAAAGTGTTCAAATATAAGTGGTTTAACTAAAAATTAAGTTTGTTTATCACTAACATTTATAAATAGCCGCATGCAGAATTATTCTAAGGTAGAAAAATTTGACATGCTTGTCTGCTCCATATCAGAAACGCTATTCTAGGGTTACAAAACTATGTTAACAGTTTTCCAGAAAGACGCCAGCCGAATGTTTGACATTTTGCCAAGTTTGTAACAAATTTATTAACTTTGGAAGCTTTTGAAGTCCCCGAGCTCGAAATTACGTCCGTAATGAAAATCGCGATCATGCAATCTGTCAGTTTTTTTAAGAAAATCCTGCCAAGTCAACAAGAGCAGCCGAAACAGAATTGGATGTACCAAAATCAACCATTCAAAGAACTTAAAAAAAGCAAATACCATCCTTATAAACCAATTATTGTAACAAGAATTTCGGGAAGTTGATTATGAACGTAGATGAAGGTTTTATAACTGGTTTATTGATAAATGCCGTGAAAATCTAGACTTTCCTAAGCAAGTAATTTGTACTGCTGAAAGTTACAACCATCATTATTGGGAAACTGAGAATCCAGAATTACGAAATCCCCGTAGATTTCAAACGCGCTTTGGAGTGAATGTGTGGTGTGGAATCTATGATAAGCATATCTTAAAAGTGTAACGAGGACCCAAAAGCGTAGTCTTAATTTCTTAAATTGTAAGTTGCAATTATATGTTTTTATTTTCCAGGAAAGCAGTTAATTGGGCTATTTTTTTAGGCTGATACACTTAATGGACGGCTATATTTTGATATATTACAAACCCAAATTATCCCTTTAATCAGACAAGCGGTGCCAGAGATTCAATTTGAAAACTTTTGGTTTCAGCATGATGGCTGTTCTGCTCGTAATTCTAGGAGAGGTACAGACACTACTCCGTAACATATTCGGGGAAAGAATAATTTTAAATAGCGGTCCAGTATTATGGCCAGCTAGAAGTCGAGATCTCACGCCTCTGGATTTTTACTTGCGGGGACATGTAAAAAATGAAATGTATGAATTCGATCCACCTGAAGAAACAGACATGTTAATTCAAAGGACAAGGGAACTATTTGCTGGAATTAATAGACATACTTTAGTACGGGTTACCAATTCAGTAATTAAAAAAATGTCAGAAATGACAGCAAATTTCCTCTCTAACCGGAGCATTTCTGTTGTCGTGGATGGCCATTCCTCTAAACTGTATCCAATTAATGCAGGAGTTCCTCAAGGTTCAGCTTTAGCCACTACTTTGTTTCTTCTCCACATCAATGACCTCCTCTCTAGCACATCCAACCCAGTTCACAGTTACGCGGACGACAGCACCCTCCACTCCAATATACAATATTCTAAGCCTGTCTCTTTAGCCCAACTAGATGAGGATCGCAGACTCATGGAGGGTTCTATCTCCGTGGATCTCCAAAAAATATTAGACTGGGGAAGTGAAAATCTTGTACAATTCAACCCCACCAAATCACAGTCTTGCTTTCTTTCTCACAAGAGATACACTAGCCCTGGACCCATCACAATAAACAACCAAGTTATTCAAAGTAATGCGTCCTTTTCACTTGTTGGCATCTCTGTGGATCGAAATCTCAATTAGCACCAACATGTCACATCAATTGCAGAAGTGGCTGCCAGGAAATTAGGTTTCCTCTTCCGGGCTCGCAAATACTTTTCACCAGCTAATCTCTATACTTTATATACTTCACAAATAAGACCAAACCTCGAATACTGCGCCCACATCTGGGGTGCTGCTGCTGCTTCTACACTTGCTGTCCTGGACTCCATTCAGAAGAGAGCTATACGTCTCATCGGTAACCCTACCCTCACCCAAAGGCTGCCATCCCTTGCCCACCGACGTGGTGACCTCTCTCTCTTTTATAGATATCTGCACGGGCACTACTCAGAGGAGCTTTCTTCCATAGTTCCTCCACCTGCTGCCCCCAACAGATCTACCAGGGTAACAGAGCGAATGCACCCTTTTACTGTCCAGGTCACCAGACATAGAACATCTTGTTATGCCAGCTCTTTTGTCCCGAGGACTTCCAACTTGTGGAACTCCATGCCGGCACATGTTTTTCCTTCTCCCCCGAACCTCCAAACTTTCAAGTCCAGAATTAACAAGTTGCCTCTTTCCTCCTTGTCGACACCCACGGTACGATATTATTAAGGCTGTAAGCCCTCGTGGTGTGTTGTTGAAAAAAAAATGTAGACAAAAATCTCATTTTGAACTTTAAAAGTGATACTTGTTATTTTTCTTTGCTTTTCTAAAAGCGCCAATTTTGTTATTTGTTTCTTAATAGTATGTGTTGATTTTTCATTTATTGTTGTGTATAACTTTTATTTATCGGTTTTGTAATGTTATTCGATGTTCGATATGTTGTTGCTTCCATTGTTTGTATTTATAATTAATATTCTGTCCAGTCTTCGTTAAATAGCTAGCGCGCAATGTTTTAAAGTTCATGTTATTCCCTTTTTTTACTTTACAGATTGCGACGTTGCCATATGTATGTATTAATAAATCCTAAAACCATTTTTTTTTAAATTTATAACCGTTCTTTTGTAATGTGCGATACATACACTGTAAAACAAAAATTATGGTCTTTTTTAGACTGTCAAAATCCAATATGGCGTCCATAAGAAAAAAAGTCGACAATCCCCTAGCGATTATTTAAAAATAAACATGAAATCTGACTGAATAATTGAATTCTACGTTAAAAGATGTTTTTACAGAATTCAAAAATTTTGATAAATAAAAAAGTTATAGCATTAAGAAATGCGCCATTTTTCTTATTTAAAACAATGCCAAAAACCAAAAAGTCGGATAAGCAGCTTTGGATTGGCAATAAAATTGCCTACAACTTTCCCCATTCAACCGTTTCTCTATCTCTTATAGTTGCTGGGGCATCTATATTAATATATATATATATATATATATATATATATATATATATATATATATATATATATATATATATATATATATATATATATATATATATATATACATACAGTGTGTCCTAAACTGGATGGGAATGTATTGCGATCTCCGTTATTATTAGAAATAGGAAAACCGTTAAATTAGCAATGTTTTGTAAAATTTCATGCTCCTTCTAAATATGACTTGTATTTTGTCCTGCCTCTTTTTGTTTTCGAGTTATTTTGAAAAAAAATTGTCAATTTTTTTTCTTATCACATTTCCAACCTCATCCATCAGCATGTTGTTCGGTTTCCTTCTGAAGCCTTCGGTCACTTCTTTTTGACCCTCTTATGTATGTTAAAAAAGTCGTGTATCGTTTGCGAAGCATCATAAACAATATAATATATATGTATGTATGCACACAAATTATAAACTGACATTTTTATTCAGACATTGTATTTATGTAGTTTTATTGTCGAGTTGGTATGTTTAAAGACGAAATTAAATTTTATTTCATTAGTTAATAACATATTGACAGTCTATTTACGCGATTATTCTCAATCCCCGACGCCGCTGACCAGTTTTACCTACCTCACTATACTGCAGGTTTCGCCGAACTCCTGCCTTGGTAAACGGGACCGACGGCTTTACGCCTCCTCTGAACGGCGGGGGCGCAGTTTTCCCAAACACAATGTCAGAATCTAGGTTGGCGTTAATTTCGCAGCGGAATCAATACCGGTATTCTTAAGTTCAGAGGCACACGTTCTTCCCACTGGACCAGCGAGGCTTTTATATAAAGGTAAGAACAAATGAACGTGTAAATTATATACGGTTAGGAATATGAAAGAATTTCCTATTTAGCCTGCGAATATTTAAAATCAATCAATCGATATGTTTCCTGAACTCTGTTTTCAGGAAAAACGCACACCTTGTCTGATCGAGGACGACAAAAGCTAACAAAGGGTTAAATTAAAATATAAATAAAGCTGTAATTACCCAGAGCAACGGTATTTCCTGAGAAAACATTTGTGATTGACAGGAGGCATACAATAAAAAGTAAACAGCTGAGTCCCACGATCGTGCTTTCTCTCCTGCTGGGTAATTTATTGACAGATTTTTGTGCGGGACTGGATAAAGACTTTAGATCAAAAACTGACTACGTGAAAGCAGGTGCTGTATAATCAACGCTTGTGCCATATCAGAGAATTATCGTCAAAATATTTCGCTTATAAATGTGAGGTATACATACATACGCGCACCCATAAGTCCGCACTCAACACATACACACATATGTATACAGGGTTTCTCACCGCAGCCGTTCGTTAGAAGTTTTCTTGGTTAGAAATAACTTATAATTCTGAATTTTTGAACTCCAGGGTTATTAAAAATTCTTTTTCATCTTAAAATATTTTCAAGATCATACCACTTTCGGTTATTCCGGAAGTCGCCATTAACTTTCTTATTTTAAATAGAACACCCGGTATATTATTCCGATTTTTGGATTGCTGAGAAAATTTCGTAATGGGTTTCATCAGGTTTCCCTATACTTATTTTCAACTGTTTCGTAGATATCTTGATTCTTTTGATAATTTAGAAAGATGTAGCCATATTTTCAACACTGTGCTTTTCACCCATTTCCGACTATTTGTAAACGCTTCTGGGGTAGACGGAAGCGAAACAATTATACTTTCGAAATCCATGCTCACAATTGATGTATCGCATACAGGTGTCCCAAATTCTATGACCAATTACATCATTTTCAAAGTTGAAAAAGTTTGTTATTTCAAATGTGTATTATTAGATGGTCGGATGCAGAATTTGATTCTGAATCGATTCGCTATAAGGTTCCCTATACCTATTTCCAGCGGTTATTTTGTAAATCCATATTTTTTATTTAAATGTGATTTTTGGCAGAAACCGAAACATCGCTTGCTTTTCTAATAGGCCTTGATTTTGACAGTATTTGAAACAATGCTGATTTTATGTCAAAGCAGTATTATCTTACAAAGTACAGTTTATAATGGAGAATATTGAAGAATATTCCAATAATGATATGTTAAATTTGTTTTATACGCATGGTGGATGTGGACTTGTCAGATGCAGATGCAGATTATGGAAACTGGCAGTGTAAGGGCAACTCGACATCACCTAAAGCCCGTAATACATAATGAAGATAACGAGGTGAATGTATTGGCTTATTTTCAAGCTTATCCACGTAATTCAACTTCAGGAGCAGCGTTGGAGTTGGGTATTTAAAGAGCATCAATCCACAGAATATTAAGAAAACATAAAATGCATCCTTTTTCTGAAATAACTGTGCACGGATTACGTCCTGGTGATGAGGCAAGACGAGTCGACTTTTGCGAGTTCATGTGCATAAAAATGACCGAAGATCCGAGATTTCTTTATAAGATTATGTGGACTGATGAATCCAAATTCAGCAGGCAAGGAATTATAAATCGCCGGAATAATCACTACTGGGCACAAAAAAATCCACATGTCATAAGGGAACAAAATCACCAGGACCACTTTAGTTTTAATGTTTTTTGTTTACTTATGGACAATAGAGTGACATATCAAGTGTATAATGGAAATTTGAATGGGGTTAGATATCTGAAGATACTCAGAGGGTTTGTTAGTGATTTCTTAAATGCTCTACCTCCACGTGACAGAGCAAACAGTTGGTATCAGCTGAATAGTGCTCCAGCACATTCCACTCCAGATGTACACCATCAGTTCACCTTGATGTTCGAGGATCGGTAGATTGGCCCACAGGGACCCTGGAACTGGCCACCCAGATTACCCGATTTAACGCCCTTGGACTTTTACCTGTGGGGCCGTATAAAAGAACTAGTGTACTCTAGTCCTGTACAAACTAGAGATGAATTATTGAATCGTGTTCACGATGCGTTTACTAATCTAAGTCCACACGAACTTCGGAGGTCTGTTTCGCGAGGAGTATATGTCAGAGTTATGCAGTGTATGAACCAAAATGGCGGTCATATATCACAATTATTGTAATTTTACATTCATTTACAATTTCTTGTCATTATGTTCCAATTGTTTCATGTTTTTCATTTGTCATAACGTTTAAAATTTTGTTAAGTTTCTGTTTTTGTTTTCAAGTTCCAATTAAAGTTAATTTCTGCCGTTTGCGTCATGTTCATTTAGTTTTGGAAAGCTAACGATGTTTCGGTTTCTGCTAAAAATCACATTTAAATAAAAAAATATGGATTCACAAGATAACCGCTGGAAATAGGTATAGGGAACCTTATAGCGAATCGATTCAGAATCAACTTATGCATACGACCATCTAATAACATACAGGGTATTACATTTGAAATAACAAACTTTTTCAACTTTGAAAATGATATAATTGGTCATAGAATTTGGGACACCCTGTATGCGATACATCAATTGTGAGCATGGATTTCGAAAGTATAGTTCTTTTGCTTCCGTCTACCCAAGAAGCGTTTACAAATAGTCGGAAATGGGTGAAAGGCACAGTGTTGAAAATAAGGCTACATCTTTCTAAATTATCAAAAGAATCAAGATATCTAAGAAACAGCTGAAAATAAGTATAAGGAAACCTGACAAAGTCCATCATGAAATATTCTCAGAAATCCAAAAATGGAATAATATACCGGGTGTTCTATTTAAAATAAGAAAGTTAATGGCGACTTCCGGAATAACCGGAAGTGGTATGATTTTGAAAATATTTTAAAATGAAAGAGAACTTTGAATAACCCAGGAGTTCAAAAATTCAGAATTCTAAGTTATTTCTAACCACGAAAACTTCTAACGAACGGCTGCGGTGAGAAACCCTATATATATATATATATATATATATATATATATATATATATATATATATATATATATATATATATATATATATATATATATATATATATATATATATATATATATATATATATATATATATATATATATATATGTGTGTGTGTGTGTGTGTGTGTGTGTGTGTGTATGTATATTAAGTGTACAAGAAATAGGAATTTATTTTAGTAGTTGCAGAACGTAAATATAGATGTCTTTCAAAGTTGGTACATTCAATTACCATCGCCACCACAGCGGTACATAGAATGACTAAGGAAAACAGCATATAGGTACCACATTCAGAGTAAAGTGCACAAAATGAAAAAAATTGCTCAAATAATATGGCCCTTTATTCGAAAAGAAATGTTGAAAAATATGAGTAACTCTTCTATAATATTTTTCCCTGTAGCTAGATTCAAGACATATATATCTTCATTGTTTGGTATCAATTGGGCTTGCTCTTTGTTTTATGACTATCTACCGCTGTTTTGCTTTTACATCGCCTTGTATTCTCCAAGAAGCTATAGTTACCCACCGTAACTTCAGATCTCATCAAGATCACTAAGCAAAAGAAACGAGCTCTTAGGGAATACAGTAGAGCTCTTGACTCTGCCTCTTATATATTTTCACAAACCGAAAATGTAAGTGTAATACTAAGTGAATAGTAAGAAACGAAACAACGTGCAGCCACCTCGATGCGGAACCAAGTAGTATGTTGTCACGCCAGCTCCAAATAAAACAACGTGTTAAAAAATTGAGACTGTATACAACCAAGTAACAATTTGGTAAATTGTCAGCCCTGGCCCATTTCTACCGTAATGTAGGGACAAAGTATGTAAGGCTAGAGGTATTCTCTCCACAATTAGAACGGTAGACCGGTTTCGCTCTAACTAGAGCTCCTCAATAATGAAAATTTGCTACCAAAACGCACTTACTGCGTCTTGAATTTTTTTTCTTACAAACATATTTCGATAAAAAATGCAATAAATTAATGGTGTTTGAAAGGGATCACCAACGATTTATGGGCCAGCCTGTGATTGTCAAAATAATTTTATAAGATGCAGCTCAAGACACCCTATACTTAATTTATACATTTTTTTCTCGTCTCTTGTATAATAATAATTGTATTGAGCTGTACCGTAGAAATGCGTTACCCTGTATATATGTAAACAGATAAAAAGTGAACATAAACCCATATATGGATTGTAGGGGGGCCCAGTTTGCGCTGATTTGAAGAAATCTTTTTAAAATTCAAAAATCGCGGCCTCCTCAGTGACGAATTTTTTGTACGAAAATTAGATAAAAATTATGGAGCGTTAAACCATAAACGCAACGAAAACTACCGCCAAAGCAGCAGAGAGAAAATAACTAACCTGTTGCGTATCAGCCCTTTTTGTAAAACTTCTATCTTTTATATCTGTTGACAAACATCACAAACACTGTTTAGTCCACCCACTAACACGAATAAAATCGTAAAGGAATAATTTGCACTTGTATATTAAAATTCCCAAATAATTTCTCAATTGAAATAGAAAACAGATAAACTATTTAATAATATACGATAAACATCAGTTACAGCGTAGAACTGACCTGCGCAATGATATCAAATGTTCTGTTGTTAGGTAGCGACTACGATTTACTAGATCTCATATACCTATAAACCAGTTTTTACCATTGTCAATAAAGAGCGGTGATATTAAATATAAATGTTTCAAATTTGAATTGCTCAATTTTCTGTAAGCCTCGAAAGCTGAATTTTGGTACATAGTTAGGTCCTTCCAGAAGCAACATGTCCACCAAATTTTGTTGAAATATCTTTGTAAATTTCGGAGATTTTTTTTTCGAAAGAAAACTCAACTCGATTTTACTGGCTAAGCTATTAATAAAAGAAAGACACTTGCCGAGTTTCATCAAAATAGGTTATTTACTTTTTGAGTTTTCGGTTGGATACATACATACATACATACACACACACACACACACTTATATATAAATATATATATATATATATATATATATATATATATATATATATATATATATATATATACAGGGTGTTACAAAATATTGGGCCAACCCGCTAACCACGGATTCCCGAGACGAAAATTTTATGACCTTCCTTATAACATTTTTTTTCTGGGGGCCCCGTTTTCGAAATACAGAGTGTTGAAGTTGAACTTGAAAAATCATTTTTCATTTCTAATTTTTATGTTTATGAAGTTATCTCAATGAAATTTTGCACATAGCCTTATTTCAGAACTAGACGCCATCTGTGTAGATGAGGAGGAAAAAATCAAATACCAAGGGGGGTACAGGGGGGGTGGAATAAGTATTGACCCTCTAAACTTTTTTGCGTGCACGCCAATGGTTTCCAAACAAATGGCTTTTGTTAGACAAAATAATGTTATAACTTTTGTTTCTCTATTTTAATTTTGATAAAACAACTAGTTTATGAGTTATTGTAAGTTGTATGGTCGAACCCAAACAGGCGAGAAAAAACCTACGAAATTTTTTTATTTATAATTTTTATGTTTTTGAAGTTATCTCCATGAAATTTTGCACGTAGTTATTTCAGAACTAGACGCCATCTGTGTAGATGAGGGGAGAAAAAACTAATCCCAAGGGGGGTAGAGGGGGAGGTGGAACAAGTATTGACCCTTTAAACTTTTTTGTGCGCACGCCACTGGTTTCAAAACAAATGACTTTTGTTAGACAAAATAATTTTATAACTTTTGTTTCTCTTGCTGAATTTTGTGAAAACAACTAGCTTATGAGTTATTGTAAGTTGTATGGTCGGACCCAAACAGGTGAGAAAGAACCTACGAAACGTTATCTCCATGAAATATAACATGTAGTCTTATACCACGACTAGAATACATCTGCGTGAATAAGAAAAATCAAACCCCAACATTTTTTATTCGGGCGCCGGTGGTCTAATAGAAACTAATATCGTAGGTTATTTGCGTTCTTCAACGCCGGTGACATGTCTCAACAAATTAAAAAAATTTGGATTTTTTTTACTCATTTGCAATCAGAATAAAGAATGTAATACACAGAAATTGTAGCTCATTCCATTGCCTTAAATATTGCTGCTTGAATACATATATACTTGTTTCACACATATGTAATTAGAAGTCATCAAAACCATTTTATAAGTATAACTTGTATTAAACTTAAACTGTCAGTCTAGTATTAACATGAGAACTAAACTAAAAATAATAAAAAATCGTAAGTAAAGCGATGTTATAGAGATAAAATTATAATTAAATTAAATGCTCAATATAGCTACCACCTTCTTGGATGCACAGGCGGCCTCTTTTGATAAGAGAAAACCGAATTTTTTTGAAAATGTCTGGTTTCATACGGCATTCCTCTGCGCCTTGTAGGATTCGTTCCCACAGATGTTCTGCATCAAGTATGGACAGCCTGTACACAAATTCTTTCATATATCCCCAGAAACTAAAATCAAAGGGGTTGAGGTCGGGACAACGGGCTGGAATATAATGGCATGTTTTTTTGCTGTGGATTTGTTCATCAAGCATTACATATTTTTTTATAAAATATAAAATAAATAGGCCTTGCAAAATGAGAATTATATTAGAAAACGTTCCATTCATGAAAGTAAAGTTTCCTGTTTCGGTCCGATCATTCAACTTGAAATAACTCATAAACTAATCGTTTTATAAAAATTTAACTGAAGTGGCTAAAGTTACGACATTGGTTGATCTAATAACAGCCATTTGTTTTAAAACCATTGGCGTGCGTACAAAGAAGTTAAGGGGACTATTAGTAATACTATCCCTCATATATCCCTTGGGGTTTGATTTTTCTTATTCACGCAGATGTCGTCTAGTCGTGGTATAAGACTACATGTTATATTTCATGGAGATAACGTTTCGTAGGTTATTTCTCACCTGTTTGGGTCCGACCATACAACTTACAATAACTCATAAGATAGTCGTTTTCACAAAATTCAGCAAGAGAAACAAAAGTAATAAAATTATTTTTTCTAACAAAAGCCATTTGTTTTGAAACCATTGGCGTGCGCACAAAAAAGTTTAGAGGGTCAATACTTGTTCCACCCCCCTGTACCCCCCTTGGGATTTGATTTTTCTCTCCTCATGTACACAGATGGCGTCTAGTTCTGAAATAAGGCTACGTGCAAAATTTCATGGAGATAACTTCATAAACATAAAAATTAGAAATGAAAAATTATTTATCAAGTTCAACTTCAACACTCTGTATTTCGAAAACGGGGCCCCCAGAAGAAAAATGTTATAAGGAAAGTCATAAAATTTTCGTCTCGGGAATTCGTGGTTAGCGGGTTGGCCCACTATTTTGTAACACCCTGTGTATATATATATATATATATATATATATATATATATATATATATATATATATATATATATATATATATATATATATATATACATATATATATATATATATATATATATATATATATATATATATATATATATATATATATATATATATATATATATATAAACATATAAAAATCGAAACTGACCCCGGATATTTTGAAAAGTTTCACCATCGATACCTCTCTATTAATGAATTTTTTTAAATAAAAATTCACTAATTAGAGTTATTTTGAAAAATCTGGTAGACCTGTTGCCCTAAAAGATAGTTCATTATATAACATAGCTATGGTTTATTAGATAGTTTCAAATTCAGTTATTAAAACGTAAAACATTTAGCGAAGATTCACTACCGTAACGCATTGATGCTTTAAGAATTTCATACTATGCTCAACATGCACAATTAAGTTAAAAAAAAAAATAAACGTATTTATCAAGTTTATAAACCATGGATATATTTACCAAGTAATTAATCTTCTATACATTAATAATACATGCGGTTAAAATATATTCCAAAAAAGTTTTATGTCACTACACAGTGCATTTTTTTATTTTATATAATATTATAAATAAAGATGCATTACATTACTAATCATCTAGTTTGCAATGAACTGAAAGCAGAGAGACTTATTGAATGACGGTATTTTGTGACCACAATGTGGACTGTATTTGTGCTTATTTTAGCAGTATCAAATGGCTATATTTTTCTTCCCACAGAACCAGAAAATACAACCATTTTACAAATAAAAAACTGTGCTTTCCAAATTCTACAACAAATTGAGGTTGCAAATACTTTAGTGGTTTTACAGGATCATAAATCAGCTTTCTTGAGGGATTATATGTTAGATGCATTGCTGGTAGCTAACATTTTTTCAAAATACAGCTTAACAATTCTATACTACAATTTTCAAGACACACCAAAAACTTATAATCAAGAACAGGTGGTGTTCTTAATGGAAATCATTAATCTCTCACAGTGTTTAATATCTCTTTCAGAATACAATACAAAAGAAGTATGGAATATTCATTCCAAATTTATTATTGTACTCAACAAGGAATTTATTGATTTAAAAGATCTGGTTAATATTTTGGTAACAAAGGGTATTTACAATCTTGTGATTCTTTCACCATCAGCTAACAAATCAAGAATCGACGTTTTTAAATGGTCTGCCAATGCCGAAGAAATACTCAATAACAAATTTAGCATAGTAGAGCCAGTTGGTTACTGTACTTCAAATGAATCCGTCTTGAGCAAGAAAATATTTTCCTTCAGGTTACCAAACAAATTTAAAAACGCCGTAGTAAAAATTAGGTCGGTTGAGCAGCCTCCATATGTTAAAAAATTAACACCAAGTGACACTGCCTTCGAGAGAAGAAGTCGTACAATCGAATATAAAATTATGAAATCTGTCTTAGATTACTTGCAAATGCATGGCAAATATTCATTGCTAAGTCTGAATCAGTTAGGTAAAATGTATCCCAATGGAACCTGCTCCAGCGGCGAATTCCAAAACTTGAAATCAAATAAATTTGACATAATGTTGGTTGGAATGGGTTTTACAATAGAGGCGATGAAACATTTTGATTTATCAGTTCCATATTACATAGCGAAATTAACTTGGTGTGTTCCTCTGGCAAAACATCTCAGCAGCTGGCAGCATTTGAAACACATGTTACCATTTTATAATTGCATTGTCGTCTGCCTTTTGCTGTGCGGTTTCAGTGTCCTAATTTGGAGTGTGCCCCTAACTGCTCAAAAAGAGAGACATCCCGCCTACAAGAAACTAAAAGATTGTTTTTTAACTGTGTATTCAGTCACAGTAAACCATCCCGTGAAAGTCTTGCCTCCATCGACAATTTTAAGAATACTATTTTTGACTTATGCTATATATTCTTTTGTACTTAGTATTTTTTATTTTACGTATCTGACAACTTCAATAGCAAAACCTTTTTATGAAGAGCAAATCGACAGTGAGGAAGCAATTATTAAGCATGGGCTTACTCCCTGGGTTCATCCAATTAGTATATCGACAATATCACCTGACAGTCCAATTAGAAAACATTTTAGAAGTGATATTGACAATCTGACCAAAGTCCTAGAAAAAGTTGCTTACGATAGGGACAGTGCAGTGTTGCAGAGGAAACGAAATTCAGAACGATATATGCTACAATTTCGAAGCCAAGATGGGGACCCGCTTCTTTACATTTCCAAGAAGACTCAAAGGATTGTTCATCTGGTAGTGATAATGAGAAAAAAATATTTTTTAAAAGAATATATAAACAGAGTGATACTATTGCTAGAAAATGCTGGACTGATAAGATACTGGCAGCGTAATGTGAACGGTATGCACCATGAAGTGACATTGAAGGCCTCCCCTGCCAAACCTAAAGCGATGGGCCTAGCAAGGCTCTACTTTGTTTTTGATTTAGTTCAAATTGGCCTTGGATTGTCTGTAATAGTATTCTTTTTAGAGATATTGCTTTACCACTTGACCAAAAAACCTTTTTAAATTTCAGCTTGGGCCACGGATTTATTATGATATACGTAAGCCGACTTATAGTCATTGTTCATTTTACGCCACGTTCCACACTATAAAATCATTGCTCAGCGGCATATGTGGAGCCACAGTAATACTAAAAAATTTCTGGACGCAGCAAGTGCGTTATGGTATTGAATTTTCATAAAAATGTTTTTAATAGCAAATATGTTTTTCTTAAGAAAGCAGGCATCTAATTTGGTTACCGGTATAACCTATATAGTAGAAACAATGTGCCATGTTTAATCAAAATAACTTTATTGTTTGAAAATGTACAAAAATTTCCGCAAGTAAACTTAAAGTGTTCCCGAAAAACTGGTTTCTTGGCCAACCTTGTAGGTTAATAGCAAATTGAGCTTTTCAAATGTAAAGCATTTAATAAAAATTCGCTACCATAACGCACTTGCTGCGTCCCGAATTTCTTTTCTTACAAAGATGTATTATATTTCGATGAAAAATGCAAAAATGCAATGACATTCCGTGTTCGATTAAAAAAAAAAGGAAATTTGAATCACCAACGACTTATGGGCCACACTGTAATTAAAGAAATATTTTTGTAAGATGTAACTCAAGACACCCTATAATTAATGTATACAATTTTTTTTCGTATTTTGCATAATAACGGATATATGGAGCTTTAAATATTTTTTACGAAAATTCGACAAAAATGATATACCATTAACCGATAAACTCTATAGCCAACACTACTACTGCCAAAGCATCAGAGAAAAAGTCTATTTGAAAAGAATTATTTGGGAATATTTTAGTAAAATCAAGGACAATGACGATTGAAACTAAGACTTCGGGCTTTATAAAACATTCTTCTTGATACATTTTCCTTCCATAGTTCATATTAGTTTCAGATTCATTGCCTAAATATTTTGACGTTTTAAATCGCCACTTTGACGTTTTGAGGAAAACCCAAATATGTTTTTCTTTAAATGCCTGTAAGTTTTTTGTCCTTTAACCTACAGAGCTAAATTTGTAGGTAGGTGACTTACATATAATGATATAAACCCGCGTACCAAATTTGGTTGCCTTTACTTTGTTAATTCCGGAAATATAATTTTTTTTCGAAATAAAACACAAAATTTTCCGGGTAAACCTCAGCATATTTTCCTGGCTAACGAACTTGTATAAGCCACTTGCGAAAGGAAGGTACTCACCAAGTTTCACCAAAATCGGTCCATTATTTTTTAAAATTTTTTTAGTTATAAGTGTGACACACATCGGTTTCAGACTTTATATGTTTATATATATATATATATATATATATATATATATATATATATATATATATATATATATATGTTTATATATATATATATATATATATATATATATATATATATATATATATATATATATATATATATATATATATATATATATAAACATATAAAGTTTGAGTTCCAGGGGTCCTAAATGGCGCTCATTCGAAGACATTTTTTCAAAATTCAAAGGTCGGGATCTCATCATTAGTAATTTTTTTTAAAGAAAATTCACTTAAAAAACCATAGACATCACCCCACTTTCCAGTCGCTACGTCACATCGAGTTGCTGTCCAATTGAAGCCGCCGGTATTGTATTACAACGTACACTGTTCCACTGATAACAAAACACCCTGTATGCTGTTACCCGACAACCAATATTACGAGTCTTAGTATACAGAGTGTCCTATTTAAAATGGAACACCCTGAATATCTGCTTACGTTAATTTTTTTGAAATCGCTGAAACACCTCATATATCAAGCACTCTCTATGACCAGTTTAAAAACTGCAACTTGAACCCCCTAGCGGAAGCGGGACCCACCCCTAAAATATACAATCGAGTGATAATTATTTTAAAATAGCGTTGAATTCTCTTTAAGGTGATGATAGCTCGCTTATGAAATTCTGTCTGGTGGCTTCCGAGATACTTGTCTTACTGTCTAACTCCATTTGAAATGTAGCAACTGATTATTGACACAGGGTTTTAGCAATTTTTTCGTAACACGAAAGATTCACTAATAAGGAGATCTGTCTTTATGTATATATATATATATATATATATATATATATATATATATATATATATATATATATATATATATATATATATATATATACATATATATATATATATATATATATATATATATATATATATATATATATATATATATATATATATATATATATATATATATATATATATATATATATATATATATATATATATATATATATATATATATATATATATATATATATATATATATAGATATTTATTTATTTATTTATTTATCAAAAAATTTTGGGAAAGCCGTCATGTGCAAAATAAAACTTTTATATTTTTTCCATGTAAATTGTAAACTTTTTTCTTTGCATGTTGTAGCCTTGAGAATGGAATAAATTTTTCCGAAAGCTCGGCCTGTAATAAATAGTTTTATTTTGCAACTGACGTCTTTCCCACAATTTTTTGATAAATAACACTATTACCGTCACAAAAACATAATACTATATATATATATATCACACCGATAACACAAAAAATAATAGGCCGATCTTGATTAAATTTGGTATCTGCCTTACCTTTGTAAATGGCTTGGACCAGTTCGTTATCCAGGAAAATTGGACCTGTTCTTCTGGGAAAATTTTGGGTTTTCGTTCGAAAAATGTTTTTATCTTTAAAAATAACAGATTTATGACAACCAAATCACGTACATTTATACTATCAGACTTACCCTACGCACCGAAATTAAGATCTCTAAGTTAAAACAAAAAAAACTTGTAGGCATTTAAAGAAAAAAACTTTGGGTGCTACTGGTGATCAGCGGAAAGCACAAGAACAAAATATTTTGTGTGATTAACAAAACCAATTGAATATTACATACAACGGTTAAGTCTTCTTGGCGCAACAGTGTCAAGAAGTAGCAGAAAAAATATTTTGAAAATTTTATAACTTTTCTTCTTGAAACGTCGTATATTTTATAAAATTTTTGTGAATTTTAAAAATATTTCTTTAAATGATTGCGAAGTAGAACTCGTGAAACCCATATACGGGTTCAGTTTCAGTTTTTGCCTGTTTACAAATATACAGAGTGACGCATTTCTAGGGTAAATCTCAATATATCCGTTATTATACAAGATACGAGGAAAAGTATATACCTTAATTATAGGATGTCTCGAGCTGTATAATATCAACCTATTTTGACAATTACAGGCTGGCCCATAAGTCGTTGGTGATACACGCTTTGTTTTTTCAATAGAACACTCCTTATGTTGTTGCATTTTTGTGTTTTACATCAAATTATGATGCATGCTTGTAAGGAAAAAAAAATATATCTATCATCGTTTTTGAGTTATTTCAATTGTTTTGCAACTTTCCACGTTTTTGGCACATATTTCAAACGCATATAACAAATTGTGATAGGGCGTTTTTTTTTAAATAGATAGCGGAGTCCTATGCAAATGACGCATTCAGAGAGCTTTTGCTTTGTATTACTCGTCGATAAAATCAAGCTACCGTATACAGGTACTCTCAAATAGTTGCTGGATTTGAAAAGTTTTCGCTGAAATGTGTTTAGTTTCTCCGTAGAAATCATTTTTTGTAAGATTTTTGTGATATGTTGGTAATGACTAATAAATGTTTAGTAAGTTATTGTAAATATTATTTAGTGTAACATTATTGAAGGCAATTTATGTAAAAGAAATTATCATATTTTTTTTTCAATTTTGGTCCTAAAGCTGTGAATAATTATTTCTTGTGAGGTGTGTAAATAGCTTAAAGAGGTTCGTTTGCCAGGAAATTCCGACCAATTTTTTGAACCTTTCAAGTTTATTTTCGGAAAATGTTTGTACTTTTTGAAACAACAAAGCTATTCTAATGAAATATGGTACACTGTTGTCACGCCAGCTCCAAATACTCCAACATACTACTTGGTTCCACAACTAGGTGGTGGCACGTTGCTTCGTGTCTTACCACTCACTTAGTGTTGGAAGGCTGGCTACCATAGACGCATTACTTTATTTTTTCTACGGGTAGTATGCCGTACTGACGAGCTCTAATTAGAGCGAAACCGGTCTACGGTTCTAATTGTGGTGAGAATGCATCTAGCCTTACATACTTTGTCCCTATATTAGGGTAGAAATGGGCCAGGGCTGAAAATTTACTAAATTGTTAGTTGGCTGTATACAGTCTCTATTTTTTGGCACTTTGTGTTATTTTGAGCTGGCGTGACAACATACTAATTGGTTCCGCAACTAGGTGGAGGCACGTTGCTTCGTGTCTTACCACACACTTAGTGTTGGATGGATGGCTACCATAGCCGTAATACTTTATTAGTATGCCATACTGACGAGCTCTAATTAAAGCAAAACCGGTCTACGGTTCTAAGTGTGGTGAAAATGTATATAACCTTACATACTTTGACCCTATATTAGGGTAGAAATGGGCCAGGGCTGACAATTTACTGAATTGTTAGTTGGTTGTATACAGTCTCTATTTTTTAACACTTTGTGGAGCTGGCGTGACAGCATGCTACTTGGTTCCGCAACTAGGTGGCGGCACGTAGCTTCGTATCTTACCACTCACTTAGTGTTGGAAGGCTGGCTACCATAGCCGTATTACTTTATAGGTGTATTTTCGCTACAATTAGTATGCCGTACTGACGTGCTCTAGTTAGAGCGAAACCGGTCTACGGTTCTAATTGTAGTGAGACTGCATCCAGTCTTACATACCTTGTCCCCATATTAGGGTAGAAATGGGCCAGGGCTGACAATTTACTATATTGCTAGTTGGTTGTATGCAGTCTCTATTTTTTAACACTTTTTGTTATTTGGAGCTGGCGTGACAACATACTACTTGGTTCTGCAACTAGGTGGCGGCACGTTGTGTCGTGTCTTTTCACTCACTTAGAACTCAAATTGTTAAATTGTTTTAAAAATTACAAAACAGCCCTGAAACATTTTAGATATAACTTACAACCATGCAGCTACATTAAGGTAACCAAAAGGAAATAAAACATGAAAAAGCCACGTGAATGCAAGCAAACATTTTATAACCAAAAAGTTAAGAATCACAACCATTAAACATTAATGATTTCTTCAATGCATAAAAACAGCAAAAAGTCAACAGTAGAAACAACTAAAAACCACTAGTTAACAATTAAAACATCTAGACAACTCTTTACGTGTAGCAATTACTAACCATAACCAAACAAAACATCTTTATACAGGGTGATTCATAAGTGGTGACCAAAAATGAAACCCCATGTTCTTTGAATAATTTTTAAAGAGGGTATGTCCTATAAAAAATTTTCCTATAATGCTTCATTAAAAAGATACAGGGTGTTGAAGTTGAATTTCAAAAAATAAAATTTCCTAATTTTTTAAAAAGTAGTACATATATTTTGCTGAAACTTCGCATGTGTAGGCTGTTATGGAAGGCGCGTATTCCACCATAAGGATTGAATCGGCTAATCCAGCAGTGGCGCGCGTACCCACATGTCATTGGTTATCCCTCAAGAAAAAAACGAGTACGCCAATGATATTTTTTTTTTATTTTTTATTTTTTGAATCTTACTTTCGTGAACAAAATGACTCTCTTGATAATTTTCTGTACGACGCTTACTTTACGAGTAAGCAATGAATCAGGTAAGTGCTTTAGAGCACAGTTCATGATTTTTAACCAGTAGTTGTTTGGTAGAAAATCGCAATGATACACTTTTATGCCTCCATTGGCCTGAATACACGCACGACATCTTTTTGCTATGGGAAATTTAATGTCTTGATAATTTTTTGTACGACGATTATCTTTGTTGTATTTTAGTAAGTAGTAGTCTGGTTTGCCAAAGTTGTCATTAAGTGTCACTTGATGTTTAGGTTAACAAGTTATTATTTTGAATAGATGTAAGTGGTAAACTTTATAAAATTGCAAAATTTTCTACTCTTTTACTTCTTATAATGGAGTACACCTCAGAAGAGTATGCAGATATAATTTTTATCTACGGATATGCTGATGGAAATGCTCTAGCTGCTTGTCGGGAATATCAACGTATGTTTCCCACTCGCCGTCAACCTACACCAAGGGTTTTTTCTCGATCGTTTTCAAGACTTCGGCAGTGCGGTATTGGACAACGTCCTGACGCTAGAGCTAATGGTAGAAGACAACATCAACTTGAAGACGAAGAGAGAGTGGTGGATGCAGTGATGGATCAACCTTCTACAAGTACTCGGAGGATTGCCACGCAGTTACAATATTCTCAAAGCTTTCTTTGGAGAACTTTACACCGAGAAGCCTTACATCGATATCATCGACAGAATGTTCATTGCCTTCTACCTGGAGATAATGTGCATCGACGAGTCTTTTGTGAATGGATGTTGGAAATGAACAATCAAAATATCTTATTCCCTAATCTAATCTTCTGGTCTGACGAATCATCATTTTCAAGAAATGGTATTTATAATTCTCATAATGAGCATGTCTGGTCATTGGAAAATTTACATGCAACAAGGACTCGCACATTTCAACATTTTTCCATTAATTTATGGTGTGGTATTTTGAACAGCTCACTGTTCATGAAGTCCTGCCACAACTTTTAAATGGATCTTCGTACTTAGCGCTCCTAGAAAACCGTGTAGAAAACATTTTAGATGACATTTTACTAGCAACAAGATGTATAATGTGGTACCAGCATGACGGTGCACCAGCGCATCATAGTCGAAACGTTGTTACATGGCTACATGAATATTATAATGAAAGATGGATTGGCAGAACTGGACCAATACATTGGCCTGCAAGATCACCGGACTTAAACCCACTTTACTTCTATCTTTGGGGTGATTTTAAGCGACTGGTCTACAGTGAACAAATAAATACACCAGAGCAGCTACAACAACTGATAAATAATGCTTTTCGTCATATTCAAGCAACAATGAATCCTCAAGACATTAAATTTTCCATATTAAAAAGATGTGCGTGTATTCAGGCCAATTGAGGCATTTTTTAACATTTATTGTAACAAAAAATTACTATAAGCCTGATAAAAGTGTATCATTGCGATTTTCTACCAAACAACGACTGGTTAAAAATCATGAACTGTGCTCTAAAACACTTACCTGATTCATTGCTTACTCGTTAAATAAGCGTCGTACAGAAAATTATCAAGAGAGTCATTTTGTTCACGAATGAAAGTAAGATTCAAAAAATAAAGAATAAAAAAAAATATCATTGGCGTACCCGTTTTTTTCTTGAGGGATAACCAATGACATGTGGGTACGCGCGCCACTGCTGGATTATCCGATTCAATTACATAGCAGCCTACACATGCGAAGTTTCAGCAAAATATATGTGCTACTTTTTAAAAAATTGGGAAATTTTATTTTTTGAAATTCAAATTCAACACCCTGTATCTTTTTAACGAAGCATTATAGGAAAATTTTTTATAGGACATACCCTCTCTAAAATTGTTCAAAGAACATGGGGTTTCATTTTTGGTCACCACTTATGAATCACCCTGTATAAAGATGTTATATATACATATTATTGCTGTGTATGTTAAAAATGAGATCTTCTGCATCTCAGCGATATAATATTATGCCTTTCCAATACTGGGCAATATTTTTTACGTATTGGTTGACAAACACGACACGTTCTCTTGCATACTATTATATACATCTATAAATAATTAATTGGAAACCTTTTTATATACTACAATAACAATTCACTTAGACTAAATAGCATATTGGATATTTCATTGATTAAAATTACACAACGTGCTTATACAAATGATTCAGATGAAAATGGAAATGTATGATGAATTTAGGAAATGCTTTCAACAGAAAATTATTGTCCGCACGTGTTTTTGTTAGCTACTTCCCCTGCCACTTGAATACGGATTTTTTTCAACGATTAGAACAGCTGACTAATTAAAAGAATTACACTTAAGATTCAACAATGAATAAATCAAATCTATTAAATACAACAGCAGCTTACTCGTCAGCCAATAATCTGATATCACTGACAAATACCACTCTTAGAAATATTCGAAAATGTGTTATGTTGATTTTGCAGCAAATTGCAATAAAAACTACTGTTGTTATTCTCAAAACCACATCTTCTGCTTATGTAATTGACGATGCATTTTTACGTGACTTTTCCTCTATGGAAAGCACACCAATTTTGTATTATGACTTCAGTACAAACTTCCAGAGCTCCCCAAAGACATACGGCCAGGATAATGAAATCATTCTTATAGAATTTGAAAATGCTTTTGACTTGACGTCAGCTATTTTAGGATTTAGTAAAAAACACTCATGGAAAGTGCAAGCACAGTTTATTCTTGTATCGAAATCGCAAAAAGTACCTCACAATACTAGTCTACGAACGATTATAAAAACTCTTGCAACAAAAAATATATTAAATTTCACTGTAGTTTTACCACAAGCAGACGGCTTGTCAACAAATATTTACACCTGGCTGCCAACTGCTAAAAACATATTTGAAAAAAGTTATGAAAATATATCTTTATGTGGTAGCTGCAATTCGAGCAACCTCGAACTCCAAATGAAACCGTTCTCATTAAGCTTGCCAACAAAATTTAGAAATGGTTTTATTACCATATATTTATTGGACAAACATGCTTATATAAAACCTTTACATCCGAATGAGACTCACTTAGAAAAACGGACAATTGAATTTAAAATAATGCAAACTGCTTTAGATTATCTAGAAATAGAAGGTCATTTTGTAACTATACCTGCAAAAGAATTTGGTAGTATATACGAAAACGGCACTTGTACAGGTACTTACGAAAATTTAAAAACTGGGGTTTTTGACGTAATGGTAACAGGTATTCCTCAGACCACTAAAGCGATGCAACACTTTGACGTATCTGTTCCTTATTTTATAGCAAAAGTCACTTGGTGTGTTCCTAGAGCTCAATCTATTACAGGATATAATTTATTGACTCGCATAATCTTACCGCCACCGATCTTTGGTTCAGCGTGTCTATTGTTATTTACTTTTAGCTTTATGATATCAATTTCATCTTTAATTTTGCCTAAAGTGCATCCATCATATGGCAAACTGGAAAAAAGTATTTTTGTAATATTCACAGCCACATTGAATCATCCAGTTAAAACATCATTTATCTTAATGACTGAAAAAATACTATTCATTACCTACGTAATTTATTCCCTTGAATTCAATTTATTTTTTTATACATTCTTGACTTCTTCAATGACCACACCATTCAGTGAAAAACAAACTAACACGGAGGAAGACATTGTTCGTCGTCACTTAACGCCATTTGTTTATAATCCCGCTAAAATGACCATATCAGATGAAAGCCCAGTTATCAAGATTATTAGATCAGATTTTAGAAATATTACAGGAATTATACGGAAAGTGGCCTACGATAGAGACAGCGCTTTGCTACATAGCAGGCGCACGCTAATGCGTTATTTGATGGAGTTTCTAAATGAAGAAGGAGAACCCCTTATCTACATATTTAGGAAAAATTTTGCTGCATTACCGTTGATTGCGCAAATGAGAAAAAACTATTTTTTAACCAGCTACTTTGACAGAGTGATTCAAGCACTCCAGAGCGCTGGTATTCTTAGTTATTGGGTCAAAAATGTAAATAACATTGACGCAGAGTCTTTGAACAAGGCATCTTTTACTAGGCACGATGCGCTTAACTTTACTGAGCTTCATGTAGTATTTGTTTTGCTAGAAATTGGTTTGACTGTGTCATGTATTATATTTTTACTGGAATTTATATTTTAGTGGTTTAGATTGATATCTACATTATGTAAACCATAAACAATAATAAACTAGTCTACAAAATCATTGCGATTATTACATTTAAGATTAATAAAGGCAGTCAAGGTTTATTTGTAATTGATATCAAACACAACGCCATAGAATTGAACAAAACAAGAATATCGACGAAATAACGTGAAGGCTAACAAGGGCTCCAAAGTAAATATGTAGCAAGATAAAGAGCGCATCCGAAACCAAACTGCGGCCTGAAACTCTGAAGCTGATACAGTCGAGGAGAAACACACATATAAAGACAGATCGGAATATAACAATGTAAACATCAAAGTGAAGAGAGAGAGAGACAAGAAAAGACCTCAGAGCTCATAAGAAGAAGCAAATCCTGTACACAATCGAAAGAAAAAAAAAGAAGAAAATATTGGTCAAACCTTATGAGAGGAAAACAAAAGATCATAAGGATTAGGTGTTTAAGGAGCGGAGGATAATTGGGGAATAAAACTTGTCGAACTAGACGTTTTCAGACTTAATAACGATGTAATAAAACTTTAATAAAATCACTAAACTTTAACAATGCTTACAAACTAAATTAAGTAAATGAATTTTAACCGAAATCTTTACATACTGAATCTTAATTGAAAAGTCTCCACTTATCTCTACATAATTAAATCACAAGTGTCGCGTCTTTACATCTTAAGAATGTAAACTAAAAGTCTCGCTAATGTTTATCAACAATACTACTTATAGTTTTAATTGGTTTACATCATACATAATTGCAGACCTCAGCAGTCAGCATTCCTTGTACTGTACGCTGCAATTTCACCTTGTTTATTATTTAGATAAATATGTAATAATTTCAAAGCCAATGTTATTGATACATTTGTGACCTACTACTATATGCAGTATTTACATTACTTGTTGTAGAAAATTTTCCTATAACTAACTTTGAATTATAAATTGAATGATCTTAACAATTATATTTCCACGCCTACGACTGCCCTTCTGCAAACCTTATTGTTCTCTGAACATTAAGAATAAACATGAAGTCTATATATCAGATAAAAATTCGGAACGTAGTATGTACGTTATAGTAGCGAATTTTCATAAGAATTGTACACTATTATTATACGGCATATTAGTAAAGTTAATACTTTAAACTTACACATACCTTGAAGATCGATTTTAGAGGTCCTAGTACGCGCAAATTTCAAGAACTACTTCGAAAGTGTTGCCACCGATATCTCTCTATTATCGAAAAAAGCTAGTGTTCTAACTCCTTTTGAGAAAAATTCCCAAACCTCAATTTTCTATGAAGCTCAAAAAGTAAATTTTTCTATATCTGTAGAGAGTGTAAATGTATTTAAAGGACTTGTATTACAAATTTCATTAAATGTATACAAAATATTTCCAGAAGATAGCTTAATTCATACTTAGAAAAGTAAAGTATCTACCAAATTATAAAGTAGCAGTTATTTTTCCTTATTAATCGCACGTATGATTTCGTTTTAGTCAACCTAATCAATATCAACAATAATAAAATGTCTGCTGAAAATTATAATTTTAGACTCAAAAGTGACAAACTTGTTCAGGCGTTTTAAACAAAAATAAGATCTTGTTCAAAACATATAAAATCTGTGCAATAAAGTTTCTCCAAATGTCAAAATAAAACGTAAAAAAACATACATTCATCCGAGCTGGATTCGATTATGCCGCCTTCTGCGTAGCAGTCCAGCGCGCTTCCAATGCGCTATTTGCTAATACGTCAACTAACGTTGTCTACATAATACTTGACACAGGCTTAATGCCGGGGGTGGTATATGAAAAGTATACGTAACAATTAATTACAGAATTCGTAGAATTGCCATTAAAACACATTTAAGGATTGTTTCGGTCTTATATGACGTCTTATGTTTAAGTTTAAAGACAAAACAAACTATTTTAGAATCATTTTTATAGACTTGACTTGTTTACATTTCTACTATATTATGCGACAGCATAGTATATCTATGCCGCGCTAAAACTGTATTTAGGGCCATTCATCAAGCTACAAACATAGTGTATTTTAATAATTGATTGAATCCCCCACTTAAATAACAATCACTTGGAAAATTTTTAATTTCATGTCGTCTGTCATTTTCCATAATTGCGGCCGAGATTTCACGATTGTTGGTCTGGGTAGTATGTTTTATGCCTGGTATATATTTAGTTTGGTTACCGTTTTATACCTGTTGTATGAATTAATCTACGCGTGGCAGTTAACTATTCTGTCTGTCAGGAATTGAACTTTAACCACTAAGTCGTTTCAACGCAGGTCTTTGGGATTTTATTTTTAATTTTGAAAAAACTCTAAATATTGTGTACCAAATCACTTAAAACTCACCAACATATAAGTCTCATTCCAGTTACTCTGATACTTACAAAAATATAGCGTTTTCAAAATGTTTTCCCTGATTTTCCACCAGAAAAACTTGCGCATAAAGGCTGATTAACGAAGTTGACCTTGGTTCTTGCCCAAACAATATTTTTGCCAAGTTTGATTTAAATCAGTTTATTACTTTTTATCGTTATCACTCGGACACACACACACACACACACACACACACACACACACACACACACACACATATATATATATATATATATATATATATATATATATATATATATATATATATATATATATATATATATATATATATATATATATATATATATATATATATATATATATTTGTGTGTGTGTATTTGTGTATTAGAAAAACTATAAGCAGCGACCATATCAAATCCTGGAGCGTCTTCTAGACATATTTTAACAGTCGGCTCGAGAGGTATTCTAGACATATCCAAATCGGAAATCAAATACGTACTAGGAAAAGTGGAAAATGAAAAGTGTCTCGGCGTAGACCAGGTCACCTCAAAAATGTTAAAAATGGGGAGGCACACGTTAACAGAAGCTGTGATACTGTTGATAAACTAATCTTTGAGGGAGGGAAAAATAGCCGAACCCTGGAAAAAGGACGAAAGTTATTTTTCTACTCAAGAAGGGAGACGACATAAACATGGAAAATTAGAGACCCACAAGCTTGCTATGACACCTATATAAACTCTTTACGAGAATTATAACGAACCGAATTACCATAAAGTTAGACTGGTATCACTCAGTAGAGAAAGCTGGGTTTCGGGGAGGCTCTACAGCCAATAGTAATACCGTCGACCATTTGCAGACAGTTAGGAAACTGCAGAAAAGACCGCAGAGTACATTCCTATTCACTTGCCGTTTGTTGACTACCATAAAACTTTTCACAGCATTGAAACTTGGGCCTTCTTAGCAGCAATGGAATATACCAGAATTGATTCGAGATACATTAATATTATCAGGGAGATCTACGACAAAGCCACCTTTCATGTAAAAATAAAGGCGACCTTAAAACGAAGAAAATAAAGTTTTACTTAGCCATGTAGAACATCTTTAAACAACTATCTTAGGAAGGCTAAGGTGTAAACATTGATGGAACACTTCTAAACCATTTACGAATCGCTGACGACATAGTTCTAATAAGTACAGATATTCAAGGGCTAGGTAGTATGCTGAGCGACTCAGTAAGACCGTAATCATCAGTTTCAGCGAGTGCGAAGTCACAATTAATAATAATATCATAGATAGAGTCACAGACTATATATATATATATCTTGGACACAGAATTACAATTGGCAAGGAAAATCAGAGTACAGAGAATAAATGTAGGATTCATTTGGCATGTATAGTGTTTGGGGCACTAAACTACATCTTTAATGATAGGAAAGTACCATTACACTTGAAAAAGGAAACGTATAATAGCTGCATACTACCAGTGCTTACATACGGTCTAGAAAGTATCTCCATAACAAAGAAAACATCAGATAAGATCAGGGTCGCACAGAGAGCCATGGATAGGATTATGTTGGGAATTACACTGAGGGACAAAATACGAAATCGCGAAATTCGGAACAAAACCAAAATAATGGATATTAGGGAGAGGACGGCGCGTCTCAAATGGTGGTGGGTCGGTCACATAGCTAGACAAAACACGGATGTGGTCACAGAGGATGGTTTTTTGAAGACCAAGATACACAAAAAAAAGTGTGGGAAGACCCCAAAAAAAGATGGATTGGCGATGTGAGAGAACTGGCTGGAAAGCAGTGGAAACAGGGACAGAGAAGCATGGAAGAATTTAGAAGAGGCCTAATCCGATATTGGATGAGTTTAGTCTGAAGAAGGAGAAGAAGAATTGAACTGGATGTTATTATTGCCTTTATTATCTTAAATTATACAATATGTTTAATCAATTATATCACCAATGTCGCCGATATGTCGTAGCGGTTCGTATGTGAATACTGCAGCTCCGGTTAAATACAAAATGTAACCGTTTAAAGTTAGAGAAGCAGGTTTCTTGTTAGCATACCACATAGTGCAACGTTGATTACATCGGTTTCTCCAATTTGCTGGGACCCTTGTAAACTGTAGAGTGAATAATTTTGCATTTTGTTTTATGAAAATTGTATTCACTAAAGCCCAGGTAGAGGTATATATAATAATAAATAAAATAGAATAAAATAATAAAATAGAAACTCAGAAATACACTAGATAGAGAATTGTTCAATATGGCCACCGTTTTGTACGATGCACTTTATACACCTTTTTGAAACATGCCTGCAAACTCTGGTGAGGGTGTTTTGGTTAATATGATTTATAGCTTCCGTGATTCTGTTTCATAATTCAATGATATTTGGTGGTGGATCGAATTTATACACATCATTTTTCAGAGTACCCCAAAAATAAAAATCCATGAGTTATATCAGGACTTCGAGCACACCAATGAACCGGCACATTGTTACAAATGACATGATTATTTAAATTTTGGTACAAAAATTCTCTGACGATCCTAGCATTGTGAGCTGGACAACCGTCTTGTTGGGGCCAAATCTCGTCTAAATTATCATGAACTCTTCCAATGGTTGATAAGATATCATTTCTCAATAGATTAAGATACCTTTCCCCAGTTCAAAAAATAACGGACCAACAATGAAGTTACCTGAAGTAACTGTCCAATCTACAAATAAAAATAACAGTTTTTACCCAATAAGCCGCACCAAACATTAATACCAAATCTGTCTTGCAATCGTCTTTCTTTCTTTAGATGGGGATTTTATCTGCCCAATAATGCCTACTATGGTGATTATACACACGACAATCTGTAAGTCTGGATTTATCAGTCCATATTATTTTCAAATGAAAATTTTCATCTTGCTGGCGTTCTCCTTGATACCATCTGCACAATTGAAGTGGCTTAGGATAATCGTCAATATTTAAGCCTTGTACGATTGTAGGTTTTGTATGGATGCTAATGACTTTGTTTTAATATACGGTGTACCGTACTTTTTGAAACGTCAATTTGTTCACCATAAAACCGAACGGATTGCGGAGGGTTTTCGTTTGAGATCTGTAAGACGGCATTATTTCTTTCTTCATTTCAAGGCATTGGTAGCTTTTTTGCGTGGAAGCTACCGTCGTTCAATATATTGGTCACCATACTGCGAAATATTTTGGTGTTTGGTTGTCGTCTTTCTGGGTAGTTGTTTTGATATCAATTTGCAGCTGCCTCAGTATTTCGGTTAGAACAATAATAAGATTCTAACATGCCAAAATATTCCTTATTACTAAACATATTGTTGAATAATATTTAAAATAAACAGGAAACAAACTATTTAGTACAAAATTTTAAACATCGTGTTAAATAAACCCCAAATTGTTCAGATAATTAAGAATGACAGTATTCTTAATTGTCGCGAAAGTGTTATCTCCATAGCAACTTTCTTCTGTTGTTTTTCAGTTGACATATGTTTAAAAATCAAACAGTTGTCAAAGGGGTGTTCGTAAATCATCATTCTGCTTTTTATTGAGTTCTGTTAGTAGATTTAGTTATTTGCTAGGTTTACCTATTTAATTAAATTATAACAATTTTTTAGAATAATGTTGTAATGTAAAATATCATTTGTAATAATAGGTCGATTCATTGGTGTGCTCGAAGTTCCTATTTTTTTTATCGTGAATCATTATGGAAAATTATGTTAAAAATAGAAGTCTATTGTTAGGTTTCATGGCTTACTGCTTTTTGAACACTTTTTTTTTGTCATTTGTTTTCTGGTATTAGATTTCATAGCCTACTATCCTCAAAACGGTTTTTCTCAAAATTGTCTCTGTAAAAAGTGTCCTGATAATGTGCAAGTGTTAGACATGTCAGATCAATGCCTACTTAGATATTGAAGAGAAAATAAATCGACAAATTTTGGTTTTTTAAAATAACTCAAAAACTAAAAGAGGCAGGGCAAAATACAAGTCATATTTGGAACGAGCATCAAGTTTTACAAAACAGTGCTAATTTAACCGTCTTCCTATCTCTAATAATAATGGAGATAGCAATACATTCCCATCCAGTTTGGGATACACTGTATATATTGCGGTTTCTCAATTTACATCTAATTTAAGGTGTAATTGTATAGGAAGCTTTTTTCCCATCCTAATTCACTACTGAAAAAATGGTTGTTAAAAATAATTTTCAAAAGTTGTTAAAACTACGGAACATATTTTTATGACATTTAATGATGTCAAAAGTAGAAGTCTATTGTTAGACTCCATGGCCTACTGCTTTTTGAACACCTTTTTTGGCATTTGTTTTCTGGTATTGGATTTCATAGCCTACTATCCTCAAAACGGTTTTTCTCAAAATTGTCAGTGCAATTACAAGATTTCTCAAACATATTGTACATCATTGTAAATTCTTTTGACAGGCTATCACACGAGCAAAAAATCCAATATGGCTGCCATAATAAAAACAAACGTTGATACCTGTAGCTCAAAAACAAATGACAAACCAAAGTTGAGAATAGCACACAAAGATCACTCTGTAAAAAGTGTCCTGATAATGTGCAACTATTAGACATGTCAGATCAACGCCTACTTAGATATTAAAGAGAGAAAAAATCGAAAAATTTTGTTTTTTCAAAATACCTTAACAAACTGAAAGAAGCGGGGCAAAATACGAGTCATATTTGGAACGAGCTTGAAATACTACAAAACATTGCCAATTTAACCGTCTCCCTATCTCTAATAATAACGGAGATAGCAATACATTCCCATCCTGTTTGGGACACACTATATATATATATATATATATATATATATATATATATATATATATATATATATATATATATATATATATATATATATATATATATATATATATATATATATATATATATATAATATATGTTAGAAATGATACCTTCTGAATTTCGTCGCTACACTTTTATGCTTTTCCAATAATGAACAATATTTTCACGTATTTGTTGAAAAACAGGCAAGTTTTTTTACATATTATCATATACATCGATGAATAAATAATAAAAAACCTTATTTATATACCAGATAATTAATTCATTTAGTTTAGTGGCATAGGAAAGTTTATGATAAATATATGAAGTGCCTGAAACAAAAAAATTGTCGTAACGTGTTTTTATGAGTTTACTTACTCTGGACTTTGCCTTTGCCATATAAACATAAACTGTTTTTTAGCTATTGGAATAGCTCACTAGTTTAAATCATCCATGATTTGATAAACATTTAACATTTAAGAATGAAGATCTACTAACGATCAGCTATGAATCCGATATCACTGACAAATACAACGCTTAGAAATATTCAAAAATGTGTTATGTTGATTTTGCAGCAAATTGCAATAAAAAACACTGTTGTTATTCTAAAAACCACATCTAGTATTAATGACACTTATGTAATTGACGATACATTTTTACGTGACTTTTCTTCAATGGAGAGCACACCACTTTTACATTATGACTCCAGTACAAACTTTTGGAGCTTTTCAAGGAGATACGGCCGTGATAATGAAATCATTCTTATAGAATTTCAAGATGCTCTCGATTTGACATCACTTATTTCAGGATTTAGTGAAAAGCACCCATGGAAAGTGCAGGGACAGTTTATTCTTGTAGCCAAAGCACACACACTATCTCACAATGCTAGTCTACGAAAGATTATTAAAACTCTTGCAACCGAAAATATCTTAAATTTCACTATAGTCTTACCAGGAGTAGATGGGTTTACAACAAATATTTTCACCTGGCTACCAACTGCTGAAAACATATTTAACAAAAAATATGGTAACATATCTTTATGTGGCAGCTGTATTTCAGGCAACCTTGAACTCAAAATAAAACCGTTTATATTTAGCTTGCCAAAAAAATTTAGAAATGGTAATATTAACGTATGCTTATATGCCAAACACGCTTACGTAAAACCTTTGCATCCAAATGAAACCGACTTGGAAAAACGGACAATTGAATTTAAAATAATGCAAACTGCTTTGGAGTATCTAAAAATAAATGGTCGTTATGTTACTGTAACTGAACAAGAATTTGGTACTATATACGATAATGGTACTTGTACCGGAGATTTAGAAAATTTAAAAACTGGGATTTTTGATGTTCTGGTAACAGGTATTGCTCAGGGCACTAAAGAGATGGAACACTTTGACGTATCTGTTCCTTATTTTATAGCAAAAGCTACTTGGTGTGTTCCTCGAGCTCAACCAATTACAGGATATACTTTATTAACACGTATTATCCTAACGCCACCGATATTTGGTTTAATGTGTCTGCTGTTATTTACTTTTAACTTTTTTATATCAATTTTATATATAATTTTGCATAAAGGGGATCCATCATATAGGAATCTGGATAAAATCATTTTTCTAATGTTCTCAGTCACTTTGAATCATCCAGTTAAAACATCATTTATCTTAATGGCTGAAAAGATACTATTTATTACCTACGTTATCTATTCATTTGAATTCAATTTATTCTTTTATACCTTCTACACCTCTGCAATGACCAAACCATTCCATGAAAAACAAGCTGAGACCGAGGAAGAAATTGTTCAGGGTCAGTTAACACCATTTGTTATTAATGCCCTTAAAATGATCGTGTCAGATGAAAGCCCAGTTAACAGAATTCTGAAAACAGATTTTAACAATTTTACTGAAATTATCAGGAAAGTGGCTTACGATAGAGATAGCGCTTTGTTACATAGTAGGCGCACGTTGATGCGTTATTTGTTGGAGTTTCTCAATAAGAAAGGAAAGCCCCTTATTTACGTATTTAGGAAAAATTTTGCTTCATTACCGTTGATTGCGCTAATGAGAAGAAACTATTTTTTAACCAATTACATTGACAGCGTGATTCAAGCGCTCCAGAGCGCTGGTATCTTGAGTTATTGGGTCAAAAATGTAAATGACATTGACGCAGAATCTCTGAATAAGTCCTCCTTTACTGGTTACGAAGCGCTTAGCTTTACTGAGCTTTATGTGGTATTTGTTTTGCTAGAAATTGGTCTGATTGCGTCATGTGTTATATTTTTAATAGAACTTATATTTGATCGCTTTAGAATTTTTTCCTTATTGTACAAAACATACACGAAATTAATAAAGTAGTCTAAATAGAGAATTCGTTACACTTAGTACGTCTAAGATTAGGTAAGATAGTTAGGGATATTTTGAATTAATTAGGAGTCTGCAACACTGTTCACCAATTGGAGCTGATATTACAAAAAAAAAAAAAATAATTTTTTGATATAATATATTTCATAAGCAAGAATTCAGTTACAACAAATAAATCTTTACCTATTCCCCTTATGATGCAGTTGAAATTTAGAACTGTAGCAAATACATAATTGAAAAAGTCTGGGCGCAGCAAGTGCGTTATGGTAGTGAATTTTCAAAAAAAAATATTTTTAATAGCAAATATGTGTGCTTTTTTTTAATAAGAAAGCAGGCATCAAATTTGGTTACCAGTATAACCCATGTAGTAAAAACAATGTGCCATGTTTCATCAAAATACCTTTATTGTTTGAAAATGCAAAATTTGCGAAAGTAAACTTAAAATGTTCCCGAAAAAACTCGTTTCTTGGTCAACCTTATAGGTTAATATAGGTTAATAGCTATTCAAATATGAAGAATTTGATCAAAATTCGCTACCGTAACGCACTTGCTGCGTCCAGAATTTCTTTTCTTACAAACATGAATTGTATTTCGATGGAAAATGCAAAAATTCAATAACGTAAGGCGTGTTTCATTAAAAAAAAAAAATGTATCACAAACGACTTATGGGCCACCCTGTGATTGTAGAAATATTTTTTAAGATGTAGCTCAAGACACCCTATAATTAATATATACAATTTTTTTTCATATCTTGTATAATAACGGATATATTGAGCTTTCTTAATTTTTTACGAAAATTCGATAAAAATTATATACCATTAAACGATAAACTCTATAGCAAACGCTACTGCCAAGTATCAGAGAAAGGGTCTATTTGAAATGAATTTTCTGGAAATATTTTAGTAAAATGAAGGACAATGACGGTTGAAACTAATACTTCAGGGTTTGTAAAACATTCTTCTTGAGACATTTTATTTCCACAGCCCGTATTAGGTTCAAGTTCTTTGCCTAAATGTTGACAATTTTGACGTTTTGAATCTCTACTTTGACTTTTTGAGGAAAAGCCCAATTTTTTTTTAATGCCCATAACTTGTGTGTCTTTTGACCTACAGAGCTAAATTTTGGTAGGTGACTTACCTATAAGGATGTAAACCGGCGTATTAAATTTGGTTGCCCTTACTTTGTTAATTCCGGAGATATTTTTTTTTCGAAAGAAAACATAAAATTTTCCGGGAAAACCTAGGCCGATTTTCCTGGATAACGAACCTGTCCAAGCCATATGGCTAATAAAGGTATTCGCCAAACTTAATTAAAAATCGAACAAGGTTTTGCGGGAAAATTTTGAGTTTTCTTCCGAAAAAAATTTTTTTTACCGAAAATTACAAAGATATTTCAATGAAATTTGGTGCGCGTGCTGCTTTAGGAAAGACCTAACCATGTACCAACATTCAGCTTTCTAGGTTTACAGAAAATTTATTGTTAAATTGAACAATATTTTGTTTTATACAAAGGTTTGTTAAAGTTAAATATTCTTTGCAAACCTATTTACTTATGTTGTTCAGTTTAAACAACTGTTCTAAATACGTTAGCGTTTCTTTCGCGGGCCCGCTACGAAATAAAGACGCTGAATGAAATCGAAACCTCGTCTTTAACCAATTTAACATGTTGAACTTTATTCATTCATTCAAGAGAATTTGACACTGAATAACTTTTTTGTTTAGCAGGCAAAAAAAAAATCGAAATTTTTTGCAACGATATTCCACCCCCAGACATTCAACCTCTAATTTAATTTCAGCACAGAATACCAGATGTTTGATGAAATTGAAGGTTTTCTAATAAACAAACCCTAAACGTTATATTACTTCAGTTTTAACGAAAAAATGTAAATTTTCACCAAACCACTCCCCAGCCATCCCCTTCCGCCCTGGAGCGATTTTACCCAAAAAAAATCCGAACCGTTAGTTTGTCGAGTGCGAACTGTATTATATAACCAAATTTGAAGACGATATCTGAATACGTTCTAAAGTTACCGTGGCTACAAACAGACAGACATACAGAACGACAGACCAAAAAAAAATCGTTCCAAAATGATGTTTTCTATATGTCTTGACACTTTTTATAACGTTGAAGCGAAAAAAATTTGCAATTTTTGTTCTCGATGTCATACTTCCACACGTGACGATGTGGAAGAAAAAAAAGTCTGGACGCAGCAAGTGGGTTATGGCAGTGAATGTTATACAAATGTTTAAAATTGTAAATATGTGTCTTCTTTTTAAAGAAAGCAGGCATCTAATTTGGCTACGAGTATAACCTATATAGTAGAAACAATGTACCATATATCATCAAAATAACTTTATTATTTGAAAATGTACAAACGTTTTTCGAAAACAAACTAAATGTTCCCAAAAAAACTACTTTCCTGGCCAACGAACCTTATAGGATAATAGCAAATTGAGCGATTCAAATTTGAGGCATTTAATAAAAATTCGCTATCATAAGGCAGTTGCTGCGTCCCGAGTTTCTCTTCTTACAAACATTCATTATAATTTCGTGGTCAAAATTCGATACATTAAAGGTCAGCTTAGAACTGGCACGGACTCGGGGAATTCGACTATCTAATTAAACGAACTAACGTACTTGTCCAAGCCACTTGCAAAAGGAAGGTATTCACCAAATTTGATCATCGGCGTATTATCTTTTGAGTTATCGGTGTGACACACACACACACACACACACATATATATATATATATATATATATATATATATATATATATATATATATATATATATATATATATATATATATATATATATATATATATATATATTGCTATGGTACGCAATTTTAATTGTTGAGCATGAGATTTTTTTAATTAATTTGTTTTTTTAAGTACTTATTTTTATTGCCCATTTAAAGTATTAACATTGATAAAATTAAATTATTGCTAATATTCCTTTACTTACCGTTGTATCTGCAAATTTTTCTCTTTTCTCACGGGTATAGTTCTATTATTGGGCTAGCATTTTGGTTTTCATGTAACTTATTTGTATTTTTTATATTCATATTAATTCAGAGTGTTAGAAATTGTGTTAAAATATTTTCAATTGAGTTTTTATATATTTTTTTCTTTTAATTTATAATTATTTAAATATAGGCTTATTTAGTGATAGTTTTTAGGTCAAATTAATCAGACTATATATATATAAAATCTATAATGTTTTATTTCCGATAATTTAAATTATTTTCCAAACATAGTTACATAAAAAAAGAGCGTTGTTAATAAATCAAACAAACATTACATCTATTCAATTGGACCATATAAAAATATTTTCCTTAACCAAACCAATTTTATTATAAGTAAAGTCAACGCATTGTTTTCTATTATTTAGATTCCAATAATATTTATTATTTCACCAAAATATCCAACCATCTTTTAAATATACAGGGCATTTAAATTTCAGGATGCATAAATACATGACTTGTTGTTTTCCACAAAAAGGTTGAGTTTTTCAATGCTCTTTTCAATCCAGTCGCGTCTCTTTTCTTTTGAGCTGCATCCTTGGTGTCTTTTTCTTTGCACTTGTCAAGGTGCTCTGGCGCGGTCAAAATAGTAGCAACTTGTTTGGCACGCTTTCGTACAATGTTATTTTTTTCTAAAACAGGTGACAATTCCTTGAGGAATTTTGGTGGTGTCTCATTATCAGCAGAAGAACTCTGTTAAGCAGTATGTTGAATTGGAGAGCGTGATTCATAAGTAACTGTCTCGTCCGGAGTAGAACTTGGTTTTCAGTTACTTTGGACTGATACAAATGCATAATCAGGAACCACTGTAGGGTTAAATGGCATTATAACTGTAGACTTGAAACCTGAAATTGCATTTTGGGTGGTAGCGGATTTTCCCCGACGTGTTTGCACTAATTCACCAAACTGAAGCCTTGTTAGTCAGCTCCCAGGGTGTTGCTTTAACCAAAGGCGACAGGCTTCATAGAAATGCGTTTTAAGGGATTAAAAAAAACCTATCCAATGGCTGAAGGTAATGGGTCGTATAGCTAGGCAGATAGAGCAAAATAATATCATTTGAATAAGCAAACTCAAGCATTTCTACAGATTTTACATGAGAGGTATGTCCATCTAGAATCAACAACGCCTTCTCCAGTGGTTTTATTGGAAGGAAGTGCTCAGTAAGCCATCGAAGAAAAATTTCTGCATTAACGTATGCCGATTTTTGTACACAAAAAGCATCGATCCTTGTGGTAGATTGTCTTCCCTTTCATTTTTTTTTATTCTTGCCTTCCATGATGACAGTTGACGGAAGAAAATTGCCTTCTGCGTTGCAGCAAGCTATTAAAGTGATTGTTTCACCTCTTTCAGTGGATGTTACTGGGGACACAACTTTAGACCATTTTGCTGCTAACACTTCATTAGGGAAATTGTTCAACTGTAGTCCAGTCTCATCCATGTTGAAAATATTGGCTGGTTTATCAAAGAGTTGATTTTCGTCCATTACAGATTGAAGTAAATTGAAATACTCCGCAATTTCACCGCGGTTCATAGCACTTGTGCGATCCGGTGAAACACCTTCGGCTTTACGTACACTAATTTGAGGATTTCACGACAGGAACAATGCAAGCCAGTCATAGCCTGCTTTCTCAGTTTCCTCGTTAAAGCGATGTTTAGTGTTAAGTTGAACAGCAAATTTGTAGGCAATTGACATTACATCGTCTCTGGTTAAAGGAAAACCACATTTCTGCATCATCAATATGTGACATGACAATCTTTCTTCATTAGCTTTTCCAAATAGACAACTGAGACCCACGTGACCTTTCTCACTATTGTTAGTTTTTATCCTTCTCTCCAAAGTTTTTCTTGGAATATTAAACTCGAAAGCAGCTTGTCTAAAAGATATATTTAGAGACCCAACTGCATCCATGGCCTGCACTAAGTCTTCTTGTCTCCAGTTAGCGCGACTTGAGTTTGCTTTTATAACGTATTGATTAGGCATTTAAAATAAATAAAAGATGGTGGTTACTTATGAAATATTAAAGTACCTAGATCATCAATATAATACCTATATTGACATACCATATTATGGTATGGCCATCTTTCCCAATATAGCGGGAGAGATGGCCCACCCAATATTTTAGTCAAATTAAAGTCTTAAGTTTACAGTTTTAGATTAGACAGCGTTGTTGATACTTTAAATACCGGATCCTACAGAAATATTGAATAAAAAACATATGATAATTTTATGGCACTAGGATATGTAGTGACGAGCCAAATTTATTCATATACAAATATAATTACGGTCAAATTTTCTTACCTTTTATAACAATAACGTTGTAAATCTAACAATACACCATAAACAAACACAGCGCAACAACTGGTATTGCCATCTGTTTTCGGTATTGCGAACTACAAGACATGGCCATCTTGACCTTATGGCCATCTCCCCCGGAATTAACCTATATATATATATATATATATATATATATATATATATATATATATATATATATATATATATATATATATATGTGTATAGTATATATATATGAAGATATAATAAAGTCTGAAACCGACCTCTGATTTGGGTTCCAGGGGTCCTAAATCGCGCTCACTTGAAGAATTTTTTTCAAAAGTCATGAGCTCCTCATTAGTGAATTTTTTTAAAGAAAATTCACCAAAAAGAAAAAGGTTGCGTCAAAAGAAACTGAAGTGAAATAGGTACTAATCATTCAGCAAGATGGAATTTCACCGGACATAAACTAAATTAAGCTAATCAAGGTACAGCGCATCGTCTCCTATATTATATCATAATATATTATATGATGATGGGCGTTCCCGAGAACGGTCATCCGCGGCAACATAGAAAAGAGGCTGTATAAAACAACAAACTCTTTGTTATGTGTGTATGTGAAAGCGATCGTGTGTTAGAGGGAGAGTAGGGTTATTTTTCCACTTATGCAATCATCTGACTTCCCACAGGACAGCATAGGAACGTAGGAAAGGACGAGGACGTGTGCGAGTCGCCACCTACGAGGCGCGCGTCATCTCTTATGAGGTAGGCGCGCCATCTAGGCGTGGCCCTGCTCCGGCTAATTAACACTTCACACAGGTGTCAATCTGACGGACACACTGCTAATTATTAATCACTGATTCACCCTCTGCTCTCTTTGGCCGTGGGATAGGGATATCCACGGTCTACACCTATCTCGTCTAATGCACTTCCTGCAAACAGGCTGCAGGAATTCATTCAGCAGGAAGGAAGGTGAAGAGTTAATGAAGATTATATTTGAAATACAGTTAGTGTTTTCAGGGTACCCAGCAGAAATCAAAAATCAAATTCCCTGACATTTCCAGGCTCAGAATGAGTTTTTCATAATACATAAAATGAAAGGCACACACACCTCTGAATACGTCTGTATTCATGAAATAAATAAAAATTCTGAACAAAATCTTGTTTAGCACACAAACATCATCAAAAACATAAAGATGCTTATTCTTTTAAACTTCTAAAGAAAAGTGATAGCTTTCTACTTAAAAGAATGAGTATTACACGTTTTTGCAGTACCTACTAATTATGCTTTACTCATTAGTGAATTTTTATTTAAATAAATTTTTTCAAATGAGCGCGAATTAGGACCCCTAGAACCCATATCCGGGGTCAGTTTGAATTTATATATATATATATATATATATATATATATATATATATATATATATATATATATATATATATATATATATATATATATATATATATATATATATATAAATATATATGTATCCGTCTGATAACTCAAAAAATAATTAACAGATTTCGATGAAACTCGGCAAGTGCCTTTCTTTTATTAATGGCTTGGATGAGTTCGTTGGCCAGGAAAATCTGACGGGGTTTTCCGGTAAAATTTTTATTTTCCTTTCAAAAAAAATTTTTTCTCCGAAAATTTCGATAAAATTTGGTCTACATATTGCTTTGGGAAAGACCTAACTATGTGCCAAAATTCAGCTTTCTAGGGTTACAGAAAATTGAGTTATTCAAATTTGAAACATTTGTGTTTAATCACCGCTTATATGACATCAAGTATGCGGTTGCCGTTGGTTAGTCAATGACAGCTGCTATTATTGTCGATGACTCATGAAAATTCTTTTTTAAGATTCAGAGAAACGTCAATAATACTGAATTCACTGATTGATAATCATTGGCAGCATTTACAATTATATATAACCCTATTGTAATCTATCATCATTTATCACCTCTGTAGTATAATTATTTTTTTCCTTACAACTCGCATCGTTTTTAGTCAATTGTTGTTATTAATAGTCAATAGTTTCTTCCCAAAATTTGCTCTTACCAAACACACATGGCTTCCATTGACTTCTGCTTCTGCCGCTGTTACAGTCTTAACTCTTAACATGTGGCTTTGCTTACGCTTACTGCTATACTATTAGTGAATTTTTTATTAATGACTTGGATGAGTTCGTTAGTCAGGAAAATTGGATAAGGTTCTCCAGGAAAATTTTGTTTCAAAAAAAATCTATTTCTCCGAAAATTACAAAGCTATTTTAATGAAATTTGGTAGATATGTTGCCTTGTAGAAGTCCTTACTACACACTAAAATTCAACTTTCTGCATTTTTAGAAAATTGAGTTATTCAAATTTTGAATGTTCATTTGAAAAAAAAATTTTTCTGCGAAAATTACAAAGTTATTTTGATGAAACTTGGTGATATGTTGCCCTGGGTAAGGCCTTACTATACACCAAAATACAACTTTCTAAGTTTGTAAAAACTTGAGTTATTCAAATTTGAAGCATTAAATAAAAATTCACTACCATAACGCACTTGCTGCGTCCCGAGTTTTTTTGATCTAAATTAGATCAAACCACAAGAGCCATATTATAACCACTGTTCAAGCATTCGGATAGACACGCCTTGATAAAAAAAAAATTATAAAGCTTCTTGAACAACGAAAATAAATATCAAATATTTATTATGAAAAAAGTCCAAATGAAATTACCACATTGTGGAAATGAAGATAATATTCATACATATTTTATCAATGTCTTAATTTTAGATTTCAATACTCCAATCTCAAATTTTGCACTTTCTTCAGTGTGTTTTCCGCGTTCCTAGTTGTGGCAGTTCTCTAAGTGTTTTATGTTTCATTATTTCTACTTAGGTCATCAAAAGCTTTGTCTTCTGATTTTCATAAAGACCTCTTTTATATTGATGATATAATTAATTCTTGATACTACTTTAGATCGACTTCTCTATTTCCCATTCGTCCTACTTTCTTTACACTATCGTACACAATGCGTTACGATATTAAGGTTCTCTCTTTTGGATTACAATACAAATACCCATATACAAATGTCCAATATTTTCACTCGAACTTTAACTCTATGTTTCATGATCATAAGGTTAAAATAGAATAAATACAGACAGCGCAGCTCTACGCCGCCAATAACTAGAACGCATTTTGCATTTTATGCATTCAAGGAAGAATATTTCAAGTGAGATAAGAAATGAGACATATTTGAGATGGATGAAGAAGAAGCTTTATTTATTTTGGCGCATGATGTGAGATTCGCTGCGTTTTTTGGCGTTTAAAATTAACATACCAAATGGTAGCCGCAATGCTGTCCGATATATTTCCTTAAGTATAAGACAAATAATTAGGTGAAAAAGATTCATATAATATACTTATATCATTTGAAACCAAAATAACTTGCTTGTAATGGAATTTTACAAATATATAATTTCCAGGTCTGCTGAATTATTTCCATGACATTTGAGTAAAATCACAAATTTCCCTGACATTTTAGGGGGTATTTCAAATTCCCTGATTTTTCCCGGTTCTCCCGGTTTTCCAGATCGCTGGGTACCCTGTGTTTTTGAAGGGTCTGACGCAGCAAGTGCATTGAGGTGCAAAATTTCTATAAAAAATGTACTTTGTTTAATTTTTTTTAATTTAATTTAATATTTAATCAAAAGATGCGGCAAGTACATTACGCAGAAGAGTTTTCATAAAAATGAAAACTAAATTTTTCATTTTGTTAAAATCTTTAGTTTAGGCACATAAGGGTCAACAAAAGCAAGATGCTATGCTACATTTTGAGAAAGCAAAGGTTCGAGGCATGATGCATGAAAAATATTAAATGAAATGGATTTAACAAAGTCATAGATTTATGTCTACTCTTCTTCATTTGATGATAATATTTGCAACTAATTAATCTTAAATAGCGCTAATGTTGTAAACAGTGGCGGCTCGTGACTTTCGGAGTGGGTGAAGCAGAATCGGCGCGGCCCCAAAGGGGGGTCCGTGGAAAAGAAGACCCCCCTGCGTCGCTGGCGAAATTTTTTAAAATTTTCAAGGTCACGCGTTCTCCGGGCACTTCAGTATTTAAATAAAAAATCCATTTGTACAAAAATAAATAACGAATAATTTTTGGATTAATGACCAGGAATATACGATTAGAGTACACATACTGTACACGCACGCATACAGTAATATAATACTGGGCGTATTACCTATAAAAATCTAATTATAAAGAGAAAAGCTACAAGCATATTTTTTTCCAATTCAAGACTCTTCTCATTTTTTTACAACTAAAAATTTTATATCTAATATTGTATTATTTTGAAATTATTCCTTTAGAGGTGATAATAAACAAATCAATTCCACTTACCAAAAAGAAACATGAAAAATCCAGCTTTTCAAAATCTGTAAATGTGACACATACCAGATTATTAAACGGCACCATAGTAAAAATAAAAATACGCTTCTGACGATCCGACTCAATCTAAACAAACGACAGAAACTAAGATTTGAAGCAGGCTTAGAAGGCTGCATCACTTTTGTGGCACAACCTGCCAGTGCGCTTGCCATTGCCGTAGAAATCGTCTCATGCAAGCGTCCCAAAACAGAGGCAGCATTTTTTGTATACGAACAAATCTGGCTCAGTCGGTCCTCAGCTGCTTGACTATTTACAGTTCCGCAAAACGTAAACTCTAGGCGTTTCGGCATGTATACATTCAATTCGGTGATCGAAGACGGGCTTGCAAACTATATCGTATTATAGATTACTATAAAATAGATTATCAACTGCGGCGTGACGTAACAACACATTTTTATGTGGTTGTACGAAATGAATTTGAGAGAATGAAAAAAATTAAAATTATGGTGGAGTTTGAATAAAAAAGTTTAGTTTAACCAAAAAATATAGGTGAAGCAGCGCTTGACCTGTGTCGTCTGACAAGCCGCCACTGGTTGTAGACACCGTAGCAAAAATAGCAACATCACACATACTCCATTTTAAATATAAACTATTTGCTGTGCTAAAGCGTAGAAATTTTACATACGGTCGGATAACTCGTTCATTAGAGTAAATTTGTTATAATATGCACCATAGCCGAGTTGGCTAGGGTAAGAGTATCAAACTTAAGTGACACGGGTTCAAATCCTAAAAGTGTGTGAAGTTTGTTTTACATCGTTTTTTTGTTTTTTTTTAACGTTATATGATCAGTTATGTAATTGCAATGACGTTTTAGCGATTTTTTATAGAAAAAGTCAATAGTAAGATGAATATTTAAATTTAATTTCAATAGCACACCTATCAGGTTGTTTCTGTTGCTGTAACTTGGTGGCACCAGTCCATACTTAATGCAGCCGTAGAACCTTTTTCTGTGGCTTCACTAGAGTTTGTTTTCGCTTTTGCAAACGGTTTCGTATTTACGGCATCCTCAGACAAAAGAAATTGCTCTGTGTAAATCCGCAGAAGTCTTGTACAAATCTTAATTCATTTCATTAGCGGATTTTCATGTACAAAATATTGTTGTAATAGCAAATTAAACTTTTAGAGAATTTGTTTGAAAAGAAAAGAAAATGTGTCGAATGTTTGTGTGAGAATATTTAGCGAAGGTTTAATGGAACATTTTTTTAAAGAAATTTGTAAAAAATAATGGTGATGTGAATTTTCGTCCAAAAAATTGTTTAAGGGAACTTTTGTGAAAAAATTTTATCGAATATTTTTCGTAAAATTTTTCAACCAATATTTCTCGAAGTACAATTTTTATAGAAAACTTTTTTAGCGGATTTTGTAAACAATTGCCGAAGTTTTCCTCCTTGGCCCAGCAGCCCAGCCAGCTGCTTTGCAGCCTGCTAGCCTGGTCTGTTGTACCGACGGATCACGGCTCGAGGAGCAGCACTCCTCCGGGGCGGGAATATACATCGATAGCCTGAGGGAGCCCGAGAGGTATTATGCTCTAAGCGCATATGCCACGGCATTCGACACGGAGGTGGATGCTATTCTGTCTGTAGTTAATCGACAGGATGTGAGGATAAACCCTGAGAAATGTGTATACATTTTCTCAGATAGTCCGGTGGCCCTCCGGGCAGTCTGCGCGTTCAGAAGTAGGTCAACGCTGGTTCAGGAGTGCGCTGACGCTCTTACGGGACTGTCCAGATCATAGAAGGTACAACTTGTGTGGCTTGCAGGACACTGTACGCGGCAGGAATCGAAGTGGCGAATGACCTCGCAAGGCTTGGTTCCCGGCGGCCATTCTGTGGCCCGGAGCCTATAGGCATAAGTAGGAAGATGCTCTCCGCCGCCCTAAATACATGTACTGAGGAGGCCATGGAGAAGCACTGCAGGTCGATCAGTGGCGATCACGATCTTAAAATATAAAAAAATATATAAACTAACTATAAAGTATACGAACTAGCCCCACTCTTTTTGTAAAGGGAACTCGTACCCCAATTCTTTTTAAGTATAATAATGACACCTGTATAACACAGTGAAAAATTACATTTTATTGGCCAACAAAGTATTATTATTATTATCGACTTTAGCCTGAATGGCCTCCACACTCCCTCAAAGAGGAACATTCACTCATCCCAGGTATCTCAGATACCAAAAGGACTGATCTCAGATGGGGCCTTTACCAACTTATCGGGCCTTGAACGACAACTCGACACATCCTCGTTTCCTAGGAATCTCCGCACGGCGTGGGCAGTTGCGAGTATTACCGCCTCCTGCATAACCCTATAAAGATGCTCTTCAAGGCCCAATCTCTTAATGTTCTCTCGAAGATTCTTAGTAACCACACCAGTTGACGACATGACTATTGGAATCCGTCGGACACTATCTGCCCTCCACTGTCTCCTTACTTGTATCTCGAGGTGTCTGTACTTAATGATCTTCTTGCTATACTTTATCTCTAGATTATTAGTATTTGGAGATCAATCAGCGTCACTTGGTTGCAGGACTTATCCACTCTTATTATATCTGGCCTGTTGTGAGCAACTCGTTGGTGTGTGAGTACGGTCCGATCCCAGTACAACCCGTATCCCGAGTTCTCCAGAACACGCTCAGCAGTGTATCTATAGTAGGGCACCTTACTAATATTTAAAAGTCCCAGTTTCAGAGCCAGTTCTTGATGAAGTATTTTAGCAACTGCGTCGTGCCTCTCTTTATACTCTGTTGCAGCAAACGCTTGACATCCTCCGGTAACATGCTGGATAGTCTCTGATGACTGACACCCAAATCTACATTTGTCATCTTGGACCGAATTATCTCCAACTGTATACTTCAAGTAGTATATTGTTGGAATGACCTGACCTTGTATGGCTTGCAAAAACCCCTCTGTCTCTGGAAACATATGTCCGGACACAAACCAGTAGTTCGACGGCAATTTGTCGACATGTGCCTGAGAGGTCTCATTCAGATGTCGCCAATGGAGCGGCATCTGCATCCAAGATTGCAACTTGTCCTGATTAGACCGATGGTGACTTTGTATTTCACTTTCTTTTAAATGTAGCGGTGTTGAATCATCTTCCTCGCATCTGGCACTGTGTAGTTCAGAAGTAAGCGCCTGCTGATGGAAATATATACGTAGGTTCACTATCTGCTGGTCCAACTGTTCACCAATATCCAACACTCCTCTTCCACCTTGGTGTCTGGGTAGGGTTACTCGCTCGATAGCACTACAGGGGTGATGCTTTTTGTATTTTGTTGGGAGTGTTCGCACCTTTCCTTGTATATTTTCTATGTCCATTTTACTCCAGTTTACAATCCCAAATGAGTAGCTAAGTGCAGAACATGCATATGTACCACCTGCTTTACTCGTTTCGTAAACTCAATTGTCAGATCGTTCTTCATTACCCAGTGGTTTATTTTCCTCGCTTACTGTATTCCCAGGTATTTGTAACACTCTTTTACACCCATCGAGGCAATTTGCTGACCGTTCTGCATTTCATATACACCTGGTTGTATTTATTCTCTGACTTCATATAAGGTGCGACACTTGTCGAGCCCAAACTGCATGTCAGTATCTCTGGAAAACCCTTCCACGATTTTAAGGAGTTGTCCCAGGTGGTTCTTGATGGAGGCCATCAGCTTAATATTATCCATAAACAGCAGATGTTTAAGCCTCATTTGCTCCCTGTCATTGCTTTTGATACTGAAGCCATATTTGATGGAGTTCAGGCGGTTTGATAGTGGATTCAATGCAAGGCAGAACCACAATGGGCTTAGCGAATCGCCTTGAAATATACCTCTTCTAATTGGTATCGTGCTGGTTACGATGTTGTCACTCGTTTGTGCCCGTAACTGAATCTTTGCTCTTCAGGTAGACGTTGTGTGTTCAAGGAACGTCAGGATGTAGTTATCGATCTTATACATTTTCAGCATACTTATAAGCGATTCGTGTGGAACTGAATCAAACGCCTTTCTATAATCCACGTAAGCAGTAAAGATATTTCTTCGTCCATTGTAAGTTTGATTGGTCACAACCGAATTAATTATTAGCTGTTCTTTGCATCCCATATATCCTTTGGCACACCCTTTTCGCTGGCTCACAATTATGTTGTTTCGTTCACAGTGCGCATATATGCGTTTCTCAAGGCAGGATGTGATCAACTTATATAGGGTCGGAAGACAAGTTATTGGTCGGTATCTGCCGGGGTCTGCAGAACAATGCTGGTCCTTTGGCAGGAGATACGTATCTCCTTGTGTGAAAAAACAATGGCATGTTCTTTGGGTCAAGTATAACATCATTCATTAACACCGCCAATAGATAATGTGCACACCCAAATTGCTTCGGCCAAAAGTCTTGGACGCCATCAGGCCCGGGTGCCTTCCAATTATCATTTTAATGCATGTTTTCCCATTAGGGAAGTTAAAATCGGTAAGAAACGTAGAGCTCCTGCAAGGACAGAAGTTAGGGAGATGAAGGAGGTCGTTGCTCTATATGGTAAGTTTGCCCAGCATTTTTCAGCATTTAAGCCTATCTTCAAAAAAGTAAATGCACAATATAAACAGCTGATCGCAGATGTAGGGAAGGCCGAACTCGACAAAGCTATCAGCCGCAGCAACAACAAGAGCAAAACTATGTGGAAAACCATAGACGAACTAACAGGGAGGAATGTAAGATGTAAAACTGAATACCCTGTCATACATGCGGACCTCCCAGACCAGTTTGGAGACTTCTTCTCATCTGCTGCTCAAAAAGCAACTGCTCATCTGCCTGCTGCGGTAGATATAGCATTTGTTGCGGGGATAACACCACAAGTGAGCACCCAATTTAAATTCCCACCTGTTACTCAAGAGGATGTCCTAAACGCAATAAATACCCTCAAATCATCTAGCTCTGCAGGGCCGGACGAGGTATCAAGCACATTGCTTAAGCGCTGCAGGTTTGTTGTTTCTTTACCACTGTCACATATATATAACATTTCATTATCCAGAGGTATCGTTCCATCAAAAATGAAAGAAGCATACACAAAACCGACATATAAAAAGGGTGATCCCGCGGATTATTCAAGCTACAGACAAATCAGCCTAACACCAACTTTCGCAAAAACCCTCGAAAAAAATAGTCAATAACAAGCTGACAACCTATCTTGCTGATAATAAACTTCTTTCGCCATATCAACATGGCTTTCGGCAAGCACGAAGCACTGAAACTGCAATTGTTGAGTTTGTGGAGCAAATTGTCGAACACATTGACAAAAAAGAGGTAGCGCTGGGAGTTTTTGTGGACTTTTCCAAAGCCTTCGACTGTGTGAATCATGAGATCCTTATATGTTCACTGTGTAGGTATGGAGTGACGGGCACCGCACTGGACTGGTTCAGAAGCTATCTTGCAGACAGAACACAAAGAGTTGTAATATCTAACTCTACCAACACTTACTTATCTAGGACTTTTGAAGTAACGGTTGGGGTGCCGCAAGGAACAGTTCTTGGACCTACGCTGTACATTATCTATGCCGACAGCCTACTTCAGTACATCACGCACCAATCTGAAAACAACATCAATCCAGATAACAAAAGAACGGTCGCCTCCTATGCCGATGATACCAACTTTTTGATAGGTGGACATAGTGTTGAGCACATTATGGCTGATTCTGACAAAACCCTCAAAAGTCTAACCAATTGGGTCGATAAAAACAAGCTTGCACTTAACAAGGATAAAACAGCTTGCGTGTTTTTTAAATCTTCAAAATCAAAAAAAGGTACTGTACAAAGCGTAGAACTTGATGGCCAAACTGTAACCTTGCAGCCATCTACAAAACTACTAGGACTTCATATCGATAGTGAGTTAAAATGGAATGTTCACATCGATGAACTTTGCTCGCGAATCTCATCCGTTACATATGCAATAAGAACACTTACCCAAAGATGCAGTACCTTTACTGTGTTGTCACTGTATTATGCGTGTTTCTACTCACAACTAAGGTTTGGTATTACACACTGGGGATTAGCAAGTGAAGTAAACCGAGTTTTTAAACAACAAAAGCAAGTGATGAGGATCATATTCAATATCCCTCATAGACACACTTGCAGAAACACTTTTAAAGAACAGGGTATCCTTACACTCCCCAGCATATACATCATGGAAGTGCTAATCCATGTTTTTCAAAACAAAACCAAATACACACGCAATGCAGTGGAACATGGATATACCACAAGAGGTAGAAATAACCTGCAAACTGACAAACATCGCACAGCTCTGTACCAAAAATCACTGTTTTACAATGGCTGCAAGTTGTATAATGCGTTGCCGGAAGATGTACGGGATGTTGACACTTTACCAGCTTTTAAAAAAAAAGTGAAAACGATTCTTATAAACAAGACGTGCTACTCGGTGGATGATTTTTACACATAAACTACCATTAACTATCTTCTGTTTTTAAATTCTTATAATATGAACACTTTGTTTGTAGTGTAGTTGCCATAGTATAAACTATAAACCTAGTGCACCTGGTGACTCTAAAAAACAATATTCGAATTGGATCTGGATTCTGCAGCTCTTATCTTTTGAACGTTATAAACGTTATAAGTGTGTCTTATAAGTATCTTTGTTTTGTATTATTTAAGGAAAAATTTTCCTTAATTGTTATGCTTATTGTGTGTGCTATTGTCGTTCTTGTTAATTTTTTGACGTACATGAACATCCCTGTGTCATTCAGGTGACATTGGCCTGTTTCATTGTTAATATATACATTATACATTATACATTATGAAGCTCTCTAATAACCTCGAAGACTTCATCTGTGGGGCTCATGGTGCATCTGTTCATAACTCTGACAAGCTCTGTGTTCTTTGTTAACCCAGTTGGCGCCAATATTGCAGGAGGATGTTGTGGCTAGTTGACTTTGCCAGAACGCTTCAATTTGTTCCTTATTGGAAAAAGTATCGATGGATGCATTCCTAGCTGAATTAAGCTGACGGTAGAGAGTCCTTTCTGGGCGTTCAAACATGGTATTGTCGCACTTCCTTTTATTGGTCGCTTTATATCTCCTCAACCGTTCTGCATATACAGAAAGCTTCTATTTTAAGGTGTTCAAACATTCTTGTGCAGTGTGGTTGACTGGGTCTTGCGCTGAGTGTTGCCGAACTCGGCCTATTATTTCATCTACTCTTTTCTGCAATTTTCTTGTCTGTACTCCCCCAATGTATTGCGTCAGTTGTTCAATTTCTTTTCGAAGTGTTTCCACTCTACTTATCAACATTTGTTTCCACGGGGGCACTCTTTGACGCGAGTCTCTGTCATTGAACCTTCGATCAGAAATCGTAATGCTTAAAGTTTTAATTGCTGCACAGTAAATCAGTGTATGCATGTGCTCCAGTGTGTTGATCTCTACAAGGTGCGATGGCAAAATTATTCTGTTCAGGAATTCCAATATAATTGCCAGCTTTCTAGACGACCTTAGCCTAGGCAATGGTGGTCTAGTAATAGGATTTGTTCCTTCATACTCCGCGACTGCACGACTCATTTCTGTGGAAAATTTGTCGATGAGTTCCTCATTTTGTTGCATACCCTCGTTGTGTTCTTCTCAGTATGTACAGGTTGCAGATTACTACCATCAAACAGGATCTCGTTATTTTCCGTAACCGCTATGTTAATAATTTCATATTCAAATTCCCGTCTAATGGTATTGAGTCTCGTTTGTGGAATAAGGTTATTCCTAAGTATGACACGATACTGATACACTACTCTCTGTTGTCACCTGTATGTGTGGGTACATTCTGATAAATTCGGTGTGAATTTGTTGCCTATATCCGGTCGTCTATTGTCGGACTTGTGTTACTTTGTAGCAAATGCGCACAATGGTTCCATTCATATCCATAGTCCATATTATGCGCCGTCTTGGTAATCCCATCTGGGTGAGCGCTCGCTGATTTTCCTGCGCAGCATCGTCAGTAGGTGGAGCTCTTGGTCGTACGAAGCTTCCCTGCTGTTGACTTTGGGCTGTAATTTCTTGCATGACAGGGGACCGCCACATCAGAACCCCGCCACCGACGTCCCGCATGTTGTCATGTCCAGCGCTGGCTCCAGACACGCCCTGGCGAACCCCAGGTAGCAGTATTTTTCTGTGGCTTTGGTTTTGCTCCATTTCAATGGATGTGTAACCAATTAACCCTGGTGGCCCGGGTAGGGATGAAGGAAGGGGTAATGTAATATGATTAAGGAAAAAGAGGGTAAAGAGGACAGCGGACAGCTGGCTGTACCGTCTACGTTGTTACGAGTAGCGCTGAGCACACTGCTGGAAGCAGTACACCCACCGGCCAGACAGACCTGTGACCCTAGCCAGGGGCGCTTACAGGGTGCTACCGCCCGGGCCAGAGGGACCATGGTTTTTTAACGTGGTTGTACTCCACCCCTCCCCTTTTCTCACCTGGGCTTAGCACCGGCGATGGCGGAGTTTTATTATTATGATTATGATTATGATTATGATTATGATTATGATTATGATTATGATTATGATTATGATTATGATTATGATTATGATTGTGATTGTGATTGTGATTGTGATTGTGATTGTGATTGTGATTGTGATTGTGATTGTGATTGTGATTGTGATTGTGATTGTGATTGTGATTGTGGTTGTGGTTGTGGTTGTGGTTGTGGTTGTGGTTGTGGTTGTGGTTGTGGTTAAGGTTGTGGTTGTGGTTGTGGTTGTGGTTGTGGCTGTGATTGTGATTGTGATTGTGATTGTGATTGTGATTGTGATTGTGATTGTGATTGTGATTGTGATTGTGATTGTGATTGTGATTGTGATTGTGATTGTGATTGTGATTGTGATTGTGATTGTGATTGTGATTGTGATTGTGATTGTGATTGTGATTGTGATTGTGATTGTGATTGTGATTGTGATTGTGATTGTGATTATTATTATTATTATGATTATGATTATGATTATGATTATGATTATTATTATTATTATTATTATTATTATTATTATTATTATTATTATTATTATTATTATTATTATTATTATTATTATTATTATTATTATTATTATTATTATTATTATTATAAGATATTCCACTTAGTTTATTCTAAAGATATTTCTGCATGAGTTGAGCAACACCGAATGCACTCCGTTCACCTAGGGTGTTGCTTCTGCGTCTGGATGTCAGGTAAGTATTACAGTACTTTCCGTACTATATGCGCTGTACCCAGGACCACTGCCTTTTGCATTAGCAGGAGATTGTGTTTTCCTGGAACTTTCTTCATGAAATTGGTGGTGGCATTGGAAATAAGTCCTGTGGCTCCGATGATGACGGGGATTATTTTGGCCTTCAGGTTCCACATGCGCTGTATCTCAATTTGCAGATCTTTATATTTAAGCATCTTTTCTGCTTCCTTCTATGTGATGTTGTAGTCAGAAGGTATGGCCACGTCTATGATTAGGCAATGTTTTTTCTTTTTATCCTTAACTATGAGGTCTGGCTTGCTTGCAAATATTTTCCTATCTGTATGCATCTGCGTGTCCCATATGATTGTCACATCTTCAGTATCTATTACAGGGTCCGGGGTGTGTTGGTACCATTTTTCATTTACATCTATCTTGTAGTATTTGCAGACGTTCCAGTGAAGCTGTCTGGCTACTGTGTTGTGTCACTCCAGATACGAATGTTTTGCTAGTATGGGGCAGCCCGCAACAATATGGTGGATGGTTTCATTGAAAGACCGACAGAGTTTGCATTTCGGGTCTATGTCGGTTTTCATTATTTTAGCTTTCACATAATTTGTTGCGATAGCTTGATCTTGGCAGGCAGTTATCGGAGCTTCCGTCTCGGTCTTGAGATTTGCATAGGTGAGTCACGCCCATGAGTTATTTTGATGGATGGTTTCCTTGACGGCCTCATTTGCTATTTGTCCATGAAGTTGCTTGGTTTTCCATTTTATAATTCGTTCTTCTTTCATCTGATGTTTCATTTTCTGTTTCATTTCTTTTACTTTCTCTGTTTCAGGCATATTATGGCTGTTGTGTTCTGGTTCTTTTTCTTCTCCGTTATCTTCGTCTTCCTCTGTGCTGTCATATTCTTCAGGGGCACCTTGTTGTTGTCTGTACACTATTCCCAGGTAATTATCTTCTTGTTTTAGTTGTAGGTAACTGCTGATTTCTTCCTTGGCGATGTTGTTAGTAGCCTCAATGTTAATCAATCCTTTGCCTTTTTCTTTTCTAGGGATGTACAATCGGTCAATGTCGGCACGTGGATGGAGAGCACCGTACATTGTTAGGAGCTTGCGTGTTTGGGAGTCCAGCTTCCGAATATCTGCCTGGGTCCACTTGATGATCGTTATACTGTATTGAATGACAGGAACAGCTAGAGAGGTTATGGCCATTATCCTGTTTTTGGCATTGAGCTCGGTTTTAAGAATTGCTCTTATTCGCCGGTAATATTCTTTCTTCAATTTAGTTCGCATTATCTTGTGTTGGATACCGTCGTGTTCATCAATGCCCAAATATTTGTACACATCAATTTGGTCTAAAGATTGGATGGTTGTTGAGTTATCAATTTTGATGTTTTCCTTTGCTTGTAGTCTTCCCTTCAGGAATGTTGCCCTTGCGCACTTATCCAATCCAATCTCCATGCTGATGTCATCACTGAACTCCTTGACAGCTGCGATTTGTTCTGCAAGTTCCTCGTCAGATTTTGCTACTAGCTTCAAATCATCAACATATAGCAGGTGGCTGACTTTTTCGCATTCATTTTTACAATGGAATCCTGTCCCTGATTTGTTGAGGATGGAGCTTAGGGGGAACAGAGCGACACAAAAGAGCAGATTATTATTATTATTATTATTATTATTATTATTATTATTATTATTATTATTATTATTATTATTATTATTATTATTATTATTATTATTATTATTATTATTATTATTATTATTATTATTATTATTATTATTATTATTATTATTATTATTATTATTATTATTATTATTATAATTATTATTATTATTATTATTATTATTATTATTATTATTATTATTATTATTATTATTATTATTATTATTATTATTATTATATGAAGTCTGAAACTGACCTCGGACATTTGGTTCGTTAAAAATGTTTCAAATTTTAAATGATATCTGAATCGTTTTTTCCTCACTTAAATAGTATTTTAACTTATTGTCACATCATTAAATTCATGCGATTGTTCCAAACGTCTAAAGTGTTAAACAAGAATCTGTGCTGATGCATGTATTAGCTACTAAACACCACTTTAATTACGTCAAAACCAAACCAATTGCATCAATTTGAATAAGTTTCCATAAACATGCATTGTTTACCCCAACAGACGTTAAATGCAGCCGGAATGTGAGTATATGCTTCATCTCGCAAACGTGCTTCAAGTTTTCCCAAGTTTATAACAACGACAAAAAGAGAGACGTCTTCCTTACTACTTCCACTCAGCAGGAGGTCGAACCTTACCCTTATTTTCATATGATTAAGATGATACACGTAATATTGTATTTACGTATTGTCACCACCTCTCTCACACCCTCTTTCCTATAAGACACAACAAGACCAGAGGCAGTAGTTAGACAGTGTTTCTTTATGCCATTGTTGCAGAATATCTTTCCAATGCAGGCTGACAAGAACACTTCTTCTAATGTCAGCAACAATGCCTTCTTAATCAAATGCCTCAGTCGGCTGGAGATATGTTTACTCGTCTTATATTTGTGACGTAGTATATTTTATGTAAAACTGACAAAGGAATTAAGCTCCACTGTCGCTCTGCAATTCCTTAATTATGGATTATGTGGGGTGCTTTTGTCTCATTCATTAAAGGAAAAAAGTACTCCCAGATTAACTCAATTCATGATAAAAGGAGTTCACTTTTATCACGAACCGGTTCAGCAAATATACTTAGATGTATTCCGCTGTATTCGTTTAAGTTCGGTTTAATAATGGACCTCTTCTTATATTTTAGCGAATAATGACTATATAAGTATTTTATCCATTTTCGTTGCCCTTACTTGCTGAAACCGCTCCATATCAGATACAGATGTTCAGACTTGTTCTCTGGCATTGTCACACATAATTATTTATACGCATTCATGACAACTATAAATAAAAACGCGTTGCTACGTACAATTCTTTAAAATAAAATGTGCAGCAAGTGCGTTATGGAAGCGAATTTTCATAGAATCATTTTTAGTGAATTTTCTTTAAAAAATCACTAATGAGGAGATCCGACTTTTGAGATTCAAAAAAATGTCTTCAAACGAGCGCTAATTAGGCCCCCTAGAACACATATCCGAGGTCAGTTTGAATTTTGATATGTTTATATATATATATATATATATATATATATATATATATATATATATATATATATATATATATATATATATATATATATATATATATATATATATACATACAGGATGTCCCACGTCGAGTAATGTATTAGATTATTTTCGAAAATATACATTTTTGAGTGCTGAAAATTTGTATACGTGGGTTTCCGAAGATGCTCTATTTAATGGAAATAATTTCCAAAATGGCGGACTTCCGGTTACACCGTAAATAGATATAAACATCGTTATTTCAAATAGAACACCCTGTATATTATTGCATTTTTAGAATACTCATCTAATTTTAGGTTAAAAGTTATTAGGATATGCTCTCCCCATCTTCAATTGTTTTTGAGTTATATCAATTTATTTGAGAATTCTGTTCAAGGGGAGGTTGACATAATGAAGGTGATTTCGTTTCGTGTTACGATGCTGAAAATTCTTTAATTTGTCAGACACGTTCCAAGACCATTAAGCGTCGGCATGATTGTGAGGAAAAATTGTTTCATATACAGGGTATTTTGTAGGATGTATTAGAATTTGGTGTGATTTAAACTAGAATAACTGATTTATTTCAAATGGAACACCCTGTATATTATCTTCTCGTTAAATAGAGCAGATAAATCTCTTTCAAACTGTATTAGCATTCCCTATACCTAAAGTTGATAATTGTCGAGATATTTGCGGTTTACCAAAAAAAGTCAAATTTAGGAGTATGTCTAAAATCTGTATGAATTCTAAGAGTGCTATGTGATGTTTGACATTTTCACGTTTATTGTCAGTTTTATATCTCTGTCATTCACAACGTGAGTTATTATGTCTTTGTTGTCTGAATTAATAGGAATTCTATGTTATAATGGATAATGCCAGCTATCCAAACAAACAATTGCTGAATTTATTTTATTTTCATGGAGAGTGCAACAGAGTGGTCAGCAGAACATGTCGGCTGTTTAATGATAGGTATCCCGAGTCCTCGACTATGACTGCGTTGAAATTCAGATGTTATGAAACCAATTTCTTGAGAACGGGAGGTTGCACGATTAAACAAACATCAAGATCAGTTCCAGTTACAGAAGGAGAAGACACACAAATTTCTGTGTTGTCTTATTTCGAAGCTCATCCAAAGGCATCAATCAGTTCAGCTGAACATTATATGAACATAGCACGTTCCTCCATACAGAGAATATTGTCCAAGCATAAGATGCATAATTATAAATTTATAAGTGTACAAGCTCTGGAACCGAACGACCCAGCCCACCGAATTGAATTTTGTCACACTCTCCTTGAAATACACCACAACGATCCTTTATTTCTGAGAAGCATAATTTGGACCGACGAAATAAAGATGTCCAATGCAGGAATATTTAACAGACATAATATTCACTACTGGGCTCAAGACAATCCTCATGTCAAAAGAGAACGCTGTTTTCAGAGAAAATTCAGCTTCAAATTGTTTGCTCTTCTGATAAAATATCGTACTGCATTTACGATAATAATCTGACAGCTGTGCAATACCTAGAGATTTTGCGAACCACTGTCTCTGATTTCTTGGACAATTTACCACTTACTGCGTATGTGAGTATGTGAATTGTTAGTATCAACTAGATGGGGCTCCTGTGCATTATTCAGCAGAGGTGAGGAGCTTTTTAAATGATGAATTCGGAGAGAGGTGGATGGGATCCGGCGGAATATACAATTGGCCCCCACGGTCGCCCGACCTCACTCCTCTGGATTTTTAACTATGGGGTAAATTGAAATCAGATGTTTAGGCGACTCCAGTCAACACTAGGGAACAACTTGAAGATAAGAGTCCGTAATTGTTTGGATAATATTGATCCCGCAGAAATACGGCGTACAACAAGTGAAGGAGTTGTAATACGCTTAGAGCGTATGTATTAGTGCGAATGGTACACAATTTGTACAATATCAATCATGAGGTTCTTAGCTAGTCATAATCATTTTCAACTTTCAATACTTTTGGTTATTCTCTGTTATTTGTTGAAATTTCATAAATATTAAATTAATTTTTTTTTTGGGTACACCGCAAATATCTCTACAATTATCAACTTTAGGTATAGAGAATGCTAATACAGTTTGAAAGAGAATTATCTGTTCTATTCAATGAGAAGATAATATACAGGGTGTTCCATTTGAAATAAATGAGTTATTCTAGTTTAAAGCACATCAAATTCTAATACATCCTACAAAACACCGTGTATATGAAACAATTTTTCCTCACAATCATGCTGAAGCTTAATGGCCTTGGAACGTGTCTGACAAATTAAAGAATTTTCAGCATCCTAACACGACACGAAATCACCTTCATTAAGTCAGCCTCCCCTTGAACATAATTCTCAAATAAATTGACATAACTCGAAAACAGTTGAAGATAGGGAGAGCACACCCTTATAACTTTTAACCTAACATTAGATGAGTATTCTAAAAATGCAATAATATACAGGGTGTCATATTTGAAGTAACGGTGTAACCGGAAGTCCCCCTTTTTGGAAATTATTTCCATTAAATAGATCATCTTCGGAGACCCCCGTATACAAATTTTCAGTACTCAAAAATGTATATTTTCGGAAATAATCTAATACATTACTCGACGTGGGACACCTGTATATATATGTACACAGGGTTGTTGTCCAACAAGCGCTCATCGGTCCATAGTTACTGAACCGTTGTACGCGAAGAAAACTTCTAACGCGTGCTTTGCTGCAACCCAAAATTATTTTTAAGTATACAGGGTGTACAAAAAAAGAGTAATACCAAAAATTATATTTTTCCTAAATGGATTACTATAGTTTTTCATACAGTAAATGAAGCCACTGTAGATTCTATATTTAAATAAAAATTTGTAAGATTGTCAAATGCAGTGTTGCCGAGTTACTAATTTTTCTTTAAAAATTTAGTCAACAACATACTTTCTTCAGACTGTTATATCTCTGCCACTGTTTGTTAGTTACCCTGAAAAATTTACTCGTAATCTAATATTGGCCTAGTTCATCCTCAAATATCTTTACATTTGGATTCGTTCAAACAGGGTGTTCAAAATTTCTCTTTAAACATCCCTACATTCACCTTCATTTTAATTGAATTTCTTAAATACAACACCCTGTATATTGTTTTTCCGTTAGAAAGCTTAAAGTGTGCTCATTCAGAAAATACCAAGTTTGGTATATCTATCTCAACCTGCTTTTGAGATGTAAAGGTTTTTCCAAAAATTTACACAAAAATAAGAAAAATCAAAGGCGGGACGGCACAAGGATCCAAGCAATTGCTACCCGTTGACATCACAATGTAACTAATTATTTGTGCAATCCTGTGACATTGGGTGACACCTTATGCATATTACATTTTTAATAACGAGGATTTTGTAATAAAAATGAAATATACGATTCCGCAATCAATTGAAATAATTTATATGTAACGAATTATTACATCTAACTAATTATTTGTATAATATTGTGACATTTGGCGACGTCTTGTGCATATTATCTTTTTAATAAGGAGTATTTTGTAATAAAAATGAAGTACACGTTTGAAGAATTGAATGCAATGATTCATGTCCTTGGAGAATGCTTAAAGAAGTGTCTTCTGGCATCCAGAGCCATCGGTGAGAGATTTCCTGAAAAAAGGCATCCAGATGCAAGATCATTTTAAAGACTAATAAATGGACTTGACAGGACGGAGACAGTTAAGTACGAGAAGCATGAATGAATGAAGCCAGTGCTAAACGAAGAGAATGAATTTGATGTTTTTGCATCTGTTGTTGAAGACCCACATAGAAGTACAGCAGACATAAGTGATATGTGGATCTTAGGTCAAACTTCTGTAAAAATAATGTTAAGTAAGAAAAGGTTCCATCGATATCGTGTGCAACTAACTCAAATACTTAATAGGCAAGACTTCGAAAATAGGATACATTTATGTAATTGGGGTCTTCCTCGAATTGGAGAAGAGGAACGATTTTGGAATTATGTATTGTTCACCGATGAGGCGACATTCCAAAACAATGGTCATGTAAACAGGCATAATGTACACTTCTCCACTAATGCCAATCCACATTTTGTGAGGACTGTGGACCAGCAACATACATGGAGTGTAAATGTATGGGGAGGATTAATTGGAGTCCACATAATAGAGCCGCATTTTTTTGATGGACACATCAATGGAAATATTTTTCAAAATTTTTTAAACGAGATGGATGTGGTTCCAGTTATGGAGTGCCTGATCATTTCAGCATTGGAGTCCGAAATACTTTGGATGTAAAATTTCCAGGCCGTTGGATCGGAAAAGGATGACCTATTCCGTGACCTCTAAGGTCATCAGATCTGACGAAACTGGATTTTTTCTTATGGGGATATATTAAAGATCTAGTCTACAAAACACCCCCAACAACAGCAGCAAACATGCGAGAAAGAATAAGAGAAAGATTTTATTCAGTTACTCCCTTGATGTTACGAAATGTAAATAAATTCTTTAAAGGTTCAATATGTGTCTACCACAAAATGGTATGAACATTTGATGCACTGGTTATTGTGTTTATGTTAGCTATCAGAAACTTTAATAGGCAAAAGAAAACAACCTGAGGGCGTTCTAGTGAGTTCAGGTCCCAAGTAATATATTATCCTTTTTTTTTTGTGACTTTGTAAATGAAATTGAAAATTATATATATATTTTTTTTATAGAGATTTTGCCCTTTTTTTCCTAATTTTTTTATATATATTTTATTCTCTCTTATATGTATATATAAGAATCAAAATAAAGCACTATTTTTCCAAATAACAATTTTATTATATTCAAATCACCTTAAACTATTTCACAAAACCGATACCTAATGAATAAGAATTCCTTAAATTAGTAAATTTTGTATTTATACTGGCCAGTGAGCTATTTTTGAAATTTTTTGTTGTTACGTTTTGCCAAATAAAAAAATATTTATATTGGTCTATAGATCCTCTAGTATTATTATCGATAAATACCTTATTCTAGTGAACTTAAAAAGTAACGACTTCTTATGTTAAATGAATGTTAGGCAATCCTGATTACGAATTATGGTTTCGCACGTTGTATCAGTTCCTTGTCCCGCATCAAAAAAGTTCTGTCATATATATTTCTTTATGACGATAGGTGGCACCACTCTGTTTCTCTGTTCTGCTTTAAAATTTAGTTGAAAATGGTCAACTTTGACGTATTGTGAATTAAATGTTCTCTAATATCTCTAATTTGCTAATATGCGTCTAGAATTTCTAAATATTGTACTTTTATTAATCTGGTTGCCTCCACACAGAATAGCGCCCGTTGTAAAATTGTAAGTAACTACTTGAACGACTTATTGTTTGTTTCTTCTTAGTTGACTGCCAATATCGCTTTTTGTACAAATGGTCTGTCTTTCGGCTACTGCTGTACTGCTTTTTCTTGTCCTTGCTTGAAGTTTTAACTTAAAATTGATAATCTTCCCCAAAATCTGCTTCTCTTCAATCTCTCTAAAAATGGTTATTTTTTCCCTACCTAAACGGCTGTTACTAGTCAGTTCCCTTGTCTTCGCCATCTTAAAGTCTGTTACATTCTGTCTTTTCTTAACAATGCGTTTTCATTCCTTCAATCTCTACGGATACCTCGCAGGCATTGTTGTCAAGATTTAATTTCTCTGCTGCTGACAATTATCCTTAACCTAAATATATTGTCAGCTTGACAGGTGGTAATCAAACATATGTATAACAAATCCTACAAACTATTTCTTACAAGCTATCATACATCAAATTCTCTTAACCTACCCGTACACCTTGTTGCCTTTTCGAACTCATTCATGTCTCTGATTTCTGTTTGTGTTCATCACACACACACACACACACACACACACACACACACACACACACACACACACACACACACACACACACACACACACACACACACACACACACACACACACACACACACACACACACACACACATATATATATATATATATATATATATATATATATATATATATATATATATATATATATATATATATATATATATATATATATATATATATATAAGTCGTAAATCAAAGGTCACTTAAAGAAAGGCTAGCTCAAGCCCTTTCAGAAAAACTCAATATAATCTTATTATCAAAAAGTTTACCGTTTTAAATATATTGACAATTTTATGAAAAAAATTAAAATATCCAAATTTATCGTACTTTGCAGACCTAGAGATTTATCTTAAATTGATGCTGGGACCAATCTTCTCTGAACTCATGTGGATCTTCAACTATGAAAGTTATGGAGGTTCATGTAACAAATCATTTTTACATGCTGACTCGCCACTCCATAAAACTTTACCGAAGAAATTGGAATCTTGTCTGATTTTTCTCAACATAAATTCGCAACGTCGCTTGCGCCTTGCGTATTCACGCAGTTTCAAAATTTGGACCGTGTGAATATGGTACCCTCACTTTTTTAAACTCTATGAGTAGTAGACGTTGAGACACCGGTTCGTCTCTGTACTTTCCGCGTCGAGGTACCAGGTTCTTCGATAACAGCATCCAGGACAGCATCCGCGTCTGCAGTTCTCGGTCGTCCAGTTCGATCAACACGATCGATGCCAGGCATTCTAACAGCGCTGTTATCGAAGAATCTGGTACCTCGACGCGGAAAGTACAGAGACGAACTGGTGTCTCCAGTTATATATATATATATATATATATATATATATATATATATATATATATATATATATATATATATATATATATATATATATATATGTGTGTGTAATTTTCGAACACATTAGCTGGTCCTGAGGTACATTTATCTATTCCATTTGCGTTTCGTATACCATCAAGTATCTTTTCCTTAGGTCATACGGTGTTCGTGTCTGTGTGGTCCATGTGGGGTGTATCTAAATTTTTAGTTGGCTTGTAGTGTGTAATCATTATGTAAATGTATATACGTGTGGATATTTTCTCTGTTAGCCCCCTTATCAATATATATATATATATATATATATATATATATATATATATATATATATATATATATATATATATATATATATATATATATATATATATATATATATATATATATATATACAGGGTGGCGCATTTTTAATATTGAGGGGGACATGTTTTGACATATAACTCAACTTTGTCACATCAACCCCTTAAGGGTGGTGATAACAACCCTTATATTTTAAATAGGGAACATGGGTCGAGTGTTACATTATTTGAAAGCTCTTTCTTTTCTGAATTCAGCACACTAATTATTTTGGAAGTTTTATCAACTCGTTTGAAAATTATTCACAGTTGGATTTGCAAAAAAGGATTTCATCCATTGTGATAAGAAATGGACTAATTAGTCAATTTTTCGTTGAAAAAAACTAAAAAACAAAACCAAACGTTCCAAAATGTTTATTCAGTTAAGTAAGTGTTCAAATTGTAGACCACCAGCTTCCATACAAAAGTACAAATTTTGTTCAAAACGAGCTGTGACATTCTGGAGTATTTGTGGAGTTATTAGACGGCATTCTTTAACAATGTGTCCTCGTAATTTTTCCAGAGACCTTGATTCTGTTGCGAAAATTCTATTTTTTAAATGGCCCTATAGAAAGAAGTCTAAAGGAGTTAAATCCGGTGATCTATGGGGCCACTTAATAGCACCTCTACGCCCAATCCATTGCTCTGGAAACTCTCTGTTTAAAAACTCCTTAACACGTTGTGAAAAATGTGGAGGAGCTCGATCTTATTGAATCACTAATTGACTTTCTTTATAGCGATCATCATTTTCAACAATTTCAATGAGTAGAGGGTAAACGATATCTTCTAGTAACTCCAAATACCTTTCGCCACTCAAATTGCCATTAAGAAAAATTGGTCCGATTAAACGGTCTCCAAAATGCCAGTCCAGACATTTAATTTTTGTGGAGTTTGAGTGTGGACTTCGTGAAAATTTCTTGGATTATTATCTGCCCAATAACGACAATTATGACGATTGACTGTAGAGTTTAATAAAAATGTAGACTCGTCTGAAAAACACATATTGAACAGAAAGTTCCCGTTATCAGCTATTCGTGCAGTCATAACTTCACAAAACTCCAGCCGCCGATCAAAATCATCTTCATTCAGTTGTTGTACAAGATATTGAATAACTATTCAATATTCAATGAATAGTTATTCTTTTGATGTTTGAAACAGTGGCAAATTTTCTCGTTCTCAAAGTTGGGTCTGCAGCAATTTGTCCTAAAACTTCAATCTCAGTAGTCTCATTTCTAACCGGAAATTCACGTTCAGGATCCCGTTTTTTGTTGGCTTGACGTGTTTCAGCTTTTCTTAAAAAATGTCTCTGGACGCAACTCGGTCTGTTTCGTTTTCAATGCGCCACCCTATATATATATATATATATATATATATATATATATATATATATATATATATATATATATATATATATATATATATGCTGTTTTATTTATAATAACGTACCACATGAATTCATTATATACTTCAAAGTAATTTCACATGATTCCAACTACTTACAGCCAAACCAATTTTTTTTTCTAATTCGGACTAAAAGGACATAAACTTGTAATGAACGCGATTTTCCAAACACCCTGTATTAATATAGAATACCTATAAGCACATAAAATAAAATTCTGGACGCAGCAAGTGCGTTATGGTAGTGAATTTTCATAAAAATCTTTTTAATAACAAATATGTGTGTTTTTTTAAGAAAGCAGGCATCAAATTTGGTTACCAGTATAACCTATATAGTAAAAACAATGTGCCATGTTCCATTAAAATAACTTTATTGTGTGAAAATGTACAAAAATTTCCAAAAGTAAACTTAAAATGTTCCCGAAAAAACACGTTTCTTGGTTAACCTTATAGGTTAATAGCAAATTGAGCTGTTCAAATATGAAATATTTAATCAAAATTCGCTACCATAACGCACTTGCTGCGTCCATAATTTATTTTCTCACAAATATGCATTATATTTCGATGGAAAATGCAATAACATAAGGCGTGTTTGATTAAAAAAAGGAAATTTGTATCACCAACGCCTTATGGGCCACCCTGTGATTGCAGAAATATTATTTTAAGATGTAGCTCAAGACACCCTATAATTCATATATACAAATTTTCTTCATATCTTATATAATAACGGATATATTGAGCTTTATTAATTTTTTACGAAAATTCGACAAAAATTATATACCATTAAATGATAAACTCTATAGCTAAGGCTACTGCCAAGCATCAGAGAAAGGGTCTATTTGAAATGAATTTTCTGCAAATATTTTGGTAAAATGAAGGACTATGACGGTTGAAACTAAGACTTCAGGGTTTGTAAAACATCCTTCTTGAGACATTTTATTTCTATAGCAGGTATTAGATTTAAGTTATTTGCCTAAATGTTGCCAATTTTGACATTTTAAATCGCCACTTTGACGTTTTGAGGAAAACCCCAATTTATTTATTTTTAAATGCCTATAACTTTTTTCTCTTTTGACCTTCATAGCTAAATTTTGGTAGGTAACTTACGTATAATGACGTAAACCTGTGTGCCAAATTTGGTTGCCCTTTCTTTGTTAATTCCGGAGATATAAATTTTTTTCGAAAGAAAACACAAAATTTTCCGGGAAAACCTGGGCAGATTTTCCTGACTAACGAACTCATCCAAGCCATTTGCAAAAGGAATTTTTTCACCAAATTTGATCAAAATCGGACCATTATTTTTTGAGTTATCGGTGTGATACATATATATATATATATATATATATATATATATATATATATATATATATATATATATATATATATATATATATATATATATATATATATATATATATATATATATATATATATATATATATATATATATATATATATATATATATATATATATATATATATATATATATATATATATATATATATATATATATATATATATAAACATATAAAAATTGAAACTGACCCCGGATATGTTTTCTGGGGGGCCTAATTAGCGCTCATTTGAAGAAATTTTTGCAAAATTCAAAAGTCGGGATCTCCTCATTAGTGAATTTTTTTTAAGAAAATTCACTAAAACGAAGCTGACCCGGATATGTGTTTGAGGGCGCCTAGTTCGCGTTTATTTAAAGAAATGTTTTTAAAATTGTAAAGCCGATATTTATAAGCGAAATTTTTACTAAAAGTCGCTAAGCCGACAAGCTAAAAATGTGTGGTTTGTAATTTTAACGTGTTAGACTGACGGCAATAGATCTTACGTGGATCAATAAAGAAACGAAACCTTTTCTAAAAGAAGGATTGGGTGAACAAAACGAAACACGTCAATATAAGAATTAAAGTATTTTACATAAGCTGTAATATCCATCTGGCGACAGGAGTACGAAGTTATTCTGTATAAGAGAAAGAGAGAGTTCTTAGTCCTGCAAGTTCGGCATTCGGCGTTCGCAAACTTAGTTATGAAATTCGTCCCCAATCTGACAAACAATTATAATCCTTGGGACATCAAAAATAAATTCTACCCATTCCTCCACATTATAAATCCTTCTTCTATACAATATATCTACGTCTTATTTCCAGCATTCAGCCTGTGTTTTAGCATCCCCTTTCTTTAATTAATCTCCCACCCCTAGCAACACGCTTAGCAACGAATGTAGGTACAGTAACACAATACAGTTTTTACACTTTTCTCCCAGAGAAAGTCCTTAATGTCTCTGAAGGCTGACATTAATTAAAAAATCTCGTTACGCATGCAGGGGTACACAGACTCAGAGAAGGCAATTTAAGGTCTGCGCCCGCGGCATATGCAAAATAGTGCCTAATTTATGCGCGTTTTTAAGGATTCTTACTTCCACCTCGCATTTTCCGATATTATTGTCTTAAATTTTCTACATTCTAACGTTCTTACAACGTGGCATGTACTCGGTGTACAGGCATCACATGTTTTAGATTAATATTCGTTCTACTGCCGTGCATGGGAAGCTGATATAAGGCAGCCAGGGTTAAATATTTCATAGCTTACCTTACATAATTTTCAAGGAAAGGATGTCGCTGAAAATACTGTTATTTAGATTAAGGACAAAGGTCTTATGTTCGGGGAGAAGATTTAATGTGTTTCAAATTTTTCGCGTCTTACACTTACTGCATATACGGCGTCTTTTGAGAAATAATTGTGTAACATTAGGCAGCCTATCTAGTTGCTCAAAATAAGAGACACGTTAAAGCGCTTCTAAATGTTAGATTAAAGTTTGTATAATGAAAATTATTTTGTTTATATAAGGAAAACTATTTTGTCTGTATAAAGAAAATTATTTTGTTTGTATAAATAAATTTATTTTGTGTTTAAAATCTACAGAAATATGCAGAATGTTTCATTGGTCAAAATTTCAGGACGCATCAAGTGCTTATAGTAGTGAATTTTCATCAGATTTGTACACTATTACACCACCCATGGTCTCAGATCGATGTTTATGTTGAAGCCTTGCATGCTGATGGAGGTGTCCTACCAGCATGTGTCAATTCAGCAACTTTAGCTTTGATTGATGCAGGAATACCACTGAAAGAATATGTTTGTGCATGCACTGCCAGTTTAGCCAACAACGACATACCAATGACAGATTTATCACATCAAAAGGAAATACTAGGGGGTCCCACTCTGACAGTAGCAGCATTACCCACAACAGGTAAAATAGTGCTTATGGAGATGTCAGGGAGATTCCATGTTGACCATTTGCCTAAAGTATTGAAAAAAGCATTCACTGGGTGCAAAGGTATGCGTAATATTCTAGACGCAGCCATCCGAAATCATGTACATAAGTTTGGAAGTTGAACTGGTTGGGGTGTTACTACATAATCAATAGTTTTTCAGTTATAAATATAAGTTTAAAGTGTAAGTAATTGTTATATAAAGATATTATTTTCAAATACACACAAAGAAAAATCTTCTATATTTTATGTATCTTTTACAGTAATAGATTTTAGTATCAATAAGGGAGCCTTGGTGGTCCAGAGGTGAGAACATGTGCCTATGAACCGAAGGCTAGTGGGTTCGTTTGCCAGGGTCCCCTTTCTGTTTTTCAGTACATACTGTAAAATTAATATCGACCGAGGTTGTGGCATTGTATTTGAGCAAGTTGAATGTTTGCACATTTTGATCTTCGTATGGGAAGTTAAGCCATCGGTCCTGTGTACATGCGATGTTGGGCATATTAAATGTTCCTACCTTCCTTACAGAAAGGCAGGGATTCGGCAACAATTTCAAGATAGTGAGGTAAAACGTTCCCTGGCGTCGGTGATTAGTCATAGTCAGGGAAATGTGAAAGTACAGAAAGAAATCATTGCATGTTAAACTGTAAACTGAAAAACAATAAAAGAAGAAACCTACATTCTTAAGTGGTTTCAGCATGTACAAGATTTATGTTCTAGACTGTCAAGGGTAGTGTATGCAATTCAACAGCTTATGAGGCGTTCAAGTTACCTGGCAGCTAGAGTAGCCTATTTTGAAAATCTACATCTACTGCCGTCTATGGGATTCTGGTTTGGGGCTCATCAAATGAGCTTCACAGAGTCCTTGAGCAGCAAAAAAGCCTATTAGAACTTTAAATAATGTTGGTCCATTAAATAGCTGAAAAGTGCTTTTCAAAGGACATAAAATACTGACTGTAGTAAGTGAATACATGAAACGAACACAACGTGTACTGGGCAGACTGTCCAGGTCTCAGACACAGGAAGTCAGTAATTGAGAAACCCAGTCCACAGAGAGCTGTGGAGCTGCTAAATCATAGCATAGGACAGCTCAGCAACATAACAGGAGTCTTGACGGGATACGTGGCGGTCAAGAAACACCTGCAAAAAATGGGGCGGTTCGAGGGGGACCTGACATGCAGACTCTGCGGCGAGGGGAAGGATTCAGCCCAGCACATCTTGTGCGAGTGTAAAGCTCTGGACCGCAAAAGACAAGTAATCTACGAACAGCTTACACCGGAGACAGAGCAATATAAAACTTCACCCTACCAATTGCTGTGCAGACTAGTTCAAGGCACAGTGATTTTGGAATGGGTGGAGTAGAGACACAGGGCATGCACGATAAGCCAAAGGCTGCGGTGCTATTGGGGCGGTAAAGACGCAGACGACCCCTGAGAGAGAGAGAGAGACTATTACACCGTATAATATTATACGGCATATTATTAAATTAACACCTTGAACTTACACAGGTTTTGAAGATCGATTTTCGAGGTTTTAGTACGCGCAGATTTTAAGGTTTCGTTCGAAAGTGTTATCATCGATCTATTTCTATTATCAAAAAAATCTTGTGTTCTAACTCCTTTTGAACAAAATGCCCAAAACTCAATTTAGATATTATCCATTAGAAGTATAAAAAATCCTGGTGAGCTATTTACAAAAATTTTTATAGTTTAGTCCAAACATCATAAACAATGAATTGTATAGTTTGATGTAACACAGGAAAGATAACAAAAAATCCACTTTGAAATCAAAAGAATTCTTAAGTGTTATTATTAAGTTAGAGAAAAAAGTAAGATGTTTGTAATCAGAATAATAGTGAATCATTTTTTAGATAGTTTTATTGTTTAAGTGTTTTCATCATCTTCATTTCCATATCTTTTATTGTATTCATTGTTGATTTAGTGGTTTACTATATGTAGTATTTTAAAACGTTTGGTTTCATTTCATTTGTCCAGTTATTAATAAGCTGATCTGCCCTTTTAGTGAATTTTTATTAAAAAAATTCACTAATAGAGAGGTATCGATGGTGAGACTTTGCAAAAATTCTTTCAAATGAGCGCGAATTAGGACCCCTACAACCCATATCCGGGGTCAGTTTGAATTTTTATATGCTTATATATATATATATATATATATATATATATATATATATATATATATATATATATATATATATTTATATATTTATATATATATATATATATATATATATATATATATATATATATATATATATATATATATATATATATATATATATATATATATATATATGTATCCGTCTGATAACTCAAAAAATAATTAACCGATTTAGATGAAACTCGGCAAGTGCCTTTCTTTTATTAATGGCTTGGATGAGTTCGTTGTCCAGGAAAATCGGACGGGGTTTTCCGGGAAAATTTTGAGTTTTCTTTCAAAAAAAATTTTTTTTCCGAAAATTTCGATAAAATTTGGTCTACATATTGCTTTGGGAAATACCTAACTATGTGCCAAAATTCAGCTTTCTAGGGTTACAGAAAATTGAGCTATTCAAATTTGAAACATGTTTAAATCGTAAGTATGTGGTTGCTGTTGGTTATTTATATTTCTATTGATCGCAGCTTCAAAATCTCGTATTATTCAATGACTTTGTAGTTCTCATTCTCACTTTTATTGACTAACATTTCAATTCTTGGTGCTCAATGGTTTTATATTTTTACGTTTGACCAGCAGATTTGGCTCACTGTAAACATTGTTATTATTAATAAATGCATAAGTCAATTCGTAGCGTGTTGAATCGGTAACGTGAAAATACTAGGCGGTCCAAGTCGCAGATAGAGGTTCCATCGCAGTTGCAGTAAGATCCTCCATGCCAGTTCGATGCAGATGAGATTTATATCTACCGTGGTTAAATCTCATTCTAGTTATGGTAGTTGAAGTTTTTCTTGGTAAATTGAGATCTTTAATTTGATTTTCTAAAGACAATTGCGAGTAGAGCAAGCTATCTCTGTTATTTGATTTTAGTGAATTTTTATTTTTAAAAAAATCACTAATAGAGAGGTATCGACGGTGAGAATTTGCAAAAAATTTTTCAAGTGAGCGCGAACTAGGACCCCTAGAACCCATATCCGAGGTCAGTTTCAATTTTTATATGTTTATATATATATATATATATATATATATATATATATATATATATATATATATATATATATATATATATATATATATATATCCGTCTGATAACTCGAAAAATAATTAACCGATTTCAATAAAACTCGGCAAGTGCCTTTCTTTTAATAAGGGCTTGGATGAGTTCGTTAGCCAGGAAAATCAGACGGGGTTTTCCGGGAAAATTTTGAGTTTTATTTCAAAAAAAAATTTTTTTCTCCGAAAATAACAAAGCTGTTTTAATGAAATTTACATGTATTGCCTTGGGATAGACCTTACTAAGTAACAAAATTTAACTTTCTCAATTTATTAAAAATTGAGTTATTAAAATTTTATATTTTCTTTCAAAAAATTTTTTTTCTCCAAAATTTACAAAGTTATTTTAATGAAATTTGGTGGATATCTTGTCCTAAGAAAGACCTTACTACATACCAAAATTAAATTTTCTAAGTTTATAGAAAAATTTGTTATTCAAATTTGAAGCATTTAATAAAAATTCACTACCATAACGCACTTGCTGCGTCCAGAGTTTTTTTACATACAATACAATATACAATATATATATATATATATATATATATATATATATATATATATATATATATATATATATATATATATATATATATATATATATATATAAACAAACCAGAAAAAATATATATGTTGCGTATTTTCTGTAAATATGCATATTTGATTAAGGCAATTTTTATACATTTGTATGCACTTTGACTCAGTTTTCATTGCATACATACTTGAACTATTTATATATGCTCGAAAATATTCGTACAATAATGGTAGCAATAAGCCGTTAACATATTAGGACTGCCACAAATGTAAACCACGTAATAATGATTTGTATCGCGAGAAAGCAACACCGACTATGATCTTTTTTCATTCCCATGCATGGTGACGTGTAGCAAATGTAAAATCACTGGTAATAATAGTGACAGGTGTGTGGATCACAAAGAGTGCTATGCTTGGTGATCTTCAACATTGGCGGTCTATTTACATCTTCACATGATATCTTGGATCACATTGAGTTACTGTCTTATGAAGACGATGTGGAGCAATATACAGGCGGCTTTAAAGCTTCTTTAAGGAAATAAAAACACATATTTAAATTTTGTCGGATTTGACGCCTCTAAAAGCACTATCTTTTGACGTTGCTCTCATTGTGATGATACAAATGAAAATGGTGTCTGAGCATCGTCTAGATTTTTTTTGAATAAAAACAAATAATGATAATTATAGTTATAATAGAGGTAAAGGGTTGCATTTGACGTTTATAATGTTGTGTATTCATTTGACTTGTTTGAGCTGATAGTGGTTGTGGTATAATACCATATCTATATATTTTTGGTGATTTTTTAATATATGACTCTTATTTTAAATTAGGTAGGTCAAGTGAAAACTTACAACCTAGGACTCTGTTTTAGTATTTAAAGTAATATATATATATATATATATATATATATATATATATATATATATATATATATATATATATATATATTGTGTTTAAGGGAACGAGTAGGAAAGGTACCTGTCAAAATTGTACCTTGGACAAGCACAAGTTTGAAACTTATTCATCATGATGTCGTGGATAATTATTTTCACTAAATATTTTTATCAGTATGTAGCCTAACCTAGAGATATACATTATATATACGAAATGAATTCAAGAAATATTTACTTACCATGATTGTATCACAAATTAACAAAATAAGACGTCATTCGACAATTATTTATAATTAACCGTTGACATTTGCCGATTCGCGATTGACATTGACAGATTTGCATGCTACTAGAAACGCAAACGACAGCGGCACAGGGTCGACAGATGGTATAAAAGAGATTTTAATATATTATTTTAAACTATCATTAGAAATTGCTAATTGAACATTTATAGGGATTAACCGCAATTTTTGGATGGATTTAATTTTTCAACCAACTTTCATTTGTCATCAATAATTATGAATATGCGACTTAACTTTACGGTTGGAGTCCCATTTATCTTGCGTTATGCCCGATGTTATACATTCTTAGATTTAAATATTATTTTATAACATCTGACAACCTGGCTCATTTAGAATCTCGGTGATTCAGGGGTAAGAACGTGTGCCTCTGAACCGAAGGGTACTGCGTTCGATCCCAGGGTACTTCTTTCACTTTTTCAGCACAAACTGTAAATTAACATCAACCGAGATTCTGGCATTGTATTTGAGCAAGTTGAATATCTGTACGTTCTGCCCTTCGGAGGGGGCGTAAAGCCGTCGGTCCCGTGTCCATGCGAAGTTGGGTACGTTAAAGATCCCTACCCTCCTTACAGAAATGCAGGAGTTCGGCAAAATTTGCAGGATAGCGAGGTGAAACTGCTCCCTGGCGTCGGTGGTTGACCATAGCCGCGGAAATAGGCCGACGTTAAAGAAACAAAAACACACACAACCTGGCTCATTTGTATTCAATTGTCATGGACTGTTGTTTCCTTGGACGATTTTGAAATTGTTTACTTTAAAGTAAAATACATTCATACTCTAACCATCCTTTTCGACGTTGGATGTGCGAATTGCCTTACAGAATTTGAACTGATGTCGTAGATTGTTTATTTTTTACAAATTTTTAATTTCGAATAACTTCTTTTTTCGTACTTCGCTAAATTTGAAAATTGGTTAAAAGTTATCTTGTTACATCTTCTATTCATGTGTCAATTTTAATTTGAATCAATTTAATACTTCAAAAAATATTGCGTTTCAAAAATTTTCTTTACTGTATTTGTAAAGAAAAATTAGACCCACAGTGCTGATCTACAAACTCGTCCACACAGTTAAGGTAATTCCAAATTTGGTCGAAATAGGTCAGGTATCTTTTGAGTCGTTGGTTAGATAAATCCATATATACAGGATGGGTCAAACTCGATGGAGTATTAGGATTATATGGTGAACCAGCAAAGATATAAATCTGAAATTTGAGTTGTGTTCATAAGTGGTTATGATCTTCATTTTCAAAATATCTTTAACACTGCGGGGCTGCCAGATCCATCCATACAAGATACCAACTTTGTTTTTTCAAATAAAACAGCCGATATATTGTGACATTTTCTGGTTCCCAGGATATTTTACAAGCTTTGTACGTGATATATCTATCACCTATCTCAAGCCGATAAGGAGATAAAATTTATTATTTAGGAACTTTGGCAACCTGCATCGATTAATGAAAAAATTATTCTTTCCGCAACCAGCTTAGGTGGAGGTGTGATTTTTTGTACGCTGTTTGTTAATAGGTATATCAAGATATCTCATGCAAATCCGATTCTTGCATACAGGGTCTCTACAAAAAAAAACGGGCTTACGGGAGAACATAGGAGTGCAAGATTTTCAAATAGAATACCCTGTATTTTTTAAGGAGGATAGCAAGAACAACTTATTTTCTATCTAAAAGTACCATATGATGTTATAGCTATTCTCAGCGGTTTATGACTGATAAGCAAAAATCAAAGTATTGCACGTAATGGAAACATATTTCTTATTATTAGTGTGCCATGCTTCCAAACAGTCGAGACCGATTGTCAAAATGTAACTGTCTGTTTGCAAGTCTGTTGTCACATTGATTGTGTGTGATCTAGAAATGACAAATTCTTATACACATGAGCAAATTTTATACTTGTTCTGCGTGCAGTATGGTCAGTGTAACAAGATTATTTCTAGAACATGCAGAAACTTCAACTAACAGTATCCAAAGGAAGTTCCAATGAATGAGAAGAAATTTAAGAGGTTGAAAGATAATTTTATAAAAAACGGTTACGTGAAGAAGCAAGAAACCAATACTCCAAATTAAATCTGTAACGTGTAACGAGAACAATCAAATAATACCCCTGGCAAAATTTTTCTGGAAATCCTCATGAGTCACTTTCTTTTGCTATAAAAGACTTAGGGATAGTTTACAAAACTATAAAAAGAATTATGCATAACCACGGAATGCATAACTATAAATTTGCGATATTCCGATCTATCGAGCCAAATGATCTTGCAAAACGTGTCGATTTCTGTGAGGCGATGTTAAATTCGCACACAAGAAGATCCAAATTTTATGAAGAAGATTATTTGGACCGACGAAAGAAAATGTACCAGGGAAGGCATTTTTAGTCGGAGGAATTTACTGGGACACAGAAAAGCCGCCGTTGGTTAAAGAAACGGGGTTTTAACACAACTTTCACTTCAATGTCTTCTACTTTTTACTTCAGTGTTTTCTATTAAATGATGAACTACCAAATAAGATTCCGCTTTTATGAAGATAATTTAAATCCAGAAAAATATCCACCCAAAGTTACGAGACCCAGAGTGAACAGGGTACTAGGGTGGGGCAGGCCAAAAACAGCTTAGTTGGACTTATTTCACATTTTGCATCAACATTTTCTCTTAGTAATAATGTTGTTCCCCCTCCAACACCTTTATTTGACACCGCCCCCCCCCCCCCCCCCGATTTTTAGGAATTAAAGCAACAACAGTTGGTTGTCTTGTCATTTATGCACAAAACACTCTACCAAGCAGGACTATAGGACTTGACCTGATCTAACCAGACCTGACCTGAGCTAACCCAACCTGGTATGAACTGGCCAGAAAACGTTGGAGACAACCGAAGACAGCAAAAAACATGCATTTTATAAAAAAATACAATACAATACAAAACTTAGCGTATGTGACCAGCTACAAACTAATAATGTCAGTAACTCGGAAACAACAAATTCCCACAATGTAAGAACTAATTTCCACAACAGAAAAATAATATCAAAGTGCACATAAAGTATTTAGCTTCATCTATCAGCAGTCGCTTTATCTGAAACTTGTTGGCTCGTAATATGCAGTGTTATAGTTAATTGTGTTACTTTTGAGTATTAAATAATCGACCAGATGGTTTTCAGCATTATTTGATCAGATGACAGGTTGTTGAGGAATCAAAGATTGGTATTATTCGGTGGAGTTTAAAAATTTTACTTGCAATACTTTGGTTCTTTGCTTATAAGTAAAAAACCTATGAGAAAAGGAATAACATCATATGGTACGTTTGGATAGAAAATCAAAATTGATCTCGCTATTCTTATTATAAAATACAGGCTGTTCCATTTGAAAATCTAGCAATACTTGCTTACTTCTATTTTCTACCAAAAGCCCATTTTTTTGCAGACACCCTGTATGCAATAATTTTCTCTGCATGACGTACCATGATATAATAACCTATTGACAAACAGCAACCAAAAATTCATACCTCCACCTATGCTGGTAGCGGAAAGACTATTTTGTCCATTAATGGATGCAGGTTGCCAAATTTCCTAAGTAATAATTTTCATCTTCTTAACAGCCTGAGGTAGGTAAAACATTACATTATATAAAAAACTTTTAATATGTTTCGAGCAATCGAAAAGTGTCACAACATATGAGATGTTTTATTAAAAAAACAAAACAAAGTTGGTATCTCGCCAGGATAGATCTGGCAACGCCGTAGTGTCAATGATATGTTCAAAATGAAGATCGTGATTGCTTATGAACACAACCCAAATTTCAGAGATTCATCTATTTAGTTCACTATATACTTCTAATACGCCCACCCTGCATATATATATATATATATATATATATATATATATATATATATATATATATATATATATATATATATATATATATATATATATATACAGTGTGAAACACACTTATGGAATAAAATTAATTATTCAGCAAAAACTAGTTTTTGTGGAAAACGCTGAGACAGGTGAAGTTTAATTTGTCGAACATTATCTTATAATCATAGTTAAAAAAAATAAACTCCCACTATTTTACCCCCACTACTTTATACATTTTTTTAAATAGCAACCCTACATTTTTTCATCACAATTCGATGGATCCCATTTTTCTAAATGCTGAGATGCCACATATGTATGGCCTAATATTACAGTTTTCAATACAGGGTGGAAATTTAATACCGGAATATTAAAACTAAACAGTTTACCCTGAAAATCAAAATTCAAAAATAAACTTAATAAAAAAGGTCCCTTTCTTATAATAAATGTTTAAAGTGTTCTCCATTCACTTCCATACAACGGAATAATCTGCTCTGGAATTATTCACTGACTCTTATCGTAATTGTCATTTATCTAAAACGTACTTGGTATCATTAATTGTTTCTTATTAACTACCAATTTTCGCAGTGTGAAAGGTAAAATTTAACAGTTTTGTTTTATTTTGTGGTGTATCGTGTTGAATGTACGGTCTCCTAATAAATTGGTCGTAATTTTGTTCCGATGATTTCAATTAATTTTTGGTCTAATAATGCGATACTTAACTGAAACTCTGCGAACAGAAATATTAATGATGATTGGGTATGGTGATATATGTGGAATACAGGCACAAGTTGTTAACCTATTTAATGAAAAACATTCAGATTTGCCCCCACTAACCCAGGGAACTGTGTCTAAGATACATTCACAGTTTCGTGATTATGGACTTGTTAAGCCACTGCCTAGAAGACCCAAGTTTGTTGAAGAAGATGTAAATCTCAATATTTTATTGTGTTTACAAGAAGAAACAACGACTTCTACCCATCACGTTGCACGTGAAAATAATGTTATTCAATCAACAGTTTTAAGGTGCCTCAAAAACGAAAAAATGCATCCCTATAAACTACAACACGTTCAAGAGGTGATTGACAATGAGTCTGATAGAAAACTGCAATTTTGTGAACAACTGTTGGACATGTTACATAGAAATGTGATTTCTCCTGCTGAAGTTCTGTTTTCCAATGAAGTAACATTTCGTTTGAATGGCGATGTAAACAGGCAAAACTGCAGATACTGGGCTGCCAAAAACTCCCACTGGATGCGACAAACACACACTCAGCGTCCTCAGAAGTTGAACGTTTGGTATCATTGGTGATCACCTAGTTGGACCTGTTTTTATAGAAAATCGGAACGGTCCAAGATATTTAGAAATGCTAAGAGAACAGGTTTGTCCAATATTAACAGAATTGTATCCAAATGTAATAGAACCTAATATTCCTCATGAAAGGATATGGTTTCAAAAAGACGGTGCACCGTCCCACCTTGATCTTCACGTGCGGGAGTATTTACACGAAGTCTTTCCACAAAGATTAATTGAAGGAAGAGATTTCGTAGAATGGCCCGCTAGAAAACCAGATCCTACACCTCTTGATATATTTTTATGGGGATACCTTAAAAACAGAGTGTATAAAACAAACCTGCTGATTTAGATGATGTGAAAATGAAAATAACATCAGAAATTAGGAACGTAACGTCTGACGTGTGGAATAGAGTTGGGGAAGAATTCCAGAGCGGATTATTTCGTTATGTGCAAGTGAATTGAGCATATTTTGCAAATTTAGTATAAGAACGGGACGTTTTTATTAAGTTTATTTTCGAAATTTTAATTTTACGTTAAACTGTTTAGTTTTAATATTCCGGTATTAAATTTCCATCATGTCTTGAAAACTGTAAAATTAGACCATATACATGGGGTATCTCGGCATTCAGAAGAATTGTGATGAAAAAATGTAGGGTTGCTATTTAAGAAAAAATGAATTAAGCAGTGGGGGAAAATAGGGGGAGTTTAATTTTTTAACTATGATTGTAAGATAATGTTCGACAAGTTAAACTTCACGTGTCTCAGCGTTTTCCACAAAAACTATTTCCTGCTGAATAATGAATTTTATTCCATAAGTGTGTTTCACAATATATATATATATATATATATATATATATATATATATATATATATATATATATATATATATATATATATATATATATATATATATATATAAATTTAACCAACCTTTAATATGAATTCTAGAGGCTCAAATTGGCGCTCATTTGAAGAAATTCTTTTCACTTATATGCTTATATTGCTTTTTACTTAAAAACTGACCTTAAAAGTTCTGAACACAACAAAACATTCCTTGCATTTAATAAGCCTATATAAATTCATTAGCACCAGAAGCATCGTGAATCATATCGTTGCAATCTTCATGTGTTTAATGGGTAGTGATGGTACGAGGTACCTGCATGTTGTCATATATTACCATTATATGCAGAACCCACGTGGGTTTAGTAAAGGAAGATGCCTCTAGCAATAATGCTTTAAATAAATGTTATACGAAATTAAATATTTCAAGTTTTTGCATATCCAGTTCACCCACAATAGACAGTCGTTGGCACATCGTTAGTTTGCAGGTAATGGATAATACTGGAAGTTGCTGGAATTTTGACGTGCCCAGTATATCTATTTATTTGCACAGAGCAAGTGAGTTTAATTAATAATACCCTTCACTATAATACATAAATAAAAAGTATGGACGCGGCAAGTGCGTTATGGTAGCGAATTTTAATATAAATGTTTTTTAAATGGTAAATATGTCTTTTTTAAAAGATAGGTTTCAAGTTTGGTTTAAGAGAGAATGTACAATATTTTATCGAAATCACTTTACTGTTGGCAAAAATATAAAAATTGTATATAAAAATAAACTTAAAATGCTCCCGAAAAAACGGATTCGATTTTTCTGGCCAACGAACAGCTATTTACACACACCTGCCAAATTTTTGTCAAAAGCGTTTGTTTTTTAAATGGCAAATATGTATTTTTTTACAGAGAGGCTTCAAGTTTGGTTTAAGAGACAATGTACAATATTTTATCAAAATCACTTTATTTTTTGCAAAAATATAAAAATTTTATATAAAAATAAAAATAACCTCGGTGGTTCAGGGGTAAGAACGTGTGCCTCTGAACCGAAGGGTACTGGGTTCGATCCAAGGGTACTCCTTTCACTTTTTCTGTACAAACTGTAAAATTAACATCAACCGAGGTTCTGGCATTGTATTTGAGCAAGTTGAATGTCTGCACGTTCCGCCCTTCGGAGGGGGCGTAAAGCCGTATGTCCCGTGTCCATGCGATGTTGGGCACGTTAAAGATCCCTACCCTCGGCAAAATTTCCAGGATAGTGAGGTGAAACTGCTCTCTGGCGTCGGCGATTGGCCATAGGCCGACGTAAAAAAAAACAAAAACACACAAAAACATATAAAAATAAACTTAAAATGCCCCCGAAAAAACTGATTCGATTTTCCTGGCCAACGAACAGCTATTTACACACACCTGCCAAATTTTTGTCAAAAGCGTTTTTGTGATTAATTATATCTTGATATAATTAGTCACAAAAACGCTTTTGACAAAAATTTGAAAAAAAAATGTTTGCATGGAAATTTTCAAACAATTTATTTCACGAAAAGCCGCGATTTGGCCCAAGTAATGTTTCACGAAAGTCAGGTTTCTTACGAAAACGTTTCTTTTTACGATAACTTTTTAAAGGTTTAATTAATTAACAACATTTCACAAAAATGCTATAAAAAAGTATTACTACCGATAGATGCACCTTAAAAATAGGGATTAAATATTTTTTTACACGAGAACTTGCTGAAAAATTCAATAAGCCTTAAATTTTATATAGATACCTAATCTGTATTTAAAATTGAAAAAAAAAAGAAAATGTAAAAACTGCGTATTTTTAACTTTTGACGAAATTTTGAACCACTGTGAGTAAAGAAAAATATAAGTAGAAAAATACCCACATTTTTATATCACAAGCAGTTCAAGTCTTGTCACCGTATATCTCACAAAATGGCATCACTCAGATTTTTGGTTGGCAGACTGTTCAGAGTCTCACTGTCGGGGACCAACTTCATCAAATAACTACACCTCATTAAGGAACTCGCAGTCAATAAAGAGTACCCACTATAGTTGATAAGATGGTCAACAGAATGAGCCGTCAGCTCTTGTTTGAAGCGAGCACTAGTCTACTCCTCGCTCAACCTGAAAGGATATCTTATTTCCCTTTACCTATTGTGGTCCTGTGTCCAACGCCATAGTCAAGGCTCTCAAATGTGACAATGTCAAATTTTCATTCAAGTCCATGAACAGTGTCAACAACTTGTTCCTTCACAACAAAGATAATATTTGAGACCTGAATAAGTCAGGCGTCTATCGCTTAAGGTGTGATACCCTTGGTTGTAAAGCTGTCTATATTGGAAGAACCGGAAGATCATTGGGCACCAGGGTCCCAGAGCACCTCTGGAGCAGAAACCAATCCGATAATGGCACGTCAGTCTTTGGTTGCCATTTGAGAGGTAGTGGTCACTGCTTCAACAAAGATACAGATGCTGAGATCTTGCGTCCTGCAATTTTGGTGTAGAACAATTTGTCTTAGAAGAGATTGAGATTTTCAAACATTTCAACTACCATGCCAGTGATGTCTCGAACTTGTCCAACACCGACATAACAAACTTTTCTCCATTCTACAACCATTTAGTGTAATAGTGCTATTGAACTATATTGTTTTCTCTGTGACCAGAAGTATGATCGAAAAGAAGATGGCTGTTCTGTGGCTCCCACTTACATTTCTGCTCCTTTTGTCATTGACATTATGTCGCTTCTGATATTTATTTCTGATTCACTGTTCTGCACTTGCGCCAGTGCCTTCTACCTGTTCAAGTTGGCATAATGGCACACCTTCATGGTTGTTGTTTATTCAAATCGCTGTTCTTTTTCATTAGTTTTTGTTTGCAAATAAACTTCTGGCGAATTCAGATGTAATGTTGCTGAACATCTGGCGCAATAGATGAAATTTTCTGCCTGTTTGTATAGTTTCAACTTTAATTTTCAAGAATTGAAAAGTAAGTATAGTCTCCATTTTGTTTTCTCATTTAACTTAAATACATTTCTTCACCTTAATAGTTCTCATGGGGTTTCTGCTTGATTGTGCTTGCCACTTTTAGCTTGGCTTATTCAATTTCCACAACAGACTTTGATTGTTTAATTTTTCATAAATAGACTTTTTGCGCTTGGTTTGTGGCTTTCAACGCTAGTCAGTTTGCTCTGATATTTTAGTTATTTTATTTTTGACTGCACGTTTAGCTTTAACTTAGTTATATAGCTTGCGTCATTGTAACTGCTTATGTTTTTCACTGTAGCTCTCTTAGTTTTAGCTTGACTGTTAGTTAGCTTTTTACCGTGTGACGTTAGATTTTAACCTTGACGTTTCTGTAGAGAATGTCTTGTCACCATTATGCTCTAACCTGCACAATTGCCTAACAGAAAAAATATGTTTTCTGACAGACCTTTTTTATTATGATTCTAGATTCATCCCCTGAAGATGACCACTTAGTGGGTCGAAACGCGTCGGAAAATTTTAATCGAATTTGTTGTCTGGAGAGAAGCCTTCTAATGAATGTTTTAATTTTGACCTACTATGACGTCACACTTATATACCGCATTTCAAGTGGTTGACCATTTAAATACGCTTTAAATACGTCGTTATTTAACACACACTTGATTCAAAAACATTCAAATGTGTACTCAAAAATGAAAAGAAACTTTTCGATTAGCAGCCCGTGTTTATAGAAACCAGGCCTTCGAAGCCCATCTACTAATAGTTCCTATAAAGCAAGTATCTACTTGTTCATAGCCGGATAAGAGTAATTATAACTTGTCACGCACTGTTACACGGAGTTGCGCGTGGTTGTGCAAGTTGAAACCTGCATCACCGCTGGATGTATAAAAGTCAGGTGCAGCTGATTGTCACTCAGCTGAAATAAAAGCGGCATTGAGTGAACTTGTGAGACACATATGTCAATGGCTTCAAATAATGTAGAAAGCGTGAGACTTGGTGACGACGGCTATGAAGAAATACTGTCCCAGTGGGCAGCTGAGTGTAAGCATCTGCTTTCTGGAGAAAGTAATGTGTCAGAGGCAGAAAATGACGACACAAAAAACAAAAATTTCGAATTGAGTTCTAGCGAGTATTCTGGATTCAGTAGTGATGAAGGTGGTGGTCCTGTATGATAATGTAATGCATCTGGAACTGCCAGAAAACTCCACGTCCACTGGTTTTGCAGACGACTTGGCGGTTGTAGTGTGTAAAAGAGACGATGGTTAGGTGAGAACCAGAGCTGAGGAGTTGTTAAAGCCAATAAGCGTCTAAATGTCCTACAATAAATTAGAGCTACCGCTAGAAAAGGCAGAGGTGGTGAGCTTAAGGGGCCTTAGAAAAAGTATGAACATACGCTTTCACCTGTAGGGAAGGGCATACGCACCCGCGGAGGCGGTGCTTCATTTGAGGGTACTGATAGGCCAAAGTTGCACCTTCAGGGATCCTGTGAAGTCAGTAGTGAAGAAGGCAGAGGAGTAAACATCTACTCTAGCAAAAATAATGCCCAATCTTGGTGGCCCACAACACTATAAGAGGCTGATGTTTGGTGGAGTGGTGGCATCTATGTTGCTGTATGGGGCTCCCATATAGGACAGTGTCTGCAAAGGCAACTCAGGCTCTCGTAGGAATTGCACCAACAAAAATACTGGTGTGGGAGCGAAAGTATGTCCATGAAAGACGTGAAGTGCATAGAGCAGAAAGGATGGCTGAGGGAAAGCAGCTGAGTTTGAGAAAATGGCAGGAGAGCTGTGTCAAAAACAACAAAATGATAATGTAGCCCAGTGGACCAAGATATTAATCCCACAGTTAAAACAGTGGGTCCTCTGTGGGCATCGTAGTGTCTATTATTTCCTGGCTTAATCCCTGACAGGCCACGTATCTTTTTGCGGCTACACAGAGAAAATAGGAAAGACCACGGATAGCATTTGCATATGCTGTGGTAAAATAGACTCCCGGAAACACACAGTGTTGTTATGTCACAGATTGAAAAACATCAGACAAGAGGCAAATGAAAGCATAGGACTCACACAGTCCACAGAGAACACTGTGATGCAAATTACCAAAAGTGTAAAAAATGGGAGACGATACACAAAATGATAATACAAGGAATTAACGAAAATGAATAGAAGTGCCAGCGTCCATCCCTGAGAGCGATAAGTAGACAGCCCAGAGTACTGAAAAAGGTCGCCAAGCGACAGTTCCAAGGTCCAACGGGTAAGGCGAGGGGAGGTTAGTTGGTGGGAGTCTAGGACCCCCAGCAAAGAAAAACTCAACCAAAAACGTTATTCGGCATGCGCCAGGACTGACAAGAAAGCATATGACTGTCACACCAAAAAAAAAGCGTTTAGGTTATCTCTAACTCCAGTTATTATACAGGAAATTATAAACTGTAGTAATTTAGAAGGGGAACGTGTTAACGGGGTAAAAGGAAAGCCGTAGAAGGACGTAACTGTTGCCAAGCTTCTTGCATTCTGTGGTTTACTTATTCATACGTGAGTTGACAAAAGCTGAGATGTTCCTGCGAGAGTACTATTTTGTGCTGAATGTGCTAATCCTATATATCGAGCCACGATGTCCGTGTTTCGCTTTGTATACGAATATTCGTTAGATGTGACGATAATAAAACACAGAATACGCGTTTGGAAACCCATAAATTAACAATGGTATACCACGTTTAGAATTTATTCATTCAACAGTGCAAAATCTGCGTCATACCGGATAGTAATGTAACATAACATAAATAACATGAACTCGTTGAAGTTACAGGTAGATACAGATTCGGTCAATATATGCCACGTAAACCGGCAAAATATGCAGGTGTAAATCTAGGTGTGGTTATGCTCTGGATGGTTTACTTTATGTTGGTCGCCAGTCCCAAGAACCTCCACATAAAAACCTGAGGCTTAAACTAGTACCAACTTTTGTGCGTGGCGTTCGTAATTCTGGTCTCAATCTTTAGAGAAACAATTTCTTCACTATAGTTTCACCAGCAACTTATGTGTCGGATAAAAATATTACTGTTGTGGGTACATTACGTTAGAATAAGCGCGGCATACCGAACGAATAAAGGCCTCAAAAATCGTGTAGTCTGCTCCTCATTTTTTTGCTTTCGAAGTAACGCGTGTTACACCGGAAGTACCATGTAATATCGTTATTTTAAATGGAACAACCTATATATTATTGCAGTTTTAAATTCCGCATTGAATTTCAAAATACATTTTATATAGGCACCATATGTCAAAAATGTAACGTTTTCAAGTTACTTCAATTTTTTCAAAAATGTTCAAAATGTCACTACCATGATTGATCAGACATATCTCCGCTATTAGAGAATATCAGATATTCTACTTCACTGACTCAGCTGGAAAAGTTTAGTTTTAAGGAGGCAGTGGATAATATCTTCCAGAACTTATACATAGCGTTCTATACTAAACGTCTAACTTGAGCAATTTCTTTAATTCATAACTTGATAATTGAAAATCGAACACCCTATATTTTTTACATCATCTTATTGCCCATTTAAATCTCTTTGAAAATTGTTAACACTTCCCTATACCTATCTCTTACCATTTCCGAGATATGTCGATTTTTCTGTTATATTTTGGTGCAGACATCAGATATCTGGTCATACTTAGTTGCCTATGACTGAAAATGTCAAAAACAGGGTGAAATTCAACTGACACCTCTTATAGTCGGGTTCCAAAATAAACATTGTGACTTATGTCTAAAATCGTTCACAATTCTGAAATATCGTTGTGTATAATTGCAATAGGTTTGCCGCTACATATCGTAGTCACTAGGGTGGAGCTCTTGTACGAGCTGAAATGAGAAATTATGCATATTGTGCTTTCTCAACATTCTGTGTATTGCCCAGATAGATAAACCCAAATCTTGAGACCCACTTCTTAAGGAACTTTGTGGATATGCTGCAAAATATACAATAACTATAATTTCATTCATTTCGTTGTCTTCAATTTTGAAACATTTAACAACGCGTCGTGTCGGTATTATTCCATGACTTGAAAACTTGCTTTTAATTCTGCTGAATTTTGTTCTATTCGTTGGAGCCAAATGAGGGAATCTGTTGTAAAATGTTCGAACTGTTCTCTCAACTATTCTGTTACATTCACCATATATTGAAAACAAATTGAAAACATCATCTGCAGAATATCGAAAATAATATTATCCATATTATTTCAGCACTTTTGATAAGAAAAAATGCACAACAAGCAGCTACAATGGAATCTCCTAAGAAGTGTCAGTTGAATTTCAACCTGTTTTTGACATTTTCAGTCAAAGGAAACTACGTATGATCAGATGTCTGATGTATCCGCCAAAATATAACAGAAAAATCGATATATCTCAGAAATGGTAAGAGATAGGTATAGGGAAGTGTTAACAATTTTCAAAGAGATTTAAATTAGAAATAATCTGAAGTAAAAAAATATAGGGTGTTCTATTTGAAATACTCAAATTATGAATGAAAGAAATTGTTCAAGTTGGAAACTTAGTATAGAACGCTATGTATAAATTCTTGAAGATCTTATCCACCGCTTCCTTAGAACTAAGCTTTTTTAGCTCACTCACTAAGGTATAATCTCCGATCTTGTCTAATAGTGGAGATATGTCTTATCAAACATAGTAGTGACATTTTAAAAATTTTTGAAAAAATCGAAATAACTTGAAAAAGTCACATATAGTGTCTCTATAAAATTTATTCTGAAATTCGACGCGGTATCTAAAACTGCAATAATATAGAGGCTGTTTAAAATAACGATAGTACGTGGTACTTCCGGTATAACCAAAAGTACCATGTACTTGAAAGTAATTTACTTTGCTTCCACATAACCGCTGATTGCCACACCCAAATTTTCTCTTTAGAAATCGGACTAGAAGGTCATAAACTACTAATGAAAGCGACTTGCCAAACACCCTGTATAAGTAAAATTAGGCCTGCATAATACATGTGTAAATCAATGGTGCTTAAATAACATCGGCTAATAATAACTGTTATGTGAGCTCACCAAAAAGTGTACATTACGTACAATAACAAGTTAAATATGGATAAAACGATTCGGTTGAAAATCCTGAACAACTGCAATAATGTTGCATACATAACAAGCAACCTAAAACTCCAGTTGTAAAATTGCTAGGCCCGAGAAAAGTCCTTGCAAGAGAAAACTAAACAGGATTCACTGACTGTTCTAACATACTTAAATAAACACTTGGAGGTGAAGCCTCCTTGTGGAGTAATGTTCCTATTGCATATAAACAATAACATAAACGACCTTGTAGGTCAACGGACTTGGAAATAATAACGGGTACGGTATTAGTATTAGTATTAGAGTTATATCTCCAGTAAAAAGTAATAGATTACTACATGCAAGTTAAATTAAACAGTACTACGGCAATGTAAACTAGGTTCAACTGATATTAAATTTAAAATGACAATCTAGTCCACTAAATATGACGGTGTCAAAAGTCGATATTCCATTCAATATGATGGTTAAAGGCAGGTCATGACTGACGATGACCTCTTAGATCAAGGTAACTTATCTGACTGGCTTAAACGCCGACATAGCACAAAAAACGATATTTGATAAGGCTGGTTAATTGCACTGCAATTGCACTAATACAATGGAGGAAAACACATGAGATGGTGATTGTACACTCATCTAATCTCTCCAAGCTCACCCTAACCAGCCGAGAAGACCCTGGCGGGGAATGAAGCGGTCTCATATACCACGAATCTCTGGCCAGCGTCCAGTCTACAGATGGTTTCGTGTGTATTCCACAACGACCTCAGGCAACGTTCCTATAACATATAACGGCGGCCTGACCTTCAATACGCACGATGACTTCAGGCCGAAACTCTAGTAACTCGTGTATCGTACCATCCACGATTACTGATTGCTCATATACTGATATAACAGGGATCGAAGAATGTTCTAACCACCAACAGTCCCCAATGTCGCGCATAAAATGACGGATATCATTTTCCAAACTAAAAAGGTACGAAAGATGATCTCTTCTCTTAATACCAGGAAAGCCTCTGACCTTGGCGAGATCCCAGCAATTGTTCTCAAAAAATGCGCACCAGAACTTGCTCCTGTCCTCTTTCAGATATCTTACAATAGACTGGGGAAGTAGAAATCTTGTACAATTCAACTCCACCAAATCTCAGTCTTGCTTTCTATTTCATAAGAGATACACCAACCCTAGACCCATCACAATGAACAACCAAGATAATCAAAGTAATGAATCCTTTTCCCTTGTTGGCATTTCTGTTGATCGAAATCTCAATTGGCACCAACATGTGACATAAACTGCAGAAGCGGCTGCTAAGAAATTAGGTTTCCTCTTCCGGGCTCGCAAATACTTTTCGCCAGCTAATCTCTATACCGTATACAAATAAGGCCAAACCTCGAATACTGCTCCCACATCTGGCGTGCCGTTGCCGCTTCTACACTCGCTATCCTGGACTCCAGTCAGAACAGAGCTATACGTCTCATCGGTGACCCTAACCTTACCCAAAGGCCGCCATCCCTTGCCCACCGACGTGCAGTTGGTAACCTCTCTCTGTTTTATAGATATCTGCACGGGTACTGCTCAGAGTAGCTTTCTTCCATAGTTCCTCCACCTGCTGCCACCAACAGATCTACCAGGGGAACAGAGCGAATGCACCCTTTTACTGTCCAGGTCACCACACATAGAACATCTTGTTATGCCCGCTCTTTTGTCCCGAGGACTTCCAAGTTGTGGAATTCCTTGCCGGCACATGTTTTTCCTTCTCCTCCGAACCTCTAAACCTTCAAATCCAGAATTAACAAGTTGCCTCTTTCCTTTTTATCGACACCTACGGTACGATAGTATTTAGACTGTAAGCCCTCGTGGTGTGTTGTTGAAATAAAAAATAAAAAAACCTCACCGACTGTAAGCACCAGGCTGCCTATAATGATGATCCCATAAACAGTGACAGAAAATGACTTCCATACGACGGCTATGATAGCTTGACCAAGAAGAAGAAGGCAGAAGGACCTTACCTTACTTTAACGAAAAACCAAATCGTTCTCCCAGCGTTTCCCTATCTCTAAACACACATTTGCCGAACGGCCATTTCGCAGTCATGTGAACCAAAAGGCATTGAATTGTACCGTCTCCCAACTAATAACCATAAAATGTAACTACATATCATCACGACAGCACCGTGTAATAACCATGGGCATAATAAAATTAAATTAAGAGAAGCCTTTAAAATAATACATATAATGACAGTGAAACATATTACGGCATCTGGCTCGTAACAGTATAATATGTATAAATACATGATTTTACTTTAATAACAACTGTGTTTCTGTTGTGACTATACGCGATTATATATACCGGGCTTAAGAAGCCCGGGTTATGTAAATGCCAATATTTTATTGGTTAAGTATACTAGCGTTTTAAAGTCTTACTATCTGTAGATCCGATTAGCCATTTTTATATGAAAATTTGCTAAAGGGAAGCTAAGACATGCTGAAGAGTAGCGCTGGGGTTTTTTGCTATTGCAAGGGATTAATCAACTTAGTTTATTTTTATGTGAGGAGCTAATGACGTTTGAAGATATTAAATTCTCTATCATACCCGAGCGACATTTCGAGAGGCGATTGTTTTAGGAACACCGATAATTAGATAAATACAGTTTACGGAATGCCTCGTTTTCATTTAAAAGTTGCCGCCGTTGTCATAATGGCCAAACTGAAAACCACCACACTCACGTTATGAACGGAGTTAATTTTTAAAGATAACATTTAGAAGGCCTCTTCACTCGCTTGATAAATTAAGGGGCGGACTGTGATGGAGAACAAGGAGGGGGTAAGAAAAAGGAAAGAAGGGGGTAAGAGATTCGGAAAAGGGTTGAGAAAAGATTGAGAAAACTCCCACTCGCGAACAAGAACAAAAGCGAAAAGGTTAATCTATCGCCCGAGCTGAGGAAATATTTAGGATACATATTTATAATTCAAATATTGATCAAGCTATCTACGATTACGTGCTCTCTTTCCTAAGCCAACTTATTCCTTAATTACTTGTAGATATGATGCGTTCGGTAATTAAGTATGTTTAGTTAAAGTTTTATCGATCTGGATTACAACCACAAACTAGATTAATTTGCTTTTCTTTTGTCTTATTTCAGGTACTAGTTTAAGTTGTTATAAAGTCTAGCTTTATATAGCAAGTTGCTGTAAAATATTGGTTGTTTGGTTCAACATTTTCTATCACGGTACCGGCACAAACTTATCAAGTTATACTAGTTTCTATAATTCCCATGTTTGTCGACTGGTGCTGCCATCGTCCAGTGAATTAGAGAACTACGACAGCGAAAGCTGTTTGAATCGTTGCTGTTCCGTTGTATTTTTTAATGCTCTGTGTTACGTTTAAGCTTGGAAATCATATCAAGATGTTTAATTTATTTAAAAACTAAAAGACGATTTTCGCTGTGTTCTTTAGCGAATATCCGTAGAGGAAAATATCTTTTGAGAACACGACTTTAGACTTTTAATAAATGTTCTCAAATTAGCGCGACCCAAGTAGGAAACTTTAAACCCACATACAGGTCAGTTTTAAATTTAAGTTGAATATACGTACGAGCTGATATGACAGTAGTTTAACTAAATAAATTTTAAAAAAAAGTGCCCATTGAATAAAATTACCCTTTTGGTGAATTTTCTTTAAAAAAAGTCACTAATGAGGAGATCCCGACATTTGAATAAGCGCAAGCTAGGACCCCTAAAACCCGTATCCGGGGTCAGTTTCAATTTTAATATATATATATATATATATATATATATATATATATATATATATATATATATATATATATATATATATATATATATATATATCTGTGTGTCTATGTGTGTGTATGTATGTATCACACCGATAACTCAAAAAATAATGGGCCGATTTTGATCAACCTTGGTGGGTACCTTTCTTTTACAAGTGGCCTGGACAAGTTCGTTAGCCAGGAAAATCTGCCTACGTCTTTCAGGAAAATTTGGTGTTTTCTTTAGCAAAAAATGTATATCTCCGGAGATAACAAAGTAGAGGCAGTCAAATTTGGTTCACGAATTTGTATTAGAAATAGTGACCTGCATGCCAAAAGTTATGTCTGTAAGTTGAAAAACGAAAAAGTTATACGCAGAAAAATAAAAAAACGGGTTTTCCTCAAAGCGACAAAGTGCGATTTGAAATGTGAAAATTCGCAACATTTAGCAAAATCCTGAAACAAATACGGATTATGTAAAGAAAATGTCGCAAGAAGAGTGTTCTACAAACACTTAAGTTTCAGCTCCAACCGCCATTGTCATTTATTTTACTAAAGTATTTACAGAAAATTCATTTCAAATAGACCCTTTCTCTGATACTTTGGCTGTAGGTTTAGTTAAATTGATGCTTTGGCTGTAGGTTTAGTTAAGTTTATGGTTTAACGGTCTATTATTTTTAGCTAATTTTCGTAGAAATAGTTCTTTAATGAGGAGATCGCAACTTACATTTTAAAATTATTCGTAACATTCAGGCAAAAGACTGAAACAAATAAGGATTATGTAAAGAAAATGTCGCAAGAAGAGTGTTCTGCAAACACTTAAGTTTCAGCTTCAACAGCCATTGTTCTTCATTTTACTAAAGCATTTACAGAAAATTCATTTCAAATAGACCCTTTCTCTGATGCTCTGGCTGTAGGTTTAGTTAAGTTGATGCTTTGGCTGTAGGTTTAGTTAAGTTTATGGTTTAACGGTCTATTATTTTTAGCTAATTTTCGTAGAAAAAGTTCTTTAATGTGGAGACCGCAACTTCAATTTTAAAAATGTTTCTTCAAATGAGCGCAAACTAGGCCCACTAGATTCCACATCCGGATTTGCTTTCAGTTCTTATATGCATATATACAAGCTGACACATTTCTACGGTAAAGCTCAATATAATTGTAATTATACAAGATACGAGAAAAAATTGTATACGTTAATGATAGGGTGTCTTAAGCTGCATCTTATAAAATATTTTGACGATCACAGGCTGGTCCGTAAGTTGGTGATCCCTACAATTGTTTTTTTTTCAACCACCATTATATTATTACATTTTTGCATTGTTTATCGAAATATGATGCATGTTTGTAAGAAACAAAAATTGAGACGCAGTAAGTGAGTTTTGGTAGCGTATTTTCATGAAATCCTTCAAATTTCAATAACTTAATTTGCTATTAACCTAAGGTTTGCTGGCTAGGAATTCAGTTTGTTCGGAAACATTGTAAGCTTATTTTCGGAGAATTTTTGTACATTTTCAAACAATAAGTAATTTTGATAAAATATGGTACATTGTTTCTACTATATAGGCTATACCGGTAACCAGATTGATGCCTGCTTGCATTGGAGTGACCTAGTTGCTATTAAAAACATTTTTATGACTATTCACTACCATAGCGCATTTGCTGCGTCCAGAATTTTTTGTACTACTTTAGTTGTGCAGAATTGACATATGACTATAAAAATTCATCATGTCAGGAGCTTAAAATATTAAACTCAGATCCGAGAAGGGATGCTAGTAATATACAGGGTGAAGTATTGAAAACGAAACAGACTGATTTGCGTCCAGAGAAATTATTTTTTAAGAAACGCTGAAACACGTCAATTTTAATATTGAAGGGGACATGTTTTGACATAAAACTCAACTTTGTCACATCAACCGCTTAAGGGTGGTGATAACAACTCTTATATTTTAATTAGGGAACATGGGTCGAGTGTTACATCATTTGAAAGCACTTTATTTTCTGAATTCAGCACATAAATTTTTTTGGAGGTTTTATCAACTCGTTTAAAAATTATTAACAGTTGGAGTTGCAATAACGTGTTTCATTCATTGTGATAAGAAATGCACTAATTAGTCAATTTTTCGTTAAAAAAAGACAAACTAAAAAACAAAACCAAACGTTCAAAAATGTTTATTGAGTTAAGTAAGTGTTCAAATTGTTGACCACCAGCTTCCATACAAAAGTACAAATCTTGTTCAAAACGAGCTCTGACATTCTGGAGCATTTGTGGAGTTATTAGACGGCATTCTTCAACAATGCGTCGTCGTAATTTTTCCAAAGACTCCGGTTCTGTTGCGAAAATTCTACTCTTTAAATGGCCCCATAGAAAGAATCCTAAAGGAGTTAAATCCGGCGATCTATGGGGCCACTCATTAGCACCTCTACGCCCGCTCCCTTGCTCTGGAAACTCTCTGTTCAAAAACTCCCTAACACGTTGTGAAAAATGCGGAGGGGCTCCATTTTGTTGAAACACTAATTGATTTTCTTGATAGCGATCATCATTTTCAACAATGTCAATTAGTAGAGGGTAAACGATATCTTCTAGTAACTCCAAATAAGTTTCGCCACTCAAATTCCCATCAAAAAAAATTGGTCTGATTAAACGGTCTCCAAAAATGCCAGTCCAGACACTCAATTTCTGTGGAGTTTGAGTGTGGACTTTGTGAAAATTTCTTGGATTATTATCTGCCCAATAACGACAATTATGACGATTGACTGTAGAGTTTAATAAAAACGTACACTCGTCTGAAAAACAGATATTGAACAGAAAGTTCCCGTTATCAGCTATTCGTGCAGTCATAACTTTACAAAACTCCAGCCGCCGATCGAAATAATCTTCATTCAGTTGTTGTACAAGATGAATTTTATACAGGTGAAATGTATGATGCTTCAATATTCACTGAATAGTTCTTCTTGTGATGTTTGAAATAGTGGCCAATCTTCTCGTTCTCAGCAACTTGTCCTAAAACTTCAATCTCAGTAGTCTCATTTCTAACCGGAAATTCACGTTCAGGATCCCGTTTTTTGTTGGCTACTGAACCACTTTGTCGAAACTTTGCAACTAACTCCAAAATGTATTTTCTGTTAACATGTCTGTTTGGATGTCGTTCATTAAACAAATTTGCGGTACGGTTGGTACAGTCATCGTTTTTGAAAAAAAGAGTAATTATTTCAACTCCTTCTTCTACAGAATACACTATTGTGAAATTAATTTTCGGTAGTACTATCAAGTATCAAACCGACCGATAAACTGAAATAATAACCGCATTTCTCTCGTCCGAGAAGAAATGTTCTGGCAGTCCATTTTTTGTTTACAAACCAACAAAACATTGACTATCAGCACATTTCTTATCGCAATGAGTGAAATGCGTTTTTGCATCTTCAACTGTGAATAATTTTTAAACGAGTTGATAAAACTTCAAAAAAAATTAGTGTGATGAATTCAGAAAAGAAAGAGTTTCAAATTATGTAACACTCGACCCATGTTCCCTATTTAAAATATAAAGGTTGTTATCACCACCCTTAAGGGGTTGATGTGACAAAGTTGAGTTTTATGTCAAAACATGTCCCCCCCAATATTAAAATTTCCGTATTTCAGCGTTTCTAAAAAAAAAAAACATTTCTCTGGGCGCAAATCGGTCTGTATCGTTTTCAATGCGCCACCCTATATATATATATATATATATATATATATATATATATATATATATATATATATATATATATATATATATATATATATATATATACATCCTCTAATAATGCTAACGTGGTTAGTGAAACAATCGTCAGGTTTTTTAAAATGTGTTGTGGTAATTTGGGTTCTCCAAGTGTTCTTATCAGTGCTCATCACAGGTTTCAATCTTCACTTAGTGACTTATCTGCTATGTTTGATTATTATTACCGTGGAGTCGCACCTGCGTTTTAGATAAGGAATTCATAGTATCTATAGATACTATGAAGAGATCTTTGAGCTTCTTTTCGCTAGCTCTGCTAGAAACATGTCCACACTATTTGTATTTATTATCAACTAGTTGACACATAAAGTAGTTTTATAGCTTTTTAAACTAATACTTTCTTGTATAGGTAGCTATTTCATTTCTGACCCAATTCAGTAGTCACCTTCCGGTCTCCGTTCAATGAAGTATGTTCTACTAGCCTATATTGCGTCGGTTTGGTTTCAATAAATTCAGTTTTTCGTGCTGCATTTTTCAAATAACAATGTCTTCAAGAACTTATGTTACTGACTCGAAAAATTTTGTTGTCTTTGTGGACTAAACATAACAGGTCATAAAGGCTGCAAAATTACGAAAGCACTAAAGTTGCATTTTTTTCACTATTTTGGGCTTGCTGTTGCAAATCAGGATAAGACATGGGCTTCACATGCCATCTGTAACAGTTGCAGGCTTGCTTTAAGTATATGGGTAGCTGTTCAGGATAGTTATCTTCAGTTTGGTCTACCTATATTGTGGAGAGAATCAAGAGATCACAAAGCTGACTGCTACTTCTGTCTGACCTAAACAACGGGATTCAGTAAAAAACATAGCTCTAATGTGGAATACGCATATGTTTCATCTGTATCTAAAACAGTGTTACATTCGACGGATTTACCTAAGCCTGTTTGCCCCGGTGCCACAAGTATGCAATCAACAGTCAATGATGAAAATATGCCGGATAACAAACTTTCACAGAGCAGTGGAGGTTTTAAATTCGTACAAGAATCAACAAGACAACCATCTTATAGAATAACCAGAGCTTGTGCGGTATATAAATCTTTCAAGTCACCTAGTGAACTACTCGCATCTCGATTACAACAATGGAACGTTTTAAGCTCTGCCACGAGAATTACCTATTACGGAATCATAAGTGTAGCTTTCTCACAGTGTTTCATAATCGAAGGATTGTTTTGTTACTGTTTTGATATATTCAGTTTATTTCAAGAAATGAATTAACCCTATAATCCTCATGAATGTTCTTATTTTTCATTGATTAATCCAACACTAGTTTGAAAGCTGTACTTCTTCATGTTGGTAACAAAAAGCATTTCATTTGAGTGTGTCATGCTGTCTGCATTTTCATTAACGATCTCTGTGTTCGTATATCTTCTGAGTGTTTACTATATGCTGACGACTTAAACATTTTTCGTCGGATAGACTCACTGAGGGGCTGTCTAGTGTTGCAGGATGATTTGGTTGCTCTTCAGAATTGGTGTCATGAAAATATGCTAGAACTCAATTTAAGTAAATGTACTGTAGTGACTTATTCTAGGAGGGTTGCCAATATCAATTTTAGTTATACTTTACAGGGGAGTGTTTTGCATAGGAGTGATAGCAAGAGAGATTTGAGTGTTGTTTTTGACTGAAAACTTTTTTTGACCCTCATACTCAGGCATCAGTATCAGAGGCTATGAGGTCTCTAGGTTTTATCATCGGAGTCTGTAGGGATATCAGTGGAACCGAGTGCATAAAAGTACTGTATAACACAATGGTGATAGCTAGGCTTGAATACGCTAGTGAAGTTTGGTCCCCTTTATACCAATGCTATAAAGATGACATCGAAAGGGTTCAGAAAAGATACATCAAGCATATCTCTTACAGGTTGGATGGTGTCTATCCATCGCGGGGCACACCGTATCAGCAGTTTCTTGACAGATTTAACGTGACTTCTCTGGAGGCGAGAAGGGTTTGCTTTGTGGTGGGTTTTATACAGAAATTATTGTGGAATAGAGTTGATTCGCCTGGGCTGCTATCACAGATCAATTTGAGGGTGCCGACTGTGTGGACGGGGAACAGTAACGTTTTTAGTTTGTCCACGGCCAGAACGGACATGATGCTCAAATCGCCGATGTATCAGATGTGCAAGTTTGCTAATCAAGTTTGCATTGTCAGTGGTGCTGACATTATATGTGATAGCGCATCTGAGGTGTCGGCACATATAATGTGCAATATCCATCTGTTTTCCTCCATGTAGTTTAGCGTACTGATTCTCTTTTTATTTTGTTTTGTAACTATTAGTTAAGTACCCTATTGTATGGATTTTTTTTCTGTTTGGTTGTAATTTAATTAAATAAATAAAAAAAATAAATAAATAAATAAATAAATATATATATATATATATATATATATATATATATATATATATATATATATATATATATATATATATATATATATATATATATATATATATATATACGTATCACACCGATAACTCAAAAAATAATGGTCAGATTTTAAAAAAAATTTGCATGTACATTCCTTTTGTAAATGGCTTGGATAAGTTCGTTAGTGAGGAAAATCGGACGAGATTTTCCTGGAAAATGTTCAAATTTTATTCGAAAATATTTTTTATCTCAAAAAGTAAAAAAAGCTATGATAACCAAATTTGGTAGGTAGGTTTACGATATGAAAAGTAAACTATACACCAAAATTTAGAAAAAAAAAAGTTTTAATAAAATATTTTGTGCCAGATCATTTATATGAAAATTCACTACCATAACGCACTTGTTGCGTCAAGAATTTTTTTGTAGATATTTTCATACATATATGAGAAACGCACTCGACACTTTTTAGTGAATTTTCTTAAAAAAAATTCACTAATAAGGAGATCTCGACTTTCGAATTTTGAAAAAATTTATTCAAATGAGCGCTATCTAGGACTCCCGGAACCCAAATCCGAGGTCAGTTTCAGACTTTATATATATATATATATATATATATATATATATATATATATATATATATATATATATATATATATATATATATATATATATTTATGTGTCACACCTATAACTTAAAAAATAATGGAGCGATTTTGATAAAATTTGGCACATACCTTCCTTTCGCAAGTCGCTTGGATAAGTTCGTTAGCCAGGAAAATCCGCCGAGGTTTTCCCGGAAAATTTTGTGTTTTCTTTCGAAAAAAATCTAAAAAAATTTATATCTCCAAAATGAACAAAGTAAGGGCAACCAAATTTCACACCCGGGTTTATATCATTAGGGGTAAGTTACCTACCAAAATTTATCTCCGTAGATTAAAGGACAAAAAAGTTACAGGCATTCAAAGAAAAATAAATTTGGGTTCTCCTCAAAACGTCAAAATCGCGACTTTAAACGTCAAAATTCGTGAGTACCTTCCTTTTGCAAAAGGCTTGGATATGTCCGTTATCCAGGAAAATCCGACGAGGTTTTCCCGGAAAATTCTGTGTTTTCTTTCGAAAAAAATTATATCTCCAAAATTAACAAAGTAAGGGCAACCAAATTTTACAAGCGGGTTTATATCATTATAGGCAAGTTACCTACCAAAATTTAGCTCTGTAGGTCAAAACACAAAAAAGTTATAGGCATTTAAACAAAAATAAATTGGGTTTTTTCACAAAACGTCAAAGTTGCGATTTAAACGTCAAAATTGGCAACATTTAGGAAAAGAACTTGAATATAATACGGGGTATGGAAATAAAATGTCCTAAGAAGAATGTTTTACAAACCCTGAAGTCTTAGTTTCAACCGTCATTGTCCTTCATTTTAATAAAATGTTTCCAGAAAATTCATTTCAAATAGACCCTTTCTCTGACGCTTGGCAGTAGTCTTAGCTATAGAGTTTATCGTTAATAGTATATAATTATTGTAGAATTTTCGCAAAAAAAATCAATAAAGCTCAATATATCTGTTATTATACCAGATATGAAAAAAAAAATGTATATATTAATTATAAGGTGTCTTGAGCTACATCTTAAAAAATTATTTCTACAATCACAGGTGGCCCATACGTCGTTGGTGATACAAATTTTCTTTTTTTTTTTAATCAAACACGCCTGTTGTTATTGCATTTTTGCATTTTCCATCGAAATATAATGCATGTTTGTAAGAACAAAAATTCTGGACGCAGTAGGTGCGTTATGGTAGCGAATTTTGATCAAATGCTTAATATTTAAATAGCTCAATTTGCTATTAACCTATAAGGTTGACCAAAACGAGTTTTTTCGGGAACACTTTAAGTTTACTTTCGGAATTTTTTTTACATTTTCAAACAATAAAGTTATTTTGATGAAACATGGCACATTGTTTTTACTGTATAGATTATACTGGTAACCAAATTTGATGCCTGCTTTCTTAAAAAAACACATTATTGCTATTAAAAAAATAGTTTTATGAAAATTCACTACCATAACGCACTTGCTGCGTCCCGAGATTTTATAATTTCAATTGTTAAAAGTCATTAAAAATTATGTTAAAACATAATACATCGGGATTTAGCAAATTGCTCTCATCTGTAAATCTAAAATAATCGAAAATTATGATTAAGCTAAAAACACGAAAGATGTTCGGCACTATTACCTATTTTTTGTCTTCAATTAAGGTGCACGTCACAGCATCAATAAATAAAACGACTTAATTTCGTTTATTCATTTCTATGATCTAACAAAGAGTTTATTTGAAAAATTTCATGCATTTATTCATGCTATAGAAAGATGTTAATACTTCTTTTTGTGATGTCGATGGAAGAACCATCAAGTTGGCCAATAGACATGCCACAGACCGTAACTAAATGTTTACATCCTGAACTGCTTTTTATCACCTACTGTACAAGAACCGCTGCTATATAGAATCTGTAGCCGCATTTATGATATACTTCTCATATAATTGTATTATTCTTTAAATTCTCTATTTCAGGAAGTGGCGATGAATATGAATTTTAAGGCTATTAGTCTTTGTGTAACAGAAAATCGATATGGCTTGATGATGAACTATTATCAAAGAGAAACTTGATACAATATCTGGTAAAAAATTATGACACCATTTGACTAAACGAACATTGGAACCTGTGATGAACACTGATAAGTACACCTGGAGAATCCACATCACCACTTTTATTTATGCTATTCATTTATGTTAATGAAGAGGTCTGTAAAGAATATTCAACTTTAACAAATCTTTGTACTAAACAAACTATTTTTCATGTCAACAATGATTTTTTTTAACAGAACCAAGGCAAGGCAGTGGGCAACCCCCTAACTCCATTTATAGCCGATTTTTTAATGAGTTTTTTAAATAATGAATTTGTTAGATGTTAGTATTAGCATTTATACAGAATGTCCTCCAATTTGGGCAATTAGCCGTATAAGAAAATACTCTGATTTGGAATTTCCAAATTTCCAGAGCTACGTTCTTTATAATTAACAGTTGTATATTTAATAAGTTTAGAAAAAGCCTGGACGTAGCAAGTGCGAATCCACGACAGGCAGTATGGATTCCGTCAGCGCAGATCAACTGCCGACCTGCTTTCCTTTGTCACCCATTCTTGGAAAAAGTCTATGGAACTACACGGTGAATCCTAGATTGTCGCTCTAAATATATCCAGCGCTGCTTAATAAACTTCCGGCCTATGGCCTACCACCAAAACTCTGTACGTGGACAGCAAATTTCCTCTCCAACCGGAGCATTTCTGTTGTCGTGGATGGCCATTCCTCTAAACTATATCATCCAATTAATGCAGGAGTTCCTCAAGGTCCAGCTTTAATCTCCACTTTGTTTCTTCTCCACATAAATAACCTCCTCTCTAGCACATCCAACCCAGTTCACAGTTACGCGGACAGCACCCTCTACTCAAATTTACAATATTATAAGCCTGTCTCTTTGGCCCAATTAGATGAGAATCGCAGACTCATGGAGGGTTCTGTCTCCGTGGATCTCCAAAAAATATTAGAATGGGGAAGTAGAAATCTTGTACAATTCAACCCTACCAAATCTCAGTCTTGCTTTCTTTCTCATAAGAGATACACGAGCCCTAGACCCATCACAATAAACAACCAAGTTATTCAAAGTAAAGAGTCCTTTTCACTTGTTGGCATTTCTGTGAATCGAAATCTCAATTGGCACCAACATGTCACATCAATTGCAGAAGCGGCTGCTGAGAAATTAGGATTCCCCTTCAGGGCTCGCAAATACTTTTCACCGGCTAATCTCAATACCTTATATACCTTACAAATAAGGCCAAACCTCTAATGCGGCTCCTTCATCTGGGGTGCTGCTGCCGTTTCTACTCTTGCTATCCTGGACTCCATTCAGAAGAGAGCTATACGTCTCAGTGGTGACCCTACCCTCACCCAAAGGCTGCCATCCCTTGCCCACCGACGTGCCGTTGGTGACCCCTCTCTCTATTTTATAGATATCTGCAGGGGCACTGCTCAGAGGAGCTTTCTTCGCTAGTTCCTCCACCTACTGCACCCAACAGATCTACGAGGGGAACATATAGCGAATGCACCCTTTTACTGTCCAGGTCACCAGACATAGAACATCTTGTTATGCTCGCTCTTTTGGGCCGAGGACTTCCAAGTTGTGGAATTTCTTGCCGGTGCATGTTTTTCCTTCTCCTCCGAACCTCCAAACCTCCAAACTTTCAAGTCGGAATTAACAAGTTGCCTCTTTCCTTCATATCGACACCCACGGTACGATAATATTTAGGCTCTAAGCCTAATATATATATATATATATATATATATATATATATATATATATATATATATATATATATAAACATATAAAAATTAAAAGTGACCCCGGATATGAGTCCTAGGGGTCCTAGTTCGCAGTCATTTGCAAAATTTTTTTCAAAATTCAAAAGTCGGGATCTCCCCATTAGTGAATTTTTACTACGAAAATTCACTAAACGCAAGGTTTCACTAAACGAATATAGTTTTTGAGTACGAGCGAGCGCAGCGATACAGATTACAGTAAAGGAATACATCGCACAGTGGGTTAGACGCGAATAAAATATATATTTATTATATATGTCATATAAGCCATATTATTTTATTTTTGTGTTCTTAGAGAGTGAATGTGATTTATTTTAGCTATTATATTCGAATTCACTTTCAGTTAACAGAAGTTTATGTTTTCAAAGTTACCTAGAAATCGTACTTAAAAAAATCTGGAAAATTTCTTTCAAGTTCAACGTTTTAATTACCTTAATGCGTTTCAGTATTTTTACTGAGTAAGTAGGGACTTTACTTTACTTTATATATATATATATATATATATATATATATATATATATATATATATATATATATATATAGATATATATATATATATATATATATATATATATATATATATATATAGATATATATATATATATATATATATATATATATATATATATATATATATATATATATATATATATAATAATAAATTATAAGAAGTTATATAAAATAGTCATGACAAATTTTGCAAGGTTATACTATGAAACTTTTTTTTAGGTCTCATAAAGTCTTATAATTTTAACTACTAGTTACATGTACCTACATGTTCTGACCAGTTAAATTATTTTCTCTGTACTTTGACCTAAGTAATAATGTGGAAATCAACAGCGCATATCTGCGGATAAATACATAGTTGGCAGTGCTTCTTGTTGCTGTGGCAGCGGCCGTTATAACAAAACCATAATTGACTTTGTATTTCAGCGTGTATAATAATAAGCATGTAAATTTGACATATCCTGTATATACAACCTTAGAAGGATCAAGTAATTGTTCTGTGAGAAAAAAACAATTGATAAAGTTTTTAGATGTCAATTTAGAGTTTTTATAAGAAGATCTGATTTGAGGATGTCTAGTACTCGGTATTTCTTTTTTCTTAACATTTTTAGATGGTAAATTTAAAATATATTATATGCTAAAATATACGTATTACCACTAGCATTTGCAAAAACCAACAACATATAAATGAAATATTCGAATATTTTGTGATACAGGACTTTTTCCGAAAAATGCCGATTCTGACCCACTGTGGCATCGCAGTGAAAATTATAAACACAAAACGAGATAATCTACCTGGTGAAATACTAGAGACAATTAAACAAAAGAATACATACGTAAAGACATGCAACGAACTGGAAATATAAATTTAAGAGGTACAACTAATAATAACCCAGATAGTCTCATTCCAGCACTAGTTAAAGATTTTTTTTTTTTAATTTAATATTATTGGCTGCGGCATCTCAGGCCATTAGCACATTCTTTCCGATCATTTAATATTTTTTTTACAAATTTTCCAGACAAAGTCAACTTGGCTCTCCCGGGAATCGAACCCGGGACCTCCCGCTTTGCAGGCTGGCACCTAGCCACCTGCGCCACGAGGGCGTCTAAGTTAAAGATAATATTGTTACGTTTTCTCCGGGTTCTGGATAAGTGAGACTTTAAATTTTAACAAAACAACTTTATCTACACTCTAAATATGGATACAATAATATTTCTAGAATGTCTCTCTCACAAAACACTTCATTTACTGGCCTTACAATTACTACTCTCAACAAAAGTCACTAATCTGGTACTACAGTCACTACCCTCTTAACACTTTACACTGCTTCTTCAAGTCACTACCACATTCTCTTACTGAACTGAACTAACTCGGGCTGGCTTGCTTTCGCTTTTATATACTCGCCGTACCTTCCCCTCCTTTCTAGAGCGTTCGATTCCAGAACGTTCCAGGACCTTCTTTTACTAGAAGGTTCTGTGAATACAGATCGGTCCCGTGTGTATACAGGAGGATGTATATACAGGATGATCCAAATGTGGTCACCACTCCTATGTTACACAAGAGGTGTTTCTCGAACTATAAGATCTCTCTGCGTATACAGGGTGTAAGGGTTCTCTGCGTATACAGGGTGTATATACAGGGTGTTCGGAATGTGCAGACCTCAGTTATCCGTTCCGACGGGGTACAAGTTGGTAACTTCGTTATTTCTGGTCCTAGAGGGTTGAGACTTCGCCTGAGGGGGGTCACCCCAGGCACCCCCAGGGGGTGGGGAGGCAGTGTTGCCAGATTGTGCAAAAATTCCCAGATGTTGGGGAAATTCTGGAGATGTGGCAACACCGCACCTACGTCTATTGAAGTGCTTTGTAACACTGCCCCCCTCCTTAAGACTGTTCGTCCCGAACAGTATTTACCGGCCGCCAACTTGGGGGGTTCGTTGCCCCGATAGGGACTCAACCTCTCTATGTGAACAACTTTGGGTTTAGTTCTTGGAGACAGCTGGATTCTGTAGACTAGGTCGTTAATTTTCTTAGTCACCAAGTATGGCCCTTCCCATGGTTTCTGAAGTTTGGGACTGAGGCCCTTTCTCCTTGTTGGTTGGTACAGCCACACTGCATCACCTTCCTTGTATGTATGGGGTGTTGCTCTGCGGTCCAAGCGCATCTTCATCCGGTCACTGCTTAAGAGGAGCCTATCTCTGACACATCTGTGTATAGTGCGCAGTTTTCCTTCTAGGTCGGCGACATACTCAGGTAACGTAGCTAGGTCCGCTATGTCCTCGTTCGGTGGTGGTCTCGTCATGTCGATTGGTAACCGCATCTCTCTGCCGGTCAACATCATGGATGGAGTGTAGCCGGTAGATTCATGCTGAGAGCTTCTGTAAGCTAGGAGGAACAGAGGTATCAGCTTGTCCCAGGTTCTCTGATTCTCGTCGACAAACATAGCAAGATACTGATTGATGGTCCTGTTATGCCGTTCTACCATGCCGTCTGATTGAGGGTGGAGTGGCGTTGTTCTCGTTTTCTTTATGCCTAGCAAGTCCATTAGGCTCTTCCAGACCTCTGATTCGAAATTCCGGCCCTGGTCGGTGTGAATCTCCAAGGGTACGCCATGCCGTGATATGACATTTTCCATCAGGGCTTCTGCTACGGTCGTTGCCTCTTGGTTGGGGATCGGCGCAACCTTAGGCCATTTCGAGAAGTAGTCCATCACCACCATTATGTATCTGTTCCCAGACTCCGTGATGGGAAAAGGTCCTGCGATGTCTACGGCAACTCTCTCCCACGGTGTACCTGAGATGTACTGCATCATTTTTCCTCTGGTTCGGGTCTTTGGTCCTTTCTTTGAAGCACATTGGTCACATCTTTTGCACCATTCTTCCACGCTCCTTCGGCAGTTTATCCAATAGAAGCGGTCTCTCACTCTGGCAAGAGTCCTGTTGACCCCAAAGTGGCCTCCACTTCTACTATTGTGTAACTCTTGAAGAACACTGCTTATGCACTCACTTGGCACAACTGTCTGGTATATACAGTCTCTACCATCGGCAGGTTCCCATTTTCGAGTGATCATGTCATTCTTTAGACACAATGAGTCCCATTGTAGCCAGTAGCCTTTAACCTCCGCCCCAAACCGGGACACATTGTGCCACTCAGGTCTTTTCCCCTTTTGTAGCCATTCTCTAATATTTTTCAAGTCTGGATCTGTCTTCTGTGCGTCTCTGATGTATTCAAGATTTACGTCTAGATCGGTGTTATTCTCCTGTCCTGCCACCAGTTGTTTGATCTGATGAGTTACTTTGTCGATCTCTTTGTTCTCTTGTCGCTCGCAAAATTTACATTCATGCACTGAACATGGTCTTCTCGACAGGCTGTCTGCATTGGCGTGACTTCTTCCTTTTCGATGTTCAATCCGGAAGTCGAAGCTCTGCAGTTTCTCTATCCATCGGGCTATCTGTCCTTCGGGATTTCTAAAGTTCAGAAGCCATTGCAGAGCAGAGTGATCCGACCTCACGCGGAATGTTCTTCCATACAGAAAGCTGTGGAAATGTTCGATGGATCTTACAACTGCCAGCAGTTCTTTCCGGGTTACACAGTAATTCCTTTCTGCTTTTCCGAACGTTTTGCTGAAGTAGCCTATCACAACTTCTTCTCCGGCTTGGAGCTGCGAGAGTACTGCCCCAATGCCATACTGGGAAGCATCGGTGTCCAGTATGAACAGTCCTTCGTCCTGAGGATAAGCCAGTATAGGAGCAGTGAGAAGACGATGTTTGAGCTCTCTAAAAGACTCTTGGCAATCTGGTGACCAGATGAACTCGGCCTTATTTTCAGTCAGGCTATGCAGAGGTTTCGCAATGCTGCTGAAGTACTTTACAAAGCGTCGGTAGTAGCTGCAAAGTCCCAGAAAACTTCTGACCTCATGTTTGTTCTTCGGGACAGGCCAGTCTCTTACTGCCTTTATTTTCTCTGGATCAGTTTCTATCCCTTTCTCAGAAACATGTCCGAGGAAACTCACTTTCTTCTGGAAGAGGACGCATTTCTTGGGATTGAGTTGCAGATTGGCACCTCTCAGCCTGGAGAAAACCTGCTTCAGATTCGACAGGTGTTCATCGAAAGTCCTTCCAATCACCATGACATCGTCGAGATACACCAGGCATGTTTCCCATGTAAGTCCTCTCAGCACTAACTCCATTAGTCGCTCGAAGGTGGCAGGAGCATTACATAAGCCGAATGGCATGACCTTGAATTGGTACAACCCATTCCCGGTTGAAAAAGCAGTCTTCTCCTTATCGTCTTTATGGAGTTCTACTTGCCAGTAGCCACTTTTCAGGTCTAATGTAGAGAACCACTTTGATCCGGCCAAAGTGTTCAAAGTGTCGTCGATCCGGGGCAGGGGATAACTGTCTTTCTTGGTGACATCATTCAGCTTCCTATAGTCCACGCAAAATCTCATAGTGCCGTCTTTCTTGGTGACCAAAACTACTGGGGACGACCAAGGACTATTAGACTCCTCAATCACACCATCTTCCAGCATTTCGTTAACCATCGCCTTGATTTCTGATTGCTTGGCAAAAGGCAGTCTTCTCGGCGGCTGTCTAATTGGTCTTGCGTCGCCAGTATTAATTCTGTGTTGCACTAGACTCGTACGACCTGTGATTTTATCTTGAGCGAAAATATCGGCCTCCTCCAATACGAACTTCAGGGCCATTTCCATCTCCATGTCGTTCAATTGGCCCCAAGAATTATTGAACCGCTCTACCATTTCTACTGGCAGTCTTCTGTCTAATGCCGTGGGTGTCACCTTTCTTGACAACGTCACTCGGTCAATGGGCTCGCAAGTGGCGATAACCTCACCTTTCTTCAATGTGACCCTGTTAGTTTGCACGTTAGCCACTCTTATGGGTATTGTCCTCTTCGGGTCTACTAAGCATCGTGCGACGAGGGCACCATCATGTCTATCTTTTAGGGGCTCCGCTATGAGAGCAGACATACCATCAAGTTTCTTCTCTAGTCTGGCTCTGACAATCTTCTCACTGTTACCAGGAATCCGTGTATCCTCGTCGACAATAAGTCTCACCCTGGGATTAGCTTCGCCTGCTGTTGGAGATAAATACAACTCTTCGTTACCGATTTTCAAGATCTTATTCTGGAAGTCTACTGACAGGACATCGAAATCTTCCATTAAATCCAGGCCCAGAATAAATTCGTCGACGATTTCTGCGACGACAGCCCTTACCTGTAGCTCAGTACTGCCCAGCCTAATGAAAACAGTGGCCTCTCCATGCACAGGTATCCTATCTCCTTTTGCCGTCTCCAACACAGGCTGTTTGTTGGTCGTGAGTGCGGACCTGTTTGGCAACATGTCTGGACGTACAACGGATCTAGTAGCACCAGTATCGATGGTGAAACTGCATTGTCTTCCGTCTATGCTGCCAGGTATAACGAGGCTCTCGCGGTAGCGTCGGATAGTGGAGACCCTGACCTTGGGGCCTTGGGTCTCGCATGCCACGTGTCGCCCACCTACACTGGCGTCAGGTCGTTTTCCCTGATGGCGCTCCCTGTTGGTATATTCTTGTCTTCTGCGAGCCACCTGTTGGGTTTGTAAGCACTGCCTACTTATGTGGCCTTTCCTACCACACTTGTAACATTCTATGTCTGACCAATCTGCTTTCGTTTTACGTGCTCCGACCGTTGCAGTGAGCTTGCTTATGGCTTCCTTTATAAACTTTATTTCTTGCCTAAGTTCCCCAGTCGTGTCTGAAAGGTCCTCTTTCTCCTTCACTTCGCGCAGCCTGTTGCGGCGAGGTTGAGATGCATTCGTCGCTGCTTCAAATTCCAAGCCATAAATTACGCAGTCCGTAAGTGTTTTGAACCTTCCGAGCCTTAAAGCTTGTTGCATTTCATTATCAAGTACCCCATCGATGAAGGTCTGGACGGTTATCTGGTTGACAAATTCTTCTGGGGCTTGGGGATATGCCAGTCGCACAAGTTTCTCCACTTCGGCACTAAATTCTTGCAGCGTCTCATTTGGCTTCTGGACCCTTGACTTTAGTTGTGTCTGGTAGACCTGCCTCATGTACTTGTTACCATATCTCAAATCTAGGGCCTGTATCACTGTTAAGTAGTTTTGCTGTTTCGACTCCGGGATGTTCTGGAGGATCTCTAGGGCTTTACCTCGAAGCGAGAGAATTAGAGCAGTTGCTGCCTGTTGTTCGCTCCACCCATTGCTGAGAGCTGCCGCCTCAAACTGCCTCCTGTACATGGGCCACGATGTTTCTCCGTCAAAAGTCGGCGGCTTCAAGGTTCCATGAGGCTGCTGCACGATTGGTATACCTTCTTCCGGACGATTTTGAACTGGGGACATTCCAGTAACTCCTCTTGGTTGAGTTCTGTCAGTCTGGCCCATCACCTGCTCTGCCAGTTCTCTATGTCTGACTTCTGTGCCTTTCATCATCATCTTCATTTGTTCTTTCAACCCTTCCACTTCTTCCCATCGTTTATTCAAATCCTCTGTTACATTTTCTACTTTCTTGTCCACATTTTCTACTTTCTTGTCCACATTTTCTATTTGTTCGTTGATCTGTTCAATTTCTTCTTTTACATCGACTCTTATATTGTGGAACATACTTCGGAGCTCTTCTTTATCTTCTTGTCGCCTCTGTTCGTCTTCTTCGCGTTGCCTCTTGAGGTCTTCTTTATCTTCTTGCCGCCGTCGTTCGTCTTCTTCGCGCCGTCTTCTTTCTTCTTCTTGTCGTCGTTGTTCTTCCTCTTGTCTTCTTCTCTCGTCTTCTTCGCGCCGTCTTCTTTCTTCTTCTTGTCGCCGTTGTTCGTCTTCTTCGCGTTGTCTTTTCAGTAAGTCCATCAACTCTTTGATTTCAGCCTTCTCGTCGTAGTCAGTCGATCTGGTGTTTACCATTTACAGCTAGCTTAATTGTTCACTTCTTCACTCACTTATCCCACACTTCTGACACCAAATTGTTACGTTTTCTCCGGGTTCTGGATAAGTGAGACTTTAAATTTTAACAAAACAACTTTATTTACACTCTAAATATGGATACAATAATATTTCTAGAATGTCTCTCTCACAAAACACTTCATTTACTGGCCTTACAATTACTACTCTCAACAAAAGTCACTAATCTGGTACTACAGTCACTACCCTCTTAACACTTTACACTGCTTCTTCAAGTCACTACCACATTCTCTTACTGAACTGAACTAACTCGGGCTGGCTTGCTTTCGCTTTTATATACTCGCCGTACCTTCCCCTCCTTTCTAGAGCGTTCGATTCCAGAACGTTCCAGGACCTTCTTTTACTAGAAGGTTCTGTGAATACAGATCGGTCCCGTGTGTATACAGGGGGATGTATATACAGGTGATCCAAATGTGGTCACCACTCCTATGTTACACAAGAGGTGTTTCTCGAACTATAAGATCTCTCTGCGTATACAGGGTGTAAGGGTTCTCTGCGTATACAGGGTGTTCGGAATGTGCAGACCTCAGTTATCCGTTCCGACGGGGTACAAGTTGGTAACTTCGTTATTTCTGGTCCTAGAGGGTTGAGACTTCGCCTGAGGGGGGTCACCCCAGGCACCCCCAGGGGGTGGGGAGGCGGTGTTGCCAGATTGTGCAAAAATTCCCAGATGTTGGGGAAATTCTGGAGATGTGGCAACACCGCACCTACGTCTATTGAAGTGCTTTGTAACAATATGGTAGCTATATCATACGAAGATATAGTGAAAATGTTAGCATAACAATTTAAACAAGTACTCGACATTGAATTAGACAATACCCCGGAACAAACTGAAATTACAAATACAGTAAAAACATATCTCAAAACTCAGCATACATCAACTAATATTGAGCTTAAGAAATTTTATACAAAGCCTACTGATATCACGAAAATTATTAGAAACTTGCCAAATAACAAGTGGCCTGGCCCAGTTGGAATTGATAACACAGCCATAAAAAAATTACCAAGAAAAGCTTTTTTTCTCCATCAGGGCTCGTCCGCGGCTTTGCCGCCCCGATTGCACTGCAACGTTTGGCATATTGTGCATGCCCTTAGTCTTCTTACTCCTCCCATTCCAAAATCACTGTGCCTTGAACTAGTCTGCACAGCGATTGGTAGGTTGAAGTTTTATATTGCTCTGTCTTTGGTCTAGACTGACCGTAGATCCGTTGTCTTTTGCGGTCCAGAGCTTCAAACTTGCACAAGATGTGCTCGCTGATTCCTCCCCTTCGCCACAGAGTCTGCATGCGAGGTCCCCCTCGAACCGCCCCATTTTATGCAGGTGTTTCTTGACCGCCATGTGTCCCGTCAAGAGACCTCTTATGTTTCTGAGCTGTCCTCTGCTAAGATTTAGCAGCTCCACAGCTCTCTTTGAAGTGGCACCTAACCTTAAGGTTTTCCCGAAAAAACTGGTTTTTTGGTCCACTTTATAGGTTAAGAGCAAATTGAGCTATTCAAATTTGAAGCATTTAATAAAAATTCGCTACCATAACGCACTTGCTACGTCCAGAATTTGTTTCTTTACAAACATACATTTTATTCCAATGGAAAATGTAAATAAAATCTCGGGACGCAGCAAGTGCGTTATGGTAGTGAATTTTCATAAAAATGTTTTTGTTGCAAATATGTGTGTTTTCTTTTTAAGAAAGCAGACATCAATTTTGTTTACCAGTATAACCTATATAGAAAAAGCAGGCATCAAATTTGATTACCAGTATAACATATATAGTAAAAACAATGTGCCATGTTTCATCAAAATAACTTGATTGTTTGAAACCGTACAGAAATTTCCAAAAGTAAACCAAAAGTGTTACTGAAATAATCCGTTTCTTGGTCAACCTTATAGGTTAATAGCAAATTGAGCTTTTCAAATATGAAGCATTTAATCAAAATTCGCAACCACAGCGCCCTTGCTGCCTCCAGAATTTCTTCACTTACAAACATGCATTATATTTCGATGGAAAATGCAAAAAAATAAGGCGTTTTCGACAAAAAAAATTATTTGTATCACCAACGACTTATGGGCCATCCTCTGATTGTCGCAATAATTTTTTAAGATGTAGCTCAAAACACCGTATAATTAATGTATACAATATTTTTTCATATCTTGTATAATAACGAATATATTGAACTTTATTGATTTTTTACGAAAATTCGACAAAAATTATATACCATTAAACAATAAACTCTATAGCTAAGGCTACTGCCAAGCATCAGAGAAAGGGTCTATTAGAAATGAATTTTCTGGAAATATTTTAGTAAAATGAAGGACAATGACGGTTGAAACTAAGAGTTCGGTGTATGTAAAACATTCTTCTTGAGACATTTTCTTTCCATAGCCCGTATTAGATTCAAGTTATTTGCCTAAATATTGCGAATTTTGACGTTTTCAATTGTCACTTTGACGTTTTGAGGAAACCCCAATTTATTTTTCGTTAAATGCCCATAACTTTTTGTCTTTTGACATACAGAGCTAAAATTTGGTAGGTGGCACACCTATAACGATATAAACCAGCCTACCAAATTTGGTTGCCCTTACTTTGTTAATTTTGGTGATATAAATATTTTGCGAAAGAAAACACAAATTTTTCCGGGAAAACTTAGGCGGATTTTCCTGGCTAACAAAATTATCCAAGCGACTTGCGAAAGGAATGTACTCACCAATTTTGACGTTTAAAATCGCAATTTTGACGTTTTGAGGAAAATCCAAATTTATTTTTCTTTGAATGCCTGTAACTTTTTTATCCTTTAACCCACGGAGCTAAATTTTGGTAGGTAACTTGCCTATAATGATATAACTCCGCATATGAAATTTGGTTGCCCTTACTTTGTTAATTCCGGAGATATAATTTTTTTTCGAAAGAAAATACAAAATTTTCCGAGAAAACCTGGACTGATTTTCCTGGCTAACGAACTTATCTAAGCCATTTGCAAAGGGAATTTATTCACCAAATTTAATCAAAATCGGCCCATTATTTTTTGAGTTATCGGTGTGATACATATATATATATATATATATATATATATATATATATATATATATATATATATATATATATATATATATATATATATATATATATATATATATATATATATATATATATATATATATATATATATATATATATATATATATATATATATATATAAATATATATATATATATATATATATATATATATATATATATATATATATATATATATATATATATATATATATATAAACATATAAAAATTTAAACCGACCCCGGATATGTGTTCTGGGGGGCCTAATTAGCGCTCATTTGAAGAAATTTTTTCAAAATTCAAAAGTCGGGATCTCCTCATTAGTGAATTTTTTTTAAGAAAATTCACTAAAATGCAACAACATAAGGCGTGTTCGCTGGAGATAAAAAAAGAAGCGACTTAGGGGTCACCAGAGTGATTGTATAAATAATGTTTTTTTAAAGTAGCTACAGACACCCTATAATTAATGTATAAAATTTTTTTCGTATCTTGTATTATAACTGATATATTGAGCTTTATTATATATGTATATATATATATATATATATATATATATATATATATATATATATATATATATATATATATATATATATATATATATATATAATTATTAATTACCCCATGGGCTGTGAAAATTCAGTCTCTAATAACCCAAAGAAGTTCTGACCATTTCTGAACTCCAGGAGACAACATAGTTCTCTTTCCAAAACAATGGAATATAATGGTCTCAACTTGTATCAGTCTGATGAGATTGCTAATGGTTTTGCTGATGTGTTCAGTCTACATATGTATCTCGACAGCCCACACATGTACCGCATGTTGTGGTAAATACCACCTTAAAAAACGATGATTATTCTTCACTACAAATAGTGGGTTTTCATCTTTCAGAAGTTGAGGAGGTTCTCCGGTCGTTTAAACCTCATATGACGTTTGGTCCTGACCTAATCCCATCATTTATTTGAAAGTATTGTGCAGCCGTTTAAGCTTTCCCCTTACAGGTTATGTTTAAGCTATGTTTAAAAAACTGTAAAATTCCAATAGTGTGGAAGATATCGAAATCTTGTCCAGTTTACAAGGCTGGTAATAAAAGACTTATAGAGTAATTATAGGCAGTCATCGTTATCCTGTAACTTCCCTAAAGCTTTGGTTATGTTATTATACAGGTATATATTCTTCCATATAAAGAGCATCATCACTCCTTCTCAGCACGGCTTCATGCCAGGCAGATCAGCAGTTGCAAACTTAGTTTGCGCTACGCAATACATTGCGGAAGCTTTAGATAATCGTAATCATGTCAATGTCATCTACCTTGATATGTCAAAGGAATTTGACCGCATTGAACATGCTATTTTGTTACGTAAATAAGAAGCATTTGGCTTATCTGAATCACTCCGAAAACTTATTGCGAATAACCTTATGGACAGGAAGCAATATGTAATTGTGGAGGGCTGCAGATAAAAATATATTTCAGCTACATCAGGGGTACCTCAGTGGTCGATTTTGGGTCCTTTGTTATTTAGTCTTTTTATTAACGATCTCGTTGGTGGGTTTGAGGGTTTAATGTCTCCTGTATGCCGATGACATCAACATTTTCTATTAGGTGAGATCGGTAGATAATTGTATTCGACTTCAATTAGCATTAGAGGCAATGGAGGCGTGGTGTAATATAAATAATCTTCTTCTAAATATTGCTAAATGTAGTTGTCTTTCCTTTACTCTTAGGTTGGTACCCATACAATTTGATTATTGTCTTGATAATAGGCCGATATATATCCGTGATCTGGGCGTAATATTTGATAAAAATTGTCTTTCTTATCTCATATTAAGAATGTTGTATCCAGTGCATATAAGCTAATGGATTTTATTATTAGGAATTGCCGCGAGTTTAGTAATATTGACACATTTAAAATGCTTTTCTGTACTTTTATCCGTAGTAGACTTGAGTATGCTTCAATTGTATGGTCTCCAGGTTACCAGAACCATATTCTCTAGTTAGAAAGGATACAAAGACGCTTTCTGAAATATCTTTACTTCCGTCTCAATGGTATGTATCCCTCTGTGGGTTACCTTTTGGAGTATATGCAGCAGGACTTCTTGCTATCAAATATAGAATCTAGAAGGGAACAATCTGCACAAATTTTTTAAATGCTTTAGTAAGGGGATCCTGTGACTGCTCTGGTATACTTGAGAAACTTAACTTTAAGGTTCCGAGAATGTCTTCGCGAAATCCGTTCAGCTTTTTGTTACCCACGCCGCGAACTAATCTTGTAAAATTCTCGCCGCTTTATAGATTGTGTTCGGTTGCTAACAGACACGCGTCTGCCATTGATATCTTTGTGTCGGATCTAAGGTTGCTCAGAAGATTAGCAGTCTTACAGTTATAGAGGACTGATTTGTATTTCTAATTATTTTTTACTCTTGTTGTAATTTTTTATCTTTTTAGTGAATTTTCTTAGAAAAAATTCACTAATGAGGAGATCTCGACTTTTGAATTTTGAAAAAATTTCTTCAAATGAGCGCGATCTAGGACCCCTAGAACCCATATCCGGGGTCAGTTTCATTTTTTATATGTTTATATATATATATATATATATATATATATATATATATATATATATATATATATATATATATATATATATATATATATATATATATATATATATATATATATATATATATGTATCACACCGATAACTCAAAAAATAATGGGCCGATTTTGATAAAATTTGGCATGTACTTTTCTTTTGTAAATAGCTTGGATAGGTTCGTTAGTCAGGAAAATCGGACGAGGTTTTCCGGGAAAATTTTGAGTTTTCATTCGAAAAAAATTTTTATCTCAAAGAATAATAGGCCGATTTTGATAAAATTTGGCACGTACCTTCTTTTTGTAAATGGCTTTGACAAGTTCGTTAATCAAAAAAATCGAACGAGTTTTCCGGAAAAATTTTGAGTTTTCATTTGAAAAGTAATTTTATCTTAAAAAATAAAAATGTATGATAACCAAATTTGGTAGATAGGTTTACGATATAAAAAGTAAACTATACGCCAAAATTTAGATTTCTATGTTACAAGAAAAAAAAGTTATAAAATATTTTGTGCCAGATCATTTCTATGAAAATTCACTACCATAACGCACTTGCTGCGTCCAGGCTTTTCTGTTTTTGTTACATTCTGTTACCTAGTTGTAAATTATGGTTTAAAATGCTTATTTTTAGTTTTAATTTTGCCTTCTTGTAAGGTTTACGTAGTTGCTTTTTTTTGCTTTTTTGTCGGTCATTTCTGTATTTCCTACCCAATAATTGGCTTGTCCTGTTGGGTAGAGTAATGATAATTAAATATATATATATATATATATATATATATATATATATATATATATATATATATATATATATATATATATATATATATATATATATATATATATATATATATATATATGGAATGATATATTCATTTATGCATCTACGCCTGCGTTTAAATTTCTTCATGTAAAATCTGTTATATGACTCCTAATGTGTCGGATATATGTACACTTAATTTAGTGGTTCTTTCATTTAGCAAAATTGTTTTTCTAATTAACTTGACAACACACAAATTAATACATTTCCAGGAAGTGTCTATATCGGTGGGTGTAAAACCCTGGCTGCTATTCTTGGATTTATCTGTATGAAGTGGAAAAAGGGATTAGAATATGTAAAAGGAGCCTGGAATAAAAATCGTCGATAGAGGAACGGGCACTGGTAAAAAGGCGAGTAGTATTTAATCAGAACCACTTGCCGTTGCAAATGCTAAAATAAAATAGATTGCAGAGTCGCCTTGCTTTGCTTTTGCTCGGGATTAATTAGTTTAAATCTTAGCCAGGCTCGACTGAGATATAAAAGAAGTTGACGTGAACCAGAGAGTCGCATAAAGGGGATGGGCCTGAGAGAATTATTCCTGGAGAAATACTCTGCATCTATATAATGAGATCTGAATAGTGTTTGCTGGTGAGTTCTTTTTATCATAATGGTCTTTTAGGTAAACAGTTTGTGATAAAAAGAGTAAATTATAAATTTTCTAGGTAAGAACTTTGTAACATGAATTGCATGTAAACCTTAGAATGTATAACCTGGGTCTCTCAGGCCCGGAGAGATTTTGGTTACTTATAGTTATTTGTTTGAAATAATTTCAAGCGTTTCGAGCATTTAGATGTGCTAAAAACACGTCTTTATTTAACACACATTTGATTAAAAAACATTCCAGTCAACTTAGAAATCGAAAAACAATTATTAGAATCCTCTATCTACATCAACCGGGCCTTCGAAGCGCGTCTACTAATAATTCCTATAGAACAAGTATCTACTTACACTAAGTGAGTGGTAAGACACGAAGCAACGTGCCGCCACCTAGTTGCAGAACCAAGTAGTATGTTGTCACGCCAGCTCCAAATAACACAGTGTTAAAAAATGGAGACTGTATATAACCAACTAACAATTTAGTAAATTGTCAGCCCTGGCTCATTTCTACCCTAATATAGGGGCAAAGTATGTAAGGCTAGATGCATTCTCACTACAATTAGAACCGTAGACCGGTTTCGCTCTAATTAGAGCTCGTCAGTACGTCATACTAATTGTAGCGAAAATACACCTATAAAGTAATACGGCTATGATAGCCAGCCTTCCAACACTAAGTGAGTAGTAAGAACCAGCGTGCCGCCACCTGGTTGCGAAACCAAGTAGTATGTTGTCACGCCAGCTCCAGCTATTTTTTAACACTTTGTGTTATTTGGAGCTGACGTGCCAACATACTACTTGGTTCAGCAACTAGGTGGGGGCACGTTGCTTCGTGCGTTACCACTCACTTAGTGTTTGAAGGCTTGCTACCATAGCCCTATTACTTTATAGGTGTATTATCGCTACAATTAGTATGCCGTACTGACGAGCTCTCATTAGAGCGAAATCGGTTTACGGTTCTAATTGTGGTGACATCTCATCTAGTCTTACAAGTATCGACTTGTTCATAGCCGGCTGATGGTTATTATAATTTGTCACGCACTCCTGTACGGAAATGTGCGTGTCGGTGCAGTTGAATTCTGCATCACCGCTAGATGTATAAAAGTTAGGTGCTTCTGATTGGAATTCACTTGAAAGAAAAGTTGCACTGAGCGAACGTACGATACACGTGTGATAATGGCATCAAAAAAGAATGTGGAAAGCGTGAGAGTTGGTGACGATGCGCCGGCTATGAACAAATATAAATACACTGAATGTGATGATCTGCATTCAGGAGAAAGTGATGTATCAGAAGCTGAAAATGATGATACGCAAGACACAAATTTCCAATTTTTGGTAGGTGGTAGTTGACATTTCCTTTACGTGTTATTTTTTTTCACGCCCGAGGAGGTACCACCCCTTACATCAAGGGGCCGGTGAAGTCCCAACGGACGTTTCCGGTTATGGTGTATGATTCGGTTTCCCTTATATACAAAAATGATGATGGCTCCTCCTTGCACAAAAGATTCCGGAGATAAAATACCCTTCCATTCGGATCTCCGGGAGAGGGGTGTACAGGGGGCCCCAACATCAAGATTTAACATATCCTTTTCGAATATATGTGGCCTAAATTCTAACCTGAACTCCGTCCACCATTTCCTCCAGGCTAACAGGCCCCAACTCCTCTTCCTCACCGAAACCCAAATCAGTGCCAAAACAGCCACTAATCACCTTAATTTTCCGGGGTATGAGCTCCTTACTTCCTTGAGATTGCATGGAGGCGTGTGCGCATACGTCCGTAGCAATCTACCCTGCACCAGACTCCCCAATTTAGAAGCTGGAAGAAAAGACATACTATGGATAAAACTCACTTTCAGGGCTGCAACTATTTAGTTGAATTTCATCTGTTGCATTTACCGGTCACCTTCTGACAACAACCTTGTCCAGCTCTTTGACTACCTTTCTGAAAAAACCGATCTGATTTCTGAATATCCTTCCTCCGAGGTCACTATTCTTGGTGACTTCAATGTCCATAATAAAGAATGGCTAGGATCCTCAAAAACCGATCCACAAGTGAGAGCAGCGGAGGCCTTTGCAGTCAGCAATTCTTTAGCCAATATGGTTCAGCAACCTACTTACTTTCCTCGTATCTCAACACACAGCTCAAATCCCTTGGATCTTCTTCTCACTACAAAACCTGAATGCTATAAGACATGAGTCACTGCCCTACTTGGTCACTCAGACGACGGCATGATCACTGCTTCCTGCGCAATGCAACCCGAGGTCACACAGTCTTCATAATCACGTATCGTTTGGCACTACAACTCCGCGAACTGGGACAAAATGCGGGATTAATTTTCCCCATTTCCATGGGCGTCTGTCTGCTTTTCTCATCCCGACCGCTCTGATATCTCACAAAACGTCACCAAAATCATCCAACCTGGCATGGAATTATTTATTCCACGTACACAGAAAACCTCTTCAGCAACTCAAAAGCACTGGTTCTCTATATCCTGTGACAAGGCCAGGCGTGAAAAGGGCTAACCTCACAAAACGCTTCTACACAATCCCAGTCAAGATATCCGTCAAGCATTTAACGACGCAGGAAACCGATATGTCGGCATTCTTTCTGAGGCAAAAAACTCGTTTAATAAAAACATCAAAAACAAAGCCCTCTCAAGCTCCAACGGCAGCAAACCCTTCTGGACGCTAGCTAAATCTATTGGGAATAATTTCTGCAAGAGCACGTCCCCACCTCTTGTTGCAGGGGATGAAATTGTTTCTACCGCCCTGGGCAAGGCTAAACTTTTTGCCTCGTTGTTCGCCGACAATTTCATCTCTCAATCCACCACCAAATGTTCAACCATCAACAGTACCAATATTCCCTAGTAACTGGAAAACTGCTGGAGTACAACCTGTCCCCAAGAAAGGACCCAAAGCGCTTCCCAGCAACTGCAGGCCTATTTCTCTCCTTTTAGTCGTCTCTAAAGTGATGGGAAAGTATATAAACCCCGAATTACTAAAATTTCTTGAAAAACACAGTCTAATCCACGACAGGCAGTATGGATTCCATCAGCGCGGATCAACTGCCGACGTCCTTTCCTTTGTCACCCATCCTTGGAGCAAGTCTATGGAACTACACGGTAAATCCCAGATTGTCGCTCTAGACATATCCAAAGCATTCGATTAGGTCTGGCACGCAGCGCTGCTTAACAAACTTCCGGCCTATGGCCTACCACCAAAACTCTGTACCTGGACAGCAAATTTCCTCTCCAACCGGAGCATTTCTTTTGTCATGGATGGCCCTTACTCTAAACTGCATCCAATTAATGCAGGAGTCCCTTAAGGTTCAGCATTAGCCTCTACTTTGTTTCTTCTTCACATCAATGACCTCCTCTCTAGCACATCCAACCCAGTTCACAGTTACGCGGATGACAGCACCCTCTACTCAAATATACAATGTTCTAAGCCTGTCTCTTTAGCCCAATTAGATGATGATCGCAGACTCATGTAAGGTTCTGTCTCTGTGGATCTCCAAAAAATATTAGACTGGGGAAGTAGAAATATTGTACAATTCAACTCCACCAAATGTCAGTCTTGCTTTCTATCTCATAAGAGATACACCAGCCCTAGACCCATCACAATGAGCAACCAAGCTATTTAAAGTAATGAGTCCTTTTCACTTGTTGGAGTTTCCGTGGATCGAAATCTTAATTGGCACCAACATGTCACATCTAGTGCAGAAGCGGCTGCTAAGAAATTAGGTTTCCTCTTCCGGGCTCGCAAATACTTTTCACCAGCTAATCTCTATACCTTATATACTTTACAAATAAGGCCAAACCTCGGATACTGCTCCCACGTCAGGGGCGCCGCTGCCGCTTCTACACTCGTTATCCTGGACTCTATTCAGAAGAGAGCTCTACATCTCATCGGCGACCCGACTCTTACCCAAAGGCTGCCACCCCTTGCCCACTGACGTGCTGTTAGTGACCTCTCTCTTTTACATATGCTTTTCCATAGTTCCTCCACCTGCTGCCCCCAATAGATTTATCAGGCGAAAAGAGCGAATGCACCCTTTTACTGTCTAGGTCGCCATACATAAAACATCTTGTTATGCCCGCTCTTTTGTCCCGAGGACTTCCAAGTTATGGAATTGTTTGCCGGAATATGTTTTTCCTTCTCCTCCGAACCTCCAAACCTTCAAGTCCAGAATTAACAAGTTGCCTCTTTCCTCCTTGTCGACAACCACTGTACGATAGTATTTAGGTTGTGAGCACTCGTGGTGTGTTGTTGAAGTAAACAAATAATAAAAAAATGGCGAGTACTTTGGATCCAGTAGATGGGGACAATAATTTGAAGGATGATGCTGACCGTATTGGTGTAAGCTGCATTCAACGACTGGTTACTTTGCTCGAAGGTACCCCCCTCTTCAAAGTAGTTCCCAACTTTAATCACTTTAAAGAAAACCTGCTAATGATTTAGTTAATAATTTAAAATTTAAGGTAAAGTTATACAAATTTAAATAAAGATTTTGTAGGGGGTTTTTTAATATTTTAATGGTTGCTCAACTATCAATTGGAAGTATTAAAAGTTTAACTAAAGTGGATACTAATCTTTTCAGGGTTGATTTTGACCAAAAACTCACATTTTTAGACTTAAGTGCAAAATTCTGACACTGTAGATCGATAACTATTAGTTCGTTATCTCGATATTCACGATAACAATATATTGTTTATGCTGCCGATGAGCTTAAGAAAACCTGGTAAGGAAGTTTATCTCAATAACAAACAGAAGTAAAACACAAAAATAGTTTTCTCTAATAGCTTAAAACATAAACAGTGAGCTAAATGTTAGTTTGTCAATGTTGACAATAACTCAGTTAATACGTACTGAGCTTAAAAATGTGTCTTATATGGAAAAGTTTTTAAATATATTAATATTTATATATCTGGCCAGATAGATTAATTAGTTGCATGCCCTGCTTCAGAAATAAATCGGAGCCTAATGCTCCAAGCTTCACTCATTGTGGCATTCCACATTGTCTAGATACTTGGCTGGTTGAACTTGTAGGACGGATGTAAACCTGAGCCATAACATTCACAATATTGATATTTGGTGGCTAATTGTAATTGGTTCCGGCATCCGTAACACACACCGGAACTTCTAATCACTAGAGCAATTCTTGAAAAGGTTTTCCAGCTTGGTTGTCTTCGTTCTGGGTATTTGTTTATATAAGTTCCTGAAGCAAGGATTTTCTGTATGAACAAATACATATTTCGCACATATCCGTTCTTTCCCCTACAGTGTGTGTGTGATTTGTTTCTTTAACGTCGGCCTATTTTTGCGACTATGGCCAATCACCGACGCCAAGAAGCAGTTTCACCTCACTATCCTGGAAATTTTGCCGAACCCCTGCCTTTATGTAAGAAGGATAGGGATATTTAACGTGCCCAACATCGCATGGACACGGGACAAACAGCTTTACGCGCCCTCCGTAGGGCGGAACGTGCAGACATTCAACTTGCTTAAATACAATGCCAGAACCTCGGTTGATGTTAATGTTACAGTTTGTACTGAAAAAGTGAAAGGAGTACCCTGGGATCGAACCCAGTACCCTTCGGTTCAGAGGCACACGTTATTGCCCCTGAACCACCGAGGCTTTTTTCTTCTACAGAAAAACGTACCATTTTCCAATTTAAACAACCTTCAGAGCAAAGTCAATAACTATGTTATTGATACGTTCTACGAGGTTCTGGATTTGTTGACTAACAAAACACAGCTTTGCAAACTTCTATTTATTATAACCAACTAGTTTCCAACACCAGTGGCAACTAAAATATTTATCTCTATTACTAAATGTTGATAGAACTATATTACAGTATCCGCCTTCTATAATCGCTTCTTATACACCAACACTTACTACAGACTTACTTAATAGTCTATGATCACTTACTCTGCACCACACTAATTCAATACTGAACTGACTAACTCTATGTGCCGTTCGTCTATTTATACTCTCCATAGAGATTCTAGATCTTCTACACTTTTCTACACCTATCATTTCTGGTCCCTTCTAGAAAAACTCTGGACGCAGCAAGTGCGTTATGGTAGTGAATTTTCATAAAAATGTTTTTATTGCAAATATGTGTGTTTTCTTTTTAAGAAAGCAGGCATCAATTTTGGTTACCAGTATAACCTATATAGTAAAAGCAATGTGCCATGTTTCATAAAAATAACTTTATTTTGTGAAAATGTACCAAGATTTCCAAAAGTAGACTTAAAGTGTTCCCGGAAAAACTCGTTTCTTGGTCAACCTTATAGGTTAATAGCAAATTGGGCTATTCAAATATGAAGCATTTGATCAAAGTTCGCTACCATAACGCACTTGCTGCATCCAGAATTTCTTTTCTTACAAACATGCATTATATTTCGATGGAAAATGCAATAACATAAGGCGTGTTTGATTAAAAAAAAAAGAAAATTTGTATCACCAATGACTTATGGGCCATCCTGTGATTGTAGAAATATTTTTTTAAGATGTAGCTCAAGACAACCTATAATTAATATATACAAATTTTTTTCAAATCTTGTATAATAACGGATATATTGAGCTTTATTGATTTTTTACGAAAATTCGACAAAAATTATATACCATTAAACGATAAACTCTATAGCTAAGGCTACTGCCAAGCATCAGGGAAAGCGTCTATTTCAAATGAATTTTCTGGAAACATTTTAGTAAAATGAAGGACAATGACGGTTGAAACTAAGACTTCAGTGTTTGTAAAACATCCTTCTTGAGACATTTGATTTCCATATCCCGTATTAGTTTCAAGTTATTTGCCAAAATGTTGCCGATTTTGACGTTTTAAGTCGCAACTTTGACGTTTTGAGGAAAACCTCAATTTATTTTTCTTTAAATGCCTATAACTTTTTTGTCTTTTGACATACAGAGCAAAATTTTGGCAGGTAAACCCGCGTACCAAATTTGGTTGCCCTTACTTTGTTAATTCGGGAGATATAAATTTTTTTCGAAAGAAAACACAAAATTTTCCGGGAAAACCTGGGCAGATTTTCCTGGCTAACGAACTTATCCAAGCCATTTGCAAAAGGAATTTATTCACCAAATTTAATCAAAATCGGCCTATTATTTTTTGAGTTATCGGTGTGATACATATATATATATATAAATATATATATATATATATATATATATATATATATATATATATATATATATATATATATATATATATATATATATATATATATATATATATATATATATAAACATATAAAAATTCAAACTGACCCCGGATATGTGTTCTGGGGGGCCTAATTAGCGCTCATTTGAAGAAATTTTTTCAAAATTCAAAAGTCGAGATCTCCTCATTAGTGAACTTTTTTAAGAAAATTCACTAAAAGCAGGCATCAAATTTGATTACCAGTATAACATATATAGTAAAAACAATGTGCCATGTTTCATCAAAATAACTTGATTGTTTGAAAACGTACAGAAATTTCCAAAAGTAAACCAAAAGTGTTACTGAAAAAATCCGTTTCCTGGTCAACCTTATAGGTTAATAGCAAATTGAGCTTTTCAAATATGAAGCATTTAATCAAAATTCGCAACCACAACGCACTTGCTGCCTCCAGAATTTCTGAACTTTCAAACATGCATTATATTTCGATGGAAAATGCAAAAAAATAAGGCGTTTTCGACAAAAAAAAATTATTTGTATCACCAACGACTTATGGGCCACCCTGTGATTGTCGCAATAATTTTTTAAGATGTAGCTCAAAACACCGTATAATTAATGTATACAATATTTTTTCATATCTTGTATAATAACGAATATATTGAGCTTTATTGATTTTTTACGAAAATTCGACAAAAATTATATACCATTAAACAATAAACTCTATAGCTAAGGCTACTGCCAAGCATCAGAGAAAGGGTCTATTTGAAATGAATTTTCTGGAAATATTTTAGTAAAATGAAGGACAATGACGGTTGAAACTAAGAGTTCGGTGTATGTAAAACATTCTTCTTGAGACATTTTCTTTCCATAGCCCGTATTAGATTCAAGTAATTTGCCTAAATGTTGGGAATTTTGACGTTTTCAATTGTCACTTTGACGTTTTGAGGAAACCCCCAATTTATTTTTCTTTAAATGCCCATAACTTTTTTGTCTTTTGACCTACAGAGCTAAATTTTGGTAGGTGGCACACCTATAACGATATAAACCAGCTTACCAAATTTGGTTGCCCTTACTTTGTTAATTTTGGAGATATAAATATTTTGCGAAAGAAAACACAAATTTTTCCGGGAAAACCTCGGCGGATTTTCCTGGCTAACAAAATTATCCAAGCGACTTGCGAAAGGAATGTACTCACCAATTTTGACGTTTAAAATCGCAATTTTGACGTTTTGAGGAAAATCCAAAATTATTTTTCTTTGGATGCCTGTAACTTTTTTATCCTTTAACCTACGGAGCTAAATGGTAGGTAAGTTGCCTATAATGATATAAATCCGCATATGAAATTTGGTTGCCCTTACTTTGTTAATTCCGGAGATATAATTTTTTTTCGAAAGAAAACACAAAATTTTCCGGGAAAACCTGGACCAATTTTCCTGGCTAACGAACTTAGCCAAGCCATTTGCAAAAGGAATTTATTCACCAAATTTAATCAAAATCGGCCCATTATTTTTTGAGTTATCGGTGTGATACATACATATATATATATATATATATATATATATATATATATATATATATATATATATATATATATATATATATATATATATATATATATATATATATATATATATATATATATATATATATATATAAACATATAAAAATTTAAACCGACCCCGGATATGTGTTCTGGGGGGCCTAATTAGCGCTCATTTGAAGAAATTTTTTCAAAATTCAAAAGTCGGGATCTCCTCATTAGTGAATTTTTTTTAAGAAAATTCACTAATATAATCCCAGAGTGTTCGCTCTTACCAACACACTTTATAATCGACATCTGACCATAGACGTAACAAAGTCCATAAACTTAGTCCTCCTAGACAAATGTGACACTATTATAAACTACTATGAAGATCACATCAATGTTAACCATGATAACGAGAGGCTACTTTATCGATGAATGATGAAAAATACTATACAACCATGTATGTAAACAAATGTCTTCTCTTTTCAAATTTGTGAAAATTTAACATGGCGTCCCTCAGAAAAAAAGACGACAATCATCTGGGCGTAACTGATAACGACATTGCGAAAAAATCCTGCGCAATCGTTTTGGCGTGTATTTTTAGAGGAAAACCCTTTTGTCGGAAGAAAATGGACGGAAAATAACTTAAATATGGGGTATTACAGAAAATGATGATGTTTTGTTTTTTACGTATAACTCCGGAACCATTCCTAATTTTCCATATCTAAAAGCAGTTCTCCCACGACTTGAATTTCCTGCATATATTTCCCAATTTAAGCGCATCTTTATCATCTCTGATAAAAAGGAAGATAGCTGTATAATACGGTAACACGACTCTGAAGGTGAAGACCAAACTTTTGTTGTGTATAAACAATAATCAGTTCTCTACTAATCGCATAAGCAGTCAGAGGGGTATTATTAAGATCTACTAACAAAAATCAAGCAAACGATTACAAAGTATTCTACCGTTCATTTTCAAACACATTATTACTAGCTGTTTATAAAAGAGAAAATCAAATATATATGCCCATTTGACCACGACACATCTATTAGTTACGCCAATATACTTGAGTACTTTCCTACCTATATGCAAACCCTCAAGAGCTTAGGCATCAAGCTACGCTCCGCTTGTTACGTAGTCATAATCTTAAATAATTACACGTAATATTTTACATCTTTCTATGGAACCGTGGTCGGATACTGAGGCATTAAGAATTTGAAAATCCGAAATCCTTTCTCATTCCGTATTTAATTCGGCTAAACCCCAATGGAAATCAGAATTAAAACGTAGTTTTCTTGTAGAACTAACTCATTTCTGCTTTTCCGCCACGGTTCAAAGTTGACTGAGGTCGGCTAAATTTCATGTCTTCCTAACTAGAAATTTTTAAAATACAAATACTAATTACTTTGAAACAACACAGAGGTTGTTTTGTTTCTTTAGCGTCGGCCTATTTCCGCGACTATGTCCAATCACCGACGCCAGGGAAATTTTGCCGAACCCCTGCCTTTCTGTAAGAAGGGTAGGGATATTCAACGTGCCCAACATCGCATGGACACGGGACCGACGGCTTTACGCCACCTCCGAAGGGCGGAACGTGCAGACATTCAACTTGCTTAAATACAATGCCAGAACCTCGGTTGATGTTAATGTTACAGTTTGTACTGAAAAAGTGAAACGAGTACCCTGTGATCGAACCCAGCACCCTTCGGTTCAGAGGCACACGTTCTTACCCCTGAACCACCGAGGTTCTAGATTTAGAAACTGTAGCGGTGTTATAAACATGGTCTGTATATATCCGTAAAAAACTCAATTGTGTATGTTCTCCAAAAAACGTGCAACAACGTAAGAAAACATAAAACTCGGAGGTTCAGGCTTTCTAGTTGTAAGGTGGCTCTTCTTTCAGTCGTCTTTAAAGTGATGGAAAAGTATACAGACATCGAATTACTAAAATTTCTTGAAAAACACAGTCTAATCCACGACAGGCAGTATGGATTCCGTCAGCGCATATCAACTGCCGACCTCCTTTCCTTTGTCACCCATTCTTGGAACATGTCTATGGAACTACGCGGTGAATCCCAGATTGTCGCTCTAGACATATCCAAAGAATTCGACCAGATCTGGCACGCAGCGCTGCTTAATACACTTCCTACCTATGGCCTACCACCAAAACTCTGTACCTGGACAGCAAATTTCCTCTCCAACCGGAGCATTTCTGTTGTCGTGGGTGGCCATTCCTCTAAACTGTATCCAATTAATGCAGGAGTCCCTCAAGGTTCAGCTTTTGCCCCTACTTTGTTTCTTCTCTACATCAATGACCTTCTTTCTAGCGCATCCAACCCTGAAACAAGAGGTGGAAACGTGCTCTTCCAGAAACTATTCCCAATAGATTTAGTAAGAATCTAGAAGGGTTTGCTGAGGTTGGAGCTGGAGAGGACTTTGTTTTTGATGTGGTTATTAAACGAGTTTTTTTCCTCAAAAATAATGCGGCATAGCGGTTTCTTGCGTCGTTAAATGCTTGACTGTTTTCTTGACTGGGATGGTCTAGAAGCGTTTTGTGAGCTTTGACCTTTTCAAGTCTGGGCTTGCCACAGGTGAAAATGTCAAAGAGGTTTTCTGTGTACGTGTAATAAATAATTACATGCCAGCTTGGATGATTTCTGTGACGTTTTGGGAGATATTAGAGGGGACAGGATGAGAGAAGCAGACAGGCGCCCATGGAAATGAGGAGTAATCCCGCATATTTTCCCAGCTTGCGGAGTTGTAGTGCCAAACGATACGTGGATGTGATAACTGTGTGACCTCGGGTTGCATTGCGCAGGAAACAGTGACCATGCCGTGGCTGAGCGACCAAGGGGGGAGGATCGCAAATTCTATACACAGAGTAACCTTCCCACAAATAAATAATTTAGCTTGGACCCGAAGAGGATATTGATAAAGTCGTGAGGATGAATGTGGTAGTGTATGGGACGGAAACCTGGACCTAGGCAGAATGTAAAAAGATCAAAATATTTTGAAAGGTGGTCATGCATAAGAATAACAAAGACTCTATACACTGATAGAAAGACGAATAAAAGAGTTAAGTACATTTAGAAAACCTAGATCAACACAACAAATATAAAAAACCTGACGATCGTTTCACTAACCAAGTTAGCGTCATCAGGGGATAAAACATCATAAAATTGTGATGGAGGCTAACTTGGTAAGCGAAACGATCGTCAGGTTTTTAAGATGTTTTGTGGTGATCTGGGTTTTCCAAGTGTACTTATCAGGGCTCATCACATGTTCCAATCTTCGCTTAGTGAATAAAAGTTCTTTAGCGGAGCTAAGAGAAGAAAGGTGCTGGTTGTTTTATAAATAATACAAAATAGGGAGCTGATTCCAATATAAGCATAATGTTTTACAAGTCATTTGTAAGATCGCAGATAGACGACGGGTGTATATTTGACCTGAACGCAAGTATAACCCACATAAGGAAACTAGCAACGATTCAAAATAAAAGCCTTTGATTTTGGATTGGCGCTCTGAATAGTACACCAACTGACGGCTTGTCAGCCGAAGTTGGAAAAACGCCCCCAAAAATACGTGAAGAAAATTTGGCTACTAAGTTTCTTATAGAAGAATATAGAAGGAAGGCTGACTTGATAGAAAAAGTAAACGACGCATATATATTAAATACAACATCTCCATGTCAGTGTTATAAATTCCCTTCTATAATTGTAACAGCTGTTTACCAAAATATTTTGCATATAAAAGTGATCTATATCAAAACAAATTGTGTCCCACATATAGCGTAAATATGCAAACAAAACAAAAAACACTAAAAATAACATATTTACAGAGTTATAATCACTTTCCCTGTAATGTTCGTAATTTTGTATTTAAGTGTGCTGTAACGTCTAAATTTCCACAGTCCCTCACATTTTCATCGATGGCTCTAAACAAAACAGCTTCACAGGCTATGCCTACTATGTGCCGGTAGGTGAAATTAGAAAAGGGTTTCGACTAAATGGTAAATTATCCATATATTCAGTAAAAATTGTTGCAATTTTAGAAGAATAACACTATGTAAAACAACAGTGTAAACAAAGTGTGGTTATCTTCACAGATAGTAAGGGTTGCCTTGATAACATTCACAATTTTACAGCAAATACAAAACTTAATAACTACTTGATAGCTGAGTTAATAAAACATTTGTATATTTTGCAAGAACAAGGCATAGACATTGCCTTATGCTGCACTAAGTGAGTGGTGAACGTGCCGCCACCTTGTTGCGGAACCAAGTAGTTGTCACGCCAGCTCCAAATAACACAAAGTGTTAAAAGATAGAGACTGTATACAACCAACTAACAAATTTAGTAAATTGTCAGCCCTGGTCCATTTCTACCCTTATATAGGGACAAAGTATGTAAGGCTAGATGCATTCTCACAACAATTAGAACCACAGACCTGTTTCTCTCTAATTAGAGCTCGTCAGTACGGCATACTAATTGCTGCGAATATACACCTATAAACACTTTGTGTTATTTGGAGCTGGCATGATAACATACTACTTGGTTTCGTAACTAGGTGGCGGCACGTTCACCACTCACTTAGTGTTGGAAGGCTGGCTACCATAGCCGTATTACTTTATAGGTGTATATTCGCAGCAATTAGTATTCCGTACTGACGAGCTCTAATTAGAGCGAAACCGGTCTACGGTTCTAATTGTTGTGAAAATGCATCTAGCCTTACATACCTTATGCTGTATAAAGGGACACTGTGGGATATTACAGAATGTAACAGTGGACACATTGGCTAAGGAAGCTATGTACACAGAAGAAGAATTGACTTATCTATGTCCAGATGACCGGTCACTTGCGCTCTTAGAAGACACCTCACATTGATAGGTGTCGAGATATATCCCATTTGCCAGGAATACAGCAAAAATGAAGAGACGTCTTACCACTACCTGTGTGAATGCGAGGATTTTAGGAGTTTTCGAACAGAATTGTTCGGTTCGAGGACTCTGCAGAGGAATCAGGTAAGTACCGTCCAATGGAAGACGGTCGTGGCGTTAATTTCAAGGTCGAGGCGGTTTGGTGACGGAACCGAGGCAGAGTAAAGCATGGTTGCTGGGTTGCCGGGGTTGGCAAAAAGGGCCCCTTGTGGCCTACTTGCTTGCCGTTAGCCTCGCCACCACTGCTACTACTACTGCTACTACTATGTCCAGATTAAGGCGTTTTGCCTTACCGATTTAATTTTCTTACAGAAAAATGGACACAAAGATACAGAACCAATAGTACGGGATTTTATTATAAACAGATACAACATTATCCACCTAGGATACCCTGGTTTAAAAACCAAGTATTAGAGAGGCTAGTAATTATAAATATTTGTAGATTAATATTTGGACATACCTTGATACCTTCCTACGTATTTAATATAAATTTAAAAGACGATCCCAATTGAGAGTGTGGAGAGTTGGGGGATATGGAACATATCCTGATGGGTTGCACAGCGTGTCCCAAACTGCCATATTTTATTTTCTGCTCATATTATGGCCTGTCAAAAGAGCTTTCCAATGATGTACAAAATGCTTGAGAAATCTTGTAATTTCACTGACAATTTTCAGAAAAACCGTTGTGAGGATAGTAGGCTATGAAATCCAATACCAGAAAACAAATGACAAAAAAAATTGTACAAAAAGCAGCAGGCCATGGAGTCTAACAATAGACTGCTACTTTTAACATAATTCTCCGTAATAATTCACGATATAAAAATAAGAACTTTGAGCACACCAATGAACCGGCCCATTATTATAAATAATATTTTACATTACAACATTATACTAAAAAATTGTTATAATTGAATTAGGTAAGTAGCTAAACCTAGCAAATAACTAAATTTACTAACAGAACTCAATAAAAAGCAGATTAGTGACAAGCCTTTGAAAAATGTTTGATTTTTTAACGTAAGTTAACTGAAAAACAACAGAAGAATGGTTGCTATGGATATATCACTATCGCGACAATTAGGAATACTGTCATTATTAATTATCTGAACAATTTGACGTGTATGTAACACGCTGCTTAAAATTTTGTACTAAATAGTTTGTTTCCTGTTTATTTTAAATATTATTCAACAATATTTTCAGTAATGAAGAATATTTTGACATGTTGGAATGTTATATTCGTTCTAACCGAAATACTGAGGCAGCTGCAAATTCATATCAGAACAACTACCCAGATAGACGAGAACCAAACACCAAAATATTTCGCAGGATAGTGACCAATCTATTGAATGACGGTAGCTTCCACGCAAAGAAACTACCAATTCCTAGAAATGAAGGTTTCAAACGAAAACCCTCCGCAATCTGTTCAGTTTTATGGTGAACAAATTGACGTTCCAAAAAGTACGGTACACCATGTATTAAAAGAAAGTCATTACCGTCCATACAAACCTCCAATCGTACAAGCCTTAAATGTTGACGATTACCCTAAGCGACTTCAATTCCGCAGATGGTATCAAGAACAATACCAGCGAGATGAAATTTTTCATTTGAAAATAATATGGACTGATGAATCCAGATTTACAAATTGTGGTGTGTATAATCGCCATAATAGACATTATTAGGCAAATGAAAATCCCCGTCTAAAAAATAAAGATGATTGCAAAACAGATTTGGTATTAATAATTGGTGCGGCTTATTAGGTAAAATATTTTGTTTGTAGATTAGATAGTTAATTTTCAAAAAATTCAGGTAATTTCATTGTTGGTCCGGGTTTTTTTGAAAATAATTTAACTGGGGAAAGATATCTTAATCTATTGAGAAATGATACCGTATCAACAATTAGAAGAGTTCATGGTAATTTAGACAAGATTTGGTACCAACAAGACGGTTGTCCAGCTCACAATGCTAGGATCGTCAAAGAATTTTTGTACCAAAATTTTAATAATCGTTTCATTTGCAATAATAGGCCGGTTCATTGGTGTGCTCGAAGTCCTCATATAAAACCCATGGATTTTGATTTTTGGGGTACTCTGAAGAATGATGTGTATAAATTCGATCCACCACAATATATCAATGAATTGCGAAACAGAATCAAGAAAGCTATAAATCATATTAACCAAAACACCCTTACCAGAGTTTGCAGGCATGTTTCAAAAAGGTATATAAAGTGCATTGAACAAAACGGTAGCCATATTGAAGAATTTTCTATTTAGTGTATTTTTAAGTTTCTATTTTATTATTTGTTGAGTTCCGTTCCTAATTGTGCTGTTTTGTGGAGTTTAAGTTTCTATTTGTTATTGCCGGGTTTCGTTATTAAACTGTTTCACATAATTCTACCTAGTATTATTACCTAATTATTTTTTTATCCTGAATCATGACGGAAAAGTATGTTAAAAGTAAAAGTCTATTGTTAGACTCCATGGCCTACTGCTTTTTGAACACTTTTTTTGTCATTTGTTTTCTGGTACTGGATTTCATAGCCCACTATCCTCAAAACGGTTTTTCTCAAATTTGTCAGTGCAATTACAAGTTGTCTCAAGCATATTGTACATCATTGGAAAGCTGTTTTTACAGGCTATCACACGAGCAAAGAATCCAATATGGCTTCCATAATAAAAACAAACCTTGCTACCTGTAGCTCAAAAACAAATGACAATCCAAAGTTGAGAATAGCACAAAAAGATTACTCTGTAAAAACTGTCCTGATAATGTGCAAGTCTTAGACATGTCAAATCAACGCCTACTTAGATATTGAAGAAAAAAGAAATCGACAAATTTTGATTTTTTCAAAATAACTTGAAAACGAAAAGAGGGAGGCCAACATACAAGTAATATTTGAACGAGCATGAAATTCTACAAAACATTGCTAATTTAACCGTCTTCCTATCTCTTACAATAACAGAGATACCCATACATTCCCATCCAGTTTGGGACACACTGTATAGGTTATACTGGTAACCCACTTTGATGCCTGTTTTCGTTAAAAAAAAAGACATATTTCCGACAAAATTCATTACGATAACGCACTTGCTGCATCCATACTTTTTTATTTCCCTTAAAATAATCTATAGATAATATTATATTATTAAATAATCTAATAAATACAGAACGTTGCAGGTGTAAATTGTAAATATAACTCAATAAATTATGTGTACTTGTGTGAATGTGAGTGTAAGCTGGTGCCTGTGTGAGTGGATCTTGCTTTAGATAAGTAGGTGGAAGTAACTAAAGGTAAAGAGTAAATATTAAGCTAAACTGTGATGCATAAACATCCGACGAATACATTAAATTTATTCTCAGTTTGGCGGCAGCCACACTGGCTAAAAGCTGTACAATATATTTGCCGCAGAATTCCGGCAACGCCCCTAAACGTGGCATACGCACTGTGCGCAAACGACACTACCATCCTCAGCAGCTCCACTCAGCCGAGGATAATAACCGAACGACTTTAGATCTCTGTAGACGAGCTGCAAGGCTGGTATAGGAAATCTTGTCTAGCCATAAAACTCGATAAATGTTCAGCGGTCCTATTTTCCAAGAGGAGACACACACCTCACGAACACGTAGCATTAGACAACAGTCTAATTCCCTGGCAAGATTCCGTCAAATACCTCGGGGTTTTCGTCGACAAACACTTAACATGGTGCCCCCATGTCCAATAGGCCCGACGAAAAGCCTCTATGTTCATCTCGAAGCTGTTCCCACTTCTAAATAGAAATTCCAAATTGTCCACGAACGCTTATGTACAAAGTCATAATCCGGCCAGCCATGACCTATGCATCCCCCGCATGGACCACCGCGGCCACAACACACATCAAGACCCTCCAAATCGTCCAGAATGGTTACCGGAGCGCCATGGTTTGTCAGAAACAGTCAGATTCACTCTGATCTAGAAATGCCTTCGATACTTGAGTTTATCACTCAACTATCCACAACTCAGTTCGCAAAAGTCGCTTCTCACCCAAATGCTCTTCTCCGTAGTGCCACCGACTACAATGAGCAATTTCCACATAAGCATAAGCGTCCAAAGCTTATACTTACCCGCTAACGCCACCGCGACAAAAACAGAATGGAAACACTCAAACCCAAACGTCATTGTGTGAAATTTTTTCGACGGAGGTATGGACTAAGGTCCGGTACTCCAAGAGACGGAGTTTTAGTGAGTGTGAGTCTCACAGTACCTCGATATCCCATGTACTACGGTGTTGTGTATGAGGTCTGCATGAAGCATTTCTCCCTCCTGTATAAAAAAACTGGCTAAAAATCGGGTTTAAATGTAATGATGGTTCAAAACCGTTGCCAATAGTCTAAATATAGATAGATAGGACTTCCTGGTAACACTATTTTTTATTGTCACAATGTACTTGGAAAAAAGGGAAAGAGGTAGACCAATTGGAAAGCTTCGGAAAATCCTGACACAATTTATGAAGTGTGGAAGCTACAAGGAAATGAAGACAGAGAATCACGTTTTCAGCAACAGGGCGACATAGCGTTTAAATTGTGATGATTATGATGCATATTAGTAACAGAAAAATTACAGAACACTCCCTAACAAAAAACTATTGTGAGTGTAAAAAGGTAAAAGTTAATCTTCAAGATTTATAACATTAATGCGTAAAGCAAAACAAACTCTGCGATTTCATTTTCCTTGGTGGAATCGCACGAATCCAATCAGAGTTTCTCCTGGCTCTTTCTTTTATTTAAATATCTCACTTGTTTTATAATCTGTCTCTGTCTCTTATTCTTAAATCTATCACAATTCTGCGTGCGTTTTATCGTAGAAACTCCGACAAATTACTCCCCCAGGTTGGTGGGGGAGAAATGGGGGCGGCCGAGCCGCTCCATACCCCCGGAATATAGAAGAGTTGCACGAGAGAGAATTTTACGAAATTAATGTTTATAATTGCATTGTTTCTCCGTACAGAAAATAATAGAATACATTCATTAACTTCTCAAACTTCTCTCTTGCTACAAGAGATTTCCTTAAAATTCAAATTCTCTAATACGATTACCTTCCTGCGATTCGTTATGTTCTTATAGAGCAACTCATGCATTCAGTTTCTTTCGAAAACTCGTTGGCTCGGACGACACGGAGATATGAATATAAGCTGAATCTGATGTTGTTTTGTATAAAAGACATTAGAAGATTAATACACTTTAAAGTACAGGATAAATTGAAGGATGGTGTTGCGACTTGCAATTGCAGCAATATTTTTTTCAGGTATCAGATTTTGATTTATGAAATGACTTAAATAATATAGTGAGCCCAATAATCAAATAAGCAATATAAATATTATAAATAAAGACATTTAAAGGCGCCCAACAATTTTTAATTTGAATCTCATAAATATAATACATAATTTATGCTTTATGATACCAAGTATACAAATATTCAAATCTAAAACTCTACAAATACAACATTTAAACACAAAAATTGCATAAATATCTACACAAAAATAAAATATACATAAATTACACACCATTAAAATCATACTAATTGACACCAAACCGTGGGGCATAAAAGCTACACAACAAAACATAAACATAGGACGAGTAAAAACATATCAATATATATATATATATATATATATATATATATATATATATATATATATATATATATATATATATATATATATATATATAAGATTTTAGATTAAAAAATCACATCCCGAAATGTGAAGACGTCATCCATACATTAAATTCCCTTCGATTGATAGTTAAAACTCATATTTGTAAGTACCTAGTAAATAGGGGATTGTGATACCTAATTTTAAAGACCTTTCCATTTCCTATTTAAAAATGCTTTGGTTTTGAAATTTATTGCAAAAATCATTAGTAAAAAGAAATTCCTCCGTTGACTATATATATATATATATATATATATATATATATATATATATATATATATATATATATATATATATATATATATATATATATATATATATATATGCATGTATATATATATATATATATATATATATATATATATATATATATATATATATATATATATATATATATATGGGGTGGCGCATTGAAAGCGAAACAGACCGATTTGCGTCAAGAGAATTTTTTTTAAGAAACGCTGAAACACGTAAATTTTAATATTAAGGGGGACAAGTTTTGACATAAAACGCAACTTTGTCACATCAACCCCTTAAGGGTGGTGATAACAACCAATTATTCACAGTTGAAGATGCAAAAACGCATTTCACTCATTCTGATAGTCAATGTTTTGTTGGTTTGTAAAAAAAAGACTATCAGTGCATTTCTTATCGGAATGAAAGAAATGCAGTTTATTATTTCAGTTTATCGGTCGGTTTGATACTTGATAGTACTACTGAAAATTAATTTCACAATGGTGTATTCTGTAGAAGAAAGAGTTGAAATAATTACTCTTTTTTTCAAAAACGATGACTGTGCCAACCGTACCGCAAATTTGTTTAATGAACGACATCCGAAAAGACATGTTAATAGAAAATAAATTTTGCAGTTAGTTGCAAAGTTTCGACAAAGTGGTTCAGTATCCAACAAAAAACGGGATCCTGAACGTCAATTTTCGGTTAGAAATGAGACTACTGAGATTAAAGTTTTAGGACAAATTGCTGCAGATCCAACTTTGAGCACGAGAAAATTGGCCACTGTTTCAAAGAAAGAACTATTCAGCGAATTTTGAAGCATCATAAAGTTCACCCGTATATAATTCATCTTGTACAACAACTGAATGAAGATGATTTTGATCGGCGGCTGGAGTTTTGTGAAGTTAGCTGATAAAATAGCGAATGGCTGACAACGGGAACTTTCTGTTTAATATCTGTTTTTCAAACGAGTATACGTTTTCATTAAACTCTACAATCAATCGTTATAGTTGTCGTTATTGGGCAGATAACAAACCAAGAAATTTTCACGAAGTCCACACTCGAACTCCACAGAAATTAAATGTCTGGACTGACATTTTTGGAGACCGTTTAATCGGACCAATTTTTCCTAATGGCAATTTGAGTGGCGAAACGTATTTGGAGTTACTAGAAGATATGGTTTATCCTCTACTATTTGACATTGTTGAAAATGATGATCGCTATCAAGAAAATCAATTAGTCTTCCAACAAGATGGAGCTCCTCCGCATTTTTCACAATGTGATAGGGGGTTTTTGAACAGAGATTTTCCAGAGCAATGGATTGGGCGTAGATGTGCTATTAAGTGGCCCCCTAGATCACTGGATTTAACTCCTTTAGACTTATTTCTATGGGGCCATTTAAGACTAGCATTTACGCAACAGAACCGGAGTCTCTGGAAGAATTACAACGACGCATTGTTCAAGAATGCCGTCTAATAACTCAACAAATGCTCCAGAATGTCAGAGCTCGTTTTGAACAAAATTTGTACTTTTGTATGGAAGCTGGTGGTCAACAATTTAAACACTTACTTAACTGAATAAACATTTTTGAACGTTTGGTTTTGTTTTTTAGTTTTTTTTAACGAAAAATTGACTAATCAATGCATTTCTTATCACAATGAATGAAACACGTTCTTGCAACTCCAACTGTGAATAATTTTTAAACGACTTAACAAAACTTCCAAAAAAATTAGTGCGCTGAATTCAGAAAAGAAAGAGCTTTCAAATGATGTAACACTCGACTCATGTTCCCTATTTAAAATATAAGGGTTGTTATCGCCACCCTTAAGGGGTTGATCTGACAAAGTTGAGTTTGATGTCAAAACATGTCCCCCTCAATATTAAAATTGAGGTGTTTCAGTGTTTCTTAAAAAAAAATTCTCTGGACGCAAATCGATCTGTTTCGTTTTCAATACGCCACCCTGTATATATATATATATATATATATATATATATATATATATATATATATATATATTACCATACAATTTTCGGAAAAAAATGCCTAGATTATTTTTATGAAAAATCGCAGCCATAACACCGCTGACGGTTCCAAGCATTTTTAATTGTGTAAAGTAAAGCGAATCCGCCCCTGCAAACACACTCCGATGACGATACGGACGAAATCACGGATGACCACATAAAAACCCCGACAAGTTAACGTATGTTTCCCACACATAGAAGTCGATTAGAAAAACTCAGTGGAAACGGTCAATTTTCGATGGACGGTGCAATAAGAAGCGGCAGACAAAGGACGATCTGCTTGATCGCATCAATTGATACCGGACACGGTAATCGCACAAATGTGTGAGACACGACATCGAACGTGCGACCTCTGGAGCTCAGAACAACACCTAACACAAGTGGTGTTAGGTGCAAGTTCACAGAACACTTGCCTTCCCTCTGTGATCAGATCACAATTAGATATCAAGTGTAGCCGAGCCATCATAATTAATTATCTATTGGCTCTACGGTCCTTAGGGACAGAAATTGCCAGCATTCTGAGACTATGTGAAGACGAACTAGGCACTAGACACATGTGACGTCGTCTTATCTTAAAATTTCCTGACATTGCTGGTAAATTATTACTCAGAGGTTAACACAAGATGCTGTGTTCTTACTTATAATTTATATCTTGTAACTCATTACGTACGTAAATACTCATATTTGTATTAAAAAAATGTTCTAAACTTGGTAAAATTTCGGACGCAGCGAATGCGTTAAGGCAGTTAATTTTTATTAAAATCGGCCTCCGTCAAAAAATTGTTAGTTGAATAATTGACAAAAGCATGAGGAAATAACAAGAAAAGGTTGTGGCGAAAAAGTGGATATAAAATGTACTGACTTTCCCAAAAATTCGAACACCCAGTCAGTGTCAACCAATTGCAACGAAATTTTCTATACTACTCTATTTTGTCTCTGGTAATAAATGATAACAATATGAACAAAACATTTTAACAGGTGTACACTTTTTAAATTTTGTTTTATCATATATATATATATATATATATATATATATATATATATATATATATATATATATATATATATATATATATATATATATATATATATATATATATATATATATATATAGTGTGTCCCAAACTGTATGGGAATGTATCGCTATCTCCGTTATTATTAAAGATAGGGAGACGGTTGAACTAGCAATGTTTTGTAGAATTTCATGCTCGTTCCAAATATGACTTGTATTTTGCCCTGCCTCTTTTTGTTTTCCAGTTATTTTGAAAAAAAGCAAAATTTATCGATTTATTTTTCCTTCAATATCTAAGTAAGCATTGATCTGACATGTCTAAGACTTGCACATTATCAAGACACTTTTTACAGAGTTTTTTTTTGTGCTATTCTCAACTTTGAATTGTCATTTGTTTTTGACCTACAAGTAACAACGTTAGTTTTCATTATGGCAGCCATATTCGATTTTTTACTCATGTGATAGCCTGTGAAAAGAGCTTTCCAATGATGTACAACATGCTTGAGAAATCTTGTAATTGCACTGACAATTTTGAGAAAAACCGTTTTGAGGATAGTAGGTTATGAAATCCAATACCAGAAAACAAATGGCCAAAAAAAGTGTTCAAAAAGCAGTAGGCCATGGAGTCTAACAAGAGACTTCTACTTTTAACATAATTTTCCGTAATGATTCACGATAAAAAAATATTGTGATTTAATTTACAATACTTGATTAGGTAATAATGCTAGGTAATATTATGTTAAACAGTTTAATAACGAAACCCGTCAATAACAAATAGAAACTTAAACTCCACAAAACAACACAATTAGAAACGGAACTCAACAAATAATAAAATAGAAACTTAAAAATTAACTAAATAGAAAATTATTCAATACGACCACCGTTTTGTTAAATGCACTTTATACACGTTTTTGAAACATGCCTGCAAACTCTGGTAAGGGTGTTTGGATATGATTTATAGCTTCCGTGATTCTGCTTCGTAATTCATTGATATTTTGTGGTCGATCGAATTTAGACACATCGTTCTTCAGAGTAGCCCAAAAATAAAAATCCATGGGTGTTATATCAGGACTTCGAGCACACCAATGAACCGGTCCATTGTTCCAAATGACACGTTTATTAAAATTTTGGCACAAAAATTCTTTGACGATCCTTGTGAGCTGGATAACCATCTTGTTGGTACCAAATCTCGTTTAAATTATAATGAACTCTTCTAGTTAACAACTAGAACGGAAAAAGAACGGACCAACAATGAAGTTACCTGTTTTTTTTTAAATTAACTGTCTAATCTACAAATAAAAATAACAGTTTTTTACCTGATAAGCCGCACCAAACATTAATACGCAATCGTCTTTCTTTAGATGGGGATTTTCATTTGCTCAATAATGCCTATTATGGCGATTATACACACCACAATTTGTAAATCTGGATTCATCAGTCTATATTATTTTCAAATGAAAATTTTCGTCTTGCTGACATTGTCCTTGATACCATCTGCAGAATTGAAGTCGCTTAGGGTACTCGTCAACATTTAAGCCTTACACGATTGTAGGTTTGTATGGAAGGTAATGACTTTGTTTTAATACACGGTGTACCGTAGTTTTTGAACGTCAATTTGTTCACCATAAACCCGAACAGATTACGGAGGGTTTTCGTTTGAAACCTGTAAGACGGCATTATTTCTTTCTTCATTTCTAGGCATTGGTAGTTTCTTTGCATGGAAGCAACCGTAGTTCAATAGATTGGTCACGTTCCTGCGAAATATTTTGGTGTTTGGTTGCAGTCTTTATGGGTAGTTGTTTTGATATTAATTTGCAGCTGCCTCAGTATTTCGGTTAGAACAAATATAACATTCCAACATGTCAAAATATTCTTCATTACTGAACACATTGTTGAATAATATTTAAAGTAAACAGGAAGCAAACTATTTGGTACAAAATTTTAAGCAACGTGTTAAATACACTTCAAATTGTTCGGATAATTAAGAATGACAGTATTCTTAATTATCACGATAGTGTTATATCCATAGCAACCTTTCTTCTGTTGTTTTTCAGTTGACTTACGTTTAAAAATCAAGCAATTTTCAAAGGCGTCTTCGTAAATCATTAATCTGCTTTTTATTTGGTTCTGTTAGTAAATTTAGTCATTTACTAAGTTTACCTATTTAATTAAATTATAGCAATTTTTAAGGATAATATTGTAATGTAAAATATCATTTGTAATAATGGGCCGATACATTGGTGTGCTCAAAGTTCCTATTTTTTTATCGTGAATCATTACGGAAAATTACGTCGAAAGTAGAAGTCTATTGTTAGACTCCATGGCCTACTGCTTTTTGAACACTTTTTTTGTCATTTGTTTTCTGGTATTGGATTTCATAGCCTACTATCCTCAAAACAGTTTTTCTCAAAATTGTCAGTGCAATTAGCAGATTTCTCAAGCATGTTGTACATCATTGGAAAGCTCTTTTCACAGGCTATCACATGAGCAAAAATTCAATATGGCTGCCATAATAAAAACAAACGTTAATACCTGTTGCGCAAAAACAAATGACAATCCAAAGTTGGGAATAGCACAAAAAGATTACTCTGTAAAAGTTTCCTGATAATGTGCAAGTTTTAGACATGTCAGATCAATGCCTACTTAGATATTGAAGAAGAAAGAAATCGACGAATTTTGTTTTTTTTTCAAAATAACTCGAAAACGAAACGAGGCAGGGAAAATACAAGTCATATTTGGAACGAGCATGAAATTCTACAAAACATTGCTGAATTAACAGTTTACCTATCTCTAATAATAACGGAGATAGCAATACATTCCCATCCTGTTTGGGTCACAGTGTATACTTTAATTCAGTGTCTGTCAATTACAGATAAAATCCTTTTTTATTTTGTTATAAGAAAGAAACTGTAAGTACCTAAGATGTGTACACAGGTGTCCTATTTTAGTTACAATTGCTGGATGGCTTGGTTATCAGTAATGATAGAGCCTTACGATTTTCGCTAATCTGGGCTACTTTTTATGCAACGAAAGATGCCGTAAACGAAATTGTCTCATCCCTCTAAGTTCCCGAGCTACGGGGCGATGTTGAAAGAATTGCATTTTTAGGTACCCCTTGTATCTCAGTTGTCTGAAACTTGTCAAAAAGGAAAAAGCGAATCCTTTTATAACTTTTTACGTAGAACCTAGTGGCGTAGCCAGCTTTTTTCTAAATCTTACTGTTTGTGAAATATTGACCAATGATTTTTAATGGGACACCCTATATATATGTGTGAAGAAGTTAATTTATATTTTCACAACCTTCTTAAAAATATCTAACATTATGAGACTATTTTAATAGACAACGAAAAAAATCCTTATTTTCATAATTCGCATTCAAATTTTTGCAGTCGGCTATGCAAAAACTTTTTTTATATTTCAACAACACACCACGAGTGCTTACAGTCTAAATTCTATCGTCCGTGGGTGTCGACAAGGAGGAAAGAGGCAACTTGTTAATTTTGGACTTGAAGGTTTGGAGGTTCGGAGGAGAAGGAAAAACATGTGCCGGCAAAGAATTCCATAATTTGGAAGTTCTCAGGACAAAAGAGCGGGCATACAAATATATTCTATGTTCGGTGACCTGGACAGTAAAAGAGTGCATTCGCTCTGTTCCTTTGGTAGATCTGTTGGGGGCAGCAAGTGGAGGAACTATGGAATAAAGCCCTTCTGAGCAGTGCCCATGCAGATATCTATAAGAGAGAGAGAGAGACGTCACCAACGGCACGTCCGTGGGCAAGGGATGGCAGCCTTTGGGTGAGAGTAGGGTCACCAATGAGACGTTCAGCTCTCTTCTGAATGGAGTCCAGGATAGCAAGTGCAGAAGCGGCAGCGGCACCCCAGATATGGGAGCAGTATTCGAGGTTTGGCCTTATTTGTGAAGTATATAAGGTATAGAGATTAGCTGGTGAAAAGTATTTGCGAGCCCCGAAGAGGAAACCTAATTTCTTAGCAGCCGTTTCTGCAATTGATGTGACATGTTGGTGCCAATTGAGATTTAGATCCACAGAAATGCCAACAAGTTAAAAGGACTCATTACTTTGAATAACTTGGATGCTCATTGTGATGTGTCTAGGGCTGGTGTATCTCTTATGAGATAGAAAGCAAGACTGAGATTTGAGATTTCTACTTCCCCAGTCTAATATTTTTTGGAGATCCACAGAGACCGAACCTCCATGAATCTGCGATCCCCATCTAATTGGGCTAAAGAGACAGGCTTAGAATATTGTATATTTGAGTGGAGGGTGCTGTCGTCCGCGCAAACTGTGAACTAGGCTGTATGTGCTGGAGAGGAGGTCATTGATGTGGGGAAGAAAGAAGGTAGGGGCTTAAGCTGAACCTTGAGGGACTCCTGAATTAATTGGATACAGTTTAGAGGAATGGCCATCCACGACAACAGAAATGCTCCGGTTGGAGAGGAAATTTGCTGACCAGGTACAAAGTTTTAGTGGTAGGCCATAGGCCGGAAGAAGGATACTAAGCAGCGCTGCGTGCCAGACCTGGTCGAATGCTTTGGATATGTCTACAGTTCCATAGACTTGTTTCAACAAAATGGAAATCATTTTGAACAGTTCTTTTGATTTACAAGATTACTTTAGTGTTTATGTTACGATTTTTAGTGAATCATTTTGGCGAGATCCCGACTTTTGAGCTTTGAAAAAAGTTTTTTAAATGACTGCGAACTAGGACCCCTTGAACCCCTCTTCCGGGTCAGTTTCAATATTCAAATATATATATATATATATATATATATATATATATATATATATATATATATATATCACACCGATAATTCAAAAATAATGGGCCAACTTTGATAAAATTTGGCGTGTACCTTCCTTTTGTAAGAGGCTTGGACAAGTTCATTAGCCAGAAAAATCGGACCAGTTTTTCCGGGAAAATTGTGAGCTTCCTTAAAAAAAATTACCTCAAAAGAAAAAAAAAATTCCACGCAGCGAGTGCGTTATGGTAGTGAATTTTCATAGATATGATCTGGCACCAAATATTTTATTAAAACAAGTTTTCTTGTAACATAGAAATCTAAATTTTGGTGTATAGTTTACTTTTTTTACGAAAATTCACTAAAAGTGATGGTAACCAAATTTGGTAGGTTTTGAATAGAATCAAATATATTGTTCCATTTGGCAATAAAATCTTCTATTCTGAAAATGTTTGTGTTAAACACTGCGAAAATATCATCCAGGTAACGAAACCCCATTCTAGAAAAATACTCACTTTCACTTTCAAGATTTTCCTAGAGTGTGCTTTCGTTACGTGGATGATATTTTCGCAGTGTTTAACCGAAACATTTGCAGAATAGAATATTTTATTGCCAAAGTAAACAATAGATTTGATTCTATGAAATTTAGCCACGGATTAAAAATTATTAATAAATTATTCTTTCTAGATGTACTAGTTATCAAAAATAAAGGCACTTTAGAATTCGGTGTCCATAGAAAGGAAATCACCACTCTAAGCTACATTCCGAATGACTACCATCATACATACGCACAAAAAATGGCCAGTCTGAATTTTTAGTAAACAGGTTAATTAATTTTTCTTTCAGTAAAAGTAGATATAGGTACTAAAGAATTAAAGTATATTAGGAACATGGTCGAATATAAGGGATACAATGCTTGCCTAGTGGAGAAATTAATTAGCAAACAGAAAATAAAGAAAATGTTAGCGGAATCAACGGCGTTTAGAAGAGAGAAGGCGGAAAAAACTTTGTTTGCTTACTATTGGAAAATCGAATTATGAGGGGTCTGGATATCATTTAAAAAAAAGTCAACATGCAACTAACATTTTCGACATAAAATACTTTAAAAAACTTGCTAGGTAACCCAAAAGACAAGAATAGAGCGGCTAAAATGTTGGGAATTTATTAAATAAGTTGTAAAGATTGTGATATTGAATACGTCGTACAAACAAAAAGATCTATTGGAATTAGATTCAAAGTACACTGAGCTCAATTACGATACGGTACTATAGATATATCTTCCGTCGGCTGACATATTTGGGATAATAATCACCACGTTAATGAGGAGAATCTAAAATTGACAAAAAATGTTAGACAACCAAGACAGCTAAACGTCTTCGAGAGCACATATATTGCTAAATATAGTAATAATTAAAAATGTATGAATCTCGCTCCGCCGCCTATGGGTACTCTCCTGATAGAACACTTTATAAAATAAATACCGGCAGAAACACGTCCGATAGATAATAAAAGAATACAGATTTTTTCGCCAAACGAAAATACGTTAATTTAGGTGTCGTTGAACCTCCCTGCACTTGCTGCGTCCAGACTTTTTTATATTATTTTGCAGGTAGTCGGTCACTAACGATTCAGGGAGGTTGAATGACACCATACTTAACATATTTAGTTTGACGGAAATATCTGTATTCTTTTATTATCTATCGGACGTGCTTCTTCCGGTATTTATTTTAGAAAGCAATCTATCAGGAGACTACTCGTAGGTGGCGGAGCTAGATTCATACATGTTGTATTATTATTATATTTAGCAATATATATATATATATATATATATATATATATATATATATATATATATATATATATATATATATATATATATATATATATATATATATATATATATATATATATATATTAAATACGTTGTGGTGTTTTAAGTTCTACAAAGTTGCTTATTTGTGACAGTGTTCTTATAACTGTCACATTCCAGGAATAATTAATTGTCCCAAATCTTAACATTGCTACATATTCAAACTGACAAAAGGGAGATTTTATAAAAACCGCAAACATTTAGAAAAAATGAAGAAAAAATACTATTGTAACAAAAACTCAATTTACATGTCAAAATATTATAGCTATTAAAAACATATAAATAGGTTAGGAGTGGAGTAACAGGATCTGCACTAACAGATTATAATCGCCTGTCAAAAAAATATTGCTACGAGGGCGAGTCAATAAGTCCGTGACTTTTTTAATTTCCCGCCTCTTCACAGGAAAGGCAACACTGATCCTGACAACAAGCATCTGTCAGTTGACTCCTGTAAAATTTTGAACAAGCGGCGTCATTTAGTATGTGTTAGATAGCCATTGAAAGCAGACAACCTCTTGAGTTATAACGAAAATGGAAAAAAATTAATTTGATGTGCTCATCAAACATTATTTTTTGCGGAAAAACCATTACTGAAAGCAAGGCTAAGCTTAATAATTACTATGGAGACTCTGTACCATCAATTTCCATGGTAAAAAAGTGGTTTACTGAATTTTGTTGTAGCCGTACAAGCACAAATGACGCCGAACGTTCTGGACGCCCACCTGAGGTAGCTACACCAGAAACAATTGAAACAATTCACGATATGGTGTTGGTCGATCGGAGTTTAAAAACGCAGGAGATTGTGGAAGCTATAGGCATATCACCTGGCTCAGTGGTTTCGATTTTGCATGATCACTTATATAAGAAAGCTATTCGCAAAATGGCTGTCGCGTATGCTCACAATCGACCACAAACGCAATCGTGTGACAACTTCGAAGGAGTGTTTGGCGTTGTTCAACCGCAATATGGACGAGTTTTTGCGCCGTTTTATAACCGTGGACGAAACATGGATTCACCACAACACACCAGATACCAAACAGCCGTCAACACAGATGGTTGCTGCTTGAGAATCAGCGCCGAAGAAGGCCAAGGTGAGTTTGTCAGCCAATAAAGTCATGGGGACGGTTTTTTGGGATGCACGCGGTACAATCGACATTGATTACCTTCAAAAGGGGAAAACAATCAACGGTGAATATTATACCAACTTATTTGATCGATGCAATGACGATTTGAAGAAAAAAGGACCACATTTGGCCAAGAAAAAAGTTCTTTTCCACCAAGAAAATGCAAGGGTTCACAGATGCGTAGTCCCGCATCCGCTCTATTCTCCGGATTTAGTTTCTAGTGGCTAATTATTGTTTCGAAATTTAAAGAACTGGCTCGGCGGAAAGAGATTAGACTCCAATGATGAAATCATCTCACAAACAAATACTATTTTGAGGACCTAGACAAATCTTATTTTTTTGGAAGGGATAAAGAAATTAAAGAAGCATTGGAGAATGTGTATAGAGCTCAAAGGAGACTCTGTTGAGAAATAAAATGATTTTTTGTCAAAAAACCTGTGTTTCATTTAAAAAGTCACGGACTTACTGATCCGCCCTCGTACACATATAATTTTCATCGAGTATGGTCCAGACCGTTGTGACTAGTCCTACCTAAAGGCTGTTTTTTAAATCTTTATTTTTAAAATACCGACTATTTTGATAAAAAAGCAACTAAAACAGGTTGTAAACATGACTTTTACAGTAAAAGAGATCTACTTCCGCAAGTAAAACATGTGTGTAATATAAGGTGGCAGGATCATTGGAATAAGTTGAAAAGTAGCTGTAACAAGCACTTTAGTAGTATCATCCATAATCTAAGAAAACAGCCCATTTACAAAGAACTGTTGCTTCCTAGGTACTTGTCTACGACACTTAACAGAATTATCATAGGCCGTGGTGCTTTTGAGTCTCATTTGTATAAAATAAAAGTTGAAGACAATCCATTTTGCTCATGCGACAATACCAGCCCAGCTGATTTAAATCATTTGATTTTTTCCTGTATTATACATCATGAACAAAGAAAAATATTATTTTGTAGTTTGATAGAATACAATGTTTCCTTTCCACTTGATGTGACGTCATTTATGTAGGAAGCTGTGTGTAATAAAAGTGTCATGGCAGCTTTCATGTGTTTTGTTAAAGACTCTAAGTTAGCTAGGTTAATATAGGTCTTAGTAAAAAAATGATATTCTGAAAATTGGACTGTTCCATAAATATTGTACTAGTGGCAATATACTATATAGTCTTAAGGGATGCTAAATAAACTTAGCAGGTTAATGTATAGTTAGAGAGATAAAAGTAAGTTCCTTTGTGTCTTTCCTTGTGTTAACCTCTTTTGACCGCAGCCTCTCCAGTATGTTAAAAAATCACCATGACAGGCTCCATCGGTGTGAAATGTGTCCCAGTGTTTCTCCTGCAACAACTTGTAGCGTAGATGTGTGCATGCATATGTATGTGTGTGTATGTGCACATGAAGAGATAATGTGCATTTTCTGTCCTGCATATAGTGTTAAGTACTGGACGTATAAAGCCTATTGACATTAGTGCGTATACATGAGTGTATATGCGCTCGCGTATGTGTGTGAGTGGAGTGTGTAAGTTTTAATTTTAAGATATATGTTTAGTAAACAGCAAGTGTATAGGGAGATAAAAGAAGTTAAAAGAAAACAGCTAAAGAGCTTGTTAGATTAACATTCTTAAAACAGCTTTTTCCAAAATGAAAAGCAAGGTCAGATGCATCCTTGTTCATTTTGAAGATTGGCAGTGACTGAATGAGCCAGTTCTCAAAGTCAAAACTCTAATCAATATATATATATATATATATATTATATATATATATATATATATATATATATATATATATATATATATATATATATATATATATACATATACATATATATATATATATATATATATATATATATATATATATATATATATATATATATACGGCTGTTTCAAAAAACATGCACCATCGCCCGTGGGGCAATTCCTTACTAAAAAAATAAGAAAAAAAGTTCCTGTGCACATGGGCCCGGAAACGCATAGTTTCCAATATACAGAGAATTGAATTTTTTTTATTTTTTATTTTTTATAAATAATTTCAAAACCACTGGATTGATTTTAATGAAACTTTGAACTTTGAACTTGAAAGTGTAAATTCATTTGGGGAAAAATATGTGCGCCACTGTCTTTTTCCAATTTTGATACATCAGTTATGAAGCTTATTACATAAGCCACAAAAGCTACCTCTTAGTATTTTTTCGTTCAGGGTATCCCCTAGGGGATATGATTAATTTTATAAAAAGGGCAATGTACCGATTCGTTGGTGTAATGAAAACAGTAATCGTAAAGTGCCATGAAACTATAATTTTTGACAGTTCTCTAAATTCTACAATTTTGAAGTGCTTTGTAGGCGTCAAAGGAGTTTTCGTGCTATTCTTTAAATTTTGATACGGTGCAGTATTTTTGTGTTTAGTTATTTGTTGATACTGAGCTGCTCATTAATATTATTTCCTCCTCTCAAGATGGTTTTCATTAAGTACACTTCAGCGGATTTGACTGATATGTTGTTAATTTATGGACAAACAAATCAAAATGCTAGACAAGCTGTGCGAGTTTATCAGGAAACTTATCCGCAAAGAAGAATTTGACAAAAATATTTTCCCACGTTTGAGAGAAACTGGTTCTTTAAAACCTTTAAAAGCTGACTCTGGACGCAGAAGATACCGCCGAACTGTACGAGTTGAAGAGGCAATATTAAATAGAGTTGAACGTGATCCTAGTACAAGTACGAGAATTATTGCCACCGAACTGGGTAATATTTCGGCATCATCAGTTCACAGAACTCTGAAGGATCAAAGTTTATATCCCTATCATTTTACACGTGTCCAGGAACTTCTACCTAGAGACTTTCAACCAAGGGTAATGTTTTGTCAGTGGTTCTTAAACAAACTTAGGCACGACCAACATTTTTCTAAACGTGTACTATTTACTGATGAGGCGTCATTTACGCGAAAAGGTATCGTAAATTTTCATAATTTACATACATGGGCCGATGAAAACCCACACTCTCTAAGAGTTGCAAATCCGCAGTATCAATTTTCCATCAATATTTGGGCTGCTATTATTGAAAATCACATAATTGGTCCTGTTGTTCTACCGAATCGTCTTGACCATGAATCATATTTAAACTTTTTACAAAATGATTTGCCGTTGTTACTACCGCTTTTTATGAGAAATGGTACAATGTGGTTCCAGCATGATGGTGCTCCCGCACATTTTGCAGCAGTTGTAAGAACATATTTAGCCAACACATACGGTCACCGATGGATTGGTCGTGGAGGTCCGGTGTCATGGCCACCTCGATCTCCGGACCTGAATCCTCTCGATTTTTATTTGTAGGGTCATTTAAAAGAAATAGTGTATAAAACACCAGTAAATACACGAGAAGAATTGTTGGGAAGAATAGAATATGCATTTGACAGCATTAGAGAAGATCAAAATATTTGCAGAAGAGTAAGAAGATCTTTGCGCAGAAGGTTAAATAATTGTAACGACGCTAATGGTGGTCACTTTCAACATTTTCTTTAGCTTTGTTATTAAAGTCAATTGAGTAATGTACAAAAAACAAGAGTTTGGAAAATCATGGTGTCTTTACGATTACTTTTTTCATTTTTTATTTTTATTTTTTATTTATTATTTTTTATCAATGTTTGTAATATTCATTTCAATGTTTATCACCAATAAGTTTTACGTAGGTTAGGTTAGTTATTTGCACGTTTATTGCTGTAATGTTTACTGTATGTTTTGTTTTTCATATTCTTATGGTTGCAGTAAACATATATTATTATTATTATTATTATTATTATTATTATTATTATTATTATTATTATTATTATTATTATTATTACGCCGACTAATCGGTACTTTGCCCCTTTTTATAAAATTAATCATATCTCCTAGGGGATACCCTGAACGAAAAATACCAAGAGGTAACTTTTGTGGCTTATGTAATAAGCTTCATAACTGATGTATCAAAATTGGAAAAAGATAGTGGCGCACATATTTTTCCCCAAATGAATTTTTACAGTTGCCCCGTACGCACGCCACTGACGCAGTTGTAAGCAGATTCTCACTTGAAAATATGCACTTTCATAATACACTTTCAACGTTCCAACTTTCATTAAAATCAATCCAGTGGTTTTGAAATTATTTATAAAAAATTAAAAAAAATATTAAAATTCAACTTCCTGTATATTGGAAACTATGCGTTTCCGGGCCCATGTACACAGTAACTTTTTTTCTTATTTTTTAGTAAGGAATTGCCCCACGAGCGATGGTGCATGTTTTTTGAAACAGCCTGTATATATATATATATATATATATATATATATATATATATATATATATATATATATATATATATATATATATATATATATATATATATATTTCAAATAAATATAATATTCGACTGTTTTATAAATCCGTCCCTGATTATATAAGTAATCATGCATTTACTTTAGCGGAACACATTATTTGTGAATGAATTACTTCGCAGCTTTAGCGTCTATCATCATTCTAGATCTTTTTGTTTCAGTCCGAATTCTATCGTCTGAAGATCTACCTCTTTAAACATTAATTTTACACCGTATTAAAACTTTTTACTGACCGTTCCATGCATGCGCATTGTTCACACAGTGCGCTTTAATTCAATGTGAAGATACCTGCTTTCTTTGAGCTTTTTACGTGTTTCTTCAACACTATTGAGTCGTATAACTATTGTAAAATTAAATAAGTAGCGCTGTGCGATTCACATATGACTATGTGACTATTGTTATCTGAAATATACGGTTATTTTCAATCAAACTGGAACAATATCGTGGATGTAAAGAAAACTGGTAGAGAATTTATTACTATTGTTACAGAGTCTGAGCAAGATATACAGTGTAGTCAGTAAGTGACTTTCAGGTAGTTGATATACTGGCAAATGTCTATTTATTTTGTTTTTTTCTGGCTGCGGACTTGCTGTCCATACGCCCGAGTACCGATGCTCTAATATTACATCGACAATGACATGACAAACTCCGTGTAGCGTCAAGTTGCTGTCCTATTTAGGTTACACTGGCTCTGGCAGGTCTGCCAAAATTGAATACAAATCCACAATATACACAGAGATATACAAGCATAAATATAAGCAGAATATACAATCATTAATCAACAGAAATCTTAATAAAAATCTTTTTTCAAAATTTGTATTTCTCTTTTTAATTTTTGTTAAATTTGTTATGTTCCCTCTTTTCCTTGTTTTCTTTTTACTTCTTTTTTTGTTTTGTATTTTTTTGTTGCCTTTTTTTAGTTTTTTAATTTTCTTTAAAAAAGTCATTAATGAGATCGCGACTTTTGAATTTTGAACGTGGACCCCCGGAAGCCAAATCCGAGGTCAGTTTGAGACTTTACATTCTTATATGGATATGTGTATATATGTGTCTATATCTATATCTATATATATATATATATATATATATATATATATATATATATATATATATATATATATATATATATATATATATGCAGGGTGGCGCATTGAAAACGAAAGAGACCGATTTGCGTCCAGAGAATATTTTTTTAAGAAACGCTGAAACACTTCAATTTTAATATTGAGGGGAACATATTTTGACATACAACTCAACTATGTCACATCAACCCCTTAAGGGTGGTGATAACAACCCTTATATTTTAAATAGGGAACATGGATCACGTGTTACCTTATTTGAAAGCTCTTTCTTTTCTGAATTCAGCACACAAATTTTTTTGGAAGTTTTATCAACTCGTTTAAAAATTATTCACAGTTGGAGTTGCAAGAACGTATTTCATTCATTGTGATAAGAAATGCACTAATTAGGCAATTTTTAGTTAAAAAAATAATAAAAAACAAAACCAAACGTTCAAAAATGTTTATTTAGTTAAGTAAGTGTTCAAATTGTTGACCACCAGCTTCCATACAAAAGTACAAATTTTGTTCGAAATGAGCTCTGACATTCTGGAACATTTGTTGAGTTATTAGACGGCATTCTTCAACAATGCGTCGTCGTAATTCTTCCAGAGACTCCGGTTATGTTGCGTAAATTCTACTCTTTAAATGGCCCCATAGAAATAAGTCTAAAGGAGTTAAATCCGGTGATCTAGGGGGGCACTCAAAAGCACGTCTACGCCCAATCCATTGTCCTGGAAATTCTCTGTTCAAGAACTCCCTAACACGTTGTGAAAAATGCGGAATGTTGAAGCACTGATTGATTTTATGGATAGCGATAATCATTTTCAACAATGTCAATTAGTCGAGGGTAAACGATATCTTCTAGTAACTCCAAATACGTTTTGCCACTCAAATTGCTTTAAAAAAATTGTCCAATTAAACGGTCTCCAAAAATGCTAGTCCAGACATTCAATTTCTGTGGAGTTTGAGTGTGGACTTCGTGAAAATTTATTGGATTATTATCTGCCCAATAACGACAATTAGGACGATTGACTGTAGAGTTTAATAAAAACGTACACTCCTCTGAAAAACAGATATTGAACAGAAAGTTCCCGTTATCAGCTATTCGTGCAGCCACAACTTCACAAAACTCCAGCCGCCGATCAAAATCATCTTCATTCAGATGTTGTACAAGATGAATTTTATACGGGTGAAATTTATGATGCTTCAATATTCGCTGAATAGTTCTTCTTTTGATGTTTGAAACAGTGGCCAATTTTCTCGTGCTTAAAGTTGGGTCTGCAGCAATTTGTCCTAAAACTTCAATCTCAGTAGTCTCATTTCTAACCGGAAATTCACGTTCGGGATCTCGTTTTTTGTTGGCTACTAAACCACTTTGTCGAAGCTTTGCAACTAACTCAAAAACGTATTTTCTGTTAACATGTCTGTTCGGATGTCGTAAAATTGACCTGTTTCAGCGTTTCTTAAAAAAAATATTTTCTGGACGCAAATCGGTCTGTTTTATATATATATATATATATATATATATATATATATATATATATATATATATATATATATATATATATATATATATATATAATATTTATATCACGCCGATAACTGAAAATATAATGGGTCGATTTTGATAAAATTTGGTGACTACCTTCCTTTCGCAAGTCGGTTGCATAAGTTTATTAGCCAGGAAAATCGGACTAGTTCTTCCCGGAAAATTCTGTGTTTTCTTTCGGAAATTTTTTATATCTCCGGAGATAACAAAGCTATGGTAAGTACAATTTGGTACGCGGGTTTATATCATAAAAATAAAAGCATGTACTAAAATTTGGATCGCTACGTTAAAATAAAACAAAGTTATAGGCATGATCGTCTATCTTCTTAAAAGGTCAAAGTCGCGATTCGGAACGTCAAAAATGACATGTTTTAGATAAAGGACATTAAACTAATACGGATTATGTACAAGAAATATCATAAGAAATGTGTTGTATAAAGCCTTAAGTTTCAGCTTCAGCCGTCATTGTCCTTTATTTTACTAAAATGTTTGCAGACAATGAATTTCAAATAGACCCTTTCTCTGATGCTTTGGCTGTAGTTTCAATTATAGGGTTATAATACAGGAAGAAAAAACATTCTACCCGTTTTTAAGCACATTTCGCGCACGGCGCAGTGTGAAATTTGGCTTAGCTAAAGCTCATATAAAGGAGAGCATGTATAAAAGATGAAATGTATGTAAAATATGTGTTACTAGATTAAACAATGCTTTGTTTTAATAAGACAGTAGGATAGCTTTGAGCTGACATATATTAATCTGCCTTGTAAAACACATATTACTCTATGCTCGAACAGATGTATATGGATGCGTTCATACCTTCACACTGAATGTTAAACTTCAGTTTTTGGGTTCCTAAAAAACTAGCTACAAATTTACTGAATAATTGAATGGTACGTTAGGATTTTAGTGAATTTTCACTAAATATAATATTTTATCTTTATGATTTTTCTTTCCATAGTCATTTTAGTGTTGGGTTTTTTTAATCAATTTTCTTTAAAAAATTAACTAATATAGCGACTTTTGCATTTGGAAAAAATGTCTTCAAATGAGCGTAAACTGGGCCCCCTAGCACACATTTCCATATATATATATATATATATATATATATATATATATATATATATATATATATATATATATATATATATATATATATATATATATATATATATATATATATATATATATATATATACTGGTATACTGGATGACGCAAAGCTCAATATTACTATTATTCTACAAGAAACGAGAAACAATTATTGTATACGTTAATTATAGGGTGTCCTAAGCTTCATCCTTAAAAAAATTTCCTACAATCACAGACTAGCCCTTAAGTCGTTGATGATACCGATTTCCTTTTTGTTTTTAATCGGTCACGCCTTATATTTTTTCATTTTTGCATTTTCCATCGAAATATAATGCATGTTTATAAGAAAAAAAATTCGACAATCAAAGGTGAACCATACGTCGTTGGCGATACAGATTTTCTTTTTTAAATCGAACACCCCTTATATTACTGCATTTTTGCATTTTCCATCGAATTGTAATGCATGTTTATTTTCGAGCTTTACAACTTATCACATTTGTGGCACATATCAAAAATGGTGCCATGTTTCCTCAAAAAAGCTTGATTGTTTGAAAATGTACAAAAACTTCCGAAAGTAAACTTAAAGTGTTCCCGAAAAAACTGGTTTCTTGGTCAACCTTATACGTTAATAGCAAACTGAGCTATTCAAATTTTGAAGCATTTAATGAAAATTCACTACTATAACGCATTTGCTGCGTTCCGAATTTCTTTCCTTACAAACATGTATTATATTTTGATGGAAAATGTAAAAATGCAAAAATGCAATAACATAAGGCGTGTTCGATTGCAGAAAAGAAATTTTGAATCACCAACGACTTATGGGCCTTCCTGTAATTGTAGAAATATTTTTTAAGATGTAGCTCAAAACGCCCTATAATTAATGTATACAATTTTTTTTCGTATCTTGTGTAATAATGGACACATTAAGCTTTACTGATTTTTTACGAAAATTCGACAAAAATATATACCATTAAACGATAAATTCTATAGCTAAGCCTACTGCCAAATCATCAGAGAAAGGGTCTATTTTTCGGTTTATTTGAAGTTAATTTTCTGGAAACATTTTAGTAAAATGAAGGACGATGACGATTGAAACTAAGACTCCACGCTTTGTAAAACATTCTGATTGAGACATTTTCTTTCCATAGCTCATACTAGTTTCAGGTTATTTGCCGAAATATTACAAATTTGGGCGTTTTAAATAGGGACTTTGACGTTTTGAAGAAAACCCAAATGTATTTTCTTTAAATGCCTATAACTTTTTTGTCTTTTAACCTACAGAGCTAAATTTTGGCAGGTAATTTACCTATAGTGATATAAACCCGCGTTCCAAATTGTCCTTACTTTGTTATTTCCAGAGATATAAAATTTTTTCGAAAGAAAACACAAAATTTTCCAGGAAAACTACAGCAGATTTTCCTGGCTAACAAACTTATCCAAGCCACTTGCAAAAGGAAGGTAGCCACTAAATTTAATCAAAATCGGCCCCTTCGTTTTTGAGTTATCGGTGTGATATATATATATATATATATATATATATATATATATATATATATATATATATATATATATATATATATATATATATATATATATATATATATATATAAACATATAAAAATTGTAACTGATCTCGGATATGTGGTGTACTAGGGGGCCTAATTAGCGCTCATTTGAAGATTTTTTTTCAAAATTCAAAAGACGCGGGTCCCTCAATAGCTAAAAATTATCGAAAATTAAACCATAAGCGCTATAACTAAAACTACTATTAAAGCATCAGAGAAAGGGTCTATTTTAAATGAATTTTTTCAAAACATTTTAGTAAAATGAAGGACAGTGACGGTTGAAGCTGAAACTTAAGGACCTGTAACATACATTTCTTGCAACGCCTTCTCTACAAAGCCCGTATTAGCTTCAGGTTCTTTGACTAAATGTTGTCAATTTTCACGTTTCAAATTTCAAATGGCGACTTTGAGGTTTTAAGCGGAAAAGCTATGAAATTTTCAAAGTAATTTTTCTGACATTTCTTGACATTTTTGCACCAAAACTTTTAGTCTTTGTCTGTAGCATACAATAGATTTTGTTATCCACACAAAATATTTTACTTTTGTGCGTTTATCTGGTCATGAGTGGCACTCAAGTTTTTTTTTCAAATTTAAATGCCTATAACGTTGTTTTTTTCTTTCACCGAATGCCTCTAAATTTTACGTACGTAGTTTACTTTTTGTGACATAAACCAGCGTACCAAATTTGGCTGCCTTTACTTTGTTAGTTCCCGAAATATAGAAGAATTTCCGAAAGAAAACACATAATTTTTCGGGAAACACTAGGCCGATTTTCCTGGATAACAAACTGATCCAAGCTATTTGCAAAGAGAAGGTACCCACCAAATTTTATCGAAATCGACCCATTATTTTTTGAGTTATCGGTGTGATATATATAAGCATATAAAAGGTAAACTGACCCTGGATATGGGTTTCAGGGGGCTAGTTCGCGCTCATTTAAAGAAATTTTTTCAAGATTCAAAAGATATCCTCATTAGTGAATTGTTTTAAAGAAAATTCACTAAAAGCTACGTTCAAACACAACTTTAATAGACGCTTTCCATGTTAACACTTTAACATGTTTTCTTGTCTTTGATATATTTGCAATGTTTATAGGTTTCATTTTTGTGTTGCGCTCTGATGATGTCTACCGGAAACAATGTTTCTGACAAACCTTTTATTGAGAACCTCGGTGGTTCAGAGGTAAGAACGTGTGCCTTTGAACCGAAGGGTACTGGGTTCGATCCCGGCGTACTCCTTTCACTTTTTCAGTACAAACTGTAAAATTAACATCAACCGAGGTTCTGGCATTGTATTTGAGCAAGTTGAATGTCTGCACGTTCCGCCCTTCGGAGAGGGCGTAAAGCCGTCGGTCCCGTGTCCATGCGATGTTGGGCACGTTAAAGATCCCTACCCTCCTTACAGAAAGACAGGGGTTCGGCAAAATTTCCAGGATAGTGAGGTGAAACTGCTCCCTGGCGTCGGTGATTGGCCATAGTCGCGGAAATAGGCCGACGTTAAAGAAACAAAACACACACACACACACAAACCTTTTATTGCATCTTAGTAAATTTTCTTTAAAAAATTCACTAATAAGGAGATCCCTACTTTTGAATTTTGAAAAAAATTTCTTCAAATGAGCGCTAATTAGGCCCCCCAGAACACATATCTAGGGTCAGTTTCAATATATATATATATATATATATATATATATATATATATATATATATATATATATATATATATATATATATATATATATATATATATATATATATATATATATATATGTATGTGTGTGTGTGTGTGTATCACACTGATAACTCAAAAATTAATGATTTTGAATAAATTTGGTGAATACCTTCCTTTTGCAAATGGCTTGGATAAGTTCGTTAGCCAGGAAAATAGGCCCAGGCTTTCCCGGGAAATTTTATGTGTAAGGGCAACCAAAATTGGTGTGTAGGTTTACATCCTTATAGGTAAGCTACCTACCGAAATTTAGCTCCGTAGGTCAAAAGACAAAAACGTTATAGGCATTTAAAGAAAAATAAATTGGGGTTTTCCTCAAAACGTCAAAGTTGCGATTTAAAAAATCGGCAACATTTAGGCAAAAAACTTGAATCTAATATGGGCTGTAGAAATAAAATGTCTCAAGAAGAATGTTTTACAAATCCTGAAGTCTTAGATTCAGCCGTCATTGTCCTTCATTTTAATAAAATGTTTCCAGAAAATTCATTTCAAATAGACCCTTTCTGTGATGCTTGGCAGTAGTCTTAGCTATAGAGTTTATCGTTTAATAGTACATAATTTTTGTAGAATTTTCGTAAAAAATCAATAAAGCTCAATATATCCGTTATTATAAAAGATATGAAAAAAAATGTATATATTAATTATAGGGTGTCTTGAGCTACATCTTAAAAAATATTTCTACAATCACAGGGTGGCACATAAGTCGTTGGTGATACAAATTTTCTTTTTTTTTTTAATCAAACACGCCTTATGTTATTGCATTTTTACATTTTTCTATGAAATATAATGCATGTTCGTAAGAAAAGAAATTCTGGACGCAGCAAGTGCATTATGGTAGCGAATTTTGATCAAACGCTTCATATTTGAATAGCTCAATTTGCTATTAACCTATAAGGTTGACAAAGAAACGAGTTTTTTCGGGAACACTTTCGGAAATTTTTGTACATTTTCAAACAATAAAGTTATTTTGATGAAACATGGCGCATTGTTTTTACTATATAGGTTATACTGGTAACCAAATTTGTTGCCTGCTTTCTTAAAAGAAAACACACATATTTGCTATTAAAAACATTTTTATATCTCCGAAAATAACAACTAAGAAGTAATGGCAACCAAAATTTAGGTCTGTCAGTTAAAAGACAAAAATTCGGGACGCAGCAAGTGCTTTATGGTAGCGAATTTTCATTAAATACGTTAAATTTGAATAGCGTAATTTGCTATTAACCTATAAGGTTTAGCAAAAAATCAGTTTTTTCGGAAACACTTTAAGTTTACTTTCGGAAATCTTTGTACATTTTCAAACAATACGGTTATTTTGATGAAACATGGCACATTGTTTCTACTATATAGGTTATACTGGTAACCAAATTTGATGCCTGCTTTTGAAAAAACACACATATTTGCTATCAAAAATATTTTTATGAAAATTCACTACCATAACTCACGTGCTGCGTCCAGAGTTTTTATAATTCTCGTGAGGATAGCTGCTTAACTACCAAAACGCGTGGTCTTAAATCAATTTTGTCTGGAAGGAAAGCAGTTTTTTCTAGTCAGTGTAATTGTGTCACACACAGACGTTTAGACCTAATTCCAATTTTGTGTAACACCCGTATAATGACAATAATTTTTAATCAAACACTTACCAGCATTACATATGTTCTCCATACGTCTTTTGCAAATTTCCTCATTTACAGTTATTTACAACAAAAGTTTATATACAATGTGCTTTTCAAGAGAGGAGTGTACGCAATATGGTGATCAGTAAAGTTAATGATACATTGTTAGAGAAAAGTAACACGCCAACAAAAGAAAAATGGCAACAGTTAACTTGATGACCGAGTGTATAAGTGAGTGTCTTTCAAGATATTCATCTACTTCTTTGTGTTAAAGAGGTATAATTGTGATAAACTGTTTACTATGTGCTCGTATCTGGCGTCTAAGCTGTTATTAATGCTCAGCTAGAATGTTCATTGTTTTACACATTCAAACGTTGATAGATCAGAGTCGAAGAAAATGTTAAAAAATGTTAATCATCAATGTTTTTATTTGGTTTATGTGGGTACTTGATTTAATTCTGTGAAATTATCTTTTGATAATGTCTAGAGATTTAAAAAAAATTAGGATTCCACCTTTCAGATCTAAGGTTACACATACTGATATCTTAGAATCGATTTCTAGTGAGATTTGGGGAGTAGACATATTAGAACTGCGGAATTGAAAAACAACGACCCAACCTACCCTTACCATTACCGCCTATAGTACAAGGCCTCAGCTATGCCGTGTGACGTCATGACATTGACGTTAACGCGCATTGAAAAAATACTATAATAAGGGATTCCTAAGAAAACTGGGCTGCCAGTCATGAACTGAGCTCTTCGTCGCATCCCGTTATTTTTCGGAAAACGAAAAATGGACTAGTGAGGAAATCTGTGTTTATATATATATATATATATATATATATATATATATATATATATATATATATATATATATATATATATATTTATATATATATATATATATATACATACATACATATATATATATATATATATATATATATATATATATATATATATATATATATATATCGTATCAATTACTCAAAAATAATTAGCCCATTTCATGAAATTTGATGCAAGCCTTCATTTTCTAACTGGCTTGTATAACTTCGTTAGCTACGAAAACTGGCCCAGTTTTCCGGGAAAATTTTAGGTTTTCTTTCGGAATATTTTTGTATCTCCGAAAATAACAGATCCATGAAAACCAAGTTTGGCACACACGTTACTACTATGAAACTTACCCCTTAACTTTTCCATCGAACTGGGACGTAATGCGAGATTACTTTTCCTCATTTCCATGGGCGTCTGTCTGCTTCTCTCATCCTGACCCCTCTGATATCTCACAAAACGTCACCGAAATTATCCAAGCCTGCATGGAATTATTTATTCCACCTACACAGAAAATCTCCGCAGCCACTCAAAAGCCCTGGTTCTCTAAGTCATGTGACAAAGCCAGACTTGAAAAGGTCAAAGCTCACGAAAAGCTTCTGCACAATCCCAGTCAAGAAAACCGTCAAGGATTTAACGACGCAAGAAACCACTACGTCCGCATCCTTTCTAAGGCAAAAAACTCGTTTAATAGCCACATCAAATACAAAGTCCTCTTAAGCTCCAGCGGCAGCAAATCCTTCTGGACTCTTGCTAAAGCTATTGGGAATAATTTCTGCAAGAGCACGTTCCCACCTCTTGTCTCAGGGGATAAAATTGTTTCTACCGCCCTGGGCAAGGCTGAACTTTTTGCCTCGTTGTTCGCCGGTAATCCTACTCTCAACCCACCTCCAAATGTTCAACCACCAACAGTCCCCAATGTCGCGCATAAAATGACGGATATCATTTTCAAAACTAAAAAGGTACGAAATATGCTCTCGTCTCTTAATACCAGGAAAGCCTCTGGCCTTGACGAGATCCCAGCAATTGTTCTCAAAAAATGCGCACCAGAAGTTGCTCCTGTCCTGACTCGTCTGTTTCAGACATCTTACAATAGAGGCATATTCCCTAGTAACTGGAAAACTGCTCGAGTACAACCCGTCCCCAAGAAAGGATCCAAAGCGCTTCCTAGCAACTACAGGCCTATTTCTCTCCTTTCAGTCATCTCTAAAGTGATGGAAAAGTATATAAACACCGAATGACTAAAATTTTTTGAAAAACGCAGTCTAATTCACGACAGGCAGTATAAATTCCGTCAGCGCAGATCAACTGCCGACCCCCTTACCTTTGTCACCCATTCTTGGAACAAGTCTATGGAAGTACACGGTGAATCCCAGATTGTCGCTCTAGACATATCCAAAGCATTCGATCAGGTCTGGCACGCAGCGCTGCTTAATAAACATCCGGCCTATGGCCTACCACCAAAACTTTGTACCTGGACAGCAAATTTTTTCTCCAACAGGAGCATTTCTGTTGTTGTGGATGGCCATTCCTCTAAACTGTATCCAATTAATGCAGGAGTTCCTCAAAGTTCAGCTTTAGCACCTACTTTGTTTCTTCTCCACATCAATGACCTCCCCTCTAGCACATCCAACCCAGTTCACAGTTACGCGGACGACAGCACCCTCCACTCAAATATACAATATTCTAAGCCTGTCTCTTTAGCCCAATTAGATGAGGATCGCAGACTCAGGGAGGGTTCTATCTCCGTGGATCTCCAAAAAATATTAGACTGGGGAAGTAGCAATCTTGTACAATTCAACCCCACCCAATCACAGTCTTGCTTTCTTTCTCATAAGAGATACACCAGCCCTAGACCCATCCAAATGAGCAACAAAATTATTCAAAGTAAGTCCTTTTCACTTGTTGGAATTTCTGTGGATCGAAATTTCAATTGGCACCAACATGTCACATCAATTGCAGAAGCAAAGGCTGCCGTCTCTTGCCCACCGACGTGCCATTGGTGACCTCTCTCTCTTTTATAGATATCTGCACGGGCACTGCTCAGAGGAGCTTTCTTCCATAGTTCCTTCAGCTGCTGCCCCCAACAGATCTACCAGGGGAACAGAGGTCCAGGTCACCAGACATAGAACATTTTGTTATGTCCGCTATTTTGTCCCGAGGGCTTCCAAGTTGTGGAATTCCTTGTCGGCACATGTTTTTCCTTTACCCCAAAAGTCCAGAATTAACAAGTTGTCTCTTTCCTCCTTTGCGACACCCACGGTACGATAGTATTTAAGCTGTAAGCCCTCGTGGTGTGTTGTTGAAATATAAAAATTTACGCATGCCCATGAAAGGGTTGATAGGCAGTATCCGATGTAAAAGATAATTATAACTAGGTTCTGTTGTTTAGTCAGGTTGGTAGTATTAAGTGTATTACCAGAGAAAATGTTCAATTCAAAGCTTGTATAATTTCATATAAGCTACCTCCACCACCACAGCAACTGGGACAATCACTGCATCACTCTGATTACTTAAGATAAACTGTTGTACTCGCCTATTGGTGTTTAAATCAACTTTATATTAAATGGTATAAATATAACATAGAAAATTAACTACTCATCACATTTCTATATATCATTATATATAACATTAATCAAAACAATATCGATGGTCTTTGATAGTGGATGGTCTGTTAAACAAGATAATCAGTGAAAGGAAAATATAACTGTATATGTTATTTCATAGATTGTGCTATAGTTTATTATATCGAACTAAGTGCTTCAATATTTGTTTCAATCATGTGTAACTTGTAATCGAGCAGAGTCATATTTACTGGTTGTAAGAGTAATAAATATGTCAGTTCTTATCGATTTTCAAATTCCTAGAAGTTTAAACACACACACACACAGGCAAATGAAAAAGACGTGACGCAGCAAGTGTGTTATAGTAGCGAAGTTTTTTAATAATAAACCGAGGGAGAAGCGAAGTATGCAAAAACGAAGTATGCAAAAATAGAAGTCGTAGAGTTAGTAAAAGTATTTGCGAAGTAGGACCGTCTTTAAGAAGCCTCAATTTTGAAAAAAAATTGTAGTGAAAATTCCAGAAAGTTTTATTCATTTATTTAATTAGGCATTACCGAAGGCGAAATCACTAAAAAATATGTGCCCTAAAATTCCCGTTTTAGCAACAATTTTCGGATATGACTCAAACTTCTTTGAAATTCCCCGAAATACTCCTGAACTTTAGAAATATCCTGGAAATTCCTTTAAGTTTTCTGCACAGTCCCGAAACTCCGTGCAATTTCACAAAAATTCCCCGAAATTACCCAAAATTCAATGCAATTTCTCAAAGCGCTCTTGAAATTCCGAGAAAAAATTCATTTATTTTGTGACGTCACAACTCTTTCAACTGTTATTATGTATTAAAGCCCAAATAGGCCGACAATAGGCATGGATGCAAAATGATATTGTTTTGTGTCCTCCTACTATGCCGAAAAGCATAACTATTGGACAATTGATAGTCCCTTTATTAATCTTATTTTTAAAGGGGTAGATATTGATCCAATCCAATCCACAGCAGGTGGTAGTGGAATTTTCCCTTACGTAATAGTAAAGGATTTTTTTCACGCCCGAGGAGGTACCACCCCATACATCAAGGGGCCGGTGAAGTCCCAACGGACGTTTCCGGTTCTGGTGTCTGAGTCGGTTTCCCTTATAAGCAAAAATGATGATGGCTCCTCCTTGTACAAAAGATTCCGGAAGTAAAATACCCCTCCATTCGGATCTCCGAGAGAGGGGTGTACAGGGGGCGCCAACATCAAGATTTAACATATCCTTTTCGAATATATGTGGCCTAAATTCTAACCTGAACTCCGTCCACCATTTCCTCCAAGCTAACAGGCCCCAACTCCTCTTCCTCACCGAAACCCAAATCAGTGCCAAAACAGCCACTAATCACCCTAATTTCCCGGGGTATGAGCTCCTTACTTCCTTGAGATTGCATACGTCCGTAGCAATCTACCCTGCACCAGACTCTCCAATTTAGAAGCTGGAAGAAAAGACATACTATGGATAAAACTCACTGTCAGGGCTGCAACTAAATTCATCTGTTGCATTTACCGGTCACCTTCTGACAACAACTTTGTCCACCTCTTTGACTACCTTTCTGAAAAAACCGACTATCTCATTTCTGAATATCCTTCCTCCGAGGTCACTATTCTTGGTGACTTCAATGTCCATAATAAGGATTGGCTAGGATCCTCAAAAACCGATCCACAAAGGAAAGCAGCGGAGGCCTTTGCAGTCAGCAATTCTTTAGCCAATATGGTTCAGCAACCTACTTACTTTCCTCGTATCCCAACACACAGCTCAAATCCCCTGGATCTCCTTCTTACTACAAAACCTGAATGCTATAAGATATCAGTCACCGCCCCCCTTGGCCTCTCAGACCACGGCATGGTCACTGCTTCCTGCACAATGGAACCGGAGGTCACAAAGTCATCACACCCACGTATCGTTTGGCACTACAACTCCGCAAACTGGGACGAAATGCGGGATTACTTTTCCGCATTTCCATGGGCGTCTGTCTGCTTCTCTCATCCTGACCCCTCTGATATCTCACAAAACCTCACCGACATTATCCAAGCTGGCATGGAGTTATTTATTCCACGTACACAGAAAACCTCTTCAGCCACTCAAAAGCCCTGGTTTTCTAAATCCTGTGACAAGGCCAGACTTGGAAAGATCAAAGCTCACAAAACGCTTCTACACAATCCCAGTCAAGAAAACCGTCAAGCATTTAACGACGCAAGAAACCGCTATGTCCGCATTCTTTCTGAGGCAAAAAACTCGTTTAATAACCACATCAAAAACAAAGCCCTCTTAAGCTCCAACGGCGACAAACCCTCCTGGACTCTTGCTAAATCTATTGGGAATAATTTATACAAAAGCACGTTCCCACCTCTTGTGTCAGGGGATGAAATTTATTCTACCGCCCTGGGCAAGGCTGAACTTTTTGCTTCGTTGCAGCAATTCCACTCTCAACCCACCTCCAAATGTTCAACCATCAACAGTCCCCCAATGTCACGCATAAAATGATGGATATCATTTTCAAAACTAAGAAGGTACGAAAGATGCTCTCTTCTCTTAATACCAGAAAAGCCTCTGGCCTTGACGAGATCCCAGCAATTGTTCTCAAAAAATGCGCACCAGAACTTGCTCCTGTCCTGACTCGTCTATTTCAGATATCTTACAATAAAGGCATATTCCCTAGTAACTAGAAAACTGCTCGAGTACAACCCATCCCTAAGAAAGGATCGAAAGGACTTCCTAGCAACTACAGGCCTATTTATCTCCTTTCAGTCGTCTCTAAAGTGATGGAAAAGTATATAAACACCGAATTACTAAAATTTCTTGAAAAACACAGTCTAATCCACGACTGGCAGTATGGATTCCGTCAGCGCAGATCGACTGCTGACCTCCTTTATTTTGTCACCCATTCTTGGAACAAGTCTATGGAAGTACACGGTGAATCCCAGATTGTCGCTCTAGACATATCCAAAGCATTCGACCAGGTCTGGCACGCAGCGCTGCTTAATAAACATCCGGCCTATGGCCTACCACCAAAACTTTGTACCTGGACAGCAAATTTTTTCTCCAACAGGAGCATTTCTGTTGTTGTGGATGGCCATTCCTCTAAACTGTATCCAATTAATGCAGGAGTTCCTAAAGGTTCAGCTTTAGCCCCTACTTTGTTTCTTCTCCACATCAATGACGTCCTCTCTAGCACATCCAACCCAGTTCACAGTTACGCGGACGACAGCACCCTCCACTCAAATATACAATATTCTAAGCCTGTTTCTTTAGCCCAATTAGATGAGGATCGCGGACTCATGGAGGGTTCTCTCTCCATGGATCTCCAAAAAATATTGGACTGGGGAAGTAGAAATCTTGTACAATTCAACCCCACCAAATCTCAGTCTTGCTTTCTTTCTCATAAGAGATACATCAGCCCTAGACCCATCACAATAAACAACCAAGTTATTCAAAGTAATGAGTCCTTTTCACTTGTTGGCATTTCTGTGGATCGAAATCTCAATTGGCACCAACATGTCACATCAATTGCAGAATCGGCTGCTAAGAAATTAGGTTTCCTCTTCCGGGCTCGCAAATACTTTTCACCAGCTAATCACTATACTTTATACACTTCACAAATAAGACCAAACCTCGCATACTGCTCCCACATCTGGAGTGCTGCTGCCGCTTCTACACTCGCTATCCTGGACTCCATTCAGAAGAGAGCTATACGTCTCATCGGTGACCCTACCCTCACCCAAAGGCTGCCATCCCTTTCCCACCGACGTGCCGTTGGTGAACTCTCTCTATATTATAGATATCTGCACGGGCACTGCTCAGAGGAGCTTTCCTCCATAGTTCCCAGACCTGCTGCCCCAAACAGATCTACCAGGGGAACAGAGCGAATGCACCCTTTTACTGTTCAGGTCACCAGACATAGAACATCTTGTTATGCCCGCTCTTTTGTCCCGAGGACTTCCAAGTTGTGGAATTCCTTGCCGGCACATGTTTTTCCTTCTCCTCCGAACCTCCAAACCTTCAAGTCCAGAATTAACAAGTTGCCTCTTTCCTCCTTGTCAACACCCACGATACGATAGTATTTAGGCTGTAAGCCTTCGTGGTGTGTTGTTGAAATTATATATATATATATATATATATATATATATATATATATATATATATATATATATATATATATATATATATATATATATATATATATAGTTCTTAAATGTTATTATTTAAAATCTATTAGGAAAGATAAATTAATGTTTGAAATTCAACTCTAATTTACTCTAAATTAAGAACAAAACAAACTCACATAACAACACAACACAAAATTAATAAGGTATTCTTTCACAAGATCTCCCAAAAACTTATATAAAATATAAGGCACATTAGAAAATATGTTTGGTGGAGTATTTTGTAGAATATTATAGAGATCATTATGCTCTCGACATAAAAAAGTCTGGACGCTGCAAGTGCGATAAGGAGTTTGAATTTTTTCAAATTCAAGCGACGTGTATACGGTATTTCGATTTTTTCGACGAATAATATAAACAAAAACCTCTTTGCATGCATCGCTTTTATGAGACTTTGCCATTTAGTGGTAAAAACCCCGTTTCATAATTTTTGATATGTGCCAAAAAGGTGAAACGTTGCAAAACAATTGAATCGGTTCTGTAGATCTTGAGTTAAAAGTAAATAAAAAATAAATAATGTACGATATGACCTGAAATTACCTCTGAGTGGATACCTATAATGTTAGGCAAGATCATACAGATAAATCAGGGTTGCGTTGCCATTGCAAACAAAATTTTCAAATTAAACTTTGAACGGACAGGCTACGAAGGTCTGTCACAATAAATAATAAGCGGTTTTGCCATTTGCGACAACTTTCATCTGAATCTGAAGATAGAAACATGTTAATAAATAGAAATTTCAATGAAAGTGATTTAATTTGTTTAAAAGCAATCTAGATCTAGGTTTTAGTATGTATACATATTAAACTTTCTATTTTAACGCTATTTCAAAGCCATCTCCCTCCCCTAGTTTAATCTGACAACACTACTATTTGTTAATTGTTAACTGACAGGAGTCATGTGATAAACGTGTGCGTTCTAAGCATAACCTCAAAACTAACAGACGTCATTAACAAAGAAGAAGAAGAAGATATCCTCGAAATCGACTCCGCTAATACCTTAGAATCTTACAATATAAAATAACGACCTATATTCTAAGGTTAATACAAACAGGAGTAGGTACATAATGATCGCACTTTTAATTTTAACCTAACATTAACAAATACCTTCGACCGTCGACTGTAGTATAATATTATGATTTTAACATTTAATCAAACAAATAATAAAGTGGTGTGCGTCAGATTCAGGTTATTAATCAATGCATATAGGTACTGTATTACTAAACAGTAATAATAAATATGTGTTAAAAAGAGTTTAGGTGCAGCAAATGCGTTATGGTAGCGAATTTTCGTAAACATATTTCAAATGGTGATAACTCAATTTCCCAGCAAACTAGAATCTTGTGTTTTGATACATAGTAAAACCCATATAAAGGCAGCGTGTGTATTAAATTTGTAAAATAACTACAAATTTGTTTTGAAAAACATTTTCTGTTATTTTTTTGCAGAAACTGGTTCGATTGCGTTGACTCGAACGGATCATCCAAGCGATTAATAAGGAAAAAAACCTGCCACGTTTATAATTTGGAAGGTACATTCCTTTTGTAACTAAAAATTAAATTTTCGGTAAATTTCCAGTTTAGCACAAGGAGGACTTTTAGAAAATAAATTAAGAAACCTGCTTAGAACCGTTTCTGGATGCACGTACTACAAGAAAATTTTCTTGCAAACAGCCCCCAAGAAAGTTACGGGAGTTAATAGAGGTGCTGGGCGGGGAAGAAGATAAAATGAAAAGTGAGCGGAAAGTGCGAAAAAACCAGCTTAGTTGGACCTCTATAAGCTGCTTTTATCCCATTTTGTAGCTACACTTCCTTAAAATCCTGTTTACTCCGCGCGCAACCCCTATTTACTGTAGGTCCCGCAACTTTTTTGGGGGTTGATCGCAAGAAATTTCTCTTGTTTACATTGTTCTTTTTTGAGGGTGGTTGTAGGCATGCAGAAGGTGGAGGACAATCCTTGCGATGAAGCAGCGAAACAATATTTTTAAATTATGTTTAAATTGTTACCTCATTTCATTTGTTTAAAATATTTGTCCAAAACTTAATTTGAGGTTGCCTTGTTTGTCAGTCTCACATAGAGAACTGCAATATTTTATCGTTAAAAGGAAGCATGTATACAGCAACAGTAAAACAAGTGCTGAAAGGGTCTGGGTGTAGCAAGTACCTTATTTGGTAGAGAATTTTCGTAAAAATAGCTGATATAGAACTCGTCCGCGGTCAAGTCAAATACAGTGAATATATGTGGTAAGTTTGGTTCAATTCAGTTAAGTATTTTTTGGTTATCGATATATATATATATATATATATATATATATATATATATATATATATATATATATATATATATATATATATATATATATATATATATATAAGTTTTAATAGACCTTGCTTTCGGGTTCCAGGGATCCAAATTTGCGCTCATCTGAAGAAATGTTTTCAAAAGCTTTACATCGTGGCCTCTCTATTAGTGAATTTTTCTAAACGAAAATTATCTAATAAAACATAGTAGATAAGATTTTTTTCTCGCTGAATTTGCAAGCAAGCCTATATGGTAACAAAGCTCTAAGAAGCAGAGATTATTGTCTCTATAAACATTTTACCAGCATCCACTTATCGGATCTGAGTTTGATATTTTAAATACTGACGTGATGACATTAAAATTAAAAACTAATTCTTTAAATTTCAATGGGCCTTGGAGATCGGTTTTAGAGTCCCAGTTAGCGATAATTTAAAAATATATATATTTTATATGGAGCTGCTAAATTAAAATTTGGTCTTAGATATAATATGTAAGTACTGCAAGTGCCTTTAAAAAAATTGTGTTACAAATTTCATTAAAGTTACAAACGTTTTTCAGAAAAAATAAATGATTTACCAAGGGAATGTACCTGTCGAATTATAAAAATATGTAAATACTGCAAGTGTCTTAAAACAATTGTGTTACAAATTTCATTAAAGTTACAAACGTTTTTCAGAAAAAAATAATTATTTACAGAGGGAATGTCCAATTATAAATTAGCAGGTATTTTTCCATATTAATTGCTTGGATGGTTTTGTTTTAGTCAACCCATCCAGTTTTTGCAAACAATAAACAACATAAAAGATTTTATTGTTATGGTAGAAAATTTTCGTAAAAATATTTCAAATCCGAAAGTTCAATAAATTTCCTATTAAGCCAGAATCTTCAATCTTGAACCTTAGTAACGCCTATGTAAACACACGTGGGTAATAAATGAAAGAAAAATAAAATTTTGAGCTTCGTTTTGTTTTAAAAAACCTTTTTTGTTGTTTATTGTTTGCAAAACTGGATGTGTTGAATAAAACAAAACCTTCCAACAATTAATAAGGAAAAATACCTGTCATATTTATAATTTGACAGGTAAATTCCCTTTGTAAATAATAAATTATTTTCTGAAAAACTTCTGTAACTTTAATGAAATTTGTAACACCATTTTTTTAAAGACACTTGCATTATTTACATATTATATGTAAGACCAAATTTAAATTTAGTAGTTCCATATAAAATATAAATTTTTTCTAATAATCGCTAACTGGGACTCTAAAACCGATCTCCAAGGCCCATTGAAATTTAAAGAATTAGTTTTAATAATATATCTTACTAATAGTGTACAATTCTTATGAAAATTCACTACCATAATGTACTTGCTGCGTCTAGAGTTTTTTATAATTCGACAGGTACATTCCCTTTATAAATAATTTATTTTTTCTGAAAAACCTTTGTAACTTTAATGAAATTTGTAACACAATTTTTTAAAGGCACTTGCAGTTCTTATATATTATATCCAAGACCAAGTTTTAATTTAGTAGGTCCATCTAAAATATAATTTTTTTCAAATAATCGCTAACTGGGACTCTAAAACCGATCTCCAAGGTCCATTTAAATTTAAAGAATTAGTTTTAATAATATATCTTATTAATAGTGTACAATTCTTATGAAAATTCACTACCATAACGTACTTGCTGCGTCTAGAGTTTTTTGTGATACTGGAACCAATAAGTATGAGTTAGTATTTGTTTCACTTGCCAGGTTATTAAAAATATTGAAGAACACAAATAACGATAAGCATGTGCTACTTGCATTTGATCAACAATTATTGTGTCAGAAACTTTAGAACCAAATCAAAAAAACACTTTTTAATAACAACTCCAACATAATATGTAGAGATATAATATAAAGAGCTTTATAACAACAAACGTGGCTAGTGGCTACTACTCCATGTAAGGATGCCTTGCAAAATATAACCATAAACAATACTAACGAATCTTGGAATGTTTTGGGGTTAGATTGATATTGAAGAAATATGTTTCTGCATTATAATGCTACTGGCACTGAAGGATCGGAAATTGGTACTGAGCTCATAGTTTTAAACCATTTAATTGAAGTGGAACTTCTATTTGGTATATTTTGTAATACCTATAACAAAACATTTCAGTTTTAATAAATGTTAATAACATGTCGAGTGTCTGACGTTTCAGCGTCGGCAGTCGGCGACTCTCCTTTAGCGGTGACAGTTGCCCTACCATGCAGCGGTATCAGATTGAGTAAATTAGAATTAATGATAAATGAAATGAGAAATTATTGGTAACTCAACATTTATTAATATTAAGCCACATTTATTAGATGGATTAATTTTTTTGGCGAACTTTTATTTGTCATTAATAAGTACAAATACGTGTTATTACCCTATGTTTTACATTTTAAGATTTAAATGAAATTTTTATTAAATCTGACAACCCGGCTCCTTTATATTTAATTGTCAGGTGACTGTGGCTCTATTTGAATTATCTCTTCAAAATTACGCATTCACAGTCTAACCATCCGTATCAACATTGAACCTGGAAAATGCTGTATGAAATTTGAACTGATATCTTAGACTGTTCATTCATTTATTATTTTGATTTTTTAATAACTCCTGTCCTCGTATGCCATTTAATTTGGTTAGCTGTTATATTGTAACGTCTCTTTAATATGTGCAAACTTTTATTCGAAACACTTCAATATTTCAAAAAATATTGCGTTTTCAAAATTTTCTTTACATTTTTCTTTAAAGAAAAATTAGACGCACGGTGCCCATCTACACACTCATCCAAGCCATTAACAAAAGCAAGGTAATTCCCAAATTTGGTCGAAATCGGTCAAGTATTTTTTGAGTTAGCGGAGGGCTGTAACTTGGAGGAGAAGGGGTTTCAAGAACATTTTTATAAAAAAGACACCCCTTATTTTTCGATGAGCATATATTTTAATTTTATTTCCAAACTAATGTTATCTTTCGTTCCGAGGTTGGATCCTTATTTCATTGGATTACAAGGCAAAGTTCAAGTTCGGTTCGAGTATAAAGTCGATATCATTTCGCAATGCTCTTATAGAAACTAAGAAGGGGTGTACCTATCTTGGCATATGTGATCATTTCCATCTTAATTTATTATCTCATGTTATAACTATTTATTTATAAGTTACAGCCTGTTAATAAGTACCTTTCTATACCATTAACATCACTTAAAACTTATCGATAACTAAAAATCTAAATTTCATTATGGTTATATGTGTGATTGTGTGTACGATTCTCACAGAATATCAACAGCAATTATCAAAGATATTTATTCCCCATGCCCGGTCCATAAATAAATGGTGTTCATTTCCTAATTATAGCGTTATTGCTATATATTAATCACGGAAATATCACGATGAAGATCTCAAATCTCAAATCATTTATCGAGTGCGGCTGTCGAGAGCCAGTTAGATAACGCTGGGATACGGATTGCACAAGCTGTGGCCAGCCGCTCGGATTTAAGAGTATGGTCATATTTTGTTTGTGGACGACCCGAGGCCACTTTAGAGACCAGCTATGATCTTCACGACACACGTTGTGGGTGGGTACCTTATATTACACCATTAGCGGACTAGTTTTTTAATTACCCTTCCATTTAGTATACACTGCTCATCACAAATAACGTCAGTTTCTTAAGAAAAAATCTAAACAGAAATCATGGACAGGGTTTTGATACTTTTATGGATGACATACAAATGGCGATTCATAATTGCTTTGAAATATGTCATACGTTCACAATTCTTGGTGATACAAATTATAACCGTTTTAGTAAATTTTCTTAAAAAAAAACTCACTAATGAGAAGAACCGTGTATATATATATATATAACTCAAAAAATAATGAACCGATTTTATTGAAATTTAGTAGGTGCCTTCCTTTTGTAAGTGGCTTGGATAAGTTCGTTATCCAGGAAAATCGGCTCAGGTTTTCCTGGACAATTTTGTGTTTTCTTTCGAAAAAAAGTTATATCTCCGGGAATAACAAAGTAAGGGCAACGAAAGTTGGTACGCTGGTTTACGTCATTATAGGTAAATTACCTAAGACAAAAAAGTTAGAGCCATTTAAAGAAAAACAAATTGGGGTTTTCCTCAAAACGTCAAAGTCGCGATTTAAAACGTCAAAATTGGCAACATTTAGGCAAAGAACTTAAAACTAATACAGGCTATGGCAAGAAAATGTTTCAAGAAGAATCTTTTGAAGTTAGCTTCAACTGTCATTTTACTAAAATATTTCCAGAAAATTCATTTCAAATAGACACTTTCTCTGATGCTTTGGCAGTAGTCTTAGCTATAAACTTTATCGTTCAATGGCATATAATTTTTGTCGAAATTTCATAGATAATCAATAAAGCTCAGTATATGCGTTATTATTCTGCGATGAAAGATATTTCAAACTCGGCAAGTGTTACAAAGGGATTCTAGAAAGAATCTCTGGCAATTAAAATATATATTTCAGGAAATTTGTCTGCGATTCTTCTCTCTCTGTATCCGTCTTATAGTAGTACAAATACAGGATGTCCCACGTAGACCTTCCATTAGCCGTTTCTGGAGTACGGCTCACCATTGAATTCTGAAAATTCACGCAAGTGGGTTTCTCGAAATTCACTGAAAATATTACCGTTAGTATGGGACTTCCGGTTATACCGGAAGTAGACGTCAACTTTCTTATTTAAAATGGAAGATGGTGTTTTTTATTACGTATCTAGATTGATCGTCAACATTTATGGTAGGCTTTACTAACATGTTATGTCATTTTCTCAAACATTATCGAGATATTTTACTTTTCCAAAAAAAAAATCAAAAAACATTGTTATTTACACACCTGTATTTCTCTTGCTTTTCAACCTGAGGGATTGAAATTTTAAAATGAAAATTCTAAAATGCCACAGAATATTTGGAATTTACTCAAGCTAGTACAAGTTAGACAGGGTGTCCGAAATAGACCAGTCAAACGTGACAATTTTAAAACCTAATAACTCTATTACTTTAAATAGAACACTCTATATTTTATTACGTCGGTTCATGTACTTTTTATTGTTCTTTCGATTGATATCAGTATTCCCTATACCTTAGCCCCACCGATTTGAAGATATTTAAACATTATTTGCGATAAGAAATAATTATTAGTAAGTTTATCAGGTTGTCTAGGAGATGACAATTTTAAGCGTCATCTTCCGACATAAGTAAACTATGCAACGGCTTTTGAATATAACATTTATTTACGAGGAGTATAATCGAATTATTAACAGAATATGTCGTGTGGTTGCAAAGATATTTCCACATAAACACAGATCAACTCGTTACATGATCTGAATACTACCAAAGATTTCAAAGAATGGAGTGTTTCGTCCAAAAATTCATAAGAGTAAAGCATTATTAGGGAGCAAAGATATTTGTGTGTTATCACTTCACAATAAATGTTCGAAATTTGCACCGTTCACTTCGAGGCATTTGATGGCTCTTTTAATGATGGTACGCGTGGCTCGAGAAAGGTAATCATGCTCCATTGCGTTGAAGGCGTCTAATACTCTAGCTATCATATCTTGTTATGTAGTAGTTGGTTCCTGGTAAACTTTGTTCCTAATGCACGCCCAGATACTAACATCTAGTAGAGTCAAGTCTGGTGAGCGGGCCGGTCAACGATGAGGACCACCGTTAGCTATCCATCTGTCGTCAAATGTTTCCTGGAGTAGGTTGCTTACTATCTGTTAGTTGTGTGGTGGAGCTTCATTTGTTGATATCAAACTTCTGCAGCTTCGTGTGCATGCAATGAGTTCAGAGCTGGTAGTACTACTTGCTGAAGAATGCGACCATATCGAGGACTTGTGAATAATGCACGTTTAGAATTCATTCATACCTTTTTTTTTACTCTTACAATTAATACTGATATGAATAAAAGGGTCATATTTTCAAATTTAGTTTCAGTGAGTCTAGTAAATATTTAATAACATAATGTACTAATACGAAAATGAAATTCAGTATTGCTTAATATTATTGGTACTAACCTGTTAAGTTCTAATCATAAATGTTAAGGGCAAAATTCTATTGTATTAAACTGCGCAAAATATATTGAAACTCCAACAGTCCTGGAAATTTCGTTCTCAAGTCATGTAAGGATTTTCGTCCGACCAATAGTGACTGTGGTGACGATTAAACATGCCCCTCTTTAAAACTTTTGACTCATCGCACCATATAAATTTTCCTAAGAAATTTTCATCTTCGTCGGTTTTCAAAATATAACATTTGCAGAATTCTACACGCCGGGAAAAATCCCCAGGTTCTAAATGGTGTATTAAAGTGAACAAAAATGGTGTCCATTTGTTAATTTTTAGAATTCTGTGAATAGTTCCTCTTGAAAGATGAAAATTTCGACTGCAGTCTCTGATAGACGGATGTGGATAAGCAGTAAAAAAATGCCAAAACATTTATTTGTGTCTCTTCATTGTCCAATAGCGGTTTATTCTTATTACCTTCTGAACGAATCGTTCCATTCTCAGAACAATTTTTCAATAGTCTTCTGATCATGTCAGGAGTTGGTCTATGTCTATCTGGAAATCTCTCTCCAAACACACGGCATGTTCTCCTAACAATTCGATTAGACTCCCCGTAAATAATAATTAAAAAAAAACATCGTTTGAGTAATTGAAGTGTGCCATTATTGTGGAAAATACTCTCTTTTATTAAAATACAAATGACAAACGTACTTTACAGTAAAACCATGAAGTTTACTGTCGGAAGATGACGTTTAAAATTTTCATCGCCTAGGTAACCTGACAAACTGACTGATAATGACTTCTTATCGCAAATATGCCTCGAAGTGAATGTTGCAAATTTCGAACATTTATTGTGAAGTGATAACACACAAATCTCTTTGTTCCCTAATAATATTGTACCCTTATGAAATTTTGAATGAAACACTCCATTCTTAGATTTTTTTGGAGTATTCTGATCATTTAACGAGTTGGTTTGTGTTTATGTGGAAATCTCTCTGCAACCACACGACATCTTCTGATAATAATTCGATTATACTCCTCGTAAATAAAAGTTCTATTCAAAAGTCCTCGCATATTTTACTTATGTCGGAAGATGACGTTTAAAATTTTCATTTCATAGGCAACCTTATAAACTGACTAATAATTATTTATTATCGCAAATAATGTTTAAATATATTCAAATCGGTGGGATTTATGTATATGAAATGCTGAACCAATCTATATCAATCAATATAGGGTATTTTATTTAAAATAAGAGAGTTATTACGTTTTGAAGTTGTCACGATTGACCGGTCTATTTCGGATACCCTGTCTAACTTAAATTAGCTTTAGTAAAGTCCAAATACTTTGTGACATTTTAGAATTTCCATTTTGAAATTTCAAAACTTGCGGTTGAAAAATAAGAGATACAGATGTGTAAATGTGACAATGCTTTTTAATAAATTTTTGAAAAAAATCAAATATCTCGAAAACTATTGACAAAATGACATAACATGTTTTTAAAACCTACCACAGAATTTGACGAGCAATCTAGATCCGTAATAAAAAACACCTTCCATTTTAAATAAGAAAGTTGACGTCTACCTCCGGTATAAGCATTTATATGAAAATTTGCTACCATGACACACTTGCTGCGTTAGGACCTTTTTTTACAGACAGGCTATATTTTCACGTTTTAAACGTAGGCAGGATTATTTTTTTTTGAGATTCAGCTACTAGTTGAAGCTCTCTCTTCTCATTTTTATTCGCACAAATTGTTATAAATTATAATAAATTACGTATATATCAGTGCAAAACCGGTAGTCGATTACCTCACATATTGTACGGGAATGAAAATGCATCCAAATTACACATGTTCGCAATTCGAATGATGCATTTTCTAATATCGAGTTGGTGCAGGTATGTATTACATTTCATGTCGGTAGCACCATCGGTGTCAAGATTAGTAGCTTATCTGTGTAAGAGCCTTTATTAGATGCAGCATCAGAAATTGAACCAATCTTCCGGGACTATTTTATTAAGTTTACTATGTTCAGTCCAATCATACACTACGATATTGTTTTTGTAATGGATACACACTATGTGATTCGAAGCAATATATGGATTCGATATGTCCGTTTGATGTTAACTTTAATTATATGCACTTAGATTATGCTGAGTTGCTTCCAAGATATTAACAGTTTAGTAGCATTTAGCTAAAATTAAATATTTCTACGATTTTCGTTTTAACAGCTGAAACAATCTTTGTGTGTGTTTCTATTTCTTTAACGTCGGTCTATTTCCGCGATTATGGCCAATCACCGACGCCAAGGATTTGAGAATGCAGCTCCCAATTAGCTTGTTTTTGACTCAGTGAAGGTTGTAACCTGTGATGAGCACTGATAAGTACACTTGGAGAACCCAAATCACCACAACACATTTTAAAAGACCTGACGATCGTTTCACTAACCAAGTTAGCTTCATCAGAGGATGAAACATTCTAAATACTTAAGAAACTAACATCAACTTATATACCGGATGTCAGGTAAAGAGATCGAACCGAGATGAGACACTAGTCGTAGGAAAATTCCACAGTGTATTGTATTTTTATCGCCGGACAAGGTCTTTGCGCTATCCCTACTGCTTTATCCAAAAAGTGGCCATCTGTAATAGTTTTGAAAAGGTTCAACAACAGCTAAATTAACAACGATTCCTTTGGCGTCAATAACTGTATACTTATGTTATCGATAGAACGTGCCGAAAACGTGGGAATTTTATTTAGCAAAGCAATCTATCAAGTGACTCGTAATTGGCACTGGTGAAGTGTTCATATAATTTTTGTGGTAACTATATTTCGCAATATATACGCTTTCGAACATATTTAGATCTCCTGGTTTTCTAACATTTTTTATTAATTTCAGATTATCTTTATCAACGTGATGATTATTATCCCAATATAAATCCCAATATAAATAAACCGCTATTGGACAATGAAGAGAGAGAAATAAATGTGTTGTCATTTTTTACTGCTTATCCGCATGCGTCAATCAGAGACTACAGTAGAAATTTGCATCTATGAAGAGGAACTATTCACAGAGTTCTAAAAATTAACAAATGGACACCATTTTCATTCACTTTAATACTCCATTTAGAACCTGGGGATTTTTCCCGGCGTGTAGAATTTTGCGAATGGTATCTTTTGAAAGCTCAAGATGATGAAAAATTCTCAAGAAAAATTATATGGTGCGATGAGTCAAAATTTTCAAGGAGGGGCATGTTCAACCGCCACAACAGTCATTATTGATCGGACAAAAATCCTCACATTACTAGAGAACAAAATTTCCAGGACTGTTGGAGTTTCAATGTATTTTGCGCAGTAAAATACAATACAATTTTTGCCTTTAACATTTATGATGAGAACTTAACAGGTTGCTACCAATAACATTAAGCAACACTGAATTTCATTTGCGTATTAGTACATTATGTTATAAAAATATTTATTAGACTCACTGAAACTAAATTTGAAAATATGACCCTTTTATTCATATCATTAATAATGATAAGATTAAAAAAAGGTAAGAACGAATTCTAAACGTGTAGTATTCACAGGTCCTGGATATTGTCGCATTCTGCAGCAAAAAATGATATCGGCTCTGAACTCCTTGCACGAACACGAAGCTTCAGAAGTTTGGTATCAACAAGATGGAGCTCCACCACACAACTCACAGATAGTAAGCGACCTACTCCAGGAAACATTTGAAGACAGATGGATAGCTAACGGTGGTCCTCATCGTTGGCCGGCCCGCTCACCAGACTTGACTCCACTAAATGTTAGTATCTGGGCGTGCATTAAGAACAAAGTTTACCAGGAACCACCTACTACAAAACAATATATGATAGCTAGAGTATTATAGGCCTTCAATGCAATGGAGCAAGATTACCTTTCTCGAGCCATGGGTACCATCATTAAAAGAGCCATCAAATGCCTCGAAGTGAACGGTGCAAATTTCGGACCTTTATGGTGAAATGATAACATACAAATCTTTTTGTTCCCTAATCATGCTTTTTACTCTTATGAAAGTTTGGACGAAACACTCCATTCTTAGAAATTTGTTAGTAGTATTCTGCTCATGTAACGAGTTGATCTGTGTTTATGTGGAAATCTCTTTGCAACCACACGACATATTCTGTTAATAATTCGATTATACTCCTCGTAAATAAAAGTTATATTGAAAAGTCGTTGCATATTTTACTTATGTCGGAAGATGACGTTTAAAATTTTCATCTCCTAGGCAACCTGATAAACTGTTTAATAATTATTTCTTATCGCAAATAATGTTTAAATATCTTCAAACGGTGGTACTTAGGTATAGCGAATACTGATACCAATTGAAAGAGCAATAAAAAGTACATGAAATAACGTTATAAAATATACGGTGTTCTATTTAAAATAAAAGAGTTATTAGGTTTTAAAATTGTCACGATTGACCGGTCGATTTCGGATACCCTGTCTAACTTGTACTAGCCTCAGTAAATTCCAAATATATTGCGGCATTTTAGAATTTGCATTTTTAAATTTCAACTCTTCAGGTAGAAAAATAAGAGAGACACATGTGTGTAAATGTGACAATGTTTTTTAAGAAATTTTTGAAAAAAGTTGAGATGGTTCCAAACCTCTCTTTATATTTATAACAGCTTGTTAACTTCGGGGGTGAAAAACATAGTTAATATATGGACATAATACTCACTTGTGAACACTCTGTAGCTAACAGTTTGCATGTTTTGGTATATAAACAGTTTGTTTGTAATGCACACTTGTAAAACCTTGGAAAGGCGCCAATTACACTTTCACTTTTGTTGTAGTTTAAGGTTTAATACAAATAAACAACCCTTTTTATCTAAGTTCACTTGTAAAGAATTAACCTAAATCCAAACCAGTAAACAAGTTTCTATTTGAGGTTCTGTTCACATTTTTAATAATAGCAATTGCCCTTAGATATGTACTGTCTCCTTCTCTCTTATGACAATCCATGTTTTTCTATCTCACTCTTCAGTGTATAGTATCACCTTTTCCATTCTCTCTCTTTCTCTCAGATATAATTTCTGAAATTAATAAAATTCATTTAAAAGGAAATATTAACATCTCTCTTATCACTTCTTATCAAATTCCAACAAGTTTTTGTTTTTTGGAAAAAGATTAACATTCACATGAAATTATATTTTTACTAATATTCCTGTAACTGAACAATAAAATTGGCTGCAGCTAGAAGCTGGATTTTGTTACTTAACAATTAATTACTTTAATTATTAAGGTTCAGTGGAAATTATTTATATTTTGTGAAACAAGAAACCTCATCTATTTGGGTAAGCTTTTATAGTTTGTTAAATTTTCCCCACATTTATTCTGCCTCATAATTTTTTTTTAAATAAGTAGTACCTGCTGAGAAAGCTGTTTGTTCATTGTAGGGTTTCTTGTCTGGGACTGAAATCTGGTGGTGTTTTCTGCTTTAACTGGGTCAGCACTCACACCTCAGGGCCCAAAGAATTTAAAGGACAAGGACTAAGTTCCAGATAAGTCCACGAAGTGTTTTTGTTTGTTTATTTTGTGTAACTGTTGTTGAATTTTGAGTAGTTCACCTACAACCAGATGATTATTAAGCTAAGTTCATGTTTTAACCTTGTGTTTGTGTGTAAACTCGAGCAGTCGACTGTAAGGGGGATCTCTGCATCTTTGTTAAATTAAATTAAAATTAACAATTACATCTCTGACCCAGTAACACATTTTTACCATCGCCGAGTGTCATCCTAAAATACAACAATTAATTAATGTAACCGTTCCTCACTTATAGTGTTGTGATTCCAGCTATTAAATTTCACTTACCGTTGATGTCGTTGTATTTATTTAACTATCAGATAATTGACTAAAATACTTTGTGTCGAATAATTTATTAGTTTATAAACTTCTAACTCCCAAAACCGTTCTTTTAACATCTGTTGCACCTGTCACTAGAAGTAGGCAAATAGTCGTGACATACCTGCTGAGCCTGGTACCAACTGCCGACGCTGAAGTTCCCAATTCCCGGGTGTAGCGTGAAACCATTCTCTACTCTTTCTCTTTTACTCTTCCCTGTGGTTTGGTTAATTTCCTTTTCCTTCTTTCTTTAATTTTCCGAAACCTCCCTTTTCCTAAATTGTAACGGGTCAGAAGCCGGGCTAGCTTTTTATTATTTTTTATTAAGAAAACCCGTGACAATGTCAATTATCTCGAAAACGGTTGAAAAAATGACATAACATGTTAGTGAAACCTACCATAAAATTTTACAAGCAATCTAGATCCGGAATAAAAAAATACCATCTTCTATTTGAAATACGAAAGTTTACGTCTACTTCCGGTATAACCGGAAGTCCCATACTAACGTCAATATTTTCAGTAAACTGGAAAATTTGAGAAACCCACGTGCGTGAATTTTCAGAATTCAATTGTGAGCGGTACTTCAGAAACGGCTAATGTAAGATCTACGTGAGACACCCTGTATAGCATATTTGATTGTCTTGACGTATAAGGGCTAATAATAATAATAATAATAATATGCATTTATTATTTAAATGCGCGTGCCAATGATTGTCAGACACCACATTTACAAAGTCTTTGCTTATTCAACACTCGCAAGTATTAAGATTTAACTACCAAATTAAGCTCGACAACTGTAAAGAATAAAATATTACCAGATGACCGATTAGGGTAACAGGTTCGTGTCTAGACGTAACGTTGAACTCACCAACAACAATCTCCGCTCTTATTAAACATAATGTCCAAATTAATATTCAATTTGTATCTAAACACTCAATTAAAGTGTTTCACAAGACGTTGACATGCCTTACAAGCTCTAAAAGGTAGAAATAAGTACAAGACGGACTCGTCATGTAAAAATGGGTAGGTGTGGTGGTTGTTATAGGTACAGAAAACAGACCACCTCGCGCGTTTACCACATATATAAATTTAATTAGTTCTAAATGACTTGCGATATGTCTGAGGACTAATCATTTAACCATTTCTATTGTAAGGAATTCAATTATAAGACACAATACGGTTACATATGTGTTGAAATGTAGTTTGTGGCGATGTAAATGCTGTACCACTGCTGATGTAATTAAAGAAATGGCATTGTGTAGAAGATAGACACGAACTTGAGGATTCGAGATAAGTTTGAGTTGAAGTGTGATATGAATTAAAGGGAGTGAATGATGCCGCTGCTATGATTGTTAAACATATTATGCAAATCATGATGTGTAAGTATTTATGTACTTATATATCTTCAGATATGTATGAACTGTGCAAGCCAGAAAAATCTTAATAACAATAAATAATAGTCTGGATTGCCAATTGTGTTTTGGAAGTGAATTTTCAGAAAAATATTTTTAATGGCAAATATGTCTTTTAGCGATTTTTTTTTAATTCGCTTGTAAGGAGATCTGTGTTTATATATATATATATATATATATATATATATATATATATATATATATATATATATATATATATATATATATATATATATATATAAACACAGATCTCCTTACCTCCGACCGATAACTCAAAAGATAATGGTCCGATCTTAATCAAATTCAGTAGGTACCTTCCTTTTTCAAGTCTCTTGGATAAGTTCGTTATCCAGGAAAATAGGACCGGTTTTTCCCGAAAAATGTTGTGTTTTCTTTATAAAAAAATTCATATCTCCGGAAATAACAAAGTAAGGGCAACCAAATTTGGTACGCGTGTCTGTATAATAAAGAGCTACAGAATTCTGATTTCACGATTCAGATTTAAATTATATTGTCAAGAGCTACCTGTTCCTTGTTTCATGATTCAAATTTAAGTTTCATTAAGCGGGAACAAGATTTCTGCTTTCAAATGCAAAGTAATTTCATTAAATACTGCATGAGCTAGTAACGTCTCTGATTTCAAGTTTGGGTGTAAATATCATTAAATTTGGCAACGTCTGATGCGGAAGCAATTTCTCTGAATAACACACAAACAAATGAAATTTCAGGCTTCATGTTCCAGTTGAAATATATCAAATTTTTCAACATTTACCTGCACAAATAATTTCTCGACATAATGTAAACAAATAAATTTCCAAATTTTAAGTTTAGTTTAAACATATTAAATTTGGCAACGTCTCAATGCTCGAATAATTCCTCCACACTATATGCAAACAAACTAAAATTCCAGACTTCAAGTTTTAGTCTGAATATATCAAATTTGGCAACATCTGAACGCACAAATAATGTTTCTACATAATATGCAAACAAATAACAGTCCAGATTTCAAGTTTCAGTTTAAATTATCAAATCTAAATGGGGGTTTAGCCTTAAATACAAAGAAGTTAAAGAAACAAATTTTGGAGTTTTCCTCAAAACGTCAAACTCGCATATTTTAAACGTCAAAATTGGCAATGTTTAGGCAAAGAATGTTAAACAAATACCGATTGTGAAAAGAAAATGTGGCAAGAAGAGTGTTCTGCAAACCCTTAAGTTTCAGATTCAACCATCATTGCCCTTCATTTTACTAAAATATTTACTGAATATTCATTTCAAATAGACCCTTTCTCTGAAGCTTTGGCTGTCAGTTTAGTTAAGTTTATGCTTTTAGTGAATTTTCTTAGAAAAAATTCACTAATGAGGAGATCTCGACTTTTGAATTTTGAAAAAAATTCTTCAAATGAGCGCGATCTAGGACCCCTAGAACCCATATCCGGGGTCAGTTTCAATTTTTATATGTTTATATATATATATATATATATATATATATATATATATATATATATATATATATATATATATATATATATATATATATATATATATATATATATATATATATATATATATATATATATATATATATATATATATATATATATATATATATATATATATATATATATATATATATATATGTATCACACCGATAACTCAAAAAATAATGGGCCGATTTTGATAAAATTTGGCACGTACTTTTCTTTTGTAAATAGCTTGGATAAGTTCGTTAGTCAGGAAAATCGGACGATGTTTTCCGGGAAAATCTTGAGTTTTCATTCGAAAAAAATTCTTATCTCAAATAGTAATTAGCCGATTTGAATAAAATTTGGCATGTACCTTTCTTTTGTAAATAGCTTTGACAAGCTTGTTAGTCAGGAAATTCGGACGAGGTTTTCCGGGAAAATTTTGAGTTTTCTTTCGAAAAAAATTTTTATCTCAAAGAATAATAGGCTGATGTTGATAAAATTTGGCAAGTACCTTCCCTTTGTATATGGCTTTGACAAGTTCGTTAATCAAAAAAATCGAACGAGGTTTTCCGGGAAAATTTTGAGTTTTCATTTGAAAAAAAATTTTATCTTAAAAAATAAAACATCTATGATAACCAAATTTGGTAGGTAGGTTTACGATATAAAAAGTAATATATACACCAAAATTTAGATTTCTATGTTACAAGAAAAAAAAGTTATAAAATATTTTTTGCCAGATCATTTCTATGAAAATTCACTAACATAACGCACTTGCTGCGTCCCGTACTTTTTTTGGATATTCATTTGTAGGTTTAGTGAAGTTTATGGTCTATAATTTTTTAGCTAATTTTCGTAGAACAAATTGGTTAATGCATTTTTGCATTTTTAATCGAAATATGATGAGTTTATAAGAAAAAAATCTGGACGCAGGAAGTGCGTTTTGGTAGCGAATTTTCGGCAAATTTGTAGATTAGCTCCCGAACGCTTTTAAAAAACTGTTATCAGAAACCTGCCTAGGGCCCCCCTAGATCCACAAACTCCAAGAAAAATTTCTTGTTTGCACCCCCCAAGGAAGTTACGGGACCAGGAGGGAATAGGAGTGCTGGGCGGGGTAGGTAGTAAAAAGGAAATATGAGCAGAAAATGCGAATAAAACGGACTTGAAAGTTGTCTTTTTCACATATTGAAGCCATATCCCCCTTAAACCCTGCCTACCCCGCACAGCACCCCTATGCCCCAAGGTGTCGTAACTTCCTTGGCGGGTACGAACAAGAAATTTTTCTTGTGGTTTATGCAACGAGGGTGGTTGTATGCACGCGAGGGGGAAGGAAAATCCCCACGACGAAGCAGCCACCCCAACCCCCCAACCCTACAGCAAGTCAAAGCCGGGGGGGGGTCTGCTTCGTCGTAGGCATTTTCCATCCCCCCTCGTGTGCATATAACCACCCTCGTTGCATAAACCACAAGAAAAACTTTTTGTTCATACCCCCCCAAGGAAGTTACTGACCTGGGGACGAATAGGGGTGCTGTGTGAGGTAGGCGGGGTTAAGGGGGATATGGCTTCAAATAGACAGCTTTTAAGCAGTTTTCTTTGCTTTTTCTGCTCATATTTCCTTTTTTACTACCTACCCCGCCCAGCACCCCTATTCACTCTCAGTCCCGTAACTTCCTTGGGGGGTGTGAACAAAAAATTTGTCTTGTGAATTGCGCATCCAGGTGTGGTCCTAGTAATATTTCTGAAAACAATGTTTTGAAAAGCGTTCGGGAGCTAATCTGCAAATTTACCGAATTTTCATTAAATCCTTCTAATTTCAATAACTTAATTTGCTATTAACGTAAGCTTTGTTGGTTAGGAAACCAACATTTAAGTTTATTTTCGGAAAATTTGTGTATATTTTCAAACCATAAGTAATTTTGATAAAATATTGTACATTGTTTCTACTACATAGGCGATACCGATAATCAGATTGATGCCTGCTCGCATTTGCTATTAAAAACATTTTAATGGAAATTCACTTCCATAACACATTTGCTGCATCCAGACTTGTAAAAAATGTTGATATATTTTCAAACAATAAATTTATTTCGATGAAATATGGTACATTGTTTCTACTATATAGGCAACCAAGTTTGATGCCTGCTTTCATCAAAGAAAGACATTTGCTATTAAAAATATTTTAAAGAAAATTCGCTACCATAACGTACTTGGTTCGTTCAGATATTAAAAAAAATAATTAAAGCAGTTATCAAGTTTGGTTGCCAGTATAGCGCATATTATAGTAGAAACGATGTACCATATTTCATCAAAATAACTTTTTGTTTGAAAATGTACAAAAACTTTCCAAAAATAAACTTAAAATGTTCCCGAAAGAACTGGTTTCCTAGCCAACGAACCTAAGTTAACAACACATTGAACCCTTGAAATTTAAAGCATTAAATAAAAATTCGCTACGAAAACGCACTTGACGCGCGCCTAATTTCTTTTCTCACAAACATGTATTATATTTTGATGAAAAGCGCAAAAATGCATAACAGGTGTTCTATTTAAACAAAGTCTGGACGCAGCAAGTGCGTTATGGAAGTGAATTTTAATAAAAATGCTTTGAATAGCAAATATGTCTTTTTAATGCAAGCAGTCATCAATTTGGTTACCGGTATAATCTATATAGTAGAAACAATGTGCCATATTTTAACAAAATAACTTATTGTTTGAAAATGTACAAAAACTTTCCGACAATAAACTTTAAATGTTGGTTTCCTAGCCAACAAACCTTAGGTTAATAGCAAATTGAGTTATTGAAATTTGAAGCATTTAATGAAAATTTGCTACCAAAACGCACTTACTGCGTCTAGATATTTTTTTCTTACAAACATATTTTGATAAAAAATGCAATAAAATAATGGTGTTCGAAAAAAAATTGTAGGGATCACAAACGATTTATGGGCCAGCCTGTGATTGTTAAAATAATTTTATAAGATGCAGCTCAAGACACCCTATAATTAACGTATATAATTTTTTTTCATTTCTTGTATAATAATATGTATATTGAGCTTTACCATAGAAATGCGTCACCCACCCTATATATATATATATATATATATATATATATATATATATATATATATATATATATATATATATATATATATATATATATATATATATATATATATATATATGTAAACAGATGAAAACTGAATGTAAACCCGGATATGGATTCTAAGGGGCCTAGTTTGCGCTCATTTGAAGAAATCTTTTTTAAATTCTAAAGTTGCGGTCTCCTCATTGACGAATTTTTTTAATGAAAATTAGCTAAAAAATATGGACCGTGAAACCATAAACTTAACTAAACTACCACCAAAGCATCAGAGAGAAAACAACTCACCTGTTGCATATCAGCCCTTTTTGTAAATAGGCACTTTGAGCACACGAATGAATCGGCCCATTATTGCAAATGATATTTTACATTACAACATTATGCTAAAAGGTTGTCATAATTTAATTAAATAGGTAAAGCTAGTAAATAACTAAATCTACTAACACAATAAGAAAGACCACAACCAAACACCGAAATATTTCGCAGGATATTGACCAATCTATTGAACGACGGTAGCTTCCAAGCAAATCAACTACCAATGCCTAGAAATGAAGAAATAAATAATACCGTCTTACAGGTTTCAAACGAAAACCCTCCGCAATCTGTTCGCTTTTATGCTGAACAAATTGACGTTTCAAAAGTACGGTACACCGTGTATTATAACAAAGTCATTACCATCCATACAAACCTACAATCGTACAAGGCTTAAATGTTGACGATTACCCTAAGCGACTTCCATTCCGCAGATGGTATCAACGACAATGTCGGCAAGATGAAAATTTTCATTTGAAAACAATATGGACTGATGAAACCATATTCACAAATTGTGGTGTGTATAATCGCCATAATAGGCATTACTGGGCAAATAAAAATTCCCATCTAGAGAAAGAAATACGATTGCAAGACAGGTTTCGTCTTAATGTTTGGTGCGGCTTATTCTGTAAAAAACTGTGATTCCTATTTATTTTATTTTATTAAAGTTAATTTTAAAAAATTTCAGGTAACTTCTCTGTTGGTCCGTTCTTTTTTGAAAATAATTTAACTGGAGAAAGGTATCTTAATCTATTGAGAAACGATATCTTACCCACAACTAGAAGAGTTCATGATAATTTAGACAATAGTTGGTACCAACAAGACGGTTGTCTAGCTCACAATACTAGGATCGTCAAAGAATTTTTGTACCAAAAATTTAATAATCGTCTCATTTGTAACAATGGGCCGGTTCATTGGTGTGCTCAAAGTCCTGATATAACACCCATGGATTTTTATTTTTGGGGTACTCTGAAGAATGATGTGTTAAAATTCGATCCACCACAAAATATCAATGAATTACGAGACAGAATCACGGAAGCTAAAAATCATATTAACCAAAACACCCTCATCAGAGTTTGCAGGCATGTTTTAAAAAGGTGTATAAAGTGGATTGAACAAAACGGTGGCCATATTGAACAATTTTCTTTTTACTGTATTTTTAAGTTTCATTTTATTATCTGTTGAGTTCCGTTTCTAATTGTGTTGTTTTGTGGAGTTTAAGTTTCTATTTTTTATTGCCGGCTTTCGTTATTAAACTGTTTCACATAATATTACCTAGCATTATTACATAATTAAGTATTGTAAATTAAACCACAATATTTTTTTATCGTGAATCATTACGGAAAATTATATTGAAAGTAGATTTGTTAGACTTCATGGCCTACTGCTTTTTGAACACTTTTTTTTCATATGTTTTCTGGTATTGGATTTGATGGCCTACTATACCCAAACGGTTTTTCTCAAAATTGTCAGTGCAATTACAATATTTCTCAAGCATGTTGTATATAACTGGACAGCTCTTTTTACAGGCTATTATATGAGCAAAAAATCCAATGTGGCTGCCATAATAAAAACAAACGTTGATACCTGTAGCTCAAAAACAAATGACAATCCAAAGTTCAGAATAGCACAATCACTCTGTAAAAAGTGTCCTGATAATATGGAAGTCTTAGACATGTCAGATCAACGCCTACTTAGATATTAAAGAAAAAAATTGACAAATGTTTGTTTCTTCAAAATAACTCAAAAACGAAAAAAGACAGGACAAAATACAAGTCATATTTGGAACGAGCATGAAATTCTATAAAACATTGCTAATTTAACCGTCTCCCTATCACAAATAATAACGGAGACAGCAATACATTCCCATCCAGTTTGGGACACACTGTATGTTTTAATATAAGACTCAAGTAAACAACTAACGTTGCCACCAAATGAATGATTGGCACTGACTTTTTCCTTGATTTCCTTCACGAGAAAGCATCTTAACCCCGCTGCTGTTCCTGCTTTACGTTAATGACTTACCAAAATACGTATCGAATGGACTGGTATTCCTGTACGCTGACTATCCGTCAATTTTATCTGTGTCTGTGTGTCTTTCACTAAACTTTTACAGGCAAATAAAACTTAAAAGCTAAAATACTCAAAAGTTAACATCAAAAAAGAACTGAATCTATTCATACCAGTTATAGTAATAACCCTTTTTATTTCAATTAACACCCAATCGTGGGGCAATTCTATATAAAATTGAAATTAAAAACCCTAGCATAAACCATTACTATTTCAATATATATATATATATATATATATATATATATATATATATATATATATATATATATATATATATATATATATATATATATATATATATATATATATATATATATATATATATATATATAGCAATAACTCCAAAAATATTGGTCCGATATTGATAAAATTTGGCACGTACATTCCTTTTGTAACTGACTTAGCCAGGACAACCGAACCAGATGTTTCGGGAAAATTTTGTGTTTTCTTTCGGAAGAAAATCATCTCAAAAAATAGAAAAGCTCTGGTAACCAAATTTGGTACGTGTTTACGATATTAAAAGGAAATTATATACCAAAACTTATATTTCTATGGTAAAAGAAAAAAAGTTATCAAAAAATATTTGGTGCCAGATCATTTCTATGAAAATTCACTACCATAACGTACTTGCTGCGTCCAGACTTTTTGATATTTATATATTATACTTTTTTAAAACGGCACATTTTACTAATCCTCCAGAATACGTGGTTGATTCAGAAACTTCTACCTTATCATTTTTGTGTTGTTTTGTATTGTATAACTTTTCGTTCCGATATTTTGAATGGCAGCTTGCTATTAATTACTTTCTTTGTTTTAGCTTTTAGGGCACTCACAATTCAATCTTGGCGATAGCGAAAAAGTGGACCAGTTCTTTACAATATGTCATAATAGTTTTTAGGCAATGACCAGTTTAGTATCTCGTATCTCTTATACTTATTTAATCAGTTAAAAATAGTTATTTTACACGTTTTTTCAAAACCTGAATGCTACAAGATATCAGTCACCACCCCCCTTGGTCGCTCAGACCACGTCATGGTCACTGCTTCCTGCGCAATGCAACCTGAGGTCACACAGTCATCACACCCGCGTATCGTTTGGCACTACAACTCCGCAAACTGGAACGAAATTCAGGATTACTTTTCCTCATTTCCATGGGCGTCTGTCTCCTTCTCTCATCCTGACCATTCTGATATCTCACAAAACGTCACCGAAATTATCTAAGCTGGCATGGAATTATTTATTCAACGTACACAGAAAACCTCTTCAGCGACTCAAAAGCCCTGGTTGTCTGAATCGTGTGACAAGGACAGACTTGAAAAGGTTAAAGCTCACAAAACGCTTCTACACAATCCCAGTCAAGAAAACCTTCAAGCATTTAACGACGCAAGAAACCGCTATGTCCGCATTCTTTCCGAGGCAAAAAACACGTTTAATAACCACATCAAAAACAAAGTCATCTTACGCTCCAACCGCAGCAAACCCTTCTGGACTCTTGCTAAATCTATTGGGAGCACGTTCCCACCTCTTTTCTCAGGAACGAAATTGTTTTTACCGCCCTGGGCAAGGCTGAACTTTTTGCCTCGTTGTTCGCCGGCAATTCTACTCTCAACCCACCTCCAAATGTTCAGCCACCAACAGTCCCCAATGTCGCGCATAAAATGACGGATATCATTTTCAAAACTAAAACGGTACGAAAAATGCTCTCTTCTCTTGATACCAGGAAAGCCTCTGGCTTTGACGAGATCCAAGCAATTGTTCTCAGAAAAATCGCACCATAATTTGCTCCTGTCCTGACTCGTCTGTTTCAGACATCTAACGATAGAGGCATATTCGCAAGTAACTGGAAAACTGCTCGAGTATAACCTGTCCCCAAGAAAGGATCCAAAGCGCTTTCCAGCAATTACAGGCCTATTTCTCTCCTTTCAGTCGTCTCTAAAGTGATAGAAAAGTATATAAACACCGAGTTACTAAAATATCTTGAAAACACAGTCTAATCCACGATAGGCAGTATGGATTCCGTCAGCGCAGTTCAACTGCCGACCTCCTTTCCTTTGTCACCCATTCTTGCAACAAGTCTATGGAACTACACGGCCAATCGCAGGTTGTCGCTCTAGACATATCCAAAGTATTCGACCAGGTCTGGTACGCAGCGCTGCTTAATAAACTCCCGGCCTTTGGCCTACCACCAAAACTCTGTACGTGGACAGCAAATTTCCCCTCCAACCGGAGCATTTCTGTTGTCGTGGATGGCCATTCCTCTAAACTGTATCCAATAAATGCAGGAGTTCCTCAAGGTTCAGCTTTAGCCCCTACTATGTTTTTTCTCCACATCAATGACCTCCTCTCTAGCACATCCAACCCAGTTTACAGTTACGCAGACCACAGCACCCTCTACTCAAATATACAATATTCTAAGCCTGTCTCTTTACCCCAACTAGATGAGGATCGCGAACTCATGGAGGGTTCTGTCTCCGTGGACCTCCAAAGAATATTAGACTGGAAAAATAGAAATCTTGTACAATTCAACCCCACCACACGCAGTGTTGCTTTCTTTCTCATAAGAGATACACCAGCCCTAGACCCATCACAATGAACAACCAAGTTATTCAAAGTAATGAGTTATTTTCAATTGTTGGCATTTCTGTGGATCCAAATATCAATTGCCACCAACATGTCACATCAATTGCAGAAGCGGCTGTCAAGAAGTTAGGTTTCCTCTTCCGGGCTCGCAAATACTTTTCACCAGCTAATCTCTATACCTTATATACCTCACAAATAAGGCCAAACTTCGAATACTGCTCCCACATCTGGGGTGCCGCTGCCGCTTCTACACTCGCTGTCCTGGACTCCATTGAGAAGAGAGCTATACGTCTCATCAGCCACCATACTTTCACCCAAAGGCTTCCATCTCTTGCCCACCGACGTGCCGTTGGTGACCTCTCTCTTTTATAGATATCTGCACGGGCACTGATCAGAGGAGCTTTCTTCCGCTGCTGCCCCCAACAGATCTACCTACCCTTTTACTGTCCAGGGCACCAGACATATAAGATCTTGGTATGCCCGCTCTTTTGTCCCGAGGACTTCCAAGTTGTGGAGTTCTTTAGCGGCACATGTTTTCCCTTCTCCTCCGAACCTCCAAACCTTCAAGTCCAGAATGAACAAGATGCCCCTTTCCTCATTGTCGACACCCACGGTACGATAGTATTTAGGCTGTAAGCCCTCGGGGTGTGTTGTTGAAATAAAAAAATAATATAAAAAAACGTATCTGGCAAAATAACTTTAATTGTCGGATGTCTTCGTTTACCTACCTTCTTCTAGTAGATCTATGTTAAGTAAAGCTTAAAATTGGGATCCCGTTGTTACCTATAAATTAAATGTTTCTTTCTTAACTGATATTTGGAAGTACTTGTTATTTAGACGATTATATATCATTGATTGCATTAAAAGACTACTAGAGTAACATTTTCCAGGCTACTAATTTCACTGTTTTTTATTTACAAGACCTTATCAAGCTTAAGCTGCAATTTACGTTAATATTCAAGTCGAATAATACATTGTCATGTATCTTTTGTAACGTTGCATTATATAAGGCTTAATAAAGTTCTCGTTCCATGACGTTCACTTGTTTACTACATGAAAAAACCAGATCATGCAGCACTTTTCATATTTCTAGTGAGCCGAATGAAGAGCAGAGAGGGGGTGGTCGGTACAAGAGCACGATATGATTAAGATCAGCGTACCGACATATATCATTGCAACTATTATTATTGCTATTTGTTACTAATGATTGTGTATGGTGGAATCAGTCGTGCATCATTACTCATTAATATAGTTCGATTTGATCTCTCGGCTTGCCATGAGAAACAACTGAAGCACGCCGTATGCCTGCCTGGTCCAGATTCGATGATACTCTCTTATTTTTAAAGGCAGACCTAATCAGATTATACAAGGGGATATAGTTATATAAGTATAACTTTGTTTCAGCACAGAGCTTACGATATTGTGTATCATTTAATTTTTGCTGGACGGAAATTACTAATCCACCAAAGAAATTTTCGGTAAAATTTTTTGGAATTAGAATTAGAATTGAAAAGCAACACTAATAACTACACTTGGAGAACACCCAAATCACCACAACACATATTTCAGAGACCTTACGCTCGTTTCGTTGACAATGTCACCATCTTCAGAGGTAGAAAATTCTAAAATAAAAAACTAGCTCCCGTGTATTTATATCGCGTCAAGGTAAACGAACTAGTCCGAAGTAAAGTTGTCGTCCAAGATCGATCGTTTGTTTATCGTGCAGTGAAACTCCGAGGTCGTAGACCTGCTAATCTTCTAGTCAACAAATTTATGACCCTTATCTAATATAGGTTTAAAAGACCCGAGTTATTTAAGGAATCAGCACGTTTCTTTTCGATCTAGAAATTTACTATGTGGATATTGGATCATGCCGACAAAGACATCTGGTGAGATAAATAACATCAACTCAACTCATATTTTTAAATAGAAAACTAAAACCCAGGTGTCTGTCTTACCATGTTAACTCTAACAAAGGATAAATAATTCAACTAAAATACTACATAAAAACTGTATTTATATTGATTTTAATTTTACGTGAAAGTATTCATATTGACTACATAGATACAACAAACCGAACAGGTCTTTAAGTCGAGCCAAAGATAGAGATTAGTATATGTATAAACTGGCAATGGGCAATCTATTATCGCCTTTTATTGCAGATTTGTTTATGAGTAGATTTGAGACGGATTTAAAAAATTGAAATGGGTGTTTCCCTAGAGTTTGGTTTCGTTATGTCGACGATATTTTTGCAGTGTTTGTCACAAATACATGTAAGGTTGAAGAATTTACTGAAAAACTAAATAGTCAAGTTGATTTAATAAAATTTACTCACGAAATAAAAATCAACAATAAACTTTCGTTCCTAGATGTACTACTTATTAAAAATAAAAAGAATGGCTCGCTTGAATTCGATGTCTATAGGAAGGAAACGGCTACTATTAGTTATATTCCTAACGACTCACTTAATACAGAATTAAAATACATAAAAAATGTGGCGATATATAACGGTTACTCGGATGGTTTACTAAACAAATTAGTTAACAAACACAGAACAAAGAAGGTGATATCTGAATGTACTACATTTAAGAAAGATAAAGTAGAGAAAAAAATTGCGTGTTTACCTTATGAACCACGAATTACAAAGGGTTTGGAAAGTATTTTTAAGGAAGCCGATTTACATTTGACGTTTTCGACAAAAAGTAATTTAAAAAATTTGTTGGGTAATACGAAAGACAAAGACAAAGTCACTGAAATGTCCGGCATTTATGAGATTAGTTGCAAAGATTGTGATCTTAAATACGTGGGCCAAACTGGGAGAAACATAGCCACCAGATTTCGCACAGTTACGATATGGTACGGTGGACAAATCATGTGTGGCACAACATATATGGGATAATAATCACCACATTGACAAAGAAAATTTGAAACTTGTTAAAAATGTTAGACATCAAACTATGCTTGATTCATTAGAAAATATTTTTATATTAAGGTCTATTAAGAACAAAACTTAATTAAATCGCGCGGCACCTTTAATTTCAAGCCCTTTATATTCTCTTTGCATTTGACCGATTAAACACTCCTAATTTGTCTGGTAGAATAATAGATTATTGTCAATAACTCGACCGGTTTATACATATACTAATCTCTATCTTTGTCTCGACTTAAAGACCTGTTCGGTTTGTTGTATCTATGTAGTCAATATAATTACTTTCACGTAGAATTAAAATCAATATAAATATAGTTTTTATGTAGTATTTTAGTTGAATTGTTTATCCTTTGTTAGAGTTAACATGGTAAGACAGACACCTGGGTTTTAGTTTTCTATTTAAAAAGATGAGTTGAGTTGATGTTGTTTATCTCACCAGATGTCTTTGTCGGCATGATCCAATATCCACATAGTAAATTTCTAGATCAAAAGGAAACGTGCTGATTCCTTAAATAACTCGGGTCCTTTAAACCTATATTAGATAAGGGTAATAAATTTGTCGACCAGAAGATTAAAGCAGGTCTTCGATCTCATAGTTTCACTGCACGATAAACAAACGATCGATCTTGGACGACAACTTTACTTCGGACTAGTTCGTTTACCCTGACGCGATATAAATACACGGGAGCTAGTGTTTTATTTTAGAAATTTCTTCCTCTGAAGATGTTGACATTGTCAACGAAACGATCGTAAGGTCTCTGAAATATGTGTTGTGGTGATTTGGGTGTTCTCGAAGTGTACTTATTAGTGCTCATCACAGGTTCCAGCTTTCACATAGCGAAAAGCAACACTATTACTTCCACATGTAGAAGTATGACATCGGCGACAAAAATTTCAATTTTTTTTCGCTTAAACTTTGTAAAAACTGTCAAAACTTATACAAAACATAATTTAGGAACGAATTTTTTTTATATCTGTATGTCTGTCTGTTTGTAGCCACTACAACTTTAGAACGAACTGAAACATCGTCTTCAAAATTTGTACACAGTTAGCACCCGACAAACGAACGGTTAGGATTATTTTTGGGTAAAATCGCTTTACGGGGTAGGCATGATTTGCTCAAAATTGAATTTTTTTGTTAGAACTCGAGTAATTTAATGTTTTAGGGTTGTGTGTGTGTGTGTGTGTGTGTGTGTGTGTGTGTGTGTGTGTGTGTGTGTGCTTTGTTTCTTTAACGTCGGTCTATTTCCGCGAGTATGCACAATCGCCGACGCCAGGGAGCAGTTTCACCTCACTATCTTGGAAATTTGGCCGAACCCCGGCCTTTCTGTAAGGAGAGTAGGGATCTTTAACGTGCCCAACATCGCATGGACACGAGACCGACGCCTTTACGCCCCATCCGAAGGGCGGAACGTGCAGAAATTCAGCTTGCTCATATACAATGACAGAACCTCGGTTGATGTTAATGTTACCGTTTGTACTGAAAAAGTGAAAGGAGAACCCTGTGATTGAACCCAGTACACTTCGTTTCAAAGGCATACGTTCTTACCTCTGAACCACCGAGGCTCTTATATTTTAGGGTTTGTTTATTAGAAAACTTTAAATTTAATCAACATCTGGTATTCTGTGCTGAAATTAAATTAGGGGTTGAATGTGTGGAGTTGGAATATTGTTGACAAAAATTTCGAATTTTTTTTTGCTAAAACGACGAAAAAAATTTCTAAAGATATATGGAACGAAATTTTTCTTATCTGTCGGTCTGTTGGCCTAAACGTATATGTCAGTAGGTGCAATAACTTTTGAACGAATTGGGATATGATCTTCAAATTTGGTATCCAGTTAGTAACCCGACCAAGAAACGCTTAGAATTGTTTTTGGGCAAGACCTCTTGCTGGGGTGGGAGATACATCAGGGGTGATTTGGTGAAAATCTAAATTTTTTAATAAAGCTCGAGTAATATAACGTTTCAAAAGTTTATGGGTACACAAATATGAATATTTTTTTTTGTGGTCAAGTCATGGAACCTAAATTTATTTCATTAGAATATCTTTCTGAGGAGAGTAAATTATATGGAAGTTATTATTCAATTTGCAGCACTATTTTTTACAAACTTCGCTATAAATGTTCCATCAAAATTTTTCAAAATTTTTTTCATACAAACAATGAAAACCGCACTCTATCACTTAAGAAAATTAAAAAAAAGTTGTTCTAAGATAAGTCATTAAAAAAATTGTAAAAAATTCGCTGTCACTAATATATCGCACCAGTTACAGAATCTTTAAATAAAAATCACCAATCTTAACGTTTCAAATCATCGCTTCGTATTTCTATAAGAAAACTATAAAATTTTAAAAGTATTTTTCTCGTAAATTGGTATTGTAGAAGCAAAACGGCAAGCGATTGTAGCTGTTCCTTTGAGCGTTGTTAATTGCAAGTAATTGTTAAAACCGAACTATATAAATATAAAAGGCAAAATAGTCTGGACGCAGCAAGTGCGTTATGGAAGTGAATTTTCATAAAAATGTTTTTAATAGCAAATATGCCTCTTTAATGCAATCAATTTGGTTACCGGTATAACATATATAGTAAAAAGAATCTACCATATTTTATCAAAATAACATATTGTTTGAAAATGTACACAAATTTTCCGAAAATAAACTTAAAATATTTCCGAGAAAACCGGTTTTCTAGCCAACAAGCATTGCATTTATTTGAAGAAACCTTTTTAAAATTCAAAAGTCGCGGTCTCCTTATTAACGAGTTTTTTCTACGATAATTAGCTACAAATTATAGACCATTAAACCATAAACTCAACTAAAATCACTGCCAAATCATCAAAGAAAGGGTCTATGTGAAATTCGGGGTGAGCCCCGAGAAAGCAACCGCCATACCATTTACGAGGAGGAGGAAGTGGAAGAGCCACATAACTCTCACTCTATACGGTAGAAACATCCCAAAACCAGGGAGGTAAAATATCTTGGGGTCGTATTGAACTCTAAGCTAACCTGGAATGGTCACGTAGAAAAAATACTACATAAGGAAGTTATGACCCGGCCGTCACTAGACGGCTCTACGGGAAAACGTGGGGGACCTTCTATGGCCCACTGGCTGTACAAAAGTGTGGTCAGACCATCGTTAACATACGCGGCACTGGTCTGGTGGCCTAAGGTGACACAATCCACTGCCAAACAAAAACTTGACAAGATCCAAAGGATGGCTTGCCTGGGCATCACAGGGGCCATGACTTTAGCCCCAACAGCCGCCATGGAGGTGTTACTGGATCTGCCCCCTGCATTTAGTTATAATGGGGGAGGCCAGGCTAGGACTATACAGACTAGCCTGCAATAGTAAACTGAAGATCAATCCAGGCTTCAGTGGCCACTGCAAAATTCAGGAGATCATGAAGGAGGCCATGCTTGAAATGAGATCAGACTTCGAGAGCACGCGAATCTGCAGTGAAAACAATTTTACAGTGGAAATCCCCGACCGCGAGACATGGCGGGAGGAGGCGCCAGGCTTACCACGGGACGCGATCGCCTGGTTCACGCATAGATACGGCGGGGAGCGTGGGATGGGAGCAGGTGTTTATTTGGAAGCTCGAGGGTAAGTCATAGTATTTTCCTCGGAGCCCATGCAACGGTTTTTCAGCCAGAAATGTACGCTATCCTGCACTTCGTGCGGGAGAACAAAAAGATGGGCTACACCAACTCCTCATAGCCACAGACAGCCAGGCAGCCCTTAAGACCCTAAGTAGCCCACAGGTAAATTCCAGGCTGGTAGGTAAATGCCGAGATGAGACGAGCAACCTGGCTGGGCAGAATGAGGTCACCCTCATCTGGGTGCCGGTCACTCAGGGGTCAAAGGCAATGAAGAAGCTGACAGTCTCGCGAAGAGAGGGTCAGCATAACCGTTTATGTGACCAGAACAGGTTCTGGGCGTGACAAAAAGCACTGCCAGGGGAGCCATTAAGTCCTGGGTCAGAAACGAACACAAGGTGCACTGGGAAGACTGTCCAGGGCTCAGACATGGCAAGTCAATAATTAAGGATCCCAGTTCAAAGAGAGCTGTGGAGCTGCTAAATCTTAGCAGACGACAGTTCAGAAACATAACAGGACTCTTGAGGGGGCACATGGCCGTCAAGAAACACCTGCATAAAATGGGGTGGTTCGAGGGTGATCTGGCATGCAGACGCTGCGGCGAGGGGGAGGAATCAGCCCACATCTTGTACGAGTGTAAAGCTCTGGACCGCAAAAGTCAACTGATCTACGGTCAGCCTAGACTGGAGACGGAGCAATATAAAACTTTACTACCAATTGCTGTGCAGACTAGTTCAAGGCACAGTGATTTTAGAATGGGTGGGGTAGAAAACACAAAGGGCATGCACAATAAGTCAAAGGCTGCGGTGCTATCGGGGCGGCAAAGACGCGGACGAAGCCTGAGGGAAAAAACACCCTGCTGAATCCTCGGCGTGTGGAACTCCGGTCGAAAACCATCACGCTTCGTGTATTAGGGGAATTATTAGGCCTTCCTGTTATACATCATGGTTATTGATTGCAATATATTATTGTGTTATCTGCGTAAAGGAAACAAGTACCTACCCATTAATAGATATGATCGATCGGCAGTACAGATAACAAGACAAACAAAAATACAAATAGTTTGTGAATACCCGTAGTGGTTAGGTTAGGTTAGGTTTGAATGTGAGTGGTCCATATCGGACCTTCCACCGCGACCAAAGGTCTATTGTGGCTCACGCCTAATGTTTATATTTCGCCCAACAAATCCAGCCTCCTACAGAGGTCGATAACCTTTGTGGGCGAAAGTCGATCCAGATCCTCTGGAGCAAGCTTTACCTTGCCAAAGAGCAGGTGTCTAGTCCTATCCACTGCCGGACAGGAACACAGCACGTGCTCTGCTGTTTCGTCATACTTCATACACAGCCGGCACTCGGTCTCCTGACCGACCCCAATACGGTGCATGTGATGCCGCAGGCGGCAGTGTCCTGTATATAGGCCGACTAGAGTTCTCAGTTGTTGTCTGTTCAACTCTAGTAGTTTCTTAGCCCTTGACTCAGACAGGCCATTTATGAAGGCCTTAGAGTGAGCTAATCCTGGAAGATTTTTCCAATATTGAATTGTCCTTCTATCTGTCCAGGTCTTTAAGGTGCGTTTTGCTGTGCAAGATGTTATTCCCAGCACCGGTTCTGGTCCGATAAAGCCGCACTCAGCACCACTCCTGGCAAGCGCGTCTGCCGCAACGTTGCCATCATGGTCCGAGTGACCCGGTATCCAGACCAGCGACACCTCATTACAGCTGCCCAATTCGTTAAGGGCAGATTTACAACTCCATACCGTCTTTGAATTGCACCGGTAGGAACCAAGAGCCTTTATTGCAGCTTGGCTATCTGCATATATCTTTATCGACTTGTTTGTGCATAGGTCCTTTAAACTTTCCCTTGCACACATCTCAATGGCATAAACTTCTGTCTGGTGTATGGTTGCGTACTTGCCGAGACTAGCTGATAGTCTAGCATCGGTGCTGCCCCCATAAGCGCCGGCTCCTACTCCCATATTGGTTTTGGAGCCGTCAGAGTACCAGCAGAGGTCCGCTCTCAACAGGGTCGATTGGTTCCGGTCCCAGTCCTCCCTTTCCGGGAGGACGGTCTTGAAAGATAGATACCCGTAGTGAGTGTAAAGTGTCAGCTGAGCGATTTAAAGAGTACGTTTTCTAATTTAAAAACTGCTTGCGGTATTATAAGAATATTTACCAACCCTCGTATATTGATTTCATTTGAATGAAAATCACCTGAGGATTCTTTTTTCCTGCGCGATCACGTAAAGATTCTGCTATTTTGTCTTGTCTGTCGTAACCGACTTTATCGTTTTGTTCGTAGAACATGAAAAAAATTCCGCATCTATATGGTCTGCGCATGATTGTTTTTACAACAACATTTTATTTGATTTTGTTAACGGTTAAATTAAAGATTTCTTTAACTGCTTGTTTTCAGAAATTTACGCGATGATTGATTTTCTCATAGAGTTTACGAATGATTTGTTTCCCGTAATGAATTGGACTGTTTTTTATTTGATTAAAAAGTTAATATCGCTGCAGCTATTTGTTTTATAGAAAATGGTAGTTTTATTTTCTTGTGTATCACGAAGTATCTTCTTACATATTGGAATTTGCCAAAGGAATCACGGATTATGCTTGAGGATAATGACTTACAGAATAATGTTCAGTTGTTTTGAAATATTTGTTAAGTAATAATTTTATAGATTCTCATGGCATTTCTATTTAAAATAAAAGATCCGGGTTACATTCCCTGTTGCCGAATGCTGCACATCTATAGGGGGCGTTTTTGAGCCATGTATTTATAACCATACCAAATTCACTGCGACCTAGCTTATACTTTATTAGTGAATTTGCATCAAAACTCTAGCATACACGTGGAGTAAACAGTTCATGTGTAATTTAATCGCAATATAAAAAAAGTCTGGACGCAGCAAGTGCGTTATGGAAGTGAATTTTTATAAAAGTGTTTTGAATAGCAAAAATGTTTTTTAATGCAAGCAGTCATCAATTTTGTTACCGGTTTAACCTATATAGTAGAAAAAATGTGCCATATTTTATCAAAATAACTTATTGCTTGAAAATGTACAAAATTTTTCGGACAATAAACTTTAAATGTTGGTTTCCTAGCCAACAAACCTTAGGTCAATAGCAAATTGAGTTATTGATATTTGAGGCATTTAATGAAAATTTGCTACCAAAACGAGGATTTAACGACGCCAGAAACCGCTATGCCCACATTCTTTCTGAGGCAAAAAACTCGTTTAATAACCACATCAAAAAGTCCTCTCAAGCTCCAATGGCAGCAAACCCTTCTGGGCTCCTGCTAAATCTATGGGGGATATTTTTTGCAAGAGCACGTTCCCACCTCTTGTCAGGGGACGAAATTATTTCTACTGCCCTGGGAAAGGCTGAAATTTTGGCCTCGTTGCTCGCGCGCAATTCTACTCTCAACCCACCTCCAAATGTTCAACCACCAACAGTCCAAATTGTCGCGCATAAAATGACGGATATCGTTTTTAAAACTAAAAAGGTACGAAAGATTATCTCTTCTCTTTATACCAGGAAAGCGTCTGTCCTTGACAAGATCCCAGCAATTGTTCTCAAAAAACGTGTACCAGAACTTGCTCCTGTCATGACTCGTCTGTTTCTGACATCTTAAAATAGAGGCATATTTCCTAGTAACTGGAAAACTGCTCGAGTACATCCCGTCTCCAAGAAAGGATCCAAAGCGCTTCCTCGCAACTGCAGGCCTATTTCTCTCCATTCAGTCGTCTCTAAAGTATGGGAAAAGTATATAAACACCGAATTACTATAATTTGTTGAAAACACAGTCTTATCCACAACAGGCACTATGGATTCCCGTCAGCGCAGATCAACTGCCGACCTCCTTTCCTTTGTCACTCAGGCTTAGAACAAGTCTATGGAACTACGCGGTGAATCCCAGATTGTCGCTCTAGACATATCCAAAGCATTCGACCAGGTCTGGCACGCAGCGCTACTTAATAAACTTCCGGCCTATGGCCTGTCACCAAAACCCTGTACCTGGACAGCAAATTTCCTCTCCAACCGGAGCATTTCTCTTGTCGTGGATGGCCATTCCTCTAACCTGTATCCAATTAATGCAGGAGTTCCTCAAGGTTCAGCTTTAGCCCCTACTTTGTTTCTTCTCCACATCAATGACCTCCTCTCTAGCACATCCAGCCCAGTTCCAGTTACGCGGACGACAGCACCCTCCACTCAAACATACAATATTCTAAGCCTGTCTCTTTAGCCCAATTAGATGAGGATCACAGACTCACGGAGGGTTCTGTCTCTGTGGATCTCCAAAAAATATTAGACTGGGGAAGTATAAATCTTGTACAATTCAACTCCACCAAATCTCAGTCTTGCTTTCTATCTCGTAAGAGATACACTAGCCCTAGACCCATCACAATGAACAACCAAGTTATTCAAAGTAATGAGTCCTTTTCACCTGTTGGCATTTCTGTGGATCTAAATCTCAATTGGCACCAACATGTCACATCAATTGCAGAAGCGGCTGCTAATAAATTAGGTTTCCTCTTCCGGGCTCGCAAATACTTTTCACCAGCTAATCTCTATGCCTTATATACTTCACAAAGAAGGCCAAACCTAGAATACTGCTCCCACATCTGGGGTGCCGCTGCCACTTCTACACTCGCTATACGTCTCATCGGTGACTATACCCTCACCCAAAGACTGCCATCCATTGCCCAGCGACGTGCCGTTGGTGACCTCTCTCTCTTTTATAGATATCTGCACGGGCACTACTCAGAGAGCATTCTTCCATAGTTCCTCCACTTGCTGCCCCCACAAGATCTACCAGGGGAACAGAGCGAATGCACCATTTTACTGTCCAGGTCACCAGACATAGAACATCTTGTTATGCCAGCTCTTTTGTCCCGAGGACTTCCAAGTTGTGAAATTCCTTGCCGGCACCTGTTTTTCCTTCTCCTCCGAACCTCCAAACCTCACGTCCAAAATTGACAAGTTGCCTCGTTCGTCCTTGTCGACGCCCACGGTACGATAGTATTTAAGCTGTGAGCCCTCGTGGTGTGTTGTTGAAGTAAAAAAAATAATCAGAAAGATTTGGGTTCTCCAATTTTACTTATCAGTGTTCATCACCGGTTTCAATTTTCAACCAGTACACCCCGTTGAAATTAATCTTGCAACTGACAACGTTGAACGACCGAGAAATTTATTCGTGGTAGAAAATCGACTGGAGTTAATTCTTGAACCCTTTGTACATAAAAGGCGCGAAGCTGATACTCACATAAAGTTTGTTAAACACTTACGTGTTTCACACCCATGATAGATGCAACCTTTCGACTGCCGGCGGATGGATCTTGTTATATCTTAGGAAGCACATGTTCACTAAGTGAAAATTGGAACCTGTGATAAGCACTGATAATGACACTTGGAGAACCCAAATCACCACCACACATCTTTATGCAATTTTTTTGTAAATAATTCTACATCTATATCTAAATTGGACTATTTAATAACTAATTTACATTTAGATCCCAACTAGCAATTTGATGTTTTATTGTAGTCATAAGAACGTTTATAAAACATGACTGTTGCTTTAAACGTTTTGGTAACGTTTATACAACGCTTATAAATGCAAAATGGGCACAGATTTATACAACACTTTAGTTCTTTAATTTATTTTATAAGGGATGTGTAAGGTGTTATAGAATAGTTTTATAAATGTCTACCAAGCTGTAAAAGAATATATTATACGATACTTATAACGTCTTATGGACTATACTGTGAATGTAAAATTAATTTAATAAGATGCAGCTCAAGACAACCTATAATTAATATATACAATTTTTCATTGTATCTTGTATATTAGCGGCTATATTGAGCTTTCTTCTACGATAATTCGCTAAAAATTATAGACTATTAAACCATAAATTCTAACTAAAACTACTGCCAAAGCATCAGAGAAAGGGTCTGTTTGAATTGAATTTTCTAGAAATGTTTTAGTAAAATTCACTAAAGTCTGGATGCAGCAAGTGCGCTGTGGTATAGAATTTTCATAGAACCGTTTTTAATGTTAAATGCGTTTTTAAAAGAAAGCAATGAAATTTAGTAGATAGCGTAACATTTATATATATATATATATATATATATATATATATATATATATATATATATATATATATATATATATATATATATATATATATATATATATATATATATACAAAAATTTTACCTAACTTTTGATATGGGTTCTAGAGACCCAAATTCGCGCTCATTTGAAGAAATTAACCAGAAGTCTTACCATCGATACCTCTATTAGTGAATTTTCGTGATGAAAATGCACAAATAGAGGCCTGATAATTCTTGAGCATCCATAGAATATGAACGTGAAACATGAGGCGTTATAGATAGTGACAGCTAACAGACATATTCGCAGTACCTGTTAATTATTGTTTAGTATACAGGATGTTTAGTGGAGTCCTGTACTATAAAAAGAGTAACATATATATCACATAGTCTCGCTTATGGCATCTATAGGGTTCTGGATCTTAGTGGAGATGTGAGTGTTGTAATCGTGAAGCCGCTAGGCTAGCTCTCTGTGTGTTCGCGCATCATTCTGCTATCATAGTAGGCCGTGTAATCTAGTATGTCATGTTTTTATTTTGGTACATGGGCGATGGAAGTACTTACAGTCAGTAATTAGTGTATTGCTCTAGGTGAATGTCGCTGTTAATACAACGTGATAAAGAAACTCTTGCGTTGAAGATTCAACTGCACAAATATAAATACTTGCTTTTAAAGTATATGACTATAGTATGTTTCTGGATATGATAAATGCTAATCCTACAAAATAATTATTAATTATTTTAATGGTGTTACCACCAATATAAATAAAACTTCGCTTTGTATTTTTTTTTTTTAGAGAATTCTCTTAAAAAACAAAACGGTTACAATTTTTTAGTTAATTTTCTTTAAAAAAATCACTAATGAGGAGATCGCGACTGTCGTATGTTGAAACAATTTATTCAAATGACCGCAAGCTAGGACCCCTGAAACCCAAATCCGAGGTCAATTTCAGCCTTTAAATGTTTACTTATATATATATATATATATATATATATATATATATATATATATATATATATATATATATATATATATGTCACACACATTACACCGATAACTCAAAAATAATGGGCCGCTTTGGTAAAATTTGGTGAGTACCTTCCTTCGCTTGGATAAGTTCGTTAGCCAGGAAAATCAGATTTGTTTTTCCTTGAAAATTCTGTGTTTTCTTTCGGAAAATTTTTATATCTCCGGAAATAACAACGCTATGGTAAACAAGTTTGGGATGCTGGTTTATATAATACAAGCTCCGGACGCCAGTGCGTTATGGTAATGAATTTTCATTAAATGCTTCAAATTTGAATAACTCAATTTTCTATAAACCTAGAAAGTTGAATTTAGGTGTTGTTAGGACTTTTCCAAGCAAACATACCAACAAACTTTCGTTAAAATCGCTTTGTAATTTTCGGATAAGTTTTTTTTTAAAGAAAACTCGAATTTTTTCTGGAAAGCGTAGTCCGATTTTACTACTGGCTAACAAAATAATCTAAGACATTAATAAAAGAAGGTACTTGCCGAGTTTCATCCAAATCGATTAATTATTTTTTGAGTTATCGGTTGGACACATACATACATACATACATACATACATACATACATACATACATACATACATACATATATATATATATATATATATATATATATATATATATATATATATATATATATATATATATATATATATATAATTTCAACAACACACCACGAGGGCTCACAGCCTAAATACTATCGTACCGTGTGTGTCGACAAGGAGGAAAGAGCCCACTTGTTAATTCCTGACTTGAAGGATTTGAGGTTCGGAGGAGAAGGAAAAACATGTTCCGGTAAGGAATTCCACAACTTGGAAGTCCTCGGGACAAAAGAGCGGGCATAACAAAATGTTCTATGCAGATGTGGGAGCAGTATTCGAGGTTTGGCCTTATTTGTGAATTATATAAGATATAGAGATTAGCTGAAAAGTATTTGCGAGCCCGAAAGAGGAAACCTAATTTCTTAGCAGCCGCTTCTGCCATTGATGTGACATGTTGTGCCAATTGAGATTTCGATCCACAAAAATGCCAAAAAGTGAAAAGGACCCATTACTTTGAATAACTTGGTTGTTCTATGTGATGGATCTAGGGCTGGTGTATATCTTATGAGATTTGGTGGAGTTGAATTGTACAAGATTTCTACTTCCCTAGTCTAATATTTTTTGAACATCCACAGAAACAGAACCCTCCATGAGTCTGCGATCCTCATCTAATTGGGCTTAAGAGATGAGCTTAGAATATTGTATATTTGAGTGGAGGGTGCTGTCATCCGCGTAACTGTGAACTGGGTTGGATGTGTTAGAGAGGAGGTCATTGATGTGGAGAAGAAACAAAGTAGGGGCTAAAGCTGAACCTTGAGGAACTCCTGCATTAATTGGATACAGTTAAGAGGAATGGTCATCCACGACAACAGAAATGCTCCGGTTTGAAAGGAAATTTGCTGTCCAGGTACAGAGTTTTGGTGGTAGGCCATAGGCCGGAAGTTTATTAAGCAGCGCTGCGTGACAGACCTGGTCTAACGCTTTGGATATGTCTAGAGCGACAATCTGGGATTCACCGTGTTGTTTCATAGACTTCCTCCAAGAATGGTTGACAAAGGAAAGGAGGTCGGCAGTTGATCTGCGCTGACGGAATCCACACTGCCTGTCGTGGATTAGACAGTGTTTTTCAAGAAATTTTAGTAATTTGGTGTTTATATACTTTTCCATCACTTAAGAGACGACTTAAAGGAGATAAATAGGCCTGTAGTTTCTAGGAAGCGTTTTGGCTCCTTTCCCGGGGACGGGTTGTACTTGAGCAGTTTTCCAGTTACTAGGAAATATGCCTGTATTGTAAGTTGTGTGAAACAGACTGGTCAGGACAGGAGCAAGTTCTGGTGCGCATTTTTTGAGAAGAATTGCTAGGATCTCGTCAAGTACAGAGGCTTTCCTGATATTAAGAGAGAACATGTTCCGTACCTTTTTAGTTTTAAAAATGGTATCCATCAGTTTATACGCGACATTGGCGACTGTTGGTGGTTGTACATTTGGAGGTGGGCCGAGAGTAGAATTGCCGACGAATAACCAGGCAAAAAGTGCAGCCTTGTCCAGAGAGGTATAACACAATTTCATCCCCTGATATATATATATATATATATATATATATATATATATATATATATATATATATATATATATATATCAGAGGCCGAGAGTAGAATTGCCGACGAATAACGAGGCAAGAAGTTCAGCCTTGTCCAGGGCGGTAGAAACAATTTGATCCCCTAATTAACAAGTGACCTCTTTCCTCCTTGCCGACACCCACGGTACGATAGTATTTAGGCTGTGAGCCCCCGTGTTGTGTTGTTGGAATTAATATATATATATATATATATATATATATATATATATATATATATATATATATATATATATATATATATATATATAATATTCATTTCAAATAGACCATTTCTCTGATGCTTTGGATGTCGGTTTAGTTAAGTTGATGCTTTCGCTGTAGGTTTAGAGAAGTGTATGGTTTAACGGTATATAATTTTTAGTTAATTTTCGTAGAACAAATTCCTTAATGCATTTTTTATCAAAACATGATGTTTGTAAGAAAAAAATCTGATATATATATATATATATATATATATATATATATATATATATATATATATATATATATATATATATATATAATAAAAATTGAAACTGACCCCGGATATGAGTTCTAGGCGTCTTAATTCGCGCTCATTTAAATTTTTTTTTGCAAAGTCTCACCATCCAGACCTCCCTACCAGTGATTTTTTTTTAAATTAAAAATTCATTAAAAACGTCCAGTATTTTCAGTTTAACATTGCAGCGGCTTTACCATTAGGCTCGCCTGTAATTTTTGCTACGGGTATACAGGTAATAATTAAGTATATTTTCAATGAAAATTCGCTACTATTATACACTTTCCGTTTCGCGTTTTTAAAATTATTTTTCATAAAATTGCCACAGATACTACTACATATTGCATGTATGAAATCCCACAGCCGGCGGTGTTACAAAGTATCAAATTCTCAATTAGTTTTTACGACCTCTGATGTCATTTTTAATCAAATTTTACTGCTGCCGGGACCAACAGTATAAGTTTGTCTCGTGTACGGTGGTTGAATGCATCGATGTATCATATGACAATAATATACACATGGAGTAAACATTGTCGAATTTACCTTACGGCCACAGTAACCTTATACTTAAGAGAACTCGCATGACTCATGGATTTGGCTCTCGATTTCTGAATAATATTTAGGAAACTCAGTACAATATCAAATAGTGTGTTACCTATATATAAATAAAATTCTTGACGCAGCAAGTGCGTTATGATAGTGAATTTTCATAAAAATGTTTTTAATAACAAATATGTGTGTATTTTTAAGAAAGCAGGCATCAAATTTGGTTACCAGTATAACCTATATAGTAAAAACAATGTGCCATGTTTCATCAAAATAACTTTATTGTGTGAAAATGTACAAAAATTTCCAAAAGTAAACTTAAAGTGTTCCCGAAAAAAACACGTTTCTTGGTCAACCTTATAGGTTAATAGCAAATTGAGCTGTTCAAATATGAAACATTTGATCAAAATTAGCTACCATAACGCACTTGCTGCGTCCAGAATTTCTTTTCTTACAAACATGCATTGTATTTCGCTGGAAAATGCAAAAATGCAATAACATAAGGCGTGTTTGATTAAAAAAAAAAGGAAATTTGTATCACCAACGACTTATGGGCCCGCCTGTGATTATAGAAATATTATTTTAAGATGTAGCTCAAGACACCCTATAATTAATATATACAAAAATTTTTCATATCTTATATAATAACGGATATATTGAGCTTTATTGATTTTTTACGAAAATTCGGCAAAAATTATATATCAATAAACGATAAACTCTATAGCTAAGGCTACTGCCAAGCATCAGAGAATCTATTTGAAATGAATTTTCTGGAAACATTTTAGTAAAATGAAGGACAATGACGGTTGAAACTAAGACTTCAGGGTTTGTAAAACATTCTTCTTGAGACATTTTAATTCTATAGCCTGTATTATATTCAAGTTCTTTTCCTTAATGTTGCCAATTTTGACGTTTAAATCGCAACTTTGACGTTTTGAGGAAAACCCCAATTTATTTTTCTTTAAATGCCTATAACTTTTTTGTCTTTTGACCTACATAGCTAAATTTTGGTAGGTAACTTACCTATAAGGATGTAGACCTGCGTACCAAATTTTGTTGCCCTTACTTTGTTAATTCCGGAGATATATTTTTTTTTCGAAAGAAAACACAAAATTTTCTGGGAAAACCTGGGCAGATTTTTCTGGTTAACGAACTTATCCAAGCCATTAGCAAAAGGAATTTTTTCACCAAATTTAATCAAAATGGGCCCATTATTTTTTGAGTTATCGGTGTGATACAATATATATATATATATATATATATATATATATATATATATATATATATATATATATATATATATATATATATATATATATATATATATATATATATATATATATATATATATATAAACATATAAAAATTGAAACTGACCCCGAATATGTTTTCTGGGGGGCCTAATTAGCGCTCATTTGAAGAAATTTTTTCAAAATTCAAAAGTCGGGATCTCCTCATTAGTGAAATTTTTTTTTAAGAAAATTCACTAAAAAGCATTAATATCGTGCTTTTGTAAAACGGCGATTTGAAATATCAAAATTTTCAATACAAATGTTAATATTGTACAGTCTAGAACATTCTGAAATCATCTCGGTCCGGAACGGGGTAGTATGTTGTCACGGGAGCTCCAAAAACACAAAATGTTATAAATAGATACTGTGTACAACCAACCAACAATTAGTTAATAGACACAGTACAAAGGAAATGTCAGTGCAATACACGAAATTCGGGAAAATTAAAAAAGTCTGTACGCAGCAAGTGCGTTGTGGAAGTGAATTTTCACAAAAATGTTTTTAATGGCAAATATGTCTTTTTCATGCAAGCAGGCGTCAATTTGGTCACCGGTATAACTTATATAGTAGAAACAATGTATCATATTTTATCAAAATAACTTATTGTTTGAAAATGTACAAAAAATTTCCGAAAATAAACTTACAATTTTTCCGAGACAACTGGTTTCCAAGCCAACGAACCTTAAGTTAATAGCAAATTGAGTTATTGAATTTTAAAGCATTTAATGAAAATTCTCTACCAAAACGCACTTACTTCGTCTCAATTTTTTCTTACATGCATCATCTTTCGATAAAAAAATGCAAAAATGCAATAATATAAGGGATGTTCGGAAAAAAAAATGTATCACCACCGACTTATGAGCCAGCCTGCCATTGCCAAAATAATTTTATAACATGCAGCTCAAGACGACCTATAATTAACGTATACAAATTTTTTCTAATATCTTGCATAGAAGCAATTATATTGACCTTTCCCGTATAAATGCGTCACCCTGTATATATGTAAGCAGATCAAAACTGAAACTAAAGCCCTATATGGACTTTAGGCGGCCTAGTTTGCACTCACTTGAAGAAATCTATTTTCATTACGAATGTTTTCTACAAAAATTAGGAAAAGATTGTCGACCGTTAAACGATAAACTTAACTAAACTACTGCCAAAGCATCAGAGAAAGGGTATATTTGAAGTAAATTTTCTGGGAATGTTTTAGAAAAATGGAGGAAAATGAAGGGTGAAGCTGAAACTTAAGGGTTTGCAGAACACTCTTCTTGTGACATTTTTTTACATAACCCGTATTTCTTTCAGGTTCTCTCCCGAAATGTTACCAATTTTGACGTTTCAAATTGCGACTGATGTTTTGAGGAAACACCAAATTTTCTTTCTTTAAATGCTTATAACTTTTTTTCTTTTAACTTACAGACCTACATTTTGATAAGTGTTTCACTTTTAGCGAATTTTTCGTAAAACCAAAAATTCACTAATGAGGAAATCTGTGTTTATATATATATATATATATATATATATATATATATATATATATATATATATATATATATATATATATATATATATATATATATTGAGACGGCCACTTGGGGTGGCCGGGAGTTACTACTAGTTTTCTCTAACCTGGGGAATTTCGGGATGACTTCCGGGACACGGCTTTCCTACGGGATCATGCTCGGACGCCAGCGTTTATAGAGTTTGTCAAGGAGTAAACGCGCTCCTGCTGGATGCCCCCTTCTCCCAAGTCACTGTCAACGGATACACTAGCCCAGGGTAGTTTCTAGTGGAGACAGGGTCCTCCTAAGCCAAGACAAAGTCCTCCGGGACTTCTGGTTCTGGTCTTTATTAAAGAGCTGGAGTTGAATTGTATTTGGGTGGATATTCTGGGGAGACTAAATGAAATACCGAGTAATTTAAATAAAATTCTATTGTCTAATTATATACACACGGTGGTAACGGGGTCCTGTTACCAAGAAGCCTAGCAATAATGGGCGGCCAGAGGCAGAGGTGGTTATTTGGCTTTAAATTATGGTTACGCGCGGATTATACGGGGGCGGTAACGACGTTTAAGCGGTGCAGGGTGGTGGCAGGATAGTTGTTAATAGCGGGTGTTTCCAGGTGGGCATGCAACTTACGGGGTGCGTCGAACACCACATCGAACTAAGCTAGCTGCGCACTAATTCGTATGGCACAAACAAACATTAGCCAGGATACAGGGGGCGGCTTCCCGGAGGGTCGTTTTTGACTGGAACGGAGAGTGCAATCACTCCAACCGTCCCGATACACTATTCCTCCGCTCGGCCGCTTCCCTTGTGATCCCGGGGGAATCGGAGCCTCGGGACCGCGGCCCCCTAACCACCCAGGCGAAGCCCGCGAGCACCGCCCCTGGCGATGATATCGTGCAGCGGTTTTCAGCAGGCCCCGTCTCACCGCCCGAAGGCACCCAGCGCTGCGACAGAGCGTTAGACAATTTTACCACGTGCCTGCTAAATAATATTCGACTGTCACGTACCTGGGGCTTTCCTCGGCGGCGATGCTCACACGGCAAACTCTCCGGCGGTGCCCTGCACTGGCCTTGCTCTCTGCTTCTTCCGTTATGCTGACCTTTTCACTCGGCGTATTCTACCACGGCTCCCTCACTGTCGCCGTACTGGCTTCTCCACGGCGACACTCGTACTACCGATTCTGTCGCGGTTTCGGACCTCACCGCTATTCCTAGCCCTGCGCTCTCTGCGCGTGTCCGGCCTTCGGCGACTCCCGATGCATTCTCCTCGCGGCAGCAACCTCTGCGGCTTAACGTGTCGGGCTTCGAGTATTATTTTACCGGAGCGTACGCGAATATTCCCACCGTTACAATTGGTAATTGTAGTTTATTACACGGCTGCAGTTATTGTTGCTGCATTTATTATTGCGGTTTATTATCGAACTAGATAATCCCTTCAAGATTAGTCACCCCGTGACAATATATATATATATATATATATATATATATATATATATATATATATATATATATATATATATATATATATATATATATATATATATATATATATATCTTATCGATAACTCAAAAAATAATTGTCCGATTTTAATGAAATTTGGTACCTACCTTCGTTTGGCAATTGGCTTGGATGAGTTCGTTAACCAGGAAAATTGAACTAGGTTTTTGGGGAAAATTTTGAGTTTTCTTTCCGAAAATGTCTGTATCTCCGCAAATAACAGAGCTATCACAACCAAATTTGGCAAATACGTTTCTACTATCAAACTTACCCTACATACCGAAATTCAGATCTTTAAGTTGAAATAAAAAAAGTTATAGGCATTTTAAGAAAAAAAATTGGGTGCCACTGGTGATCAAAGAAAAGCACAAGAATAACATATTTTTTGTGACTAACAAAACCAATTGAATATTACATACACCGTTAAGTTTTCTTGACGCAAAAAGGTGAAGAAGTAGCAGAAAAAATATTTTGAAAATTTTATTATTTTTCTTTTTAAAACGTCAAAGTCGTGATTTAAACGTCAAAATTTGCAATTTTCAGACAACGAGTTTGAAACAAATACGGATTATGTAGACGATACGTTGTAATAAGTGTGTTTTACAAAGCCTTAAGCTTCAGCTTCAACCATCAGTGTCCTTTGTTTTACTAAAATACTTTCGGAAAATCCATTTCAAATAGACCCCTTTTCTGATGCTGCGGCAATAGTTTTAGCTATAAAGTTTATGGTTTAATAGTCTATATTTTAGCAAATTTTCCTAGAAAAAATTGGTTATTGAGAGGACCGTGACTTATGAATTTTAAAAAGATTTCTTCAAATGACGGCAAACTAGAACCCCTAAAACCCATATACGGGGTCAGTTTCAGTTTTTGTCTGTTTACATATACAGGGTGACGCATTTCTACGGTAGAGCTCAATATATCTGTTAGTATACAAGATATGAGAACAAAATATATACTTTAATTATAGGGTATCTCCAGCTGCATCTTATAAACCTATTTTGACAGTCACAGGATGGCCCATAAGTCATTTGTGATACCCACTTTCTTTTTTTAATAGAACACCGCCGTATGTCATTGCATTTTTGTGTTTTCCATCGAATTATAATGCATGTTTGTAAGAAAAGAAATTGATATCATTCATCGTTTTTGAGTCATTTCAATTGTTTTGCAGGTTTTTACGTTTTTGGCACATATTTCAAACACATCACAAATTCTGATACGGCGTTTTTCTCAATAGATAGCGGAGCCCCATGGAAATCACGCATTCAGAGAAATTTGGTTGGTATTACTCGTCGAAAAAATCAAGCTGCCGTATACAGGCACTCTCGAATAATGGCTGAATTTTAAAAGTTTTAGCAGAAATGTTTTTAGTGTTGCTGTAGCAATTATTTTTGTAAGATATTTGTGATATGTGGGTAATTGATAATAAATGTTTAGCAAATTATTGTAAAAAAAGTTATGGAATTTTTGTAAAAAATATAATTTAGTGTAACATTACCGAAGGCAATTTCTTAAAAAAGATGGTGATTTTTTGTAAAAGAAATTATTGCAAATTTTCATAAAACTTTTTTCTCATTTTGGTCCTAAAGCTGTTTGTGAATCATTATATCTTGGGAGGTGTGTCAATAGCTTATAGAGGTTCGTTGGCCAGGAAAATCGGAATGTTTTTCTGGAACTTTTAAAGTTTATTTTCGGAAAATATTTGTACTATTTGAAACCACAAAGCTACTTTAATAAAATAAGGTACATTGTTACTACTATATAGGTTATACTGCCAATCAAATGTCGTTCTTTTAAAAACAAGACATTTTCCATTAAAAACATTTTAAGGAAAATTCGCTACCATAACGCACTTGCTGCGTCCAGACCTTTATTTTATAATGCAAACACGCGTTCCGAATTTGGTCGCCCTCACTTTGTTATTTCCCGAGATATAAGATTTTTCCGAAAGAAAACACAATTTTCCCGAAAAACCTGGGCCAATTTTCCTGCCAGCAGTTCCCTGAGGCACCGCACATGTGATAAGGCCGTAGTTACTACACGGTTAATTTAATAGCAATGGTTAATTTTAACTCTCTCTCTCTCTCTCTCTCTCTCTCTCTCTCTCTCTCTCTCTCTCTCTCTCTCTCTCTCTCTCTCTCTGAGGTTGGATATATAAGATTTGAATAAGCGCAGAGAGATTCCTCTGATTCCAAGATTTTCACGTTTCTGTATTAAAATTTTGTGTGAGATAGTATCAAATGACTCAGCTAGGACCAAAAAGTCTGGACGCAGCAAGTGCGTTATGGTAGCGAATTTTCATTAAAATGTTTTTAATAGCAAATATGTTTTTTTAAAGAAAGCAGGCATCAAATTTGGCTACCAGTATAACCTATATAGTATAAACAATGTGCCATGTTTCGTCAAAATAACTTTATTGTTTGAAATTGTACAAAAATTTCCGAAAGTAAACTTAAAGTGTTCCCGAAAAAACTGGTTTCTTGGTCAACCTTATAGGTTAATTGAAATGAAAATTCGCTACCATAACGCACTTGTTGCGTGCCGAATTTCTTTTCTTACAAACATGTATTATATTTCGATGGAAAATGCAAACATGCAATAACATAAGGCGTGTTCGATTAAAAAAAAAAGCAAATTTGAATCACCAACGACTTAAATCAACTTCCTGTAATTGCAGAAATATTTTTTAAGATGTAGCTCAAGACAACCTATAATTAATGTATACATTTTTTTCGTATCTTGTATAATAACGGATACATTAAACGTTATTGATTTTTTACGAAAATTCGACAAAATTATATACCATTAAACAATAAACTCTAGGGGGGTCTATTTGAAATGAATTTTCTGGAAAATTTTTAGTGAAATGAAGAACAATGACGATTGAAACTAAGACTTCAGGCTTTGTAAAACATTTTTCTTGATACATTTTCTTTCCATAGCTCATACTAGTTTCAGGTTCTTTGCCTCAATATTACCAATTTTGACGTTTAAAATCGCGACTTTGACGTTTTAAGCCTATAACTTTTTCGTCTTTTAACCTACAGAGCTAAATTTTGGTTAGTAACTTAACCATAATGAGGTACACCCGTGTACCAAATTTGGTTGCCCTTATTCCGGAGACATAATTTTTTTGAAAGAAAACACAAAATTTTCTGGGAAAACCTTGGCGGATTTTCCTGGCTAACGAACTTATCCAAGCCGCTTCTAAAAAGAAGATATTTACCAAAGTTAATTAAAATCAGCTCATTAGTTTTTGAGTTATCGGTGTGATATATATATATATATATATATATATATATATATATATATATATATATATATATATATATATATATATATATATATATATTATTTTAACAACACACCACGAGGGCTTACAGTCTAAATACTATCGTACCGTGGGTGTCGTTAAGGAGGAAAGAGGCAACTTGTTAATTCTGGACTTGAATTTTGGAGGTTCGGAAGAGATGGAAAAACATGTGCCGGCAAGGAATTCCACAACTTGGAAGTCCTCGGGACAAAAGAGCGGTCATAACAAGATGTTCTATGTCTGGTGACCTGGACAGTAAAAGGGTGCATTCGCTCTGTTTTCCTGGTAGATCTGTTGGGGGCAGCAGGTGGAGGAACTATGGAAGAAAGCTCCTCTGAGCAGTGCCCGTGCAGATATCTGTAAAAGAGAGAGAGGTCACCAACGGCACGTCGGTGGGCAAGGGATAGCAGCCTTTGGGTGAGGGTAGGGTTAGCGATGAGAGGTATAGCTCTCTTCTGAATGGAGTCCAGGGTAGCGTGCGTAGAAGCAGCAGCGGCGCCCCAGATGTGGGGTTTTCGAAAGTCGGGATCTCCTCATTAGTGCATTTTTTAAAAGAAAATCACTAAAAAGCTGCAATGAAATTATTACCATGATCTAAATTTTTATAAAAATATTCTGTTACTTCAATACCTGTTCTTTCTTTATTAGAGCAGGATTGAAAAACGTATTGGTTAGTGTTAAATATCTTATTTCTTCGAGATAATTGAGGAGTGTAGTTTTAATGCAGTGTTCAATTAATTTTACAATTACATTTGTGGGTGAAATGGGCCGGTAGTTGGCTGGTAAGATTAATTGTATCGCCCAATTTAAGATAAAATATATTTTATATCATCATAAATTTATAAATCCCAGTTGTATTATTATTCTTATAATAATTATTCGAAAGTATATATGTTTTGGGATTGTCTGACAGCTCCATGTCCTTGCAGACATTACTTATGTCTGAAAATAAACTATGCGAATTGCAGAGTATGTAATGTTTTTAAGTAAATCAAGTATTTTCGAAAATTTGTTACCGTAGCGCATCGTTAAAAAATAAATAAACGTAACCAGTTAACGAATAGAAAACTCTGGACGCAGCAAGTGCGTTATGGCAGTGAATTTTTATAACACTGCTTTGGATATCAAATATGTCTTTTTAATGCAAGCAGTCATCAATTTGGTTACCAGTATAACCTATATAGTAGAAACAATATACCATATTTTATCAAAATAACTTATTGTTTGAAAATGTACAAAAATTTTCGACAATAAACTTTAAACGTTGGCTTCCTAGCCAACAAACCTTAGGTTAATAGCAAATTGAGTTATTGAAATTTGAAGCATTTAATGAAAATTTGCTACCAAAACGCACTTACTGCGCCTTGATTTTTTTATTACAAACATATTTCGATAAAAAATGCAATAAAATAAGGCTGTTCGAAAAAAAATTTGTAGGGATCACCAACGACTTATAGGTCAGCCGGTGATTGTCAAAATAATTTTATAAGATGCAGGTCAAGATACCATATAATTAACTTATACAATTTTTTCTCGTCTCTTGTATAATAAGAATTATATTGAGCTTTACCGTAGAAACGTGTCACCCTGTATATATGTAAGCAGATCAAACCTGAACGTAAACCCGGATATGGATTCCAGGGGGCCTAGTTTGCGCTCATTTGAAGAAATCTTTTTTAACTTCTTCTCATTGAAGAATTTTTTGTACGAAAATTAGCTAAAAATTATGGACCGTTAAACCATAAACATAACTAAAACTACCGCCAAAGCATCAGAGAGAACATAACTAACCTGTTACATATCAGCCCCTTTTGTGAAACTTCGATACTTTATATGTGTTGATAAAACATAACAAACACTGTTTGGTCCACCCACTAACATTAATAAAGGAATAATTTGCACTTGTATATAAAAATGCCCCAAATAACACAAGTAATTTGCAACTGAAACTGAAAGAGATAAACATAATATAAACAATCTCATACCATACGATAAACGTCAGTTACAGCGTCTAACAGACCTGCACAATAATATCAAATGTTCCGTCACCAAGCAACGACATACTAGATCTCATATAAGCCAGGTTTGACATTGTCAATGAAACGCGGTGATATTAAATGTTTCAAATTTGAATAGCTCAATTTTCTGTAAACCTAGAAAGCTGAATTTTGGCATAAAGTTAGACATTTCCAAAAGCAATGTGTACAGCAAATTTCTTCGAAATATCTTTGTAATTTTCGGAGAAAACAATTTTTGTTCGAAAGAAAACTAAAAATTTTTAGGAAAATCTTGTCCGATTTTCCTGGATAACGAACTTATCCAAGCTATTAATAAAAGAAAGGCACTTGCTGAGTTTCATCAAAATCGGTTAATTAATTTTTGAGTTATCGGTCGGATATATATATATATATATATATATATATATATATATATATATATATATATATATATATATATATATATATATCGAAACTGACCCCGGATATAGGTTCGAGGGGCCCAAATTCGCGCTCATTTGAAAAATTTTTTGCAAAGTCTTACCATCGAAACCTCTCTATTGTGAATTTTTTTAAATAAAAATTCACTAACATTAAAAACATTTTCTTCTACATTGATATGTTTAATTTTAAAATTTGATTCAGTACAATCCTGTAGTTGAATACTTGTGTGTGTTTTGAGGATTTGTGAGGTCTGCGATGAGAGAGGACACACGTGCTTTCTCCGTAATGACGACAGCTTAGATCACGTATGAGATACGAGCTAAATGTTATTGTTCAGTTGTCTGACAGGGAGGGATGGGACAAAGAACGAGATGTTAGGGAAATATGCACGCACCAAATTATACACTCAATGGGCGTATGAGAGCACGATAGCGATCTGCAAGCTTGAGAATGTATCTCATGATCCGTTTTTAACAGGTACGTTTATTATTTTGTAGGGTACTGTGGCTGTGTTCTGAAAATCATCTATTATTCCTGCAAAATATAGAAAAATCCTGCTTTACATTGGAAAATTGCGGCACAATAACTATGTAGTTTCTTTTTAGATAATGTAAAATGTTCTCACACAGTAAGTAAGTTATAGTAGCAAATCTTCAATTATCTTATCCTTAAAAAACTCGTCATAAAATTATAAATAATAATGTTCGGGACGCAGAAAGTGCATTATTGTGGTGAATTTTTATAGGAATAATAAATTACAGTAATTTAGCCTTATTTTAAAAGTTATAAAACGTTACTTTATTTAATTAGAAACGGTAAAAAATAGGGTAAAGGGCAAGCAAAAACATGAGCTCTAACATAAATATCGATGCAGAAATTTCGATACAAAACTCAAACAAAGCAGTTGATAAACAGGAAATATTTTCAACCAAAAGTACACTAGAAAGTGGAACATGAAAAAATTATGTGGGTCATGCATTGAGGGTAATTGTAAGCATGCTGAAGGGGAAGAAGAACCCAGAGGATGAAGAGGGTTTCTGACCCCTCACAGAAAAACACGTGGGTTCTCCTTCCCCTTGTGCATGCATAAAACTACCTTCAAAGCATAAATCACAAGAAACATTTCTTGGGAGCATCTCCCACGAAAGTTAGTGGACCTGGGCGAATATGGGTGTTGTGCGGGACAAAAAGGGTTTAAAGGAAGTATTGCTGCAAAATGTGAAAAACACATCTTTTCCAAGTACGACGAAATGGTTTTTTAGCACCTTCCGCTCAGATTTCCTCCCCGCCCAACAACCTTATTCATTCTTGGTCCCTTCACTTTGTTAGGTGTTGTTTGAAAAGAAATTCTGAAAACCTTTCTTGTAGTAAACTGTAATGTATTTTTCAGGCAATATCGAATACAACACTAAACTAATAAACTCACTTGCTGTTTCACTCCTTTTTATTTTTTTTTATTGCATATATAAGCACAATACAGTAAGTATAATAAAGGGGCCCTTAATTAACATTAGGGCTACACAAACTTAAAAGTAGAGAAGACATTTAGGTCGTGTCTGTGTGCACACAAAAATTAGTAAAATACATTTATAAAATCTAATAAAAAACAACAGTTTTACGATACTATTTTAAATAAACCAATAGTTAAAAATGATGAATCTATGAACGTATCTGTCAGTATCGTTCTTATTTTGTGAGCAGGTTTTGATACTTGCAAAGAACATTGTCGTATGCTAAAATTTAGCGCTTTTGAAAGCAAACACTGTCCCGGTATTATAAAAGAAGCTGGCCAAGTCTGGCAATTTACAATATTGTTAGTTGATTGTACACATGTTTCCATCTATAACATTTCGTGTTAACTATAGCTGTCGTGACAACATACTACCTGTTTCTGCACCGAGATGGCGGTCCTGCGTTAGATTTCACAAAGTTCTACGTTCTGACATCTTACAATAATACTTGTAAATTTCATTGTTTAGATTTTTATCCACCATTTATTTAAATAGCGTAGCAGTAGAGGTAACATCATCTGTCTTTGTCCAACATTTTAGATAGTGCATTATAGAATTTGAAGTGATGTCGATGACTATTTTAATTTCAATTTCGAATAACTTTATTTTTCTTTGATCAAAAGACTTGAAAATTGGTACACAACCACGCCTATATATGTTCTTTTAAGTTATAGATTTTCGTTTCAATCAATTGGGCATCAAGATCTGATGAACGAACTCATCCAAGCCACTAACAAAATAAGGGTGATTCCCTAATATGGTCCAAACCAGTAAAGTATTTTTTGTGTTATCGGTTTGATACATACATTACACGAAAATTGTAAAATATGAATAAAGAACTATACAGACTGTGACATTAGTGCTTGAAAGTCCAATATATATTTGCATTCTGTGCAGATATTTTCGTTGCGCGGTTGGAAATATATTTTCTACTGTTTACGGCTGGCAGAATTGTAAGAAGTTTAGCTGTGCCTATACTGATATCAACGGGTAACCTAATAAGCTGATTGAAATAGTGTAATATTACCGCCCTACCTACCCCGTGTGGTGACTTAGAGGCATCGATGTACATTATTACTTCAGGTTTATATTCCCTTAGTGTTTCTATAAATTTTGTCTGCAGAGTTGCATCTATTGTTTTGTATTATTTGTGTGGCATTAATGATGTGTTACAGTCTATTTTTAATTGTGAGCATGGCGGTGTACTCGATTCCGGAATTATAGTGTTTCCTGTGAAAACAATTTGGTGTATTATGTCTTTTATTATTTCTGAAATGAGATGTGGTTTTGTTAGAATTGGACTGCTGGTGGCTGTGGCTCTGGGTGTCGGTTAATACAGAGCGAACAGGATTATTTGCTGAACGAAAAATAATGGAAGCATATAGGTCAAAACCAGCAACTGCCGCCTTAAAAAGAAACTACTATTTTCTAGAAACCTTAAACAACTGTTACTAGGCTTTTTCAGATGCACACCCTGCATGTTATTGCAAATTTGAGTTTTGCGTTTAATCCTCGACGAAAATATTTCATATTCTTTTATATTATTTTTGTGTCTTGTGTTTTATTATTTTGTTAATTTAAATCATTCTTTCACATCTTACCCCACATTTGGCTAATTTCTATTAAGAAGAAATTAGTTAATAGAGAGGTATCGATGGTGAGACCCTGCAACAATTTTTTCAAATGTGGGCCGCTAGAACACGAAACCGAGGTCCGTTTGAAATATATATATATATATATATATATATATATATATATATATATATATATATATATATATATATATATATATATATATATATATATATATATCTGCCCAGCTATTGACTCCATACTTCTAGGGTATGTAGTGAATTCATTTTCTTGTATATGATTTAACCAAATATATATATATATATATATATATATATATATATATATATATATATATATATATATATATATATATATATATATATATATTTATCAAAGGAAAATTTGTTTGCGCTTTTTCAAAACTGCCTAATTTAAAAATATGAATGAATTTCTTATTTATACTATTATCTTAATTAAAGGTTAATGTATATTTATTGGTACCAATATCATTCACATATTCTGTGTTTGCATTTATTATTTCGATTTATTCTTTCAAAAATTGAAATGCAATGACATTTCAGGCCTGTCTAGGTAATGTAGAATTCGGTACCTTAAAACTTCTAAATACTTTCCTTGACGACCACCGATTCTCGGCTGGTTACTATGCAGCCATCCTTTAGGCTTCTGATTTGAAAATTTGGCGTTCTCTGTGACATTTTGATATTTATATTCTTCTTGTAGCACTGATTTCTAAACTACCTTTCTCCTTAAAAGGTACACTATTTATTACTTTAAACTTTCCACGCATTTAAAACTATACTTTGCCGATGAAAATACTTATTTTCATTTAATTTCTTTACTGAACTGCTCTAACATCCTCTTCTTACCACGACCCAAATTGAAGAGAGCTATTCAATTATTATTTTTCTCATTTCAGATTATTCAAACCAAAGCAAACTAATTATATTTGTTATCTGTCATTTGTCCTGATCATCGACATGTTGGTTTTATCTATGTACACGTCGAAACTTCAGAATAAATTTGCATTTAATGTCAATGTCAAATTCACTGATCCCCACTTTCATTTTACATGACATACCTTACTTCACAAACATCAACCAAAACATCTTAAATTACTTAAAATATATATAACTAATTTTCAAACTTTAAATAGGGGCGTTTGGATCTTATAACATTTTAACAGGTTTAGATAAACTCTAATATTTCTAAAAAATATTCATATAACCAACAAAAACACTTTTCAAATCTTATTTATAACAAAATATTATACTATTATTTATAATCATTTCCACCTCTTTATTAAACAGTTTGTCTTAATATCACGCTACATTTTACTAAATTTTAAATGTCTCATTGTAGCTTAATCCAAAGTCTTTTAGATTTGATTAGATTAGAGTGTTTAACTGTTTTCAGTACATTTTAACTGTGATTATGGTTAATCTATGAATTATTAGCTCTGTTTATTACTTCAGGATTCTCTTTTTGAATTCATATCTTATTTCATTTATTAATTTTAGAATTTTGTAATTTTAGATTGACATGCTGTTAATAATGCAAATCCTTATTCGGACATGCCTATTTGAAAAATGATGCAAAACTGTAATACAGTTTGGCTTCCTTGGATATATGAAAACACCTGCACCTTAAGTATTTTGTAAGTAGCTGATAATGCACAATCAACCAAGGGTTGCGGTGCTATCGGGGCGGCAAGGCCGCGGACGAGCCCTGAGGGAACAAAAAAAAAGTAGCTGATATATATTTACTTTAATATTGCCAAATATCAATACAATATATATATATATATATATATATATATATATATATATATATATATATATATATATATATATATATATATATATATATATATATATATATATATATATATATATAGGGTTTTCTATTTGAAATAAGAAGTTGGTGTTTACTTCCGATATAACCGGAAGCGATCTAAAGCCATAACTATTTTCGTTGAAGAGATAACTATAGAAAACACCACTCTAAAAAATTTCAGATATAAAATCTAGGTAGTTCCAGATATACGGCTAAGAGTCCAAGTTGGCAGGATACCCTGTATGTTTTACGTGTAAGTTGTACCCGCAAAATTTTAGTGCCAAAAAAGTACTGTTAAGATTATATGCCCTTTACAAAATTATCAGGTGTTGCCTGCTTAAAAGATGCAACTATTTTTGGACGGACTGCATACACAAATTTCATTTATACAGATCAATTTTATGAAAAGATCACACAGTCAATAAAAAGTACTTACTTGCCTCATCATAATATTGTCCATGAAGCCATCGTATTTTTGAAACACTCATACAATATTTGTACACTTAAACCGATTTTTAATCAGTTTTTTTATCTGTATGTAAATATATCTGAGTAGAGGTGTTTAGCAAAGTTATTTGGGATGCCAAAGTCTCATAATTTTCTTGTTGTTAAAGTAAAATATTAGGCATAATACTTTACCGTATCCCTAGACTTAATTAATTTCGATTTCACTAAAAAGACTTGGTAGACAGGAGAAACACAATAATACCTCAATTTACAACAAGATTTATTTATTTTGTAGCTATTCAAAATGTAAAATGACACAAGTATTTTAAAAATAGAAATAATTGAGTTATGTGGATGAAAAATAGTGCTGCAGGTTGAATAATAACTTCCACATAGCTGTAAAAATCTACTCTCCTAAGTAAGACATTATCATGAAATAAATTAAGGGTCCATGACTTGACCACAAAGCAAATATTCGTATTCCTGTACGCTTCTGAGACGTTATATTACTTCAGTTTTAACGAAAAAAATGTAAATTTTCACCAAGTTACCCCTCATTTATCCCCTATCATATGAAACGATATTACCCAAAAACATTTCGAAGCGTTCCCTTGTTGGTTGCTAACATGATACCAAATTTCAATTTGTTCGAAAATTACGGGGCCTATTAATAGACAGAGGTACAGGCCGACAGACAGAAAATTGTTCGTTCCAGAATCAAGTTTTCTATATGTTTTTAACATTTATGCTTCGTTTTAGCAAAAAAATAATTCAAATTTTTGTCAGCGATATTCCACCCCCACAACCCTTAATTTAATTTCAGCACAAAATACCAGATGTTTTATGAAATTGAAAGTTTTCTAATAAACAAACCCTAGAACATTATATTACTAGAGTTTTAACGAAAAAATTTCATTTTTCACCAAATCACCCCCCATTCATCCCCTACCCCCTAGAGCGATTTTAACCAAAAACAATCCGAATCGTTAACTTGTCGGATGCTAACTGTGTACCAAATTTGAAGATAAAATCTTAGTTATTTCTAAAGTTATCGTGTCTAGAAACAGACAGACGTACAGACCGACAGACCGACAAACACAAAAACTTTTTGTCCAAAGGAATCTCTTGCTTCACACCCGTCGGCAACAGGTCGTTGTTAGAAAATCGATCAATCTACTCGCATTTTGATTGGTGTAGGATCATTTTCGCCATTGGAACTTCGCCTGCATGTGCCTTTCTCTTACAAGGTTTTGTTCACGGCCTTTCTTGGATCAGGGAATTACTTAAGATGCTATATGACTAATGTCCTTGGATATACCTCTTGGTACAAATTGATTTTTTAACAGGCTTGCGACGATATTCCATTTAAACTGCTACTGAGGAATAATTTTAATTTAGAAAAATATTTTCATTGCTAGAATGATCGAAATAGTTTGTAGCGAAATTTTCTCTATCATTTTAAGCGTAGTGGATACATTTACTGATACATCTAAAGATTTATTAGGATGACCACACTGATGGTTCAATTGATAACGGAATTATTTAGATATGAGTTACGATCGAATTAAAATAATTTGGAAAAATCGTTTGATGTGCTGGGCGCTGCAAAACTGAAGGCTCGCAAAGTATCAAACACAACTTTAATTACTTTATGAGAGCCCTGTAAGCTTTCTGGGGTAGGTAGCCGAATATCGGCAGCAATCAAATTATTAAAATGTACGGTTATTGTGATTAAAAAAAGACCATCTTACATAATCTTATTAGGGTGAGGCGATGAAGTATGTAATCATAATCTAACAATAAATATCATCAAGATAGCACACATTCACCTATACTCTACAATATGCATCGGATAAATAGTGGAATGACCAGACCAGCGAGCCGGGTAATAATAAGAACGCATGAGAGAAATCTGGGATTGTTTGGTGGCCCGCGGCTACGTTGGGTGCAGTGGATGTACGGACAATATAAAATACAATGACGAGTGGGTGATCTATTGACTTAACAATGAGTAGAAGGTTGTAATTCAACCACAAATCAAAGAAACGGTCAACTCTATTACATAAATTATCTAATGTATTTAAATATTCATCTATTCGAGTGTATTCATGTGAATTATGAATATTAGCATGATTTACTTCCTAGTTAACCTGTTGATATTAAATAGAATTTTGTCTCGATTACATGAGTTAGGTAGCTAAATACAGTGATAGCCATAATGATTTGTTAATTTTTTATAAGTGATAACACATTCATTACGTAACATCCAAAAACCATATAATACATATTAAACAATAGACATGACAGTTTTACTTCGTAAATATTATGTGCGTTAATTGCCTGCCTCCCCTATCCACGCACTCTTTCAAATGAAATATGTCATAACTTGTTCAAGTATATTTTTAGGAATAGCCTCCATGGCTTTAATTTCCTCCACAGTCTTTCTTTTACGCTTCTCTGGATCCCAAAGCTAGCTCCTCAATACCTGTCTCTTTAAATAACCCCAAAGGAAGAAGGCAGATAAATTAATGTCACGAAATCTCGTGGGCGAATGCAGATCGTAGTTTTGAGAAACGAGTCTGTTTGGAAACGTCTTTAGCAAAATCTGCACACTGTGTATTGCAGTATGATGGGTGGCACCGTTTTGTTGAACAAAGCAACTTTTTTCTTGGAGTGCTGCGGTACAAGAAATGTCTGGAGCGTATGTGTATACAGTTCAGAAATTACTCTGACTGTTTCACCATTTTTCTCAAAAAATACGGCTCAGTGGTCCCTGGTGATGATTTTGGTGAATGTAAAGGGCTTTAATAAGTTTACCAAGGGCCTTCTGTAGCACGAAGGTATCGCAAATGCTGAGGCGAGAGCAAAAGCCGCCAGAAGTGACAAGTTAGGTCATGAGAGGATAGAGGCTCCGGCGATGAGTATAATGCTTAAACGAAATGCCAAGGAGAACACTAACGTAAAGTGGCAGAGGAACTGGGACAAGGTTTTGAAAGGTAGGACCACTTATCGGTACATAGAGACCATGGGTGTCGGCCTCAAGGGTTGGAGTCATAGTTCGGTGAGCCTGTTGACTGGTGACGGGCCTTTCAAGGGATATCTGAATAGGTTTAATCTAAGGCCCGGAACGGGAGAATGTGCATGCAGAAACTGCGAGCAGTAGACAGCAAGACATGTACTGGGAGACTGCCAGATTATTTCGCGAGAAAATAGAACACGGTTGGAGGTTTCTGTCGGTTTAAAATAATTAGGTCTACCAAGAATGAGAAATTGCAGTGAATGGGCCACGCAAATGGAGATGGAAGACAAAACGAAGAGTGCGATTGGGATAAATTGCGAAGAAAGAGAGGGCGCCGAATAGAGAAATGGATGAGATCTTCGGGAGAGCAAGAGTGGAGTGAACGATCTTATAAACTTTAGGACGGTTTTATGGTAAGAAGCAAGGTTTTTTTGCCTGCTGATTTTTGAGAGTGTCGAGGTTGTAGGAGTTACTTTTAGAATGGCTTCGACATGACAGTGTAGGAGGATACCACGGCATAAAGTCTTCGGATGGAAAGGCAGGGGCCTCGGCCTTACATAGTATACTGTAGCACAGTAGCGAACATTGTGTTTATTGGCCATCCCGTGTAAAGTAAAGTAAGATTTGTCACTTAAGAAAAAGACATTGTGTAACCTCTGATTAAATATTCTTAACTCAAAAAAACTACGACGAAACTCACTTTTTTCACGTTCAGTTGTACCGATGAAATTTCATCCTGCGCAGAATTCTTCGGATACCTGTATCAGGTATTAACGGTGTTGCATGTAATCTCATTAAAAGAGTTGGACTACGAAGAATTGATTGTCTCGTCAATTGTTCATTTTTAGGATTGCATGTAGATCGTCTCCCGCCAGTTTACCAGTTGATTTTCTTTTTTCAACTGACCCATTATTTTTTCACTTTCGCAACCAATGTGAAATAACGCTTTGGGTCGGAACATCACGGACATTGACGGCGAAATAACCGCTGTGTTAAAATTATAGAAATACAATTTGTGAGAGCTTCATTCTGATAACTGTCAAAATATCTCCAAGGCTCCCTCTTGTGACTGTTAATTTTTACATTTGAAACCAATTGTTTTTTCATTGTATTTTATAAATAAACAAATTATCTAGGCCCTCACTGTAAGTACGGTGAGTTGAAAAATATTTATAAATAAAAAGGTTCGTGACGCAGGAAGTGCGTTATGGTAGCGAATTTTCGTCAAAATGCTTTTAATGGCAAATATATCTTGTTTTTAAAAGAAGGACATTTGGTTGGCAGTATAACCTATATATAAGTAACAATCTACCGTATTTCATTAAAATGGCTTTGTTGTTTCAGAAAGTACAAACATCTTCCGAAAATAAACTTTAAAAGTTCCAGAAAAAACTGGTCCGATTTTCCTGGCCAACGAACCTCTTTAAGCTGTGTACACACCTGCCAGGATACAATTATTCAAAAACAGCTTTAGAACCAAAATTGAAAATAATAGTATGAAAATTTGCAAAAATTTCTTTTACAGATAATTACAATTTTTTTTTACAGAAATTGCCTTCAGTAATGTTACACTAAATTATATTTTTCAAAAAAATTCGACAATTTTTTTACAATAACTTACTAAACATTTATTATTAATTACCAACATATCACAAAAATCTTCAAAAAATAAGTTCCACAGAAAAACTAAAAATATTTTTTCGAAAACTTTTAAAATTCAGGCACTACTTGAGCGTGCCCGTATACGGCAGCTCGATTTTTTTGACGAGTAATACAAACAAAAAGCTCTCGGAATGCGTCATTTCCATGGGGCTCCGCTATCTATTGATAAAAACGCCGTTTCACAATTTGTGATATGTGTTTGAAATATGTGCCAAAAACGTGAAAAGTTGAAAAACAATTGAAATAACTCAAAAACGATGAATGATATCAATTTTTTTTCTCACAAACATGCATTATAATTCGCTGCAAAATACAAAAATGCAATAAAAAAGGGGGGTGTTCTGTTAAAAAAAGAAAGTGTGTATCACCAACGACTTATGGGCCACCTGGTGATTGTCAAAATAAGTTTATAAGATGAAGCTAGAGATACCTTATAATTAACGTATATACTTTTTTTGTCATATCTTGTTTAATAACGGATATATTGAGCTTTGCCGTAGAAAAGCGCCACCCTGTATATGTGTAAACACACAAAAACCCATATCCGGGATAAGGGTTTTTGGGGTTCTAGTTCGCGCTCATTTGAAGAAATCTTTTTAAAATTCATAAGTCGGTGTCTTCTCAATAACGATTTTTTTCTACGAAAATTTGCTAAAATATAGACCATTAAACCATAAACTATATAGCTGAAACTACTGCCGAAGCATCAGAAAGAGGGCCTATTTGAAATTGATTTTCTGAAAATATTTTAGTAAAATGAAGGACAGTGATGGTTGAAACTGAATCTTAAGGCTTTGGAAAACACATTTCTTGCGACATATTGTCTAAAAAATCCGTGTTTAATCCAAACAGGTTGTCTGAAAATTGCAAATTTTGACATTTCAAATCGCAACTTTGACGTTTGGAGAAGAAAAGTTATCAAATTTTCAAAATATTGTTTCTGCTACTTCTTGACGTTTTTGCGTCAAGAAAACTTAACCGTTGGATGTAATATTCAACCCAATTTTTTTTCCTTAAAATGCCTAGAACTTTTTTTTTTCTTTCAACATAGAGATCTGAATGTAGGGTAAGTTGGATAGTGAAGGATTATACGCCAAATTTGGTTGTCATATCTCTGTTATTTTCGGAGATATGAAAATTTTCCCGAAAAACTGGTCCGATTTTCCTAGCTAACGAACCTATCCAAGCCACTTATAAAAGGAAGGTACGTACCAGATTTCATTAAAATCGATCGATTATTTTTTGAGTTATCGATACGATATATATATATATATATATATATATATATATATATATATATATATATATATATATATATATATATATATATATATATATATATATACAGATCTCCCCATTAGTGAATTTTAGGTTTTACGAAAAATTCGCGAAAATCGGTAAGTATACATCTTGTCAAATTAGTGTAAAGTTTCGCTTATTCAGTGTGTTCCAAATTAGTGATAACAGTGTTGCTATCTCGTAAACAGCGTTCCTCAACCCTTTAGTATTTTGGACCCAATTTTCAAACACAATTCTAATAACCCCCCTGTCTTACTTCCACCATAACGGACATAATCGCAGCATCGCAAGAAATTCCGATTTGTTTTGAACCTCAAACAAATATTCTAAGGAATATTTAAAGTTTGGCTTTCCCAGCACTAGTAAATGAAGAAGCAAGGCCCTTGTGTGTCAGGTGCTCAAAAAATTTGTCAGCAGAGATCATGAAACTTAATAAACTTAAAAGACATTTGGTAACGCTTCATAGTGAAGACGTTGGCAAACCCCGAGAATTTTTCTAATTACAATTAAACTCCTTGGAAAAGCAAAACTGATTTAAAAAAACCTTGTCTATGAATGAAAAAGCTCTACTTGATTCTTACAAAATTTTATATCAAATACCCAGATGTAAAAAGCCTCACACCATTGATGAAAAGCTTATTTTGCCAAATGTCCGCTAGAGCTGATTAAGAACTCGGCCGCGGTCTCGATACAATGAAGATATGTGCCAAGTTTCGTTCAAATCAGTTAAATATTTTTTGAGTTATCGCTCGGATACATACAGACATACATACATATATATATATATATATATATATATATATATATATATATATATATATATATATATATATATATATATATATATATATACAGGCTGGCGCATTGAAAACGAAACAGACCGATTTGCGTCCAGAGAATACTTTTTTTAAGAAACGCTGAAATACGTTAATTTTAATATTGAGGGGGACATATTTTGACATTAAACTCAACTTTGGCACATCAACCCCTTAAGGGTGGTGATAACAACCCTTATATTTTAAATAGGGAACATGGGTCGAGTGTTACATCATTTGAAAGCTCTCTTTTTTCTGAATTCAGCGCACTAATTTTTTTGGAAGTTTTATCAACTCGTTTAAAAATTATTCACAGTTGGAGTTGCAAGAACGTATTTCATTCATTGTGATAAGAAATGCACTAATTAGTCAAGTTCTCGTTAAAAAAAAACTAAAAACAAACCCAAACGTTCAAAAATGTTTATTCAGTTAAGTAAGTGTTCAAATTGTTGACCACCAACTTCCATACAAAAGTACAAATTTTGTTCAAAACGAGCTCTGACATTCTGGAGCATTTGTTGCGTTATTAGACGGCATTCTTCAACAATGCGTCGTCGTAATTCTTCCAGAGACTCCGGTTCTGCTGCGTACATTCTAGTCTTTAAATGGCCCGATAGAAAGAAGTCTAAAGTAGCTAAATCAGGTGATCTAGGGGGCCCCACAATAGCACCTCTACGCCCAATCCATTGCTCTGTAAACTCTCTGTTCAAAGCCTTCCTAACACCTTGTGAAAAATGCGGAGGAGCTCCATCTTGTTGAAACACTAACTAATTATCTTGATAGCGATAATCATTTTCAACAATGTCTATTAGTATAGGGTAAACGATATCTTCTAGTAACTCCAAATACGTTTCGCCACTCAAATTGCTATCAAGAAAAATTGGTCCGATTAAACGGTCTCCAAAAATGCCAGTCCAGACATTTAATTTTTGTGGAGTTTGAGTGTGGACTTCGTGAAAATTTCTTGGATTATTATCTGCCCAATAACGACAATCATGACGATTGACTGTAGAGTTTAATAAAAACGTATACTTGTCTGAAAACAGATATTGAACAGAAAGTTTCCGTCATCAGCTATTCGTGCAGTCACTACTTCACAAAACTCCAGCCGCCAATCAAAATCATCTTCATTCACTTGTCGTACAAGATGAATTTTATACGGGTGAAATTTATAATGCTTCAATATTCGCTGAATAGTTCTTTTTTTATGTTTGAAACAGTGGCCAAGTTTCTCGTGCACAAAGTTGGGTCTGCAGCAATTTGTCCTAAAACCTCAATCATAGTAGTCTCATTTCTAACCTGAAATTCACGTTCAGGATCCCGTTTTTTGTTGGCTACCGAACCACTTTTTCGAAACTTTGAAACTAACTTCAAAATGTATTTTCTGTTAACATGTTTGTTCGGATGTCGTTCATTAAAAAAATTTGCGGTATGGTTGGCACAGTCATCGTTTTTGAAAAAAAGAGTAATTATTTCTTCTACAGAATACACCATTGTGAAATTAATTTTCGGTGGTACTATCAAGTATCAAACTGACCGAAAAACTGAAATAATAAACCGCATTTCTCTCATTTCGATAAGAAATGTTGTGATAGTAATTTTTTTGTTTACGAACCAACAAAACATTGACTATCATCACATTTCTTATCGAAATGAGTGAAATGCGTTTTTGAATCTTTAACTGTGAATAATTTTTAAACGAGTTAATAAAACTTCCAAAAAAACTAGTGTGCTAAATTCAGAAAAGAAAGAGCTTTTAAATGATGTAACACTCGACCCATGTTCCCTATTTAAAATATAAGGGTTGTTATCATCACCCTTAAGGGGTTAATGTGAAAAAGTTGAGTTTTATGTCAAAACATGTCCCCCTTATTATTAAAATTTACGTGTTTCAGCGTTTCTAAAAAAAATTTTCTCTGGACGCAAATCGGTCTGTTTCGTTTTCAATGCGCCACCCTATATATATATATATATATATATATATATATATATATATATATATATATATATATATATATATATATATATATATATATATATATATATACATATAAAAGTTCAAACTGACCTTGGATATATGTTCTTGGGGCCCTAGCTCGCGCTCATTTGAAATTTTTTTCTGAAAGTCTCGCCATGGTTACCTCTCTATTAGTGAATTTTCTGAATAAAAATAAACTAAAATGAGCCTGTACATAACAAATTATTATAATTACCTTTTAGGCACAAGTGACCCTGGCGTTGTGTTCTAGCGACCTAATTTGGAAGTTAAACAGCCGAAGATCTTCCGCGAAAATGTATGTACATACGTTCGGCGTTTTATTTTCTCTCTTCCTCTTGACCAACTTGACATTCTCAATAACGCTCGTAGAGTGTGCGGTAACATACAGTACCTCACTCATATTGTAGATTACATAGAATCATCCAGAATTAAAAAGGTATCCCTCATTACTAAGGCCTATTATTTATGCACCATTGCCGAAGACAGCTTCTTTCCCTGGTAATTTTAAATTCCTATTCGACTTTTTGTTAGAGTTTTAATTAAATTGCATGCAATTCACGTATAATTACTTCTTTATTATACGTCTAGTGTGAGGGTGTAGTTTCATACCACAACGTTACGTGTATGTACGTTCGGTTTATTTATGAACATCACGAAGAAATATTGTTTTGTTGTAATTACGTACTCTGATAAGTCGGTATAATGCAATAACAATGGTAACTAGCGGCTTTATTGCTCTAAAACTAAATACTAAAATGAATTTTGTCCGGCGTAAGAGAACAAGAAACATATCAAGTATGTTTTTCCCTCTGTATTTTCACTAGGATGAAGCAAAAGATGTATTTTTAAAATCTGAAATGCATATAGCAAAAGCTAAGTATCAACTAATAAATGCATCTTGTTGCAGAAACTTAATTTTATCATTTGATGCACGCTGGTGTGTGTCTGATACACTTCCCCCAGTGGTGCTCAATGTTTTCTAGCAACGGAAAAGGTCCGTGATCTGTAATTTTGCTTATAAATTTACGTACGTGGAAGTGTCTGAGTGCATATCAGTTTTTGCTAGAAACATTTAGTTCAGGATAAATAACGACACTTACATAATAAGGTTTAGTATGTATATTTAGTATATACAGTGTGCCCCAAACTAGATGGGAATGTATTGCTATCTCCGTTATTACTAGAGATAGGGAGACTGTTAAATTAGCAATGCTTTGTAGAATTTCATGCTCGTTCCAAATATGACTTGCATTTTGCCCTGCCTCTTTTTTTAGAGTTATTTTGAAAAAACTAAAAATTGTCGATTTCTTTTTTCTTCAATATCTAAGTAGGCGTTCATCTGACATGTCTAAGACTTGCACATTATCAAGACACTTTTTACAAAGTAATCTTTTTGTGCTATTATCAACTTTGGAATATCATTTGTTTTTGAGCTACATGTATCAACATTTGTTTTTATTTTGGCAGCCATATTGGATTTTTTGCTCGTGTGATAGCCTGTGAAAAGAGCTTTCCAATGATGTACAACATGCTTGAGAAATCTTATAATTGCACTAACAATTTTGAGAAAAACCGTTTTGAGGATAGTAGGCTATGAAATCCAATACCAGAAAACAAAAGACAAAAAAAAAGGTGTTCAAAAAGCAGTAGGCCATGGAGTATAACATTAGACTTCTACTTTTGACTTAATTTTCCGTAATGATTCACGATAAAAATATTGCTATTTAATTTACAATACTTAATTAGGTAATAATGCTAGGTAATATTATGTGAAACAGTTTAATCACGAAACCCAGCAATAACAAATAGAAACTTAAACTCCACAAAACAACACCATTAGAAACGGAACTTAACAGATAATAAAATAGAAATTTAAAAATACATTAAATAGAAAATTGTTCAATATGGCCACCGTTTAGTTCAATGCATTTTTTAGACACCTTTTTGAAACATGTCTGCAAACTCTGGTGAGGGTGTTTTGGTTAATATGATTTATAGCTTTTGTGATTCTGTTTAGTGGTTAATTGATATTTTGTGGTGGATTGAATTTATATACATCATTCTTCAGAGCACCCCAAAAATAAAAATCCATGGGTGTTATATCAGGACTTCGAGCACACCAGTGAACCGGCCCATTGTTACAAATGACACGATTATTAAAATTTTGGTACAAAAGTTCTTTGACGATCCTAGCATTGTGAGCTGGACAACCATCTTGTTGGTATCAAATCTCGTCTAAATTGTCATAAAATTTTTAAAAATTAACTGTTTAAGCTACAAATAAAAATAACAGTTTTTGACCTAATAAGCTGCACCAAACATTAATACCAAATCTGTCTTGCAATCGTCTTTCTCACTTTAGATGGGGATTTTTATTTGCCCAATAGTGCCTATTATGGCGATTATATACACCACAATTTGTAAATCTGGATTCATCAGTCCATATCATTTTCAAATGAAAATTTTCATCCTGCTGAAATTGTCCTTGATACCGTCTGCAGAAAAGTCGCTTAGGGTAATCGTCAACATTTAAGCCTTGTACGATTGTAGGTTTGTATGGATGGTAATGACTTTGTTTAAATACACGGTGTACCGTACTTTTTGGAACGTCAATTTGTTCACCATAAAACCGTACAAATTTCGAAGGGTTTTCATTTGAAACCTGTAGGACGGCATTATTTCTTTCTTCATTTCTAGGCATTGGTAAATTCTTTGCGTGGAAGCTACCGTCATTCAATAGATTGTTCATTATCCTGCGAAATATTTTGGGGTTTAGTTGTCGTCTTTCTGGGTAGTTCTTGTGATATGAATTTGCAGCTGCCTCAGTATTTCGGTTAGAACGAACATAACATTCCAACATGTCAAAATATTCTTCATTACTGAACATATTGTTAAATAATATTTAAAATAAACATGAAACAAACTATTTAGTACAAAATTGTAAGCAATGTGTTAAATACACCTCGAATTGTTCAGATAATTGAGAATGACAATATTCTTAATTGTCGCGATAATGTTATATCCATAGCAACCTTTCTTCTGTTGTTTTTCAGTCGACTTACGTTTATTTTAAACAATTTTCAAATGCGTCTTCGTAAATCATTAATCTGCTTTTGTGAGTTCTGTTAGTAAATTTAGTTATTTGCTAGGTTTATCTATTTAATTAAATTATAATAATTATTTAGGATAATGTTGTAATGTAAAATATCATTTCTAATAATGGGCCGATTCATTGGTGTGCTCAAAGTTCCTATTTTTTATCGTGAATCATTGCGGAAAATTATGTTAAAAGTAGAAGTCTATTGTTAGACTTCATGACCTACAGCTTTATAAACACTTTTTTTGTTATTTGTTTTCTGGTATTGGATTTCATAGCCTACTATCCTCAAAACGGTTTTTCTCCAAAATTTCAGTGCAACTACAATATTTCTCAAGCACGCTATACATCATTGGAAAGCTTTTTTCACAGGCTATCGGCTATCACGTGAGCAAAAAATCCAATATGGCTGCCATAATAAAAACAAACGTTGATACCTGTAGCTCTAAAACAAATGACAATCCAAATTTGAGAATAGCACAAAAATATTACTCTGTAAAGAATGTCCTGATAATGTGCAAGTCTTAGGCATGTCAGATCAAATGCTACTTAGATATTGAAAAAAAAAAATAGACAAATTTTGGTTTTTTCAAAATAACTCAAAAATGAAAAGAGGCAGGGCAAAATGCAAGTCATTTGCAACGAGCATAAAATTCCACAAAACATGGCTAATTTAACCGTCTCCCTATCTAGAATACATTCCCATCCAGTTTGGGACACAATATATATATATATATATATATATATATATATATATATATATATATATATATATATATATATATATATATATATATATATATATATATATATATATATATGAATACATTCCCATCCAGTTTGGGACACATTGTATATATATATATATATATATATATATATATATATATATATATATATATATATATATATATATATATATATATATATATATATATAACTTTAAAAAAATCCGAATACCTAGTAAGAGTCGAACAATTGCAATAATATATTCTATACTACTCTGTTTTTCATGTCTGAACGTCACACAGTCTGGGATAGACATAACCAAACATTAAATGAAAGGCTTCTCTTCAGACAACAAATGTATTTAAAAATATTTCTCGACGCGTTTCGACTCTCTCTAAGAGGTCATCTTCAGGGGATAAATCTAGAATCATAACAAAAAGGTCTCTCAGAAAAACGTTCGTCATTCTGGTAGGCAATTGTGCAGGTTAGAGCATAATGGTGACAAGACACTCTTTACAGAAAACATCAAAGGTTAATATCATAGATTACAAAGTAAAAGGCCAGCTAACACTCAAGCTAAAACTAAGAGAGTTACAATGAAAACACAAGCAGTTACAGCACCACAAGCTATACAAAACTAAGTTAAAACTAAGCATGCAGTCAAAAATTAATTAAATTACAATACCGGAGTAAACTGACAAGCGTTGGAAGCTACAAAACGAGTGCACTGTTGAAAATTAAACAATGAAAGTCTGTTGCAGAAATAGAATAAGCAAGGAGTAAAACTGCCAGTGTAAACACCACAAGTGGTAGGCACAATCAAGCAGAAACTCTATGAGAACCATTAAGGCGAAGAAATTCATAAGAGATTAAATAAGAAAAAACAAAATGGAGACTACTTACTTTTCAATTTTTGAAAATTGAAGTTGAAACCATACAAAAGGTTCAACAGATAGAAACTTCATGTATTGTACTAGAGGTTCAGCAACACTACATCTGAATTCGCCAGTTTTGTTTGAGTTTATCCTCAAACAAAAATTAATGAAAGAGAACGGCGATTTAAATAAACAACAATGAAGGTGCGCCATTATGCCAACTTGAAGAGGTAGCAGGCACTGGCGCAAGTGCAGAAGGCTGAACCAGAAACAAGTGTCAGAAGCGACATATGTCAATGACAAATAAGCAGAAATGGAAGGAGAGCCACAGAACAGTCATCTTGAAATCCATCATACTTCTGATCAGTTTCAAAAATTGTCTTCAGGTTTAGGGCTTCCACCCCGGCCTTCTGCCCATTTAGTAAGATTATTTCCTCTTTATGAGAGACTATTGTTGGTAATAACCTTTTTGTTTCGAAAGCGGATAAGGGACATTGCATTGTTGTCTTGGATAAGACAGGTTACATTTGTAAGGTTCTCACTTTCCTGAGAGATAATGGGATTTCGACCATTAGCTACAACCGTCTTCCTTCCTACGCGTCTAAGTTCAAGAAGGTTTTCGACAAATATGCCCCCTCGATTTCAGAAACCTACAAATAGTTGTTACCTATGAACCATATAATACCACGCCTACACGGCCTTCCCAAAATACGTATAAGATTCCTTCAGCTTGAAGTAATATTTCATAGCAGCTTGTGCCCAATTGATTGAGTCATTATGCATTGGTGCTGTTTTTTAAAGACAAATTTGCGACTGCATAGGACGCAGTGTGTCACAGTGTTGCTCCAGATGGCCTCAAGAATGAATCCATAACCGTTGCCATGAATCCGGTGACCTTGAACAACTTCAGCACGGAATATCGTCATTTCAAGATTGCGGCTTTGTAAGACAGACAGAGTTTCCGTTGCGGGGTCGATTGGTAAACTTGTTGGGAGTTTTACAACCAACAGTTTGCATGGCAACGACATATCGCAGAATACGATCTTTTAGGCTTCGTTCGTATAGACCATTTTTATGTCTCCCATTGGCACCTCGACATCGTGCTGCTTGGCTTGAGACTACTTAAGCCACTGCTACACTAGTAACGACAGATCAAATTGGGATGGTGAATGGAATTGTGTTGCGTTCTTTGACGAGTCAAGAATCTGTCTTTGGGTCCACGATGGTCGCAGAAGAGTAAGACGATTACGTGAAAAATGCAGATATTTAGAATTTCCTGTCGATTGGTATACGGCCCTTACACTGCGGCTATTGGCATGAGGTGCAATAAAATACAGTAGCCGTTCACATCTAGGTTTAATTGGCAGGAATTTGAATGCAAATGATCACATCAAAACGCACTGCAGCCTGTTGCACTGCTATACCTACGGGGGTGAATTCAATCCCCTTTCCAACAAGACAACGGATCTTTTCATACAGTAAGGGTTACTGCAAAGTGTTAAGAAGAAAATAAACTCTGCTTCCATGGCCTTCTCACTCTCCAGACTTGTCACCAATCGAACACGTGTCGGCTATGATTGGTAATCGACTAGGTAATTTTCCGCCTCCATCAGATAACCTAGTTGACCTTTGTCACCGAGTTAAAAAACCCTGCGATGACATTCCTCACGATGTCAAAAATGATTTAATTTCAAGCATGCCTCGACGAGTTATCGAACGCATAAGAAACGGCGGTGGACCCACTAACTATTTAATAACTTTGTTATTTTCTAATACTTTAATTTGAAAATGCAATCATTTTACTCACACATCGTCAATACCTGTGGACGTATGGGATCGGCGACAAAAAAACTAAAAATTTTTGTTTCCCTTAAACGTCGTAAAGAGTGTCAAAAAATATAATAAAGTTATATATATATATATATATATATATATATATATATATATATATATATATATATAATGTACTGGTGGCACAAATATTGGTGATGGTCAAATTATAACTCGAAGATTTGCACAAAATCTAAAGGGTAAAAGTAAAAGCAGATATTTCCGGCAGTTTCATTGGGACCATATTTTTTTGCTAAAAATGTGTTTGATTATATAATCATTCCATATGCAGGTACTACGCTTATTTGAATCACACATTCTGTAATTAAGATAAATAAATATAAATAAATAAATAAATAAATAAATATATATATATATATATATATATATATATATATATATATATATATATATATATATATATATATATATATATATATATACACAGGCTGTTTCAAAAAACATGCACCATCGCTCGTGGGGCAATTCCTTACTAAAAAATAAGAAAAAAAGTTCCTGTGCACATGGGCCCGGAAACGCATAGTTTCCAATATACAGGGAGTTGAATTTTAATTTTTTTTTAATTTTTTATAAATAATTTTAAAACCACTGGATTGATTTTAATGAAACTTAAAACTTGAAAGTGTATTATGAAAGTGCATATTTTCAAGTGAGAATCTGCTTACAACTGCGTCAGTGGCGTGCGTACGGGGTAACTGTAAAAATTCATTTGGGGAAAAATATGTGCGCCACTGTCTTTTTCCAATTTTGATACATCAGTTATAAAGCTTATTACATAAGCCACAAAAGCTACCTCTTAGTATTTTTTCGTTCAGGGTATCCCCTAGGAGATATGATTAATTTTATAAAAAGGGGCAAAGTACCGATTAGTCGGCGTAATAATAATAATAATAATAATAATAATAATAATAATAATAATAATAATAATAATAATAATAATAATAATAATAATAATAATAATAATAATAATAATAATAATAATAATAATATATGTTTACTGTAACCATAAGAATATAAAAAACAATACATACAGTAAACATTACAGCAATAAACGTGCAAATAACTAACCTACGTAAAACTTATTGGTGATAAACATTGAAATGAATATTACAAACATTGATAAAAAATGATAAATAAAAAATAAAAATAAAAAATGAAAAAAGTAATCGTAAAGACACCATGATTTTTCCAAACTCTTGTTTTTTGTAATTGTCAATTGACTTTAATAACAAAGCTAAAAAAATGTTGAAAGTGACCACCATTAGCGTCGCTACAATTATTTAACCTTCTGCGCAAAGATCTTCTTACTCTTCTGCAAATATTTTGATCTTCTCTAATGCTGTCAGATGCATATTCTATTCTTCCCAACAATTCTTCTCGTGTATTTACTGGTGTTTTATACACTATTTCTTTTAAATGACCCCACAAATAAAAATCGAGAGGATTCAGGTCCGGAGATCGAGGTGGCCATGACACCGGACCTCCACGACCAATCCATCGGTGACCGTATGTGTTGGCTAAATATGTTCTTACAACTGCTGCAAAATGTGCGGGCGCACCATCATGCTGGAACCACATTGTACCATTTCTCATAAAAAGCGGTAGTAACAACGGCAAATCATTTTGTAAAAAGTTTAAATATGATTCATGGTCAAGACGATTCGGTAGAACAATAGGACCAATTATGTGATTTTCAATAATAGCAGCCCAAATATTGATGGAAAATTGATACTGCAAATTTGCAACTCTTAGAGAGTGTGGGTTTTCATCGGCCCATGTATGTAAATTGTGAAAATTTACGATACCTTTTCGCGTAAATGACGCCTCATCAGTAAATAGTACACGTTTAGAAAAATGTTGGTCGTGCCTAAGTTTGTTTAAGAACCACTGACAAAACATTACCCTTAGTTGAAAGTCTCTAGGTAGAAGTTCCTGGACACGTGTAAAATGATAGGGATATAAACTTTGATCCTTCAGAGTTCAGTGAACTGATGATGCCGAAATATTACCCAGTTCGGTGGCAATAATTCTCGTACTTGTACTAGGATCACGTTCAACTCTATTTAATATTGCCTCTTCAACTCGTACAGTTCGGCGGTATCTTCTGCGTCCAGAGTCAGCTTTTAAAGGTGTTAAAGAACCAGTTTCTCTCAAATGTCTTACAATACGTGGGAAAATATTTTTGTCAGGAATTCTTCTTTGCGGATAAGTTTCCTGATAAACTCGCACAGCTTGTCTAGCATTTTGATTTGTTTGCCCATAAATTAACAACATATCAGTCAAATCCGCTGAAGTGTACTTAATGAAAACCATCTTGAGAGGAGGAAATAATATTAATGAGCAGCTCAGTATCAACAAATAACTAAAAACGAAAATACTGCACCGTATCAAAATTTAAAGAATAGCATGAAAACTCTTTTGACGCCTACAAAGCACTTCAAAATTGTAGAATTTAGAGAACTGTCAAAAATTATAGTTTCATGGCACTTTACGATTACTGTTTTCACTACTCCAACGAATCGGTACTTTGCCCCTTTTTATAAAGTTAATCATATCCCCTAAGGGATACCCTGAACGAAAAAATACCAAGAGGTAGCTTTTGTGGCTTATGTAATAAGCTTCATAACTGATGTATCAAAATTGGAAAAAGACAGTGGCGCACATATTTTTCCCCAAATGAATTTTTACAGTTACCCCGTACGCACGCCACTGACGCAGTTGTAAGTAGATTTTCACTTGAAAATATGCACTTTCATAATACACTTTCAAGTTCCAAGTTTTATCAAAATCAATCCAGTGGTTTTGAAATTATTTATACAAAATTAAAAAAAATATTAAAATTCAACTCCCTGTATATTGGAAACTATGCGTTTCCGGGCCCACGTGCATAGGAACTTTTTTTCTTATTTTTTAGTAAGGAATTGCCCCACGAGGGATGGTGCATGTTTTTTGAAACAGCCTGTATATATATATATATATATATATATATATATATATATATATATATATATATATATATATATATATATATATATATATATATATACAGGCTGTTTCAAAAAACATGTGTTTGATTATATAATCATTCCATATGCAGGTACTACGCTTATTTGAATCACACATTCTGTAATTAAGATAAATAAATATAAATAAATAAATAAATAAATAAATATATATATATATATATATATATATATATATATATATATATATATATATATATATATATATATATATATATATATATATATATATATATATATATATATATATACAGGCTGTTTCAAAAAACATGCACCATCGCTCGTGGGGCAATTCCTTACTAAAAAATAAGAAAAAAAGTTCCTGTGCACATGGGCCCGGAAACGCATAGTTTCCAATATACAGGGAGTTGAATTTTAATTTTTTTTTAATTTTTTATAAAAAATTTCAAAACCACTGGATTGATTTTAATGAAACTTAAAACTTGAAAGTGTATTATGAAAGTGCATATTTTCAAGTGAGAATCTGCTTACAACTGCGTCAGTGGCGTGCGTACGGGGTAACTGTAAAAATTCATTTGGGGAAAAATATGTGCGCCACTGTCTTTTTCCAATTTTGATACATCAGTTATAAAGCTTATTACATAAGCCACAAAAGCTACCTCTTAGTATTTTTTCGTTCAGGGTATCCCCTAGGAGATATGATTAATTTTATAAAAAGGGGCAAAGTACCGATTAGTCGGCGTAATAATAATAATAATAATAATAATAATAATAATAATAATAATAATAATAATAATAATAATAATAATAATAATAATAATAATAATAATAATAATAATAATAATAATAATAATAATAATAATAATAATAATAATAATAATAATAATAATAATAATAATATATGTTTACTGTAACCATAAGAATATAAAAAACAATACATACAGTAAACATTACAGCAATAAACGTGCAAATAACTAACCTACGTAAAACTTATTGGTGATAAACATTGAAATGAATATTACAAACATTGATAAAAAATGATAAATAAAAAATAAAAATAAAAAATGAAAAAAGTAATCGTAAAGACACCATGATTTTTCCAAACTCTTGTTTTTTGTAATTGTCAATTGACTTTAATAACAAAGCTAAAAAAATGTTGAAAGTGACCACCATTAGCGTCGCTACAATTATTTAACCTTCTGCGCAAAGATCTTCTTACTCTTCTGCAAATATTTTGATCTTCTCTAATGCTGTCAGATGCATATTCTATTCTTCCCAACAATTCTTCTCGTGTATTTACTGGTGTTTTATACACTATTTCTTTTAAATGACCCCACAAATAAAAATCGAGAGGATTCAGGTCCGGAGATCGAGGTGGCCATGACACCGGACCTCCACGACCAATCCATCGGTGACCGTATGTGTTGGCTAAATATGTTCTTACAACTGCTGCAAAATGTGCGGGCGCACCATCATGCTGGAACCACATTGTACCATTTCTCATAAAAAGCGGTAGTAACAACGGCAAATCATTTTGTAAAAAGTTTAAATATGATTCATGGTCAAGACGATTCGGTAGAACAATAGGACCAATTATGTGATTTTCAATAATAGCAGCCCAAATATTGATGGAAAATTGATACTGCAAATTTGCAACTCTTAGAGAGTGTGGGTTTTCATCGGCCCATGTATGTAAATTGTGAAAATTTACGATACCTTTTCGCGTAAATGACGCCTCATCAGTAAATAGTACACGTTTAGAAAAATGTTGGTCGTGCCTAAGTTTGTTTAAGAACCACTGACAAAACATTACCCTTAGTTGAAAGTCTCTAGGTAGAAGTTCCTGGACACGTGTAAAATGATAGGGATATAAACTTTGATCCTTCAGAGTTCTGTGAACTGATGATGCCGAAATATTACCCAGTTCGGTGGCAATAATTCTCGTACTTGTACTAGGATCACGTTCAACTCTATTTAATATTGCCTCTTCAACTCGTACAGTTCGGCGGTATCTTCTGCGTCCAGAGTCAGCTTTTAAAGGTGTTAAAGAACCAGTTTCTCTCAAATGTCTTACAATACGTGGGAAAATATTTTTGTCAGGAATTCTTCTTTGCGGATAAGTTTCCTGATAAACTCGCACAGCTTGTCTAGCATTTTGATTTGTTTGCCCATAAATTAACAACATATCAGTCAAATCCGCTGAAGTGTACTTAATGAAAACCATCTTGAGAGGAGGAAATAATATTAATGAGCAGCTCAGTATCAACAAATAACTAAAAACGAAAATACTGCACCGTATCAAAATTTAAAGAATAGCATGAAAACTCTTTTGACGCCTACAAAGCACTTCAAAATTGTAGAATTTAGAGAACTGTCAAAAATTATAGTTTCATGGCACTTTACGATTACTGTTTTCACTACTCCAACGAATCGGTACTTTGCCCCTTTTTATAAAGTTAATCATATCCCCTAAGGGATACCCTGAACGAAAAAATACCAAGAGGTAGCTTTTGTGGCTTATGTAATAAGCTTCATAACTGATGTATCAAAATTGGAAAAAGACAGTGGCGCACATATTTTTCCCCAAATGAATTTTTACAGTTACCCCGTACGCACGCCACTGACGCAGTTGTAAGTAGATTTTCACTTGAAAATATGCACTTTCATAATACACTTTCAAGTTCCAAGTTTTATCAAAATCAATCCAGTGGTTTTGAAATTATTTATACAAAATTAAAAAAAATATTAAAATTCAACTCCCTGTATATTGGAAACTATGCGTTTCCGGGCCCACGTGCATAGGAACTTTTTTTCTTATTTTTTAGTAAGGAATTGCCCCACGAGGGATGGTGCATGTTTTTTGAAACAGCCTGTATATATATATATATATATATATATATATATATATATATATATATATATATATATATATATATATATATATATATATATATATATATATATAGAACACATGATTTGGAAACGAATTTTTTTATCGGTCATTTTGTCGGTCTCTCGATCTGTCGGTCTGTCTGTATGTGTGTCTATCTGTTTGTAGCCAAGATAACTTTAGCACGGATTGAGATATCGTCTTCAATGAGTACAATTTGGAGCTAGATCTAAAAAAATGTTGTGATGAACTGGGTTCTCCAAATTGTACTTATAAGCGCTCATCACAGGTTCCAATCTTTAATCGTTATCGTCTTCAAATCTGGTGTACAGTTTGCATCCGAGAAACGAACGGATCGGATTGTTTTTGCGTAAAATCGCTCCAGGGGGTAGGTGGTAGGGGTTGTTTTGTTAAAAATTTACATTTTTTTTTTGTTAAAACTCGAGTAATATAACGTTTTGTGGTTTGTATATTATAAAACTTCGAATTTCATCAAACATCTAGTATTCTGTACTGAAATTAAATTAGCGTTGAATGTGTGGGGGTGGAATATCGGTGACAGAAATTACGATTTTTGTTTATTTAAAGGGCGTAAAAAGTCTCAAAACAGAAAAAAAACTTGATTCTGGAACGAAATTTAGTATGTCTGTAGGTCGATTGGTTTGTCGGCCTGTACGTCTGTCGATCTGAGACATCATCTTCAAATTTGATATCCAGTTAGCATCTGACAAAAGAACGCTTATAATTGTTTTTGGGTTATGCCGCTTCAGGGGGTAGTGGATAAATGAGGGTCGATTTTGTGGAAATTAACAAATTTTTTCGTTAAAACCCAAGTAACATAACAATTCAGAAGTTTATGGTAACAGATATACAAATAATTTTATTATGGTCAAGTCGTGGACCCTAAATTCATTTCATGAAAGTTTCTTTCTGATGAGAGTAGATTATCACAGCTATGTGGAAGGTATGACTCGATTTTCAGCACTATTTTAAGTTTGATTAAATACACCATATGTATACATTTTATTAAAATTTATCAAGCCTTACTGGATGTTTGGATTTTTTTGGGAGTCAGTATATGTTCGAAAAGGTTTCCGCGGTCATTATTGTAAGAAACACATAGTTCTGGGATTTGACTACGTCTATAATTAATTAAAACGTGACGTTTAGGTTTCTGTTCTGATGTTATTTCCAAGATGTTAAGGAAATGTGAGATCACTCAGGTCTAGGGTTGGATACACTCGGACCTTAGAAACGATGTCCAGCAATGTTTGCGGAGTAAGTAGACTGAGGCCCCGTTATCAAACTGCTAGGAGCCAACCTTCCCTTATATCCACCGCTCAAAAGAGTAGGCAGATTGAGACCTTACAGTTCACTTCCTTTCACATTCCCATAACTTTTTGAAAAGGGCGTAAAAACAGGAGGAACTGAGAACTTTATTCGCTGTAAACAATTTTTCTGGCTGATGATATTGGTAAGCACTTACGCGGACGACAGAACCCTCCACTCAAATATACAATAATCTAAGCCTCTTTCGCCCAATTAGATGAGGATCGCAGACTCATGGAGACTTCTGTCTCCGTGGATCTCCAAAAAATATTCGACTGGAGAAGTAGAAATCTTGTCCAATTCAACCCCACCAAATCCCAGTCTTGCTTTCTTTCTCATAAGAGATACACCAGCCCTAGACCAATCACAATGAACAACCAAGTTATTTAAAGTAATGAGTCTTTTTATCTTGTTGCCATTTCTGTAGATTGAAACCTTAATTGGCACCAGCATGTCACATCAATTGCAGAAGCGGCTGCTAATAAATTAGGTTTCCCCTTCCGGGCTCGCAAATACTTTTCACCAGCTAATCTCTATACCTTATATACTTCACAAATAAGGCCAAACCTCGAATACTGCTCCCACATCTGGGGTGCAGCTGCCGCTTCTACACTCGCCATCCTGGACTCCATTCAAAAGAGAGCTATGCGTCTCATCGGTGACCCTACTCTCACCCAAAGGCTGCCATCTCTTGCTTACCGACGTGCCGTTGGTGATCTCTCTCTCTCTCTCTCTTTTATAGCTATCTTCACGGGCACTGCTCAGAGCAGCTTTCCTCCATAGTTCCCTCACCTGCTGCCCCCAACAGATATACAGAGCGAATGCACCCTTTTACTGTCCAGGTCACCAACATACATGGTACATCTTGTTATGCCCGCTCTTTTGTCCCGAGGACTTCCAAGTTGTGGAATTCCTTGCCGGCACATGTTTTTCCTTCTCCTTCGAACCTCCAAACCTTCAAGTCCAGAATTAACAAGTTGCCCCTTTCCTCTTTGTCAACACCCACGATACGATAGTATTTAGGCTGTAAGCCCTCGTGGTGTGTTGTTGAAAATTTAAAAAAGGCAGCGAAAACGATTACAGAGAAGAAAACCGACACACGTAAAGCCAGAGATTAAGTCACTACATTTGTGTTTAAGAATAGCAACGCTGATGCGAAAATAAAATTTGCAATATTTTGAAACCCCGGTAGGTAAACTTTTGCAAATATCTAACCAACGGTTGTCAAAATAATTAATTTGTTCCAAACTTTAGGCACACACTGCAGATGTTTCAAAAGGTAGTTTTAGTGAATTTTCGTAGAAAAAATTCACTAATGGGGAGATCCCGACTTTTCAATTTTGAAAAAATTCTTGCAAATGAGTGCGAACTAGCACCCCTAGAACCCATATCCGGGGTTGGTTTCAATTTTTATATGTTTATATATATATATATATATATATATATATATATATATATATATATATATATATATATATATATATATATATATATATATATATATATATATATATATATATATATATGTATGTATCACACCGATAACTCAAAAAATAATGAGCCGATTTTGATAAAATTTGGCATGTACGTTTCTTTTGTAAATAGCTTGGATAAGTTCGTTAGTCAGGAAAATCTGACAAGGTTTTCCGGGAAAGTTTTGAGTTTTCATTCGAAAAAAATTCTTATCTCAAAAAGTAATAAGAGGATTTTAATAAAATTTGGCATGTACCTTCATTTTATAAATGATCTTGATAAGTTTGTTAGCAAGGAAAATCAAACGAGGTTTTCCGAGAAAATTTTGAGTTTTCATTCAAAAAAATTTTTTATCTCAAAGAATAATGGGCCTATTTTGATAAAATTTGGCATGTACGTTTATTTTGTAAATAGCTTGGATAAGTTCGTTAGTCAGGAAAATCGGACGAGGTTTTCCGGGAAAATTTTGAGTTTTCATTCGAAAAAAATTCTTATCTCAAAAAGTAATAAGACGATTTAAATAAAATTTGGCATGTACCTGCCTTTTATAAATGGCCTTGATAAGTTTGTTAGCCAGGAAAATCAAACGAGGTTTTCCGAGAAAATTTTGAGTTTTCATTCAAAAAAATTTTTTATCTCAAAGAATAATGGCCTATTTTGATAAAATTTGGCATGTACCTTCCTTTTGTAAATGTCTTTGATAAGTTCGTTAATCAGAAAAATCGGACGAGGTTTTCTGGAAAAATTTTGAGTTTTCATTTGAAAAAAATTTTTATCTTAAAAAATAAAAACTCTATGATAACCAAATTTGGTAGGTACGTTTACGATATAAAAAGTAAACTACACACCAAAATTTAGATTTCTATGTTACAAGAAAAAAAAGTTATAATAAAATATTTTGTGCCAGATCATTTTTATGAAAATTCACTACCATACGCACTTGCTGCGTCTTCGACTTTTTAAACTGCATTAACTTGATTCATCAGTATTCTCTTGCAAGAACAATCCATTAATTTATTTGATTTCGATGTTAATTCTAAAAAGTGAACTTTTTGCATATAACTATCTAAACTAAAAATCGACTAAAAAGAAGCTATTCATAAATACGCCAAGTTCTCGGTAAACAATAATTATTGAAAGCTTCATCTGAAAACTGCAGTTCTCAGCAGACTCGTTTCATTTTCTCCAGACTTCTCGATAAATAAACAATTACCGATGTGAGCAGATTGAAATGGAACATCTCTCGAACGTAATAAAACAAAGAAGAATAAGAATCAGGAGAAGAACTAAGGGGGTAGACATTGGCCGGGGAGTAAACGTAACACGCAACATGCATGAAGACCGAGGGGGCGGCGGGAGAGGTAAGGACACGGGTGGAAGGGGGGTGGAATGAGTAGGACAATCCTCGAAAGAAATGCTAATCATGGCGCAGTATTCGCGCACTTCGCTCATTTATCGATTGCGACGTGACAACTCATTGCAGCTTTTTAGTTTTACTCGGGGAATTGCTTGCGATTGCTTTCTTCCATTTGATGAGCTTTTGAGAATTGAACCGAGGGAAATGTTTAAAATAATGGATTCTCAACGAAATTTAATGCAAGTGTGCTTGCTTCAGCAGTACACTAAAAGCTGTTTAGCTTATATGTCGAATTTTTTTTGTGGCATTTATTTTTAACAAGATCAGCTTGAGCTGATCATAAACAATCATATTAACTATTGTTCTAATTTTCTCAGACTACGGTTGGAATTGATAACTGTGCTCCACAGATCAAAATTTCAATAGTATGCAAAAATGACTAGAACCAACATTATTTTCTATTGTGTATTAACCGTCTTAATTTTTACTATTATAGCCCTGATATAGTTTCATTGTTAATAATGTAGTGCCTCAAAGCATAGTTTAACGATTTGTTAGTTTCCCTAATTCTGAGCAAAATTACTTGTATTAGCTGTCACCAAAGCTAAGAGCTTGGAACTTAGCAAGTATTATAGACTCTCTATACAGGCAACTTGTGTATTAGATCGTATTACAAAACTCTAGGCACAGCAAGTACGTTATGGAAGTGAATTTTCATAAAAATCAATTTGATTACCGGTATAACCTATATAGTAGGAACAATGTACCATATTTTATCAAAATAATTATTTGAAAATGTACAAAAATTTTCCGAAAATAAACTTTAAATGTTTCTGAGAAAACTGATCTCCTAGACAATGAACCTTAGGTTAATAGCAAATTGAGTTATTGAAATTTGAAACATTTAATGAAAATTCGCTACCAAAACGCCCTTGCCGCGTTTATACAAAAATTTTCCGAAAATAAAGTTAAATGTTGGTTTCCTAACCAACAAAACTTACGTTAATAGCAAATTATGTTATTGAAATTTGAAGGATATAATGAAAATTCGCTACCAAAACGCACCTACTGCGTCCAGATTTATTTCTTTCAAACATGCATCATATTTCGATAGAAAAATGCTAAAATGCATTAACAAATTTGTTCTACGAAAATTAGCTAAAAAAACTATAGACCGTTAAACCATAAACTTCACTAAACCTACAAATAAATATCCAAAAACGCATCAACTTAACTAAACTGACAGCCAAAGAATCAGAGAAGGGGTCTATTTGAAATAAATATTCTGTAAATATTTTAGTAAAATTAAGGGAATGACGGTTGAATCTGAAACTTAAGCGTTTGCAGAACACTCTTCTTGCAACATTTTCTTTTCACAGTCAGTATTTGTTTCACGTTCTATGCCTAAACATTGCCAATTTTGATGTTTAAAATTACGAGTTTGACGCTTTGAGGAAAACTCCAAAATTTGTTTCTTTAACTGCCCATAACTTCTTTGTCTTTAAAGCTAGGGACTTAAATTTTGGTACAAAGTTCACTCTTTATAGTACAAACACGCTTACCAAATTGGTTGCCCTTGCTTTGTTATTTACGGAGATAAGAATTTTTTTAGAAAGAAAACACAAAATTTTCCAGGAAGACCTGGTCAGATTTTCCTGGCTAACGAACCTATCCAAGCCACTTCCAAAAGTAAGGTACTTACCAAATTTGATCAAGATGGGTCTATTATTTTTTGAGTTATCGGTACGATATATATATATATATATATATATATATATATATATATATATATATATATATATATATATATATATATATATATATATATAAACGAATCTGCCCATTAGTGAATTTTTTAAAGAAAATTCACAAAAAAAAACTTGAATCACCAACGACTTATGGGCCACCCTGTAATTGTAGAAATATTTTTTAAGATGCAGCTCAAGACACCTTTGAATTAATGTATACAAATTTTTTTCGTATCGTGCATAATAACGGATATATTGAACTTTGAAGATTTTTTACGAAAATTCGACAAAAATGATATACCATTAACCGATAAACTCTATAGTTTTTGAGGAAAACCCAAATTTATTTTTATTTAATAGCCTGTAACTTTTCTGCCCTTCAACCTACAGAGCTAAATTTTGGTAGCTAACGTATCTAGAGTAATATAAACCCGAGTATGAAATTTGGTTGCCCTTACTTTGTTAATTTTGTTAATTTTTTTCGATTTTTTCCTCGGCGGATTTTATATATATATATATATATATATATATATATATATATATATATATATATATATATATATATATATATATATATATATACAGTATGTCCACGGATTGAGTGTGGGTAAGGTATAAGTGACAAAAAAATGTTGAATTAGCTGATGATATTCTGGGAATCGCTCCTGCTTTGTCTTAAACTAAAATGCTGAGAAAATGAACAAAATCAATTAATATACAGGGTGGTTTAGAACTGATTTAATTAAATGTGTTTGGAGTAAACTACCTTCGTTTATAAAGATACCGCAAAAAGTTATCAACAAAACTTGTTTAGAATTAAAATTTATGACAGACTCTCAATTTTCAGTCAGATCAGCCTACTTTGAATTTTCAAGTAAATTTCTTCTGTATCAACATGGAGCTTTTTACCTGTGGTTTTCTGAACGCAGGTGCGCAAAGTAAGTAACCATGCATTGTTGAATAATAATTTATTAGTAAAATACAAAACGCTTATTGCTAACAAAAATCAAAACGAACAACGAAAAATAAAGAAATTCTTCAAATGTGCTCCCACCAACCGATACACATAACTCAGCCCGTTTAGTAAATGCTTTGTAGGTATTTTGAATATGTTGAATTGGAATACCGTCAATTGCCTCTCTCAACCTCAGTTTTAACAAATCAAGATCGTTGTTTAATGGAGCCGCGTAGACTTTCTGTTTGAGATAGTCCCATAAATAAAAGTCCATTAAGGTAAGTTCAGGACATCTGGAAGGCCAAGGTATTGGCCCATATCGACCAATCCATCGCCCAGGAAATTCGCGATCTAACCATTCTCGAACGATTCCTGTTGCATGTGCTGGGTGGCCGTCATGCTGAAAGTATGCTGTTTATCTTTTTTTCAGTGACATGTTAATGCAAATGGTCTTGAAGAATATTTTGCAGCATTTCCATTTACTGGTTCATATTCTGCTTAAAAAATATGGCCCAATTATCCCAGTGTAAGAAACAGTACACCACACATTTACTTTTTTATGGCATTGTCTTCTGCAATTAACTCTATAATTTGGATTCTCCATACACCAATGCCGTGCATTTTGGGAATTTACCAGCCCATTAGTGGTGAAAGTGGATTCGTCCAAAAAAAAATAGTACTTCTGCCAAAATTGTGATTTTGTAGATATTGCTCGCCGTACCATAAAGAAAAATCTAATCGTTTTGACTCGTCATTTTCTTCCAAAGTGTGTATAAGTTTTGTTTGGAAAGGTTTTACCTTGTTGGTACGATAAATTTGTTGCAAATGCGATTTGCTAATATTGCCAATTTCTAATGCTCTTCTTCTCAATGATAATTTCGGAAAACGCCTAACAGAATCCATAGCTAATGCAACTGCAGCATCGTCTTCTTCATTTAAGTCGGATTTTGTCTTCTTAACATTTAAAACACTCCCAGTACGCATAAATTTTGTAACAGCTTTTTTTACACCAGTAGCGGAAACCGAATAATTTGGCCAGCGTTCAAGGAATTTTCTTATCACTCCCTGATAAGAATGTTCTTCACCCAAACCATAGCACTGCACAATAAACACTTTTTGTTCTGTTGTTAACATTTTTAAATGCAGAAGCTTGCCGTTCGTGACAAATAAAATAGACGTTTCAATTTTCCAAATAAGTAGTATCCTGGGAAACAAACAACAAGGCAGAGGTCAAGTAGCCATGCAACTCGCCAATTATTGCTTCGAATGTCCAATTGTGCGTTTACTTTACTTTTTTTATTGGTTGAGATGAAAGCAAACCTACCCCAACTTTAATTATGGTAAAGACTTTTTTTAATACAGTTTCAAGTATTTTTTAAAGTACACCTAATCACAGAGGCCGTCGAACCTCATTTAAATAAAGTCGCAGCTAAAAAGAAAAATTCATAGTAGGCTAATCTGTTTGAAAATTGAGAGCCTATCATAAATTTTAATTGTAAACAGTTATTACATCAGTTATAAACCACCCTGTATATTAATTGATTTTGTTCATTTTCTCAACATCTCAGTTTAAGACAAAGCAGGAGCGATTCCCAGAATATCATAATCTAATTCGAATTTTTTTTGTCACTTATACCTTACCCACACTCAATCCGTGGACACACTATATATATATATATATATATATATATATATATATATATATATATATATATATATATATATATATATATACACTTTTTAACTGACTTTGGATTTGGGTTATAGCGGACCCAATTAGCGCTCATTTTTTTATAATTAAAAAGTCGGTATCTCCTCATTAGTGAATTATTTTTTTAGAAAATTCACTAAAAGGAGCTACTTGTCAAATTTCATCAAAATAGATACATAAATTATATATATATACATATATATATATATATATATATATATATATATATATATATATATATATATATATATATATATATATAAGATACGCCGATCCAAACTAGCTACATCTTCAAGGACACTATAATATTGACAAGGTCATGGGAGACAATTTAAGTAATCTAGTATAACATCACGCAAACGTGTGCATATACAGTTATGCGTACATTTTGAATGTCCACTTAGTAGTGTCCACTTGCATTCTGTGGTTTTATCTTTATGCTTGTTGCATTCTTTCACATCTTACAGAGTACACAGGGCATCTCACGGTGACGGCCCATTAGAATTATTTCATAGATTACTTCGATTGTAATTTAAAAAATTCAGGCAACAGTGTTTTCGGGCATGCCCTACTCAAGTAAGATAATGGCGTAAGGCTAGATGCATTATCGCAGCAATTAGAACCGTAGACTGGTTTCGCTGTCATTAGAGCTCTTCAGTACGACATACTAATTGCAGCGAAAATACACCTATAAAGTAAAACGGCTATAGTAGCCAGTCTTTCAACACTAAGTGAGTGGTGGACCTGCGGCCACCTAGTTGCGGAACCGAGTAGTATGTCGTCACGCCAGCTCCAAATAACACAAATTTTTAGTTATATACAGTGTCTGTTTTTTTAACACTTTGTGTTATTTGTAGCTGGCGTGACAACATACTATTTGGTTCCGAAACTAGGTGGCGACGTCCAACACTCACTTGGTGTCAAGATAATGGCGTCCACGCACTACGAGTACCCCCGGTTATACCGGATGTTTACGTCATCTTCGTTATTTTAAATGGAACACACTATATATTTTGTGATTATTCGTAGGGGTTTAGGTGCAGTTTCATTGAGTTTTCAAGATATTTAATTTTTTTTTTAAGTATTTAAAGAAACAGTAACTAATTTAAAACCATGTGTATTTTACAGTAGGAAAGATACGGCGGCAATATCTACAGGACTAGCTGGATCTCTATCCTTCCGACAAGTATTTTGAAAGTGGCTTAACTGCATGCAATGCGGTGGAAATTTAATGTCGAGTTTAGTTAAAACCAAACGTTTATAAGTCGGTGTTTTCAAATAGAAAAATGTCGGGACGCAGCAAGTGCGTTATGGTAGTGAATTTTTATTAAATGTTTCAAATTTGAATAACTCAATTTTCAATAAACTTAGATAGTTTAATTTTGGCACGTAGTTAGGTCTTTCCTGGGGCAAGATATTCACTAAATTTCATTAAAATAACTTTTTTTCAAAAGAAAACTTAAAATTTGAATAACTCAATTTTTTATGAACTTTGAAAGTTCAATTTTGGTACGTAGTAAGATCTCTCTCGATGCATCATATATAGTAAATTTTATTAAAACAGCTTTGTTACATATCAAAACATATCAAAATTGAAACTGACCCCGGATATGGGTTCTAGGGGTCCTAGTTCGCGCTTATTTGAAAATTTTTTTGCAAAGTCTCACCATCGATACCTCTGTATTAGTGATTTTTTTTAAAATAAAAATTCACTAAAACCCTATACCTTTTTCCATATTCTGATATCAAATTTTATTTTCTATCCAACGATATAAGGTTCCCCCTATTCCTATCCCTTCAACTTTTTAAGTTATCTATTCTTTTTTGTGTAACCAATAAATACATGTCATTTCTGGCGAGGATGGCTATGAAATTCTTACCAGTTATGTGTTGTTAGTTTCTCTGCAGTTCCAGTTTCATTTAGTGTTTATAAGAAAGGCAACATAATACATATTCAAATGCTGCTTTATATTTTTACGGAAATTTTCTAATCAATTATTTTTCACAGAAATGTGTAATAATTATTTTTTACAATAACATATTATTTTTAATTACCAATACAACCGAAAAACTTAAAAAAAAATGGTTTGTACGGAAACGCAAAAAACAATTCGACTCTTTATTATTTTACACAAAAATTTGCTAAAAAATTCATAAAATGCAAATTATATACCTAACCTGTAATTAGTATTTAAAAAAAGGAAATATAAAAGTAGTTTTTTTTTAGTTTTTACCGAAATTTAAATCAGTGGAGGTAAACGGAAACTGTCACTTTTTATTTGGTAAAGGGGCCGTATCACAATGTGTGTAAAAACGTAAAAAGTTGCAAAACAGTTGAAATAACTAATAAATCATAAATAATGTAATTTTTTTTCCTTAAAAATATGCAATATAATTCGATTAATAATGCAAAAATGGATCAATATATGGGGTGTTCTATTAACAAAATAGATTTCTTATTACCAACGACTTATGAGTCACTCAGCAGTTGTCGAAATAACTTTATAAGATGAAGCTCAAGACACCCTATAAGTAATGTATATAATATTTTTCGTATCTTGTATAATAACAAAGATATCAAGCTTTACCGTTAAAATCCGGCACCCTGTATATATGTAAACAGACAAAACTAAAGCTGGCCTAGTTCGCGCTAATTTGAAAAAAGGTTTTCAAAATCAAAAATCGCGGTTTTTTCCACAAAAAATTGCTAAAAATTGTAGACTATTTAACCGTTAACACTATAACTGCTACTGCCAAAGCGTCAGAGAAATGGTCCAATTAAAATTATTTCTTTGCAAATATTTTGGCAAAATGAAGGACAACGACGGTTGAAGTTAAAACCTAAAGCTTTGTAAAAAACATTTCTCACAACATTTAGTCTATGTAATCCGTTATTCGTTTTAGGTTGTTTGCTTGAAAGTTGTCAATTTTGACGTTTTAAATCGAGACTTTGATGTTTTGAGAAGAAAAACTATAAATTTTAAAAGTAATATTTCTTGTATGTCTAGATCTTCTCACGAAAACTTAATCTTTGTATGTAACACACAATAGATTATGTTATCCATATAAAAATATGTTGGTCTTATGCGCATCAGTTTCACATATATATATATATATATATATATATATATATATATATATATATATATATATATATATATATATATATATATATATATATATATATATATATATATATATATATATATATATATATATATATATATAGTGTATCGATAACTCAAAAAATAATAGGCTGATTTTAATAAAATTTGGCATAGCTTCTTTTTGTAAGTGGCTTCGACAAGTTTGTTAGCCAGGAAAATCGGACCAGTTTTTCCGGGAAAATTTTGGGTTTTTCTTCGGGAAATTTTCGTATCTCCAAAAATAACATATCTGTGACAACCATATTTGGCATATACGTTCATACTATCGAACTCACCCTACACACCAAAATTCAGATCCCTAAGTTGAACAAAAAAAGTTAAGCATTATAAGAAAAACAATTTTGGGTGCCACTGGTGATCAGAGGAAAGCACAAGAACAAAATATTTTGTGTGATTACATAACCATGTTAGTGAAACCTACCATAAAATTTGACGGGCAATCTAGATCCGCAATAAAAAACACCATCTTCCATTTGAAATAAGTTGACGTCTATTTTCGGTATAACCGGAAGTTTCATACTAACGTCAATATTTTCCGTGAACTAGAAATTTCGAGAAACCTACGTGCGTGAATTTTCAGAATACAATTGCGAGCCGTACTCCAAAACGGCTAATGGAAGGTCTACGTGGGACATCTGTATAGATATGTACATACCTACATTTTTTGTAGTTACTTCTTATATAACGATATTCAGTTTTTACGAAATATTATTGCTGGTCCCTTGGCTCCTCGTAAAATCGGGATTCTACTATATATATATATATATATATATATATATATATATATATATATATATATATATATATATATATATATATATATATATATATATATATATATATATATATATATATATATATATATATACATATTGTGTAACGATTGCGTTTCGTTACTACTTTAAGTATTCAAAATGAACCCGTAAGAGATTTATTTAATAGCCGACAATCCAATATCTGTAAGGCAATTTATTTTTCGATTTCAGAATTTTTCATTGAAAATTCGCTAAGAAATTCTATATCGTAACACCCGTACTGGATTCCCTATAATATTGGTCGAAATACAAATATTGAAAGACGTTGAGGAAAAAGGAATATCCTAATTGTTCTGGAATTCTCGGAATAACAGAGGCGGATGTCATGCAATAGTAACCATAAAATAACGGACGGACGAGTCCATTATTGTTTGAGGTGTGTATAGAAGACGTCGTGACTTTGCCACCGATTGAAGGTCTCGTTTTATCTCATTCGAAGAGAGGAAGCTAGAAAGAGCTCGCGCACAGCCACTAACACTCACGGTAAGAATTTTTCGTGCAGCACCTGACAAGAGAAAGATTGAGTTGCCAGCGTGGAGAGTGAGCTAGGTTGTTGACAAGTTAACATCGTTCTAATTAGCGTGGCTAATAATTATCTTAAAACAAGTGATAAAATTCCTTTCTGTCGTCGATACTATCTAACAACAGTTGTCAGTGCTTGTTTAATATCATTTGATCGGTCTTTGAATTTAAATTAACAACATGCTTAGCAGTGATCCTTTGTTCACCGAGCTGGTGAATCCCTCAAGTTGATCACACAAAGTTTCTGATTATTACCGAGCTCTGAATCAATTGGCATTATAAATTTCACTTGAGCCAATTTACATTTTAATTGATGTAGACAGATTTTAGTCAAATTAATTCCAAACATCGATATAAGACGGTTGTTCATTTGATGTTAGGAGCCAAATTGTCTTCCCCAGTATTGGAGCAACAAGATCCACCTACCCAATAAACGTTTAGAGAAAGTGCCACTTATTCTCTCCAACCTCCCCTCTCGATTGGAATTTGTGAGCCTATGTTAGGCTCTGATGGTTGACTCCACTTGGAGAGCATCTTCAAAGGTTCAACAGGTAACCCCAGGTGTCAGGACTTGGTGATTCAAAGAAACCTTAAACTTATTTGCGTAGAACAATCAAAAACCTTTCATGCAGCAGTCCATTGTTTGAACCATTACAATCTTGAATTTTCAAAGCAACATGATCAAATTTGAACTTCAATAGTGCCAGTGGGGTGTCTGTAAGGGCAACTGTAAATTTCCTGTTTATTAGAATTTTGTCAATATTGTGAATTTAAATACATAATACTTGAAATTGTAATTAACAGATTTTTGTTTGCAAAATATTTAACTTGTACATTTCTTAATTTTTCATTGACAATCAATAAAATATAAATTTCACATAGTAATATTTTTCTTAAATGGAGCCTCACTCAAAGGACTGGCCAGTTGTTTCATTGAAAAATCAACCGAACCAACTAATTGATGAACGTCCAGCAATTTAGATAATGTTGATCCTTAATATACCTCAAATATGTAATGTTAATATTTTTGTAAATTCGAACCATTTTATTTTATTATTTTGTCATATGCTATACGAAATAATAATTTATTTTTCTTGAAACTCTTGCTGTTTATTTGATATTCATTTGTATATGAGTTAATATTTGTTTGAAAGTTGCCAACCATGTGAATTTAATTTTGTTTGCTATCCCAAATTTATTTATATGAATAAATTTAGTATTAGTGTTAAGGTTATATATGTTTAATTGAAGAGAAATTTCTCCCTAATATATCCCCTGTTTGGCAGCAACACAATGAATAAATTCTAATTATCGTTTATCTAGATTCCTTAAATTTTATATAACCAGGCCCTAGCCTGGGACGCTCACAAATATAAGATTTCAGGCAGAGCAACACAGAAAAGAGCGTGAGTATCAAACCATATCAAGATCTACCAACCTCCTAAAGTGTTTCTAGTCTTAATAATAATAATAATAATAATCTGCTGGATAGATGCTTTTAGGGTAGGGCTCATAGGCAAAAGTGACCTCACTATCAACCAGTATATATATATATATATATATATATATATATATATATATATATATATATATATATATATATATATATATATATATATATATATATATATATATATATATATATATATATATATATATATATATATATATATATATATATATATATGTATATATATATATATATATATATATATATATATATATATATATATATATATATATATATATATATATATATATAAATTAAACTGCCCCCGAATATGTGTTCTAGGCGGCCTAGTTGGCACTTATTTGAATATATTTTTTCAAAATTGAAAGGTCGCGAATTGGTGAATTTTCTCTTTAAATTCACTAAACTGTTTAGTTAATTTTCAAATAAGATTTTTTTGCGGAAATCGTTTGTATAGAAGTTTGGGACACGATATTTCAGTTTTAACTTGAGAAACAAAAATATTGTTTGCATACGTTGAGAAGATACAACGTTTCGACAATATATCCAGACTGAAGACGAGGTCGAGGTTTGGAGTAGGTAACATGGAATAGAATCATTTGTATTAAAAGGCAAGCAAATAGTTCAGCATGTGAACATAAGCAAGTCGTGGGGTCACGTACTGGCCAGAAGTACGTGACAGATCCTGCTCTATATTAGATTATACATCAGAGCTGCCCATCGGACACAACACTCTAATTGCCATTAGTATTCCTTTATTACCTCCATTATTATACTCATATACAAATATATGCAACACACAGTCCGGCCAGGAACATCTAGTATTCAATATGGGAACGATACATACCTGCACAGTTGCTAGTTTCGGATACATTAGGTGTTTTGTTCGTATCATACAGCGTGGCGCATTGAAAACGAAACAGACCGATTTGCGTCCAGATAATTTTTTTTTAAGAAACGCTGAAACACGTCAATTTTAGTATTGAGGGGGACATGTTTTGACATGAAACTCAACTTTGTCACATCAAGCCCTTAAGGGTAGCGATAACAACCATTATATTTTAAATAGAAACATGGCTCGAGCGTTACATCATTTGAAAGCTCTTTCTTTTCTGAATTCAAAACACTAATTTTTTTGGAAGTTTTATCAACTCGTTTAAAAATTATTCACAGTTGGAGTTAAGAAGCTTAATGATCTTTAGGGAAAACAAATGAGGGATGTATCGGAGCTTTATTAATTTAATTATATTAGATGAGATGGTATGAAGTTTCATCACCTAACCTGTATTCATCGGAAGCTTAATGAGTTTTGGTCTTTAGCGATGGAGAAGTGTGAATCTTAATTAGAGGCGGGAATCATTGAAGAGGACTCCATTATTTAAAGTTACGTCACCACAACCTTTAGAGCCGTCAAATGAGAGTGAGGTTGATAAGCGAGAATAATGGTATTGGTCGCGGACTCCATGTTAATTAATAAACTAATAAGTGGTTATCATTACATTGGTTGAAGACTCCATTATTTAAACTTACGTGGCCACAACCTTTAGAGGCGACAAATGAGAGTGAGGTTCATTTTATTCGTCTTAATCAGTAGAATTCAAAAATGGCGACTAACGCTTGTGCAAAAATGAGATAAAAAACTTAAAACCCTTATCGCGGAAGATCCGTGAGATGTACGAGAGAACTCACACATGCACGGTGTTAAGGAGGTCAAATCAAAGTGGAATATATAATAAAATGACCACTTCCGGTCTAAACTTTAAATCCTTATATCTTTTGAACGGAAAGTGATAGAAAGGAACTGGCTTCAAAAATATATCGTTTCGTAACAAGGGCTACAAGAAAATGAGATAAAAAACTTCAAACCCTTATCGCGGAAGATCGGTGAGATGTACGCTGGAAACAATACATGCACGGTGTTAAGGAGGCCAAACTAAATTGGAATATACAATAAAATGACCACTTCCAGTCTAAATTTTAAATCGTTATATCTTTTGAATGGAAAGTGATAGAAATGAACTGACTTTAAAAATATATCGTTTCGTAACAAGGTCTACAAGAAACTGAGATAAAAAACTTCAAACCCTTATCGCGGAAGATCGGTGAGATGTACGATAGAACCAATACATGCACGGTGTGAAGGAGGCCAAACCAAATTGGAATATACAATAAAATGGCCACTTCCGGTCTAAACTTTAAATCGTTATATCTTTTGAACGGAAAGTGATAGAAAGGAACCGACTTCAAAAATGTATGTTTCGTAACAAGGTCTACAAGAAACTGAGATAAAAAACTTTAAACCCTTATCGCGGAAGATCGGCGAGATGTACGATAGAGCCAATACATACACGCTGTTCAGCAAAGCAAACTCTAATAGCATATTCAATAAAAATGTTACTTCCGGTATAACCGTTCTTAGAGCTACATACATGTGTGACACCACAAAATCATCGTCTTGTTGAAAAGAAGAAATATAATATTTAAGTAAGTCAGAACAAGCTGTGTTAACACCTAAAAACAACACACTCTCTCTTAGACTTAATGAAGTTACTTTCATAGAAAATTTCAACCATACCATAAAGAACAGTATTCAATAGCGTATTTAAATGTTGACTACATCAAGTGATGCGTGCTACAGACAAATTTTAGTACACCCTCTTAGACCTACTGAAGTTGACGGCACAGGCAGCTGTCAAGCGTACCTAACAAACCAAAGTAAATATGTCTTGAAGAACAGTCTTCAATTGCCCTAAACCAACACATCTCTATCATTTCAGAGTAATCTTAGCCATGTGACCAGTTAAACTAGGTATCTTGAAGTGTAGCTTTTTATGTTTATGAGATATAAAATAAGAAAACCAAAGAGTTAATTGTCTATTACAACAACAAGTAGAAGGGGTTGACTTGGTACCTACAGCTGCTACATACTTGGTAAAAATTGGTGCCACTAGCATTTCAGAGTAATTTTAATCATGCAACACTCTAACTGTCTTGAGATGTAGCTTTATGTGTTAATGGGTGGAAATAACAAAACTAAAGAATTAATTGTCTATTACAACTGTCAGCTAAAGAAGCATTTAGGTAGCCGGAATACCGATATCCTAAATATTTCAAGAGTAATCTTGGTCATACAATACTCTTAACTAACTGTCTTGAGATGTGGCTTTATGTGTCATTGGTTGGAAAATAAGAAAACTAAAGAGTTGATTGCTTATGCTTATTACAACAGTCAGTTGAAGGAACATTTGGGGTATCGGAATACCGATATGCCAAATGTTCCAACCGAAGGAGCCCACTTAGAGTCATCTCCAGGGGCTCGGAATACCGATGCCCTAAAAACGGACGAAACATCTCAAGTAACACCAGCAACAGCTACATACGTATTAAACATCGGTGGAGCGCGCGGTGAAAACGACACGATATTCTGAAAAATGCAACAATTTTTATTTCTGCGTAAGCGAATTTAATCAGAAATATAGAACCAACCTTCAAGAAACCGAAAAAAAGGATAAGAACATTAAGAACAAACATTCCGATACCGAAGTGATCCTAAACACACCATATGATGCAAATTCTGTAAATCTCTTTAACAGAAGAAAAACAGAAGTCAAACACCGTAAGACAAATAGAACCGACGTACATAACAGATGTGTCTGAGGAGAAACGTATTCAGAACCTTATTGAGTTTACTAAGTTTTAAGTATACGAATAGAACAGTCTATGTACCAACCAGGACAACACAACTAACCAACCAACTGTTTTTGAGGTGTAACCTTTATGTATATAATTTAATTTTCGCTGGTGTAAAATAAATGTAAAAAGTGTTATATAGCAAAACCAAAGATTTAATTGCCTATCACAACAAGCTGACCGAACAGTGGGACCAACGGAATACCGATACCCTAAATATTTCAACCGAAGGAGTCCACTTAGAGTCATCTCCAGGGAGCCGGAATACTAGCCCCCTAGAAGTGTCGGAAGCAACATTTCAAGTAACACCTAGAACTGCTACATACTTGGTAAAAATGGGTGGAGCTCAGACTGTAAACGACTTGATAGGTGGTACATATGTTTGCAAAGATTTGATTCTAAATTTAGCCTGTTGGATATCCAAACATTTCTATGAAAAACGCAACCAGCGAACTAACCAACCAACCCACGTTGAGGGGTGTAGAGATAGCAAGCTACCTACAAGTGGCCCCTCTGAATATATGTGGTGTTAATGATAGAGTAAAAGATTTAATTGGCACGTGTTTGTATTGAAGGCTTGCAAGCTACGTACAAGTGTCTGAATATATGATGGTGATGACGAGTCAAGAGATTTAATTGAGCGGTTTTCACTTGAGTCATCGTCATTCGAAAAGTATCAGAACGAAAACCAGGTCCTTTGCTCTGATATATCTTACTCAGTAGGAACCAAATGTCTTCGAAAACAACATTCTTTACTTTTCTGAATAGCAAGTGAGCAACCCCCCTTGTCGAACCCCTCCAAGCTAAAGGTAAACCCCAGCCCGTCTTTAGGGATCGAGTAGTGTAAACGATGAAATATTAGATGCAACAGAAGCCCTGGACAACTCGATGTTTATATTCGATGATGATGATGATGATGTAGCTTGTAACAAACAAGATAAAATAAGAGCATACTTTAGTATGGGCAGACATAAGAATATTGATTCATTCTATCTCTGTCAAACATGTACTCGAACAACCAAACATCTGGTACGTAACAACACAAATGTTGTGTTATTCAAGCAACATGAAACCAATTTAAAACATGTGTACGACAATCATATAACCACCGATATGGACTTTAAACAATTTTAAAAATATATGCTACCAATGTTGGAAATACAAATGATGTGCAAGACTAAAGTTTAGCAGATACTAATCGTTTTAACCGTCACTGCTGCCTACCGACTGAACCTTAGCAGATACTCCTCGTCTTAATATTCGACAGACAACACAACTTATTGTTTTCACCTTCAAGTCTTAATATTCAACAAACAGCAACGACAGCTGTCATACAGCTGTCTAACAGCTGTCCTGTCTAACAGCTGTCCTGTCTAACAGCTGTCCTGTCTAACAGCTGTCCTGTCTAACAGCTGTCCTGTCTAACAGCTGTCCTGTCTAACAGCTGTCCTGTCTAACAGCTGTCCTGTCTAACAGCTGTCCTGTCTAACAGCTGTCTAACACAGCCGTCAGGCAGCTGTCTAGCAGGACAGCTGTCTAACACATGTCTAACAGATGTATAACAGTCACTCTTTAGCGGAACATAAGCTGAATGTTTTTGAGCCAAACAAGAAGAACACAATTTAAAACACATCTACGACAACCATGAGACAACCGACATGGACTTTCAACAATTTTAAAAATAGATGCGGCCAGGTTAGTTGATCAACCAACCAGGTCAATCACAGCTGACGCTATAAATAAAAACAATGCTGGAAGCGAGTGACGTCACAAGAAACGGTGGTGCATGTGCTCAGGTTAGACCTCTAAGCTTTCCAGGTTAATACCGGGTTAGGTCCATGACAAGGTGGTGGACCAGTCAGGTCAGCTAAGTATCATGGTGGTGGAACGGTCGGGTCAACTAGACGACGAGTGTCGCCTAGCTGACCCGACCGTTCCACCACCATGATACTTAGCTGACCTGACTGGTCCACCACCTTGTCATGGACCTAACCCGGTATTAACCTGGAAAGCTTAGAGGTCTAACCTGAGCACATGCACCACCGTTTCTTGTGACGTCACTCGCTTCCAGCATTGTTTTTATTTATAGCGTCAGCTGTGATTGACCTGGTTGGTTGATCAACTAACCTGGCCGCATCTATTTTTAAAATTGTTGAAAGTCCATGTCGGTTGTCTCATGGTTGTCGTAGATGTGTTTTAAATTGTGTTCTTCTTGTTTGGCTCAAAAACATTCAGCTTATGTTCCGCTAAAGAGTGACTGTTATACATCTGTTAGACATGTGTTAGACAGCTGTCCTGCTAGACAGCTGCCTGACGGCTGTGTTAGACAGCTGTTAGACAGGACAGCTGTTAGACAGGACAGCTGTTAGACAGGACAGCTGTTAGACAGGACAGCTGTTAGACAGGACAGCTGTTAGACAGGACAGCTGTTAGACAGCTGTATGACAGCTGTATGACAGCTGTCTGTCCTGTCAGACAGCTGTCGTTGCTGTCTGTTGAATATTAAGACTTGAAGGTGAAAACAATAAGTTGTGTTGTCTGTCGAATATTAAGACGAGGAGTATCTGCTAAGGTTCAGTCGGTAGGCAGCAGTGACGGTTAAAACGATTAGTATCTGCTAAACTTTAGTCTTGCACATCATTTGTCTTTCCAACATTGGTAGCATATATTTTTAAAATTGTTTAAAGTCCATATCGGTGGTTATATGATTGTCGTACACATGTTTTAAATTGGTTTCATGTTGCTTGATTAACACAACATTTGTGTTGTTACGTACCAGATGTTTGGTTGTTCGAGTACATGTTTGACAGAGATAGAATGAATCAATATTCTTATGTCTGCCCATACTAAAGTATGCTCTTATTTTATCTTGTTTGTTACAAGCTACATCATCATCATCATCATCGAATATAAACATCGAGTTGTCCAGGGCTTCTGTTGCATCTAATATTTCATCGTTTACACTACTCGATCCCTAAAGACGGGCTGGGGATTACCTTTAGCTTGGAGGGGTTCGACAAGGGGGGTTGCTCACTTGCTATTCAGAAAAGTAAAGAATGTTGTTTTCGAAGACATTTGGTTCCTACTGAGTAAGATATATCAGAGCAAAGGACCTGGTTTTTGTTCTGATACTTTTCGAATGACGATGACTCAAGTGAAAACCGCTCAATTAAATCTCTTGACTCATCATCACCATCATATATTCAGACACTTGTACGTAGCTTGCAAGCCTTCAATACAAACACGTGCCAATTAAATCTTTTACTCTATCATTAACACCACATATATTCAGAGGGGCCACTTGTAGGTAGCTTGCTATCTCTACACCCCTCAACGTGGGTTGGTTGGTTAGTTCGCTGGTTGCGTTTTTTATAGAAATGTTTGGATATCCAACAGGCTAAATTTAGAATCAAATCTTTGCAAACATATGTACCACCTATCAAGTCGTTTACAGTCTGAGCTCCACCCATTTTTACCAAGTATGTAGCAGTTCTAGGTGTTACTTGAAATGTTGCTTCCGACACTTCTAGGGGGCTAGTATTCCGGCTCCCTGGAGATGACTCTAAGTGGACTCCTTCGGTTGAAATATTTAGGGTATCGGTATTCCGTTGGTCCCACTGTTCGGTCAGCTTGTTGTGATAGGCAATTAAATCTTTGGTTTTGCTATATAACACTTTTTACATTTATTTTACACCAGCGAAAATTAAATTATATACATAAAGGTTACACCTCAAAAACAGTTGGTTGGTTAGTTGTGTTGTCCTGGTTGGTACATAGACTGTTCTATTCGTATACTTAAAACTTAGTAAACTCAATAAGGTTTTGAATACGTTTCTCCTCAGACACATCTGTTATGTACGTCGGTTCTATTTGTCTTACGGTGTTTGACTTCTGTTTTTCTTCTGTTAAAGAGATTTACAGAATTTGCATCATATGGTGTGTTTAGGATCACTTCGGTATAGGAATGTTTGTTCTTAATGTTCTTATCCTTTTTTTCGGTTTCTTGAAGCTTGGTTCTATATTTCTGATTAAATTCGCTTACGCAGAAATAAAAATTGTTGCATTTTTCAGAATATCGTGTCGTTTTCACCGCGCGCTCCACCGATGTTTAATACGTATGTAGCTGTTGCTGGTGTTACTTGAGATGTTGCGTCCGTTTTTAGGGCATCGGTATTCCGAGCCCCTGGAGATGACTCTAAGTGGGCTCCTTCGGTTTGAACATTTGGCATATCGGTATTCCGATACCCCAAATGTTCCTTCAACTGACTGTTGTAATAAGCAATCAACTCTTTAGTTTTCTTATTTTCCAACCAATGACACATAAAGCCACATCTCAAGACAGTTAGTTAAGAGTGTTGTATGACTAAGATTACTCTTGAAATATTTAGGATATCGGTATTCCGGCTACCTAAATGCTTCTTTAGCTGACAGTTGTAATAGACAATCAACTCTTTAGTTTTGTTATTTCCACCCATTAACACATAAAGCTACATCTCAAGACAGTTAGAGTGTTGCGTGATCAAAATTACTCTGAAATGCTAGTGGCACCCATTTTTACCAAGTATGTAGCAGCTGTAGGTACCAAGTCAACCCCTTCTACTTGTTGTTGTAATAGACAATTAACTCTTTGGTTTTCTTATTTTATATCTCATAAACATAAAAAGCTACACTTCAAGATACTTAGTTTAACTGGTCACATGGCTAAGATTACTCTGAAATGATAGAGATGTGTTGGTTTAGGGCAATTGAAGACTGTTCTTCAAGACATATTTACTTTGGTTTGTTAGGTACGCTTGGCAGCTGCCTGTGCCGTCAACTTCAGTAGGTCTAAGAGGGTGTACTAAAATTTGTCTGTAGCACGCATCACTTGATGTAGTCAACATTTAAATACGCTATTGAATACTGTTCTTTATGGTATGGTTGAAATTTTCTCTGAAAGTAACTTCATTAAGTCTAAGAGAGAGTGTGTTGTTTTTAGGTGTTAACACAGCTTGTTCTGACTTACTTAAATATTATATTTCTTCTGTTCAACAAGACGATGATTTTGAGGTGTCACACATGTATGTAGCTCTTAGAACGGTTATACCGTAAGTAACATTTTTATTGAATATGCTATTAGAGTTTGCTTTGCTGAACAGCGTGTGTGTATTGGCTCTATCGTACATCTCGCCGATCTTCCGCGATAAGGGTTTGAAGTTTTTTATTTCAGTTTCTTGTAGACCTTGTTACGAAACATACATTTTTGAAGTCGGTTCCTTTCTATCACTTTCCGTTCAAAAGATATAGCGATTTAAGTTTAGACCGGAAGTGGCCATTTTATTATATATTCCAATTTGGTTTGGCCTCCTTAACACCGTGCATGTATTGGTTGTATCGTACATCTCACCGATCTTCCGCGATAAGGGTTTGAAGTTTTTTATCTCAGTTTCTTGTAGACCTTGTTACGAAACATACATTTTTGAAGTCGGTTCCTTTCTATCACTTTCCGTTCAAAAGATATAACGATTTAAAGTTTAGACCGGAAGTGGCCATTTTATTGTATATTCCAATTTGGTTTGGCCTCCTTAACACCGTGCATGTATTGGTTCTATCGTACATCTCACCGATCTTCCGCGATAAGGGTTTGAAGTTTTTTATCTCAGTTTCTTGTAGACCTTGTTACGAAACGATATATTTTTAAAGTCAGTTCATTTCTATCACTTTCCATTCAAAAGATATAACGATTTAAAATTTAGACTGGAAGTGGTCATTTTATTGTATATTCCAATTTAGTTTGGCCTCCTTAACACCGTGCATGTATTGTTTCCAGCGTACATCTCACCGATCTTCCGCGATAAGGGTTTGAAGTTTTTTATCTCATTTTCTTGTAGCCCTTGTTACGAAACGATATATTTTTGAAGCCAGTTCCTTTCTATCACTTTCCGTTCAAAAGATATAAGGATTTAAAGTTTAGACCGGAAGTGGTCATTTTATTGTATATTCCACTTTGATTTGACCTCCTTAACACCGTGCATGTGTTGGTTCTCTCGTACATCTCACGGATCTTCCGCGATAAGGGTTTTAAGTTTTTTATCTCATTTTTGCACAAGCGTTAGTCGCCATTTTTGAATTCTACTGATTAAGACGAATAAAATGAACCTCACTCTCATTTGTCGCCTCTAAAGGTTGTGGCCACGTAAGTTTAAATGATGGAGTCTTCAACCAATGTAATGATAACCACTTATTAGTTTATTAATTAACATGGAGTCCGCGACCAATACCATTATTCTCGCTTATCAACCTCACTCTCATTTGACGGCTCTAAAGGTTGTGGTGACGTAACTTTAAATAATGGAGTCCTCTTCAATGATTCCCGCCTCTAATTAAGATTCACACTTCTCCATCGCTAAAGACCAAAGCTCATTAAGCTTCCGATGAATACAGATTAGGTGATGAAACTTCATACCATCTCATCTAATATAATTAAATTAATAAAGCTCCGATACATCCCTCATTTGTTTTCCCTTAAGATCATTAAGCTTCTTAAGATTAAAGGTTGGGTGATGAAACTTCATACCATCTCAACCAATGTGATGATAACCACTTATTATTTTATTAATTAATCTCCAAAAGCTCCGATAGTTTTGCTTAAAAGCTTTCGTTAGCTTTTGTGTCTCGGAACCACATCTGCAAATGTGATGTGTTTTGCAAAAACTTTCCTTAGCTTTTTTGGCTCAGTAACCTCCGGACTCTGGACCAATGTGCAGATGGGCGTGATTAGTGGAGGGGAGAAGCGATTTTATTGGCTAAATGTGTACAAAATGGGCGTATTTGTGGTTAAAAGTGGCCTCTGATTGGTCGATTTAGGTAAATGGGCGTGGCCACGCCCCCTAAAGTGGAGGTATTTAGGGTGTGGTTTTAAAAATTGTGCATTTTGAAAATGTGCGTTCTTGAGTGGTTTAGAATCCGCATAGCTTATCTACTGACCCATGTTCCCTATTTAAAATATAAGGGTTATTGTCACCACCCTTAAGGGGTTGATGTGACAAAGTTGAGTTTTATGTCACAACATGTCCCCCTCAATATTAAAATTGACGTGTTTCAGCGTTTCTTAAAAAAATTCTCTGGACGCAAACCGGTGTGTTTCGTTTTCAATGCGCCACCCTATATGTATTTGTTTCCGAAACTGAGGTCTGGAACGAAAAAGACCATAATGTAATCAAAATTCTGAAAGGAATAAGTACGCTTTAGAGAATCCAATTCAACTAAACAAACTTCTAATTTCAAGGTTGATACAATCGATGTTTTAAATGGGACGTAACAATCAAAAATGAATGCAATATAGAACAGAATGAAGAAAGGATGCCATCTACATTAGCGTAATAATCGAAATGTTTTACACTTACATGAGATGTATAAGACAGATACAATATACTGACTTAATCCATTTTCGGCCATCGATGCGTAAACGCATCACCTGACATTTTATTTTTTGTTTTTAAAATACACTAAGCAATGATTAAGGGGATAATTAAAAGGCTTTCACTGCCAAACAATTGTTTTATTCTCAACCCTATGCGGTTCGACCCATTATTGAGCCATCTTCAGAGGTTTAGACCTAGAATGTAAAAATTGGTTGTCAGAAACTATGTTTCTGGTAGATCTACCGTGCAAGTGACTACACTGTAACTACAAAAAGGTACAAGGTCTTTTTTTTTCAACAACACACCACGAGTGCTTACAGCCTAAATACTATCGTACCGTGGATGTCGACAAGAATGAAAGAGGCAACTTGTTAATACTGGACTAGAAGGTTTGGAGGTTCGGAGGAGAAGGAAAAACATGTGCCGGCAAGGAATTTCACAACCTGGAAGTCCTCGGGACAAAAGAGCGGGCATAACAAGATGTTCTATGTCTGGTGACCTGGACAGTAAATGGGTGCATTCGCTCTGTTCCCCTGGTAGATTTGTTGGGGGCAGCAGGTGGAGGAACTATGAAAGAAAGCTCCTCTGAGCAGTGCCCGTGCAGATATCTATAAAAAAGAGAAAGGGGTCACCAACGGCACGTCGGTTGGCAAGGGACGGCAGCCTTTGGGTGAGAATAGAGTCACCGATGAGACGTATAGCTCTCTTCTGAATGGAGACCAGGATAGCGAGTGTAGAAGCATCAGCGTCATCCCAGATGTGGGAGCAGTATTCGAGGTTTGGCTTTATTTGTGAAGTATATAAGGTATAGAGATTGTGTTTGTGTATGTTTTGTTTCTTTAACTTCGGCCTATTTCTGCGACTATGGCCAATCACCGACGCCAGGGAACAGTTTTACCTCACCATCCTGAAAATTTTGCCGAACCCCTGCCTTTCTGTTAGGAGGGTAGGGATCTTCAACGTTCCCAACAGCGCATGGACACGGGACCGACGGCTTTACGCCCCCTCCGAAGGGCGGAACGTGCAGACATTCAACTTGCTCAAATACAATGCCAGAACCTCGGTTCATGTTAATGTTACAGTTTGTACTGCAAAAGTGAAAGGAGAACCCTGAGATCGAACCCAGTACCCTTCGGTTCAGAGGCACACATTCTTACCTCTGAACCACCGAGGCTCTGAATGGAGTCCAGGATAGCGAGTGTAGAAGCGGCAGCGGTACCCCAGATGTGGGAGCAGTATTCGAGGTTTGGCCTTATTTGTGAAGTATATAAGGTATAGAGATTAGCTGGTGAAAAGTATTTGCGAGCCCGGAAGAGGAACCCTAATTTATTAGCAGCCGCTTCTGCAATTGATGTGACATGTTGGTGCCAATTGAGATTTTGATCCACAGAAATGCCAATATGTGAAAAGAACTCATTACTTTGAATAACTTGGTTGTTCATTGTAATGGGTCTAGGGCTGGTCTATCTCTTATGAGAAAGAAAACAAGACTGAGATTTGGTGGGGTTGAATTGTACAAGATTTCTACTTCTCCAGTCTAATATTTTTTGGAGATCCACGGAGACATAACCCTCCCTGAGTCTGCGATCCTCATATAATTGGGCTAAAGAGACAGGCTTAGAATGTTGTATATTTGAGTGGAGGGTGCTGTCGTCCGCGTAACTGTCAACTGGGTTGGATGTGCTAGAGAGGAGGTCATTGATGCGGTGAAGAAACAAAGTAGGGGCTAAAGCTGAACCTTGAGGAACTCCTGCATTAATTGGATACAGTTTAGAGGAATGGCCATCCACGACAACAGAAATGCTCCGGTTGGAGAGAAAATGTTCTATCCAGGTACAGAGTTTAGGTGGTAGGCCATAGGCCGGAAGTTTATTAATCAGCGCTGCGTGCCAGACCTGGTCGAGTGCTTTGGATATGTCTAGAGCGACAATCTGGGATTCACCGTGTAGTTCCATAGACTTGTTCCAAGAATGGGTGACAAAGGAAAGGAGGTCGGTAGTTGATCTCCGCTGACGGAATCCATACTACCTGTCGTGGATTAGACTGTGTTTTTCAAGACATTTTTGTAATTCGGTGTTTTGTATACTTTTCCATCACTTTAGAGACGACTGAAAGGCGAGAAATAGGCCTGTAGTTGCTAGGAAGCGCTTTGGATCCTTTCTTGGGGATGGGTTGTACTCGAGCAGTTTTCCAGTTACTAGGGAATATGCCTCTATTGTAAGATGTCTGAAACAGACGAGTCAGGAGAGGAGCAAGTTCTGGTGCGCATTTTATGAGAACAATTGCTGTGAGCTCGTCAAAGCCAGAGGCTTTCCTGGTATTAAGAAAAGATAGCATCTTTCGTAACTTTTTAGTGTTAAAAATGATATCTGTCATTTTATGCGCCACATTGGGGACTGTTGGTGGTTAAACATTTGGAGATGGGTTGAGAGTAGAATTGCCGGCGAACAACGAGGCAAAACGTTAGCCTTGTCCAGGGCGGTAGAAACAATTTCATCCCCTGAGACAAGCGGTGGGAACGTGCTCTTGCAGAAATTATTGACAATAGATTTGACAAGAGTCCAGAACGGTTTTCTGTCGTTGGGGCTTAAGAGAACTTTCTTTGTGATGTGGTTATTAAACGAGTTTTTTGCCTCAGAAAGAATGCGGACATAGCGGTTTCTTGCGTCGCTAAATGCTTGACGGTTTTCTTAGCTGGGATTGTGCAGAAGCGTTTTGTTAGGTTTGACCTTTTTAAATCTGGCCTTGTCACAGGATTTAGAGAACCGGGGCTTTTGAGTGGAAAGAGAAAGAGATACAAAGGATTTGAGCTATGTGTTGGGATGCAAGGAAAGTAAGTAGGTTTCTGGACCATATTGGCTATAGAATTGCTGACTGCAGAGACCTCCGCTGCTCGCTCTTGTGGATCAGTTATTGAAGATACTAGCCATTCCTTACTATGGACATTGAAGTCACCAAGAATATTGACCTCGGAGGAAGGATATTAAAAAATCAGATGGTCGGTTTGTCAGAAAGGTAGTCAAAGAGCTGGACAAAGTTGTTGTCAGAAGGTGACCGGTAAATCCAACAGATAAATATAGTTGCAGGACTGAGAGGGGGTTGTGTCCATAGTATGTATTTTCTTCCAGCTTCTAAATTGGGGAGTCTGGTGCAGGGTAGATTGCTACGGACGTATACGCACACGCCTCCATGCAATCTAAAGGAAGTAAGAATCTCATACCCCGGGAAGTTAAGGTGATTGGTGGCTGTTTTGGCACTGATTTGGGTTTCGGTGAGGAAGAGGAGTTGGGGCCTATTAGCCTGGAGGAAATGGTGGACGAAGTTCAGGTTAGAATATAGGCCACATATATTCGAGAAGGATATGTTAAATTTTGATGCTGGCGCCCCCTGTACACCCCTCTCCCGGAGATCCGAATGGAGGGGTATTTCACCTCCGGAATCTTGTACAACGAGGAGCCCTCATCATTTTTGCTTATAAGGGAAGCCGACTCATACACCAGAACCGGCAATGTCCGTTGGGACTTCACCGGCCGTTGATGTATGTGGTGGTACCTCCTCTGGCGTGAAAAAATCATTTACTATCACGTAAAGGGAAATTCCACTACCACCTGCTTGACTCCGATTAGTCGCCTCGTACGACAGGCAGGAGTTACCATGGGCCTAATCTTTTAGTTGGTCCCCGGACCCACAGGGGACAAGCAAAAACTAAGTGTCAAACTTCAAAACAGCCCCAAACGGCCATGCAAGGTTTAAATTGACAGTAGTGTCAGGAGCTATAAAACATCTCTATAAAATGTACAATTTAAAACAGGACTGCTGTCCCACAATATGAACACTACTCTGATGGAGTCAAAATCAACATGTTAAAAGTCAAATTAATCAACTTTATAAAAAGCCATAGACAAACCCAAACATAAAAAGCAAAGCCGGCTGCACAGCCGAGCAAAACATCCCGAGAACATCTGAACATGTGAAATTCAGAAAGAAAATTAGAATATGAATGCTACTGTGGGATTAGTACTTACTGATTCCTGTCTCAGTTACAGAAAAGTGCTATATGAAATGTTGCCAAGATTTGGTTTTTCATCTATTGTCTTCACGTTTCCAAATGAAAACTGTATATAACAAGAAAGCAGGAACATCATAAGACTTGAAGTAATCAGAGGATAAATGTAAATTACGCTTATTTTTTAATTTTTATCAGACGACAAGATGGAGTCTACAAATCTTTAGCCTGTCTTGTTTCATACGGTGTAATATTACTGCAGGTACAAAAAATTTCAATATTTATTCTGACATAACAAAGCGCCTCAAGCATCTATAGGCACGTCACTGTTAAAATTCCATACCGTATAAATAATGGTCTACAAGATGCGGAAGACGGCAGGCCAAACATGGTGCGGACAATTCTATTCTGCATCAACGGAACCCTCCCCTGATGTACACAGCCGCCCCAACACAGAAAACCATATGCCAGGAGACAGTTGACACTACCATAGTAGCATGTCAACAACTCCTGAGTACTCAAGGAATGCCTCAGCTGCAGCAACGCGTAATTCCTAGATGCAAGAGAGGCCACCACATGGTCAACATGGACGTCCCATGATAAGTTAGAATCCAGATGGAGCCCCAAAAACTTTACAGACGTGCACTGTCTTATTGAACCGTTATCAGATCTTACATATAGGCTCAGATTCGGATGCACACCCACCGAAGAAAAAAGAAGCATTTCAGTCTTCCGCGAGTTAAGAACCAGACCATTCTGCGAACACCAGGCTGACACCTGAGACACATACACATTAGCTGCAGCACCAAGCTCTTCAAAACTTTCCCCTGAGATTGCAGCAGTGGTGCCATCTGCGTACAAAGTTAAGTGGTATTGCTGGAGATCCTAAACAATATCGTTAAGGAAAATTGTAAACAATACAGGGCCCAATATGCTGCCCTGTGGCATACCGCTCGACACGGCTGAAAATCCAGACATATAGTTCTTACCTGCCTGTCGTATCCTGACAGCCTGACTAGTCCCAGACAGGTAGCTTTTTAGCCATAAATATGCATTTCCTCTTATGCCATAATGCTCCAACTTTTGCCATTAAAGGGAATGGTTGACCGCATCAAACGCTTTGGAAATGTCGAAGAACAGCCCGGCGGACTTGGACCCACTATTTATGTAATCCATGACTGTCAGGTAAGTGCTAAGTACGGCATCCTGAGTTGACAGCTGCCCACGAAAGCCAAATTGGCATGGAGACAGCAAATTCTATCTCTCCAAAAAGGACCTATATCTTAGCAGAAATGCCTTCTCAAAGATCTTAGAAAAAACCGAAAGCAGCGCAAACGCCCTGTAGTTGTCCAAAAGACGTGGATCTCCCTTCTTGAAGAGAGAGACTACACTGGCCGTCTTCAGGCGCTCAGGAAAACAACCGATTTCAAACGACACATTTATAAGGTAAGTTAGTAGAGCCACCACAAGATGAGCAATCCCGCCAAGAAGACTACATGGTATTTCATCTATTCCTGATGAATTTTTAACTGAAACTAATTTTATCATATCTAATACATCGTCCTCTGAGACAGGATATAAAAACATAGAATAGGGATTAGAGCTATTTTTCAATGCATAATTTATGTCACAGTTTTTTGTCAGATACTTAGCAGAGTCGACAAAGTGCGAATTGAAACTGTCAGCAATCATATTAGGATATGTCATAACGACTCCGTCACCGGACAGAATACTCAGATTTGCCGACTTGCTGTTCATCTTCCCCACATTGACATTTTCTTTAGTTGCTTCCCACATAGCTTTATTTCGGTTTAAAGCCTTAGAGATTTTATTTTCATAGTATTTTTTCTTGGCGTTTTTTAACCGTGTTGTTTCTTTAGACTATTATAAAACTTATTACACCGCGGATCCGTAACCGTATCTAGTAGAACTGGAAAATCACGAAGCAAACAGCCTTCTCTTACAAGTTTCGCTGATATCCATGGTTTAGGAGCAATCTTGCCGGGCATGGATCTTTTTCTGACAACCAGAAACGCAATCTGAAACAAGGCATCAAACTCAGAGAAAAAAACATCAAATTTTTTTGCCGCCACTGACAATTCTAGGTCTAAACCCCTGAAGACGGCTCAATAATGGGCCGAAACGCTTAGAGTTGAGAATAAAACAATTGTCTGGTAGTGAAACCCTTTTAATTATCCCTTAATCATATCAAACCCAGACGTTATGACGTTCAGAAGTAGTATATTAAGCAAACACAAATTATTGTTATAAATAATGTTATATAAAGGTAGTAACACTAAATAAAGCATAAATTAGTGTAGGTAGTGAAACCCTTTTAATTATCCCTTAATCATATCAAACCCAGACGTTATGACCTTCAGAAGTAGTACATTAAGCAAACACAAATTATTGTTATAAATAATGTTATATAAAGGTAGTAACACTAAATAAAGCATAAATTAGTGTAGGTAGTGAAACCCTTTTAATTATCCCTTAATCATATCAAACCCAGACGTTATGACGTTCAGAAGTAGTACATTAAGCAAACACAAATTATTGTTATAAATAATGTTATATAAAGGTAGTAACACTAAATAAAGCATAAATTAGTGTAGGTAGTGAAACCCTTTTAATTATCCCTTAATCATATCAAACCCAGACGTTATGACGTTCAGAAGTAGTACATTAAGCAAACACAAATTATTGTTATAAATAATGTTATATAAAGGTAGTAACACTAAATAAAGCATAAATTAGAGATAAATTATTAAATATGTAAGAGGCAAAAACTCATGAATTTGTCGAAAATATTTATTCTCTGCAGGGTAGATTTGTATTTTATCTTACTTCGAAATGTTAGCAGTATTTTGTTTTCCTTTTGGCAGTTTTATTTAAACATACCAGAAACACTAATAGATAATAGATTATTACAAAATTTTGAAATATGTAAAAACAAACGACATGTAAACATGCTTGATTCGTATATGCATCAATGGTCAATACAGTGAATCTCACAATATTTGCCTGTCGAGACCTGTCAATACAAGTCGTATTCTGATGCCGTCTTTATAATATTAGGTAGTTGTTCAGAGCAGTGAGCAGCTGCGTTTTGTATGTGTAGTGTGTTGGGTGTTGTAAGAAATTTGTATGTTACATTTGTCAACATTTACAGTAAAAAGTGCAAACCACGTCAAGATATATCTTACACAAAAGGAACTAGAAATTGCTATCGAAGAGATTGCAAGAGAATTACATGATGAGCAAGGTAAAATAAAAATATTTATATATATGCTGATCTCTACATTAGTTTTCTTTTTGCATACATATGCAGAAACAGACACAGTGTATATACCACCAGAAGTAGAAGAGCTAACCGACGAAGAGCTTTTTGATGAAGATTGTGAAAAACAAATCAAAACGTAGATATTGCTGGGACATTTGAAATTCACACAGCTGATGATTTGATGTATGATGATTCAGACGATGAATCTTTAGCAGAAAAGCGTAAAAGTTGCTAGCAAATGATGATGTTAATGGACTTGATCAAAAACCTGCCTGGAGACTTGGAGAATATACATATGACATAAACAATGATTCTGATTATAAGGAGAAAGAAAATATTGCTACACTAAATAACGAGTTAGACGGGAAAACACCTCTCGATTTATTTTTTATGTTCTCTGATGACGAAATGCTTTCAAGTATAATTAAATATACGGAAAAATATGCCCGTCACAATAACAGGCATGGTTTTACAATTTAGCTCTTGAAAGACAAAAAAGTTAGAGGCATTAAAAAAGATTAACGTTTTCCTCAAAACGCCAAAGTCGCGATTTAAAACGTCGAATTGGCAACATTTAGGCAAAAAACTTGAAACTAATACGGGCTATGGAAACAAAATATCTCCAGAAGAATGTTTTGCAAACTCTGAAGTCTTAGTTTCGATCGTCATTGTCCTTCCTTTTACTAACATGTTTCCAGAAAATTTATTTCAAATAGACCCTTTCTCTGATGCTTTGGCAGTAGTCTTACCTGTGGAGTTTATCGTTTAATGGTATATAATTTTTGTCTAATTTTTGTAAAAACTCAATAAAGCTCAATATATCCGTTATTATAGAAGATACGAAAAAAATGTATGCATAAATTATAGGGTGTCTTGAGCTACATCTTAAAAAAATTATTTATACAATCACTGGATGGCCCATAAGTCGTTGGTGATACAAATTATCTTTTTTTTTAATCAATCACGCCTTATGTTGTTTTTGCATTTTTTCATTTTCCATCTAATGTAATGCATGTGGGAACGCTGTACTTATTCGCAACTACATATTAACGTGATTATAATAGAATATGGCCTAAAAACAGTTGTACATATCTTAATAAAGTAAAAAAATGTGGTATATTTCATTTTTAATAACCTTTCAATGATAAACGCAATAAAAACCTTTCGATTTGCAACAAAACCTTATATTTTTGTGCCTGAGGTTATGACTGTTGTTTCGTTGACATATTAGATGGAGATAGGCGTTGTTGTCAGTTTCGAAGCTATTTACTTGTTACTGGGCACTGAGTGTTTTGGGATGTCAGGTAAGGTCAAGATGAGGTGAGGCCGATAGAGCAGTAAGCACTGTCCAGCAATGTCGCTCTCGCAATGACGGGACCCGTCTACTTAACGATCACCAGGATTGTGTGTAAAAAGCATTTAAGACTTTTATTTCGTTACAAGGGCCAAACACTCTTGGAATTTGATATTCAATGTGGCAACGCTGCTGAAAATTGACAGTTCGGAACGTGAAACTGGTAGATTTTTAAGAACTTCATTTCTCATTTTTTCTTTTGTTTATGGTTTTTCCGTAAAATTTTTTCACGATTATGTTACATACGCTTTCTTGTGGTGTGCGCCGTTTTGCTCCATTTCGGTTGCGGTTAAGTGCAGCGTCCTCATGCATGTTTGTAAGAGAAGAGATTCGGGACACAGCAAGTGCGTTATGGTAGCGAATTTTCATTAAATGCTTCAAAGTTGAATAGCTCAATTTGCTATTAACCTATAAGGTTCGGGAACACATTAAGTTTACTTTCGGAATTTTTTTGTACATTTTCAAACATTAAAGTTATTTCGATGAGACATGGCACATTGTTTCTACTATATAGGTTATACTGGTAACCAAATTTAATGCCTGCTTTCGAAAAAAACACACATATTTGCAATTAAAAACATTTCTATGAAAATTCACTACCATAACGCACTTGCTGCGTCCAGACTTTTTTAAATTCATTTAACAGTAGTCAAAGAAAGTTAGAAATTTGATCTGCAAAAAAAAATTATGTACGTTCCCTACCTCTTAAAATCCATTGTTATTTACTTTTTATATTTTTTTCTGTATAAACTTTAAAATCTGCACAATCTTTGTTTTACAGGAGAGGCCAGAGCTAGCAAAAAGCATTACGTATCTGCATAACGAAGAAGGAAATCAAGTTCGCTCTGGGGCACCGCCACCTACGACAAACATTGTTCATGTGTTTCAGGCGTCGGACAAAAGGCAGGCGAGGCAAAACAAAAAGCGATCGCCTATCGTGATCTGTTCACGCGTGCATGTACATAATGTGACTCTTCGAATTAGTTTCGAACAGACCCGATAATCTATGTGAAAGTCTGATTCACACAGACCATAATGCGACCCCTGATACTTAACACCTATAATTGGAAAATTTAATTCAATTAGAATCTCTTACCCAGGAAATAAATTACCTTCAATTTCACTATATAACTCGCTCTCAACTAAAACTATCAGATTACTTGCGGATTTTAGCAATTATCTGCCAGGGTGGTTGCTGAAAGATTGCCAGTGTTTCCTACACACGTTAGTAACAGTTTATGTTAAATGTTAGAGACTCGGTGGTTCAGTGGTAAGAACGTGTACCTCTGAGCCGAAGGGTATTGGTTTCGATCCCAGGGTTCTTCTTTCACTTTTCCAGTTCATACTGTAACATTAACATTAACCGAGGTGGTGGCATTGTATTTGAGCAAGTTGAATGTATGCACGTTCTGCCGTTCGGAGGTATGTAAAGCCCTCGGTGCTGTGTCCATACGATGTTGGGCTTACAGATCCCTACCCGCCATACAGAAAGGCAGGGGTTCGACACAATTTCCAGGATAGTGAGGTGAAACTCTGGCGTCGGTGATTGGCTATAGTCGCGGAATAGGTCGACCTTAAAGAAATAAGACACACACATTTTAAATGTTACAGTCCATCGAGTTGTGAAACTGAAGAACACACCTATAAAGGAATACGGCTGTGGTAGCCTATCTATAACATTCTGTGTTAACTAACAGAGCTGTTGTGACAACATACTACCTGGTTCCGCACCGAGATGGCTACCCTGTCGTACATCTCACGATGTTCTAGATGGCTGGCTACCATAGCCGTATTACTTTATAGGTGTGTTCTCGCTGTGACTAGTATAGCGCACTGACGAGCTCTAATTAGAGCGAAACCGGTCTGCGTTTCTAATTACGGTGAGAATACATCTAGCCTTACATCAATAGAATGGCCCGCACGATCGCCAAATTTATCACCACTTGATTTATTTGTGTGAGGTCACATGAAATATAAACTTTGATTTACCCAGCATGGTTTCTTACAATATTTGCGCTATCGTATCGTAAATGAATGCCGCCAAATAACTCCAGAGATTATATAGAATGCGCGTCGACACTACGTTTGGATCAAAACTGCCACTATTGTATGGGGGCTGCTGGTCGAAATTTTGGACATTTTATAAAACGACATGTAAGTTTTTGATAAATAAATTACTCGCCTTTAACAGTCAAATTATCAGAAAGCACTGCTTTCAATTCTAAAGATAAGGCACCGTTGAAAAGAGATTTACACCAGCTCTAAAATTATGTGCTATTTGGCCCCCTTGTTAATTATAGATTTTAGCGGTAAGGGCTGGTGTTGCGATGTTGAAAATAAACCCAAAAGTGGTCGCTCATATTTCGTTTTCAAGTGGCCACCTTGTATATCTATATAAACATATAAAAGCGGAAACTGATCCCAGATGTCTATTTTAGTAGGACTAGATAGCGCTCATTTGAAGAGTTTTTTTCAAGACAGCGGCAACGTGATTTTTTTTACGAAAATATCCTAAAAGGTATTTTTAGCGAATTTTTTTAGAAAAAATTCGCTTATGATGAGATCTATGTTTCTATATATATATATATATATATATATATATATATATATATATATATATATATATATATATATATATATATATATATATATATATATATATATATATATATTGTAACAGTATAAATTGAGTAGCTAAACAGCTAGGCTAGTTTGGGTGTATTTGTGGTTCCTCCTCTGCTTTAAAGAGAATTGTTGGCGACGATCATGATTATTTCTTCTGGCTATCCCTCGTATACTGAATGAAATTGAGATATTTCGTTAAATCATTTCTCTTTGAACTACCCCTGGTATATCTTGTCGGCTGCCGCGCCTGCGACGTGGTTAAAAATGTTGGTGGTTCAAGAATGGTCGGCATGTTGAGAAAGATAGATGGCTGGGGACGTATAGGATGAAGTGAGAGCGAACGACGGCGCTACTGGCTGTCAGGTAGGAAATGCGAATATTCCGGAAGGTTCGAGAGAGATTTCGTTGGTAGTAGTTTGAGCTAACACGTGGTTCTTTCTGAGAAGCAAGTCGGATATTATTTATCCCCATAGTGGATTAAATTGCGCTCAGAAAATATCTGCAGTCTTTTGGTGATATCGTAATTTATGTATTTGGTGTTGAAGACTGTAGAGATACCCGTTTGAGGGGATATAAGGACCACTTTGATCTTGTCACGTTGGTTGGAGTTTCGTATGCCCTCTTTGGAGAGTTCTAGTATTGGGCAATTCTGGTTGAAGGGAATAAGTCAGGCATGGAATAGCGAATTTTCATGTACCGAAAGAAGTATGGCTATTGAGTTAAATGGAGTTTTTATGTGCTAGTCAAGAGCAACGATATTGTTGGTAATTTTATGGCCTAGAAGTTCAGGATGTTCAAGTAAGAATTTTCCGTTTTGTGATAAAGAATAGAGTGATAAGAGAGACAATCTTGATAAGCTAAAATTTTTAATATTCACATCTGTTAAATTTGCTGAAATCAAACTGAATTTATTTTATTTAAACTTCAATAAATGTGGTACAGATTTTTATGAGACCCTTGTTAATATAATTGCTTCACTTTTGATAGTTACCACCGTTTATTATATATTGTTAGCATTAGTTAAGCTTGTTGATTATTCTTGGGACTTGATATTTAATCAGGCCACTTAACTTAATTAACGTGTAATTAATTACTATTTGAGGAAATAAGTTGTAAGCTTTGCGTGCACGAGAAGTGGAATTTTTCCATAGAACAATTATAGTTTTGGAGCACATTCATGCATACTCATTAGAGATCTTGATTATTTTGTAATAAGCCATTTCAGTTATATAATAGAGACCTCTTATTTTAGATCAGAATTTTAGAACAGCTTTTTAATAATTTCTTGTATGCCAAAGAAGCATAATAAAAGCCCTTATTTTATCATATTATAGGTGTGTTTTGGTTTTGTGTTTCTATTTTGTTTTCAGGGCTGTTGAGAATACTTAGTGTTATTAGATCATTACCGTTACTTTTACTTGTGGGTCTATGAGACCATACCGTTCTGAGTTTTAGTTTATTTTACCCTAATTATAACTCCCTTGTAGCTTCCTGTGCTCGATTGTGGTTGGCTATAGTTGCCAGTGTGATCCAAGAATTCTTGGTTGTGTTGGATCTGGGCAAGGAAGTATATTAGTGAACATCTTATTAGAATATCCGGGAGTGGAGGTTAAACAATTAAGTGCGTCGCAATATATATATATATATATATATATATATATATATATATATATATATATATATATATATATATATATATATATATATATATATATATATATCCGACCGATAACTCAAAAAATAATAGACCGATCTTGATAAAATTTGGTGAGTACCTTCCTTTTGCTAGTGGCTTGGATAAGTTCGTTATCTAGGAAATTCAGTCCAGGTTTTCCAGAAAAATGTTGTGTTTTCTTTCTAAAAAATTTATATCTCCGGAAATAACAAAGTAAGGACAACCAAATTTTGCACGCGTGTACTATAAAGGGTGAATTTTGTACCAAAATCTAGGACTCTAGCTTTAAATACAAAGAAGTTATGGGCAGTTAAAGAAACAAATTTTTAAGTTTTCCTCAAACCGTCAAAGTCGCAATTTGAAAGGTCAAAATTGTCAATGTTTAGGCAAAGAATGTGAAACAAATACGTGATTGTGAAAAGAAAATGTTGCAAGAAGAGTGTTCTGCGAAACCTTAAGTTTCAGATTCAACCGTCATTGCCCTTCATTTTACTAAAATATTTACAGAAAATTCATTTCAAATAGACCCTGTGCTTTGGCTGTCGGTTTAGTTAAGTTGATGCTTTCGCTGTCGGTTTAGTAAAGTTTATGGTTCAACGGTCTATAATTTTAGCTTATTTTCGTAGAACAAATTAGTTAATGGGTTTTTAATTTTTTTATCGAAATATTTCAATAACTCAATTTGTTATTAACGTAAGCTTTGTTGGTTAGGAAATCAACATTTAACTTTATTTTCGGAAAATGTTTGTATATTTTAAACAATAAGTAATTTTGATAAAATATAGTATATATATATATATATATATATATATATATATATATATATATATATATATATATATATATATATATATATATATATATATATATATATATATATATATATATATATATATATCACACCGATAACTCAAAAAATAAAGGACCGATTTTGATAAAATTTGGTGAGTACCTTCCTTTTGCAAGTGGTTAGGAAAAGTTTGTTAGCCAGGAAAATCGGTCCAGGTTTTCCCGGGAAATTTTGTGTTTCCTTTATTAACAAAATTATATCTCCGGAAATTACAAAGTAAGCGCGTAAGTACATGTGTCTTTATTATAAAGAGTGAACCATGTACCAAAATTTAGATCTCTAAGTTTAAAGACGAAAAGGTTATGGGCACCTAAAGAAAAAATTTGTGAAGTTTTCCTGAAAACGTCAAAATCGCGATTTGAAACGTCAAAATTGGCAATATTTAGGCAAAGAACGTGAAACAAAGTGGGGATTGTGAAAAGAAAATGTTGCAAAAGGAGCGTTCTGCGAAATCCTAAGTTTCAGCTTCAACCGTCATTGCCCTTCATTTTACTAAAATATTTACAGAAAAATCATTTAATAGACCCTTTCTTTGATGCTTTGGCTGTCGGTTTAGTTAAGTTGATGCTTTCGCTGAAGGTTTAGTTAATTTTATGGTTTAACGCTCTATAATTTTTAGCTAACATTCGTAGAATAAATTCGTAAACGCATTTTTGCATTTTTTATCAAAATATGATGTATGTTTGTAAGAAGCAAATCTGGACGCAGTAAGTGCGTTTTGATAGCGAATCTTCATTAAATCCTTCAAATTTTAATAACCCAATTTGCTATTAAGTTAGGGTGTGTTGGCTAGGAAACCAACAATTAAGTTTATTTTCGGAAAATTTGTACATTTTCAAACAAAAAATACTTTTGATAAAATATACTACATTGTTTCTACTACATAGGCTATACCGGTAATCAGATTGATGCCTGCTTGCATTTGCTATTAAAAACATTTTAATGAAAATTCGCCACCATAACGCACTTGCTACGTCCAGAACTTTTTTTCAATCTAGTTAAACATTGAATACAGCTGACGAGTAAAAATACATCCAAACGTATTATAAGGAAACGCTGTGGAAAAGCGAACACGCGCAGCAAAAGAAATTAGATAATGTATAAAACATAACATATTGTTTTGTGAGGCGAACATGTAATAATGTCTATTTTTCAGGCATCCGTTGATATAAGAGGTACAAAGTGGACCACACATTGTCCGGTTAGATAACAATGGGTCGGCGTTCCCAGCGAGTTGATCATCCTGGCGGCCCAATCAGCGGGAGTCTGCACGCACTCATTAGCAACGTCAAATATGTGTGCTCTACAACTTATACAAAGAGCAGGTCTATTCTCTGCTCCGTGTTTCTTGCCAACATCATGTGGTTGTGATATATGTGGAGTTGAATATATCAATAGACTGTCATTTGTTATAGGTTTGTTCTCCAATGGCAATAATTGCACAGGCTATAATGCGGTGGGTGATTTTCTTCTATATATGGCACAGCTATGCCGCTGTCTTGAGAATATATCTGTGCGTGTGTATTTTTTGTCTGTATCTATATTAAACGTATCAGAAATTTTCTGCAGTTAACCTAGATAGACCTGAAACCATTTTTCGTTCGAAATATGGAAAATATTCTGCTCTTATGCTTATATTAATACAGGCTGGCGCATTGAAAACGAAACAGACCGATTTGCGTCCAGAGAATTTTTTTTAAGAAACGCTGAAACACGTCATTTTAATATTGAGGGGACATGTTTTGACATAAAACTCAACTTTGTCACATCAACCCCTTAAGGGTGGTGATAACAACCCTTATATTTTAAATAGGGAACGTGGGTCGAGTGTAACATCATTTGAAAGCTTTTTCTTTTCTGAATTCAGCACACTAATTTTTTTGGAAGTTTTATCAACTCGTGTAAATTTATTCACAGTTGGAATTGCAAGGACGTATTTCATTCATTGTGATAAGAAATACACCAATTAGTACATTTTTCGTTAAAAAAAAACGAAAAAGCAAAACCATACGTTCAAAAATGTTTATTCAGTTAAGTAAGTATTCAAACTGTTGACCACCAGCTTCCATACAAAAGTACAAATTTTGTTCAAAACAAGCTCTGGCAATCTGGGGCATTTTTGGAGTTATTAGACGGCATTCTTCAACAACTCGTCGTCGTAATTCTGCCAGAGACTCCGGTTCTGTTGCGTAAATTATACTCTTTGAATGGTCCCATACAAAAAAGTCTAAAGGAGTTAAATCCGGTGATATATGGGTCCACTCAATGGCACCTCTACGCCCAATCCATTGTCCTGGAAACTCTCTGTTCAAAAACTCCCTAACACGCTGTGAAAAATGCAGAGGAGCTCCATTGATTTTCTTGATAGCGATCATAATTTTCAACAATGTCAATTAGTTGAGGGTAAACGATATCTTCTAGTAACTTCAAATACGTTTCTCCACTCAAATTTCCACCAAGAAAAATTGGTCCGATTAAACGGTCTTCAAAAATGTCAGTCCAAGCATTCAATTTCTGTGGAGTTTGAGTGTGGACCTCGTGAAAATTTCTTGGATTATTATCTGCCCAATAACGACATGACGATTGACTGTTGAGTTTAATAAAAACGTACACTCGTCTGAAAAACAGATATTGAACAGAAAGTTCCAGTTATCAGCTATTCGTGCAGTCATAACTCACAAAACTCCAGCCGCAGATCAAAATCATCTTCATTCAGTTGTTGTACAAGATGAATTTTATACGGGTGAAATTTATGATGCTTCAATATTCGCTGAATAGTTCTTCTTTTGATGTTTGAAAGAGTGGCCAATTATTTCAACTCTTTCTTCTACAGAATACACCACTGTGAAATAAATTTTCGGTAGTACTATCAAGTATGAAACCGACCGATAAACTGAAATAATAAACCGCATTTCTCTAATTCCGATGAGAAATGTTCTGGTAGTCAATTTTTTGTTTACAAACCAAAAAAAAAACACTGACTATCAGCACATTTCTTATCGGAATGAGTGAAATGCGTTTTTGCATCTTCAACTGTGAATAATTTTTAAACGAGTGGATTAAACTTCCAAAAAAATTAGTGTACTGAATTCACAAAAGAAAGAGCTTTCAAGTGATGTAACACTCGACTCATTTTTCCTATCTAAAATATAAGGGTTGTTATCACCACCCCTAAAGGGTTGATGTGACAAAGTTGAGTTTTATGTCCAAACATGTCCCCCTCAATATTAAAATTGACGTGTTTCAGCGTTTCTTAAAAGAAAAATTCTCTGAACGCAAATGGGTCTGTTTCGTTTTCAATGTGCCACCCTATATATTCTAACACAACTATTTATTATAAAATTTACAAAAAATAAAATAATTTTTCCCAAAAATACTAGACCTTTTGAAAGGACGGTAAGACTGACACTGCCATTTATCATGAGTTGAAATAATGTATTATATTTGAAAAATTTGTTATACAAATTTGCTAAACAATGATGTCAAAATTCATTTTCAAGTGGGGGTATGATACTCAACAAAGCATAATTTCGGATGCAGGGTGAGATTATACACATTAATTTGGCCTTGTGTATAGACCTTTGTATAGACTCCAACAACTATACACAGGATGAATCGGCAAAACAAGAGGAATTAAAAAATGAAACAATATATAGGGTGTACCATTCAAAAAAACTGAAGTTTTGGTTGTATCTAACTTATGTAACACCCTGTGTATAATATAATTTTTGTTTGTAGCCAACGTTAGTACCTGCATCTGTCGTTCCAATTTTTTTGTTATTGAATAATAAAGGAGATATTGGACTTGAACTCACTGTTGGACCACGCTGTATATATATATATATATATATATATATATATATATATATATATATATATATATATATATATATATATATATATATATATATATATATATATATATATATATATATATAGGGTGGGGCACCACATACGCGTCGGTCTCTCTAATGGACCCTGTTCGAATTTACAAATTCCGTTTTTTTCTAGCATATGCAGGGTCTTCAGGGACATCTTCTGAAAATACTCTCGATGATACAGGATGTTCACAAAAAAAGATACATATCAAAGTTATGTTTTTTTAAATGGAACACCCAGTATATTATTCGGTTTTCGTCATTTAGAGATAAAATAAAGGTAAGTTACAATAGGATTCCCTATACCTAAAACCTACCGTTTTTGAGAAATACAGCAATTTTTGAAAATGGAAGCCTCAACGCAAAACATTTTTTTCTTGTCCTCGGCAACGTAGAAAAAATCTAACTTATATTAGTATTTAGTAGAAAGATTGTTGCATGTAACAGAAAAAAGAATTTAATGTAAAGTTATACAGGATGGTCAGTAACCTCCTAGTGATATTTGACGCATGATATTGCAAATAAGTCTCTTAGTTTAAATAGCACATCCTGTATATAATTGCTTATTCTTCTACAAACTTTTATTACCTTTTAATTGATACTAGGGTTCCCTACACCTAACTCAAGCAGTTTTCGAGATATTTAGAATTGTTTGGTTTCTATAATAAATGTCAATATATACCTGGGATTCATTGATTGTTGTTGCCCTTACTTGGTAAAACTTGTCCATACTACATACAGACTGGAGACTACTTCTCTGGCTTCACAGTGAAGCCAGAGAAGTAGTCTCCAGTCTGTATGTAATATACCTGGGAAGCGAGGGGACTCTGGCAGGGATATTGGGTATACGGTTGTTATCAATTTATTTGACATTTGTCAAGCATTTTAACTCTATTGTGTGTGGTTAAGTGTTTGGGTGTTTTTAATAAAATTGTTGAAGAGTAGTATAAAAACAGAAACGTATCCTGTACAGGAAGGAATGGATATGATTCTTGTTATTGGGGAATGCCAAGAAAATTATTTACTGGCTGCAAGGGTTTATGCTCAAAAATATCCATCTCGACATTATCCAGATAAGAGAGTCTGTTGCAGGTGTTTTGTAGAACAGGAAGTGTCGCGTACGAAAAGTCAACAGACAAAAGCCTTTCACTGAAAATGGAGAAATCGAGTTTGGGGTAATTGGCGCCGTTGTTGAAAATCCCCATACAAGTCAACGTAACATAAACAGGGAAGTAGGGATTAGCAGACGAAGTATTGGGAGAATAATCAAAAGGGAAAAATTTCATCCATACAATGTTCAGTTACATCAGGAACTGCTTGATGTTGATTTAATTCGACGAATTGATTTTTGCTTGTGGTCCCTTGACAAAGTTGGTCAGAATGAAAATTTCTTTGATTTTGTGCTATTTTTAGACGAGAGTACATTTCATAGCACGTACCTAGTAATAGTAGATACAATTATCACCATTATAGTGACGAAAATCTACATCACGTCCATACAGTTGATCATCAGCACAGATGGAGTATTCATGTTTGGGCCGGAATTTTAGGACACATAATAGGGCCTTACTTTTTTAATGGGAACCTGAACGATCAAATTTTCCTAAGATTTTTAAAAGATGATGTGCCAAAGCTCTTAGAATATATCCCAAGAGATATGAAACGGCGGATGTGGTTCCAATTAGACGGTGCTCCCGCCCATTTTGAAACCAGTGTACGAGAACATTTAAACATAGGTTACACCAATAAATGGATAGGACGAGAAAGCCCACACAACTGGCCTGCACGATTCCCGGACTTAACGTGCTGGGATTTTTTTTGGTGGTGGTACATAAAAATTTGTTTACAAAGTACCTCAGACTAACCGAGAACATATGGAACTAAGAATACGAAGTGTGTTCCACACAGTAACTTCTGAAATGTTATTGAAAGCCCAGAAATCATTTGAGAAAAGAATACGTTTATGCATTGAACAAGACGGCCGTCAATTTGGACATTTACTATAGTGTGTTAAATTGTCCTTTCTTGTTTGTTGTTCATGTTATTAAAATTTGACATTTGTATAACCCAACTAAAATTTTTTCAATTGTTGCAATACAATGTTCTTGATAAAAGTTTTTCCGCGTTGATCTACGAATTTACTTAGCCTTCAATATAATCGCTCACTATAAACAAGACTCACTTGATGATGAAAGGTGACATTTATTATTGAAAACAAACAATTCTAAATATCTCGAAAACTGCTTGAGTTAGGTATAGGGAACCCTAGTATCAATTAAAAGGTAATAAAATTTTGTAGAAGAATAAGCCATTATATACAAGGTGTGCTATTTATAATAAGAGACATATTTGCAATATCATGCGTCAAATATCACTAGGAGGTTACTGACCATCCTGTATACTTTACATTAAATTCTTTTTTCTGTTACATACATAACTTTGATATGTATCTTTTTTTGTGAACACCCTGTATCATCGAGAGTATTTTCAGAAGATGCCCCTGAAGACCCTGCATATGCTAGAAAAAACGGAATTTGTAAATTCGAACAGGGTCCATTAGAGAGACCGACGTGTATGTGGTGCCCCACCCTGTATGTATATATATATATATATATATATATATATATATATATATATATATATATATATATATATATATATATATATATATATATATATATATATATATATATATATATATATATATATACAGTGTGTCCACGGGTTGAGTGTGGGTAAGGTATAAGTGACAAAAAATTTCGAATTTAGAATCTGATATTCTGGGAATCACTCCTGCTTTGTCTTAAACTGAGATGTTAAGAAAATGAACAAAATCAATTAATATACAGGATGGTTTATAACTGATGTAATGAAATGTATTAAGAGTAAACTACCTTCGTTCATAAAGAACCGCAAAAAGTTATTAATAAAAATTGTTTATAATTAAAAATTTATGACATGCTCTCAATTTTCAAACAGATCAGCCTACTATGATTTGTTTTAGCTGCGACTTTATTTAAATGACGTTCGACGGCTTCTGAAATTAGGTGTACTTTAAAAAATACCTGAAACTGTATGAAAATAGTCTTTACCATAATTAAACTTGGGGTAGGTTTGCTTTCGTCTCAACCAATAAAAAAAGTAAAGTAAACGCACAATTGGACATTCGAAGCAATAATTGGCGAGTTGCATGGCTACTTGAGCTCTGCCTTGTTCGTTTCCCGAGATACTGCTTATTTGGAAAATTGAAACGTCAATTTTATTTGTCACGAACGGCAAGATTCTGTATTTAAACTGTTAACAGAACAAAAAGTGTTTATTGTGCAGTGCTATGGTTTGGGTGAAGAACATTCTTATCAGGGAGTGATAAGAAAACTCCCTGAACGCTGTAAAAAAAGTGGTTACAAAATGTATGCGTACTAGAAGTGTTTTAAATATTAAGAAGATAAAATCCGACCTAAATGAAGAAGGCAATGCTGCAGCTGCATTAGCTATGGCGTTTTCCAAAATTATCATTAAAAAGAAGGGCATTTGAAATTGGCAATATTAGCAAATCGCATTTGCATCAAATTTATCGTACCAACAAGGTGAAACCTTTCTAAGCAAAACTTATACACACTTTGGAAGAAAATGTTGAGTCAACACGATTAGATTTTTGTTTATGATACGGCGAGCAATATCTACAAAATCACGATTTTGGCAGAAGTATTATTTTTTCGGACGAATCCACTTTCACCACTAATGGAGTGGCAAATTATATAGTTAATTACAGAAGACAATGCCATAAAAAAGTAAATGTGTGGTGTGCTGTTTATTACACTGGGATAATTGGGCCATATTTTTTTGAGCGGAATATGAACCAGTACAGTTATCTGGAAATGCTGGAAAATATTCTCAAAGACCATTTGCATAACATGTCATTAGAAGATATACAAACAGCATAATTTCAGCATGACGGCCACCTCGCACATGCAACAGGAATCGTTCGAGAATGGTTAGATCGCGAATTTCCTGCGCGGTGGATTGGTCTATATGGGCCAATAACTTGGCCTCCGAGAAGTCCCGATCTTACCCTAATGGACTTTTATTTATGGGGCTATCTCAAACAGAAAGTCTACGCGGCTCCATTAAACAACGATATTGATTTGTTGAAACTGAGGTTGAGAGAGGCAATTGACGGTATTCCAATTCAACATATTCAAAATGCCTACAAAGCATTTACTAAACGGGCTAAGTTATCTGTATCGGTTGGTGCCAGAACATTTCAATAATTTCTTTATTTTTTGTTGTTCGTTTTGATTTTTGTTAGCAATAAGCGTTTTGTATTTTACTAATAAATTATTATTTAACATTGCATGGTTACTTACTTTGCGCACCTGCGTTCAGAAAACCACAGGTAAAAGCTGTGTTAATAATTTACTTGAAAATTAAAAGTAAGCTGATCTGGCTGAAAATTGAGCTCCTGTCATAAAATTTAATGCTAAACAAGTTTTGTTAATAACTTTTTGCAGCATCTTTATAAACGAAGGTAGTTTACTCTTAGCACATTTAATTAACAGTTCTAAACCACCCTGTATATTAATTGATTTAGTTCATTTTCTCAACATCTTAGTTTAAGACAAAGCAGGAGCGATTCCCAGAATATCCTAATCTAATTCAAATTTTTTTTGCCACTTATACCTTACCCACACTCAATCCGTGGACACACTGTATATATATATATATATATATATATATATATATATATATATATATATATATATATATATATATATATATATATATATATATATATATATATATATATATATATATATATATATTCAAACTAACCCCGGATATGGGTTGTAGGGGGTTTAGTTTGCGCTCATTTGACAAATTTTGTTCAAAACTAGAAAAGCGAAGCAATATTTGAAAAACTTTTGTGCTACATTTTCGTCTTAAAATTAGGTGATACACTCCTTTTATTTTGTATAAAGGGTTAGGAAACACCCTGTATAATAGGGAACTCTGTATATTGTGATAAACTCTCCTTAATATTTCAATGTCAATAAAATTTATTTTGTGACTACTATATTGTACTGCAAATAAATATATGTTATTAAATAACCATATTATTAATTATTTTTCTATATTTCAGGTTATTATAACCATAGAAAATAAGCACCTTGTTGATTCAGCGTAAAAACATTGTAATAAATACAAAAAGATTAGATTCCCAGATTGAAAGAATGCCGTTCAGCTGAGGAAAAGTGGTCTCAAGGGACCAGAAATCCACTTCATGTAATTTATATCAATAAGGTTATGAAGTGACAGTTATTTAGCCAGTTATTCGGCGAGTGACCAGGCAAGAGGGAGCGCCCGTTACACCTTCAGATAAGTGATCGCTAAGGGCAGATAAACGGTTATACAATTCTCTCCCCTCGATTTCCCAACAATTTCTTTCGCATTATATTTGATAATGCGGATTCGCGAAGTTTATTGGGGATCAGTCCCCGTTTCCACGCTGCACTGAACACTTGAGATGGAAAGATGTCTACAGATGGGACTTTCTAATCTTTTGGCTGCATTCTTATTGTTGGCTTTGCTGGAGTTAAGATGTAGCATACACCACGTAATATCAACAAAAAGTCTGGACCCGGCAAGTGCATTATGGTAGTGAATTTTCATAAAAAGGTTTTTAATAGCAAATATGTGTGTTTTTTTTTAAGAAAGCAGGCATCAAATTTGGTTACCAGTATAACATAGGTTATTGTTTTTACTGTATAGATATTAAAAACAATGTGCCATATTTCATCAAAATAACTTAATTGTTTGAAAATGTAAACAAATTTCAGAAAATAAACTTAAAGTGTTCCCGAAAAATACTCGTTTCTTGGTGAACCTTATAGGTTAATGGCAAATTGAGCTATTCAAATATGAAGCATTTGATCAAAATTCGCTACCATAACGCACTTGCTGCGTCCAGAATGTGTTCAGAAAATGCAATAACATAAGGCGTGTTTGATTAAAGAAAAATTGTATCACCAACGACTTAAGGGCCACCCTGTGATTGTAGAAATATTTTTTAAGATGTAGCTCAAGACACCATATAAGTATTATATACATTTTTTTTCATATCTTTTATAATAATTATATATTGGTTTTTTACGAAAATTCGACAAAAATTATATGCCATTAAACGATAAACGCTATAGCTAAGGCTACTGCCAAGCATCAGAGGGAGGGTCTATTTAAAATGAATTTTCTGGAAATATTTTAGTAAAATGAAGGACAGTGATGGTTGAAACTAAGACTTCAGGGTTTATAAAACATTCTTCTTAAGACATTTTAATTCCATGCCCGTATTAGATTCAAGTTCTTTGCCTAAATGTTGCCAATTTTGACGTTTTAAATCGCAACTTTGACGTTTTGAGGAAAACGTCAATTTTTTTTAACGCCTCTAACTTTTTGTCTTTCAAGAGCTAATTTTTTTTCAATTTATTTTTCTTTAAATGCCTATAACTTTCTTGTCTTTTGACCCGCAAACCTAAATTTTTGTAGGTAACTTACCTATAATGATATAAACCCGCGCACCAAATTTGGTTGCCCTTGCTTTGTTAATTCCGGAGATATAATTTTTCGAAAGAAAACACAAAATTTTCCGGGAAAACCTGGATCGGTTTTCCTGGATAACGGACTTATCCAAGCCATTTGCAAAAGGAGTAACTAAATTTAATCAAAATCGGCCCATTATTTTTTGAGTTATCGGTGTGATACACCGATATACCACACATAAAAATTGAAACTGACCCCGGATATGTGTTCTGGGAGGCCTAATTAGCGCTCATTTGAAGAAATTTCTTCAAAATTCAAAAGTCGGATCTCATCATTACTGAATTCTTTTAAGAAAATTTACTAAAATGAAAAAGTCTGGACGCAGCAAGTGGGTTGTTGTAGCGAATATTTTTAAATGTTTTTAATGGTTAAAATGTCTTGTTTTCAAAAGGACATTTGGTTGGAAGTATAACCTATATAGTACTAACAATGTACCATACCTCGTTAAAATATCTTTGTTGTTTCAAAAAGTACAAATATTTTCAGAAAATAAAGTTAAAAATTTCCAAAAAAACTGTTCCGATTTCCCTGGGCAACGAACCTTTTCAAGCCATTTACACACCTGCCAAGATATAATTATTCACAGCAAGCTCTCGGACCAAAATTGAGAACATTTTTTTTAAATGAAAATTTGCAAAATTTCTTTTAAAAAATTCACCATTTTAGTGAATTTTTATTAAAAAAATTCACTAATAGAGAGGTATCGATGGTGAGACTTTGCAAAAATTCTTTCAAATGAGCGCGAATTAGGACCCCTAGAACCCAGTTTGAATTTTTATATGCTTATATATATATATATATATATATATATATATATATATATATATATATATATATATATATATATATATATATATATAGATATATATGTATCCGTCTGATAACTCAAAAAATAATTAACCGATTTAGATGAAACTCGGCAAGTGCCTTTCTTTTATTAATGGCTTGGAAGAGTTCGTTGGCCAGGAAAATCGGACGGGGTTTTCCGGAAAAATTTTGAGTTTTCTTTCAAAAAAAATTTTTTTTTCCGAAAATTTCGATAAAATTTGGTCTACATATTGCTTTGGGAAATACCTAACTATGTGCCAAAATTCAGCTTTCTAGGGTTACAGAAAATTGAGCTATTCAAATTTGAAACATGTTTAAATCATAAGTATGTGGTTGCTGTTGGTTAGTCAATGCTTTTCTTATTGACTCATGAGATTCATTCATCAACCTTCCATTGTCTTCTGCTTCTGCCGCTGTTACAGTCCTTTTATTTAGATCTAGAGTTGTAACCACTCATGCAAACAGTGTTTTTTAACCACGTGGCTGGGCGACTGACCGAATTCATTCCCAGTTGCTGTTGATTTACTCATATTCTCTTAATATGTTTGAAGATGTGGTGTCTACTTCATTCCAAGTCACTATTAACCGACTATTTATGAAATCAAATAAGTAAATTAAATCGATTGTCATAAAATATGTAGTGTATTAAGACAAGGGAAAAAGAAATAAAACATATATAACTGTGCACATTTTGATTATATTTTAGGGTGCTTGAGAGAGGTATTGTCACAGCATAATATCTTATTAAAGTTCATTTGTAAATAGGTTTAATTTTTATATGTTTATATATATATATATATATATATATATATATATATATATATATATATATATATATATATATATATATATATATATATATATATATATATATATATATATATATATATATGATAACTCAAAAAATAATTAACCGATTTCGATGAAACTTGGCAAGTGCCTGTCTTTTATTAATGGCTTGGATGAGTTCGTTATCCAGAAAAGTCAGACGGGGTTTTCCGGCAAAATTTTGAGTTTTCTTTCGAAAAATTTTTTTTTCTCTGAAAGTAACAAAGCTGTTTTAATGAAATTTACTGTATATGTTGCCTCAACCTTACTACGTACCAAAATTCAACTTTCTAAGTTTAGAGAAAATTGAGTTACTCAAATTTTAAATTTTCTTTCGAAAAAAATTTTTTTTTCCGAAAATTACAAAGTTATTTTAATGAAATTTTGTGGATATCTTGCCTTGGGAAAAACCTTACTACGTATTAAAATTAAACTCTCTAAGTTTATAGAAAATTGAGTTATTTAAATTTGAAGCATTTAATAAAAAATCACTACCATAACGCACTTGCTGCGTCCCGAGTTTTTTTTTTTAAGAAAATGCCTTCAGTAATGTTACACTAAATTATATTTTTGACAAAAATTCCTTTTTTTACCAGAACTTACTAAACATTTATTATTAATTACCAACATATCACAAAAATCTTACAAAAAATTATTTCTGCGGAAACACTAAAAACATTTCTGCGAAAACTATTCAAATTCAGCCACTATTTGAGAGTGCCTGTATACAGCAGCTCGATTTTTTTCAACTAGTAATACAAACAAAAAGATATTCCATTGGGCTCCGCTATCTATTGGTAAAAACACCGTAGCACAATTTGTGGTATGTTCTTGTGATATGTGCCAGAAACGTGAAAAGTTGCAAAACAATTGAAATAACTCAAAAACGATGAACGATATAATTTTTTTTCCTTGCAAACATGCATTATATTTCGAAGGAAAATGCGATAATGGAATGCTCTAAGGGAGGTTCCATTAAAAAAATAAAATGTGTATCACCAACGACTTATGGGCGACCTGTAATTGTCAAAAATAGGTTTATCAGATGCAGCTCGAGACACCCTATAATTAACGTATATATTTTTTTTCTCATACCTTGTATAATAACGGATATATTGACATTTACCGTAGAAAGTCGTCACCCTGTATATGTCTAAACAGACAACAACTGAAACTGACCCCGTATATGGGTTTTAGGGGTTCTAGTTCGAGCTCATTTGAACAAATCTTTTCAAAATTCATAAGTCGGGGTCTTCTCACTACGGATTTTTTCTACGAAAATTTGCGAAAATGTAGACTATTAAACCATTAACTCTATAGCTAAAACTACTGCCAAAGCATCAGAAAGAGGCTCTATTTGGAATGGATTTTCCGAAAATATTTTAGTAAAATGAAGGATAGCGATGGTTGAAGCTGAAACTTAAGGCTTTCTAAAACACACGTATTACGAGATTTTTTCTATATAATCCGTATCTGTTTCAAATTATTTTTCTGAAAAACCCACCTCAAAATGTTCAGCCACCAACAGCCCCCAATGTTGCGCATAAAATGACCGTTATCATTTAAAAAGGTACGAAACATGATCTCTTCTCTTAATACCAGGAAAGCCTTTGTGCATGACGAGATCCCAGCAATTGTTCTAAAAAAATGCGCACCAGAATTTGCTCCTGTTCTGACTCGTCTATTTTAGACATCTTACAATAGAGGCATATTCCCTAGTAATTGGAAAACTGCTCCAGTACAACCCATCCCCAAGAGAGGAGCCAAAGCGCTTCCTAGCAAATACAGGCCTATTTCTCTCCATTCAGTCGTCTCTAAAGTGATGGAAAAGTATATTAATACCGAATTAATAAACTTTGTTTATATGTATGTATATATATATATATATATATATATATATATATATATATATATATATATATATATATATATATATATATATATATATATATATACAAGAAAACATATATATGTAGGGAAACATGTATATCGAATATCAGTTTTCATTGTAAAAGTCACACTTCTCTCTGATTTTCTATGTTTACCAGATAACGAAGCACGATGGGATAATATTTACGAAACTGAATTAAAAAAGTGTATGGCTAATGGACTATTCCACGACATGCAGTATGGATTCCGTCAGCGCAGATGAACTGCCGGCCTCCTATTCTTGAAACAAGTCAATGGAACTACACGGTGGATCCCAGATTGCGACTCTAGACATATCCAAAGCATTCGACCAGGTCTGGCACGCAGCTCTGCTTAATGAACTGTCGGCCTATGGCCTACCACCAAAACTCTGTACCTGGACAGCAAATTTCCTCTCCAACCGGAGTATTTCTATTGTCGTGGATGGCCATTTCTCTAAACTGTCTCGAATTAATGCAGGAGTCCCTTAAGGTTCAGCTTTAGCCCCCACTTTGTTTCTCCTCCACATCAATGACCTCCTCTCTAGCACATCCAACCCAGTGCACAGTTACTCGGATGACAGCACCCTCCAATCAAATATACAATGAATATTCTAAGCCTGTCTCTTTAGCCCAATTAGATGAGGATCGCAGACTCATGGAGGGTTCTGTCTCTATGGATCTCCAAAAAACATTAGACTGGAGAAGTAGAAATCTTGTACAATTCAACCCCACCAAATCTCAGTCTTGCTTTCTATCTCATAAGAGATACACCAGCCCTAGACCCATCAAAATTATCAACCAAGTTATTCAAAGTAATGAGTCCTTTTCACTTGCTGGCATTTCTGTGGATCGAAATCTCATTTGGCAACAACATGTCACATCAATTGCAGAAGCGGCTGCTAAGAAATTAGGTTTCCTCTTTCGGGCTCGCATATACTTTTAACCAGCTAATTTTTACACCTTATATACTTCACAAATAAGGTCAAACCTCGAATACTGCTCCCACATCTGGGGTGCGGCTGCCGCTTCTACACTCGCTATCCTGAACTCCATTCAGAAGAGAGCTATACGTTTCATCGGTGACCCTACCCTACCGACGTGCCGTTGGTGACCTCTCTCTCTTTTATATTTATCTGCACGTGCACTGCTCAGAGGAGCTTTCTTCCATAGTTCCTCCACCTGCTGCCCCCAACAGATCTACCAGCGGAACAGATCGAATGCACCCTTTTACTGTCCAGGTCACCAGACATGGAGCATCTTGTTATGCCCGCTCTTTTGTCCCGAGGACTTCCAAGTTGTGGAATTTCTTGCCGGAACATGTTGTTCTTCTCCTCCGAACCTCTAAACCTTCAAGTCCAGAAATAACAAGTTGCCTCTTTCCTCCTTGTCGACATCCACGGTACGATAGTATTTAGTCTATGAGCACTCGTGGTGTGTTGTTGAAATAGAATACCTATAAAAAGCATTTACATGTAACTTTTTCAATATATTTAATAAAAATTAACTGAATTTTAATGTCCACAATCCTATCTTATAGTGCCCAAGGGGTCGTTAATGACCTACATCAAATACTTTGACATGTATATATTTGTAATGATATATTTTGAAGACAACAACACTATATTAAACAGTTCCTATGAAGAAAATGTATTTTTCAAATAAAAAATAATTCTGCGCATTAATGTGTTAAAATGTTAACTTTCAACGCCCTGTATTGCCGAAACTGTCAACTTTCGAATGACGCATGTTTGCGTCAATGGTCACAATTTAACGTGTAGTATATCCATTTTTAGAAATTCCCATTGCTAATGAATCACCCTGTATACACAATTTATCAGATTTAATAATTAGGCTGTTAGCCCTATGTGTAAAAAAATGAACCAGCAAAGATGCATAACCTGTACTGAACACCATATATATGCATTTGATGATTTATAAGTTATTATCTTTTTACCAAAACGTCTTATTAAAAGTGAAATATACACACTAGGTTGGTGAATCTTCACAACAATGTAATATCGATCTTGATCACGATCTGGAGCAAGAGATAGTATGGAGGAGTAAAAGTAATCTCGATCTCCACCAATAAATCACAGTTAGGTAAACAATAGGTGATGTGTAGAAGAGGTTGAAGCACTGAGGGCGCACGTGTGTTAGTGAAATCACACGTCACTGACAGCTGATTGTCACCTTTGGCATGAAAGCGGCACTTTGCACGCCAACCCGACCATGGCTATCATTGATGATAATCTACTGGTGCGTATACATCACCCGAACATGTCCAATGAGCTTGTGATAATGAAGTCAGCAAGTTTGCCATTTGTAGCGAATTTTTCATAGAACGAAACACTCGCTAATGAGGAGATCTGTGTTTATATATATATATATATATATATATATATATATATATATATATATATATATATATATATATATATATATATATATATATATATATATATATATATATATATATATAAAGAAGACTATTTTTTCCTATAAACATGGGTCCGCAAATGCTTAGTTTTTTAAATACAGCGTGTTAAAGTTATTTATTTTTGTCAGTTTTTCACGAATAAGTCTGAGTCAAATTAAAATTTTGGCGTGAAAGTTGGCATGCGGGGGTTTTTGAGGACAAGAAGTTTAAATATGCTATTGTTAATAACACTGCTGGTAGAGGGCGCATTGCATTCAATTGGCTTGCATTCAATTGGCTATAATTTTTTGACACCCAGTAATATCGACCTACCGTATAGCTACATTGCAGCCCTTATCAATTTTAAGCAAAAAATATATATTTGATCCAAATCTCTCAGACACCCCATTTTCGAGATATTTCAATTTTTGTATGTCGATGTCGCTCAAAAATTAATTTTTCTCAAGTAATTAATTGTATTGTCTGCAAATTTTAACAACAAATAAAACAACAAATAAAAAAGTTTATAACATTTTATGATACCTGATTACAATAAATGTTCAAAATGGCCACCCTCCACTTTAATACACTTTCGTATTCTGCAGAGCATACAAAGTCGTCCTCTGTGAAAAATTTCTGGCGTATTTCTAATTTGTTCGCATCCAAGTACAATTCTTTGCTGCAGATCATCAACATTTTCAACATTTGCTTCATAAACAATACTTTTGAGATGCCCCCATAAATAAAAGTACATAGGATTTAAATCAGTGGATCGAGCCGGCCATGGCTGAGGTCCACCGCGTCCGATCCATCTGCGTCCAAAAGTTGTGCTTAGGTAATTTCTGCACATTAAGGGCGAAATGTGGGGGAAGGGCTCCGTCATGCATAAACCACTAGTTATGTCTTATGTCAAGAGGTACATTTTCTAACAAACCATTTAGTTGGTTTTGCAGGAATTCAAGATGTAGCATTAAGTCTGTGAGGTAAAAAAAATTGGTCCTATCAAATTACACTTTACAATTACAGTCCATGCATTTAAGGAAATTTGCTGTTGATGATGCCTTTCAAAAACTGCGTGGGGATTTTCGTCAGCCCAAATATAGCTGTTACGAAAATTGACGATCCCGTCGCGCCTAAATCCAGACTTGTCAGTGAATAACACACAATTCAACAAGTCCTATACATTATTATGTTGAAGAAACCATTGGCAAAATTGTAGGCGAGGTATAAAATCTCTTTCAGTCGATAGTGCCTGCACACGGATGTGATATGGACGCAATTGTTGCTCGCGAAGAACTCGCCATATCGTTGCATTGGATACTTCCAGATGATTGGCCATTTACCTAGTAGTTATTTTTGGATTTTGTTCAATTTCATCCAGAACAGCCTCTTCAAAATCAGGATTTCGTGCACTTCGTGGCCTGCCTCGATCTGCAGTAACTTTATTAAGGGTAACTGGTAAAAAATATATATTCGAAAGAGACAGATCGATGTATCAGATAATGTAAGTATGTACCTGTTTCTCGCAGACGGATGTCAATCCGTTGAAACATCCTTGTGTCTGGAATTCTCCGATTTGGGAAGGCTTCTTCATACAGTCGTTTCGCCTCATAACAGTTACCAAAAACCCGTGAATACATAACATGCATGTCTGTTAGTTCATTGTTGGTAAAGACTTCCATATTTAATTAGAAAAATTACTGACGATCCAATTAATTACTTAAAAATAGTGAGTAGTCTCACACGTAAAAGTCAAATGTAGTATATGTCACGACGAAAACGCAAAAGTCAAGTCCCGTAACGATGGAAACCACTTTTTTAAATGGTTTCTTCAAAGTTTGTTACCATGGCTTTTTATTTTATCTTCATGATTGTGTCTTGTGAGTTCTTTTTTCTGGTAAGATTTTAATTTTTAACTAGAGAATAAGAAAATTAAGTTTATACATAGTGATAGCAATTAAAAGGTGAAAAATGTATTCCTATGATTTGTCGCAGAATTAATTTTTGAGCGACATCGACATACAAAAATTGAAATATCTCGAAAATGGTGTGCCTGAGAGATTTAAATCAAATATACATTTTTTGCTTACAATTAATAGGGGCTACATTGTAGCTATACGGTAGGTCGATATTACTGGGTGTCAAAAAATTATAGCCAATTGAATCCAAGCCATGTCTTATAGGTGGCGCCCTCTGCCAGCAGTGTTATTAACAATAACATATTTAAATCTCTTGCCCTCCAAAACCCACACATGCCAATTTTCACGTCAAAATTTTAATTTGACTCGGACTCATTCGTGAAAAACTGACAAAAACAAATAACTTTAACACGCTGTATTTAAAAAACTAAGCATTTGCTGACCCATGTTTATATGAAAAAAGAGTCTTATTTATTTGTGCTGAATGTGCGCCTGTAACATAGACCATCTTTTTTAAAAAGGCCGGTATATATATATATATATATATATATATATATATATATATATATATATATATATATATATATATATATATATATATATATATATATATATATATATATATATATATATATACAAACTTCTAATTTAACGAGCAAATTTTGGAGACTTAAATGGACTTGTGTAAGAGACAATGTTAAAATATTTCTGACTTCAGGAGACCACTTTTTAGGCGATTTCGGTTTCAGCGAAATAATTATTAAGCTGACCCGTTTACATTTTTATTGAGATACACAGATGTGTCAAAGTAAACAATAGGGTCTCGCCTTTCTGTGAATTTCGTTGCCCTTCTGCCTAAAAAATCTGACCACTCAGACACACTAGGACTAGATGCACATGTTTCTTGATTGAGATATGACACTAATGGACAATAAATGTTACTGTACACTGTACAAGAGAAAATATTTATCGGTTCTTCCACTCACACAATGATAGAGTCCCTCTTGCCACTTGAAATCAACGTTAGTTAATTCGGTCCAAATGTTCATTTGTGTGGCTTTCTGTTTTTTTTGTTTAAATCTTGAAACTTGCGCCTTATTACGATCAGTTTTTTATCGTCGTTTGTTTAAGGTAGGTGAATATAGTCCTGTTTGCACAATGGCTGCGTCCGGTATTAAAAGAAAACGCTTTACCGCTGAAGGGAAAATGTCGATATCAAAAAAGTGAAAACGGGAATGAAAACAAGTGATGTTTGTAAGCAGTTCGGTATTTCATCGTCTACATTAGCAACAACTTTAAAGTTCGAGAATTCTATTGTCCTGGGTAGTTGTTCCAACAATATTGACAACAAGAGAAAAAGTCTGAAAACCGACACGGAGAACTTGGACAAAACATTGTTTGATTGATTCAAATATCAGAGGCAAGCCGACATTCCTATAAATTGCTTATTTCGTCAGGAGGAAACTGTTTGTCTTGGGAGAGAAATGGGATACGAAAATAATTTCCAGGGTTCTACAAGTTGGATTTCATGTTTTAAACAAAGGTATTCAATTAATTCGGAAGTCGTATCCGAGGAATAGAAATCTGTAAATAAAGAAGTGACATCTGATTACCCCACTCGCGGGGGGAGGATGCTGGCGGGGGTGGCGGTGGTGTTTCCCGTAGTGAAGCGTTTTGTCTCCCCTGCTCTGGTGCCTAGTCGTAGACGGCCCGTTAAGGAGGCTCTCGAGAGTGTGTGTGTGTGTGTGTGTGGGGGGGGGGGGGGGGGTACGAGGTACAGGGCTATGCGGACGAGATTGTGATAATAGTCCGATGAAAGGTTACACAGTCAGTGTGGAAGCGCATGCAGACAGCACTGAAAGTTTATTCAGTTCACATTTCCCTCAGGGCTCATGCAACGGTCTTTCGGGCCGAAATGTACGCAATCTTGAACTGCGTGCGAGAGAACAAGAGGATACTCATAGCCACAGACATCCAGGCAGCCCTTAACGTACTAAGTAACCCACGGGTAAATTCCAGGCTGCTTAGTGAATGCCGAGATGAGACGGGCGACCTGGCTGGGCAGAATGAGGTCACTATTGTTTGGGTGCCGGGTCACTCGCGGGTCAAAGGCAATGAAGAAGCTGACAGTCTCGCGAAGAGAGGATCAATAGAACCATTTATGGGACCAGAACCGATCCTGGGGCGTATCGAAAGGCACAGCCAGGGGAAACATCAAGTCCTGGGTCAGAGATCAGCATAAGGCGTACTGGCCAGATTGTCCAGGGCTCAGACAGGGGAAAACACTAATTGAGGAGACCAGTTCAAAGAGAACTGTGTAGCTGCTAAATCTTAGCAGAGGACAGCTAAGGAACATAACAGGACTCTTGACGGGACACATAGCTGTCATAAGACAACTGCATAAAATAGGGTGGTTTGCGGCATGCGGACTCTACGGTGATGGGAGGAATTAGCCTAGCACATCTTGTGCGAGTGTAAAACTCTGGACCGCAAAAGGCAACTGATCTACGGACAACCTAGACTGGAGACAGAGCAATATAAAACTTCATCCTACCAATTCTTGTGCACACTAGTTCAAGGCACACTGATTTTGGAATGGGTGGAGTAGAAAAGACAAAGGGCATGCATAATAAGCCAAAGGCTGCGTTGCTATCGGAGCGGCAAAGATGGAGACGAGCCCTAAGGGAAAAAACATCTGATTGGTTTCAAAATAACTTCCAAGAAATATCCGAGGAATATCAGGCATGTGATGTATTCAACGCAGACGAGACTGGACTGTTTTACAAGTTGTTGCCGGAGAGAACTCTAAAATTCAAAAACGCAAAGTGTCGGTGGGACGTTATCCAAAGAGCAACTGACTGTACTAGGTTGCACAAATTCGCACTCTTCCGAGTTTCGAAGGCTGGTGGTTATTGGCAAAGCACAAAGCCAAGGTGTTTTAAGAACGTAAAGAGTTTTTTGGTTAAATATGTTGCTACTAAAAAAACATGGATGACTGGCGATATTTTTAAAACTGAAATAGGAGAATGGGATAGAGAACTGGAAAGAAAGAATAGATAAATTTCGATTGTGGTGGATAATTGTGCGGCACATCCACAATTAATGAGTTGAAGGACATGAAATTAGTTTCTCCGCCGCCTAATACCACAGCTGTGCTGCAGCCTTTATATAAGTGCATTATCAACCCTGTGGAAGGCAACTCATCACAAAAATAAATGATAACATGGCCAAGAATCAATCTGCGTTCTCGGTAAATGTCCTCGAAGCTATTCGCCTCCTTGATCGTGCATGGAAAAATGTCTCACCAAAATAAATGGTGCAAAATTATTTCAGGCACGTTGGTGTTCATTTTGAGCTTAGAAATGACAACGTTGATTTAAGCGTTTCGGAAGATGTTATTGCTGGGGAAGATATTCCTCTGAGCGAATAGGCTAGCGTCTTGAAATTGGCACACGTGCTGGGTGCGATCGTTAGGGTAATTCTGTGAAAACCTCAGGTATTCTAACAGATTCCGAGATAATTGAAGCTGCAAATTTGAACACTACCCAAGAAATTATAGAAGTTTCCGATTCGGATCTAAAAGCCCCAAATGCACCAATCTTTTACTGCAAGATGCTATAGATTCCGCTGAGAAACTTAAAATATTTTTAAAGGGCTCCTCAAACTCCGAGAATGAGCGAAGTTTATTAACTTCCATAGAAAACTTTCAAAAAAAAAACCGACAGTATATATGAAAATCACAGACTATTATTTATGATATTAAGTAATAATGTACATTATGTACAGTGATCTGATTCTTTTTATGCGAATAAAATTGTTCATTCCAACTAGACAGTTACAGTTGACTTTCAATATTGATGCAAATGAGTAGTCCGGTTTGTACACTTACAAATAGGTGTGTACATACTCACATTTTTTTGTAGTTAATTTTAACACCCGATACAAAGAACATATTTCTGCATTTAGAAATAACCACGCTGACAAATCTACATTTGCAAAACATATTATTGATACCAAATATAGACCTACAGTAAATAACCGCATAAAAGCGAAACATTTTTGTATTGACAAGCGCAAACTAGACTTTTTTTTGAAGCTTTATAAGTCAAAAAACTCTGGACGCAGCAAGTGCGTTATGGTAGTGAATTTTCATAAAAATGTTTCTAATAGCAAATATGTTTTTTTAAGAAAGCAGGCACCAAATTTGGTTACCAGTATAATTTATATATTAGAAACAATGTACCATATTTCATCAAAATAACTTTATTGTTTGAGAATGTACAAAAATTTTCGAAAGTAAACTTAAATTTTTCCCGAAAAAACTGGTTTTCTGGTCAACCTTATAGGTTAATAGCAAATTGATTCACAATTTGGAGCATTTAATAAAAATTCGCTACCATAACGCACTTGCTGCGTCCCGAATTTCTTTATTTTTACAAAGATGTATTATATTTCGATGGAAAATACAAAAATGCAATAACATAGGGCGTGTCCGATTAAAAAAATCCCCCAAAAAAAAAAGAAAATTTGAATCACCAACGACTTATGGGCCACCCTGTAATTGTGGAAATATTTTTTAAGATGTAGCTTAAGACACCCTACAATTAATGTATACAACTTTTTTTCGTAACTTGAATAATAACGGAAATATTGCGCTTTAATGATTTTTTAAGATAATTCGACAAAAATGATATACCATTAAACGATAAACTCTATAGCCAACACTACTGCTAAAGTATCAGAGAAAGGGTCTATTTGAAATGAATTTTCTGGGAATATTTTAGTAAAATGAAGGACAATGACGATTGAAACTAAGAGCTCAGGCTTTGTAAAACATTATTCTTGAGACATTTTCCTTCCATAGATCATATTAATTTCAGGTTCATTGCCTAAATATTAACGATTTTGACGTTTAAAATCGCGAATTTGACGTTTTAAGGAAAACCCAAATTTATTTTTCTTTAAATGCCTGTAACTTTTTTGTCCTTTAACTGACAGCGCTAAATTTTGGTGGGTAGCTTACATATAACGATATAAACCCGTGTACCAAATTTGGTTGCCCTTACTTTGTTAATTCCGGAGATATAATTTTTTTTTGATTTTTTTCGAAAAAAAACACAAAATTTTCCGGGAAAACCCCGGCGGATTTTCCTGGATAACGAACTTATCCAAGCCACTTCAAAATTCAAAAGTCGAGATCTCCTCAATAGTGAATTTTTTTTAAGAAAATTCACTAAAAACATACAGGCGAATTGAGAACCTCGTCCTTGTTTGAAGTCGGTTAAAAAAAGCAAATAAAAGGTATTTGGGCTTGTCCGGGATTTGAACCTGGGAGCTCCCACACTCTAAGCGGAAATCATACCTCTAGACCAACGAGTCAGTTGTTGGAGCTTTGTTTTAATGTCGTATTCCAGCGGGCGTTGTAATTATTTTAGTCATAATTAATGTTTAATCATTTATTTATATAAAAAAACTCGTTTTTTGGTCAACTTTATAGGTTAATAGCAAATTGAGCTATTCAAATATTAAGCATTTGATCAAATTCGCTACCATAACGCACTTACTGCGTCCAGAATTTTTGTTCTTACAAACATGCATTATATTTCGATGGAAAATGCAAAAATGCAATAACATAATAACAGATATATTGAGCTGTATTGATTTTTTTTACGAAAATTCTACAAAAATATTTACTATTAACGATAAACTATATAGCTAAGGCTACTGCCAAGCATCAGAGAAAGGGTCTATTTGAAATGAATTTTCTGGAAACATTTTATTAAAATGAAGGACAATGACGGTTGACACTAAGACTTCAGGGTTTGTAAAACATTCTTCTTGAGACATTTTATTTCCATAGCCCGTATTAGATTCAAGTTCTTTTCCTAAATGTTGCCAATTTTGACATTTAAATCGCAACTTTGACGTTTTGTGAAAAACCTCAATTTATGTTTGTTTAAATGCCTATAACTTTTTTGTTCTTTGACCTACAGAGCTAAATTTTGGTATGTAACTTGCCAATAATGACATAAACCCGCGTATAAAATTTGGTTGCCCTTACTTTGTTAATTTTGGAGATATAAATTTTTTTCGAAAGAAAACAAAATTTTCCGGGAAAACCTCGTCGGATTTTCCTGGCTAACGAACTTATCCAAGCCACTTGAAAAAGGAAGGTACTCACCAATTTTGACGTTTAAAATCGCGATTTTGACGTTTTGAGGAGAACCCAAATTTATTTTTCTTTGAATATCTGTAACTTTTTTGTCCTTTAACCTACGGAGCTAAATTTTGGTAGGTAACTTGCCTCTAGTTATATAAACCCGCGTATGAAATTTGGTTGTCCTTACTTTGTTAATTTTGGAGATATAAATTTTTTTCGATTTTTGGCAAAAGAAAACACAAAATTTTCCGGGAAAACCTCGGCGGATTTTCCTGGCTAACGAACTTATCCAAGCCACTTGCGAAAGGAAGGTATGTGCCAAATTTTATCAAAAGCGGTCCATTATTTTTTAAGTTATAGGTGTGACACATAAATATGTATATATATATATATATATATATATATATATATATATATATATATATATATATATATATATATATATATATATATATATATATATAAACATATAAAGTCTGAAACTGACCTCGGATTTGGGTTCCGGGGGTCCTAAATAGCGCTCATTTCAAGAAATTTTTTCAAAATTCGAAAGTCGGGATCTCCTCATTAGTGAATTTTTTTTAAGAAAATTCACTAAAACACACACACGACAATAGCTCCCTTGTTGTAAATAAGGAAACTGGTTTAATGAATTACTCTTTCTTCGATATTCTTCTTCCTAATTAAATAAATCAAACAAAATACATCTAAATATTTTTTCAAAAGATTTGTAATACGAAAATGAATTATGTATGCCAATATTTTCATTCTATAGAGTCTGCTTTGTTACTGTTATTGTTTAGTTATCTTCTTGTTGTAACTGTTATCATAGTTATTATAGGCTAGTTCTATTTTTAAGTTAAATATTGACATACATCACGTAGACATTTTGAAGACCTCATCCGTCATTTGTGTTTCAATTCAGAAGGGCCTCTTGCTCCAGTTAGCTTACGCGCTGGCTACCTCCTTAACTTACTGCTTAAAGAAACCAAATCCTACAGTGAAGCCAGAGAAGTAATCTCCCAGTATGCATGTAATATTTTGTTTTATTACAAAGGTTTGCTAAAGTTAAATATTCTTTGCAAGCCTCTTCACTTGTGTTGTTCAATTTCAACAATTGTTTTAAATACGTTAGCGTTTGCTTCCTGGGCACTCTAGGAAACAAAGACGCTACATCATATGATATCAAATCCTTACAAATTTAAAAAGTCTGGACGCAACAAGTGCGTTCTGGTAGCGAATTTTTCTAAAAATAATTTTAGTTGCAAATATATATATATATATATATATATATATATATATATATATATATATATATATATATATATATATATATATATATATATATATATATATATATATATATATATATATATATATACAATATACCCTTTATGGTAGAAACAATGTACCACATTTTATCAGAACAACTTCATTGTTTGAAACAGCACAATCATTTATAGAAAATTATTTTTAAAAGTTCTTGGCAAAACTGATCTGATCGTCCTGGCCAACAAACAGATTTAAGCAATTTACACAAACACTAGACCTGCCAAGATATATTTATTCACAAAAAAGTTTTTGATAAAAATTCAAACAAAATTATATTCAAATTTGCAAACAAACAAACAAATTTTTTTAATGAAAATTGGCTTAAATTTTTTCTTTCATGAACATGTAAAAATATTTTTATAATAACTTATTGAACCTTAATTACAAACATTTCACAAATATTTTACAAAAAATTATTTCTACACCAAGAAACATTCATTTTTGACTACGTGAAGATTGGAACCTGTGATGAGCACTAATAAGCACAATTGGAGAACCCAATTTACCACAACACATTTAAAAGAAGACCTGATAATCGCTTCACTAACAAAGTTTCCGTCATCAGAGGATGACAAATTCTAACTAATTTGAAACTAACATCACATTTTATACCGTATCTTAGGTAAAGAACGGAACCGAGAGGGGGACTAAATCGCAGGCAAACTCTGCAGTGTATTGTATTTTCTCGCCGGACGAGGGTTTTCAACTTTCTGAAGATCTATCTATAGTACTGTATCGTAATTGGGCTAAGTGTTCTTTGAGTCCAATTCCACTAGATCTATTTGTTTGTCCGACGTACTTAAGATCACAATCTTTACAACTTATTTAATAAATTTCCGACATTTTGGCCGTGCTATCCTTGTCTTTCGGATTACCTAGAAAATTTTTTATGTATTTTTTGTCGAAAATGTTAGTTGCAAGTTGGCTTTTTTCAAAATTATATCTAGACCCGTCTTGATTCGAGGTTCAAATGGTAAGCAAACAAAGTTTTTTTGGCTTTCTCTCTTCTAAACCTCGTTGTTTTCGTTTGTTGATTAATTTCTATTCTACGTGGATAATATTCTCGCAGTGTTTAACACAAACATTTAAAAAGAGGATTTTATTGTCCAAATTAAACAATAAATTAGATTCCATAAAAATTACCCACGAATTAGAAATTAATAACAAATTACCCTTTCTATATGTACTAGTTATCAAGAATAAATACACTTTAGATTTAATGTCTATAGAAAGGAAACCACCACTCTAAGCTACATTCCGAATGATTCATATCATACGTACGCCCAAAAATGGCCAGTCTGAATTTTTTTGTAAACCTGTTAATTAATTTTCCTTTAAGCAAAGGTAAAAATACCAAATAATTAAACTACCTTAAGAACATGGCCGAATATAAGCGATACACTATTTTCCTAGTGGAAAAATTAATCAACAAACAGAAAACAAAGGAAATGCTAACGGAATCAACGACGTTTAGGAGAGAGGAAGCCGAATATAATATTGTTTGCTTACCATCGATTCACGAGGGTCCTAGATTGCATTTTTTAAATTCACTAATGAGGAGATCCCGACTTTGTAATTTTCAAAAAATTCTTCCAAGAGCGCAAAGTAGGACCCCTAGAACCCATATCCGGGGTCAGGACAGGTCAATTTTTCAAAATTCTAAAGTCGGGACCTCCTCATTAGTGATTCTTTTTAAGAAAATTCACTAAAATATAGAAAAAAATAAATTGCTTTTAAGGGGGACAACTCTTAGGCCTATTTTTTACATCACAATACCAACCTTTAAGCGGTGGTGCGATCCCCTACTAAAACCTTAAATGACATGGGGGTCAAGTATCACTTCATTTTAGAGCTGATGTGAATCTATTTTCAAACGTATCTTATTTTTAGCGAATTTTCATTTAAAAAATTCGCTAACATAGAGGTATAAAGGTATCGATGATGAAACTTTCTTCACATGACCGCAAATTGGATCACTAAAACCTATATCCAAAGTCAGTTTGAATGTTTATATATATATATATATATATATATATATATATATATATATATATATATATATATATATATATATATATATAAACATTCAAACTGACTTTGGATATAGGTTTTAGTGGTCCTATATATATCCTATATATATGGATATAGGTTTTAGTGGTCCAATTTGCGGTCATGTGAAGAAAGTTTCATCATCGATACCTCTATATTAGCGAATTTTTTAAATGAAAATTCGCTAAAAATAAGATTTGTGTGTGTGTGCGTGCGTGTACCCGAACGATAACTCAAAAAATACTAAACAGCTTTGAACGAAACTTGGCACATATCTTCGTCTTATTAAGACCGGGGAACGAGTTCGTCAGCCAGCCCTATCGGACCAATTTTTCTACAAAAAAATCGATTTTTATGGAAAAAAAAATGTATCTGAAAAACCAGCAGAGATATTTTGAACTTTAGTAAGTGTATTTCACCGGTAAAGACCTTACTATATACCGGGACTAAACTTTCTAGGTTTACCGCAAGTTGAATTATTTAAATTTGAAGCATTTAATAAAAATGCGCTACCATAACGCACCTACTGCGTCCTATTTTTTAAAATTTAAAGCAGTGTGTGAAATTGACTCCTCAAGGTAAGAGGGTTTTAATTTTCTATAAGTATCGTCGCATTTTGTTGATTGTTTTATCTGATTTTGTTACCTCCTTCAAAGAAAAACTTAGAAACCGTGGTATATGGTGATTGACCTCAGGTGGATATAGATCTGCTCAATAGTGAGGTCACAATTGCCTATAACACCCTACCCTAAAATAGCTATCTATCAGATTATCATATTTATTAAGTTTAGCAATAATTTTAGGAGGTTGACAGATCTGGCTGTAGTTGGATACTCACGTTCTTTGTTTGTTTCGCACTGCCTGAAGTCCTATATTTGTGGGCGCCCCAGACTAGTACCAAGTAATATTGAAATTAAGATATCTAGATAATCGTTAGTAAGAATAAATAGTTTGTGCAGACGCCAAAAGAACGAAGATATTAGGGAGGATTTTCTCTTCTATCAAACAGATATGTTAATGTAACAAATTATAAAAATTTATTCATACAAATTAAATTTGGAATAGCAAACAAAATGAAATAAAAATGGTTGGTAAATCTCAAATGAACATTAATTGTACACAAATAAAAATCAGATAAACAGCAAGAACTTGAAGAAAAAGAAGTTATCAATTCACTTACATTTGACAAAAACAATAAGATAAAGATGGTTGCATGTTACTAAAATACTAATCTCAGCCATTTGAGCTTTATATGTAAGATGAAACGCTGTATTCTACAGCTCAAAAGCAAACACAAATTATTAGGTAAATCACTCGAGGTTTGTCAATCAATTATATAAATTGTTCAATAACTTTAACTGGCCAGTTCTTTGAGTGAGGCTCCAAAAAAAGAATATATTCCTACGTGAAATTTCTACATTAATTATTGAAAATAATAGATATTGAAAAGAATGTACAGGTTAGATATTTCACAGACAAAATTTACTAAGTACAATTTCAAAAACTATGTGTTTAAATTTACAGATAAAATTCAACAGATTAAACATGACATTTACAATTATCCCTATAGCACCTCTCTGACACTGTTCAAGTTCGAATTGGTTTACGTTATTTTGGAGAATTCAAGTTATACGGCTTCAGATATTAGATTGCTGCATGGGAAATTGTACCGGTTCAGAGAAAAAGGAGTTACACAGACTTACCCAATGTTCCTGTATTAAGTTACCTGATGATCCTATGAAGATGCCATCCAAGTGGGATCAACTATGAGCACCTGACACAGGTTCACAGACTCCAATTAGGTTGGTGGACTTATTGCTCCAACATTAGGAAACCAGTTGACAACTATATCGATGTTCTGAAATCGCTTGACGGAAACTTTGCAAATCGCAATTTAAAACGTGAATTGGCCCAAGTGAAATTCACTGCCAATTGACTCAAATTTCGGTAATAATCAGGAACTTTTTCTGATTAAGGTTAGAAATGCATCACGTCGGAACAAAAAAAAATCACAACTTAACTCGCGTTTTTATGCTCAATACGATGCTTGTTTAAACTCTAAAACCGCCTAAATGACTTTGAACAATCACCGACAATTATTATCAGATGGTATAAATAACAGAAAGGAGTTTATCACCCCATTTCAAGATAACTTTTAGCCAGCACAACTAAAGGGTGTTCACTCGACGAACGCTCGGCAGAGAGTCCTCGCTAACGTGTCAAGTCTGCAATTCCTAACTGCTGCACGCAAAATTCTTACCGTGACCGTTGGTAGCTGTGCGCGAGCTCTTTCTAGCTTCCACTCTTCGAATGAGATAGAACGAGACCTCCAATTGGTGGCGAAGTCACGACGTCTTTTATACACGCCTTCACAATAATGGACTCGTCCGTTCGTTTGGTAACCGTTTTTCTATATTTCATCTTAATTACGTCAGCTTCTGTTATTTACCTAGAATCTCAGGAATATAGAGATATTCATTTTCCCCAACAAAAATGGAACGTTTTTCAATATTCAGATTTCGACGTATGTTATAGGGATTTCAGTACGGGTCTTACGATATAGAATTTCATAGCGAATTTTCATCAAAATAATTTAGAAACCAAAACTTGAAATACTTAATATAGATAGGGTTTTTGGTATTATTTAGATACTTGGGGCTTTCTAAGTGTATTTTGAACCAGTAATGATTCCAAATAAGAAGTGAATCGTTACAATTTGTCTAATATTGCAATTCTAGATAGGTATCTAATATAGAAGAGTGTGATCAAACTAAAATAGATAAATAGTTTTACAGTTTGTACGTAGCTTTACTCAATACAGCTCACACGCCTTTATCACGATAATGCAATTCTTTTACACTCCAGGAAGAGTTAGATGGGGATTAGTTGTGACTGGTGAAGTCTCAGACGACAGAATAAAAGGTAACGATGTTAAAGCGATTCGATGCCTGATTTTAGATACTACGTTTAACAATCGCAGATTATATTAAAGATATAAGAGACCAAGAATATACTTTATATTAATCGATACGCTGGCCTATAAGACACACTGCATTTTTGGCTATCTAACAATAAGTGAAGATTGGAACCTGTGATGAGCACTGACAAGTACACTTGGAGAACCCAAATCACCACAACACATTAAAAAAAAAGACCTCACGATCGTTTCACTGACCAAGTTAGCGTCATCAGAGGATGAAAAATTCTAACTATTTTAAAAACTAACAACTTTTCACAACGTTTAAAAGAGATAAACCCGAAATAAACTTTGTTTGCTTACCATTTGAACCTCGAATCACGAGGGGTCTAGTAAGCATTTAAAAAAAAAGTAAACTTGCAGCTAACATTTCCGACAAAAAACACCTTAAAAAACTGGCTAGGTAACCCAAAAGACAAGGATAGCACGGACAAAATGTCGGGAATTTATGAAATAAGTTGTAAAGATTGTAATCTTAAGTACGTCGGGCAAACAAAAAGATCGATTGAAGTTAGATTCAAACAACACTTAGCCCAATTACCTTACGGTACTATAGATAGATCTACTGTCGCCCGACATATTTGGGATAATAATCATCACGTTAATGACGTTAATCTGAAATTAATAAAAAATGTTAGACATCCAGGACAGCTGAACTCTTTCGAAAGTATATATATATATATATATATATATATATATATATATATATATATATATATATATATATATATATATATATATATATATATATATATATATATATATATATATATATATATATATATATATATATATTACGAAATATAGTTACAACAAAAATTCTATGAACGTGGCACCACCGCCGATTACGAGACACCTGATCGATTGCTTCGCTAAATAAAAATTCCCACGTTTTTAACACGTCCTAGAGATAACATAATAATACAGATAGTTCCGAGAAAGCAAACTATGTTAATTTAGGGGTCGTTGAACCTTTCCAAAATTACTACAGATGGACACATTTTAGATATGTGAGTAGGGACAGTGCAGACCACATCGCGCGATAAAAATACAATACACTGCAGAATTTGCCTGCGTTTATTTTCCCATCTAAGATCGGTCCCTTTACCTAAGATCCGGTATATAAGGTGATGTTAGTTTTTAAAATAGTTAGAATTTTTCATCATCTGATGACGCTAACGTGGTTAGTGAAACGATCGTCAGGTCTTTCTTAAAATGTGTTGTGGTGATTTGGGTTCTCCAAGTGTACTTATCTAACCATATTAAAGACTTTTGCTTAACTCAAATAAGATCCATTTTGTTTAATCACCGAAGGAAAAAATAATTTTATACGTGGCTTATTTATATTATTTTAACCATCTGATATTCAACATATCATATCATATTAATAGTGGTGACGATGATCTTTGTCATATATATATATATATATATATATATATATATATATATATATATATATATATATATATATATATATATATATATATATATATATAGAGAGAGAGAGAGAGAGAGAGATGGGGGGGGGGGACTTTAAACGGCAGCCGTGGACACCCTTCGTATTCTGTTGGATTTAATTCCTCATAGAAGTGCCGACCAACTAAAATCCCACCCCAGGTTCTCTAAATTTCAGTTTGGAACTGCGTAGCATAACTTAAAACTGACATGGGTATTTACAGTTATTCTACTGTTGGTCTCTTCTCTCTTTTTAATTAATAATATAATAGTGTATTATTATATGGACATATATATATATATATATATATATATATATATATATATATATATATATATATATATATATATATATATATATATATATATATATACGACTGTAAAATGTGCTGGCGCTAACTCTACCTATAGATTCAGCAACTACTATGAAACACTTTACATAGAACGCAAAAGAACTTCCCCACTTCAACATTGATTGAAATTACGCAAAGCCTTGCACAAATAATATACATTTAAAGGTACCAAAGCCGACCTACCTAGGTATTAGCTGTACAATGTAATTACCGACTTTCTGGAGAAGGCAGATAATTCAGGAGTTTGCCTTATGCGTTCAGTTTTTTTTTATATTTCAACAACACACCACGAGGGCTTACAGCCGAAATGCTATCGTACCGTGGGTGTCGACAAGAAGGAAAGAGGCAACTAGTTAATTCTGGACTTGGGGGTTCGGAGTAGAAGGAAAAACATGTGCCGGCAAGGAATTCCACAACCTAGAAGTCCCCGAGACAAAAGAGCGGGCATAACAAGATGTTCTATGTCTGGTGACCTGGACAGCAAAAGGGTGCATTCGCTCTGTTCCTATGGTAGATCTGTTGTGGGCAGCAGGTGGAGGAACTACGGAAGAAAGCTCCTGTGAGCAGTGCCCGTGCAAGTATCTATAAAAGAGAGAGGTCACCGACGGCACGTCGGTGGCAAGGGATGACAGCCTTTGGGTGAGGACAGGGTCACCGATGAGACGTATAGCTCTCTTCTGAATGGAGTCCAGAATAGCGAGTGTAGAAGCGGCAGCGGCACCCAAATGTGGGAGCAGTAATCGAGGTTTGGCCTTATTTGTGAAGTATATAAGGTATAGAAATTAGCTGGTGAAAAGTATTTGCGAGCCCGGAAGAAACTACTTACACTTCTTGCAAGAAACTGTCAGAATTTTTAAAAGATTCGCCGATCGCAGTACGACGTGATATGTGATTCATGCATGACGGTGCACCACACCATTTTGGACCCATCGTGAGGGATTAGCTTAGTGAGCAATTTCCCAATAAATGGATTGGCAGAGGTCACGATGCTCCTGTTCCTTGGCCGGCAGCTTCACCAGATTTAAATCCTTGCGACCTTTCACTATAGGGGCAGATCAAGACGTATGTTTACAAGGGGAAGATATATACCGAGGAGCGATTGAGGGATAGAATTGAAGATGCTGTTGCGTCACTGGGGAATAGGGAAAATTTAGAGCGTATAAGTTTTAATTTTTTACGTAGACTAGAAGCTTTAATGCCAGTGAATGGTTGCCATATTGAACAATTAATTAGTTAGATTGAATTTTTTTCAATTTTAACTTCACACTGATTTTACTTTTCTTATTGTTTCTATGGTTAATGGATAAACATTTTATGAAGTATTGTATTTCTCCATCAAACTTCAACTTAAGCTATTTTGCGCAAAAACTAAAAGAGTAAGCAAAATTTTACAAAAACAACAAAAATTTGAAATAAATCGGTCTTTGAAAAAAAATGAAAGTGTTATTTATCTGACGGCCAGAAAAATAAATATGATAACAAAAATTGGGGTGGGGGTAATTTACACCCTTGCAGGGCTGCAATTGGACTAGTTCTCATAACGCCTAAACCATTTGCTTATTACAATATTTTTTTTAAATTTGAAAAAATAGAAAACAAACGAATAACTTTGAAGCCCTCTGGAGGCTAAACAGTGCAACTTTGTATGCAGGTGAGTTGATCTTAGTCGACCTAATTTTGGCTGAAAAATCTGTGGTAAGTCGGTTGTATATTGAATTCCGGGACAGCCTGTATATACAAAATGTTGATTTAACAAATCTTATGTTTGGTTTGTATCACAAAATCTCCGCCTAATAGAAAAAACCTATTTGAATCATTAAATTCTACGTAAAAAAAATCTGTTAGAATCAGTATGTACAGTTTTATTATTTCATTATAACATGAAGGTACAGGGGTGCTCAAAATAGTACATTTTCAAAAGCACCCTCTAGCTTAAAAACAAAGAGTGTCATGTTTTTATATCAGCATCGTTAGACTGACAAAAAAGTAGAACAGTGTTCTGTACGTTGACAGCAAATTTTCTCTCCAACCGGAGCATTTCTCTTGTCGTGGATGGCCATTCCTCTAAACTGTATCCAATTAATGCAGGAGTTCCTCAAGGTTCAGCTTTAGCCCCTATTTTGTTTCTTCTCCACATCAATGACCTCCTCTCTAGCACATCCAACCCAGTTCACAGTTACGCGGACGACAGCACCCTCCACTCAAATATACAATATTATAAGCCTGTCTCTTTAGCCCAATTAGATGAGGATCGCAGACTAATGGAGGGTTCTATATCCGTGGAACTCCAAAAAATATTAAGACTGGGGAAGTAGAAATCTTGTAAAATTCAACCCCACCAAATCACAGTCTTGCTTTCTTTCTCATAAGAGATACACCAGCCCTAGACACATCACAATAAACAACCCAGTTATTCAAAGTACCGAGTCATTTTCACTTGTTGGCATTTCTGTGGATCGAAATCTCAATTGGCACCAGCATGTCACATCAATTGCAGAAGCGGCTGCTAAAAAATTAGGTTTCCTCTTCCGGGCTCGCAAATACTTTTCACCAGCTAATCTCTATACCTTATATACTTCACAAATAAAACCAAACTTCGAATACTGCTCCCACATTTGGGGTGCTGCTGCCGCTTCTACACTCGCTATCCTGGACTCCATTCAGAAGAGAGCTACACGTCTCATTGGTGACACTACCCTCACCCAAAGGCTGCCATCACTCGCTAATCGACGTGCCGTTGGTGACCCCCCTCTCTCTCTCTCTCTCTCTCTCTCTCTCTCTCTCTCTCTCTCTCTCTCTCTCTCTCTCTCTCTCTCTCTCTCTCTCTCTCTCTCTCTCTCTCTCTCTCTCTCTCTCTCTCTCTCTCTCTCTCTCTCTCTCTCTCTCTCTCTCTCTCTCTCTCATAGATATCTACACGGACACTGCTCAGAGGAGCTTTCTTCCATAGTTCCTCCACCTGCTACGCCCAACAGATTTACCAGGGGAACAGAGCGAATGCACCCTTTTACTGTCCATGTCACCAGACATAGAGCATCTTGTTATGCCCGCTCTTTTGTCCCGAGGACTGCCAAGTTGTGGAATTCCTTGCCGGCACATGTTTTTCCTTCTCCCCCGAACCTCCAAACCTTCAAGTCCAGAATTAACAAGTTGCCTCGTTCCTCCTTGTCGACACCCACGGTACGATAGTATTTAGGCTGTGAGCCCTCGTGGTGTGTTGTTGAAATAAAATAAAAAAGACACCGCAACGTACTATTTCGACTTATAACTGAAATACTCCACGAAGCACTAGGTCCTAGGACTTTGCCACCATATGAGTGAAAATAACATGGTCTTGTAAATATTTTTAGGCGAATAAGGTGTCTTAACAATTTTTGTTACAACGGAGTTTGGCGTATTTTGTGTTGTCGAAATTCCCTTACTTTTAATTAAGGCATTTGGGCCATGCAAGTCTTTATAAATGTTCACCGACAAACACAGCCAGCACGTTTCCACAAAAGTAGACTGAAACGAACGACGACATACGAAAAGTAATCAAACAGGGTCAATTATATATTTACGTGATAAAGTGAAATTAAATTGCAGACAAATTGCAGATAAGCTGAAACTGTTTTAGAGCTGATAATTTTTGCATGTAATGTGATGAACTTATTGGAGGTGAATGTGCCTAAGTCACCTCCAATTCTCGGACATATGCTAAACATGTAGAGTGAGCTTTATGTATCACATGCAACTAGATCCTAATCTCGTTTATATTAACATTGGTTGAAATATTGTACCTTTATGTACAATATGAATATATATATTCGCATTTTTTTGGGGGGAAAATTATAACAGCGTGATTAGATTCATTGCTAAGGTGGTGTTATCTTTAAAAAAAGAAGTATTTTTGTTGCATTAATCTTCACTTAGTTTTGGCTAGACGCTTTTAGTAAAGAAATATATATCGTTAAAAAATATGAATTATGCACAGTCTGGATTTCGTCAATTTGATACAACATCCTAACGTTACCGATTATTTTGTGTGTGTGTGTGTTTTGTTTCTTTAGTGTCGGCCTATTTCCTCGACTATGGCCAATCACCGACGCCAGGGAGCAGTTTCACCACACTATCCAGGAAATTTTGCCAACCCCCTGCCTTTCTATAAGGGGGGTAGGGATATTTAACCTGCTCAACATCGCATGGACACGGGACCGACGGATTAATGCCTGCTCCGAAGGGCGGAACGTGCAGACATTCAACTTGCTCAAATACAATGCCAGAACCTCGGTTGATGTTAATGTTACAGTTTGTACTGAAAAAGTGAAAGGAGAACCCTGCGATCGAACCCAGTACCATTCAGTTCAGAGGTACACATTTTTGCGCTTGAACCACTGAGGCTCTTATATTTGTTGTACTTTAGCTGGAATTAGTGTAAATAATGTTTCGTACTGTTCGATCTTAGCAAGGCATTTGGCACCATATACAGGGTGGCGCATTTCTGCGGTAAAGCTCAATATTAATGACATTATTCACAATACAAAAAAAAATGCTATTACAAAAATTATAGAGAATCACAGGCAGCACGTTATAAAATTATTTATGATTATACAGGATACGCCATATTTTCAAAACAAGCAAACATACTTTTTAGTGAATTTTCATTAAGAAAATGCACTAATAGAGAGGTATAGATGGAAATTTTTTTCAATTCGGCCCGAATTAGGCCCTCTAGAACCCATATCCGGGGTTACATAAGGCTACAACATGGAAAGAAAAAAAGTATACAATTTACTTGGAAAAAATATAAAAGTTTAAAATACTTACATATAACATGAGTTCTACTAAACTAATTATGTAATAACAAACATAAAAAGAAAACCTTTTTATGAATTTGAGTGAAGTCGAAAAGTGCCCAACCTACATATAAAGCTAAATATTGTCTAATTGATTTGTTTTTTGTTTTTTTCTAGGGAATATAAATAGGGGTAGTGATTTCTAAAATTATTATCTTTCTTTAAGTTTATTAAATTTTCGTTAAAAGTAATTTCAAATTCGTCTAAACACATTCTTTTATTACTTAAGGTTTCACAGTGTAAAATAGAAACATTACTAAAATTTATATTGTGGCCAGTGTCGAGATTATGTTCTGACAGGGCGCAAGTTCTTTTTTGTAAACGTATGTCACTTTTGTGCTGTGTTAACCTATCTTTAAGGAAAACTACACTTGGAGAACACCCAAATCACCACAACACATATTTCAGAGACCTTACGATGGTTTCGTTGACAAAGTCAACATCTTCAGAGCAGTGAAACCGGTCGGAGACCTGCTTTAATCTTTTGGTCGGCAAATTTATTACCCTTATCTAATAAAGATTTAAAAGGACCAGAGTTCTTTAAAGAATCAGCACGTTTCCTTCTAGATTTCTAGATCGAAAGGAAACGTGCTGATTTTTTAAAGAACTCTGGTCCTTTTAAACCTATATTAGATAAGGGTCATAAATTTGTCGACCAAAAGATTTCTAGATCGAAAGGAAACGTGCTGATTCTTTAAAGAACTCTGGTCCTTTTAAACCTATATTAGATAAGGATCATAAATTTGTCGACCAAAAGATTAAAGCAGGTCTCCGACCTGTTTCAATGCGCAATAAACAAACGATCGTTCTTGGACGACAACTTCACTTTGTACTAGTTCGTTTACCTTGACGCGATATAAATATACGGGATCTAGTTTTTTATGTTAGAATTTTCTTCCCCTGAAGACGTTGACTTTGTCAACGAAACGATCGTAAGGTCTCTGAAATATGTGTTGTGGTGATTTGGGTGTTCTCCAAGTGTACCTATTAGTGCTCATCACAGGTTCCAGTTTTCACATACTATCTTTAAGGACTCTGCTTGTTTGGCCAATGTATCTTAAACTACAATTATTACATGGAATACAATATACCACTCCAGACACTTTGGAAATTTTATCCTTACTTTTGAGTTTACTCAAAATGTTATTAATTGTTTTTGAATATCAAAACGTTATTTTAAAATTGGTTTCATCTTTAGATATAAACTTTAACCTATTGGAAATACTTTTAATGTATAGGATTGATATGTAAAAAAAGTCAGATGTTTCCGAACTCGAAATTATATGGGTGTTATGTCTGCCAGACACAATTTTTTGATAAATAACACTAATACCGTCACAAAAAAATTAATATAGATATATATATATATATATATATATATATATATATATATATATATATAATTTTAATTCCCAAATTTGGTCAAAATCAGTATTTTTTGAGTTATCGGTTGGATTCCTATATATATATATATATATATATATATATATATATATATATATATATATATATATATATATATATATATATATATATATATATATATATATATATATATATATATATGTATATATATATAGGAATCCAACCGATAACTCAAAAAATACTGATTTTGACCAAATTTGGGAATTACCTTGTGTTAATGGCTTGGATGAATTCGTAGATGGGCAACGTGCGTCAAATTTTTTTTAGAAAAAAATATAAAGAAAATTTTGGAAACGCAATATATTTTGAAATATTAAAGTCATTAAAATGAAATTTTGCACATATATAGAAGACCTCACAATATAGCTGTTAACCGAATTTCAAATTAAATGGCGCACGAGAAAAGGAGTTATTCGAAAATCAAAATTATAAAGAACTAAACAGCCTAAGACATCAATTCAAATTCCATAAAGCATTTCACACGTTCAATGACAACAAGGGACTGTGAATGTGCCATTTTGAGTAGAAAATTTAAAATCGACCAAGCACATAGAAGCCATCTGATAATTAAATATAAATGAGCCGGGTTGTCATATATAATAAAATGCCATCTGAATCTTAAAATGTAAAACATATAGTCATAACATGTATTTGTACTTATTGATGACAAATAGAAGTTTGTCAAAAAGTTAATCCATCCAATAAATGTGGTTTAATATTCATTAATGTTTAGTTACCAATAATTTCTTATCCTGTTTATCTTAAATTTTAATTTACTCAATCTGACACCGTTGCATGGCAGCCCAAGAGGGGCCGACACCGAAAGGTGACAGTTAACAGTTAACACTATTTTATTTTTAATTTCAACAACAAACCACCAGGCTTACAACCTAAATACTATCGTACCGTGGGTGTCGACAAGGGGGAAAGAGACAACTTTTTAATTCTGGACTTGAAGGTTTGGAGGTTCGGGGGAGAAGGAAAAACATGTGCCGGCAAGGAATTCCACAACTTGGAAGTCCTCGGGACAAAAGAGCGGGCATAACAAGATCTTATATGTCTGGTGACCTCGACAGTAACAGGGTGCATTCGCTCTGTTCCCCTGGTAGATCTGTTGGGGGCAGCAGGTAGAGTAACTATGGAAGAAAGCTCCTTTGAGCAGTGCCCGTGCAGATATCTATAAAAGAGAGAGAGCTCACCAACGGAACGTCGGTGGGCAAGGGATGGCAGCCTTTGGGTGAGGGTAGGGTCACCGATGAGACATATAGCTCTCTTCTGAATGGAGTCCAGGATAGCGAGTGTAGAAGCGGCAGCAGCACCCCAGATGTGGGAGCAGTATTCGAGGTTTGGTCTTATTTGTGAAGTATATAAGGTATAGAGATTAGCTGGTGAAAAGTATTTGCGAGCCCGGAAGAGGAAACCTAATTTCTTAGCAGCCGCTTCTGCAATTGATGAGGCATGTTGGTGCCAATTGGGATTTCGATCCACAGAAATTCCAACACGTGAAGAGGACTCATTACTTTGAATAACTTGGTTGTTTATTGTGATGGGTCTAGGGCTGGTGTATCTCTTATGAGAAAGAAAGCAAGACTGTGATTTGGTGGAGTTGAATTGCACAAGATTTCTACTTCCCCTACTATCTTATTTACAACTATTAAAACTAAAATGTTATGTTATATAACAGAATATACCTACCAAATAAAACCTTCCCTTCAATGAAATGGTTTAAAACTATAAGCTTAGTGCAGATTTCCGACGCTTCAGCGCTAGTAACGTTATAATCCCGAAAAATCCTTAATTTTAAATATCAATATAACCTCAAAACATCCGATTATTCGTTATTTCGTTATTATTGTTTATGGTTTTTTTTTAAGAAAAGACATAGTATGTTAGAGTTGGTATTAAAAAGTGTTGTTTTGATTTGGTCGTAAAATTTATAACACAATTTACTATCAAATACCACTAAGTGAGTAGCGAACGTGTCGCCATCTAGTTCGGAACCAAGTACTTGTTGTCACGCCCGCTCCAAATAATACAGAGTATTAAAAATAGAGACGGTATACAACTAACTAACAATTTAAAAAATTGTTAGCCCTGGCCCATTTCTACCCCAATATAGGGACAAAGTATGTAAGACTAGATGCATTTTCGCAACAATTAGAACCGTAGACCGGTTTCGCTCTCATTAGAGCTCTTCAGTACGGCATACTAATTGCAGCAAAAATGCACCAAAAATAACACGGCTATCGTATAGCCAGTCTCAAAACACTAAGTGAGTAGCGAACGTGTCGCCACCTAGTTCGGAACCAAGTACTTGTTGTCACGCCCGCTCCAAATAATACAGAGTATTAAAAATAGAGACGGTATACAACTAACTAACAATTTAAAAAATTGTTAGCCCTGGCCCATTTCTACCCCAATATAGGGACAAAGTATGTAAGACTAGATGCATTCTCGCAACAATTAGAACCGTAGACCGGTTTCGCTCTCATTAGAGCTCTTCAGTACGGCATACTAATTGCAGCAAAAATGCACCAAAAATAACACGGCTATCGTATAGCCAGTCTCAAAACACTAAGTGAGTAGCGAACGTGTCGCCACCTAGTTCGGAACCAAGTACTTGTTGTCACGCCCGCTCCAAATAATACAGAGTATTAAAAATAGAGACGGTATACAACTAACTAACAATTTAAAAAATTGTTAGCCCTGGACCATTTCTACCCCAATATAGGGACAAAGTATGTAAGACTAGATGCATTCTCGCAACAATTAGAACCGTAGACCGGTTTCGCTCTCATTAGAGCTCTTCAGTACGGCATACTAATTGCAGCAAAAATGCACCAAAAATAACACGGCTATCGTATAGCCAGTCTCAAAACACTAAGTGAGTAGCGAACGTGTCGCCACCTAGTTCGGAACCAAGTACTTGTTGTCACGCCCGCTCCAAATAATACAGAGTATTAAAAATAGAGACGGTATACAACTAACTAACAATTTAAAAAATTGTTAGCCCTGGCCCATTTCTACCCCAATATAGGGACAAAGTATGTAAGACTAGATGCATTCTCGCAACAATTAGAACCGTAGACCGGTTAGCTCTCATTAGAGATCTTCAGTACGGCATACTAATTGCAGCAAAAATGCACCAAAAATAACACGGCTATCGTATAGCCAGTCTCAAAACACTAAGTGAGTAGCGAACGTGTCGCCACCTAGTTCGGAACCAAGTACTTGTTGTCACGCCCGCTCCAAATAATACAGAGTATTAAAAATGTAAAAATTAGTATGCCGTACTGAAGAGCTCTAATGAGAGCGAAACCGGTCTACGGTTCTAATTGTTGCGAGAATGCATCTAGTCTTACATACTTTGTCCCTATATTGGGGTAGAAATGGGCCAGGGCTAACAATTTTTTAAATTGTTAGTTAGTTGTATACCGTCTCTATTTTTAATACTCTGTATTATTTGGAGCGGGCGTGACAACAAGTACTTGGTTCCGAACTAGGTGGCGACACGTTCGCTACTCACTTAGTGTTTTGAGACTGGCTATACGATAGCCGTGTTATTTTTGGTGCATTTTTGCTGCAATTAGTATGCCGTACTGAAGAGCTCTAATGAGAGCGAAACCGGTCTACGGTTCTAATTGTTGCGAGAATGCATCTAGTCTTACATATCAAATACCAATCAGAATTAATTTTATGTTCACTGTGTTGTTTATCAAAGGTAAGAAGCACATGCTTACGGTTATTTGTGTGCGTCAATATTTTTGATAAACTGGTAAGTGAACCAAATACTAACTTTTACTTATTGGTATCAGGAATAGCTATTCAAAAAAATGATGAAAAGTAAAACTGTGGCATCGTGTGAACAAGGGTTCCAGGATAAGATAAGGAAAAGGCATCGTTTTCCTTTATAATCATCAGCAGCATTTTAGTGCATGGGTGAAAGCTATAAATAACCAGATGCTTTTTAATTTACCATGTATTCAGGTGCACAATTGTTATTATCTTTGCTATTGCCATTTTCTTGCGGAAAATAAGGTACCAGGAACCCAAAGGGGCTTAAAAAGTACTGTGATTCCTTTATTGTGCATTTCTTCTGGTATGTTGATATTTGAAGTCTTAAAATTTCGCAATGCTAAGATGTTCCCTATCTCTTTAGTTAGAGTTTGTGTGATAATAATGCAACAGTTGAAATTATGTTTTCAATATATACTCTGTTTATTATAACTATATATTTCGACTAAATTCAGGATTTTCTTGATTCTCGTAATTCATTACACATAATTCGATACAGACATCGGCCTGCTCAGTGTGTATTATGCGTCAGCATATCCTTACTTTAAATTTAAATTTTGTGTGGGGCACTGTCTGTGATTCGCACATGATTTTGTTATGGCCTAGAAAAGAATTCAGTGTTTTCCAGTAAAAAAAATAATAATAACAATTATCTGTAATTCCCCAAACTAAAACCCAATTACTTATTAAAAGTGTTTTTCAAACTGTGCCTGGCAAATAAATACTTTTTTCATTTTATTAATTTTGACAGGTGTGTAAAGTTAACTTGAATCTACTTAATTTGATGATTAAAATGTATTTGCGTTTGTCGTCCTTTTTTAAGTTAATAAAATGTATTGATTTTACTAGTTTTCTATATACACTATTTTGTAGTGTAATGTTAGTTTTCAGAAACATTAATGTAGGATATCATTTTTAAAACTAAAAAGGTACGAATAATGCTCTCTTCTCTTAATACCAGGAAAGCCTCTGGCTTTGACGAGATCCCAGCAATTGTTCTCAAAAAATGCGCACCAGAGCTTGCTCCTGTCCTGACTCGTCTGTTTCAGATATCTTATAATACAGGCATATTCCCTAGTAACTGGAAAACTGCTCGAGTACAACCCATCCCCAAGAAAGGATCCAAAGCGCTTCCTAGCAACTACAGGCCTATTTCTCCCCTTTCAGTCGTCTCTAAAGTGACGAAAAATTATATAAACACCGAATTACTAAAATTTCTCGAAAAACACAGTCTAATCCACGACAGGCAGTATGGAATCCGTCAGCGCCGATCGACTGCCGACCTCCCTTCCTTTGTCACCCATTATTGGAACAAGTCTATGGAACAACACGGTGAATCCCAGATTGTTGCTCTAGACATATCCAAAGCATTCGATCAGGTCTGGCACGCAGCGCTGCTTAATAAACTTCCGGCCTTTGGCCTACCACCAAAACTTTGTACCTGGACAGCAAATTTCCTCTCCAACAGGAGCATATCTGTTGTTGTGGATGGCCATTCCCCTAAACTGTATCCAATTAATGCAGGAGTTCCTCAAGGTTCAGCTTTAGCCCCTACTTTGTTTCTTCTCCACATTAATGACCTCCTCTTTAGCACATCCAACCCAGTTCACAGCTACGCGGACGACAGCACCCTCCTTTCAAATATACAATATTCTAAGCCTGTCTCTTTAGCCCAATTAGATGAGGATCGCAGACTCATCGAGGGTTCTGTCTCCGTGGATCTCCAAAAAATATTAGACTGGGGAAGTAGAAATGTTGTACAATTCAACCCCACCAAAACTAAGTCTTGCTTTCTTTCTCACAAAAGATACACCAGCCCTAGACCCACCACAATGAAAAACCAAGTGATTCAAAGTAATGAGTCCTTTTCTCTTGTTGGCATTTCTGTAGATCGAAATCTTAATTGGCACCAACACGTCATATCAATTGCAGAAGCGGCTGCTAAGAAATTACGTTTCCTTTTCCGGGCTCGCAAATACTTCTCACCAGCTAATCTCTATACTTTATATACTTCACAGATAAGGCCAAACCTCTAATACTGCTCCCACATCTGGGGTGCCGCTGCCGCTTCTACACTCGCTATCCTGGACTCCATGCAATAGATAGCTATACGTCTCATCGGGTACCCTACCCTCACCCAAAGGCTGCCATCCCTTTCCCACCGACGTGCCGTTGGTGACCTCTCTCTCTCTCTCTCTCTTTTATAGATATCTGCACGGGCACTGCTCAGAGCAGCTTTCCTCCATAGTTCCCCCACCTACTGTCCCCAACAGATCTACCAGCGGAACAGAGCGAATGCACCCTTTTACTTTCCAGGTCACCAGACTTAGAACATCTTGTTATACCCGCTCTTTTGTCCCGAGGACTTCCAAGTTGTGGAATTCCTTGTCGGCACATGTTTTTCCTTCTCCTCCGAACCTCTAAATCTTCAAGTCCAGAATTAACAAGCTGCCTCTTTCCTCCTTGTCAACACCCACGGTACGATAGTATTTAGGCTGTAAGCCCTCGTGGTGTGTTGTTGAAATTTAAAAAAAAATGTTGAAAATAAATCGTCAATTTGGTTGCTCGGAAACGATCGACTTAACATCAACTTTATATTAATGTGATTATAACAGAATATGGCCTAAACTCAGTTGTACCTACCTTAATAAAGTTAAACAAAGTGGCAGATTTCGTTTTTAATAACCTTTCAATGATAAAAGTAATTAAAACCCTTTGATTTGCAACAAAAACGTATATTTTGCACCTGAGGTTATGGTTGTTGTTTGGTTGACATATTTGATGCAGCTGGCGGTATTGTAAGCTCCAGAATTTCAGGTGGGAAGGATTGCCTGTAAAAAGCATTTTAGATATTTTATTTTGTTAAAGCGGCAAAACACTCTAGGAATCAAATATTAAATGTGACAGCGCTGCTGAAAATTGACATTTCGAAACGTGCAAATCGTGTGTTTTTGAGAACCTAATTTTTCAATTAATATGTTATTAATGGATTCGTATAAATTTTCTGTTTTCAGAACAAGTAGGAACTGAGGCTCGTAGTCCTACTCAAGCTACAAGATACATATTTCTGCTGAGCACTCCCAGAGGCATTGGAAAAATAGACCTGGCAAATGTAAGTTATGGTGTTATGTAACATATAAAACACAATTTGTTTTTAAATAATGGAATATACAAATGTCTTTTGATGTTTAAAAATTGTAGCATTCTTTACGTCAAGAAAGTAGTGGTTTTATTGTCATTTGATGAAGTTAACAATTTTGAAAAAGCATATTTAAATTTATTCAATTTCAAATGGTGACATAACCTTATCACAGCCATCAATGTATAGTAAATAAAAGTTTGACATGTGTTTTAAAATGGATGGAAATAACCTCGAGATATTTTTGGTATAGTTCACATTAAAAAGAAGTTGTTTAGCTCGATTTGTTGACCAAATTGCAAGCTATGGCTCGATTATAAAATTATTTTTAAAATGTCAAATTTTGAGTTTTTGGTAATGGTTTGCCAACTTCTAGCAATTAGCAATGATGGTATGTGCATATATGTTAAACATTGTTTTTTAAATTTAATTGCTAAATCGCTAATGATGAGGTAAAAACTTTCAGACTTGTGACTGTTGACAGGGCTGACAATTTACAAAATTGTTAGTTGGTTGTAAACAGTCCCTATTTTATAATATTGTGTGCTATTTGTAGCTGTCCTGACAACATACTATCTGGTTCCGCACTGTGATGGCGACCCTGTTGTACATCTTACAATGTTCTAGGTGGCTGGCTACCATAGCCGTATTACTTTATAGGGATGTTCTCTCTGTAATTAGTATACCGTACTGATGAGCTCTAATTAGAGCGAAACCGGTCTGTGGTTCTAATTATGGTGAGAATACATCTAGCCTTACATACATTGTCCCTATATTAGGGAAGAAATAGGCCAGGGTCGACAATTTACGAAATTCTTAGTTGGCTGTACGCAGTCTCTATTTTATAACATTTTGTGTTATTTGGCGCTATCGTGACAACATACTACCTGGTTCCGCACCGAGATGGCGACCCTGTTGTACATCTTACAATGTTTCAGAAGGCTGGCTACTACAGCCGTATCACTTTATAGGTGTGTTCTCTCTGTAATTAGTATACCGTACTGATGAGCTCTAATTAGAACAAAACCGGTCTGCGGTCCTAATTATGATGAAAATACATCTAACTTTATATACGTTGTCCCTATATTAGGGAAGAAATGGGACAGGGCTAATTATAATGAGAATACATCTAGCTTTACATAGTTTAAAATAAACTAAGTTCGGACTAAGCGTCTTAATTATATATGTAATTAGTTCAAGCATTGTATGTGTGATTTTAATGAGAGATTAAATTAAGAATACTACTTTAAATTGGTAAAATTTTATACAACTTGGTTGTTTAAAATTGTGTTATAGGTGGATTTTAGTCTTCAGTGAATTTTTGTTAACTTGATTTCCTGTTTATCACTTGTTTTGCTTGACATATTTATACAACTGACTGTGTAAATCATTAGTAAAGATTAATGTAGAGATCGTGTATTTGTTTGTCCTTTCTGTAGTACCTACTATTCTTTTACAGGATCAAAAATATTTATCTTATAAAAATTCACTACAATAACGCACTTGCTGCGTCCCGAACATTTTAAAATGGAACAACTGTATATTACCTAATTTTTGCACCTCTTTTTAAATTTTGAGTCTAATTTGTAGAAGTATATTTTTAGGTACTGTGCTTGTTTTAAAGATATTTTGAATTTTATAAAAATAAAATCACCTATAGGTTGTAAATTACCGATTATTAAACTTAGATACTCCCATTTGGCATGTTATTTGTCCATAGATAACATCACATTGTTCTAATATAAACGATGTGTTTACGTATACAGGGCATTCGTAAACAGCGATTAAGGTTGGGTACATTCTGTCCGAAAACTTTTTTTTTTCAAATGAAACACCCTGTGTTGTGTCACACCGACAAATCAAAAAATAATTGTCCGATTTTGATCAACTTTAGTAAGTACCTTCCTTTTGTCAGTGGCGTGGATATGCTCGTTAGCCAGGAAAATCTGCTCAGTTGAAATAGATGAAACAATGATTTGTTTTAATTTCACAGACGGATTTCCCCGGTCAGTATCAGTTCTGAGCTGACCTTAAATGTACGGATTTTCGACCACGAAATTATAATGCATGTTTGTAAGAAAATAAATTCGGGACTCAGCAAGTGCGTTATGGTAGCGAATAATTGGTCTTTTTTTTTGACAACACCTTGAACGGAGATCGAGACCGTATGCTCCATTTTTTTAATAATGAATTATGGCACTGTATCGAAGGTATGCCTATCAACGTGCGACAGGATATGTATTTTCAATTAGACGGTGCATCTATTCACAACTCTCAGTTAATCAGAAATTGCCTAAATCTACATTTTTCATTCAAGGAATAGTCCTTTTGAACAGTGGCCTCCTCGGTCTCCTGACAGTACCCCACTAGACTTCTATTTCTGGGGCTCTGTTAAGAAAAAGGCGTCCAAAGAAAGGCCCCAAAGTCGCGAGGAACTTTGCGAGAAAATAAGGTAAGCTTGCCGTGAAATAAATATAGCAGAACTAAGAAAAAATTGTCAGCAATGATGGCAAACGGATCGAAAAATGCATCAAGCTTGAAGGTGGGCTGGTTGAAGCAGACTACATTTAATAATTTTATATCCAATTTAATTGTACTTTTGTTAGAGCTTATGTTTAAGTTGAGTTGACTAAATAACGTACCATTGTTTTCTTTTGATACTGACGATGTTTGTTGTTTCCATGGCAATCTACCTGTTAAAATTTGATGAAAAATTTGGAGTCTGTCTAAGAATTTACAAAAAAGTAAAAATTCGAATTTTAACTTGAAACTCGGTATATGCAGTTAAAATTTAATTCTGAATAACTTTTTAATGTAACGTTTTTTTATATCTAGCATCGCGAAATATAGAGAACCGGCCCTATTCCTCAAATCATAGTAGGCTGGGTTGACATCTGACATTTGAAGTGAGTAGGCTATTCAAACAGCCTAATGACGTTTTACACCTGCACAAAAATTGAAAGCGCTATCTCTAAAAATAAAGAAAATACAGGCGTGTCTTCATCTTAAGTGCGTCACAATGTATATATATATATATATATATATATATATATATATATATATATATATATATATATATATATATATATATATAACTTCAAACTGACCTTGGAAATTGGTTCTAGGGGGCATAGTTCCCGCTCATGTAAAGAAATTTTTTCAAAATTCAAAAAAGTCGAGATTTCCTCATTAGTGATTTTTTTTTAAGAAGATTAACTAAAAATATAATTAGTGGGGCTTTCAAAATATTTACTTACTAAAATGGGATAATATACACCACAACACTTAAACTAAATAGATAAATACCTAATTATTTAATATGCAGCCGACTTATGTCTGATTAAGGAAAAACTTTAAGTGGTCGATTGAACGCTGATGGGTTCGTTACAGCATTACCATCAATAATTATATCATCGGTTGAATATTTCAATCCGAATCATGCTCATGATTCCGCCTGGCCCGAGGTAATTGTACGAGTAGTAGGATTAGGCAACGCAGAGAGTAATAACATAATTGATTCTAGTGTAATCCCCAGGGCATGCACTGTTATTGTTCTAACGTTTTATTGTTTGGTAGTTGTAAAAATACTAGATATTAATTTATTACAATGGTACACTCACTAATGGGAAGGATGTTCATTTCAATTGAATTAGTATCTGGGTCATTGAACAAGGTGTATCGTCGGCGTGTCTGTCGCTCTGTGTGGTTTGCTGAAATGGCCCCAGGACGACAACGAGTCACTGCAGAACACTGTGACGATGGGCGATTGTAAATACTAATATTATTGTTGACAACTCGCGTGATGTCGCATTAAAAGAATAATGGTATTTGAAAAAAAGGACTTTCTGCTAGATTTGACAACATTGTTTTGCTGCCTCCTTAATAATAATAAAAGCTTAGTAGAAAAAAAAAAGGAAAAACCACACTTTACTAGTTAAAATGTTTTTAATAGCATATATGTCTTTTAGTGAATTTTCATTAAGAAATTTCACTAATAGAGAGGCATCAATGGTGAGACTTTTAGAAATTTTCTTCAAATGAGCGCGAATTACGGCCCTTGGAACCCATCTCCATGGTTAGTTAAAAACTTTATATATATATATATATATATATATATATATATATATATATATATATATATATATATATATATATATATATATATATATATATATATATATATATATATCCAACCGATAACTCAAAAAATACTTCACTGATTTGGACCAAATTTGGGAATTACCCTTATTTTGTTAATGGCTTGGATGAGTTTGTTCATCAGATCTTTACGTCCAATTTTGCTTAACGAACATTAAAAAAATATTTTTTAAAACACAATATCTCTCAATTTTTTTAAGTGATTGAAACGAAAATCGACAAATTAAAAGAACATAGACAACCGTGGTTGTGTACCAATTTTCAAGTTTTTCGATCAAAGAAAGATAAAGGTATTCGAAATTCAGATGAAAATAATCCTAGATATCACTTCAGATTTTGTAATGCAATATCTACAATGTTGGACAAAGTCAGATGACGTCACCTGTACTGCTATGCTATTTAAATAAATGGTGGATAAAAATCTAAACAATGGAAATGACAAGTATCATTGCAAGATGTCAGAACTTATTCAAAATTCAAATGAAAATAATCCTAGACATCACTTCAGATTCTGTAATGCATTATCTACAATGTTGGACAAAGGCAGATGACGTCAGCTGTACTGCTATGCTATTTAAATAAATGGCGGATAAAAATCTAAACAATGGAAATGACAAGTATCATTGCAAGATGTCAGAATGTAGAACATTGTGAAATGTACTACAGGAACGCCATCTCGGTGCGGAACCCGGTAGTATCTAGTTAACACAAAATCTTATAGATGGAGACTGTGTACAATCAACTAACAGTTGTGTAAATTGTCAGCCCTGGCCCATTTTCTTTCCTAGTACCGGGACAATCTTTGCTTTCGAAAGCGCTAAATTTTAGCATGTGACTACAAGCAGCTTGATAGCTGGCTGACGTTAGATGACACCGCTGATCTTTAACAACACCAAGTAGCTTGCAAGCTTAACAAGCGCATTATTTCTACGCTTCGTCGCTTGTGCTTATTATGTAACCTTGTTGACATTTTACAACTGACTTTTACCCAACCTAACATATTTAAAACTTAGACATAAATCTTGAAAGTAAATATAGAAGAAAGAAATACGATGTTTATAAATGCAAGTTGTGAGTTAATGAGTAAAAACAATACAATTTGCGTAAAATGGAAAATAACTATGTCAGTAAATCATATTCTAAGAGCAGTGTTAGCACTCGGTTTTTAATGCTTTACAATTGAGCCACGAAAACGGGACCCCCTAGCCATTATTATTATTGTATAACTGGGGGAAATAATTAATGTATTATGTAGTGATGGCAACAGTATGGGTACTTTAAAGCGTATTTTTGTATTTCTCATATTGTATGTTTCAAACAGGTACAGTCTCCCGCTTAAAATTAGACACGTCTACGTTTGTTAACCATCCAAGCCTATCTAGTTTAATTTAAAAGCTGCTTGCTTGCGGCGTCGTCCGGATTTTAGTGTAGTCTTGGACAAAAGCTAGATTCATACACTCGCGAATTGCGAAATCCCTGCGAAACGTATTCCTATTGGTTTATTTAAAATAATTTCGTAAAACTGTTGTTTTTTTATTAGCATTATCTGAGAGAGCTTTCTATAAAGCATCTAGATTTTTTCGACGAATAAACGAAAACGCCTTTCAATGCGTCATTTTCATGGGACACCACTATGTATTAGTAAGAACTCCTTATCATAATTTTGATATGTGCCAAAAATGTGAAAAGTTGTAAACAATTGAAATAAGGCAAAAACGATGAACGCTACAATTTTTTTTCTTAACAGCATGCATCATAATTCGATGGAAATTGCAAAAGTGCAATACAATAAGGAGTGAAGCTAGAGAAGTAGTCTCCAAGTCTGTATGTACTATAAGGAGTGTTCAAATAAAAAACAATTGTATCACCCTCGACTTACGGGCCATCCTGTAATAATTTTGTAAGATGCAACTCAAGACACCCTATAATTAACGTATACAATTTTTCCCGCATCTTGTATAATAACGGATTTATTGAGCTGCTTCACATTGGATCATAACTTCCACATAGCTGTCATAATTTATTCTCTTCAGAAAGACATTATCATGGAAGGAATTTAGGGCCCATGACTTGCCCACAAAGAAAATATTTGTATTCCTGTACTCATACACTTTGAAACGTTTAAACGTTTTATTACTCGAGTTTTATTTTAAAAAAAATGCCAATTCTCACCAAATCACCCGTTATTTACCCCCTTAAGCGGTCTTTCCCAAAACCAATTCGCAGCGTTCCTTTGTCACATGTTAACTGGTAACCAAATTTGAAGATGATATCTGAATTTGTTCTAAAGTTATTGCGCCTATTAACAGACAGGTGTACATGCCGACAAAGCGACAGACAAAATATTTTTGTTCCAGAATCAAGTTTTCTATATGTTTGAGATTTTTTATGCCGTTTTCGCAAAATAAATTTCGAAATTTTTGACAACAATTTTCCACCCACACACATTCAACTCCTAATTTAATTTCAGAACATAAGATCTTTGATGACATTAAAAGTTTTCTAATAAATAAACTCTAAAACGTTATATTACTCGAGTTTTAACGAAAAAGTGACAATTTTACCAAATCACTCCCCATTTCTCCCCTACCCCCTAAAGCAATTTTACCCGAAAACAATCTGAAGCGGTCGTTTGTCGAGTGCTAAGTGTACACCAAATTTGAAGACAACATCTCAATTCGTTCTAAAGTTATCGTGGCTACATATAGACAACAAAACTCTGGACGCAGCAAGTGCGTTATGGTAGTGAATTTTCATAAAAATGTTTTTATTGCAAATATGTGTCTTTTTCCTTTTAAGAAAGCAGGCATCACTTTTGGTTACCAGTATAACCTATATAGTAAAAACAATGTGCCATGTTTCATAAAAATAACTTTATTGTGTGAAAATGTACAAAAATTTCCAAAAGTAAACTTAAAGTGTTCCCGGAAAAACTCGTTTCTTGGTCAACCTTATAGATTAATAGCAAACTGGGCTATTCAAATATGAAGCATTTGATCAAAATTCGCTACCATAACGCACTTGCTGCATCCAGAATTTATTTTCTTACAAACATTTCGATGGAAAATGCAAAAATGCAATAACATAAGGCGTGTTTGATTAAAAAAAAAAAAAAGAAAATTTGTATCACCAACGACTTATGGGCCAGCCTGTGATTGTAGAAATATTTTTTTAAGATGTAGCTCAAGACCCCCTATAATTAATATATACAAATTTTTTTCATATCTTGTATAATAACGGATATATTGAGCTTTATTGATTTTTTACGAAAATTCGACAAAAATTATATACCATTAAACGATAAACTCTATAGCTAAGGCTACTGCCAAGCATCAGAGAAAGCGTCTATTTGAAATGAATTTTCTGGAAACATTTTAGTAAAATGAAGGACAATGACGGTTAAAACTAAGACTTCAGGGTTTGTGAAACATCCTTCTTGAGACATTTGATTTCCATAGCCCGTATTAGATTCAAGTTATTTGCCGAAATGTTGCCGATTTTGACGTTTTAAATCGCAATTTTGACGTTTTGAGGAAAACCCCAATTTATTTTTCTTTAAATGCCTATAACTTTTTTGTCTTTTGACCTACATAGCTAACTTACCTATTAGGATCTAAACCCGCGTACTAAATTTGGTTGCCCTTACTTTGTTAATTCCGGAGATATGAATTTTTTTCAAAAGAAAACACAAAATTTTCCGGGAAAACCGGGGCAGATTTTCCTGGCTAACGAACTCATCCAAGTCATTTGCAAAAGGAATTTATTCACCAAATTTAATCAAAATCGGCCCATTATTTTTTGAGTTATCGGTGTGATACATATATATATATATATATATATATATATATATATATATATATATATATATATATATATATATATATATATATATATAAACATATAAAAATTGAAACTGACCCCGGATATGTATTCTGGGGGGCCTAATTAGCGCTCATTTGAAGAAATTTTTTCAAAATTCAAAAGTCGAGATCTCCTCATTAGTGAATTTTTTAAGAAAATTCACTAAAATACAGACCGACAGACCGACAGAACGACAAAACGACAGATCGACAGACCAACAGACCGACAAACCGACAGACCGACAGACCTACAGACAAAAAATATTTTTCCCAAATCGTCTTTTATATACGTTTTGATACATTTTACGACGTTTAAGCGAAAAAAAAATTTTGAAATTTTTGTCACCGATGCGATACTTCCATACATGTGGAAGTAAAATTATTAAATTAAAGTTGAAAAAGTTCGGTACGCAGCAAGTGCGTTATGGTAGTGAATTTTTAATAAATGTTTCAAACTTGGATAACTCAATTCTAGATAAACTTAGAAAGTTGAATTTTGGTACGTGATAAGGCCCTTCCCAAGGCAACATACCCGTCAAATTTCACTAAAATAGATTTGTAATTTTAGGAGAAAAAAAAAACGTTTTCAAAGAAAACTCAAAATTTGAAAAATCAATTTTGTATAAACTTAGAAAGTTGAGTTTTGGTATGTAGTAAGGCCTTTCTCAAGGGAACGTATCCACCAAATTTCTTTAAAATAGCTTTATATTTTCTTATTGTTTTTTTTTCAAAAGAAAACTCAAATTTTTCCTGGAAAACCTTATCCGATTTTCCTGGATAACGAACTCATCCGAGCCATTAATAAAAGACAGGCACTTGCCGAGTTTCATAGTTTCATCGAAATAGGTTGATTATTTTTTGAGTTATCGGTTGGACACCTATATATATATATATATATATATATATATATATATATATATATATATATATATATATATATATATATATATATATATATATATATATATATATATATATATATAATTGAAACTGACCCCGGATATGGGTTTTAGGGGTCCTAGTTCGCCTTCATTTGAACATTTTTTTGCAAAGTCTCACCATCGATACCTCTCTATTAGTGATTTTTTTTAAAATAAAAATTCACTAAAAGTCTAAATAAATTACACACTGTTGCACTAAGAACTAAACATTGTGTGACCCATTTAAAACTGCATATATATTTATCTCATCAGTAAGAATACCACAATCTTATTCACTTTTTCGATCACAGTAGGCGGTCATTTCAATTAGTCGTTTCCTCACGGCAAACCTTGATATCAATGTCGTCCTATTTTTACCCATATCTGACGCATTATTGTTATGAGAAGTGAAAGACACTGCCCAATGGATTAGAGAACAGATGCATGATAAAAGCTTTTACTGAATATCAAACTAGTCACTCCCGTTTTTGTATAGATTTCTACATTTTATATGATTATCAACAACTGCAGGGGTCCAGAAGCAACGGATATTGTGGGTTGGCGAGGTCGAATACAAATATGATGTTTGTGTTCTGTTGCAAACGTGAAATATCTGTGGTTTGATGGTATTTAATGTTGATGGGTGGCGTTCTGAATTTCATTTGTTAACATGAGAGTACTGAATTACTAATTCTTTGTTATTTCTACATAGCAATAATGTCAATTTCATCAGTTTGAAGTATTTACAAGTATAGTGTCACGTAAAGCGTGCCGTAGATTTATGAGCAAAAATGTAGTAAATTTAGGCCACTTAACTTGTATCCACAAAAGCAACTTGTTTCAGGTACAGCCCTTGAAAGGAGACGAACTAAATTATCTTTTTCTAAATGACTTGAGAAAGATTATTGTTTAAACTCTGTAAATAAGTTAATAACGGGTATTCTTCTTTTACGCCTTTATTGCAACAGTTTTCATTCATTTGTTTTATTTTTGAATAGGAATAAATAAGAGAATATTCACTTTACACAAAATCCAAAGAAAAAGAAGGTTGGATTCGGTGTAATGTATGTGGAAACTGGGCCCATTAAGCTTGTTCAAATGCGGAAGAAGATGACGGTTAATTTACCTGTGACTATTGTTTAGAAGCATATGTTTATTTAGATAAAAATCGATGTATTTCAACGAGTGTCATTTCGTTTTAACATTATGTCTTCCCGATAAGTGTTATACGTGTTATAAATACCGTGACCATTTTTAAATTTTTTATTTCCACAACACACCACGAGGGCTCATAGCCTAAATACTATCGTACGGTGGGCGTCGACAAGGAAAAAAGAGGCAACTTGATAATTCTAGACTTGAAGGTTCGGAGGAGAACGAAAGACATGTGTTGGTAAGGAATTCCACAACTTGGAAGTTTTCGGGACAAAAGAGCGGGCATAACAAGATGTTCTATGTCTGGTGACATGAACAGTAAAAGGGTACATTCGCCCGGTTTTCCTGGTAGATCTGTTCGAGGCAGCAGGTGGGGGAACTATGGAAGAAAGCTCCTTCGAGCAGTGCCCGTGCAGGTATCTGTAAAAGAGAGAGAGAGAGAGAGAGAGAGAGAGAGAGAGAGAGAGAGAGAGGTCACCAGCGGCACGTCGGTGGGCAAGTAATGGCATCCTTTGGGTGAGGGTGGGGTCACCGATGAGACGTATAGCTCTCTTCTGAATGGAGTCCAGGTTCGCGAGCGTAGAAGCGGCAGCGGCACCCCAGATGTGGGAGCAGTATTCGAGGTTTGGGTTTATTGATGAAGTATATAAAGTATAGAGATTATCTGGTAAAAAGTATTTGCGAGCCCGGAAGAGGAAACCTAATTTCTTAGCAGCCGCTTTTGCAATTGATGTGACATGTTGGTACCAATTGATATTTGGATCCACAGAAATGCCAACAAGTGAAAAGGACTCATTACTTTGAATAACTTGGTTGTTCATTGTGATGGGTCTAGGGCTGGTGTATCTCTTATGATATAGAAGGCAAGACTGAGATTTGATGGAGTAGAATTGTACAAGATTTCTACTTCCCCAGTCCAATATTTTTTGGAGATCCACAGATACAGAACCCTCCATGAGTCTGCGATCTTCATCTAATTGGGCTAAAGAAACATTAATGTGGTTATTAAACGAGGTTTTGCCACAGAAAGAATGCGGACATAGCGGTTTCTTGCGTCGTTAAATTCCTGACAGTTTTATTGACTGGGATTGTGTAGTAGTGTTTTGTGAGCTTTGACCTTTTCAAGTCTAGCCTTGTCACAGGGTTTAGAGAACCAGGGCTTTTGAGTGACTGAAGAGGTTTTCTGTGTACGTGAAATAAATAACTCCATGCCAGCTTGAATAATTTCGGTGACGTTTTGTGAGATATCAGAGGAGTCAGGATGAGAGTCGCAGACAGACGCCCATGGAAATCAGGAAAAGTAATCCCACATTTCTCCTCAGTTCACGGAGTTGTAGTGTCAGACGATACGTGAGTGTGATGATTGTGACATCGGGTAGCATTGCGCAGGAAGCAGTGACCACGCCGTGGTCTGAGCGACCAAGAGGGGTGGTGACTGATGTCTTATAGCATTCAGGTTTTGTAGTAAGAAGGAGATCCAAGGGATTTTAGCTGGAGGAAAGTAAGTAGGATGCTGAACCATATTGGCTAAAGAATTGCTGACTGCAAAGGCCTCCACTGATCTCCCTTGTGGATCGGTTTTTGAAGATCCTAGCCATTCCTTATTATGGACATTGAAGTCACCAAGAATAGCGACCTCGGAAGAAGGATATTCAGAAATCAGATGATCGTTTTTTTCAGAAAGGTAGTCGAAGAGCTGGACTAAGTTGTTGTCAGAAGGTGGCCGGTAAATGCAACAGATGAATTTAGTCTCAGCCTTGAGAGAGAGAGAGAGAGAGAGTTTCAACCAAAGTATTTTTTTCTTCCAGCTTCTAAATTGGGGAATCTGGTGCAGAGTATATTGCTACAGACGTATGCGCACACACCTCCATGCAGTCTAAAGGAAGTAAGGAACTCATACCCCGAGCAATTAAGGTGATTAGTGGCTGCTTTGGCACTGATTTGGGTTTTGGTGAGGAAGAAGAGTTAAGGCCTATTAGCCGGGAGAAAATTGTGGGCGGAGTTCAGATTAGAATTTAGGCCACATATATTCGAGAAGGATATGTTAAATCTTGATGCCGGCGCCCCCTGTACACCCCTCTCCCAGATATCCGAATGGAAGGGTATTTTATCTCCGGAATCTTTTGTGCAAAGATGAGCCATCATCAAACCGACTCATACACCAGAACCGGAAACGTCCGTTGGGACTTCACCGGCCGCTTGATGTAAGGGGCGGTACCACCTCGGGCGTGAAAAAATACTTTACTATCACGTAAAGGAAAAGTCCACTACCACCTGTCCCCGATTAGTCGCCTTTTACGACAACAATTTAAACAGTTGAAATAAAGTTGTCTTGAAAAATTTCAATATATTTCAATGTAATTAAATGATGTCCCGATTTTACACAACCCATGGGGGCAAAGCAGGTATTTGCAGACTTTTACAAAAGTGCCTCTAGATCCTAAATAAGATGTATGGTAACCGTTTTCCATACGTTTTTCCTAAGATAACATCATGTGGTGTTTAGATCATGTATACTTGAGAATTTATTGTTTTACTAAAAAATAAATAAAATAAATCTGTGATCAAACATTAGCGTCCCTATTTTGCCCGACTTTCCCCTACCTTGTGTCGTTATAAGAGAGAAATGGGCCAGGGCTGACAATTTACAAAATGAATCAGTATCGTTCTCATTTTGTGAGCAGATTTTGATACTTGCAAAGAACATTGTCGCATGCTAAAATTTAGCGCTTTTGAAAGCACACATTGTCTCGGTATTATAAAATAAATGGGCCAGGTCTGACAATTTAAAAAAAATGTTAGTTGGTTGTACACAGTCTCTATCTATAACATTTTGTGTTAACTAGAGCTGTCGTGACAAAATACTACCTGGTTCCGCACCGAGATGGCGACCCTGTCGTACATCTCATAATGTTCTAGGAGTCTGGCTACCATAGCCGTATTATTTTATAGGTGTGTTCTCGCTGTGATGAGTATAGCGCACTGACGAACTCTAATTAGAGCGAAACCAGTCTGTCTTTATAATTTCGGTGAGAATACATCAAGCCTTATATTCTAGGTCTTTGACCCCCGAAGACGGTTCGGATGCGCAGAAACGCGTAGGGTTAACAATAAATACATTGTCTGGTAGCAAAAGCCTTTAATTCCAATTCCTATTAGAAAATTTTCTTTAAAAAAATCACAAATGAGGAGATCGCGATTTTTGAATTTTGAAAAAATTTCTTCAAATGAACGCTATTTAGGACCCCTGGAACCCAAATCCGAGCTCGGTTTCAGACGTTATAGGTTTTGATAAATTTTGATAAAACTTGGTGAGTACCGTCCCTTCGCAAGTGGCTTGAATAAGTTCGTTAGCCAGGAAAATCGGGCTAGTTTTTCCCGGAAAATTTTGCGGTTTCTTTCAGAAATTTTTTATATCTCCGGAAATAACAAAGTTAGGACAACCATATTGGGTACAAGGATTTATATCATAAAAAGAAAACCATGCACCAAAATTTGAATCTCTACATTAAAATAAAAAAAGTTATAAGCTTTTAAGTTTTTCTTCTTAAAACGTCAAAAAGTCGCAATTCAAAACTACAAAATTAACATGTTCTAAATAAAGAACTTGAAGCTAACATTACAGGCGATGTAACAGAAAGTTTGTAAGAAGTGTGTTCTATAAAGCCTTAAGTTTCAGCTTCAGCCACCATTATTCTTCATTTTACTTGAATATTTGCAGAAAATGAATTTCAAATAGACCTTTTTTCTGATGCTTTAGCTGTGGTTTCAACTATAGGGTTATAATACATCAAGAAAAACTTTGTACTTGTTAAGCACATTGCGCGCACGAAGCACTGTGAGATTTGGCATAGTTAAAATCCATATAAACAAGGAGAGCAGAAAGAAAAAATGTATGTATAATATGTGATTAATAGATTAAACATTGCTTTCTTCTAATTAGGCGAGCGTGTCGCGACAGTAAAAACTTTGATGAGTTTTTTGTCATTTTAACGAAATAAAAGACCTCCCTGACTGTGCTGTGTACACACAATCCTCCCAACTGACCTTCCTGGCCTGCCCTGCCATCAGTTTGCCTAATCAAAAGCTAAAAGAAGTTAAAAGGCAAAGGAAAAGTTCATTATGCTAACATTACCTTGATATATGGCAGGGTTGATTTACCTTCCCCTTTTAGCTTTCAATTAGGCAAATTGATGTCAGGGCAGGGCAGAAAATTCAGTTGTTAGGATTTTTTGTAACATCACGTTAGGGGGGTCGTTAAAACAACAAAAAACTCATCCAAGTTTTTACTGTCGCGAGACGCTCGTCTAATTAGAAAGTGGGATTGATTCCCAGTGTGACGGGTAATATATTCATGTCAATGTAAAACACATATTACTTTTATGGTCGAACATAATAGTTATGGGCAGCTAAAGAAAACAAATTTGGAGTTTTCCTCAAAACGTCAAAGTCGCAATTTTAAACGTCAAAATTGGCAATGTTTAGGCAAAGAACGTGAAACAAATATGGATTGTGAAAAGAAAATGTTGCAAGAAGAGTGTTCTGCGAACCCTTAAGTTTCAGCTTCAACCGTCATTGCCCATCATTGTACTAAAATGTTTTCAGAAAATTCATTTCAAATAGACCCTTTCTCTGATGCTTTGGCTGTCGGCTTTCTTAGGTTGATGCTTTCGCTGTCGGTTTAGTAAAGTTTATGGTTTAACGGTCTTTAATTTTTAGCTAATTTTCGTAGAACAAATTGGTTAATGCATCTTTTCATTTTTTATCGAAATATGATGCATGTTTGTAAGAAAAAATCGGGACGCAGTAAGTGCGTTTTGGTAGCGAATTTACGGTAAATTTGCAGTTTAGCTCCCGAACGCTTTAAAAAAAAATGTTTTCAGAAACCTGCCTAGGGCACCTCCTGGATCCACAGACCCCAAGAAAAAATTCTTGCTGCATCCAGACTTTTGAAAAATGTTTATATATTTTCAAACAATAAAGTTATTTTGATGAAATATGGTACATTGTTTCTATTATATAGGTAACCAAGTTTGATGCGTGCTTTCATCAAGGAAAGATATTTTCTATAAAAAATATTTTAAAAAAATTCGCTACCATAACGCACTTGCTGCGTCCAGACTTTTATTTTAATCATATCAAACCCGGACGTGTTGACGTTCAGAAATAATAAGAAAATGTGTAAATCGTCTCTGGCTTATTACTACTACAGTAGAATATCCATGCCATATAGAGAGCGGATCCAGCACAAGAAAATAGGTAAATGCGTGGATGGTGTAAACACCGCAGCGAAAGCATCAACATCACACAGACACACGTGGTGATTTAATGAGATATCACTAACATTATGCAAACCAGTATAATATCTGCTGAATACTTAAAATTATTTCTTACAATACTTTTTTCGGCAAGTGTGGCTCTTATGCACAATAAGCCAAAGGCTGCGGTGCTATCGGGGCGGCAAACACGCGGACGAGCCCTAAGGAAAAAAGTTCTGGACGCAGCAAGTGCGTTATGGTAGCGAATTTTTTTTAAAATATTTTTAATGGCAAATGTCTTTCTTTGATGAAAGCAGGCATCAAACTTGGTTGCCTATATAGTAGAAACAATGTACCATATTTCATCGAAATAACTTTATTGTTTGAAAATATAAACATTTTTCAAAAGTCTGGATGCAGCAAGTGGGTTATGGTAGTGAATTTCCATAAAAATGCTTTTAATAGCAAATGCGAACAGGCATCAATCTGATTACCGGTATAGCCTATGTAGTAGAAACAATGTACTATATTTTATCAAAATTACTTATGGTTTGAAAATATACACTAATTTTCCGAAAATAAACTTAAATGTTGGTTTCCTAACCAACAAAGCTTACGTTAATAGCAAATTGAGTTATTCAAATTTTAAGGATTTAATGAAAATTCGGTAAATTTGCAGATTATCTGGCGAACGCTTTTAAAAAAATTGTTTTCAGAAACATTACTAGGACTCCACCTGGATGCACAAACCACAAGAAAAATTTCTTGTTCACACCCCCCAAGGAAGTTACGGGACTGGGAGCGAATAGGGGTGCTGGGCGGGGTAGGTAGTAAAAAGGAATAATGAGCAGAAAATGCGAAGAAAACTGCTTGAAAGCTGTCTATTGAAAGCGATATCCCCATTAAACCCTGCCTACCCCGCACAGTACCCCTATTTGCCCCAGGTCACGTAACTTCCTTGAGGGGTATAAACAAGACGTTTTTATTGTGGTTTATGCAACGAGGGTGGGGGATTGGGGGGTGTCTGCCTCGTCGTGGGGATTTTCCTTCCCCCTCGCGTGCATACAACCACCCTCTCTGCATAAACCACAAGAAAAATGTCTTGTTCCTACCCATCGAGGAAGTTACGGCACCTGGGGGGATAGGGGTGCTGTGCGGGGTAGGCAGGGTTTATGGGGGATATGGCTTCAAGATGTGAAAAAGATAGCTTTCAAGCCTGTTTTATTCGAATTTTCTGCTCATATTTCCTTTTTACTACCTACCCCGCCCAGAACGCCTACTCACTCCTGGTCCCGTAACTTCCTTGGGGGGTATGAACAATAAATTTTTTTTGGGGTTTGTGGATCCAGGGGGGGGCTTAGTCAGGATTCTGAAAACAATTTTTGGAATAGCGCTCGGGAGCTAAACTGCATATATTACCGAAAAATCGCTACCAAAATGCACTTACTACGCCCAGATTTTTTTCTTACAAACGCATCGCAAACAACATTCGATAAAAAATTAAAAAATGCATTAACGAATTTGGTCTACGAAAATTAGCTAAAAAAAATTATACACCCCTACTCACTCCTGGTCCCGTAACTTCCTCGGGGAGTATGAACAAGAAATTTTTCTTGGGGTTTGTGGATCCAGGAGGGGCCCTAGGTAGGTTTCTGAAAACAGTTTTTTGAAAAGCGTTCGGGAGCTAAACTGCAAATTTACCGAAAATTCGCTACCAAAACGCAAAGCGTCCAGATGTTTTTCTTACAAACGTATATCGCCCGCATCATATTTCGATTTAAAAAAATGCAAAAACGCATTAACGAATTTGTTCTACGAAAATTAGTTAAATATATATATATATATATATATATATATATATATATATATATATATATATATATATATATATATATATATATATATATATATATACCGTTAAACCATAAACTTCCCTAAACCTACAGCGAAAGCATCAACTTAACACAACCGGCAGCCAAAGCATCAGAGAAAGGGTCTATTTGAAATGAATTTTCTGTAAACATTTTTGTAAAATGAAGGGCAATGACGGTTGAATCTGAAACTTAAGGGTTTGCAGAACACTCTTCTTGCAACATTTTCTTTTCAAAATTCGTATTTGTTTTACGTTCTTTGCCTAAACATTGCCAATTTTGACGTTTAAAATTGCGAGTTTGACGTTTTGAGGAAAACTCCAAAATTTATTTCTTTAACTGCCCACAACTTCTTTGTCTTTAAAGCTAGAGACATAAAAATTTTGGGACAGAGTTCACTCTTCATAATACAAACGTAAAAGTATCAAATTTGGTTGCTCTTACTTTGTTATATGCGGAGATATGAATTTTTTTAGTCAAACTCGCAATTTAAAACGTCAAAATTGGCAATGTTTAGGCAAAGAACGTGAAACAAATACGGATTGTAAAAAGAAAATCTTGCCAGAAGAGTGTTCTACGATCCCTTAAGTTTCACATTCAACCGTCATTGCCCTTCATTTTACCAAAATGTTTACAGAAAATTCATTTCAAAGAGACTCTTTCTCTGATGCTTTGGCTGTCGGTTTAGTTAAGTTGATGCTTTCGCTGTAGGTTTAGTGAAGTTTATGGTTTAACGGTCTATAATTTTTGGCTAATTTTCGTACAACAAATTATTGTATTTTAACATTTTTTATCGAAATATGAAGCATGTTTGTAAGAAAAAAATCTGGACGCAGTAAGTGCGTTTTGGTAGCAAATTTTCATTAAATCCTTCAAATTTCAATAACTCAATTTGCTATTTACGTAAGTTTTGTTGGTTAGGAAACCAAAACTTAACTTAATTTTCGGACAATTTTTGTATGAACGCAGCAATGGCGTTTAGGTTGCGAATTTTCATTGAATGTTTCAAATTTCAATAACTCAATTTGCTATTAACCTAAGGTTCAATGACTAGGAGACCAGTTTTCTCGGAAACATTTAAAGTTTATTTTTGGCAAATTTGTGTACATTTTCCAATAATTATTTTGATACAATATGGTACATTGTTCCTACTATATGGGTTATACCGGTAACCAAATTAATGCCTGCTTGCATTAGAGCGATATATTTGTAATTAAAAACATTTTCATGAAAATTCACTTCCATAACGCACTTGCTGCGTCCAGATTTTTTTTCTTTATAGTAACATAGTACTGGACTTTGTCGAAGGCCTTTGCAAAATCTGTGTGAATAACATCTGTGTTCATTTCATTGTGAAAGCAATGTATATTCATTTTATTTGCGGAACTATTTCGATTAAACAAATAAAACAACAACTATACAAACTGACGGAACAAATGAAATAGACGAAATGTGAATAAGCGTGAAATCTGTAAAAGACGGATCAGAGGTAAGTGGTGGGTGAATAAGCGCGTACGGTAGTGCTGAAAGACCGCTTAGCCAGCTCATTAGAAAGGTTGGGGTGGCCCGTGCTTTTTCTGATTAGGTCAGTAAATTGAGCAGAGCTTTACATATTACACAGGAGTAGGCTAGTTATTCGTTTGTTTTATAATTAACGTGGCCTCCGATTCCTCTCTGTTTACACATTATTTGCATTCCCTCCAGGTTTCTTTGCAGAACGTGGATATTCTCACATGAAGTATGAAGATAAACTGAATTAGCTGAGGCAAATAGTTGTCTGGATGTACAGAACTGTAAAATATTAAGCGGCTGATGGGAGTAAAGTCTAACAATTAGTGTAATTTTTATATAAGAGCACACATTTTAGCGAATTTTTTTTTAATTCCCTAATGAGGAGATCTGTGTTTATATATATATATATATATATATATATATATATATATATATATATATATATATATATATATATGTATATATATATATGTATATATTTGACCGATAACTCAAAAAATAATGGACCAATCTCGATCAAATTTGGTGAGTACCTGCCTTTTGCAAGTGGCTTGGATAAGATCGATATCCAGGAAAATCGGACCAGGTTTTCCCGGAAAATATTGTGTTTTATTTATTAAAAAAATCATATCTCCGGAAATAACAAAGTCAGGACAACCAAATTTGGTACGCGTGTTTGTATTATAAAGAGTGTGTGTACCAAAATTTAGGTCTGTAGCTTTAAAGACAAAGAAGTTATTGGTAGTTAAAGAAACAAATTTTGGAGTTTTCCTCAAAACGTCAAACTCGCAATTTTAAACGTCAAAATTGGCAATGTTTAGGCAAAGAACGTGAAACAAATACGGATTGTGAAAGGAAAATGTTGCAAGAAGAGTGTTCTGCAAACCCTTAAGTTTTAGATTCAACCGTCATTTTCCTTTATTTTACTAAAATATTTACGGAAAATTCATTTCAAATAGACCCTTTCTCTGATGCTTTGGCTGTCGGTTTAGTTAAGTTGTTGCTTTCGCTGTAGGTTTAAGGAAGTTTATGGTTTAACGGTCTATAACTTTTTTAGCTAATTTTCGTAGAACAAATTCGTTAATGCATTTTTGCATTTTTTTAGCGAAATATGATGCGTTTGTAAGAAAAAATGTGGACGCAGTAAGTGCGTTTTGGTAGCGAATTTTCAGTAAATTTGTAGTTTAGCTCCCGAACGCTTTTCAAAAAACTGTTTTCAGAAACCTGCTTAGGGCCCCCATAGGGCCTGAATCCAGGTGGGGTCCTAGTAATGTTTCTGAAAACAATTTTTTGAAAAGCGTTCGGGAGCTACTCTGTAAATTTATCGAATTTTCATTAAATCCTTTAAATTTCAATGACTCAATTTGCTATTAACGTAAGATTTGTTGGTTAGGAAACCAACATTTAAGTTTACTTTCGGAAAATTTTTGTATATTTTCGAACCATAAGTAATTTTGATAAAATATAGTACATTTGTTTCTACTACATAGGCTATACAGGTAATCAGATTGATGCCTGTTCGCATTTGCTATTAAAAACCTTTTTATGGAAATTCACTTACATAACACACTTACTGTATCCAGACTTTTGAATTTTTTAAATATATTTTCAAACAATAAAGTTATTTCGATGAAATATGGTACTTGTTTCTACTATATAGGCAACCAAGTTTGATGCTTGCTTTCATCAAAGAAAGGCTTTTGCTATTAAAAATATTTAAAAAAAATTCACTACCATAACGCACTTGCTGCGTCCAGACATCTTTCTTGGGAGAAACAAATACCCGCTCTAACAAAAATGTGTTTTAGCTCACAAAATGGTGCACTTTACATAAGAAGAGAAATGTGTGTGTCGTGTTATATGGTTGCAGCTTAATTCCAGGACAAAAAAAAAAAAACTCTGGACGCAGTAAGTGCGTTATGGTAGCGAATTTTCTTTAAAATATTTTTAATAGCAAATGTCTTTCTTTGATGAAAGCAGGCGTCAAACTTGGTTGCCTATATAGTAGAAACAATGTACCATATTTCATCGAAATTAATTTACTGTTTGAAAATATATAAACATTTTTCACAAGTCTGGATGCAGAAAATGTATTATGGAAGTGAATTTTCATAAAAATGTTTTTAATAGCAAATGCGAGCAGGCATGAATCTGATTATCGGTATAGCCTATGTAGTAGAAACAATATACTACCCAAGCAACAAATTAAGGCATGTTAACCAGCACTCGCGTCCAAATAACCTAATCAAGTTGTAATTTAGTAATAATTAACTAAAATGTTGCCTTAATTGTCATAGTGACTACAAATTTGGAAATGCGGCTCCGAACTAGCTTATTTTTGACTATTAAAATTACTCCAAAGTCAGTAACTTATAAGTAACTAAATTGGGAAAAAATTGGTTTAATTTTACTCATAAAATATACTTGAATATACTTTTGTGTTTCAATTCCAGAGTTGGTAATTTTTAGGTCGAAGTGTCCCCTAAATTGGACTGAAAATCGACTACCAAGCCCAGATACCTGAAATACCTACTTTAAGGTAATTTATTACCTAATATTAACCTGCAATATGTCTTTGTGGTATAGTAAATTGGAGGTCTTCTTATGAAGTCCAGCTTACATATATATTACCAATTGCATTGCAATACAGCACAGGAAATATTTTGGGCACTGAGCTAACCGAAAATGGCTTTCTGATCGGCTATAAAGTCATAATTACTGCATAAAGGGTCTTCCAAGTCAAATTGCCTACCTTCAAGTTGATAATACCCATAAAATCTGACTTGAAATAAAAATTGTCCTCAAAGTTCAAAGTGTACAGCAGTGAAATACATTTGTGAATCTTAAAGGTGTGTCAGTTGATAAACTTCATCAATAAAAGTTTATTCTTGTTATTAATGTGCATGCACCAGTAACAAATATAGTGTTACAATGCCCCCTTTGAAACTAATAAAAGTTTACAGACATACTACAAACTATTATAGAGTAGTAAAGAATGCTCACAGAAAAATAGTGATAGATGCTGATCATTCAAAGTGGCTTACGTCAAATGAAGAACACTCATTTTTCAATCCTAAAAAAGTATGACAACTTTATCGGCTACTACTACTAGGTATATGAAAGTAAAACTGAATTTCAATTCTATGCTGGTATCAAATCAGCACGTTTCCCTCTTCAATATAATACATCCATTTTCATGCCAAATGAAGTGATGTATTAGCAACACGGTCAGCTGTCATGTTTGTGTTTAGTTGCTTATTTTATTTTGTTTCTATTTTCTATTAATGTTTATATATTATGGAATCAAAGACCAAAAGCGCTGTATAATCATTCCTATATGTCTCTCGGCTGTGCACGGATATAAGTAATATATATTTCTATACACGAAAATGTTTTATTTCTAATAAATTCAAACAAAATTCGTTTACCATATAGTTGAAATTCCCATAATAGGACAAAATGCCTTCAAAGTTTGGTTAGTTTGCTCTGTCATTAGGAATTGTGACTTATAGGTAAAAAAATAGGGCAAAATTAACTTTCAGGTCAATAATGTTAGAAGGGCAGCCATATTAAATTAATTTTGCGGTATCCATCTTGATTGTATTGGAAAATGAAAAATAATATTTTGTTGAATATAGTGTAATCAAATTTTAGTTCGAAAAAAACATTAGAAAATGATTGTATACCATGACAACAAGATAGTTTTGTGTTGTTTACATCACCAATCCTCCAAAATCAGAATTTCAAGAATTTTGAATAATTTTTTATTTTCACTAATTTTATCTTTTACACGGGCGCTCGAATTTTATCGAAGTATCATCATCATGTTAACAGAAAAAAACATAACCGCAGTGGTTTTTGTCTTTATACAGTGCGAATCACCTTTATCATTGTTGTAAATATTTGAAGTAAGTTCTTTGATCATTCAAGATGTCATTTTTTAACAAAGATGGACAATATATCTACTACTCTACTGTTTGTTTATACATACATAACCACAGATCCTGCAGAACCGAATAATGTCACATGTGTAGTTCGTTGTTAAGAACGTCACAGCACTCGGCGCCTAGATGTCAGATTCAAGTAAAGTGTAGCACACATTTAACAATATATTACGTCCATTGGCCCAATGTTGAATGAAAATGCCCTAAATATAACTAAAACGCCTTGGTCGAAACGCCTTGCTGGACCTATTATCGACTTGCATATTACTTTGACTTTATTCCCCACCTTGGTAATATACACTTAAATTTTACTTGAAAATGACCTGTGGTGATTTGGTCGCCGACCTATTGGTAGGGCGATTTTACGTCAATTTGACTTTAAATGTTGCTTGGGTATATTTTATCAAAATTACTTATGATTTGAAAATATACAAAAAATTTCCGAAAATAAACTTAAATGTTGGTTTCCTAACCAACAAAGCTTACGTTAGTAGCAAATTGAGTTATTGAAATTTGAAGGATTTAATGAAAATTCGGTAAATTTGCAGATTAGCTCCCGAACGCTTTTCAAAAATTTGTTTTCAGAAACATTACTAGGACCCCACCTGTATGCATAAACCACAAGAAAAATTTCTTGTTCACACTCCCCAAGGAAGTTATGGGAATGGGAGTGAATAGGGGTGCTGTGCAGGGCAGGCAGGGTTTAAGGGGGATATGGCTTCAAGTCGTGAAAAAGACAGCTTTCAAGTCCGCTTTATTCGAATTTTCTGCTCATATTTCCTTTTTACTACCTACCCCGCTCAGCACCTCTACTCACCCCTGGTCCCGTAACTTCCTGGGTGGGTGTGAACAAGAAATTTTTCTTGGATTTGTGGATCCAGGGGGGGCTAGACAGGTTTATGAAAATAGTTTTTTGAAAAAGGTTCGGGAGCTAAATTGCAAATTTACCGAAAATTGGCTACCAAAACGCACTTACTGCGTCCAGATTTTTTTCTTACAAACGCATCATATTTCGATAAAAAATGCAAAACTGCATTAACGAATTTGTTCTACGAAAATTAGCTAAAAAAAATTATACACCCCTACTCGCTCCTGATCCCGTAACTTCCTTGGGGAGTGTGAACAAGAAATTTTCCTTTGGGTTTGTGGATCCAGGGGGAGTGGGGGGTGGTCTAGGCAGGTTTCTAAAAACAGTCTTTTGAAAAGCGTTCGGGAGCTAAACTGCAAATTTACCGAAAATCCGCTACCAAAACGCACTTACAGATTTTTTTCTTACAAACGCATCATATTTCGACAAAAAATGCAAAAATGCATAAACGAATTTGTTCCAGGAAATTTAGCTAAAAAAAATTATGCACCTCTACTTACTCCTGGTCCCGTAACTTCCTTGGGGGGGTGTGAACAAGAAATTTTTCTTGGGGTTTGTGGATTCAGGGGGGCTCTAGGCAGGTTTCTGAAAAAAGTTTTTTGAAAAGCGTTCAGGAGCCAAACTGCAAATTTACCGAAAATTCGCTACCCAAACGCACTTACTGCGTCCAGTTTTTTTTCTTACAAACGCATCATATTTCGATAAAAATGCAAAAATGCATTATTGAATTTGTTCTATAAAAATTACAAAAAAAATAAATTATACACGCCTACTCACTCCCAGTTACGGGACCAGTCCCGTAACTTCCTTGGGGAGTGTGAACAAGAAATTTTTCTTGGGGTTTGTGGATCCAGGGGGGGGCCTAGGCAGGTTTCTGAAAACAGTGTTTTGAAAAGCGTTCGGGAGCTAAACTTCAAATTTACTGAAAATTCGCTACCAAAACGCACTTACTGCGTCTAGATCTTTTTCTTACAAACGCATCATATTTCTATAAAAAATTCAAAAATGCATTAACGAATTTGTTCTACGAAAATTAGGTAAAAAAATTATACACTCTACTCACTCCTGATCCCGTAACTTCCTTGGGGCGTGTGAACAAGAAATTTTTCTTAGGGTTTATGGATCCAGGGGGGGCCCTAGGCAGGTTTCTGAAAACATTTTTTTTTTTGAAAAGCGTTCGGGAGCTAATCTGCAAATTTTCCGAAAATTCGCTACCAAAACGCACTTACTGCGTCCAGATTTTTTTCTTATAAACGCATCATATTTCGATAAAAAATGCAAAAATGCATTAACAAATTTGTTCTACGAAAATTAACTATTAACCATAAACTTCACTAAACCTACAAATAAATATCCAAAAAGGCACCAAACTTAACTAAACTGACAGCCAAAGCATCAGAGAAAGGGTCTATTTGAAATGAATATTCTGTAAATATTTTAGTAAAATGAAGGGCAATGACGGTTGAATCTGAAACTTAAGGGTTTGCAGAACACTCTTCTTGCAACATTTTTTTTTACAATCGGTATTTGTTTCACATTCTTTGCCTAAACATTGCCAATTTTGACGTTTAAAATTGCAAGTTTGACGTTTTGAGGAAAACTCCAAAATTTGTTGCTTTAACTGCCCATAACTTCTTTGTCTTTAAAGGTAGGGACCTAGATTTTGGTACACAGTTCACTCTTTATAATACAAACACGCATACCAAATTTGATTGCCATTACTTTGTTATTTCCGGAGATATGAATTTTTTTATAAAGAAAACACAAAATTTTCCGGGCAACCTGGTGCGATTTTCCTGGCTAACAAACTTATTCAAGCTACTTGCAAAAGGAAGGCACTCTGAAAATTTGATTAAGATCGGTCCATTAGTTTTTGAGTTATCGGTCGGATATATATATATATATATATATATATATATATATATATATATATATATATATATATATATATATATATATATATATATATATATATATATATATATATATATATATATATATATATATATATAGGTATATATATATATATATATATATATATATATATATATATATATATATATATATATATATATATATATAGACGCAGACCTCCCCATAAGCGAATTAAAAAAAAATCGCTAAAAACACAAAAGTGGTAGTTTTATTATCATTCCTTTAGTGAATTTTTCGTATTACCAAAAATTCGCTAAAACAACTAAAATTACCTACAGTAGAATCTATAAGACTTATTCTGGAACTAGCCGTACAAAAAAAGAATATCAATTAGTTTAAGTGGCGAGTCATCGTCGGCAGTGGCAATGATCCTGGGTCCAATTCTGGTTTAATTAGAAAACAAAACCGTGCATAGGTGAGTGAAGCGTAAGTAAGTAAAGAATGCTGAATAGTAGGAAGTTAGATGTGCTAGGGGGAAATTAACCTCGCTGTACGTATTTGTGCGGAAAGAAGAACACAGAACATGGAATAGGAACACGTTACATTTAACTCCCCAATACATTAGCTCAAATAATTCCACCGGTGATAATTTCTTATTAATGGTATAAAGTGGGTACATCTATTTGCATGTCACATTGAATAAAGGGGCCTTAAAATGATAACCGGTTCACTCATTTAAAACTATTATTTTCTTGTAGTTAATATACTTTAATGCAAATCGTAGCTTACAGAGATTAAGAGAAATGGTAAATGTTTAAATATACTCAAAATTTTGTAGAACTATACAGTAGAATCCGGATTTAACGAGGAGTCAAGGGATCAGCAATAATATCTCGTAAAACCGGATCTCGTTTTATCAGCACTAAAAAGTAACTACAAAAAATTATAGGTATACACATATCAATAAGTAAGTGTACTACTCCCCTGTAAAGATTTCCATTAATATTGAAAGTCAACTGTAACTGCCTAGTTTGAGTCAACAATTTTATTTGCATGAAAAAATCACATCACTGTATATACTGTACATTATTACTTAATATAACTTTGTAAAAATCATAAAAATTAGTCTGCGATTTTTATTTATCATGTGGGTTTGTCTCTTTCCTTCTTTTCCAAAAAGTTTTCTATCGAAGTTAATAAACTTAGCTCATTCTTATTTCAGAGTCGCAGTAATGTTTGTAAAATTGCTTTGTAATGTTAACAAAAGGCTTTATAAATATCTACGGAAACTGAAGTATTTTATAAAATTGTGCCAATTTTGGATTTATAGCTGTTATATAAACGTATTGTAAACAATTCAGACAGTGAGATTATTTTATTAACTGGTTTCGAAAACGTTTTCACAACTATAATAAAATATAAAATTTCTAGTTGGGTAATCACCATGTAGATAGAGAAACTCTAAAGTTAATCAAAAATGTTAGGCACTCGGGACAGTTAGATGCTTACGAAAGTATATATATATATATATATATATATATATATATATATATATATATATATATATATATATATATATATATATATATATATATATATATATATATATATATATATATATATATATATATATATATATATATATATATATATATATATATATATATATATATATATATATATATATATATATATATATATATATATATATATATATATATATATATATATCGTTAGAAATTTGAACCAAAATGTTTTGAGGAATTGATTAGGCCAGGTTCTGTGTAGTCTATTGTTCGTACTGTTATCCTAATAATCAGTATGTCCTTCTTAGAAAAATATTTGATTATGCGACACAGTTTTGCGAAAGCAGGTATGCAATTTTAATTACAGGGATTTAAGCCTCAACAGTGAGGGGTGTGTCTGTATACCTTCCTAGAGGACGCTGTTCGCAACTGCTTGTCAACTAACATATAAATAGTGCATACAGTTTTTATTCCATTAGTTTATTCATCTTCTGATGACGCTAACTTTATTAGCGAACCGATCGTGAGGTCTAAATATTCTGAAGAATTTAGTTGTCTAAGTTGTACTTAACGATGCTAATCACAGGCTCCAAACTCCACTCCATGTTATTAGCATTTATGAGTATTCGTTATCATAAAACACTTGCTGCGTCAGCACTTTTTGTTGAAAAGTTTTACATATTTCAGTACAGGCAATAAAGGAGCCCGTTACTCTTGTCCGTAATGCACTAAACTACAGGAGTTATTTTTTTGATACATAGGTTCAGAATGACGTACTGAATGTAAAAACACAAAATCCTTACAAATTAGGAGGGCGGAAGTGCCTCCATTTTTAGAAAAACCGTTTCGGCCTATATCTCCGTAACCGTGCACCCAAAAATGGTAATGACCTTTATTGTAGATAATTGGATTTCTCATCTTTTTTATTATCATTTTTTTTTGTATCACTCACCGTTTACAACTTATACGACTATTAGGTTCATTTATTGACTTTTTTACCTATATCTTTGTTAATAATTGTTTAAAAAATAAAATGCTTATAACTTAACTTTTCAATCGACAAATTTCCTACAACTTTGACTTAATTTTTTTTCTCAAATTAATATTTCCAATTAATATATATATATATATATATATATATATATATATATATATATATATATATATATATATATATATATATATATATACTGGCGTCAACCGTCTATGCACAAGATTTTTGAAATTAACGCGTTATATCTTTGAAAATATTAATTTGAATAAAAAGTTTTAAGTAAAAATTGTAGGAAATTTGTCGATTGAAAAGTGAAGTTATAAGTGTATGTGTGTGTGTGTTGTCTTCTTTCATGACTGGGGCACTTTTTTTTAAAGTTATAAGCATTTTATTGTTTAAACGATTATTAACAGAGATATAGGTAAAAAAAAGTCAATAAATGAATCCTAATAGTCGTATAAGTTGTAAACGGTGAGTGATACAAAAAAAAATACAAAAAAGATGGGAAATGCAATTATCTACAATAAAGGTCAGTACCATTTTGGCCTAAAGTGCATGGTTGCGGATATATAGGCCGAAACGGTCTTTCTAAAAATGGCGGCACTTCCGCCCTCCTAATTTGTAAGGATTTTGTGTTTTTACATTCAGTACGTCATTCTGAACCTATGTATCAAAAAAAATAACTCCTGTAATTTAGTGCGTTAACAAATTCTCTATTGCCTGTATTATTTGTGTTATATCTCATTTAGTATTATTTGAGAACAGCCCATACAGAACTTGTGCCGAGCACAATGGTCAATTATTTTATTGCAACTAAAATAAGACAATAAGTCGGCATAAGTTCGCAACTGGCATCAGAAAGAGAAATAAGTTTTAATGTGGGTGCTCATCAACAATGATACACGTTTCCCAGTTCTGATGTACCTACCTAATGACTGCACTGGGAATGCACTCCTTTGTCGGTCCGTAGTTAGTCACAATTTATGAAAGCGCCTGTACAAAATGCACATGATACATATGATTACGCGAAGACAAGAGTGTGGCAAATGTACAAAATTACCAGCACCAACGTGAAGTTATGTGTGTAGAAGAGACGAAGAAGACACGTGTATGCAAAGGATTACATAGCAAAGCTAAAAAATCTGCACAGACAGTTGAGAAATGTAGAAAATATTTTGCATGACAGCCCAACATTGGTGGTAGAATTCCACAATAATTTTTTTAGTGAATTTTTATTAAGAAATTTCACTAAATAGAGGGGTAACGCTGGGAACCCAAATTTAGGGGACATTTGAATTTTTATGCATATATATATATATATATATATATATATATATATATATATATATATATATATATATATATATATATATATATATATACAGGGTGGGGCACCACATACGCGTCGGTCTCTCTAATGGACCCTGTTCGAATTTACAAATTCTGTTTTTTCTAGCATATTCAGGGTCTTCAGAGGCATCTTCTGAAAATACTCTCGATGATACAGGCTGTTCACAAAAAAAGATACATATTAAAGTTATATTTATTTAAATGGAACACCCAGTATATTATTCAGTTTTCGTCATCTAGAGATAAAACAAAGGTAAGTTACAATAGGATTCCCTATACCTAAAACCTACCATTTTTGAGAAATACAGCAAATTTTGAAAATGGAAGCCTCAACGCAAATATTTACTTATATTAGTATTTAGTAGGAAGATTGTTGCATGTAACAGAAAAAAGAATTTAATGTAAAGTTATAGGATGATCACTAAACAACTAGTGATATTTGACGCATAATATTGCAAATAACTCCCTTATTTCAAATAGCACCCCCTATATATAATGGCTTATTCTCCTACAAAATTTTATTACCTTTTAATTGATAGTAGGGTTCCCTATACCTAACTCAAATAGTTTTCCAGATGTTGAGAATTGTTTGTTTTCCATAATAAATGTCAATATCTACTTGGGAAGCGAGAGGGCTCTGGCATGGATATTGGATATACGGTTGTTATCAATTTATTTGACATTTGTCAAGTATTTTAACTTTATTGTGTGCGTTTGGGTGTTTTTAATATAATTGTTCAAGAGTAGGATAAAATTGAAAATGTATCCTGTACAGGAAAGAATGGATATGATTCTTGTCATTGGGAAATGCCAAGAAAATTATTTACTGGCTGCGAGGGTTTATGTTCAAAATATCCATCTCGACATCATTCAGACAAGAGTGTCTTACAGAGACTGTTGCAGGTGTTTTGTATAACCGGAAGTGTCGCGTACGAAAAAGTCAACAGACAAAAGCTTGTCACTGAAATTGGGAAATCGAGTTTGTGGTAATTGGCGCTGTTGTTGAAAATACCCATACAAGTCAGCGTAACATAAGCAGCGAAGTAGGCATTAGCAGACGAAGTGTTGGGAGAATAATGAAAAGGGAAAAATTTCATCCGTACCATGCTCAGTTACATCAGGAACTGCTTGATATTGATTTAGTTCGACGAATTGTTTTTTCTTGTGGGCCCTTGACAAAGTTGGTGGGAATGAAAATTTCTTTGATTTTGTGCTATTTTCAGACGAAAATACATTTCATAGCACGTACCTAGTAAATAGACACAATTATCACTATTATAGTGACGAAAATCCACATCACGTCCATACAGTGGATCATCAGCACAGATGGAGTATTAATGTTTGGGCCGGAATTTTAGGAGGACACATAATAGGGCCTTACTTTTTTAATACGAACCTGAACGGTCAATTTTCCTAAGATTTTTATAAGATGATTTGCCAGAGCTCTTAGAAATATTAAACAGCGGATGTGGTTCCAATTAGTTTGTGCTCCTGCCCATTTTGAAACCAGTGTACGAGAACATTTAAACAGAAGTTACCCCAATAAATGAATAGGACGAGGAATCCCACCCAACTGGTCTGCACGATCCCCGGACTTAACGTGTTTGGTTTTCTTTTTGTGGGGGTACATAAAAAGTATTGTTTACAAAGTACCTCCGACTAAGCGAGAAGATATGGAAATAAAAATACGAAGTGCGTTCTACACAGTAACTTCTGAAATTTTATTGAAAGCCCAGAAATAATTTGAGAAGAGAATACCTTTATGCATTGAACAAGACGGCCGTCAATTTGAACATTTACTGTAGTGTGTTAAATTGTCCTTTTTTTGTTTGTTGCTCATGTTACTAAAATTTGACATTTGTATAATCCAACTAAAATTTTTTCAACTGTTGCAATACAATGTTCTTGATAAATGTTTTTTCGCGAGATAAATGGACCCCAAACAATGGCCCGTTATGCTACAATGTCGCCTTCCCACGGTAAGAACCGCTAAGTCAGCCGTTGGCATACAGGAGCCAAGAACTATGCAGGTTCAAAGTGCAAGTAGAACGGAATATCACTGTGAGAATGTACATCCAGAGACATAGTGCCACGCCTGGAGGGAAGACTATAAAGAGGCTGCTCACAGAGGTAGAAGCGTTCATTCTTGTTCCGAGTTAGTCATTGGCACACCGAGTGCATAGACATTAGATCACATGTAGGTTGATCGTCTTATTTTAGTATATTATATTATTCATTTTTCTTGTAACTAAGTAATTAAGTATTGATTGTTCAAAGTATTAAATAAATTGTTTTAAAAATTCAAACGTCTTAACCGTAAAGTTAAGTGGCGCAGTCGTTAGTATTGGTTAGAAAACCGAAAGCATATCGATTTTTAAGCGTATCGACGCCTAATAACCAATTCGAGCCAAGCAAAGCCAAGTTAAAGCAGAAATAGTGGCTAAGCAGAGCCAAATGGAAGCAGCAACCTCGTATTATGGTAAGTTTACTGCTATCCCATTTTACATTTCCAATTTTTTATATGTGTTGTATTGAAACGTTATATGTCTGATTCAGAGGAAGAATCACAAATTTTATGTAACATAGATTATAGATTTAGATCAATCAGCATTAGCGACAATAACATAACAGTAAATCATTCAAATATTAATAATAGTAATAATAGTAGCAATATGACAGACCAATTCAAAGAATTTTTCCTGAAAGCTATTTCCGAGTTCGACGGGCAACCAGCCAACGTAGGCAACTTTTTAAAAGCATGTGACTTGGTCATGAATCAGTTCTACGTGCCAAACGAGAATCTGTATATGAATCACTTCTTGCTAAATTATGTTTAAACTAAACTAACGGGAACAGCCCGGCTTATAGTAAATACAAAGATAATCAACACGTGGGCAGACCTGAGAGAGGCCATTGTTCAAAATTTCAGTGAACAACGAGATGATCACAGTTAATTAGCTGAGATGTTAACCTTAAAACAGCGTAATGCTGAAGACGCACTGTCGTTCGCGAACAGTCGCCGTCATATAGAGCAATTGCTCATCTCGAGTTTAATAGCTAACGAGCAAAATGAAGGCGTGAGATTAATTAAAAAAGACGTATACCAGGATCAAACGATAAAAGCGTTCTTAGGAGGGTTGCGCAATCCGATAGGGCTTGTCTTGCGTAGTCAAGCACCTGGAACCATATAACAAGCTTTGAAATTCGTGTTCGCAGAGGAAAATTTCGATTATAGAGATAAAACAATAAATAAGAATTTCAGTAATAATAACAAATTAGAAGGACAGAACCGTACTTTCTTTCAGAGACAATATAACCCACCTTTTCAGAATGTACAATTTCAGAGACCTTTCCAAACAAACTTTAGACCATTTCAACAACCTAATAATCAAAACAATCACACAAATTCCCAGCCTAGACAAAATCACAATTTGTGCCAAGGCAAAATTTTTCGAGTCAATTTAGGCGACCCAACTTCAATAATCAACCGGGTCGACCCAATGTAAATCATAATGCTAACAGAAATTATCACGAACCAATGGAAGTAGATAGTTCTAACACGAGACTGTCGATACCAAGGAGAGCAGCCCATGTAAATATTATAGAATTTAATGAGAACGAAGTAAATGAAACAAATTACGATTTAAATTATGTAAACGAAGAATTAAATTACGAAAATTCGCCAGCCGAGGAATACGATATCCAACAGCGAAATTTTCCCACTGCAGGTCCCTCAACGAGAGAACCGTGATAGATATAAATAATATGAATACATTATGTAAGTTACCGTATATAGAATTAAACGAAATATCAGGTAAATTTTTGTTAGACTCAGGATCTTCAAAAAATCTTTTGAATCCTGTTGTAGCATATTATAAGTTTGCTAAAAACATATTTACGCATGATTTTACCAAACGCAGCGCGCTTGGCATTTCTAAGCACTGTAAGCGTGCACATATTAAATTTAAATCGATTTCAGAGGAGATACAAGAGTTCTGCCTATTTAACTTTAACAATTTTTTTTCGGGATTAATTGGGATGGAGTTTCTCAAACGAAACGAAGCTAAAATAGATTTTAAGGATCACAAACTGTATATAGGCAAGAATATTTTACAATAAAATTCACAGATCTTAGCGAGAGTCAATCGGGACAGACAGAAACCAAAGCAGATGGTTTAGTGTTACCCTAGACTCATTTAAATTTAAACAATATAATAACTCAGCGGTATTTCGTACGTAATGACGAACTTGAGACAATTAATCACGTACTAAATAATAACCAAGCTTATAATATAAGAGATAGGCCATTCAGCCGATTAAATAAACAATATGCATCTGAAACCAGATACAGCCAGAGGCGAAGTCCATTTGCACCAGTAGTTATACAAAATAACAATTCTAGTACGACTCATATTAATAATTTAAACACTTACAATACGGGGCGTAATCAAAAACGAATTAATAATGAGAATGTCTTAATTGAACAAATAGATACAGGAGACTTAAATGACGAGGAAAAACAATTATTATTTAGTTTATTATCAGAATATCAGGACATATTTTTTAATAAAAACGAACCACTGACGCGCACCAATGCAATAAAACATAGAAGGACAACCGATAAAATACCTGTCTATGCTAAATTAAATAAACAACCAATTCCCGAAATAGATAAAATATTGGACAAGATTGGGAGAGCCCAATACTTTTCAAAGATCAAATTAATGTATGGATATCCCCAAAGCAATCAGAACGCATTAAAGGGCTTAATTGGACAAACATGCCTTGTATATATGGATGACGTCATAGTTTTCTCCACATCGTTACAGGAACACCTCGAGAAACTAAAACTAGTATTCGAGCGTTTTAGGCAAAGCAACTTAAAGATCCAGCTAGACAAAAGCGATTTCCTAAGGAAGGAAGCCGAGTTTTTAGGACACGTGGTCAGCCCAGACGGGATTCGTCCGAATCCAAAGAAACTGGACGCAATAAGGAAATTCCCGATACCTAAAACACCAAAGGAAATAAAATCATTCCTAGGATTAGTTGGATACTATCGTAAATTCATAGAAAACTTCACATACGTTACGAAACCACAAACAAAATGTTTAAGGAAAAACTCGAAGATAAACGTGAACGACGAAGAATACATTGCTGCCTTTAACTCATGTAAAGACATATTAATGAACTCACCTGTACTTATACCACCGAATTTTTCTAAAGACTTTATATTAACAACCGACGCTTCAAACGTAGCGATAGCCGGAATGTTAAGCCAGGGCGAACCCAATGAGGATCACCCGATAGCTTACGCCAGCCGGACATTAAACGACACCGAATCCAGGTACAGCACAATCGAGAAAGAATTATTAGCCATCGTGTGGGCAACTAACTATTTTAGACCATACTTATACGGAAGGAAATTCACTATATACACGGACCATAAACCTTTAAAATGGTTATTTTCGTTGAAACAACCAAATTCAAAATTGCTCCGTTGGAGATTAAAATTGGAAGAATATGAATTTAAAATTGAATACAAAAAAGGAAAGCTAAACTGCGCAGCCGATGCACTGTCCAGAGTAGAAATAAACCCACTAGACATAGATAATCAGTCAATGGCGAAGAATATCGACGAAGAGGAAGAAATCATAGAAATTGACGATGTCGACACAGCAAATTCCAATGCGGACTCGTATTCAGCACCAGGCATAGCAATACTCGAGGAAGATATCGTTAACAGCAAAACCAATCAGATAGTTTTTAAAAATACGGATAAACCAAACATATTCTCAGTCAGAAGAGACAAAAGAAATTTCATATATGCAAACTTCAATTTAAGTAAACCCGATCAGATAGGGAAATTTATAAAAGAATACTGTTTACCACAAAGGAAATATTATTGCATTTTTGTAAATGAACAAGATTACGAACTAGTAAGTTCGGCAATCAATAAAAACTTTAATAACGTAGAATCACCCAAATTTTATAGATGTCTGGAAATTAGGAATGAAATTAACGAGGACGAATTAACCGAGTAACCATCGCGGGGCTGATGAGACTTACCTAAGAATGAAGAAAATATACTACTATCCTATCTTAAAGAAACATATAGAGGAATATGTACCAAATTGCGAATTATGCAAAACGTGCAAATATAATAGGAACCCGGTACAAATAGCATTGGAGCACACCCCCACAGCATCTAAACCGTTAGAGATATTACACATTGACACATTCCAAATTGAACAAGCTATCTTCCTAACAATTATAGATCCATTTAGTAAATTTGGCCAAGCATTTCCAATAAAAAGTAAAAGTGCTACTGAAATTGCAAAAAACTTGATCAAGTACTTTTCACAGTATAGAGCGTGTAAAATAATAATCGCAGACCCAGGTACGGAGTTTTCAAACCAGGTAATTAAAGAACTATTAGAAACATATCAGATAGAGTTACATATAACAACACCGTAAAACCCAACATCCAATGGACCCATCGAAAGATTTCACAGCACGATTATTAAACATTATCGATTATTCAAAATGAATTTTAAAAATATGAAATTGAAATATATATATATATATATATATATATATATATATATATATATATATATATATATATATATATATATATATATATATATATAGTCATCGTCATCATGTATGGTTGCTATCGTATGTCTGACCGCCAACTTGCTCTATGTTTGCAAACCGGAACATCTGTCAGCTGTCACTAAAATCAAAATAAGGATTTCAATGCTCGCACAGACACGTAAAAATCGGGAATACATCCACCTCTTGTAAAGTTCGAACAGTGTTTTTTACCAAAATGACGATGCAACCACGCCGATTAGAAGCAATTATTAGTGTTTGTGTGTATGTCTCCCAGCTTGGTTGCAGAGCAAATTTCTACAGTGTGATTTTTTGTGTCTTTTTCTACAGAGTTTTTATGTTTAGTTCAGTTATGGGTAAGACATCTGATAATTTTTGTAACTGAATTGTTTTACCTAAGATGTTGTATCTTTGCAGCCTTCTCTCAATGTGTCAAATTGACACGAAATATATCTATAAAGCATGTTAAAACCAAGAACTTACTTGTCTCACTCTTATTGCCCACATTAACATAAGCTCGATTGCCCTTAGATGATATTCTGAGTATTGGAACTAAGAAGTACGACAGTTGCTTCCCCCTGAGTATATATATATATATATATATATATATATATATATATATATATATATATATATATATATATGAGTTCATGTCCTTACATATTTTCTTTCCCTCTTGAAAGTGGCTCCAAAACAGGAGCCGAAACGTGGTGTTTTAACAAATTCTGGGCGCAGTTCAACCCGAGGACCAAGTATGTCATATGTTTGGACCCATTTTCAAGAGGTAAAGGAAATATGTAAGGACATGAACTCTCCATCCCAACTCCAGTCTCCATCTGCCTGCTCCTTAGAACGGTGGAGGAAATGTGGGTTGCGTGTTGTAGCTCGATTACGGGGCCTCAATCTGCCTACTTCCCAAATCTCGCCGGAGATCGTCTCTAAGATTTCAGTGTGTTCAACCCTAGCCCTACGAGAGATCTGGCAGCTCGTTGCAAGTCTTGTATTGTATGTACCGTTTCGTCTACCTGATTCGTTATCAGTGTAATTACTCCGGTCACGGTCAAGGGATTTAGTTACGGTACTTAAAGGATTGAGAGGATTGCAGGAGTTTGTCGAGTCAGGTAATGGGGCAAAAAATGGTCTATTGAATATATTATCCTTTTGTGTATTTGTAATAAAGATATAATATGTTTCCAAGTAAGCGGAAGACGAAGACCATCATCACTCTTATTTAAACAATCGGGACGTTTTTCGATCTCGATCGCTTCGCGGATAAATCTGGTTTGAAGTTGTAAACCGGGGATGTTGTCTTGGCATTGTCGAAGTCCATTTTGTGTCCAGTATGAACATGATGCATGGCCAGCGCCGAAGAGGGGTCGGATTTTCTAACTGCGAGGGTGTGCTCATATATTTTATTGTGGATATAAGTTCGGGAACAGTCGGAACAAGGAATTTCGTAAGCTCCGTGGGATTCGTTTGGGAGCTTATCAGATTTGACAGTTTTGTTGTGTTGTGAATGTGATATTGATAGTATGAGTTCTAAAAATTCGGCTGATTTTATCAGTGACACCCTTAATGTGTGTTAAAAACGTTGTGTGTTGTTTTGTGAACTCTGCCTGTTATTGTTGTGGTGTAGTGGTGTGTTGTTGTGCATTTATAATGTTTCGTAGTATGTGATTGTTGTCGTATCCCGTTTTTAACAATGTCTGTCTTAAAAAGTTTAATTCTGCATGTTTATTGTTATTGTCCGTTAGTAAGGGATCATGTGACTAGTGTTCTAACCACGGAGTTTGGTTGCGATGCGTGATGGTGAGATTGGGCGTTAAGAAAACGATTATTTTGGGTTGGTTTTCGGTACACAGTGTGAGAAAGTCCTCTGACTGGGTTTTTAATGATGCGTTTACGACATTTTCGCTGTCTGTCCACACGGTAAAGAATCTCTAGACGAATTCCTTTCTTACCCAAATAACATCAACCCCCAAATTCAGTTCACCAAGGAAATAGAAAATAATTTTTCTCTGCCTTTCTTAGATGTACGCATCACCAAATACCCAGTCACAGGAGTTTCGTACCCTGTGTACTGAAAACCAGTACACACTAATCGTTATCCTAACGCCCAATCACTCATCGCAACTAAATTCCGTGGTTCGAGCACTAGTAACACGATCCCTCAGACTAACGGACAACAACAATAAACAGACATAATTAAACTTTTTAAGAAAGACATTGCAAGAAAACGGATACTAAAACAGTTACATCCTACGAAATATTAGAAACGCACAACAACAAACCACTACACCACAAGAACAGACCGAGTCTACACAACAACACACACCGTTTTTACCATACATTAATGGTGTCACCGACAAAATCAGCCGAATTTTTAGAACCCATAGTACATCATATCAAAACCATATTCACAATAGAACAAAAACTGTCAAATCTGATAAAAAAACCGATTCCAAACGAATCCCACGGAGTTTATGAAATTCATTGTTCCTACTGTTCCCAGAGTTGTGTAGGATTAACAAATAGACGCATCCACAATAGAATATATGTTTACTCTCGCAGTTAGAAAATCCGAGTTCTCATCGGTGCTAGCCATGCATCATATTCATACAGGACACAAAATAGACTTCGTTAATGCCAAAACAATAGCCCCGGTTTACAACTTCAAAACCAGAACTATCCGCGAAGCAATCGAGATCGAAAAACGTCCCGATTTTTTAAATAAGAGAGATAATGGTCTTCGTCTCCCGATTATTTGGAAACCTATTATATCTTCATCACAAACACACAAAAAGACAATAAAATCAATAGACAATTTTATTTCCGATTACCTGATTTATCAAATGCCTGCAATACTCTTAATCCTTTAAGTATCGTGACGAAAGCCTCTGACTTAGTTGAGCGTGACCTGACAAATTACACTGATAACGAAGCAGGTAGACGAAACGGTGCATACAATACAAGACTTGCAACGACCTATCAGATCTCTCTAAGGCCTAGAGTTGAACACACTGAGACCTTAGAGACGATCTCCGGCGAGATTTGGGGAGTAGGCAGATTGAGGCCCCATAATCGAGCTACAACAATCCAACCCACCTTTCTCCACCGCTCTAAGGAGTAAGTAGATGGCGGCCTTAGAATTCATGTCCCTACATATTTCCTTTACCTCTTGAAATTGGCTCCAAAAGAGGAGCCGAAACGTCGAGTTTTATTAAACTCTGGACGCGGTTCAACCCAAAAACCAAGTATATCTGACATTAGAGACCGCGGAAATCTTTCCGAATATATATATATATATATATATATATATATATATATATATATATATATATATATATATATATATATATATATATATATATATATATATATATATATATATATATATATATATATATATATATATATATATAGGTAAGTAGATGGGGCTCATACGGGCTCTAATTTATGCTCATTTTAAGATATTTACCGAAAATCCGAAAGTCGTGACTTCTCCATTTGTTTCTAACAAAAATTCCCCAATAAACTGTATTTAAAACTACTGTTTCCGATTAATTTAAATAATTTTGCACCACTCAAATAAAGGCCAGCATGAAACCCGAAACTAAAAAACTTTAAATTTTCTACCAAGATACAAATATTCTGTTTACTATGACAAAAGTTGCAGAGAGTAGAGATCCTCTACAGTGATAGTCGATGAATAAAGGGGTCGAAACTGTTTCCAAAGAGTGGACGTATACAGCAGGACTCGAGAAAATCAAGTGTCCACTTACAAGTGTGCCGGACAAATTACCCACTTCCCCTTCTCGTTTTTCACTGCAATGATTTGCAGATGAAGTCCCGGTCTAGACTACTCTTTCTGTTATACTCTCATTTCTTACATTATTATATCTTTATTATTTCTACACTCACTGCGTTTATTGCCTCATCATAACGCTCTAATTTAATATTGCCGTGAAATTTGTTTCTTATGTAGAAATTTTACAGCTAGTCTATCACACCGTGCATTTGATTAAAACAGATTGCAAATAATAAATCGCAAATTACATTTACATGCTTTTGTTTCTTAAATTAAATTGTGTTATACTTAGATACAGTCGTTCACAAATTTGTTGTATTGACTCTACTTCTTTAACTGAAGAACCTATTTTGTAAGTTGAAAAATACCTACAGATAAATAAATGGGTGCAGAAATAAGAAAATAACAGAAAGTTTCTTTTATTTAGAACTACCCGGAGCCAATTAGCGAATGTTAATGAATTCTTGTAGACAAAATTCGTTAATAAGGAGAGTGCGGCCTAATTTTGAAGAAATTAACTTAATTAAATGAGCACGAAGTACGTCCAATTGGATTGTAATTCAAACTTTATATGTTTATATATATATATATATATATATATATATATATATATATATATATATATATATATATATATATATATATATATAATATATTTATAGATATAGAAAGGTTTTATGCTATGGTTTTCTATTCTACGATTGGGTGTCAATTGATATAATATTAATTTCATTTTACCGCCCCACTATTGGGTATTTATTGTTAAAGAATTTGGTGTTTAGATAAGTTTTATAGCCCCACGATTTGGGGATGTAATTGGTATATATAGGATTATAAGTCTAATTATAGTTTTTATTATTATTTTATTGTGGATTTTTAATTATATCTTACCTGGAAAAATGTGTTTATTAAACTTATATGTATATAATTTTACACCTTGGTGTACTCAATGCCTTTTTATTGTAGTGTGCCACATAAAATTCATCGCATGAATGAATTTGACTCTCAAAACAGGGAGCTTACTAAGCTAATGGGTTCAAGTCCTTCAAAATTTTTATAACTTTGAATATATCAATAAATTTTCAAGAAAATCGTTCTTTTCTTTTGTTTATGCTTGCAGATGCTGCCCTTTTTTGATATTTGTTGTTTTTCCCAAGTACTTATATATGTATAATCCAAAATAAAGCAAGGATTTTATATTGACACAAAACTCGAATATTTATTAATATTAAGATAGATGACAAATACCTAATTGCTACTTATTCTTTTTAAAGCTTTTTTTTTTCTTTTTTTGTTTTTAATAATTACAACCCCGGGAAGGAAACTAGCCAGTATATTATTCAAAGCTTTGTATTAAATTTTTCTAATTTAACTTTTATTGACCAATAAACGTTTTTTCATATACGAAAGGTATTGCAATAGGTTTTATTCAGTTTTACTTTAATGGAACTAAGTGCTAGGCAACTCCTCTTGACTGTCTTCTTGTAATATGGGTTGTATATCCGCTGAATCTCTGAATTTGTGCAGAACGGTATGGTCGCTCCCCCAGTAGTGGCCTTTTTAATTATTATTGTAAATAAATATGGCGGATGTTGACTTTACTGTCTTTGAAGTAGTTAAAGTTTGAAGAAATTGGCTTTATATTTAAAATTTATTCCCTTGTGTATAGCTTTGCTGCTGTCTATCTAACTATTCAGTTATTACTTGAAAAACCTAAGTATTTTAATATTTATTTTTGATATTCCTCTAGGCGCTCGTTATCCAACTGTTGATATTATTTATCTTATAACTCAAGTTTGTACTGTTCTTTGTATTTTTTTCAAGATTATTTTCAAAAATGTTGCTTCTGCTTTCCTATCTCGCTTAAAAGTTCTTGTTGTTTTCTTTCATTCTTTTAACCCCACACTGCTGTTGCCAGAGTTTCCTCTCTATAGTATTATTCCTCTTGTCCCAACATAATGCCTTTCATTTCCTCATCACTTAGGATACCTGGCAGGCATTGGGTTCAATATTCAATTTTTGACATATTTCCTTAACCTATATAAATTATTTGTAATTTATTCTTAGTGGTGAGATCAATGCCATAAAAAAGTAAATGTGTGGTGTGCTGTTTCTTACACTGGGATAATTGGGCCATATTTGTTGAGCGGAATATGAACCAGTACAGTTATCTGAAAATGCTGGAAAATATTCTTCAAGACCATTTGCATAACATGTCACTAGAAGATAGACAAACAGCATACTTTCAGCATGACGGCCACCCAGCACATGCAACAGGAATCGTTCGAGAATGGTTAGATCGCGAATTTCCTGGGCGGTGGATTGGTCGATATGGGCCAATACCTTGGCCTCCCAGAAGTCCCGGTCTTACCTTAATGGACTTTTATTTATGGGGCTATCTCAAACAGAAAGTCTACGCGGCTCCATTAAACAACGGTCTTGATTTGTTGAAACTGAGGTTGAGAGAGGCAATTGACGGTATTCCAATTCAACATATTCAAAATGCTTATAAAGCATTTACTAAACGGGCTGAGTTATGTGTATCTGTTGGTGGCAGCACATTTGAATAATTTCTTTATTTTTCGTTGTTCGCTTGAGTTTTGGTAGCAATAAGCGTTTTGTATTTTACTAATAAATTATTATTTATTTGGTTACTTGGTTTATGGTTACTAAGAAGCTCCATGTTGATATGGAAAAAATGTTAATAATTTACTTGAAAATTCAAAGTAGGCTGATCTGGCTGAAAATTGAGAGCCTGTCATAAATTTTAATTCTAAACAAGTTAATAACTTTTTGCGGTATCTTTATCAACGAAGGTAGTTTACTCTTAACACATTTATTAAATCAGTTCTAAACCAGCCTGTATATTAATTGATTTTGTTCATTTCCTCAACATCTTAGTTTAAGACAAAGCAGGAGCGATTCCCAGAATATCAAAATCTAATTCAAAAAAATTTTGTCACTTATACCTTACCCACACTCAGTCCGTGTACACACTGTATGTATATATATATATATATATATATATATATATATATATATATATATATATATATATATATATATATATATATATATATACAGATCTCCTCATCAGTGAATTTTTCATTTTACGTAAAATTCCCTAAAGTGTGAAAGATTATATAAAGTCGGGAAAATGAGACAGTGGGTACATACATTAGAAATATTTGACCTGTATTGTGGGACTTGTCTATTAATTAAAATTGTGTAATGCACAGGCGCCAGCTTCAGCTTGCGGGATTTATATAGAAAAATATATTTAATACGATAAACAAATATAGCCGATATAATATTTGATATGCTTGATATCTGTCAATACAAATCTAAATGTTCATGAATCAGTAGAGTAATTAGAGTTTTTGTCAAACGATTACTGTAAAAAAGCAGTGGTATTCTGTACATAGGCCAAAATAACTTGTAAAAAACAAATGAATGCAAAAACGAACTAAAAATACCTTGCCACTTTCCTATACATCGCATATAACCTAACCTAACCTATAAAGAGCAATAAACACTTACCTTCAACCATCAGCTTCTTTTCCACCGCGATGACAAAGTCCCTATAAAAACACACAACACGTTAACACGAATCAATCACATACTACACACTGCACTTTATAAAATATTATCAACAATTAAAATATCAAAACGCATTCAATAACTCATTGCGAACTTCTAAATAAACTAAGGAGATAACGTCAAAACAAAGCACCCTCGATTCGCTTTAAAAACTACAGACGTCAGTCAATGTAATCAGCAACGGTGACACAAAACGGCATAAAAACTGCCTACGCCACCTTTTAAACAAGAATGTTTATCTCTTTACGTCCTTAGTTAAACATTTCTTATAGTGAAATTAGGTGGCTTTGGATTAAATAATATCATTGCTGGCAACATTAGAATTTGGAATTTGTAGTAAAGTGTAGAGGTTAATGTTATTTATTTATATTTAAGACAGTTAAGTGACGGGAGTGTGCTGATATTTTCTTTGGTATTTATATTAAAATTCGAGTTTATGTGTATAAATTGTATAATTGTGTTCTGATAAGACGTTGTAGTGTTAGTGAAACATGGATTTATAGGGAGGAGGATATTTCCAAGCAAATATAACAGCGATAAGGTAAGAATAGATTTTTTGATGGTCGTTTTAAGTACTTTTATTGGGCATATCTGCTTGTTTTTTTAATAAGTGTCGAATACTTTACCTTCACAAGAGGATTTGTCATGTAATTAAATCTAAGATAGAAAGTTCTTATGAAAATGTGGTAAAAACGTTTGGTTTTGAATGATACAGGGTGTTAAAAATTCCATTTCTTGTGCATTTTCTCGTCATTTTCGTATTTTTTTAAACTAATTTTTGTAAATTTGTAAATGTGCTACGACTGATGGTACCCACAGGTATATTTAATTTAAAGTTTGGGATTTATACAGGATATTGTCTTTTTAGGGGTCATAGTTTGGCCCGATCAATTTTTTTTTACCAGTTCTCTGACTTTTTTGTCTGTAAAGTTGATTATACCCATCTAGAGCGTTTTATTATCTTGTTTGTAGTGAATTCTCATTAAGAAAATTCACTAATAGAGAGGTAACAATAGTGAAACTTTTGCAAGATTTTTTAAATTAGCCCGAATTTAGGGCCCTAGAGCCCATATGCAAGGTCCATTTTAAATTTTTATATGTTAGTATATATATATATATATATATATATATATATATATATATATATATATATATATATATATATATATATATTTGTGTGTGTGTATGTATCCGAACGATAACAAACAATAAAAAAATAGTCAACTGATTTAAAGGAAACTTGGCACATATTTTCCTTGTCTCAAGACTGCAGACGAGTTCGTAAATCAGCTAGAACCGACATTTTTCCCCTAAAAATATATAAAAATATTTTGGAATTCTCTATATTTTTGAAAGTATTAGAGTAACTGGAATGAGACTTTACATGTAGCTAGAATGGTGCAAATGAACCTGAATTTTAAGTAATTTGGTACACAAAATTTGGAGCTTTTTCTAAATGAAAAATAAAGTCTGAAAAACATGCGTTTAAACGACTTAAGTGTTTAAAGTATAATGCCTGCCAAAGACAGAGTAGTTAACTGTCATACGTAGATTAATTCATACTACGGGAATAAGTCATACTTCAACGATAACAAAACAATACAAATAATACGCATAAAACATATTATCCTAATTAGCAATCGAGAAATCTCGGCCACAAAAATCCCAAGATACATTTAAATCGTTTTTTAGCGAATTTTTATTTAAAAAATACGCTATTAGGGAGATCACGATAAAAAGCTTTTGAAAAAATTTCTTCAGGTGAGCGCGAATTTGGGTCCCTAGGACCCAAAACCAAGGTCCGTTAAAATTTTTATATGTTTATATATATATATATATATATATATATATATATATATATATATATATATATATATATATATATATATATATGTATGTATGTATGTATCCGAGCGTTAACTCAAAACTAAACTTATTTCAATAAAACTTAGCTAAAATCTTGTTTGGGCGAAAACACAGGTCGTGTTCGTTAATTAGTGCAAATAGACCTATGTTTTGGTAAACAATATTTAGAGTTTTTTTCAAATTGTGGTTAAAGTCCAATGCCTGACAGACAGGGTAGTTAATTGCCACGCGTAGATTGATTCATACAGCAGGTATAAACCATACATCAACGGTAACCAAACTAAATATATACCAGGCATAAAACATACTATCCGAACCAACAATCGTGAAATCTCGTCCGCAATTATGGAAAATGACAGACGACATGAAATTAAAAATTTGCCAAGTTATTGTTATTTAACTAGAGGATTCAATCAATTATTAAAATACATTATATTTGTATCTTTATTAACGGCCCAAGATACAGTTTTAGCGCAGGATAGATATATCATGGTGTCGCATTATATAGCGGAAATGTAAACAAATTCAAGCCAGGTCTCTATAAAAATAGATTCTTTTATCTTTAAACTTAAACCTAAGACGTCATATATGACCTAAACATTTGTGGGATGTGTTTCAATGGTAATTCTACTAATTCAGTAATGACTTGTTACGTATACCTTGAATATAATATCCCAGGCATGGAGACGATCTAAAGTATCACGTAGATAAAACGTTAGTTGACGTGTGGCTAGATAGCGCAGGGGGCATTGCGCTTGCATCCTAAGCAGAAGGTTAAGCGATCGAATCCATCTCGATGAATGTAGGTTTTTTATGTTTTATTTTGACATTTGTAGAAACAATGGTGCACAGATTTCATACGTTTATCACTTTTGAGTCTTAAATTATAATTTTGTTATTGTTGATATTGAAAAAACCGGTTTGATTAGGTTGACTAAAATGAAATCATACTGGAAATTAATAAGGAAAAATAACTGCTATGCTTATAATTTGGCAGATACTTTACTTTTCAAAATATGAGTTAAGTTTCCTTCTGGAAATCTTCTGTATAACTCTTATAACTGTATAATAAAATTTGTAATACAAGTTTGTTTTAAAGAGACTTACACTATCTACAGATATAGCAAAATTTAGTTCTTTAGATTCATATAAAATTGAGTTTTGGGCATTTTTCTCAAAAGGGGTTAGAATGCAATATTTTTTGATAATACAGAGATATCAATGTTCAATCAAAATCAATGTTCAATCAATCAAAACACTTTCGAAAGAATTCTTCAAATGTGCGCGTACTAGGACCCCTAAAATCGAACTTCGAGGTCTGTGTAAGTTTAAAGTATTAACTTTACTAATATGCCGTATAATAATAGTGTACAATTCTTATAAATATTCGCTACTATAACGCACTTGCTGCGTCCCGAAATTTTTATAAATATGCACATTAACTGAGGTACCGAATTTATTCCATTTGTTTTACACTATATATATATATATATATATATATATATATATATATATATATATATATATATATATATATATATATATATATATATATATATATATATATATATATATATATATATATATATATATATATATATATATATGCCACCGGGGGTTACACAGACCGGTTTCGTATTTGTTACGACTCATTAGTAGGTCCAGTATGTCATACCTACCCTCCACCAACCCGTCCAGTGCGCATGACGCAAAATCACGTCTTGCGTGCTGCGCTACGGACGCTCATGACGCGATTTCGAGTCATTACAGCGGGCATGCACATACCATTTTCAGTATTTAAGCCGCCGTTGTACGAGTGTGATGTATTGTAAGCCTGTTCAACACACATCGAGGTATCGTTAATTTGTGCTGGTTTGAGTTCGCAATGAATTCGACTGGGGCAGGGCCATCCGGAGTAAAACGACCAAAAATAACAAAAAATAAGTACAAACTTTGTAAACCACTTTCTGACGCTGAGATAGAACGCATTTTACTGGACCCTGACGATGATTTTGAGGATCCAGATTATCTGGATTCGGAATTTGCAAAAAGTGATTCGGATATTGAAGAAAATGTAGATGTTCTTGTTGAGACAGAAACTGAGTTAGACACTACTCTTCAGCAAGTTACTGTTCCAAGTTCCGATGATGATGATGAAACTGTGAACGGGACCCAAACACCTAGCAAGAAAACACTAGCTTTTACAGGGAACTATTTACTTTATGATAATTCACACATTTTTTTATTGAGTAAATAACTTTTAATTACTTGCCAATTGATTATTTCAATTTATTGGTCGACGACAGCTTTTTGAATCCTGTTTTTTAGGAAACGAATCGCTATGGAGTCGAGGTATTCCAGTCTCCCAATGTGGGCGAATTTTCCAGAATTGCTAGTTGGCGCGAAACTTCGATACCTGAAATGCGTCTCTTTTTTGGATTGTGCACATGGGGACAATTCCACTCAGTCAAATGCAAGACTTTTGGAAGAAAGAGAGACTTTTTAATCTTCCATTTTTTTCGACCCACCTGAGCAGATATCGCTTTATGATCATTATGCGATGCTTGCATTTTGCAGAAAACCCAAAACAAAACGAACCAAAAGCCCAAGACACGCTATTCAAAATTCGACCTGTGATTGATTACTTCAATAATAAAATGGTGAATGTCTATTCCCCAAACCAAAATCTTTCTCTTGAGGAATCCATGGTCTTATGGCGTGGGAGATTGGTTTTTAGATAGTTTATGAAAAATAGGCGCCATAAGTACGGAGTAAAGCTGTACATGTTGACCGAGCCAGATGGAACTATTCTGAAGTTCTCCATTTATACCGGTGTGCTAGATGATTTTGGTAGCAAAGGCAATGCTGCCAAGGTAGTTCTCCACCTAGTGGAAGAAAGATTGGAAGCAGGGCACTCTTTATTCATGGACAACTTCTACAACAGTTATTCTTTGGCTCGCCAACTATTAGAAAGAGGGACCTACTGCACCGGAACTCTGCGGCTAAACCGAAAAGACAATCCTCTTGAGGTTAAAAAATGCAAAGCTGAAGGTGGCCGACAATATTTCTCGCTACTCCAATGATGTAATGGTCGGAAAGTGGCGGGACAAGCGCGATGTATCGTACATTTCCACTGAATTTTCTCATGATTTCGTCCAATACAGAAACAAAAGAGACCAAGAAAAGCTGAAACCGGAAGCCATATATATGTATAATAAAAACATGGGTGGCGTTGACAAGCATGATCAAATGTTGTCTTATTACTCATGCTTTAGGAAATCGCTTCGATGGTACAAAAGATTGGCACTCACGTTCTGCAATTTCTGCTTTTGAACTCATACTTTTTGTATAATCAATATGAAAGAAGTCGAGTTTCGTTGTATGATTTCCGACTGCGAGTGATGAAGAACATTCCAAACATCGGCCGGACAGGAGATGCCAAAATTGTTATAAAAATAAAGTGCGAAAAGACACAATTTACGTTTGCCCTGCATGCCCTTCGAAGCCATCTTTATGTTTGGATGGAAACTGTTTCGACCAATGGCATGCGGACTTGTAATAAATAAGTTACCTTATTTTATTTAGTTTTGTTTATTTTGTGCGCTAAAGAAAGTTTGTTATTTTTATTTACACATGTTTTTGTTCTTTTTTTACATTTATAAGAAAAACAATTTTATTAAGTTATTATTCTTGTTTTCTTATTTTGCATATTCTATTTGGATTTTTTGTGTATTGAAGTAATAAAATTATTTTTTTTATTTGCATGTGATATTTTTTATTTGTTTTGTAATCAATATAATTACTTTTGAAGCAACACACACATGACGCGAAATCGAGTCATGACCATTTCACGAAAATTTCTTTGCGTAAGGCTCGTGACGCGATTTTGCGTCATCACGAGTTTTAGTATATTTTGCACTTGTTTGGCCAAATACACTTTGTGGTGCTATGTGGTAATTCTGAAAAGACACCTGAGAAAAAATCAACCCTTAGCCCGGGGGGTGTTCCTACAAACACGCGTGAACTGTGAACGGGTTAAGGCAAGTATTGTCACGATATGTAGTGAATAATAGAACGGAGCGCTATCTCTGAGTCCGTGACAGTTCTAGTCCCGGCAGAACTAGAGTGATGGTGGCTAGCGAGTTTCTTTCCAGAGCTTCCCTATTATTGCACTGTCTGTGTGCCTAGAAGTTGCCATGCAAGCTATAAGCATCACAGCCCCGCTCACTATATCTTATGGTAACGTCTGCCTTAAGGCCTACTTGTTGGAGCGCAGATATGGTATGCTGATGAACCCTAACAAGGACAAAACCGGTCTGTGTCTCCTATATTTACTAGCATACCGCATGTCGCGGTAGGATTGGCGTGATGATGGCAAGTGATTTGAAGAAACTTTTGAATGTTGAAAGTCTGGACCTATAGAGAGGTTTACCAAAAATAAAACAAAAACTTGAAGCAATTAGGCCCGGTTGGTTTTTATGTTTAATGAATTTTATGTCATAAATTTATAGGTAAATGTAATTTATAGAGTAGTTCTGTCAATTATAATGTTAACCATCAAGTAATACGTCAATGATTGCTGTTCCTAAATAAGCTTTTTGAATTAAGTTTTTAGAAAAATTATGAACCTTATGCATTGACTTTGAGATCACTTGTAAGGTATAAAATAACAATGATTTGTTGCAAAATTTTGCATCTTACAAGTAATCCATTTACTAATACCACTATTTTGTATAATGTCTTGGGAAATATTAATTTACGTATTTTATATATAGCATCAAGAAGCTAGTCATGCATATACCCTTAACGTAATCTATTTTATGTAATACGCATACCCATACCTTTTTGTATAGAATTAACACACACATGATATTACGATTTAACCTAAAATAATGTGAAAATCTATTTAAATTTAGTTTATATTAGTGAATTTTCTTTAAAAAAAATCACTAATGGGGAGATCCCGACTTTTGAATTTTGAAAAAGTTTCTTCAAGTGAGCGCCATTTAGGACCCCTGGAACCCAAGCATATATATATATATATATATATATATATATATATATATATATATATATATATATATATATATATATATATATATATATGTGTGTCTCTGTGTGTGTGTGTGTGTGTGTCACACCTATAACTAAAAAAATAATAGACCAATTTTGATAAAACTTGGTGAGGACCTTCCTTTTGCAAGTGGCTTGGATAAGTTCGTTAGCCAGGAAAATCGGCCGAGGTTTTCCCGAAAAATTTTGTGTTTTCTTTCGAAAAAAATCGAAAAAAAATATATATATTTTATACGCGGGTTTATAACATTGTAGGTAAGTTACCTACCAAAATTTAGCTCTGTATGTTTAAGGACAAAAAGTTACAGGCATTCAAACAAAGATAAATTTGGGTTTTCCTCAAAACGTCAAAAGTCGCGATTTTAAACGTCAAAATTGGTAATATTTAGGCAATGAACCTGAAATTAATATGAGCTTTGGAAGGAAAATGTCTCAAGAATAATATTTTAGAAAGCCTGAAGTCTTAGTTTCAATCGTCATTGTCCTACATTTTACTAAAATATTCCCAGAAAATTCATTTCGAATAGACCCATTCTCTGATGCTTTGGCAGTAGTGTTGGCTATAGAGTTTATCGGTTAATGGTATATCATTTTTGTCGAATTTTTGTAAAAAATCTTTAAAGCTCAATATATCCGTCATTATGCAAGATACGAAAAAAAAATGTATACATTAATTATAGGGTGTCTTGAGCTACATCTTAAAAAAATATTTCTACAATTACAGGCCCATAAGTCGTTGGTGATTCAAATTTTCTTTTTTAGTGAATTTTCTTTAAAAAATTCACTAATGGGGAGATCCTTGTTTACATATATATATATATATATATATATATATATATATATATATATATATATATATATATATATATATATATACATATATATATATATATATATATATATATATATATATATATATATATATATATATATACATATATATATATATATATATATATATATATATATATATATATATATATATATATATATATATATATATTTATATCGTAACGATAATTAAAAAAATAATACACTGATCTTGATCAAATTTGGTGAGTACCTTCCTTTTGAAAGCGGCTTGGATAAGTTCGTTAGCCAGGAAAATCAGACCAGGTTTTCCCGGAAAATTTTGTGTTTTCTTTCTAAAAAAAAATTTTATTTCCGAAAAGAATAAAGGGAGGGCAACCAAATTTGATACGCGTATTTATATTATAAAGAGTGAACCATGTACTAAAATTTAGATCTCTACGTTTAAGGACAAAAAAGTTACGGGCAGCTAAAGCAACAAATTTTGGAGTTATCCTCAAAACGTCAAACTTACAATTTAAAACGTCAAACTCGCATTTTAAAATGTCAAAATTGGCAATGTTTGGGCAAAGAACGTGAAACAAATACGGATTGTGAAAAGAAAATGTTGCAAGAAGGTGTTCGGCGAACCCTTAAGTTTCAGATTCAACCGTCGTTGCCCTTCATTTTACTAAAATATTTACAGAAAATTCATTTCAAATAGACCCTTTCTCTGATGCTTTGGCTGTCGGTTTAGTTAAGTTGATGCTTTAGCTGTAGGTTTAGTAAAGTTTATGGTTTGACGGTCTATAATTTTTAGCTAATTTTCGTAGAACAAATTCGTTACTGCATTTTAGCATTTTTTATCGAAATATGATGCATGTTTGTAAGAAAAAATCTGGACGCAGTAAGTGCGTTTTGGTAGCAAATTTTCATTAAATCCTCCAAATTTCAATAACTCAATTTGATATTAACATAAGTTTTGTTGGTTAGGAAACCAACATTTAACTTTATTTTCGGAAAATGTTTGTATGAACGCAGCAAGGGCATTTTGGTTGCGAATTTTCATTAAATGTTTCGAATTTCAATAACTCAATTTGCTATTAACCTAAGGTTCATTGGCTAGGAGACCAGTTTTCTCAGAAACATTTAAAGTTTCTTTTAGGAAAAGTTTTGTACATTTACAAATAATTATTTTGATAAAATATGGTACATTGTTTGTACTATACAGTGTGGAACAGCCAAATGGAATAAATTCGATAACGGATAAATGAGGACGTGTTGGGAAAAACGCTTGGACACGTCGATTTGTATTTTTAACTGCGCATCTTTTTCAAGAAAAAAAAATTATATAGGGTGCGTCATGTGACAGTGGCCAATACCAACTTTCTTATTTTAAATACAAGCCCCTGTATATTATTAATTTTTTGGATTCTTCAGAAAATTCTAGACATAATTCATGTACAATGTCCTATACCTATCTTCAACTGTTTCGGAAATATTAAGTATTTTCAGATTTATTACAAAAATTAACATTAAAAATAGAAAATTATTTTATTTCACAAATTCTAATAAGAAATACTGATTATTTCTTAATAATTTAAAAAAACAAAAAAAAATTAATGTCAATGTAGTAAATGTTCAAAATGCTCGCCACGAACATCTTGGCAACATGCTAATCTGGTATAGAAATGTCTTCTAACATTACTCAACATCTCAGGCGTGACTGATCTAATCGCAAGCGTGATTCGTCTTTTTAAGTCATCTAAGTTGAGGGGCTTAGTTTTGTATACAATACTTTTGACATATCCCCACAAAAAGTAGTCTAATAGCGACAGATCAGGAGATCGTGCTGGCCATTCTATCGATCCGCGCCTCTCTATCCACCGATTTGGAAAAATTTGGTTCAGGTACTGCCGGACATTGATTTGGTAATGGGGCGGTGCTCCATCTTGCTGAAACCATATTTTATTGGCAGGAACTTGTGGGTTTGCTGGATCTGGATATAAGTTTGTCAAAGTTGGCACGACATTATTTTGGAGCAGTTCTAAATATTTATCCCCATTCAAGTTGCCATCAATGAAAAAGGGACCTACGATATGATTTCCAACAATTCCTGCCCAAACATTAACTTTTTCAGGATATTGCGTATGTTCCTCTCTCATCCAATGAGGATTCTCATTAGACCAATAGCGGCAATTTTGACGATTAACATGACCGTGAAGTGTAAATGTGCTCTCATCAGAAAACAAAACATCTTCTAATTGGATCACATTGTTATCTAACATTGCCATCATTTGTTCACAAAAATACGTTCTCCTATCGAAATCGTCCTCCATGAGCTCCTGAGTTGGTATCATTTTATAGGGATGCATTTTACTTTCCTTTAATGTTCGAAAAATTGCTGTGTGGCTAACGTTGAATAGTTGGGCTGCTTGTCGACCAGAAGTATGTGGGTTTTCTTGAAACTCAAGCGTAATATCCAATTTCGTATCATCACTTACTGCATTGGCAGCTACTTTTTTTATCTGTCTCACATGACCAAGCTCGCGAAACTGCTTTTCTATTTTGCTAATTGTTCCTTGGGATACAGGAGGCAAATTTGGAAATTTTTCGTGAAATAAGCGAGACACTTCCATCTGTGTCCGTGTGTTATCTCTATAACCAATCATTTGTAGAATGGTTATTTTGTGCATTTCTGTTAAATGAACCATTTTTCTGATATTATTACGTACAGTTAACGAAATTCAAACGACAATAGCACTGACACTAATCACTACTGTCATGCAGGCAGACAACAAGTTGCTAAGGCTACGAGTTTTATACGAACAGAAAGAAAACTGTTTTTGTTTTTGTTTCATTTCATATCAGTAAAAAGAAACGCAGGAATGGTTTTTGTTTACTTTCTCATTATCAAGAGCTGAATGGGAAATAAGTATTGAATGCAATGTAGCGAATTTGTGAAATAAAATAATTTTCTATTTTTAATGTTAATTTTTGTAATAAATCTGAAAATACTTAATATTTCCGAAACAGTTGAAGATAGGTATAGGACATTGTACATGAATTATGTCTAGAATTTTCTGAAGAATCCAAAAAATTAATAATATACAGGGGCTTGTATTTAAAATAAGAAAGTTGGTATTGGCCACTGTCACATGACGCACCCTATATAATTTTTTTTTCTTGAAAAAGATGCGCAGTTAAAAATACAAATCGACGTGTCCAAGCGTTTTTCCCAACACGCCCTCATTTATCCGTTATCGAATTTATTCCATTTGGCTGTTCCACACTGTATAGGTTATAGCGGTAACCAAATTGATGCCTGCTCGCATTAGAGCGATATATTTGTAATTAAAAACATTTTTATGAAAATTCACTTCCATAACGCACTTGCTGCGCCCAGAGTTTTACAATATTTTTGAGGTAATATCAATTACATGTGTATATAAAAAATTTCGGGACGCAGCAAGTGCGCTATGATAGCGAATTTTCAATTAAATGCTTCAAATTTACATAACTCAATTCTCTATGAACCTAGATAGTTGAGTTTTGGTGTGTAGTAATGCATTTATGAGGGCGATGTACCAACCAAATTTCATCAAAATAACTTTTTAATTTTATGAGGCACAATTTTTTCTTCGGAATTTTTTTATTATAAAAACTAGACCAATAGTTTTTTTTTATAACAAAAATTCGAAAAAATCTACAACGGTAGATTGTATGGATTGGTAGTACGTTTTTTAGTGAATTTTTCGTAAAACAAAAGAGAAGATCTATATAAAGAAGATATATATATATATATATATATATATATATATATATATATATATATATATATATATATATATATATATATATATATATATATATATATATATATATATATATATATATATAATTCTTTAATATTGCGAAAAATTTTAAAGAGCGTTTTTTTGTCAAAAACTTAAGTGGGATTTTTGCATAAAATTATTTCCAAAAACATCTTCATTTGGAGTTAAACCTCTTCAAACGTGTAGGATAAAAGGAGGTTTTTATTTAATTTTTTAAATTTGAAGAAACATGAAAGAATACAATTTTTCATATAACTTAACCTTATCAAAGGCTTTTCTGCTACAATATTTTTATTCGTCTCTCATCCTCAGAAAGGGTTGAAAATTGCAACCGTACTGAATTCTTCATTGTACATTTTTGTGGAGTTTCAAAAGTGCAATTTGTAAAATGCCTTTTTACAGCCTGACTCACTCCAAACTATTTGAGTTTCTTGCAGTTTTTTTAGTGAAATGTGCCGTTTTATATAAAAGGTTATATAATGTTTTTGATGGCAAGTGCACCAATCCAAGTCCTCCACTGTCTAGGGGAATGCAGAGATAGTTGGGATGTCCAGTATTTTCCATTCTATACATATAACAAAGCGCTTCCTAGCAACTACAGGTCTATTTCTCTGCTTTCAGTCGTCTCTAAAGTGATGGAAAAGTATATAAACACAGTCTAATCCACGACAGGCGGTATGGATTCCGTCAGCGCAGATCAACTGCCGACTTCCTTTCCTTTGTCACCCATTCTTGGAACAAGTCTATGGAACTACACAGTGAATCCCAGATTCTCGCTCTAGACATATCCAAAGCATTCGACCAGGTCTGGCACGCAGCGCTGCTTAGTAAACTTCCAGCCTATGGCCTGCCACCAACACTCTGTACCTGGACAGCAAATTTCCTCTCCAACCGGAGCATTTCTGTTGTCGTGGATGGCCATTCCTCTAAACTGTATCCAATTAATGCAGGAGTCCCTCAAGGTTCAGCTTTAGCCCCTACCTTGTTTCTTCTCCACATCAATGACCTCCTCTCTAGCACATCCAACCCACTTCACAGTTACGCGGACGACAGCACCCTCCACTCAAATATACAATATTCTAACCCTGTCTCTTTAGCCCAATTAGATGAGGATCGCAGACTCATGGAGGGTTCTGTCTCTGTGGATCTCAAAAAAATATTACACTAGGGAAGTAGTAATCTTGTACAATTCAACTCCACCAAATCTCAGTCTTGCTTTCTACCTCATAAGAGATACACCAGCCCTAGACCCATCACAATGAACAACCAAGATATTCAAAGTAATGTGCCCTTTACACATGTTGGCATTTCTCTGGATCTAAATCTCAACTGGCACCAACATGTCACATCAATTTCAGAAGCAGCTGCTAAGAAATTAGGTTTCCTCTCCCGGGCTCGCAAATACTTTTCACCAGCTAATCTCTATGCCTTATATACGTCACAAATAAGGCCAAACCTCGAATACCGCTCCCACATCTGCGGTGCCGCTGCTGCTTCTACACTCGTTATCCTGGACTCAATTCAGAAGAGAACTATACCGCTCATCGGTGACCCTACCCTCAGCCAAAGGCTGCCATCCCTTGCCCACCGACGTGCCGTTGGCGACCTCTCCATCTTTTATAGATATCTGCACGGGCACTGCTCAAAGGAGCTTTCTTCCATAAATCCTCCACCTGCTGCCCCCACAGAGCTATCAGGGGAACAGAGCGAATGCACCCTTTTACTGTCCAGGTCACCAGACATAGAATATCTTGTTATTTTCGCCCTTTTGTCCTGAGGACTTCCAAGTGGTGGAACTCCTTGCCGGCACATGTTTTTCCTTCTCCGTACCTCCAAACCTTCAAGTCCAGATAAAAGGTTGTCTCTTTTCTCCTTGTCGACACCCACGGTACGATAGTATTTAGGCTGTGAGCCCTCGTGGTGTGTTGTTGGAATAAAATATTCCACCAGTTGTTTTTGTAAATCATCAACCTGATGTTTGTTAAATGGCAACACTTGCATGTGATACCAGAACGTTGGTGCGATGAAACGGTTAATAGCGATTTTCCTACCAACCAAGGATAAGGTTCGGTGTGAATTTTTCCGTCTTGAAAGTGATCTGCTTGGTTTTTCTTTTAATGCTTCGTAAGCTGTTTCAGTATCTTGTTATATATCATTTGAGAAAATTATCCCAAGAACATGAATGTTTTCTGATGTCCACTTGAGATTAGGCAGATTTTCGGGCTTCCTTGACAACCTCCCAGTCCAGAACCCTTGTGATTTATAATAATTCAGTTTTGCGCCGGACTGGTTTGCATATATATTATACACCTGTTGGAATGTGTCAAACTCTTCATCATGTGTGATAAATATGGAGACATATTCAGCATAAGCCGATACTATAAGCTTTACGGTTGTGATTCATGTCTCTCAAGGGAATGCCTTTTAGGAAGCTTGGACATCTGTTAAGAAATGTTTCAATACAGAAATGGAATAATGGACCAGACAAGGGAGATCCCTGACGAATTCCTCTTCGGAGCTGTATTTCACTGGTCAGAGTAGAGTTTGCCTTTACATGGAAAGATGCCATGTTGTATAAGGTTTGGATGGAATTTATTATGTAATTTCCAAAATTAAATTTTCTGAGAACGTGGAATAAAAACGGGTAGTGATGGGTCGTTATTTAACTGTCAGCTATTGTTAAACGGTTACGATGGGTCGTTATTTAACTGTCAGCTATTGTTAAACGGTTACCGAGCCGTAACGGTAACCACCAGTTATGGATTTATAAAAATAACAGCTTAAAAAGTAACGCTTTTTACACTAAACTAGAATTCGGAGTCGTGTCTGTTTCAGTTCTACTGCAACTAGGTTCGATGAATAAACATCGGTTTTCATCGGCAACTGTTATTTAACCATTTAAAGGGATGAATAGCCTTGAGATTGGGAATGCTAAATATGTATGGTTATACAGTATAGAGCGGACTGTACTTCATAACATTATTATTTACACTACTGTGCTCGCTCTCGCTCACAGCTTTAGGGACGTACGATCTTCGGTACAATAAAACGGTTTAATTTTAATTTTAACTTTAACCGATTGTTGATGGGGATACGGCATACGGACACTACTACACAGAGTTATTCTGTTAAACTGAGAAGCTGTTATTTTTGCAACAGTTAAGTTTCCCACTAGTATGTAAAGTCAAATATTTAATAATAAAAAATGTTGGGTGAAGAGATGAATTTCTGTAAAAACGTGTTATTACTTTCACTATAGACAACGCAAAATAGGGTTATTTCACGTGAAATTAAAGTACTTATTTATTTAAATTTATATACATTACCTAAGAAAACAGTTAACACGTCATTTTCGTTTGTCTGATAATAGTTATCAAATTGATAAAAAATTAAATGAATATATATATATATATATATATATATATATATATATATATATATATATATATATATATATATATATATATATATATATATATATATATATATATATATATATACAGAGTGTTTCCAAATTGATGCGAAAAATTTTGCAGGGTGATTCTTTGGAGAAAAATAAGGGGTGTCTTTTTATTAAGTTTTTCTTGAAACCCCTTCTCCTCCAAGTTACAGCCCTTTAAAATTTTTGAAACTAATTTTAAAACAACGAATATGAAAATAAGTAAATAAACAATTAATACTATACCTATATCTTCCAATTTTTTTTTTAAACTCAAACTCAAACTCAATTTTTTATACTGTTAGCTGTTGTTTGCACAGTTTTTAAAAGTGAACTGATCGACTGATAAAGATGACCAGTGAACCGAAAATGTAACTAGAGATAGAGATCTTTCTAAGAAAGAATAAAAGCATAATGTAATAACAAACCATATGTACAGAATAAAGGCAAATTTCTTTACCGAAATTTTATGAGCTGCGTTATGTTATGGAGTTCTTAGAATCACTCCCTGTGTAGCAATAAAAGTTCTAACGTCTAACGTCCCAAGACGTGATAAATAATGATATTTATTGATTCTTGCTGTGGCATTGACATTTATGTAAAGACCCCTCATAAAATAAATTTGTTAGAAATGACTAGTTTATAATTCCTAAAACATCTAAATAAATACTAATATAAGACGTCTTTCTGATTTCTAAAAGTTTCACTCCAGAGTGGCAAAAGATTTACGACACGCTTATTATAATTTCTTACCCCTTTGTTTCCTCTTCATATCGACAAAATTTGAGATTTATACACTACGTGAAATAACGGGGTAAGAATACAATGCATTTATACTAGTGTGCTCGCTCTCGCTCACAGTTTTGGGAATGTAAGATACTATCGATCGACTATCCAGTTTAAAATAACTGAAGCCGTTATTTTCAACGGTTATTATTAAATAACGTTAACGGCTTCAACTGTTAACAGAAAATAACCGTTTTTCCCATCACTAAATACGGGTGATGAATTTGATCAAAGGCTGTTTGCTGGTCAATACTTAATATTGCCAGTTATAATTGTTCTTTGTTGGCATCTTGTCTCTATGCAGATAAAGGGTGTCATATATTATGCGAGTAACTTTGATCACTCGACACTACTTCGCCGATCACATTAAAAATTCTTATAGAGATGACTTTGGCAATAATTTTGTAGTCAGTTGTAGGGAGAGATATTGGTCGCCAATTATCAATATTTAACAGATCTCCATTATTTCAAAGGAGTCCCATTGTTGCTTTTGATGTGGATTTTGGTAAATGTTGGTCCTGGAGCGATTTTACGACGACTGAGTGCCTGTGCGTGTGTGATGGTGTGTGTGTTTGCGTGTGTGTGTTTTTATTATTGACTTTAGCCTGAAGGGCTTTCACACTACCTCAAAGAGGAACATTCACTCATCTCAGGTATCTCAGATACCAAAGGAACTAAGCTCAGATGGGGCCCTTTCCAAGTTATCGGGCCCTGACCGACGACGCGACACACCCTCATTTCCCAGACATCTGCGCACGGCGCGTGCAGTTGCAAGTATTCTGCCTCCTGCATAGCCTTATAAAGATGCCCTCTAAGGCCCAGTCTGTTAACGTTCTCTCGTAGATTCTTAGGAACCACACCAGTTGACGCCATGACTATTGGAATCACTCGGACACTATCTGCCCTCCACTGTCTCTTTACTTGTATCTCGAGGTCTCTGTACTTAATGATCTTCTCGTTGTACTTTATCTCTAGATTATTAATATTTGGAATGACCACATCAATCAGTGTCACTTGGTTGCAGGACTAACCAATATTATTATATCTGGCCTGTTGTGGGCAAGTCGTTGATCTGTGATCACGGTCCGATCCCAGCACAGCGTGTATCCTGAGTTCTCTAGGGCAGGCTCAGGAAAGTATCTATAGTAGGGCACCTTACTAAGACTTAAAAGTCCCAGTTTCAGAGCCAGTTCTTGATGAAATACTTTAGCAACTGCGTCGTGCCTCTCTTTATACTCTGTTGCAGCAAACGCTTGACATCCTCCGGTGACGTGCTGGATAGTCCCTGATAACTGACACCCAAATCTACATTTGTCATCTCGGACCGAATTATCTCCAACTATATACTTCAGGTAGTTTCTTGTTCTGAGGACCTGATCTTGTATGGCTAGCAAAAACCCCAGTGTCTCTGGAAACATCTGTACAGACATCAAGCAGTAGTTCGACGTATGCCTAGGAGGTCTCATTCAGATGTCGCCCATGGAGAGGCTTCTGCATCCAAGATTGCAGCTTATCCTGATCAGTCCGATGGTGAGTATTTTACTTTCTTTTAGCGGTGTTGAATGATATGCCTCGCATAAGGCACGGTGTAGTTCAGAAGTAAGCGCCTCCTGATGGAAATATGTACGCAGGTTCACTATATGCTGGTCCAACTGTTTACCAATATTCAACACTTATCTTCCACCTTGGTGTTTATGTAGGGTCACTCCTCGCTCGATAGCACTACGGGGGTGATGCTTTTTGGCTTTTGTTTGGAGTGTTGGCACCTTCCGTTGTAGATTATTGATGTCCGTTTTACTCCAGTTCTCAATGCCAAATGAGTAGCTAAGTCCAGAACATGCATATGTATTTAGAGCTTTAATCAGGTTCTTGCTGTTAAGATGTGATTGCACCACCTCCTTTACTGGTTTCGTAAATTAATTTGTCAGGTCGTTCTTCATTACCGAGTGGTTTATTTTCCTCGCTTGCTGTATTCCCAGGTATTTATAACACTCTTTTACATCCATCAAGGCAATCTGCTTGCCGTTCTGCATTTCATATACACCTGGTTGTATTTTCACTATGACTACATATAACGTGCGACATTTATCAAGCCCAAACTGCATGTCAATATCTCTGGAAAACCCTCCCACGATTTTAAGGAGTTGTTCCAGATGGTTCTTTGTGGACGCCATCAGATTAAGATCATTCATGTACAGCTGATGATTTAGCATCATTTGCCCACTGCCATTGCTTTGATACTGAAGCCATATCTGGTGAAGTTCAGGTGGTTTGATAGTGGATTCAACGCGAGGCGGAACCACAAAAGGGTTAGCGAGTCGCCTTGAAATATGCCTCTTCTAATTGGTATCGTGCTGGTTACGATGTTATCACCGTCTGTAACTGAATATTTGTTCTCCAGGTAGACATTGTGTGTTCAGGGGATCTCAGGATGTAAGTGTCGATCTTATATATCTTCAGCACACTTATAAGCCATTGGTGTCGAACTGAATCAAATGCCTTTTTGTAATCCACGTAGGCTGCAAAGAGATTTTTTCCGTTCCAATTATCGTGCTATCATTTTGAAATAAAACCCAGAGAATCCGAACAACTCCAAATGACCAAGTAATGCCCACATTCCTCCCAGTTGTTCCCGTAAGTTGACCCAGCCAGTAGCCCTTTGTTTTGTCCTTATTTAAGACAGCACCAGAATTGACAGAATATATCTCATAACGTTGCAGAAGATGAGTAAAGTCACTATCGTTAGTCACAATCACGTTTAAATCATCTGCGTATGCTGTAACTATCCACCGAGTGGCGGAACAAGGGGGCGGGAGCTTTAAACCGATGATTCTATTTCTTAATAAGTGCATCGTATATAGACATTTCTGGCAAGTCGGGCAATCACACGTGAAATTCGGGTTAAAATACATTTAGAAATAATTTTGTAGTCTGTCGACATTGCGGAGACTGGTCTCCGATTTTTAATTAACCTAGGGTCACCTTTCTTAAAAAGCAAAGAGAGAACCGACGATCGTACCGTTCTTGGCAGCCAGTTTGTAGTAAGTGACTGTGGTCATTTCGAAAAACTTGATGGAAATTTTATTGTCAAACTCTTTGTAAAATTCTGGTATTAGACCATTTATCCCTGGTGCTTTGTTCTTATTTAGAGACTCTAGAGCTGTTGTTGGTTCCTCAAAATTGAGAGGCTTTTCTAGGATAGCTCAAAGAGAGGTGATATCTGGCCATTTAAGTGGTTGCTCAGGATTGTGAACATGAGATGATGGGCTAAAGTCGCCAGCATTTATTTGCATAAATGGCAATGTATGTTGTAAGTTTTACAGGATAGCACTTAGGGATTATGTAAACTCACAAAAAATTACCATTATCAGTACTTCGTCAGTGATTTCTCTCTATCTGTATTCTAAGGCATCTATACATCTATACTTACAGATAACGGTTATAAAATATTTTCTTTTAGCGAGATTTTATTTTTTAAAAACTCGCTAATGGAGACGTATCCATGGTGAGACTTTGGAATTATTTTTTTCAAATAGCGCGAATTTGGGCACCTAGAACCCGAAACCAAGGTCCATTTGAATTTTTATATATTTAGATATACAGGGTCCGGCAAGTTGAGAGGATCACATAATTATCTTCACAACCGATCTACCTATAAATGTCAAATTTGATATCCATGGATAAACCAGTGTTTCGCATAACCGGAAATTAGTTTCATGTATAGAGAGTTATTACTTTCTCTATGCCACATCAAACTTTTATTTTTTTAAATGGGACACCCTATGTTTTTTTTTGATAGAGCATTTCAGGGCGAGTAAAATGACGCTCTTCAATAGGGGCCTGTGGTTAACGGTTTAGCAGTTATTCAATTGTTTGTCCGAAATTCTATTTATTCCGATTCAACACGACAGTGCTGCCATGTCGTCGTAAAATCTGTCATGATCTGGTATTACCATGACTTTTGACTCAATGTAGCATAATAAAATATGGTTATATAGCTTGCGGAAGTATGTACTTATACAGGGTGTTACATTTTACAAATCTCCATTTTTCTCGAAAATTTCTAATAGAACATCCTGTATATGACTACGGCATCAGATAGCGGGTTTAGTAAGTTTTCTCGCAATACCATATTTGCTGGGGTTTAATTGGTTAGATCAACAGAAACTGATGGATCATTTGTACACGTCTGGGCTTTCTTCTTTCTAAAGGTGAATTATAATTTGTACAGGCTTTTAATGAAAATAGACATGACATTTTTTTTGTAAACTGTTACATCGTTTTTAGATAATTGTATGGTAAATTTATTTTTAACTTAATTTATAAACAACAAAAATTAAAAAGATCACAAATGTGTTGAATACGCATAACAGTGTCAGATGGGCAACGGAAAATCTACACTGGGTTTTTTCGAGGAACCATCAAACTAAATATAAAACCAACGTATGGTGTGGGCTATTAAATAGATTAGATTGATGGGGCCCGTATTTTTTTTTAAGAAAATTTAGACGAGACGACTTACCTCAATCACCTAAACACCCATCTGAACTATTGGTTGGATGATGTTCCACTGAATGTCCGATCAAGGATTATTTTTCAGCACGATGGATGTCCAGCTCACAACAGCAGGATAGTTGTGGACTATTTGGACCAAGTTTTTGGACCTAATTATATAGGTACAAATGCCCAAGTACGATGACCTGCAAGGTCCACAGATTTGACTCACATGGACTATGTTTTTGGGGCTACATCAAGCACCAAGTCTATTCAGATTTTGGCATAGATCCTGTCGTTAGCGTTCATAATCTACAACAACAGATATTAGATGCATGTCGGCATGTTGATCGGGAGATGATCCATGCTGCTACGCATAGACAAATTATGGAAAGATTAAAACTTTGCGTTCAGCAAGGGGAAACGTGTTGGAGCATCTGATTTGAGATTTGTTAGTTAAACTGTTATTTTATTACATTCTTGATTATTTCGTTTATGTATTAAATTAATGTGGTGCTATTATTTTTATTTATTTTTTGTTGCTTATAAATTAAGTTAAAAATACATTTCACCAAGCAATTATCTAAAAACGATGTAACAATTTACAAAAAAAAAATGCCATATCTATGATTTTCATTAAAAGGCTGTACAAATTATAATTCACCTTTAGAAAGAAGAAAGCCCAGACGTTTACAAATGATCCATCAGTTTGTGTTAATCCAGCCAATTGAATCATAGAAAATATGGTATTGGTAGAAAGCTTACTAAACCCGCTATCTGATGCCGTAGTCATATACAGGGTGTGAATTTGAAATTTTCGAGAAAAAATGAGCCTTGTTAAATGTAATACCCTGTATAACTGGATATTACCGCAAGCCATATAACAATATTTTATTATGCTACATTGAGTCAAGAGTCATGGTAATACCAGATCTTGACAGGTTTTGCGACGACATGGCAGCACTGTCGTGTTGAATCGGAATAAAGTTTCGGACAAATAATTGAATAGTTTCGAAACCGTTGATCCCAGGCCCCTATTGTGGCACATCATTTTACTCGCCATGAAGTGCTTTACCAAAAAATAAATTAAAATATAGGGTGTTCCATTTAAAAAAATACAAGTTTGGTGTGGCACAGGGAAACTGATTACTCTGTATACATGAAACTAATTTCGGGTTATGCGAAATACTGGTATATCCATGGATACCAAATTTGACATTTCTAGGTAGAGCGGTTTTGAAGATAATTATGTGATCCTCTCAACTTGCCTCTCAACTTGCCGGACCCTGTATGTATATATATATATATATATATATATATATATATATATATATATATATATATATATATATATATATATATATATATATATATATATATATATACATATATATATATATATATATATATATTATATATATATATATATATATATATACATATATATATATATATATATATATATATATATATATATATATATATATATATATATATATATATATATATATATATATATATATATGAATTCGTTAACCAGCCCTATCGAACCAGTACAAAAATATTTTTTTCTGAAAAAGAAATTTGTATGTCAAAAAATGACAAAGATATTTCAAAGAAATTTGGTTGGTATATTACCCTCGTAAATACCTTACTACACGCCGAAGCTTGAGTTTCTAGGTTTGTAGAAAATTGAGTTATACAAACTTCAAATATTTAATGAAAATTTGCTACCATAACGCCCTTGCTGCGTCTCGAAATGTTATTTGCTGAATAAACACTATAACACAATGTGTCTTACAGTCAAGTATGTAAATATATATTAGATTCTGATATTATTTTACTTTTTGTGGAAGTTTCATAACAATATTTACTTCCGATTGATTCCGAGCAAGAAATCTCTTTACTAACATGACACTCGATTGTATGAAAGATCTTGCCCATAAATCTTATATCGAACAAGACGCGTTTAACCGAAACCACAGTAACAGCCACATCGAGCCGTTTTATTCTTCCACTTCTATTGATCTAGCAAAAAACTAATAACTGGAAACATTAGAAACACGATATAAGAGACTTGTGAATCTATAAAGTGATTTTTTCTGCAAGCCCTCACATAAAATTTGCAAATCATTATCCAAGTTCCCACATCTTCAACACTTGACTGACGCCCATACTTTCTTGGTCTGCGTTTGAAGAGATTCAGAGCAGAAAACAGCAAAATCGTATTTCAACGCTGTGACTTTTACACCGAACAATACCACATCTCGCTATAACCGTGATTAATAGAAATTAATGGAACAGAAATTTTATATATTTTTACCTACGGTTTGCTCCGATAATGTTCTTTTTGTCTTTGTGACGTCGGCTGTACCTACTGGAAAATATATTTAAATCAACAATGGTAAAATAAGATTAGTTTTGCATAAGAACGGTTTTTATGCAGGAAACTGACTTCTTTGAATAGATGAATGAATGTTTGTAAAGCCGATTCAACAATGAATATGATATTTTTCTCTTCATTGATGATGGATAATTATTTGGAATTACAAGGAGACTATATGGATGATTGTTTCTAATTATTAAGTGAATATTTTTTCGCTTCTCTGTTGAAGTACAAAAAATATGTACCGTGAATGACCTCAGTCTTCTGTGATTCCACAGTGTCTGCTTCAACGGACTTTTTTTCTAAATCCATTGAGACGAGTAAGTACCAACATTCCTTAGTAAAGAGCTAAAATATTCTGCAGAGAAAAAGAGACACAATGATATAAGGTAATTAACTCAGATTATTGTTACCGTTAGTTAAATAGGGGTGATTGTCACCAGATCCTGAAAAAAAGTCTAAGTTGGTCACAGACTGCACACTGAGGTGACAGTGTTGTGAACGAATTTGAAAGTTTTATGAGCGATTGCTAAAATATAAAATGCTAATATATATATATATATATATATATATATATATATATATATATATATATATATATATATATATATATATATATATATATCCTAGACAAAAACAAAAAACAAATTCAAATAGACAATTGTTAGCTTCATATGTCAGTTTGGCACTTTCCGACTTCAGTCAAATTTAAAAAACGGTTTTTCTCATGTTTGTATTTTCATAATTAGTTATAGTAAAACTCACGTTAGATGTAAGTAGTTTAAAACTTTTATATTTTTCCTAAGTAAATTGAAAACTTTTTCCTTTCCATGTTGTAGCCTTGAGAATGGAATAAACTTTTCCGAAAGCTCGGCTTTTAATAAAGAGTTTTATTTTGCAACTGACGGCTTTCCCACAATTTTTTTAATATATATATATATATATATATATATATATATATATATATATATATATATATATATATATATATATATATATATATATATATATATATATAGGGTGGCACATTGAAAACGAAACAGACCGATTTGCGTCCCTAGAATCTTTTTTAAGAACCGCTGAGACACGTCAATTTTAATATTGAGGGGGACATGTTTTGACGTAAAACTCAACTTTGTCACATCAACCCCTTAAGGGTGGTGATAACAGCCCTTATATTTTAAATAGGGAACATGGGTCGAGTGTTACATCATTTAAAAACTCTTTCTTTTCTGAATTCAGCACACTAATTTTTTTGTAAGTTTTATCAACTCGTTTAAAAATTAATCACAGTTGAAAATGCAAAAAGGCATTTTACTCATTCCGATAAGAAATGTGCTGATAATCAATGCTTTCTTGGTTTGTAAACAAAAAATTGACTACCAGAACATTTCTTATCGGAATGAGAGAAATGCGGTTTATTATTTCAGTTTACCGGTCGGTTTGATACTTGATAGTACTACCGAAAATTAATTGCACAATGGTGTATTCTGTAGAAGAAAGAGTTGAAATAATTACTCTTTTTTTTCAAAACGATGACTGTCCCAACCGTACCGCAAATTTGTTTAATGAACGACATCCGAACAGACATGTTAACAGAAAATACATTTTGGAGTTGGTTGCAAAGTTTCGACAAAGTGGTTTAGTAGCCAACGAAAAACAGGATCCTGAACGTGAATTTCCGGTTAGAAATGAGACTACTGAGATTGAAGTTTTAGGACAAATTGCTGCAGAACCAACTTTGAGCACGAGAAAATTGGCCACTGTTTCAAACATCAAAAGAAGAACTATTCAGCGAATATTGAAGCATCATAAATTTCACCCGTATAAAATTCATCTTCTACAACAACTTAATGAAAATGATTTTGATCAGCGGCTGGAGTTTTGTGAAGTTATGACTGCACGAATAGCTGATAACTAAAACTTTCTGTTCAATATCTGTTTTTCAGACGAGTGTACGTTTTTATTAAACTCTACAGTCAATATCATAATTGTCATTATTGGGCAGATAATAATCCAAGAAATTTTCACGAAGTCCACACTCAAACTCCACAGAAATTGAATGTCTGGACTGGCATTTTTGGAGACCGTTTAATCGGACACAATTTTTCTTGGTGGCAATTTGAGTGGCGAAACGTATTTGGAGTTACTTGAATATATCGTTTACCCTCTACTAATAAACATTGTTAAAAATGTTGATCGCTATCAAGAAAATCAATTAGTGTTTCAACAAGATGGAGCTCCTGCGCATTTTTCTTAACTTGTTGGGGAGTTTTTGAACATAGAGTTTCCATAGAGGTGCTATTGAGTGGCCCCCTAGATCACCGGATTAAACTATTTTAGACTTCTTTCTATGCGGCCTTTTAAAGAGTAGAATTTGCGAAACAGAACCAGAGTCTCTGGAAGAATTACCACGACGCATTGTTGAAAAATGCCGTCTAATATCTCCACAAATGCTCCAGAACGTCAGAGCTCCTTTTGAACAAAATTTGTACTTTTGTATGGAAGCTGTTGGTCAACAATTTGATCACTTACTTAACTGAATAAACATTTTTGAACGTTTGGTTTTGTTTTTTAGTTTTTTAACGGAAAGTTGATTAATTAGTGCATTTCTTATCACAATGAATGAAATACGTTCTTGGAACTCCAACTGTGAATAATTTTCAAACGAGGTGATAAAACTTAAAAAAAAAAATGTGTGCTGAATTCAGAAAAGAAAGAGCTTTCAAATAATGTAACACTCGACCCATGTTTCCTATTTGAAATATAAGGGTTGTTATCACCACCCTTAAGGGGTTGATGTGACAAAGTTGAGTTTTATGTCAAAACATGTCTCCCTCAGTATTAAATTTGACCTGTTTCAGCGTTTCTTGAAAAAAATTCTCTGGGTGCAAATTGGTCTGTTTCGTTTTCTGTGCGCCACCCTGTATGTATATATATATATATATATATATATATATATATATATATATATATATATATATATATATATATATATATATATATATATATATATATATATATATATATATATATATAAATATATATAGGGTGCGCCATTTAAAACTGCATACGCCATTTTCTTTCAAAAATAAATGGGCTTTTTGAAAATGTACGCGAAAGGCTTGAACTTTGGTGAAAGTCATTATTTTTATTATCATAAATGTAGATGGCGCTGCTGAGCAAAGAAACTTTTCGTTCCTCAGATAGTTGAAATAGGTTCGTTTGATAGAGAATTGAAATCCAAATAAATTTGTTTCCAATCATAACTTTCATAAACTCAACCGTTTTTTAGATATATGACGTTGCAAGATAATAACCTCTGAAAATGTTACTTCCAGATCGTCACAACGTGTGAAAATATCGCATCGGCAACTAAAATTTTAAACATTTTTTTCACTTAAACGTCGTAAAAAGTATCAAAACATATATAAAACATGATTTGGGAACGAATTTTTGTTGGTCTGTCGGTATGTCTGTAACCATGATAACTTTAGAAGGAATTGATATATCGTCTTCAAACTTGGTTTATAGCTAGCACCCGACAAAGGAACGGTTCGGATTGTTTTTGGGTGAATTCGCTTAAGGATAGGGGATGCATGGGAGGTGATTTGGTGAAAATTCATATTTTTTCATTAAAACTCGAGTAGTATAACGTTTTAGGGTTTATTTATTTGATTTATAACCTTTAATTTCATCAAACATTCAACAAGAGTAAAATCTGTAATGAACGCCAGTAAACAATATTAATCACTATTAGCGGTACTAGTCGACAACAGTATTCATTACAGCTTTTACTTAGTGACTTTTCCAAAGCCAGCTTTTATTTTAAGCAATTTTTCGGTTATTATAAAGAAAACTAGACAGGCCCTTCAAAAGTTCACATCGATATTTTTCAAAAACCGTGCGTACTAGTGACAATAGATAGGAGCACCTTATTTTAGGAAACAGCTCCAAAGTTTTTAAATTTGACATCAAAAATGTGAAAAAGTCGAATAAAACAAATTATGGTTAAACATATCCGTTGGTTGCCCCAAACGAGACGCGCATGGAAGTATTTGAAATAGAGAATCCTAATCTTCAAAACTTTTGCTACTAACGTAAAGGAAATCCACACTGGATGAGAAAATAACATATACAGTACCCTGAAAATGTTATTGTTTGGGCAGGAATAGTTGAAAGCAATGTTATTGTCCCTTTTTCATTGGTGCGAATTTGAATGAAAATAATTATTTAGTACTGCTATAAAATAAATTTCTGCCAACTTTGGCAAAAATATATCCTGATCGAGTAAACCCACAAGTTCCAGCGAAGGAGCTTATGAAGCTAGCGAGATATACAGCGTGACAGAAGGCAAAACTTTGGTGTCATATTGGTGGAACACAGATATTGATATGCAAAGGAAAAAATGTAATGAGAAAAGAAGAGCAATGACGAGGTATAATAGAAAAAGTGCAGACGAGCTCGAGAAATAAAGACTCAAGGAAGATTATACACAAGCAAGAGAAGACTTGAAAAGCAGCATAAATCAGTCCAAAAGAAAACACTAGATAGAGATATATGGGGAGACGCCTATAGAATTGTCACAAAGAATATGAAAAACCAGGTGCCCGTGGAGCTGACAACAGAAAGAAAGAGGAAGATAACAGAACATCTGTTTTGGGGAAGAGAAGATCAGGTGGACGTTGAAGAAGTGAGCCACGAGACAAGGGTGTTAGCTATGGAAGAATTGAAAGAGGCTGTCGATGCCGTAAAGACCGGAAAGTCACCAGGGGTCGCTGAAAACCTTCCGGGAGCAATCAAGGAGGCAGTAAAAGTAGTTCCATAGTGTATACTGGCAGTGTTAAGCGGTCTTCTACTGATGCAGGAGTTTTCGACAGAGTGGAAATTATCCAAACTAATACTGATCCTGAAAGTGGGAAAGCCTCTAGGCACTCCATCAGCATTAAGGCCCATCTGTATGCTGAACACCCCGAGCAAATTGTATGAATTGCTTATAAGAAAGAGACTCAATTCGGTTTCAGGAAGGAGCGATCAATGGTGCAGACCATCGAATATGTCATAATAACGAAGGAAGAACCTAAGGAGAACTATGCGTTCTTATCACGTTGGAAGTCAGAAACGCTTTCAATACAGCCGCTTGGAGTAAAATCATATTAGGGGAATTGTACAGAAGAAACATCTCACAATACCCGATCTGAAAAATACAGCAGTATATTAACACCAGAAGAGTGCTGATCGATAGAGGGGAATAATTAAAAGTGACGGCAGGCATTACGCAGGGCTCTGTCCTGGATCCTACCCTGTGGAATGTTCTGTATGACAATGTACTGCGTCTGGAACTGCCAGAAGGCTCCACGTCCATTGGTTTTGCAGACGATTTGACAGTTGTGGAGTGTGCAAGAGAAGAAGGTGAGGTGAAATTTAGAGCTGAGGATTCGTTAAGGCGAATAAACGCCTGTATGTCCTACAATGAGTTATAGCTAGCGCCAGAAAAGAGAGAGGTGGTGATCTTGAAGGGCGTTAGAGAGGGTAGAAACATGCGTTTTCAACCTTAGGGAAGAAAATTCGCGCCTTAGAAGGCGATGCTTTATCTGTGAGTACTAATAGGCAACAATTGCCCCTTCAGGGATCACGTTAAGGCAGTTGTGAAGAAGACAGAGGAGAAAACATCTACTCTAGCATGAATAATGCCCATTGCTGGTGGCTCACGAGATTATGAGAGACGGATGCTCTGGGAGTGGTGGCCTCTATTTTGCTGTATGCTGCTCCCATATGGTGTGCAATTCTGGAGAAAAAATTTATATGTCCAGATAATGGAAAAGGTGCTGAGGAAAATAGGGTTGAGGATTATTTGAGCTTTAGGACAGTGTCTGCAAAGGCAGCTCAAGATATTACAGGAATTGCACCAATCAAAATACTGGCGTGGGAGAGAAACTATGTACGTGAAGGCGTGGAAGAACATAGAGCAGAAAGAAGGGCTGAGAAGACAAAGCAGCTGAGTCTGAGACAATTGCAGGAGAGTTAGGGCAAAAACGAGAGGGTAGCCCAGTAGATCAAGAAATTAATCCCACAGTTAGAACACCCACGGTTCTGTGGTCCCCCTGTGGTCGTCATAGTGTCAATTATTTTCTGGCCAGTACTCGACGGGCCACGGATTGTTTCGCAGCTACATAAAGAAAATAGGATAGACCAGGGAGAGAATCTGCATATACGGTAGTGAAAAAGACTCTCCGGAACATACGGTGTTGTTATGTCAGAGATGGCAAAACATCAGACCAAAGGAAAATTAAAGCATAGCACTCACGTTTTCCACAGAGTACATTTTGATGCAAATCACGAAAAGTGTTAAAAAATGGGAAACGATACACAAAATGATAAAACACATAATGAAGAAAAAGGAATATGAAGATAAGTGCCAGCAAGACGTTCTAACTTCAGTTCATCCCTGAGAGAGAAGAGTAGGCAACCCATCACGCTGAAGATAGGTCCACAAGCAACAATTCCAGAGTGGAACGGGAGAAGCAAGGAGGGTTTTAGTCGGTAAGCGTCCGACACTAGCTGGGACTCCTTCCCAGGTGCCCGTGATAGGTTTCCTCCTTCAGAAGAAAAAAAAAAGGTGGAGCACCAGCACATTAACCAATAAATGTTTTCGGTACCTCGACTTAATATTGGAAATATTATTTCACTGATAATTTTATGGCTTTGGCAGTGATTTCACTCTTTGCTTCAGTTTATAACATCGGTCTTTTAGCAGAAAATGTTTTCAAAATGTCCATAATATTTTAGCTACTTTTTGGATACTTAAAATAAAAACTTAGTTAAAGTAAAACTTCGAAACCATTGCCTACGTAGTGTCGTATCTTGCGGGCATATTCCAAGCATATCAGAGCTCGTTGCAAGTTATAAAACATCGTTTAACATATCAGAGCGGATCTTAATTCCGAGAAACTAACGAGTTACATTTCTCCGCGCGAAGAGTCAAGAAGTAACTAGGGGAGGGTGGGAAAGAACATTCATAATATCAGATATCTCAGAATGGTTAATTACCGAAAGCATGGCCTGCTCGATATTAAAATCGTAAAATATGCATTAATTTCAGGTCCAAAGTTTTATGAAGTCCATGTGATAAAATCAAGCCGAATATAATAAAATTGTGCGTCAGATCGCAAGAAAGGCGAAGGCTTATATAAACACTGTGGGGATTTTTGTGCGTGTTCTCCTTAATTTCCTCTCGAATACGTGAAGACGATGAATCCAAAACAGTCGGCAGTCGGATAATAAAACGAAGGGGTAAAGTTATTCAGATTTTACAGAGAAGTATAAGGTTTGCTTTTAATGTTTCACTGACGCGCTTTGAATACATATTTTCTTAGCTGAGGTGGGGATGAGATGATTGGCGCGTATGTGCTATGAAATAGAATAATGCAAATTAGTCTTCTGAAGCACCCACATACTGGGTAACAGCAAATCTATTTTATATAGGGAAGTTGTCGAATTTTACATTAATTTAAAGTCAAGTGGTTCATTTGGCATACGGGATCGTAAATAAAAGTCGATAATATGTATCAAGACCAATTTATTGCGAGTATGACAATGAGCGGTAAGGCTAAAGGGTGGAATTTAGGTGTCACTTTAGTATAGAAAAACGCAGCCTCAATTTAAAAAGTCTGGACGCAGCAAGTACGTTATGGTAGTGAATTTTCATAAAAATATGTTTAATAGCAAATATGTCTTTTTTTAAGGAAAACTAGCATCAAATTTGGTTAACATTCTAACCTATATAGGATGGCGCATTAAAAACGAAACAGACCGATTTGCGTCCAGAGAATTTTTTTTTTAAGAAACGTTGAAATACGTCAATTTTAATATTGAGGGGGACATGTTTTGACATAAAATTCAACTTTGTCACATCAACCCCTTAAGGGTGGTGATAACAACCCTTATATTTAAGATGGGGACATGGGTCGAGTGTTGCATCATTTGAAAGCTATATCTTTTCTGAATTCAGCACACTATTTTTTTGGAAGTCTTATCAATTCGTTTAAAAATTATTCACAGTTGAAGATGCAAAAACGCATTTCACTCATTCCGATACGAAAAGAGCTGATAGTCGATGTTTTGTTGGTTTGTAAACAAAAAAATGACTATCAGAACATTTCTTATCGGAATGAGAGAAATGCGGTTTATTATTTCAGTTGATCGGTCGGTTTGATACTTGATAGTACTACCTAAAATTAATTTCACAATGGTGTATTCTGTAGAAGAAAGAGTTGAAATAATTACTCTTTTTTTTTCAAAAATGATGACTGTGTCCACCGTGCCGCAAATTTGATTAATGAACGTCATCGGAACAGACATGCTAACAGAAAATACATTTTGGAGTTAGTTGCAAAGTTTCGACAATGTAGTTCAGTAGCCAACAAAAAACAGGATCCTGAACGTGAATTTCCGGTTAGAAATGAGACTACTGAGATTGAAGTTTTAGGACAAATTGCTGCAGACCCAACTTTGAGCACGAGAAAATTGGCCACTGTTTCAAACATCAAAAGAAGAAATATTCAGCGAATATTGAAGCATCATAAATTTCACCCGTATAAAATTCATCTTTTACAACAACTGAATGAAGATGATTTTGATCAGCGGCTGGAGTTTTGTGAAGTTATGACTACACGAGTAGCTGATAACGGGAACTTTCTGTTTAATATCTGTTTTTCAGACGAGTGTACGTTTTTATTAAACTCTACAGTCAATCGTCATAATTGTCATTATTGGGCAGATAATAATTCAAGAAATTTTCACGAAGTCCACACTCAAACTCAGAAATTGAATGTCTGGAATGAGATTTTGGGAGACCGTTTAATCGGACCAATTTTTCTCTATAGCAATTTGAGTGACGCAACGTATTTGAAGTTACTAGAAGATATTGTTTACCCTCTACTAATTGACATTGTTGAAAATGATGATCGCTATCAAGAAAATCAATTAGTGTTTCAACAAGATGGAGCTCCTCCGCATTGTTCACAACGTGTTAGGGAGTTTTTGAACAGAGAGTTTTCATAGCAATGGATTCAGCGTAGAGGTGCTATTGAGTGGCCCGCTAGATCACCGGATTTAACTCCTTTAGACTTGTTTCTACGGGGCCATTTAAATAGTAGAATTTACGCAACAGAACCGGAGTCTCTGGAAAAATTACGACGACGCATTGTTGTAGAATACCGTCTAATAACTCCACAAATGCTCCAGAATGTCAGAGCTCGTTTTGAACAAAATTTGTACTTTTGTATGGAAGCTGGTGGTCAACAATTTGAACACTTACTTAACTAAAAAAACATTTTTGAACGTTTGGTTTCGTTCTTTAGTTTGTTTTTTTTTAACGAAAAATTAGTGCATTTTTTTATCACAATGAATGAAATACGTTCTTGCAACTCCAACTGTGAATAATTTTTAAACAAGTTGATAAAACTTCCAAAACAATTAGTGTGCTGAATTTAGAAACGAAAGAGATTTCAAATGATGTAACACTCGACCTATTTAAAATATAAGGGTTGTTATCACCACCCTTAAGGGGTTGATGTGATAAAGTTGAGTTTTATGTCAAAACATGTCCCCCTCAAATATTAAAATTGACGTGTTTCAGCGTTTTTTAAAGAAAAAAATTTCTCTGGACGCAAATCTGTCTGTTTCGTTTTCAATGCGCCACCCTGTATAGTAAAAACACTGTAATATATTTTATCAAAATAACTTTATTGTTTGAAAAAGTAGAAAAATATTATTTCTAAACGTTAACACGTCTGGATTTGACAGGGTGAGAAGAATGAATTAAAAGGCTCTTTCTACTAGACAAATATCTTTAATGTTTAACCATACGCGTTTCGGCCCTTATCTAGCGATCTTCAGGGGTTAAGACCTAGAATGTAAAAAGTTGTTTGTCAGAAACTATGTTTCTGGTAGGTTTTAGATGCGAGCAACTACACTGCAACTACAGAAAGTACAAGGTCTAACCGAAGCTCACGTCTACCATTCAAAAACCATCCCAGCGGCCATTCAAAGTTAAACTGACAAGAGCGTCAGGAGTTAAAAAACGTTCTTACATAAATATATCTGATTTAAAACGGGACTGAAGTCCCACAAAAGACAGTACTCTGATCGAGTCAAAATCCATCTTAAAAGGTAAAGTTAATGTTGATTAACGTTACCTTTTAACATGTATTTTGACTAGTTTAAAGCAAAAACACAAGCACAACATAAAAGGCAAGCAGACTACACAGCCGAGCAGAAACCGGCGAGAACATCTGAACAAGTGAAAGGCAAAAAAGAAAGACAATTGATGCTTTCTAATTCCTATCTATAGTTACAGAAAATGTGCTGTATGGGATGTTGCCCAGGTTTTAGTTTTTCATCTAATGTCTTCAGATTTTCAGATGAAAATGTCATCGAGCAAAAAAACAGAAACATCACCAAGCTTAAAGCAGCTAGAGGATGAATATAAAGGACGCTTATTTTTTTTATTTTGTCAGAGCAGCAAAATGTAGTCTGTATACTAGTAAAAACAAAACCTGAATGATGACTGAGAAGTGACAAGTGACAGGTAACAAGTGGCAGAATGATAAAGACAAAGATAAATCAAAGAACAAGGAAACCAAGCTTGCTTAGCTCCATGGTTGGAATCGATCATCAGTCAGCAGGAGCAATATTATCACTTGTGCTGGAACCATTGTAAGAATATTGTTGTTGGAGCCATCTATGTATTTGTGAATCTCCATTTCCTCCAGGATGAATTGCTCGGTGCCAATACTTGATTGGAAAATGATCCTGGCGTTGCTCTCCCTGTCAAAAGTGTGGCTGCTTCTTCTCAGGTGGCAGCCGAAAACTGAAGTAGTGCTGTCAGCATTATTTCTGCTCCTCATATGTTCAGAGACTCTGGTAACTAGTTCCGTTCCCGTTCCCGTTCCTCATATATAGACGGTGCTACACTGATGATCACCGCAGGTGTGACAGTATACCCCTGACTTCTTCAGGTGGGGAATATAATCTTTGTTGCGAACCAAAATTTTTTTAATAGTGTCTTTCGACTTGTATGCGATTTTGATGTTTTATCTCTTCAAGGCATGAGAGACTGCAGCAGTGATGGAGCCACAGTATGTGAGGGGAAAGTATGAAGGGCTCTCAGTCTGTCTACTAACCGGACAGGATAATCATTGTCTATGGCTAGTTGTTTAATAACATTGAGCTCGTTATTAAAGTAGGTCCCCGACGATGGGACTCTAATTAGCCTATATATATATCCAAATATCTAATAGACGCCAACTTGTGGGACGTGTGGTGACAAGATCTATATGGGATTAAGTGGTCGGCTTCCTGTAGATGTGGAATTCGATTGAGTTCTCTTTTTTTGTTAGCTTCTGATCCAAAAACTGATGGAACCGTTCTCTTCTAGTTCCATGGTGAAGTTTATATTGACATGTAGATCATTCAACCAACACACGAACAGGTGAAGCTGCTCTAAGGTACCTGACCATTCCACCAACACATCGTACACATACCGTGTCCAGGACGGAAAATGAAGTCCCTAAATGGATTAAAGTCCCTAAAACCCAATTCCATATCAAAGAGGGCCATAAAGAATTCCCCACACAAGGGAGACAATGGATTGCCCATTGAAAGAGCGCATTTTTGGACATAAATTCTATCATTGAAAAAAAAAGACATTCTGCGCCAAACAAACCCTCACTAAGGCATCTAGCGCCTCCTGAACCTCAAGACTAAGTGAGGATGAAGTAGGAAGCTTTCTTACAAGTAGGAGTGTCTGTATGACCGGGACATTAGTAAACAGAATGGTAACATCGAAAGAAACCAAAATCGTACCACTATCGACCGGGACCTCCCGAAGTCTCTCGAACAACGCGACTGAATTCTTTTTCGAGTACGGGGACCCAAAATTCACATTAGAAATCAGGAAAGACGAAAGAAAACCAGATAACCTGTATGTGAGACAACCCACGAACGACACGACTGCACGAATAGGACAACCTTTCTTCTGCATCTTTGGCAAGTCATACAGTCGAGGAACAATGTGGTTTATTGGGTATAAGTGTTCATCATTATCTGCCACAGCAGGTGCAAATTGATCGAAAACTGTTTTATACTTTGAAACGAAAGACGGCAACGGATTAGAGTCAACTGCCCTGATTCGGTTGTCATTCAGGAAAGCAAGCGCTTTTGAGGTATAATCACCTTTATTGAGAATAAGAACGCAATGTCCCTTGTCCGTCTTAGACAGAAACAGGTCATTGTCGCTGATTACCCTCTTCAACGAAGAAATGACTCAGCCGTATGGATTAAGATTAATGGAATTGTCTCTGAACTTGGAAATTACAATATGGATTAAGGCACGCAACAAGTCTGCATTGTCAACCCTAAACCTTCTCAAGGAAACCCTAGTATCCCTAACAGTGTCGAATATGAAATATTTGACTCCCGGTGCAATTGCGAACTTTCTTTAAAAAAAAATCGCTAATGAGGAGATCCCGACTTTTGAATTAAAAAAAATTCTTTAAATGATATATATGTATATATATATATATATATATATATATATATATATATATATATATATATATATATATATATATATATATATATATATATATATATATATATATATATATATCACACCGATAACTCATAAAATAATGGGCCGATCTTAATCAAATATGTTGAGTACCTCCCTTTTGCAAGTGGCTTGGATAAGTTCGTTAGCTAGGAAAATCGGCACAGGTTTGTTTGTGAAAATGTAGTGTTTCCTTTCTAAAAAAATTTATTTCTGTGAACAAAACAAAGTAAGAGCAACCGAATTTGGTACGTGTTTGTATTATAAAGAATGAACCGTATACCAAAATCTATGTATCTAAGTTTAAAGGCAAAAAGTGATGGGCAGTTAAAAATTTTGGAGTTTTCCTCGAAACGTCAGAGTCGCGATTTGAAACGTCAAAATTGGCAATGTTTAGGCAAAGAACGTGAAAAAAATACGGATTGTGAGAGGAAAAGGTTGCAAGAAGAGTGTTTTGCGAACCCTTAAGTTTCAGCTACAACCGTCACTGCCTTTCATTTCATTAAAAAATTTACAGAAAATTCATTTCAAATAGACCCTTTCTCTGATGCTTTTTTTGTCGGTTTAGTTAAGTTGATGCTTTCTCTGTAGGTTTCGTTAAGCTTATGGTTTAATAGTCTATAATTATTAGCTGATTTTCGTAGAATAAATTCGTTAATGCATTTTTATATTTTTTATCGAAATATGATGCATGTTTGTAAGAAAAAAATCTGGACGCAGTGAGTGCGTTTTGGTAGCGAATTTTCATTAAATCCTTCAAATTTCAATAACTCAATTTGCTATTTACGTACGGTTTGTTGGCTAGGAAACCAATATTTAAGTTTAAAAAAATCTTTGTACATTTTCAAACCATAAGTAATTTTAATAAAATATAGTACATTGTTTCTATTACATAGGCTATACCGGTAATCAGATTGATGGCTGCTCGCATTTGCTATTAAAAACATTTTTATGAAAATTCACTTCTATAACGCACTTGCTGCGTCCAGACTTTTTATTTTTGCGATTCAAGCTGGAATTGACTATTCATCAGATCTGGCTGTTGGTATTTCCAGCTCTCGCTATGCAATCTCGATAATACTTTTTCTTCGTGATCTTAATCCTCTTATAAAGTTGTTTCTTTTTTATCTTATAATGGTCCCATATAATTTTTTCATTGAAATACTTAGCGAGCTTAAAAAGGCCCTTGAGGTCTTCATTATGTTTGATAATATCCGAGCTTAGCCATTCTTTGGTCACATATTTATTCCTTCTGCGGTGAGATGCCAAATTGCAAGAGCTATCAAAGCATAAATAAAATAATTCAAGAAAACAACTAAAAGCTGTCTCCACGTCACTGATATACACTCTGAAGAAATCCTGGCTGACAAGGAGTTGGCTGATTTTTTCAATGTTGCCCTCAGAAACACTACGCAAGAAAAGCAACTCCTTTGTTAGAGTTTCCACAATTCCGCCAAACAAGAATAAGTCTGAAACAGAGAAAACCTGCGCAGAGTGATCGGTATTGTTAGGATTGATAATCTCCACCTATAAAAACAACTTGGAATGCTAGATATAAAGTAGTCTATTGCAGAAATGCTTTTTGTCAGCGAAAACACTTGTTGGCTCTCTCAGAGGCACAGACAAACAAAATGCACAAAAATTATCAAATAGGACAGATTTGGGTAAATGATCCCTCAACAGGTCAATGTTCCAGTCGCTACCGCAAACAAGGTAATCAAATTTCCAACTTAAGAGCTGATCGGGAGTCAGTGATAACCAAAACCTTTTCTGCATCTTTTCCTCACCCAGGTAACCGCTTTTCAATCAGGTGGAATGGCGCTGTGTATATAGATCTAAAGCCTAAAGATACATCCTATTCGCGATAATGGCTCTTGTAGTCTATGCATTAATAAAATTTTTGGCCGAAGCAAGTGCGTTATGGTAGTGAATTTCCATAAAAATGTTTTAATAGCAAATATGTGTTTTCTTTTAAAGACAGCAGGCATGAAATTCGGTTACCAGTATAACCTATATAGTAGAAACAATGTACCACGTCTCATTATAATAACTTTATTGTTTGAAAGTGTACGAAAATTTTAGGAAAATAAGCTCAAAATGTTCCGAAAAAACTGGTTCCTAGCCAGCGAACGTTAAGTTAATAGCAAATTGAGCCATTGAAATTTGAAACATATAATGTATATATGCAAACGGATAAAAACTGAAAATAACCCCGGATATAGGTTCTAAGAAGCCTCGTTCTTTTCAAAATTCAAAAGTGGTGGTCTCCTCATGAAATAATTTTTGCTACAAACATTCTCTAAAAATTATAGACCATTAAACGACGAACTCTATAATTGCAACTACTGCCAAAGAATCAGAGAAAGCGTATATATGAAATGAATTTTCTGCAAAAGCTTTAGTAAAAAGGACAATTACGGTTCAAGCTGAAACCTAAGGGTTTGCGAAGCACTCCTCTTCCTACATTTTCTCTACATACCCCGTATCCGTTTCACGTTCTTTGTCTAAATGTCGCTAATTTTGACGCTTCAAATCGCGATTTGACGTTCTAAGAGGAAAATCTCAATTTCTGAAAATAGGTGGATTGGTCGTGGAGGTCCTACAGAATGGCCAGCTCGATCCCCAGACCTCACGCTTTAGATTTTTTTCTTCGGGGATACGTTAAATCTGAGGTTTATAAAACGGCTTCCGGCACATTAGATGAACTTAGACAAAGAATTACAGATGTTTCTTCAAGAATAACGCCACAGGCGCTTCATAATGTCAGAGAAGAATTTACCCGTAGAATATTTATTTGCCTGGTGGTCATTTTCAACATCTGTTGAAGTAACCACTTCAATAGCTTGTGCCTTTAGATTCTATTTGAATTGTTTTTCAATTTTCTTAGTTAGGGTTAATTAGTTGTTATTTGTTTACTGTTTTATTTTGAAACATAAATAATTTAAAATTATCTATGTTGACTTTACCGGGGAAACAGTACAGCAGGAACAATCAATAATGACATCTAATAGGTAAATAAAAGTGTGTTATAAACAAGGGTAGTCATAACGCAGAATCCGATATTACTGATTCTCATTTGGAAAATACTAAACCAAATGTTTTCAAAACAGAATAATGTTCTGAGCATCAAAAGACCTTCAACACGAGGTATCACCCGACCCCCATTTCCATTTAAAAAAATATTCCAAAGGCGCGCGCAGCTGTCACCTTGACATTTAAAGCTGTCATTGATATGTCAAAAAATGCAGACCTTGCTCATATATTATCGTTCCAAATTTCATCACAATATATCGGACGGTTCAGAAATTAGAGGGGGGGGGTCCTCACTATATATATATATATATATATATATATATATATATATATATATATATATATATATATATATATATATATATATATATATATATATACAGACGTTTAAAAATTTAAACTGACCCCGGATATGTGTTCTAGAAGACCTATACACGCTCATTTCAAGAGATTTTTAAAATTGAAGAGTCGCGATCTCCTCATTAGTAATTTTTTTAAAGAAAATTCACGAAAATTCAAAATAGGTTGCGGAAAAAAACAACCACTTATTTTTCACTCACATTAGTACGACTACCATAATTATCACTTTTGACGTTTTAACTTTTTTTAATCAGAAGCTCACCTATAACAGTTTGTTCTTTTAATTTAGAGATCTGAATTTTGGTATATAGGATTCTCTTTATGGCAGAAACCAGTGTACCAAATTTGGTTGCCCTGACTTCGTTATTTTCAGACATAATTTTTTTCCGAAAGAAATACAAAATTTTTCAGGAAAACCTGGGCCGATTTTTCTAGCTAACGAACATAACCAAGCAACTTGCAAAAGGAAGATACTTACCAAATTTGATCAAAGTGGGCCGATTATTTTTTGAGTTATCGGTGCGATATATATATATATATATATATATATATATATATATATATATATATATATATATATATATATATATGTAGTGTACGAAAGATTTCCGAGGTCTTTAATGTGAGATATACTTGGTTCTCGGCTTGAACAGCCTCCAGAATTTATTAAAACTCGACGATTCGCCTGCTGTTTTGGAGCCATTTTTAAGAAGTAAAGGAAATATGTAAGGACACTCTAAGGCCTCAATATGCCTGCTCCTTAGAGCGGTGGAGAAAGGTGGACTGAGTTGTTGTAGCTCGATTACAGGGCCTCGATGTGCCTACTCCCCAAATCTCGCTGGAGACCCTAGAGACGATGTCCAGCGAGATTTGGGGAGTAGGCAGATTGAGGCTATATATATATATATATATATATATATATATATATATATATATATATATATATATATATATATATATATATATATATATATATATATATATATATATAAATTTAAACTGACCCTGGGTATGGGTTTTAAGGCGCCTGATAGCGCCGCTTTGCGCTTACTTGAAGAAATTTTTTCAAAATTAAAAATTCGTGATCTCCCCATTAGTGATTTTTTTTTTGAGAAAATTCATCAAAAATTGAAGAAGCATATTGAGTCTTAATTCCAAACATGTAAGACAAATCATTTTCTTGCAATAAAGCGTATGAATTTTTAATGCTTTTTTACATAAGTTAGTGATAAGAACGTCTCTAATTTCCTCAAAAGTCGCGACAAAATGTACTAACCAAGAAACCAGCTGAATAATAACCAACAATTTAAACGTAATTACATTTCACACACATTATCTGCTTCTAAATAATTTATAATTGAAAGTCTAAGTACCTCACACACACACACACACACACAGCCATACTTCTAATCTAATCATGAACAATAAATGAGTCTTGTCGAAATATGACATTAGCTTCTTCGACTTATTCCACTAACATCAATTTAAAAACACATCTAATTACCCATCTCATGCGAACCGTGCCACATATCGCTATCAAATAATTCATGAACTGAACTTTGTGTCAGACTTGTAATAAATTCTTCTCTATATTTAGTTAAATTACCCCATTTAAATTAAGGGCAGCAAACAGACGGGTTTAGTGTGGTATGCTACATCATCAAAATTGCATCGGTTCTCCTTTAATAACATGCTGTATGTTATGGATATTGATTTTCCCTATCATGTTATAATATACTAGATCATGTCATCCTATACATGCGATGGGTGATTATTTGTAAGTTAGTTGTGAAACAGGTCGACTTTGATACTAATTACTCATGATGATAATAAATTTGCTCAGTCCAGCTACGAGAATTTCACCTGGCAGCATTCTAAATTGGATATTTGAGCAATATGATACATCTTGGTTTATTGGTTGTGTCTTATCTTACCGCAACAAAAAATACTGTTACGTTCTACGGGGTTCTGGATTTGTTGACTAACAAAACACAGCTTTTCAAACTACTAATTTACTATAAGCAACTATTTTCCAACACCAGTATCAACTAAAATATTTCTCTCTATTATTAAATGTCCATAGAACTATATTCCACTATTCCCCTTCTATGATCGCTTCTTATGCACCAACACTTACTGCTGACTCGCTTAATACGCTATGATCACTTATTCGACACCACACTAATTCAATACTGAACTAACTCACTCTATGTACCGTTCCTCTATTTATACTCTCCATAGAGATTCTAGATCTTTTACACTTTTCTATACCTGTCACTTCTGGTCCCTTCTAGAAATATCATTACAGAGTGTTAGCTGTTACCAACATACTACAACTGACCACAGAAATAACAAAGTCCATAAACTTAATTCTCATAGACAAATGTGACATTGCCCCTAACTTATATTCGATCATGCCGGTCGAATTCTGACATTTCATGGTATGGCATAAGTCTATGCATATTTACCACCTTCATCTTGCTCTTCGGGCACCTCTGAATGCGATAGACAACGTTATTGATCCTTCTGACCACTTTATAAGGACGTTCCCATCGTTTCTGTAGTTTCGGTGCCGTCCCTTGCGTCGTAGTGGATTGTAGAATCACATACGATCTGTTTCAAAACCAGCTGAATTAGCTCGCACGTCATAACGGGTCTTCATGCGGTCGCTTTCTATTCGTATATGCATTCCGACAGTAGAGTGGATGGTTTTCCTTCTCGTCAATATGACGGAGCTTTCTTCAAGCGAAGTTCTTACGTGGTACTGGTTCTTTCGTGTAGTTGCTCTTGCTTTGGTGTTTCTACTTGCACAAATATCTTAACTGGCCCTATTCATCCTGTCGACATTGACTCTATTCCAACAAATGTCTTCACTGATCTTTTTCTGGGTTGGCTTCACATTTACATGGTCTTTACACCATTCATCTTGTGCTTCTCTCATAATTTCTTCCCCGCTTGTAACTGGGTCGTCTCTTCCTCGCATAGCTCTTATCACTGGAATGACACTTTCACGGCAGACGTTGCTATTTTCCTCTATGGTAATTTTTCGCACCACCAGGTTACTGCCAGGCAACATTAATATTTGTTCACCGCTGATAGTCAGGATGTTAGTGCCAAGATCAAGTTTAACGCACTGACCTTGAAGTATGTCCAAGCCAATTATAACTGGGTCTGATATGGCGGCGACTATGGCTCTCTGCATTGCCTTTCATGTCCCAATTTACAGCTCGACGTCAGTTTCGATAAATACCTGGATCCGATCACCACCGGCTGCATTTACTCTGTACTCTGGCTCTCTTACTCTTGGAACCATGTCCCGGCGAATAATCGTCCTAGGTGCGCCTGTGTCGACGACCATTTGAGTCTTATTACGGCTTACGTATCCATCTACAACGAGAGCGCTGCCAGAATCGCTAAATTGAAAAATGGTTACCGGCCTTAGCTTCACTTTCTTCCTTATGCGTGATCTTAGAGCCCAGCATTCGCCCCTTATATGTCCCACCTTGCCGCAGTTCCAGCAGCGCAAGGCATTTGCACGGTGAGCTCTTATTGGGTGTCCATGATACGTCGGCCTTATTTGTTCTGCTATTTTCTCTAGTAGCTGCATGACCTTCGATGAATCTGTTTTATTTTATTCTTGGATTTGGAGACTACGAACCTGCATATGACCTTCCGATGCTTACTTTACCGCTTCAAACTCCAAGGTATGTGCCAAAGCATCGCTCAAGTTTTAGTGTCTCGCCATCCTCAGCGTCCGCTGCGTGTTGGTATCTCTGATGGCGTCAATGAAGGTTTGCACCGACAGCTAGTTTAAAAACTCTATCGGAGCTATGGGGCGGGCTAATCGCGTCAGTTTGGCAACGTCGACGTGGAGATGTTGGAGACTTTCTCCCGGTTCTGACAACGATTTTTCAACTGCAATCGATACAACTGTTGTAAATGCTGGTCGTCAAACCTCGTTTCTAATTGATGCCTAATGCTGTCAAAACTTAGCTGTTCTTTCCTGGGAATACCTTGAAGCACATCTAGGACATCTCCTCTGAGAGCTACAATTAGCGAAGCACTTCCTCTCTCTCTCTCTCTCGCCCCTACCATTTGCTGTGGCAGTGGCTTCAAACTGGCGTAGATAAATATCCAACGAGACTGAGCCTTTAAATGTGGGGACCTTAATTCTTACGACCGGGCTATCTTCGAGCCTAATGTTTCTTTTGGCTAGAGTTTCGCACTTATATCCTAGTGATTGTATTTTCTGCTCCACTTCCTCTTGTATATTTGTCAGCTTGTCATGTACATCGTCGCTGATGCCCCTTACTCTGATTTCTACTTGCTGGAAGATGTCGTCTTTTACCTGCCTTATACGCTCGTCGACACATAAAGTAATATTCTCAATTATGCTGGCCTGTTCTAGTAACATTTTCTTTGTTTCTTCACCTCTTCTTATCATTTCTTCATTTTCTTCTTCGTCGCCTTTTCTCAGTTCCTCTTTTATCTCTCCGTCTCTTTTTCTCATTTCTTCTTTGGCTTCTTCGTCTCTTTTTCTCAGCTCTTCTTTCGGTTTTTGGTCTCTTTTTCTAGCTTCTTAATCTCTTTTTTCTGGCTTCTTCTTTAGCTTCTTCGTCTCTTCTGCTGGCCTCTTCATCTCTTTTTCTATTTTTTTCTTTGGCTTCTTAGTCTCTCCTTTTGGCATCTTCATCTCTCTTCCTCATTTCTTCTTTCGCTTCTTCATCTATTTTTCTCAGCTGTTCATCTCTTCAACTGGCTTCTTCTTTCATTTCTTTAATCAATTTCAATAGCTGGGCATCCCTATTGGCTGTTGCGCTACGTGTCTTAGGCATAGACGTACTTAAAGCTGGTAAACAGTTTATTCTGTTTCAAGAACATACCCAGTTATGACTTACTGCTGACACTGATCTTCCAGAAATTCTAGAAATTTTCACGTTTTTCAACGAATATTCTGGAAAATATTTCTGCCAGCAGCTTGAAAATCCCCCTTCTGGCCCCAGTTGTTACGTTCTACGGGCCTCTGGATTTGTTGACTAACAAAACACAGCTTTTCAAACAACTATTTATTATAACCAACTATTTTCCAACACCATAAACACATCAACTAAAATATTTCTCTCTATTACTAAATATCCATAGAACTATATTCCACTATCCGCCTTCTATGATCTCTTCTCATACACCAACACTTCCTACTGCTGACTCGCCTAATACTCTATAATCACTTACTTTGTACCACACTAATTGAATACTAAACTAACTTACTCTATGCACCGCTCGCTTATTTATACTGTCCATAAAGATACTAGACCTTCTACACTGTTCTACACCTGTCACTTCTGGTCCCTTCTAGAAATATCATTCCAGAGTGTTCGCTGTTACCAACATACTACAACTGACCATAGAAGCAACGAAGTCCATAAACTTAATTCTCATAGACAAATGTGACAATACGTTTCAGGAACAAAGAGTAAATTGCGACATTGAAAAATTGCGCACTAGCAAAGAAGTCGGGAGGGGTAGCGGTGCAAGCGACGTGTTAGGAAGTTATTACTAGAAAGTCCACTTTTAGCGAATTCTCTAATCAAGATATCCGGACTTCTGAATAAAAAAATAAATCCTTCGAACGAGCACAACCTTGGAACCCATAGCCGGGGTTAATTTCAAATTTTATATCTATGTCTGCTACGGTAATGGCTCTAGAAAATGGAAAACATTTTCTTAATGAACTTTCGGTCGCTGAGGCCTATTTATAGGGACGTACGGGCCTGCATGGTCCTAAAAAAATTAGAATTTGTCTAATAACTGTGAAAGCAGGTACGGCCCTGCCAAGTTCTAAAAGAAGAAAGAATTTTTTAAATAACTGCGAACGGGTCGAAATACAAATTAGACACCAATAGGTCTACTAGATGTCGTTAGGGGGCACCATTTAGTTGTAATGCTGAAAAATAAATTAAATAGTGGTGGAGATATGGGGACAGACGTAATATTCTCATTAAAAAAAACAAATCGTGGTTTTCTGAATCACTTGTATTATTTTTATAAATATTCGTCTTGTTGTGTACAAAAAAGATCTTTTGTAAAATTTTAATAGGAGGTTGGGCTTTCGAGATAATTATAGTTTTCGATATGTTCACAATAAAAATTTCGGGTCACAGTAAATGCGTTACGGTAGTGAGTTTTCATAAGAATAATATATTATGGACTTAGCTTATACTAAAAGTTATAAATAATTCCATTTAATTTAATTCATGGAATTAAGAACAGTAAAATATGTCGTAAAAATGTTGGGGACTAAGCAAGTGCATTATAGTAGTGAATTTTCATAAAAATTTTACACTATTAGTAAGGTATATTATTAAAACTAATTCTTTAAATTTAAATAGACCTGCGAGACCGATTTTAGAGGTCCCAGTTAGCGATTACTAAAATAAGTTTATATTTTCTATGGAGCTGGAAAATTATAGTTTGGTAGAGATATATGTAAGTACTGCAAGTCTCTTTAAAAAAATTGTGTTACAAATTTCATTAAAGTCACAAAAGTTTTCTAGAAAAAAATTAGCTATTTACAAATTGAATGTACCTGCCAAATCATAAATATGGCAGGTATTTTCTTTTTAATTGCTTGGATGGTTTTGTTTTAGTCAACCCAATCAAACTAGTTTTTGCAAACAAAACAACAACAAAAGTTTTTTTAAGACCAACTTGTAGTTATCCGCGAAGCTCATTATGTTATTTTTCATTAACTACGTACCCAGGTTGCGTTTACATAGGGGTTATTAGGTTCAAGATTGAAGATTATAGCTTAATAGGAACTTGAGTTATCAGATTTCAAATATTTTTACAAAAACTCTTTACCACAATGTATTTGCTGCACCCAGACCTTCTTCAACACTTATTTACTGTTGCTGCATCCACACTTTTTAAAAATGATGAAATATTGTAGCTCTCTATGTAAGACTGACAAACAAGGCAACCTAAATATAATTTTTGGAAAAATATTTTAAACAAATGAAATGGGGTAACAATTGAAACATAACTTAAAAATCTTGGTCCGTTGCTTTGTCCCTTCTGCATGCATATAACCACCCTCAATGCATAAACAAGAACAATGTAAACAAGAAAATTTTTTTGGTAACAACCCGCAAGAAAGTTACGGCACCTGCGGTAAATATAGGGGTTTAGGCGGGATACACCGAATTTTAAGCAGGTATAGCTGAAAATGGGAGAAAGGCAGCTTATAGAGGTCTAACTAAGCTGTTGTTTTTGCATCTTTCGCTCACATTTACTTTTTATCTTCTCCCCCGCCCAACAACCCTATTCACTTCTGGTCCCGTAACTTTCTTGGGGGCTCTTTGCAAGAAATATTTCTTGTGGTTTGTGCATCCAGCAGGATATTTAATCATGTTTCTGATTTTTTTTAAAGTCCCAGGTGGTAATCTGCAAATTTACCAAAAATGTAAACTCTATTTACAAAACGAATGTACCTGCCAAATTATAAACGTGGCAGGTATTTTTCCTTATTGGTCGCTTGGATGATCCGTTTTGTCCACTCAATCGAAAAATTTCTGAAAACAAAATAACAAAAATGGTTTTCTAAAACGAATTTATCGTTGCTTGTGAAGCTCATTATGTTATTTTTTAAATTAGTATCCACGCTGCCTTTATATAGGTTTTAGTATGTATCAAAACTGAAGACACTAGTTTAATGGGAAATTGAATAATCACCATTTGGAATATTTTTACGAAAATTCGCTACCATAACGCACTTGCTGCACCTTAACCCTTTTCAATACCTATTTACTATTGTATATCCATATTTTTTATACATGAAATGAATAAATATAAACAATACAAAGTTTTGAAATTAAAATTTTAATAATTTACACAACATCTGTTTACTGGTATAATTTAAATTACTGCATGATATTATGTAGCTTCATTTTCCTCAAATTTTCCATATACAACATTAAGAGTAAATAGTAATGAAAATTAACTAAAAACTAAAAGTAAACAATAAGTACCTTATTCCAAGATTCTAAGATATTAGCTGAGTCTTATTATTTCTTTATGACGTCTGTAAACAAATAAAAAGAAGATAACCTCAAATTCGACTCCCTCCCTACTGTCAGTTTGCAAGATAATAAATGACAATGAAAAATAGCTAACCGGCGTTGTCAGATTTAACTAGGAGACGGCGATGGGTTTTAAATACCTTGAAGGATGGGAAGCTTAATATTTATACATAATAAAACGTTATTCTAGATCGCCTTTAAACAAATTGAATAACTTTAATTAAAATTGTTATTTAACAGTTAATTACTACCTATATATTTTCTTGATATCTTCAAATTCAGAAGATAGTTTTGGCAAATGGCAACCCCGCTGATTGTTTATTGTGACATATTTTTCTAACCTGTTCGTTTTAAGTTTAATTTGGATCATTTGTTTGCAATAACAGCGTAACGCTGATATATCTGTCTGACCTTGTCTAACATTATAGGCACACAATCAACATGGTTTGTTGGGTAATTAGTGCTGTTCTATATATCTAAAATATTTTCAGCGTTGCCACTTATATGCAAAAGTAGCAACAACTTTGATATTTTGAATGAGACACATTATTGCATTTTTCGCTTCACTATTGCTTTCGATTATTTTTGTATGACAGTTCCCTATACCCCTCTCCAGCGGTTTTGGAGAAATTAATTGTGTTCCTTATTTTTTGTGCAAAACATAGCTTCAATTAAATGTTTATTACTACTGTATTTGAATTCTTGAGAGAACAAAATTTTGGTTGTAGTTTACCACTGTGATGTGTATTACTGAAGTCTAAGGGAATTTATTCTACATTATACAGTCGTTCAAAATTTCTGACTGATTAGGGTAAAATTGTACTTAGGGCTTACGTCTTGCCTTAGCCACATACGACCCCCCCCCCCCATCTCAGTATACTGGTTATTCTGTCTGATTAATGGAAAAATTAGCCCATAAACATAAAACAAAGAAAAGTTTAGCGGAATCTACGGCTTCCAGAAAAGAGATAACACACAAGACTATGTTCTGTTTACAGCTAACAAAAAAAAAATTAAAAAATTTGATAGGTAACTCGAAGGATAAAGATAAAACCACAAAAGTGTCGAGAATCTAGGAAATAGGTTGTAAGGATTGTGAATTAAATATGTTGGACAAACTAAAAGAACTATTGAAACTAGATTTAAAGAACATTTAACGCGACAAAGATATGGCACTATTGATAAATCATGTATTGCTCAACATATTTGGGATAACAATCATCATGTAGATGAAGAAAATCTAAAGCTAATAAAAAAGATCAGGCAATCTGGACAGTTAGGCGCTTACGAAAGTGTATACATCGCTATAAATTCGAACAAAAATATTTCGATGTAATATATATATATATATATATATATATATATATATATATATATATATATATATATATATATATATATATATATATATATATATTTATATATATATATATATATATATATATATATATATACTATATATATATATATATATATATATATATATATATATATATATATATATATATATATATATATATATATATATATATATAGTGCTTCTAGCATCTATTCGTTGAGTTTATTCATCCCTGTGATGACGCTAACATTCTTAGCGAAACTATCGTCAGGTCTGAAAACTGTATTGTGATGCATTGCGTCCTCCAAATTGTACTTATCAGTGCTCATCACAGGTTCTTATCTTCACTCATTTCATTCCTTATAGTAAATTTTTTCAAATATAAATGTACATCCGGATCAATCATTTTACAGGTTAAGTAACATTATCAAATTAATTCTACTGTTGCTCTAAACAAACTCTCCTGTGTTGATGCAGAAGATATCGTAATTCGCGCCTCTAAAACCATTTAAAGTCTAATAATAATGAAAACACCAGTATGAGCAAGAATACAGCGCCGACCGTCTCCTATCTTAATGCAAATCAACAAATAACGCTTATAAACCAACACAAAAATTGATTTATCTAAATGGAATGAAATACCAGAGCAGGTTGTAAGTCGCGGATAGCTGTTATCTGGCATAATGGTAGAGCACAAGCCAAGAGTTTGCCATGAAGGCACTAGTTGACCCCAGGCCATCTCGTATAGGTGTGACGGTACGGATTGACTGCTAGTGATGGAACTAATAAGTGGCGAAAGTGCTTATTTGCATTCTTTTACATGATCACACTCCATACATTAAGAATTAGCAATGTGCTTGCTCGAGGCGCACGTAGACAATTCAGCGATTATGATTTTTCCATAAATGTGAATATTTCTCTATTGATTTGCTCTAATATGGCCTTGGGGATAAAATTATTGCGTTAATAATTAATCATGATATTTATGCATGCATAAGTGAAAACGAGACTATAAGTATGTAAACGTGACAACTGTTGATCTGATAATGGGTTGTGTTCTTGATGAATCTATTATCTTATCTAATGTTTTTGCATATTTTATTTTTCTATATTTGAATATACAGTGTGTCCCAAACTGGATGGGAATGTATTGCTGTCTCCATTATTATTAGAGATAGGGACACGGTTAAATTAGCAATGTCTTGTAGAATTTAATGATGGTTCCAAATAAGACTTGCATTTTGTCCTGGCTCTTTTCGTTTTCGAGTTATTTTGAAAAAAAAAAACAAAATTTGTGGATTTATTTTTTCCTCAATATCTAAGTAGGCGTTGAGCTGACATGTCTAAGACTTGCACATTATTAGGACACTTTTTACAGAGTAATCTTTCTGTGCTATTCTCAACGTTGTACTGTCATTTGTTTTTGAGCTACAGGTATCGCAGTTTGTTTTTATGATGGCAGCCATACTGGATTTTTCGCTCATGTGATAGCCTGTGAAAAGAGCATTCCAACGATGTACAACATGCTTGAGAAATCTTGTAATTGCACTGACACTTTTGAGAAAAACCGTTTCGAGGATAGTAGGCCATGAAATCCAATACCAGAAAACAAATGACAAAAAAAGTGTCCAAAAAGCAGTAGGCGAGCACTTCTACTTTTAACATAATTTTCCGTTATGATTCAGAATAAAAAAATATTCTGATTTAATTTACAATATTTAATTAGGTAATAATGCTAGGTAATATTATGTGAAACAGTTTAATAACGAAACCCGGCAAGGACAAATAGAAACCTAAACTCCAGAAAACAACACAATTAGAAACGGAACTCAATAAATAATAAAATAGAAACTTAAAAATACACTAAATAGAAAATTGTTCAATATGGTCACCGTTTTGTTCAATGCACTTTATACACCTTTTTGAAACATGCCTGCAAACTATGGTGAGGGTGTTTTCGTTAATATGATTTATAGCTTCCATGATTCTGTTTCGTAATTTATTGATATTTTGTGGTGGATCGAATTTATACACATCATTCTTCAGAGTACCCCAAAAATAAAAATCCACGGGTGTTATATCAGGACTTCGAGCACACCAATGAACCAGCCCATTGTTACAAATGACACGATCATTAAACTTTTGGTACAAAAATTCTTTGACGATCCTAGCATTGTGAGCTTGTTGGTACAAAATCTCGTCTAAATTATCATGAACTCTTCTAATTGTTGGTAAAATATCATTTCTCAATAGATTAAGTTACCTTTCCCCAGTTAAATTATTTTCAAAAAAGAACCGACCAACAATGAAGCTACCTGATTTTTTTTTAAATTAACGGTCTAATCTACAAATAAAAGTACAGTTTTTTACCCAATAAGCCTCACCAAACATTAATACCAAATATGTCTTGCAATCGTCTTTCTTCCTTTAGATGGGGATTTTCATTTGCTCAATAATATCTATTATGGCGATTATACACACCACAATTTTTAAATCTGAATTTATCAGTCCATATTATTTTCAAATAATTTTTTTTATCTTGCTGACATTCTCCTTGATTCCATCTGCAAAATTGAAGTCGCTTAGGGTAATCGTCAACATTTAAGCCTTGTACGATTGTAGGTTTGTGTGGATGGTAATGACTTTGTTTTAGTACAAAGTATACCGTACTTTTTTGTACGTCAATTTGTTTATCATAAAACCGAACAGATTGCGGAGGGTTTTCGTTTGAAACCTGTAAGACGGCATTATTTCTTTCTTTATTTCTAGGCATTGGTAGTTTCTTTACGTGGAAGCTACCGTCGTTCAATAGTTTGGTCACTATCCTGCGAAATATTTTGGTGTTTGGTTGTCGTCTTTCTGGGCAGTTGTTTTGATATGAATTTGCAGCTGCCTCAGTATTTCGGTTAGAACGAATATAACATTCCAACATGCCAAAATATTCTTCATTACTGAACATATTGTTGAATAATATTTAAAATAAACAGCAAACAAACTATTTAGTACAAAATTTTAAGCAACGTGTTAAATACACCTCAAATTGTTCAGATAATTAAGAATGACAGTATTCTTAATTGTCGCGATAGTGTTATATCCATAGCAACCTTTCTTCTGTTGTTTTTCAGTTGATTTACGTTTAAAAACCAAACAATTTTCAAAGAAATCTTCGTAAATTATTAATCTGCTTTCTATTGAGTTCGGTTAGTAAACTAAGTTTACCTATTTAATTAAATTATCAGAACTTACAACAACAAATTATAAAACTTTTTTTATCATTTATTTTCTGGTATTGAATTTGATAGCCTACTATCCTCAAAACGGTTTTTCTCAAAATGGTCAGTGCAATTACAAGATTTCTCAAGTATGTTGTACATCATTGGAAAGCTCTTTTCACAGGCTATCACATGAGCAAAAAATCCGATACGGCTGCCGTAATAAAAACAAACGTTGATAATACCTGTAGCTCAAAAACAAATGACAATCCAAAGTTGAGAATAGCACAAAAGATTACTTTGTAAAAGGAGTCCTGATAATGTGCAAGTCTTAGACATGTCAGATCAACGCCTACTTAGATATTGAAGAAAAAAGAAATCAGCAAATTTTGTTCTTTTCAAAATAACTCGAAACAAAAAGAGGCGGGGCAAAATACAAATCATATTTGGAACGGGGAGGAATTTCTACAAAACAGTACTCGTTCAACAGTCTCACTATCTCTAATAATAACGGAGATAGCAATACATTCCCATCCAGTTTGGGACACACTGTATACATAAATAGGGCACTGAAAAAGTGCAATTTTCATTTTCTTGCATTTTTTTGCATTTTTTCGTAAAAATGCATTTTTGTCAATCAAGCAGAAAGTTTTGAATTTTTTCTCACAAATTTTAAAATTATGTCAAACACAAAGGACATAAAGCTATAATGTCTGATTTATTATATTTACTTAGACCTGAAAATATAAAGACGGCCAGTGCAGTTCCTGGAACTTAACGCTGGGAGAGGTGGCCGATGAAATTCGTAGAAGATAAATAGCCCATTATATTATATAACCGGAATCGGGAAAAATCCAGATGGTTGGATACCATAATTAGCGGTAAAAATAATAAAGATTGAGTTCCAAGTGCCAGAATGACCGACAGTTTAGTAAATATTATTTAGTACCACTTAGTTAATCTTAGCAAGAGCACTAAAAATTCGGTGCGCAACATATTTTTGGAAGTGTTGAAAGTGAACAAAAGTGTTGTCAATTAAAATGCCTAAAACAAAGTTTAATACGTTGTTGATAAAGAATTACTGAGAAATTACATGGGATGGACCAACTTTTTTGTACTGTATGTTCAAAATACACCAGCAATAGGATTTTAATTTTCATAAAAAAACTGTCAAACTAATTTTGGCCCAGGGTAAACATATTTTCTTTTAGAAAAATTTTCAACAAAGAAAATTAAAATTGTTGTGGTTTTTTTTGGTTACTACAGTTTAACGCCGAAAAAAGTTCATTGTGCATCAGCATGTCAAAACCACAAAGCATATTCTCAACATGCGGAATGTTGAAGAAGGTGCAACATGACATCAAACCTTAAATGTAGTTGCTTTCAACAGAAACCAAAACAAACCGACCAGAAACATTTCAATGAAGATATATGCAGGGCGATGATTAGCACCAATATACCACTGACAAAGTTAAATAATCCAAACCTAAAGCAATTTCCAGGAAAGTACTGCAAGCATAATATCCCTGACGAGTCCACCTTGCGTAAAAGATGCGCTGACACCATTTTTAAAGAAACATTACCGAATATAAGAAATGCTGTGAGTTCAAATTATTTTTATGTTGTAGTAGAAATAAAGTACATATTCGTGCGGCAGATATATCAACCATGCATTAATTGGCGTATTAGGGGAAGAGACTTAATATTATACATAATTTTTTGCTTTTTTTTTTCTAAAATCGACTATTTTAGAACAAGTAAGTATAAATTAAAGACTATTTGATTTAGTAATATTGAAACAAAATTTACAGCTGAAATTAGAATGTGTCCGATCACAGAACATTGTGATAACAATGATATCACAACTACACAAAAACAGTGAAAAATAGTTAATTAAGCGTTCGAAATGACCACAATTTTGCTCCGCGCATGAGTTTAAGCAAGCTTTAAAAGAATAATTTGCGTCTCGTACTACACTTAAATTAATATTATTAAATACACCACGGATTCTTATCTTCTTTTGTCGACGGTTGTGTCTGATAAACTAAATTTCTTACAAAACCCCATAAAAAGAAGTTCATTTTTGTTAGATCAGGTGACCTAGGTGGCGATGTATTCGGCACTCCTCTACGGGGAACATAGGATACATTCTCCTATTCATGTGGGTTGTGTTCTTATTAGTGAATTTTCTTAAAAAAAAATTCACTAATGAGGAGATCCCGACTTTTGAATTTTGAAAAAATTTCTTCAAATGAGCGCTAATTAGGCCTCCCAGAAAACATATCCGGGGTCAGTTTCAATTTTTATATGTTTATATATATATATATATATATATATATATATATATATATATATATATATATATATATATATATATATATATATATATATATATATATATATATATATATATATATATATATATATATATGTATGTATTCGGCACTCCTCTACGGGGAACATAGGATACATTCTCCTATTCATGTGGGTTGTGTTCTTATTAGTGAATTTTCTTAAAAAAAATTCACTAATGAGGAGATCCCGACTTTTGAATTTTGAAAAAATTTCTTCAAATGAGCGCTAATTAGGCCTCCCAGAAAACATATCCGGGGTCAGTTTCAATTTTTATATGTTTATATATATATATATATATATATATATATATATATATATATATATATATATATATATATATATATATATATATATATATATATATATATATATATATATATATGTATCACACCGATAACTCAAAAAATAATGGGCCGATTTTGATTAAATTTGGTGAAAAAATTTCTTTGCAAATGGCTTGGATAAGTTTGTTAGCCAGAAAAATCTGCCTAGGTTTTCCCGGAAAATTTTGTGTTTTCTTTAAATAATAAATTTATATCTCCGGAATTAACAAAGTAAGGGCAACAAAATTTGGTACGCACGTCTACATCCTTATAGGTAAGTTACCTACTAAAATTAGCTATGTAGGTTAAAAGACAAAAAAGTTATAGGCATTTAAAGAAAAATAAATTGGGGTTTTCCTCAAAACGTCAAAGTGGCGATTTAAAATGTCAAAATTGGCAACGTTTAGGCAAATAACTTGAATCTAATACGGGCTATAGAAATAAAATGTCTCAAGAAGAATGTTTTACAAACCCTGAAGTCTTAGTTTCAACCGTCATTGTCCTTCATTTTACTAAAATGTTTCCAGAAAATTCATTTCAAATACACCCTTTCTCTGATGCTTGGCAATAGTCTTAGCTATAGAGTTTATTGTTTAATGGTATATAATTTTTGTCGAATTTTTGTGAAAAATCAATAAAGCTCAATATATCCGTTATTATATAAGATATGAAAATTTTTTGTATATATTAATTATAGGGTGTCTTGAGCTACATCTTAAAATAATATTTCTACAATCACAGGTGGCCCATAAGTCGTTGGTGATACAAATTTCCTTTATTTTTAATCAAACACGCCTTATGCTATTGCATTTTTGCATTTCCCATAGAAATATAATGCATGTTTGTAAGAAAAGAAATTCTGGACGCAGCAAGTGCGTTATGGTAGCGAATTTTCATTAAATGCTTCAAATTTAAATAGCTCAATTTGCTATTAACCTATAGGGTTGACCAAGAAATCAGTTTTTTCGGGAACACGTTAAGTTTACTTTCGGAAATGTTTGTACATTTTCAAACAAGAAAGGTATTTTGATTAAACATGGCACATTGTTTTTACTATATAGGTTATATAGGTAACCAAATTTGATGCCTGCTTTCTTAAAAAAACACACATATTTGTTATTAAAAACATTTTTATGAAAATTCACTATCATAACGCACTTGCTGCGTCAAGACTTTTTATTTATTTATTTTGTTTATTATTTTGTTACTGGTTTTGTAGCTTATTTTTAAGTCAAGAACGCAACCCACATGAATTAAACGGAATATATCAAATAGAATGCAACACATGCAATAAATATATATATATATATATATATATATATATATATATATATATATATATATATATATATATATATATATATATATATATATATATATATATATATATATATATATATATATAGGAATGACAAAAAAATCAATAGAAACAAGATTTAAGGAACATATAACAGCATTAGATAAAATCCACATACCTAGCTACAAATCAAACGTAGCTACACACATTCACAACACAAAACACCAAAAACCAGACATCACCCAATTACAACTAATGAAACATGTTAAAGACCACAAAAAAATGGAAATCTGGGAAGAATACTACATTCAACAAACAAACAACAAGAAACAGTTAATGCCAGAACAAATCAAAGTTCAAATACTTAAACAAAACATAATAAGGGCCATACAAATAGATAAATTATCAAGCCACAATGATCAAGACAGGAGATCGATACACACGACACAGTCCCAAGGCACAACCAATCAGAGAACCATAAACCGATCAATAGAAGCTCAGCGCGCAGACGTCACGTACAATCTTAGACGTAGACCATACAGGAGCGATCACAGTCAGTAGCGTGCAGACGATGAACTGAGTCGGTTCGAAACAGCAGTCCACGCAAACCAATAAAAAATCACAAAGAGTACAGTAAACAAATAAAATGTATATTTAAAAGTGATTACAGTGTAGTGCAACATTCCAATATATATATATATATATATATATATATATATATATATATATATATATATATATATATATATATATATATATATATATATATATATATATATATATATATATATATATATATATATATATATATATATATATATATATATATATATATATATATATATATATATATATATATATATATATATATATATATACATATCACACCGATAACTCAAAAAGTAATGAGCGGATTTTGATTAAGTTTGGTGAGTAGTATCCTTTTGAAAGTGGCTTGGATAAGTTCGTTATCCAGGAAAATCGGCCCAGGTTTTCCCGGAAAATTTTGTGTTTCCTTTCTAAAAAAAATATATCTCCGGAAATAACAAAGCAGGGGCAACCAAGTTTAGTACGCGTGTATAAAGAGTGTACCAAAATTTAGGTCTCTAACTTTAAAGACAAAAATTTATGAGCAGTTAAACAAATAAATTTTCCTCAAAACGTCAAAGTCGCAATTTGAAACGTCAAAATTGGCAATATTTAGGCAAAGAACGTGAAACAAATACAGACTGTGAAAAGAAAATGTTGCAAGAAAAGTGTTCTGCGAACCCTTAAGTTTCAGCTTCAACCGTCATTGCCTTTCATTTTACTAAAAAATGTTTATAGAAAATTCATTTCAAATAGACCCTTTTTCTGATGCTTTGGCCGTCGGTTTAGTTAAGTTGATGCTTTCGCTGTAGGTTTAGTTAAGTTTATGGTTTAACGGTCTATAATTTTCGGCTAATTTTCGTAGAACAATTCCGTTAATGCAGTTTTATATTTTTTATCGAAATATGATGCATGTTTGTAAGGAAAAATCTGGACGCAGTAAGTGTGTTTTGGTAGCGAATTTCCATTAAATCCTTCAAATTGCAATTACTTAATTTGCTAGTACCCTAAGGTTTGTTGGCTAGGAAAGCAACATTTAGGTTTATTTTCGGAAAATATTTGTACATTTTCAAACAATAAGTAATTTTGACAAAATATGGTACATTGTTTCTACTACATAGGCTATACCGGTAATCAGATTGATGCCTGCTCGCATCTGCTATTAAAAATATTTTTATTAAAATTCACTTCCATAACGCACTTGCTACGTCCAGACTTTTAATTATAATTATAGCGTACTTGAATATCTGTATTTTATTTATGAGAAGAAATAAATATTAAATTTAAAAAATTGAATTTCGAGAGTGTACTTACCTTTAATAAAATTATATAGGGACGTAAATATAATTTCCTATTATTTGGATACAAAGGGGTTTTGTTAATAGCCAGGCTTATGTAAAATTTATTTTCTATTAAGACATGCAATAATGATTCTATTAGCATATTCATCAATTGATAAATAAAAGAAAAATCACAACACAACACTCATTTTAATTCATCTGCCATGACAGATCTCATTCTTTCTCATTAACTATGGATGCGCATGTTTTGTTTATTGAATAATTTTAATACACAATAATTTTATATAATTTCAACTTTTATCTTTGCAACAAAAGCCAAGACAATAAAATATTGTCATTGTATTATATCAAAAACACGAAATATGCTTTGTTGCCTATAACAAGTTATTACATTAGTACGTCATAATTTTTAGCCGCGTTAATGATTGTTTTCACTTCTAGCTGACGAAAACTAGTGCTGTCATATTTTTTAAGTATTACAACAACTCAATTCATTGATTGTTGTTGCCCTTACTTGGTGAAACTGGTCCATACTACATACAGACTTGGAGACTACTGCTCTGGCTTCACTGTTGGGTTTCGTTTTTGTATGGGAAGGACGTAGCCAGCGCGTAAGCTAACTGGAGCAAGTGGCCCTTATGAATTCTGAATGTTCTAAGATGTTCTTCAACGTTTCTGTGACTAGTTTCCTGCTTGACAGCATTCTCAGACAGATTAAAATTAAATTAGTACGAAATCATGACAACTACAAATAAAGATCCGTTGCTATGTTATGATATGATGAAACACAGATGACAGATGAGGCTTTCAAAATGTCTACGTGATGTATGTCAATATTTAACATAAAAATAGAACTAGCCTATAATAACTATGATAACAGTTACAACAATAAAATAACTAAACAATAACAGTATAAAAGCAGTATATATATATATATATATATATATATATATATATATATATATATATAACGAAATTATTGACATACATCAACTCATTATCTTATACAACTTTTTTGAAAGAATAGTTAAATTGATTTTCTTTGACTTATTTAATTATAAAGAAGAATATCCGAGAAAGGGGAATTCATTATTCATTAAATCAGTTTGCTCGTTTAAAACAAAGTAGCTATTGTCGTGTGTGTGTGTGTGTGCTTTTGGACTTCTAAAGCTTCAAAAAAGTCTAGTTTACGTTTGTCATTATAAAAATGTTGTGGTTGTATGCGGTTATTTACTGTAGGTCTATGTTCGGTATAAATAATATGTTTTACAAATGTATAATTGTCAGCGTGGTTATTTCTAAATGCATAAGTATGTTCTTTGTATCAGGTGTTAAAATTTCTAGAAGCTTGACCTAGGTAGATTGCGTTACAATGTGTACAAGCTAATTTACAAACTTTTGTCAGGAAACAAGATTTTTCTTTAGCGTTAAATAGTAACTCACGCGTCGTGTTGTAAGATTTAAAAGCTACCTTTGTATTTGTACAGGTATTTAAAATTTTTGAAATGTTTTCTCAAATGGTTCAAAAATAAGTTATCGAAACTATCTGTTGTCTTCTTTGTCTCTAATATTTGGATAAATTAAATTAATCGCTAATTTGAATTTTTTTCTCTCGATCATTTATAAATTAGCTTGTACACATTGTAACGCAATATACTAAGGTCAAGATTCTACAAAGAACATATTTCTGCATTTAGAAATAACCACGCTGACAAATCTACATTTGCAAAACATATTATTGATACCGAACATAGACCTACAGTAAATAACCGCATACGACCAGACATAATGACTTAACGACTTAATAAATTGAAAAAAAAATCGCCACTAGGTATTGTTTAAGACTGAAAAAACGCAAATTTAAAGACATAATTTTCTGATGAAACGAAATTTAAAAAGTGACACCTGTTAAAATTCCTTGCCCATATTGTTACTATTTTTTGCAGATATGAAACAACGTAGAGTAGAAAATTGCATTGCAATTGATCGACTCTTATTGGTTGTTCGGAATTTTTGGAAGACAGTATATTGGCTCTTAGAACTTCCAAAAGTTTGACCGATGTTGATTACGCTACAGGGTGTACAAGCTAATTTATAAATTCCAGCTTATATTTTTTTTCGCATTAAATATTAAATCATGCGTCGTGTTGTAACATTTTGAAGCCACCGTTGTATTTGAACTGGCATTTAAAATTTAGAATTGTTTCTAAGCTAAGTCACATTTTTCCACTTGAACTATTTAAACTGCCGTGTAAGCAGTTTTGGTGAATTTTCTTTAAAAAAAATCACTAATGAGGAGAACCTGGTTTTGAATTTTGAAAAAATTTCTTCAAATGAGCGCTATTTAGGACCCCTGGAACCCAAATGCGAGGTCGATTTCAGACTTTATATGTTTATATATATATATATATATATATATATATATATATATATATATATATATATATATATATATATATATATATATATATATATATATATGTGTGTCACACCGATAACTACAAAAATGATGGACCCATTTTGATAAAATTTGGTGAGTACCTTCATTTAGAAGGTGGCTTGGAAAAGTTCGTTATCCAGGAAAATCGGACTAGTTTTTCCCGGAAAATTTTGCATTTTCTTTCGGAAAATTTTTATATCTACAGAAATAACAAACCATATTGGGTACGAGGGTTTATATCATAAAAAGAAAACCATGCACCAAAATTTGAATTTCTACATTAAAATAAAAAAAGTTATAAGGTTTTAATTTTTTCTTCTTAAACCGTCGCGATTCGAAAATTGACATGTTCTAGATAGAGTACTTAAATGAATACCGCTATGCAGTATAAATGTCGTAAGAAGTTAGAAAGCCTTAAGTTTCAGCTACAATCTTCAGTGTTCTTTATTTTATTAACCTATTTGCTGAAAATTTATTTAAAATAGACCCTTTTTGTGATGCTTTGGTAGCAGCTTCAGTTATTTATTTAATTCTATCAAATTACGTTATTATTTAGCGTTTTTTTTTCAATTGGAGAAACGGTGTTGGTAAGGAGTTTCTCCTTTCTATGGACTTCTCTATGGTGAGTTTTTTACAGTTTGCATTTCTAGCTCCGTTGTAGCATGCTTACACTGCACAGAACCTCAAATTTGCTTTAGGTCTCTTAACTGTATTGTGGAGTTGAGATCACAGCATCTGCCCGATGGCTAATGCATAAAGGGGTTCCTCTATGCATGTTTATGAATTATTATTTTTTCAGAAAACGAACAATACGCTAATCTGCTAATGTACCTATAAATGTGATTTATCGATATTAAACCGATAACTCAACAAATAATAGGCCTATTTTGATTAAATTTGGCGAATACCTTCCTTTTGCAAGTGGCTTGGATAAGTTCGTTAGCCACGAGAATCAGCTCAGGTTTTCCTGGAGAATTTTGTGTTTCCTTTCGAAAAAATATTATATCTCTGGAAATAACAAAGTAGGGGCAACTAATGTTGGTCCGCGAATTTATATCATTATAGGTAAATCACTTACCAATACTTACCTCTCTAAGTTAAAAGACAAAATATTTAGGGGCATTTAAAGAAAAATAAATTGGGGTTTTCCTCAAAATGTCAAAGTCGCGATTTAAAACGTCAAAATTGGCAACATTTGGACAAAGAACTTGAAAATAATAGGGGCTATGGAAAGAAAATGTCTCAGGAAGAATGTTTTACAAACCCTCAAGTCCTAGCTTTAACCGTCATTATCCTTAATTTTACTAAAATATCTCCAGAAAATTCATTTCAAAGAGACCCTTTCGCTGATGTTTTGGCAGTAGTCTAAGCTATAGAATTTATCGTTTAATGGTATACAATTTTTGTCGAATTTTCGTAAAAAATCACTAAGGCTCAATATATCCGTTATTATACAAGATACGAAAAAAATGTATACATTAATTATAGGGTGTCTAGCTACATGTTAAAAAATATTTCTACAATCACAGGTTGCCCATAAGTCGTTGGTGATACAATTTTTTTTTTTTTTTTTAAATAGAACACGCCTTATGTTATTGTATTTTTGCATTTTCCATCGAAATATAATGCATGTTTGTAAGAAAAGACATTCGGAACGCAGCAAGTGCGTTATGGTAGCGAATTTGCATCAAATACTTCAAATTTAAATAGCTCAATTTGCTATTAACCTATAAGGTTGACCAAGAAATCAGTTTTTTCGGGAACACGTTAAGTTTACTTTCGTAAATTTGTGTACATTTTCAAACAATAAAGTTATTTTGATGAAACATGGCACATTGTTTCTGCTATATAGGTTAAATTTGATGACTGCTTTCTTAAAAAAGAACACACATATTTCCTATTAAGAAACATTTTTATGAAAATTCACTACCATAACGCACTGGCTGCGTTCAGACTTTTTATGATTCAACACCAGCATAATTCCCAACATTTATCACGAGTAATACATTTCTAATAATATAAGACGAAGATTACTTCTTGAGGTTTAGTTTATGCAAATGTTTTATTGGGTCCTGGCTGTATAGTGGCGAAGGTCCGAGCACAAGTAGTAGTAGGCAAGCGAAGTCACTAATGGATTTTGCCGTAGAAGTAATTCCTTGGGTATTATTTCTGGGACCGGTCGGGGGGAGACAGGAGTGAAGGGGATGGGAAAGGAGAAGTACATATGAATGTATAATGCGTGTGCAGATGTAGCATTGTTCGGGTCCTAATGTGGGATTATTGATTCCATTTCAGATCTCCGTCTGTGCGTGTGTGGTGCGCTATTAGTGGCTCTGCCCGAAGACCCGCACCATGCCAGCTTCCCCATGGACATTCATACACTACAATTCCACCAAGGTTTACCCTGAAACACAAGACAAAAATCTTAATATACATGTAAAAAGAAAAATCACAATAGAAATAGAAAGTCTGAAGGCGTCAAGTTCATTATGGTAGCTACTTTTCATAAAAAGTTAAATAATGTATTTATTAGTGAATTTTTATTTTTTTTAAATCACTAATATAGAGGTATCGATGGTGAGACTGCAAATTTTTTTTCAAATGAGCGCGAATTTGGGCCCCTGGAACCCATATCCGGGGTCAGTTTCGATTTTTATATGTTTATATATATATATATATATATATATATATATATATATATATATATATATATATATATATATATATATATATATATATATATATGTGTGTGTGTGTGTGTGTGTGTGTGTATCCAACCGATAACTCAAAAAATAATTAACCGATTTTGATTAAACTCGGCAAGTGCCTTTCTTTTATTAATAGCTTGGATGAGTTCGTTAGACAGGAAAATCGGATAAGGTTTTCCGGGAAAATTTTGAGTTTTCTTTCAAATTTTTTTTAATTACAAGGATATTTAAATGAAATTTGATGTACATATTGCTTTGGGAACGACCTAACTATGTGACAAAATTCAGCTTTCTAGGTTTACAGAAAATTGAGCTATTCAGATATGAAACATTTATTTTTAATATCACCGTGTTTTATTGACAATGGCGAACCTAGCTAATATGAGATCTAGTATGTCGTTGCCTGACACCAAAATATTTGATATTATTGCGCAGGTCTGTTACACGCTGTAAGTGACATGTATCTTATGGTATTAGATTGTTTATATGTTTATCTGTTTGAGTTGGCAAATTATTTGTTTTATTTGGGAAATGTTTATATACAAGTGCAAATTATTCCTTTATTAATGTTAGTGGGTGGACTAAACAGTGTTTGTTATGTTTTATTAACCGTTATAAAGTATCGAAGTTTCACAAATAAGATTGATATGCAACAGGTTAGTTATTTTCTCTCTGATGCTTTGGCTGTAGTTTTAGTTAAGTTTATGGTTTAGCGGTCCATAATTTTTAGCTAATTTTCGTACAAAAAATTCGACAATAAGGAGACCGCGACTTTAGAATTTTAAAAATATTTCTTCAAATGAGCGCAAACTAGGCCCCCTGGAATCCATATCCGGGTTTACGTTAAGTTTTGATGTGTTTACATACATACAGGGTGACGCATTTCTACGGTAAAGCTCAATATAATTATTATTATACAAGAGACGAGAAAAAATTTTATAAGTTAATTATAGGGTGTCTTGAGCTGCATCTTATAAAATTATTTTGACAATCATCGGCTGGCCCATAAGTCGTTGGTGATGCCTAAAATTCTTTTTCAAACAGCCTTATTTTATTGCATTTTTTATCGAAATATGTTCGCAAGAAAGAGAATCAAAACGCAGTAAGTACGTTTTGGTAGCAAATTTTCATTAAATGCTTCAAATTTCAATAACTCAATTTGCTATTAACCTAAGGTTTGTTGGCTAGGAAACCAACATTTAAAGTTTATTGTCAGAAAATTTGTTGTACCTTTTCAAACAATAAGTTAATTTGATAAAATATTGCACATTGTTTCTACTATATAGGTTATACCGGTAACCAAATTGATGACTGCCTGCATTAAAGAGACATATTTGATATTCACAGCATTTTTATAAAAATTCACTGCCATAACGCACTTGCTGCCTCCAGACTTTTCTATTTACATATTTAAACGTGCAACAGAAACAATTTCTTTTTACAGGACATTAAAAATAACCCAACATAATCGGAATACTAGAATACAGTAGGATCCAGCTTTTACGAATCGCAGATTTAACCAACTTCTCATTTAACGAGCACATTTTTGTGATTTCCATGGACTTGTGTAAGAGACAATGCTAAAATGTTTCTGATTCAACGAGACCGCCTTTCTAGCGATTTCGGTTTTAGCGAGCTAATTGTTGCACTGACCCGTTCATCATTTAGCGAATTTTCATTAAGAAAAATTCGCTATAGAGCGGTCATGATGAAAAGCTTTTGAAAAAATGTCTTCAGATGAGCGCGAATTTGGGTCCCTAGAACGTGAAACCATGGTCCGTTGAAATTTATATATATATATATATATATATATATATATATATATATATATATATATATATATATATATAATATATATATATATATATATATATATATATATATAATATATATATATATATATATATATATATATATATATATATATATATATATATATATATATATATATAATAACCTTTATTCCATTTATTATACATAAGTTATATAAATTGATACAAATGCACCATATATTCTAACACAGTACTCCTCCACTTATATATCTGGATATCTGGAATAGCATGCGGTGCAGTGTGCTAGCAGTGATCACTCGCACGCTGCCACTGGTCTTCCACCGCTACTACAGCCAAAAATACATTGGAAAAAACATATGCACAAACCTTTTGAACAATAAATAAATAAATAAAATGAATAAAAGAATATAATATAATATCACAAACATACTAGTAACCAACCCATACCAAATCCATTTGCAAATTAACCCAACCCATCTTATCACCGCATGATAGTGAATGCCTAGTCTTATTCTCAAATGCCGACTGGCATTGCAACGCCAACACACAAGGCACTACGCAGGACATTCTCAAATAACCCGTTGACAAGACAACTAACGACGGTACCAGCAACGAAATCTGTTCACAGAAAGACTTCTGGCCTCAACAGGAACCTATTGTAGAATCTCGCCACACCAAACGCGTACGATCCTTCAAACAACGCCGTTTTATGTAACGGAGGGGTCACCGTGAACCTATGTCTCAAATTCAGTGTGTGCACGTCTGTTCTAAAAGTGATTTTGTTGCAGAGATAGGGAGGCTTATGTGTTTTAATTATCCGATAAAAGAGACATCCTGAATGATACCCAACTCTTCCAGCTATATTTAACCATCCACTAGACCCAAAAGCGGCTGATATACTGTGATAATTCCTTATACCATAAATTAGCCTAATACAAGAGTTTTAAACCTTCTGAATTCTTGAGACAATGATTAAAAACTGATAGCACCAACGAATCACAGAGCAAGAGCCTACTTTTACGATTTAAATAATGCCTGCAGGAATATACTCTCCTAAGCCTTGAAAATGCTAGCATAATGCATCTTGATACATGGCTTTCAAATTTCATGTCGTTATCCAGCAGCAACCCTAGACTTTTCCCACTCTCTTGAAGATGCAGTCGTAAGCCATTGATTTTTACATCCACAAGTTGGAAATAGTTGAGCCTGTCAACCTTCCTACCAAATAGAAGTAAAGTGGATTTCGCAGGATTCAGTTTCAGATTATGTGCTGCTGACACCTGGGAAATAGTATTCAAATCCTCTGTTATCCGACGACATTCTACAATCATACCCGAAGGCATAAATTAGTAGTGCATCTAGGTGTCATCTGCGTATGAATGAATTTGAGAATACTTGATGTGGCTGGTTACAGGTTACATGTATAAATAGCATATAATACAGGACTCAGGATAGATCCCTGCGGTACGCCTGTATATATATATATATATATATATATATATATATATATATATATATATATATATATATATATATATATATATATATCCGAGCGATAATTCAAAAAATACTAAACTGATTTCAATCAGACTTGGCAAAAATCTTGTTTGGGAAAAAAGCGAGGTCAGGCTCGTTATTGATCCTTTATTCTCAAGTTTTTCCGGTGAAAATCGGGGAAAACTTTTTGAAAACGCTATATTTTTGTAAGTATCAGAGTAACTGGAATAAGACTTTACATATGGCTAGAAATGGTGCGAATAAACTTACGTTGTGAGTTTTAAGTACATTGGTCCACATAATTTAATTATTTTTTTTTAATAAAAAATAAAATCCCAAAGACATGCGTTGAAACGACTTACTGGTTAAAGTCAAATGCCTGACAGACATAGTAATTAACTGCCATGCGTAGAGTAATTCATAGAACAGGTATAAACCATACAGCAACGGCAACCAAACTGAATATATACCAGGCAGAAAACATAATACCCGAACCCACAATCGTGAAATCTCGGCCGCAGTTATGGAAAATAACAGACGACATGAAATTAAAAATTTTCCAAGTGATTGTTATTTAACTGGGCGATTCAATCAATTATTAAAATACACCATATTTGTAGCTTTATTAATGGCATCAAACACAGTTTTAGCGCATCATAGATATATTATGCTGTCGCATAATAATGTAGTCGAAATTTAAACAAAATCAACCCAAGTCTCTCTTTCCCTGTCTATATATTATATATATATATATATATATATATATATATATATATATATATATATATATATATATATATATATATATATATATATATATATATATATATATATATATATATATATATATATAAATGATTCTAAAATAGTTTGTTTTATCTTTAAACTTAGACATAAGACGTCATATAAGACCGAAACAGCCGTGGGATGTGTTCCAATGGTAATTCTACTACCTAATTTTCTGTAATTAATTAATGATGTATCCTTTGAATATAACATCCCGGGCATGAAGCCGACCTAAAGTATGACGCAAATAAAACCTTTGTTGACGGGTGCCCAGATATCGTAGCGGTTACCATGCTCGCACCCCATGTATAATGTGACGCGATCGAATCCATGGATGCATGTATCTTTTTTTTAATGTTTTATTTTCACATTTGAAGAAACAATAGTGCACAGATTTCATACGTTTTGAACAAGATCTCATTTTTGTTTAAAACGCCTAAATAAGTTTGTCACCGTTGAGTTTGAAATCACAATTTTGTTACTGTTGTAATTGTTATTGAAAAAACCGATTTCACTAGGTTGGCTAAAACGAAATCATACTGGCGATTAATGAGGAAAAATAACTGCTACGTTTGTAATTTGGCAGATACTTTACTTTTCTAAATATGAATTAAGTTTCCTTCTGGAAATCTTTTGTATAACTTTAATGAATTTTATAATACAAGTTTATTTTAAAGAGACTTAAACTCTCTACATACATAACAAAATTTAGTTCTCTACCTTCATAAAATTATATTTTGGACATTTTTCTCAAAAGGAGTTAAAACGCAAGTTTTTTTTATAATAAAGAGATATCGATGGTAACACTTTCGAAAGAATTCTTCACATGTGAGCCTACCAGGACCTCTAAAATCGATCTTCAAGGTCTGTGTAAGTTTAAAGTATTAAGTTTACCAATATGCCGGATAATAGTAATGTACAATTCTTATGAAAATTCGCCACTATAAGGCACTTGCTGCGTCCAGAAATTTTTTATTGGGATACACAGATGTACGAAAGTAAATAAGAGGGTTTCGTCTTTCTGTGAATTTCGTTTCCTCTCTACCTAAAAATATGACCATTCAGACACAATAGGTTTAGATGCACATGTTTATTGCTTGAGACATGACACTAATGGGTAATAAATTTTACTGCACACAACACAAGAGAAAATATTCATGGGTTCTTCCACTCAGACAATGACAGAGTCCCTCTTGCCACTTGAAATAAACGTTGGTTAGTTCGTTACAATTGTGCATCTGTGGCTGTTTGTTTTTCTGTTTAAATTTTAAAACTTGCGCCTTATTCCGATCAGTTTTTAATCACCGCGCGTTTGAGGTAGGTGAATAGGGTCTTGTTTACACAATGTCCTTGTCCGGTATCAAAAAAAAAACGCCTCACCATTGGAGAGAAAATGTCCCTATTAAAACAAGTGAAAAGGGGAACGGAAAAAAGTTATGTTTGTAGACAGTACGGTATTGCATTGTCTACATTATCAACAATTTTAAAGTATGAAAATACTATTGTCCCGGATAGTGGTTCCAACACTATTGACAACAAAAGAAAAAGTCTAAAAACAACCGACACGGAGAATTTGGACAAAGCATTCTTTGATTGGTTCAAATATCAGAGGCATGCAAACATTGCTATAAGTGATCTATTTCTCCAGGGGAAAACTGTTTCGCTTAATAGAGAAATGGGATATGGAGAGAAATTCCAGTGTTCTACAAGTTTAAATTCTTGTTTGAAACAAATACATTCAATCAGTTCAGGAAAAGTTTCTGGGAAAGCGAAATTTGTAAATAAGGAAGTCACATCTGATTGGCTTCAAAATAACGTCCGAGAAATATCCGGGGAATATCAGGCATGTGATATCTTCAATGCACACTAGACAGGACTTTTTTACTTGATGTTGCCAGACACAACTCTAAAATTCAAAAACGAAAAATATGTTGATGGGATGTTATCCAAAGAGAAACTGTGTAAATTATGATGGTTCGGAGTTTCGAAGACTATTGGTTACTGGCAAAGCACAAAAACTAAAATGTACAAAAATTGTCCGTGAAATATGTTGCTAATAAAAAAGGATGGGTGATGGAGATATTTTTAAAACTGAAGTGGAAGAATTGGATAGCTGACTGTAGAAAAAATAGAAAAATTGTGCTTGTGGTGAATATTTGTGTAGCATATCTACAATTGACGAGTTTGAAGAACATCAAACTAGTTTTTCTGCCACCTAATACCACATCAATACACTAGTTTTTCTGCCACCTAATACCACACCTGTGTGTGTGTGTGTGTGTGTTTTGTTTATTTAACGTCGGCCTATTTCCGCGACTATGGCCAATTACCGACGCCAGGGAGCAGTTTCACCTCACTATCCTGGAAATTTTGCCGAACCCCTGCCTTTCTGTAAGTAGGGGATCGTTAACGTGCCCAACATCGCATGGACACGGGACCGACGGCTTTACGCCCCCTTCGAAGGGCGGAACTGGCAGACATTTAACTTGCTCAAATACAATGCCAGAACCTCGGTTGATGTTAATGTTACAGTTTGTACTGAAAAAGTGAAAGGAGTATCCTGGGATCGAACCCAGTACCTTTCGGTTCAGAGGCACACGTTCTTACCCCTGAACCACCGAGGTTCTCAAATACCACATCTGTACTGCAACCTTTAGATCAGAGAAAAATTAACTCTCTGAAATGTAGTTACAAGAGACAACTCGTTACAAAAATAATTGACAACATGGGCAGGAATCAGTGTCACCTCTCGGTAAATGTCCTCGAAGCTACTCGTCTCCATGGTCGTGCATGGAAAAATGTCTGACAAAAAACAGTGCAAAAGTGTTTCAGGCATGCTGGTTTTCATTTTAAGCATAGAAATGAAAACGTTGATTTAAGCGTTTCGCAAGATGTTAGTGCTGACGAAGATATAGCCGACGAAGACGATGACATTCCTCTGGGCGAATGTGCTAGGGTTATGAAATTGGCACAAGTTTTGGATGCGATGGATCACCGGAACTTAGATAATTATGTGGGAACTTCAGGTATTTGAACAGATTTCTTGATATTTAAAGCAGCAAATTTGAACACTACCCAAGAAGTGATGGAAGATTCCGATTGGGACAAAGAATCTAAAAGCCCCTAATGCACCAATGCTTCACTGCGAGATGCAATAGATTCGGCCAAGAAGCTTAGAATATTTCTAGAGAGGGCATCAAACTTAGAGAACGAGTTAAGCTTATTAACTTCCATACAAAACTTTTTGGAAAAGAAGGAGAAACAAAAATCGACAGTAGAAATGAAAATCGAAGACAAACTTCTGATGATAAGATTAGATTAATTAATAATGTACAGTATAGTATACAGTGTGTCCCAAACTGGATGGGAATGTATTGCTATCTCCGTTATTATTAGAGATAGGGAGACGGTTAAATCAGCAATGTTTTGTATAATTTCATGCTCGTTCCAAATGACTCGTATTTTGACCTGCCTCTTTTCGTTTTCGAGTTATTTTGAAAAAAACCAAATTTGTCGATTTCTTTTTTCTTCAATATCTAAGTAGGCGTTGATCTGACATGTCTAAGACTTGCACATTATCACGACACTTTTAACAGAGTAACCTTTTTGTGCTAGTCTCAACTTTGGATTGCTATTTGTTTTTGAGCTACATGCATCAACGTTTGTTTTAATTATGGCAGCCATATTGGATTTTTTGCTCACGTGATAGCCTGTGAAAAGAGTTTTCCAATGATTTACAACATGCTTGAGAAGTCTTGTAATCGCACAGACAATTTTGAGAAAACCCGTTTTGAGGATAGTAGGTTATGAAATCCAATACCAGAAAACAAATGCCAAAAAAAGTGTCCAAAAAGCGGTAGGCCATTGAGTCTAACAATAGACGTCCACTTTTAACATAATTTTCCGTAATGATTCACGACAAAAAAAAGGAACTTTGAGCACACCAATGAATCGGTCCATTATTACAAATGATGTTTTACATTACATTATCCTAAAAAATTGTCATAATTTAAATAAAAAGGTAAACCTAGTAAATAACTACATTTACTAACAGAACTCAATAAAAAGCAGATTATTGATTTACGAAGACGACGTTGAAAATTGTTTGATTTTTAAGCGTAAGTCAACTGAAAAACAACAGAAGAAAGGTTGGTATGGATATAACACTATCCCGACAATTAAGAATACTGTCATTCTTAATTATCTGAACAATTTGAGGTGTATTTAACACGCTGCTAAAAATTTTGTACTAAATAGTTTGTTTCCTGTACATTTTAAATATTATTCAACAATACGTTCAGTAATGAAGTATATTTTGACATGTTGGAATGTTATATTCATTCTAACCGAAATACTGAGGCAGCTGCAAATTCATACCAAAACAACTAACCAGAAAGACGACAACCAAACACCAAAATATTTCGCAGCATAGTGAACGAGGGTGGCTTCCACGCAAAGAAACTACCAATGTCTAGAAATGAAGAAAGAAATAATGCCGTCTTACAGCTTTCGAACGAAAACCCTCCGGAATCTGTTCGGTTTTATGGTGAACAAATTGACGTTCCAAAAAGTACGGTACACCGTGTATTAAAAGAAAGTCATTACCATCAATTACGATACGATTACCCTAAGCGACTTCAATTTTGCAGATGGTATCAAGGACAATGTCAGCAAGATAATAATTTTCATTTGAAAATAATATGGGCTGATGAATCCATATTTACAAATTGTGGTGTGTATAATCGCCATAATAGGCATTATTGGGCAAATGAAAATCCCCATCTGAAGGAAGAAAGACGATTGCAAGACAGGATTGGTATTAATGTTAGGTGCGGCTTATTAAGTAAAAAACTGTTATTTTTATTTGTAGGTTAGACAGTTAATTTAAAAAAAATTCAGGCAACTTCATTGTTGGTCCGTTCTTTTTTGAAAATAATTTAACTGGGGAAAGGTATCTTACTCTATTAAGAAGTGATATCTTACTAACAATTAGAAGAGTTCATGATCATTTAGACGAGATTTGGTACCAACAAGACGGTTGTCCAGTTCACAACGCTAGGATCGTCAAACAATTTTTGTACCAAAATTTTAATAATCGCGTCATTTGTAACAATGACCGGTTCATTGGCGTGCTCGAAGTCCTGATATAACACCCATGGATTTTTATTTTTGGGGTACTTTGAAGAATAATGTGTATAAATTGGATCCACCACAAAATATGAATGAATTACGAAACAGAATAACGAAGCTATAAATCATATTAACCAAATCACCCTTACCAGAGTTTGCAGGCATGGTTCAGAAAGGTGTATAAACTGCATTGAACAAAACAGTGGTCATATTGAACAATTTTCTATTTAGTGTATTTTAAAGTTTCTATTTTATTATTTGTTGAGTACCGTTTCTAATTTTGTTGTTTTGTGGAGTTCAAGTCTCTATTTGTTATTGCCGGGTTTCGTAATTAAACTGTTTCACATAATATTACCTAGCATTATTACCTAATTAAGTATTGCAAATTAAATCACAATATTTTTTTATCGTGAATTATTACGAAAAATTATGTTAAAAGTAGAAGTCTATTGTTAGACTCCATGGCCTACTGCTTTTTGAACACTTTTTTTTGTCATTTGTTTTCTGGTATTGGATTTCATAGCCTATTATCCTTAAAACGGTCTTTCTCAAAATTGTCAGTGCAATTACGACATTCCTCAAGCATGTTGTACATCATTGGAATCTCTTTTCACAGGCCATCACATAAACAAAAACCTCAATATGGCTGCTATAATAAAAAAAGGTTGATACGTGTAGCTCAACAACAAATGACAATCCAAAGTTGAGAATAGCACAAAAAGATTACTCTGTAAAAAGTATCCTAATAATGTGCAAGTCTTAGACATGTCAGATCAACGCCTACTTAGATATTGAAGAAAACGAAATCGACACATTTTGTTTCCTTCAAAATAACTCGAAAACGAAAAAAGGCAGGGCAAAATACAAGTCATATTTGGAACGAGCATAAAATTCTACAAAACATTGCTAATTTAGCTGCCTTCCTATCTCTGATAATAACGTAGATAGCAACACATTCCCGTCCAGTTTGGGACACACTGTATATGTAAATGGATAAAAACTGAAACTCACCCCGAATATGGCTTCTAGGTGGTCTAGTTTGTAATCATTTGAAGAACTCTTTTAGTGAATTTTCTTAAAAAAAATTCACTAATGAGGAGATCCCGACTTTTGAATTTTGAAAAAATTTCTTCAAATGAGCGCTAATTAGGCCCCCCAGAACACATATTCGGGGTCAGTTTCAATTTTTATATGTTTATATATATATATATATATATATATATATATATATATATATATATATATATATATATATATATATATATATATATATATATATATATATATATATATATATATATGTATCACACCGATAACTCAAAAAATTATGGGCCGATTTTGATTACATTTGGTGAGTGGCTTCCTTTTACAAATGGCTTGGATAAGTTCGTTATACAGGAAAATCGGCCAAGGTTTTCCCGGAAAATTTTGAGTTTTCTTTCGAAAAAAATTGTAAAAAAATTATATTTCCAAAATTAACAAAGTAAGGGCAACCAAATTTGGTACGTTTATATCATTATACGTAAGCTACCTACCAAAATTTAGCTCTATAGATCAAAAGACAAAAAAGTTATAGGCATTTAAATAAAAAATTATTGGGATTTTCCTCAAAATGTCAAAGTTGCGATTTAAAACGTCAAAAATTGGCAACATTTAGGCAAAAAACTTGAATCTAGTACGGGCTATGGAAAGAAAATGTCTCAAGAAGAATGTTTTACAAACCCTGAAGTCTTAGTTTCAACCGTCATCGTCCTTCATTTTACTAAAATATTTCCAGAAAATTCATTTAAAATAGACTCTTTCTCTGATGCTTTGCAGTAGCCTTAGCTATAGAGTTTATCGTTTAATGGTATATAACTTTTCTCGAATTTTCGTAAAAAATCAATAAAGCTCAATATATCCGTTATTATACAAGATATGAATTTTTTTTAATATATTTATTATAGGGTGTCTCGAGCTACATCTTAAAAAAATATTTCTACAATCATAGAGTGGCCCGTATGTCATTGGTGATACAAATTTTCTTATTTTTTTAATCAAACAGGCCTTATGTTATTGCATTTTTGCATTTTCCTTTGAAATATAATGCATGTTTGTAAGAAAAGAAATTCTGGATGCAGCAAGTGCGTTATGGTAGCGAATTTTGATTAAATGCTGCATATTTGAATAGCCCAATTTGCTATTGACCAAGAAACGAGTTTTTGCGGAAACACTTTAAGTTTACTTTTGGAAATTTTTGTACATTTTCACACCATAAAGTTATTTTTATGAAACATGGCACATTATTTTTACTATATAGGTTATACTGGTAACCAAAATTGATGCCTGCTTTTTTAAATAAAAAGAAAACAGACATATTTGCAATAAAAACATATTTATTTTATATTCAAAAGTCGTGGTCTCCTAATTAACGAGTTTTTTCTACGAAAATTAGCTCAAAATTCTAGATTGTTAAACCATAAACGTAACTAAAACTACTGCCAGAGCATCAGAGAAGGGGTATATTTGAAATGAATTTTCTGGAAACATTTTAGTAAAATGACAGAAAATGACGGTTGAAGCTGAAACTTAAGGGTTAGCAGAATACTCTTCTTGCGACAATTTCTTTAGATAAAACGTATTTGTTTCAGGTTCTTTGCCTAAATGTTGCCAATTTTGACGTTTAAAATCGCGACTTTGACGTTTTGTGGAAAACCTCAAATTGGTTCTTTAAATGCCCGTAACTTTTTTGTATTTTAACTTACAGACATAAGTTATGGTACGGAGTTCACTCTTTATCATTAAAATAAGTGTACCAAATTAGGTTGCCATTACTTTATTATTTCCGAAGATATAATTTTTTCCGACAGAAAACACAAAATCTTCCAGGAAAACCTGGGCCAATTTTCCTGGCCAACGAACTTACAAAAGCAAGGTACCCAGCAAATTTGAACAATATCGGCCCACTATTTATAAGTTATCGGTGTGATACATACATACATACACACACACACACACACACACACACACACACACGCGAGTTCTTGAACGCGTCAGACGTGTTAAAAGTGGTCGAGTGTATTTTTCAAGTTTTCATTAGTAAGAAACAACATTTAAAATTAAAAAACTTAATACTACACCCTATAAGTGTATGGTGAACGGGTATAATATATTGTTACAACAGTTTCTAAACTATTTCGTGATTTTTATTATATTTCGCGAGTATTAATAGGGTATAAGTTTTCGTATTATTGTATTTCTCAATTTAATTGGGAATTATAAACAAATAAATCGCGTTCGCGATAACAAAATGATAATGGTTTTCATTTTCAATACTTGATATTTAGAGACTTTAAAATGAGTGTATCATTATCGATTGCTCCTGACTACAGGGGTGATCCTAAAAACAATTCAAGTTCTGCAAACACCGTTGAACCTAAAATAATGTCATTTTCTAATGTGGTTAAAGCTTCTGCATTTCCAAAGAAAGACCAAGCAGTAATTTTTCCAGTTATTGAATCACTTCAAGTTAAAGATTATGTAATCGCCACCGCAGAATTGGTAGCACCTAAAGATATATTATTTGCATCACGAATGTCAAACAACCGGGTATGTATATATTTCTCTACAAGAGATATTGCAAACAAATTCGTGGATACCCATGGTGGAATCGAAGTAAATGATATGTATGTACCTGCCAGAAAACTAATCTTACCCGCCAAAAGAATAATTCTGTCGAATGTCTCACCCTGTATCCCTCACAGTGTTATCGAAGAAAACTTAAAAAATAAAGGTGTTAAACTAGTGTCACCTATCTCCTTTATTGGGGCAGGCGTGGGACGCCAAGATCTTCGTCATGTCTGTAGTTTTAGAAGGCAAGTGTTTATCAGTATAGACCAAGCAGAAATACCATCATCGACGCAGCTCAAATTTGAGGATGAAGAGTACAGGATATTTTTGACAGATGATAAATTAAAATGTTTTAAATGCAAGGAGGAAGGTCATGTGGCAGCTAACTGTACCAACTCTGTAATGGAGATCCTCAATTCAGAAACATCAAATAAACGGCCAGCTACTTCATTAGATACGGATACAATCACGCTAGATGTAAACTTAAGTCAGGGTAACCAAACAAAAGATCAAAACTCTGTTATAACCCAAAGCTCCACAACTGATATACCTGAACAAGAACCAGTAATAACAGTTGCGCAAGTGTATAGAGATAATACAGAAGAGCCGGCAAGTGATTTAGTATCACCATCACAAGCCTCAAAACAAGCATCTAAGAAAAGAAAAGTTGAAACAAGTGACCACATTACAGAAGCATACAACGAAATAGAGCATCTCTGGCATGATGACGACCAAAAGTGTCTAGATTTTGTGAATTTTACTCAATTCCTTAGACAGGTAAAAGGCAAGGACAAACCGTTAGAGATAGCTAGACTATATACACAAAATATTGAAGAATTAGTTTCCCTTCTGAAATTTGTTCAACCATTCTTTTCACAACGGGCAAGTAAAGAACGATGTAAACGCTTAATAAACAGTCTCAAAAAGGCACTAGTATCAGAAGGAAACCTAACCATGTCACCACCATTATCAAGATCGTCATCTGTATCATCTCTAACTAGGTCATCCTCAGAGGACTTAATAAACATTTCAGACAGCAACACAGTAAGTAAGTCCCATTTGTTCTCTAAATAAATTCGTTGTTTCACTTAAATATTATAAAATGGCTATTAAGATTTTATCAATAAATTCTAAAAGCGTAAAAAGCTGTTATAAATGGACACAACTGCAAGACTTCCTGTCAAGTGAAAATTCAGACATTTGTCTTGTCCAAGAAACAAATATAACAGAGCTGCCTGAGTCTGTTATACGCAACAAAAACCTTCAATTTTTAAACAACCCAGCAAATCAAAACTATTCAGGCACCCTTATTGCTTTCAAACGTTCCAGAGGAATACAGGAAGTAGATAATGAAATTCTATTTAACTCCTATTTACAGAAGGCAACTCTTAAAATCGATCAGCACCTGTGGATAATATACAACGTATATATTCCCCACAATCAACCCTTAGCTATTAGAATAGTTAGCACGCTAGCTGACAGCCTATATGTTGAGACGACAAGACATAGTAATATTATACTGGGTGGTGATTTTAACTGTACACTTGACTCCACCATGGACCGTTACGGTGCTAGTGAAAGATATACTGAACTGTGTAAAGAGTTGAAAACGATCATTAAAAATTTTCATCTCCAAGATTGTTGGCGACATTTTTATAAAACGAAAGGTGGTTATACATTTATTACACCTGAATCTCCACACTCTGGTTCACGACTAGATAGAATATATTGTTCTGAGGCGATCCTGGGGAGACTGAGGGAAACAGTGGTCAGGGGATCGTTCTCTGATCACTTGGCTGTCTCGGCGACTTTCGTAATAGCCAGCAATACACAGCATAAACCACCTTACTGGAGATTTGACAACACCTTGCTGGAAGATTCTAGTTTTACAGAGTGCATTGAAACTTTTCTTACTCAACAAATTACCAGTAAACCAACAAACTGTGATCTGCTAAAATGGTGGGATACGTTGAAGATAGATCTTAAAGAGGTTATAGTCTTATATATGCGACAAAAAAGGAACACAGAACTGATGGAAATAAGACATCTTCAGGAAGGAGTAAAACATATCTTAACAAAAACTTCGGAAGATGATTTGTCTCAAGCTTATCGACTGTTGAAAAACATAAATGAGTGGTATCATAACAAAACAGAAAAATGTTTACTAAATTCTAAGCACAATAGCTTATTAGATACCGACCGACCATCCATTGATAAAAGTGCATTTTCTACTTTTAAGCCCATAAGTAAGCTCATATGTGACAATCAAATTATCGATCAACCAGCTAAAGTATGTTCCTACATTAGAGGCCACTATGCTGAGAAACACAAAGAGGTCACAAATGATTTAAACACCAACTCTGAGCTGTTCAAAGATTTGAAAAGGTTGTCACTATCTGAAAAATTCATGCTAGATGAACCTATTGCTCCATCTGAACTGACCAATGCCTTGTTCTCTTTAAACACACGAAGTGCTCCAGGTATTGACGGTCTGACTACAGCATTTTACAGACATTTCTGGCACATCCTTAAATTAGTTTTTTGTGAGGTCGTAAAAGAATCCTTGCAACGACAAACGCTACCTTCATCTGGATGTAAAGCTATTGTAAATTTGCTGCCAAAAAAAGGTGATCTGCTCCTGTTAGAGAATTGGCGAGGCATATCTATTTTGACAACGGACTACAAAATTGTTGCAAAATGCCTGTCCACTAGATTATCCAGCATAATGAAGACCGTTATAGATCCAGACCAAAGCTACGCTGTTCCAGGCAGATCCATATATGACACACTACACCTATATAGAGACACAATTCAACTTGCAAACCAACAGAACTATCCTTTGGCCATTCTTAACTTAGACCAAAAGGCTGCTTTTGATCAAGTGTCTCATAGATACCTTTTTCATTTGATGGAAGTCCTGGGTTTCGGATATCAATTTATTGGTGCCATAAAAACATTATACCAGAATGCAGTCTTTCATGTACGTGTTGGATCACTACTTACTGGCAAAATATACTTCAAGAATGGTATCCGTCAAGGATGTCCATTATCTGGTCCCTTATATTCTATATCAATTGAGCCATTCCTACAGTTGTGCAGACGGCGACTCAGTGGATTTGGGGCACCTTATTTGGAAGGCATTAATCTAACATGCGCTGCATACGCCGACGATGTGTCAATATTTGTAAGTAAAAACACTGACTTTCAAGTACTTCAGGAAGCGTATCAAACATATGCAAGAGAATCTAAGTCTGAATTGAACTCCGAAAAGTCTAGAGGTTTCTGGTGCGGTGCTTGGAAGACACGAACCGATCAAGCTTTGAATTTTCAGTGGTCTGCAGAAACCATAAAAGTTCTTGGATTGACCTTTTCCAACGATCCAGCAAGAGATTCTGAGAGTGCATCAAAGACCATTATGGAAAAAATAGAACAATGCCTCTTTAAGTGGAGACAAAAACTTCCATCCATATCCCTTGTTGGAAGAAAAACAATCATAAACCAATTTGTAGCCCCTAAGCTTTGGCATTTTTTCCACATCTTTTCATTCGCAAAGACTCAGGTTGAATCCTTTCAAAAAATGTTTACAAATTTTATATGGACAAGAAAACATTGGACAGGCGTAAAAGATCTTTGTGTGCCGGTTTCCGATGGGGGTTTAGGTGTTGTGCATCTGCAGTCAAAGATTGATGCATTTAGATTGTACACTGTAAATAAAATGATAACGACTTCAGAATCACAAAAATGGAAAATTGTTATAGAGCACTTTATAAAAGAATTCACAGGGTATGGCGTTTCGTGGCAAATGTTTTTTTGTAATAACTTTTCTAAGTGTGCAACGAACAAAAACACTTATTTCATCAACGGATTGCACAGGGTTGTTCAAAAATCAAAAGTCACTGTAAATAATTTTCCACAGTCACTTCAAGATATAAAGACTATGCCTCTTAGGGACACCAAATTGTTAAAAAAAAACAATACCACCTCTGTTTAGTGAAATTTGGGAAGACGTTGGTTTTAAAACGGTGTCAGATTTTATGGAAGACGATAGGTGGATTTCAAACTATTCCTTGAAAGAAAAGTTGGATACTAATTCAAATGTTATTAAAAACAATTTGCTAACCCATTATAATCGAATCAAAGCATTTTTCGAGACCTATCGCAAAAACATACACAATTATAGTTACGAGCTAAAGTTAAGCCTTCTGGTTTCTTCGGATAAACACATTTCATTTAACAAGGAAACTAGGAAACAGATTCAACACATACTTACAGCAAATTACTTTGGTATCGAGAAACTAATGTGTGGCGCATGGACGGATGACCAAGTTATATGGTCTTCTTACTTTAGCCCGTTAACTTTAGGACATGATTCTGATGTATCATGGAGGTTAGCAAAAAATCGCCTAGCTGATCCAATTTTTCTCAGCAAGATCGGAGTACTGGACTCGAAAAACTGTCCATTCTGCCCAGGTATTATAGGAACAGCATGGCATATAATCATGTCTTGTCAAAGAACAAAAGACCTTTGGTGCAGAGTTAAAATACTGTTAAAAAATCTTTTGGAACGCCAAGAAATTCAAACCAAAGATCTATATTGTGGGTATCCAGGAAAATCGGTTAAGAACAACTTGGCCAATTTTATAATTAACATCGCAAAGTCAACGATCTACCGAGTAATAACCGACCTTTTCAAAGACGCAAAAGAGCCACCTCCCTACATAACAGTATTCCAGAATAGAATCAAATGCAGGCTGACAACAGAGTTCTCATGGTACTTAGGTAAGAAGCAAATCGAACAATTCAAATCCATCTGGTGCGTCAACGAAGTGCTTTGTGTGGTGACTCAAAATCAAGAAGTACTGTTTTCTGTTTTATAGTACTACGAAGAAGACTAAAATATTGGACGGTTTGTGCTTTTCCTTTTCTTGGACATAAAATGTTACATGTGTAATTTTTTTATCTGTATATGTGTGTATGTAATAGTTTTTTGTTTAGTTTATTGTTGTTAATTATTTTTAATGTATATTTGACAAGTATATTATTTCATAGTTTTAATAAAGATAATAATAATAATAATAATAATAATAATAATAATAATAATAACACACACACACACACACACACACACACACACACACACACACACACACACACACATATATATATATATATATATATATATATATATATATATATATATATATATATATATATATATATATATATATATATATATATATATATATATATATATATATATATATATATAATAGTAGGATTGGCTAGACCGCAGTCGGTTAGTTATCACTAGCAACCGTAGAATTGGTTGCTTTGTCTATTACGAAACGGTTTTGGTATTTGTCATTTGTTAATTAAGTCAATATATATATATATACATATATATATATATATATATATATATATATATATATATATATATATATATATATATATATATATATATATATCATACTTACAGAATGTTTAACAGTTGTGTCTCTCTCAGGAAATGTTTATCTTATTCCTTTCTGCCGTGCCGCCCATGCAATCTCAAATGAAATCAAGTGTGAAAAGATAGGGGCAATTAAAATCTATGACCTTAACATAAACATTCCGGATACTTCTTAGCGTTCCTATTGTAGTGCCACTTTCGAAGATACATAAGAATACATAAAAACGGAAAAAGCAAATTGTGACAGACTACTGCACTACAGGTTCTACAGGCAGACGCGTACTTATGTGGTCGTTTGTTTTTATGAGGGATATTTATTATATTAGTGTGTTGGGCGAGACGAAACGAAGAAAAATTAAAATTTCTATCTATGCCTGATTTGAAAATTTGATCAATTTCACAGCCCTAATAATTCAAAAACCGGATAATCCGCACACAAATGATCGAAAGTGTACTGCAATTTAACTTAAAATATTTTTAAATATCTGCCAAATTGTATATTCCTTTAGTTGCGTTTTTATCGCAGAACAATAAGATGAAACTTCACAAATTAAGCGCGGTATTCATTACCGATGAATTAGTGTAACTTTTGTCACACACCTACACCTGTATTATGCCCAGCGAATAAATTACCATCATAACAACCACCAAACGCGATAGTTTCACCAACTATAAATCAGAATTGAGCCTTGGTGTAATTAACACAATCATAAGGACAACGAAAGCTAGATATAGTAGTTGTGTTGTTTCCTTACAAGGGTTGCGTGGGAGGATGTTAGACTGTGGTTAACACGCACGTGCTGCTGGACCTGCCTCATGCCTTCACACTACACAACTCCCCCTTTACTCCTCAATGTTCCCTCGTCTTCCTCACCCCCCCATCCTCCTTCTACTAACTACTTGCAACCCTTCCGATCCGCAACCACCCCCCGACCTCTTCGATTTAATGTAATATGTATATGCCAGTAGCCACGGCTAATATACCTACTATGTAAATTTTACAAACCCTACAAACTATACATGAGTCCTGTATACCTAATCCTAATCACCATTGCCAATACGACCTATTTATATTCCTTGTATTAAAGAGAAAATAATTGGTACGTCCAGGACCCTAACGACTTCTTTTATCGCCCATTGAATCACGCATGTGTGTGTGTGTGTCGTGTTTGGAAAATTTATCAGCTTTTGTTTTTAGGAAGAGCTGTTAGTTGTAAATTCGTTGTCTGTTTATTAATAGAACTAAAGGGGATACGTTCCATTTCAATCAGAAATAAAGTTAACATTTCAAAACTTAATCCCAAATTTAAAACTCTCTAAGGTTGCCTCAGTTACTATTAACGATTTCGTAAAAAAATTGTCTCCTGAAATATCTATCACAGTAAAGATGTTATGAAAAAAATATGTTTTTGATAATGTATAATTGTTTGTATTTCTTGTTGGAATTATTATATAGGTCACGATCAGAAGGTTACTCAGAACAATTTTGTTATACATCCTGAGATATATTGCTAAAACGCCATATTGTTTGTAGCTAAAGTTACTATAAACAAGAAATGTTATACAGGCTCTAAGTCCAAAAACTTTTTTCTATATATATATATATATATATATATATATATATATATATATATATATATATATATATATATATATATATATATATATATATATATGTTCCCTATTTAAAATATAAGGTTTATTATCACCACCCTTAAGGGGTTAATGTGACAAAGTTGAGTTTTATGTCAAAACATGTGTCCCTCAATATTAAAACTGACGTGTTTCAGCGTTTCTTAAAAAAATTACTCTGAACGCAAATCGGTCTATTTCGTTTTCAATGCGCCACGCTATATATATATATATATATATATATATATATATATATATATATATATATATATATATATATATATATATATATATATATATATATATATATATAGACCGATTTGCGTTCAGAGTAATTTTTTTAAGAAACGCTGAAACACGTCAGTTTTAATATTGAGGGACACATGTTTTGACATAAAACTCAACTTTGTCACATTAACCCCTTAAGGGTGGTGATAATAAACCTTATATTTTAAATAGGGAACATTAGTCGAGTGTTACATCATTTGAAAGCCCTTTTTTTTCTGAATTCAGCACGCAATTTTTTTTTTGGAAGTTTTATCAACTCGTTTAAAAATTATTCACAGTTGTAGATGCATAAACGCATTTCACTCATTCCGATAAGAAATGTGCTGATAGTCAATGTTTTGTTGGATTGTAAACAAAAAATTGACTATCAGAACATTTCTTATCGGAATGAGAGAAATGCGGTTTATTATTTCAGTTTATCGGTCGGTTTGATACTTGATAGTACTACCGAAACTTAATTTCACAATGGTGTATTCTGTAGAAGAAAGAGTTGAAATAATTACTCTTTTTTTCAAAAACGATGACTGTGCCAACCGTACCGCAAATTTGTTTAATGAACGACATCCGAACAGACATGTTAACAGAAAATACATTTTGGAGTTAGTTGCAAAGTTTCGACAAAGTGGTTCAGTAGCCAACAACAAACGGGATCCTGAAAGTGAATTTCCAGTTAAAACTGAGACCACTGAGATTGAAGTTTTAGGACAAATTGCTGGAGACCCAACTTTGAGCACGAGAAAATCGGCCACTGTTTCAAACATCAAAAGAAGAACTATTCAGCGGATATTGAAGCATCATAAATTTCACCCGTATAAAATTCATCTTGTACAACAATTGAATGAAGATGATTTTGATCGGCGGCTGGAGTTTTGTGATGTTATGACTGCACGAATAGCTATTAACGGGAACTTTCTGTTCAATATCTGTTTTTCAGATGAGTGTACGTTTCTATTAAACTCTACAGTCAATCGTCATAATTGTCGTTATTAGGCAGATGATAATCCAAGAAATTTTCACGAAGTCCACACTCAAACTCCACAGAAAGTGAATGTCTCGATTGACATTTTTGGAGACCGTTTAATCGGACCAATTTTTCTTGATGGCAATTTGAGTGGCGAAACTTATTTGGAGTTACTAGAAGATATCGTTTACCCTCTACTAATTGACATTGTTGAAAATGATGATCGCTATCAAGAGAATCAATTAGTGTTTCAACAAGATGCAGCTCCTCCGAATTTTTCACAACGTGTTAGGGAGTTTTTGGACAGAGAGTTTCCAGGACAATAGATTGGGCGTAGAGGTGCTATTGAGTAGCCCCCTAGATCACCGGATTTAACTCCTTTAGACTTCTTTCTATGGGGCCATTTAAAGAGTAGAATTTACGCGACAGAACCGGAGTCTCTGGAAGAATTACGACCACGCATCGTTAAAGAATGCTGTCTAATAACTCCACAAATGCTCCAGAATGTCAGAGCTCGTTTTGAACAAAATTTGTACTTTATTATGGAAGCGGGTGGTCAACAATTTGAACACTTACTTAACTGAATAAACATTTTTTAACGTTTGGTTTCGGTTTTTAGTTTTTTTTTAACGAAAAATTGACTAATTAGTGCATTTCTTATCACAATGAATGAAATACGTTCTGGCAACTCCAATTGTGAATAATTTTTAAACGAGTTGATAAAACTTCCAAAAAAATTTGTGTGCTGAATGCAGAAAAGAAAGAGCTTTCAAATGATGTAACACTCGACCCATGTTCCCTATTTAAAATATAAGGGTTTTTATAACCACCCTTAAGGGGTTGATGTGACAAAGTTGAGTTTTATGTCAAAACATGTCCCTCTCAATATTAAAATTGACGTGTTTCAGCGTTTCAATCGCTCTGTTTCGTTTTCAATGCGCCATCCTGTATATATATATATATATATATATATATATATATATATATATATATATATTGATATATATATATATATATATATATATATATATATATATATATATATATATATATATATATATATATATATATATATATATATATATATATATATATATATATGGTCATCATAAGGTAAGGGGCATACTTTAAAGTCTTATATAATTTTAAGAAATTAAGCTAGTAGCAAAAAGTAAATTAAATCTAGTTATATAAATAATTGGATCTCAGTGCATCTATAGTAAACAAAACAGTTGTTGTGTCAACTGCGGATACAAGTGTCAAATATAGTCATCGCGATTGAGAGAATTATTCTGAAAATAAAACTCACGTGAAGGTACATTGAAACGATTTAAACTTTAATAACATGGATCTACGAACAAGAATTGGTTCAGTACAGTATAACTACGATTGTGGTAGAAATTACACGGCTGGATTAAGAATTGAATTCATTATGTGAAAACTGGAACCTGTGATGAGCACTAATAAGTACACTTTGAGAAAACCCAAATCACCACAACACTTATTTCAGAGACCTTACGATCGTTTCGTTGACAAAGTTAACATCTTCAGAGGAAGATAAATTCTGAATTTATCTTCCTCTGAAGATGTTGACTTTATCAACGAAACGATCGTAAGGTCTCTGAAATAAGTGTTGTGGTGATTTGGGTTTTCTCAAAGTGTACTTATTGAATTCATTAATAAAGTTAGAGATGTCAAATTGGTAGAAGGCCAGGTTTCGATATCATTTGACGTAGCGTTTTTATTTCCTAGCGTGTCCACGAAACCAACGCTACCGTATTTAGAACAGTTGTTGAAATTGCACAACATAAGTGAAGAGATTTGCAAAGATTATTTCACTTTAACAAGCCTTTGTATAAAACAAAATATTTCTCAATTTAACAACGAGTTTTTTGAACAAACTAAGGCATGGCAATGGGAAACCCAGTTCCTCCATTCATTGCAGAGCTTTGCATGAGTGGATTCAAGAAGGATTTAGAAAACAAAAGTGAGTATTTTCCTAGACTATGCTTTCGTTATGTGGACGATATTTTTGCACTGTTTAACACAAATGCATGCAAGGTACACAATTTGATTAAAAAACTAAACTGACAATTTGATTCAATAAAATCCACCCAGGAATTAGAAATTAACAATAAATTTCCTTTTCTAGTTGTACTAGGTAGTTCCTAAAAATAATGACTCTTGAATTCGATGTCTACGGGAAGGTAAACACCACTCTAAGTTACATCCCAAATGACTCACATCGCACGTTTGAACAAAAAACGGCAGGTTTAAATTTCTTAGTAAATAGATTGATAAATTTTCCCCTAGGTAAGAGTAGATATATAGTATAGAATTTGAGTACGTCAAAAACGGGGCTAAATATAACGGATATTTGGATTGCTTGGTGGAAAAATTAATTAATAGACATAGAATAAAGACAATTTTAGCGGAATGCACCACATTCAGGAAAGATAAAGTAGAGAAAAAGTTTGTTTGCCTACCTTTTGAACCGCATATCACCAAGGATCCTAAGTGCATTTTTAAGAAAGCCGATTTGCAGCAAACTTTTTCGAGAAAAAATAATTAAAGAAATTTGTTAGGTAATACGAAAGATAAAGATAAAGCCACTGAAATGTCTGGTATCTATGAAGTTGGTTGTAAAGATTGTAATGTTGAATGCGCTGGGTAGACTAAGAGAACCATAGTGACTAGATTTCGTGAACATCTGGCACATTTGAGATACGGCAGTGTAGACAAGTCATGCGTAGCACAACATATTTGGGATAATAACAACCACATTGATACGGGAAATCTGAAACTTATCAAAAATCTTATACAGCAAGCGACGATTGATGCGTACGAGAGCATTTATATTTATAGAGCAATAAAAAAACAAGCCTCGCCACTGATCTCGAGCACTCTATTTTCGCTCTGTCTTTGAATTAGATAAACCTATCAGGTTAAGAAATTGCCTCTTCCGGCAATAAAGATAAAATCCACAAAAAATGTCCCTGCGATTTAAAAATCTCCCTCTCGGTTTCGCTCTTTGCCTAATAAGCAATATAAATAGACGTGTTGTATTAGAAATTAGTTCGAATTTTTAATCCTCTGATGACGCTAACTTTAGTAGTGAAACTCTCGTCAGGTCTTTAGGTGGTGATTTAGGTGTACTTATCAGTGTCCATCACAGGTTCCAATCTTCACTTAGAAGCATTCCAGTTTTTAATTGCCTTCCTTACTTTCACGTTTGTTTTCTATTTTAGTGAATTTTCTTAAAAAAATTCACTAATGAGGAGATCCCGACTTTTGAATTTTGAAAAAATTTCTTCAAATGACCGCGAACTAGGCCCCCTAGAACACATATCCGGGGTCAGTTTCAATTTTTATATGTTTATATATATATATATATATATATATATATATATATATATATATATATATATATATATATATATATATATATATATATATATATATATATGTATCACACCGATAACTCAAAAAATAATAGGCCGATTTTGACTAAATTTGGTGGAAAAATTCCTTTTGCAAATGGCTTGGATAAGTTCGTTAGCCAGGAAAATCTGCCCAGGTTTTCCCGGAAAATTTTGTGTTTTCTTTCGAAAAAAATTTATATCTCCGGAATTAACAAAGTAAGGGCAACCAAATTTGGTACGCTATCCTTATATGTAAGCTACCTACCAAAATTTAGCTAAGTAGGTCAAAAGACAAAAAAGTTATAGGCATTTAAAGAAAAATAAATTGGGGTTTTCCTCAAAACGTCAAAGTTGCGATTTAAAACGTCAAAATCAGCAACATTTAGGCAAAGAACTTGAATCTAATACGGGATATGGAAATCAAATGTCTCAAGAAGGATGTTTTACAAACTCTGAAGTCTTAGTTTCAACCGTCATTGTCCTTCATTTTACTAAAATGTTTCCAGAAAATTCATTTCAAATAGACCCTTTTTCTGATGCTTGGCAGTAGCCTTAGCTTTAGAGTTTATCGTTTAATGGTATATAATTTTTGTCGAATTTTCGTAAAAAATCAATAAAGCTCAATATATCCGTTATTATACAAGATATGAAGAACATTTGTATATATTAATTATAGGGTGTCTTGAGCTACATCTTAAAAAAATATTTCTACAATCACAGGATGGCCCATAAGTCGTTGGTGATACAAATTTTCTTCTTTTTTTTTTTAATCAAACACGCCTTATGTTATTGCATTTTTGAATATTTCAGCGATGCATGTTTGTAAGAAAAGAAATTCGGGACGCAGCAAGTGGGTTATGGTAGCGAATTTTCCTTAAATGCTTCAAATTTGAATAGCTCAATTTGCTATTAACCTATAAGGTTGACCAAGAAACGAGTTTTCCCGGAACACTTTAAGTTTACTTTTGGAAATTTTTGTACATTATCACACAATAAAGTTATTTTTATGAAACATGGCACATTGTTTTTACTATATAGGTTATACTGGTAACCAAAATTGATGCCTGCTTTCTTAAAAAGGAAACACACATATTTGCAATTAAAAACATTTTTATGAAAATTCACTACCATAACGCACTTGCTGCGTCCAGAGTTTTTTTTATCTTTGAAAACTATGATGAAACGGATAAAAAATATTAAAATTCACTAATAGAGAGTTGGTGAGAGATGGTGAGACTTTCGGAAAATTTCTTGAAATGAGCGCGAATTAGGGTCCCTGGAACCCATTTCCATGGTCAACTAAAATGTTTATATATATATATATATATATATATATATATATATATATATATATATATATATATATATATATATATATATATATATATATATATATATATCCAACCGATAACTCAAAAAATACTTCACTGATTCGGACCATATTTGGGAATTACCCTTATTCTGTTAATGGCTTGGATGAGTTCGTTCATCAGATCTTAACGCCCAATTGTTCTTAACAAAAAATTAAAAATTATTTTTTAAAACGCAATATCTCTCAAATTCTTTAAGTGATTGAAATGAAAATTTACAACTTATAAGAATTTACACAGACATGGTTGTCTACCAATTTTCAAGTTTTTGATCAAAGAAAAATAAAGTTATTCGAAATTAAAATTAAAATAATCCTCGACATCACTTCAAATTCTGTAATGCAATATCTACAATGATGGATAAAGACAGATGATGTTACCTGTTCTGCTATGCTATTTAAATAAATGGTCGATAAAAATCTAAACAATGGAAGTTACAAGTATTATTGTAACATGTCAGAACGTAGTAATAGTAGGTAGTATGTTGTCACAACAGCTCTAGTTAACACAAAATGTTGTAGATGGAGACATGAGTACAATCAACTAACAATTTTATAGATTGTCAGACCTGGCCCATTTCTTTTATAAAACCGGGACAATGTTTTCATTCAAAAGCGCTAAATTTTAGCATGCGACAATGTTCTTTGCAAGTATCAAAACCTGCTCACAAAATGAGGACTATACTGGTAGATAAGTTACTAGATCCATCATTTTTATTATCGATGATTTCGCAGGTTAGTTTTTTTAGTGAGTTTAGTAAGTAGCACTTTAAAGCATATTTCTGTATTTCTCATATTGTAACTTTCAAACAGGTTCTGTCTCCCACCTAAGATTAGACATACCTACGTTAGTTTAGTCAAAACCAATCGAGCTTCATTTAAAAAGTGCTTGTTTTCGGCGTCGACCGGATTTCACTGTAGTCTTGGACAAAATCTAGATTCATACAGTCGCGAATTGCGAAATAGCCGCGAAACGTATTCCTATTGGTTTATTTAAAATAATATCGTAAAACTGTTTTTTTAAATTAGATTTTATACATTTCTTTTATAAATTTTTGTGTGTACACAGACACGATCCAAATATCTTTTCTACTTTTTAGTTTGTGTGGCCCCCCCAATGTTAATAAAGGGCCCCCCTTTATTATAGTTACTTATCTTGTGCTTATATATGTAGTATAAAAATAAAAATCTCTGGACGCAGCAAGTGCGTTATGGTAGCGAATTTTCTTTAAAATATTTTTAATACCAAATGTCTGTCTTTGATGAAAACAGGCATCAAACTTGGTTGCCTATATAGTAGAAACAATGTACCATATTTCATCGAAATAAATTTATTGTTTGAAAATATATAAACATTTTTCACAAGTCTGGATGCAGAAAATGTGTTATGGAAGTGAATTTCCATAAAAATGTTTTTCATAGCAAATGCGAGCAGGCATCAATCTGATTATCGGTATAGCCTATGTAATATCAAATTGAGTTATTGAAATTTGAAGGATTTAATGAAAATTCGGTAAATTGGCAGATTAGCTCCCGAACGCTTTGAAAAAAATTGTTTTCAGAAACATTACTAGGACCCCACCTGGATGCACAAACCACAAGAAAAATTTCTTGTTCAGTGTTGCTTGGCGGGGAGGAAATCTGAGCGAAAATGCTAAAAAAGCATTAAGTCGGACTTTGGAAAGATGCGTTTTAGTGAATTTTCGTAGAAAAGATTCACTAATGGGGAGATCCCGACTTTTAAATTTTTTTTGCAAATGAGCGCGATAACTCAAAAATAATGGGCCGATTTTAATTAAATATGGCATGTGCCTCCCTTTTGTAAGTGGCTTGGATAGGTTCTTTAGTCAGGAAAATCGGACGAGGTTTTTCGGAAAGAATTTTAGTTTTCATTCGAAAAAAAAATTCATCTCAAAAAATAAAAAAGCTATGATAACCAAATTCGGTAGGTAGGTTAACAATATAAAAAGTAAACTATACACCAAAATTTAGATTTCTATCTTATAAGAAAAAAAAGTTATATTAAAATATTTTGTGCCTGATCATTTCTATGAAAATTCACTACCATCACGCACTTGCTGAGTCCAGACCTCTACACATTTTGCAGCAATACTCTCTTTAAACCCTGTCTGCCCCGAACAACACCCATATTCGCCCAGGTCCAGTAACTTTCTTGGGGGTTGCTCCCAAGAAAATTTTCTTGTGCTTTATGCTTTGAAGGTAATTTTATGCATGGACAAGGGCAAGGAGAACCCCCCGTGTTTTTGGGTGATGGGCAGAAACCCTCTCCGTCCTGGGGGTTATTCTTCCTCTTCTGCATGCATACAATCACTCTCAATGCATGAAGGACAGGAATCTTTTTATGTTCCACTTTCTACTGTATTCTTTGTTGAGTAAATTTCCTGTTTACCAACTATTTTGTTTGAGTTTTGTATCCAAATTACTGTATAAATATTTATATTGAAGGTCATGTTTTTGCTTGCCGTTCTTTACCTTACTTTTTACCGTTCCTAATTAAATAGAGTAACGTTTTATAACTTTTAATATAAGGCTAAATTACTATGATACATTATTCTTATGAAAATTCACTACAATAACGCACTTGCTGCGACCCAAACATATTTTTTTTTATTTTGGAAGATCGCCCTTTACTTGCGCAACCTAGTAATACCAGCAGCAAAAAATCGTAATTTTCCAAATATTATTCTGGCATTTGTTTAGAAATCTGTATTCGACCGTTTGCGATAAAGTATAGAAACAATAGAGAGCCAGAGAAAATGTAGGTGTGCAGAGACGGGATATATGTTTCAATTAGTACGGTTCGAAATCGTAAAGGGATCACATTAGATTAGTGGAGTGTTTAAATTAGGGCTGATTAGTAGAGTACCCTAATCTGGCCACGAACCTTTGCCCCAACGTGCCACATTTTCCACTTTCGATAATTTCTTGTAATCCTATATGCCTTGCAGGTTTAAACTTTGTGAACTAGTTCTCTCTTTCAATTTGCCGTTACCCATACGGCTCTGCGGAGTATTATTCGGCTCGAGTTACTCACGTCATTGAAACTGAACTAACTGGCCACTTGCCTCCTCCTTTCTCTTGCTTGTCTTCGTGATGCCATAGAGTTTAAGTATAGTAGAAACTTACATAAACAATTAATATACTAAATTAGTCGAAGTTGGTAAGACGTTTTTGCTCGTATTGTGTAAGTTATACAGGTGATTCATAAGTCGTGACCAAAAATGAAACCCCATGTTCTTTCAACAATTTTAGAGAGGGTATGTCCTATAAAAAAAATTCCTATAATGCTTCATTAAAAAGATACAGAGTGTTGAAGTTGAATTCGAAAAAATAAAATTTCCCAATTTTTTAAAAAGTAGCACATATATTTTGCTGAATCTTCGCACGTGTAGGCTGCTATGTAAGGCACGTATTCTACCATAACAATTGAATCGGTTAATCCAGCAGTGGCGCGTGTACCCACATGTCATTGGTTATCCCTCAAGAAAAAAAACGGGTAAGCCAATGATATTTTTTTTATTTTTTATTTTTTGAATCTTACTTTCATTCGTGAACAAAATGACTCTCTTGATAATTTTCTGTACGACGCTTATTTTACGAGTAAGCAATGAATCAGGTGAGCGTTTTAGAGCACAGTTAATGATTTTTAACCAGTCGTTGTTTGGTAGAAAATCGCAATGATACACTTTTATGCCTCCATTGACCTGAATACACGCACGACATATTTTTTAATATGGAAAATTTAAATTCTTGAAAATTTTTTGTACGACGATTATCTTTGTTGTATTTTAGTAAGTAGTAGTCTGGTTTGCCAAAGTTGTCATTAAGTGTCACTTGACGTTTAGGTTAACAAGTTATTATTTTGAATAGGTGTAAGGGGTAAACTTTATAAAATTGCAAAATTTTCTACTCTTTTACTTCTTATAATGGAGTACACCTCAGAAGAGTATGCAGATATAATTTTTATCTACAGATATGATGATGGAAATGCTCTAGCTGCTTGTCGGGAATATCAACGTAGGTTTGCCACTCGCCGTCAACCTACACCAAGGGTTTTTTCTCGATCGTTTTCAAGACTTCGGCAGTGCGGTATTGGACAACGTCATGACGCTAGAGCTAATGGTACAAGACAACATCAACTTAAAGACGAAGAGAGAGTGGTGGATGCAGTGATGGATCAACCTTCTACAAGTACTCGGAGGGTTGCCACGCAGTTACAATATTCTCAAAGCTTTGTTTGGAGAACTTTACATCGAGAAGCATTACATCCATATCATCGACAGAATGTTCTTTGCCTTCTACCTGGAGATAATGTGCATCGACGAGTCTCTTGTGAATGGATGTTGGAAATGAACAATCAAAATATCTTATTCCCTAATATAATCTTCTGGTCTGACGAATCAACGTTTACAAGAAATGGTATTTATAATTCTCATAATGAGCATGTCTGGTCATTGGAAAATCCACATGCAACAAGGACTCGCACATTTCAACATAGATTTTCCATTAATTTATGTTGTGGTATTTTTAACGGCTCACTGTTCATGGAAGTCCTGCCACAACGTTTAAATGGATCTTCGTACTTAGCGCTCCTAGAAAACCGTGTAGAAAACATTCTAGGTGACATTCCACTAGCAACAAGATGTATAATGTGGTACCAGCATGACGGTGCACCAGCGCATCATAGTCGAAACGTTGTTACATGGCTACATGAACATTATAATGAAAGATTGATTGGCAAAACTGGACCAATACATTGGCCTGCAAGATCACCGGACTTAAACCCACTTGACTTCTATCTTTGGGGTGATTTTAAGCGACTGGTCTACAGTGAACAAATAAATACACCAGAGCAGCTACAACAACTGATAAATAATGCTTTTCGTCATATTCAAGCAACATTGAATCCTCAAGACATTAAATTTTCCATATTAAAAAGATGTCGTGCGTGTATTCAGGCCAATGGAGGCATTTTTGAACATTTATTGTAATAAATAAATTACTATAAGCCTGTTAAAAGTGTATCATTGCGATTTTCTACGAAACAACGACTGGTTAAAAATCATGAACTGTGCTCTAAAACACTTACCTGATTCATTGCTTACTCGTAAAATAAGCGTCGTACAGAAAATTATCAAGAGAGTCATTTTGTTCACGAATGAAAGTAAGATTTAAAAAATACAAAATAAAAAAAAATATCATTGGCTTACCCGTTTTTTTCTTGAGGGATAACCAATGACATGTGGGTACGCGCGCCACTGCTGGATTAGCCGATTCAATTGTTATGGTAGAATACGCGCCTTACCTAGCAGCCTACACATGCGAAGTTTCAGCAAAATATATGTGCTACTTTTAAAAAAATTAAAAAATTTTATTTTTTGAAATTCAACTTCAACACCCTGTATATTTTTAATGAAGCATTATAGGAAAATTTTTTATAGGACATACCGTCTCTAAAATTGTTCAAGGAACATGGGGTTTCATTTTTGGTCACCCCTTATGAATCACTCTGTATATTTGGGAAGATTTCCGTGGTCATATGTGTAAGAAAATACTTGATTCTCAGGTTGAACCGCGTTCAGAATGTGTTGAAACTGGACGTTTTGGCATCTGTTTTAAAACCATTTTCAAGAGATTAGAAAAATACTAAATGAAATGTACACTAAGGCCTGAATCTGCTTACGCTTGTTCAAAACAGGCTTGTTCTCTCAGCCTTCTTGTATCCTGTGTTCCTCGCTTCTTCAAAACTTCGCATCAGTCTTTCAAAATCGCTTCTATGTGGTTGTCTTCTATTGGAATATTTCTCATAATAGATTTTGTCGCGACTAAGAGTTTTTGTTACGTCTTCCTAACACATAAATGATAACAATTATTTATTGTCGAGATAAATTCATTGTAGCGTCTTGTTATAATTCAGATACGAGAAAATAACTACTCGATAGTTTAAGATAATGTTTGACAAGTTAATACATTGTTTATTTTGCAAAGTTACGATATAATACACTAATTCGTTCCTGTATATTAATGTACCTTTTTTCTTAAAAAACACCCAATATCTCAGTAAATACTGGTTTTGGGTATAGGAAATACTTTATAAAACTGAAAGAACATTTGTTGCTGTATCGAAATTGGTTATAATATACAGGCTGTACCGTTTGAATTTCTCGAGAAACTTAAGTCCAGTGTTTTGACTCACCCTGTATACTGGAATTTTCTCTGTACTGATTGAAGTTGAAAGAAGAACACTTTCCCAGATTTTTGGAATGATAGAGTGTTGCATGCTGACATATTAATCAAGATACAGGCCATCGAATGTGCTCTCTGATCTTTTAGAAAAGTGGCCATAACGTTTGAACGACACTGTGTAGATCCCAACAGCTATACTATAAATCGACAAAACAAAAAGAATTCAAAAATGAAACAATATACAGGGTGTGCCATTTAAAAGAAGGGAAGTGTGAGTTAGTACCTGCAACTTTTGTTTCAAATCTTCAAATCAAGGAGACATTGAACTTGAGCGCACTGTTGGAACAACCCTATAAATGTTACCTTACCTTTTTATTTAAAAAAAATCGCTCCAAATCATCTTAATTTTTCTATTAATTTAATGTCACTCATGTCACATTCTGTTGATTAGAAACACTAATGTCAACAATTAAATCATTGCTGTAGCTTTATTATTTCCGGAGATATATATTTTTTCGAGTGAAAAAGCAACATTTTACGGGAATACCTGGGCCGATTTTCTTGGTACTCACCGAATTTTATCAAAATCGGCATATTATTTTTTTGAGTTATCGGTGTGACATATATATATATATATATATATATATATATATATATATATATATATATATATATATATATATATATATATATAGGCTGTTTCAAAAAACATGCACCATCACTCGTGGGGCAATTCCTTACTAAAAAATAAGAAAAAAAGGTCCTGTGCACATGGGCCCGGAAACGCATAGTTTCCAATATACAGGAAGTTGAATTTTAATTTTTTTTTAAATTTTTTATAAATAATTTCAAAACCACTGGATTGATTTTAATGAAACTTGGAACTTGAAAGTGTATTATGAAAGTGCATATTTTCAAGTGAAAATCTACTTACAACTGCGTCAGTGGCGTGCGTACGGGGTAAATGTAAAAATTCATTTGGGGAAAAAATATGTGCGCCACTATCTTTTTCCAATTTTGATACATCAGTTATGAAGCTTATTACATAAGCCACAAAAGCTGCCTCTTGGTATTTTTTCGTTCAGGGTATCCCTTAGGAGATATGATTAATTTTATAAAAAGGGGCAAAGTACCGATTCGTTGGAGTAATGAAAACAGTAATCGTAAAGTGCCATGAAACTATAATTTTTGACAGTTCTCTAAATTCTACAATTTTGAAGTGCTTTGTAGGGGTCAAAAGAGTTTTCGTGCTATTTTTTCTAAATTTTGATACGGTGCAGTATTTTCGTTTTTAGTTATTTGTTGATACTGAACTGCTCATTAATATTATTTCCTCCTCTCAAGATGGTTTTCATTAAGTACACTTCAGCGGATTTGACTGATATGTTGTTAATTTATGGACAAACAAATCAAAATGCTAGACAAGCTGTGCGAGTTTATCAGGAAACTTATCCGCAAAGAAGAATTCCTGACAAAAATATTTTCCCACGTATTGTAAGACATTTGAGAGAAACTGGTTCTTTAAAACCTTTAAAAGCTGACTCTGGACGCAGAAGATACCGCCGAACTGTACGAGTTGAAGAGGCAATATAAAATAGAGTTGAACGTGATCCTAGTACAAGTACGAGAATTATTGCCACCAAACTGGGTGATATTTCGGCATCATCAGTTCACAGAACTCTGAAGGATCAAAGTTTATATCCCTATCATTTTACACGTGTCCAGGAACTTCTACCTAGAGACTTTCAACCAAGGGTAATGTTTTGTCAGTGGTTCTTAAACAAACTTAGGCACGACCAACATTTTTCTAAACGTGTACTATTTACTGTTGAGGCGTCATTTACGCGAAAAGGTATCGTGAATTTTCACAATTTACATACATGGGCCGATGAAAACCCACACTCTCTAAGAGTTGCAAATTCGCAGTATCAATTTTCCATCAATATTTGGGCTGCTATTATTGAAAATCACATAATTGGTCCTGTTGTTCTACCGAATAGTCTTGACCATGAATCATATTTAAACTTTTTACAAAATGATTTGCCGTTGTTACTACCGCTTTTTATGAGAAATGGTACAATGTGGTTCCAGCATGATGGTGCGCCCGCACATTTTGCAGCAGTTGTAAGAACATATTTAGCCAACACATACGGTCACCGATGGATTGGTCGTGGAGGTCCGGTGTCATGGCCACCTCGATCTCCGGACCTGAATCCTCTCGATTTTTATTTGTGGGGTCATTTGAAAGAAATAGTGTATAAAACACCAGTAAATACACGAGAAGAATTGTTGGGAAGAATAGAATATGCATTTGACAGCATTAGAGAAGATCAAAATATTTGCAGAAGAGTAAGAAGATCTTTGCGCAGAAGGTTAAATAATTGTAACGACGCTAATGGTGGTCACTTTCAACATTTTCTTTAGCTTTGTTTTTAAAGTCAATTGAGTAATGTACAAAAAACAAGAGTTTGGAAAAATCATGGTGTCTTTACGATTACTTTTTTCATTTTTTATTTTTATTTTTTATTTATCATTTTTTATCAATGTTTGTAATATTCATTTCAATGTTTATCACCAATAAGTTTTACGTAGGTTAGTTATTTGCACGTTTATTGCTGTAATGTTTACTGTATGTTTTGTTTTTCATATTCTTATGGTTGCAGTAAACATATATTATTATTATTATTATTATTACGCCGACTAATCGGTACTTTGCCCCTTTTTATAAAATTAATCATATCTCCTAGGGGATACCCTGAACGAAAAAATACCAAGAGGTAGCTTTTGTGGCTTATGTTATAAGCTTCATAACTGATGTATCAAAATTGGAAAAAGACAGTGGCGCACATATTTTTTCCCCAAATGAATTTTTACAGTTACCCCGTACGCACGCCACTGACGCAGTTGTAAGTAGAAAAAAAAATTCACCCTCTGTATATTGGAAACTATGCGTTTCCGGGCCCATGTGCACAGGAACTTTTTTTCTTATTTTTTTAGTAAGGAATTGCCCCACGAGCGATGGTGCATGTTTTTTGAAACAGCCTGTATATATATATATATATATATATATATATATATATATATATATATATATATATATATATATATATATATATATATATATATATATATATATATATATATATATATGTATATGTATATATATATATATATATATATATATATATATATATATATATATATATATATATATATATATATATATATATATATATATATATACAGGATGGTCCGTAATTGTATATCGCAAAGTGCATCACGGAAATAAGCATGAAAAAATATAAAACTTTTTTTAATGCACTTTTGATCAGTTTGGCCTATTTATTTCCAGAGTTAGTTAGACTAACTAAAAGAATAGACCCATGGTAACTCCTGCCTGTCGTACGAGGCGACTAATCGAATATATATATAGATAAAAAAGCACAATAACAAAATATTTTTTGTGACTAACAAAACCAATTGAATATTATATCCAACGGTTAAGTTTCCTTGGCGCAAAAACGTTAATAAGTAGCAGAAAAAAATATTTTTAAAATTTGATAATTTTTCTTCTTCAAACGTCAAAGTCGCGATTTGAAACGTCAAAGTTTGCAATTTTCAGACAACTAATATGGAACAAATACAGATTTTTTAGACAATATGTCGTAAGAAGTGTGTTTTACAAATAGTTTCAGCTATAGAGTTTATGGTTTAATAGTCTATATTTTAGCAAATTTTCGTAGAAAAAAATTGTTATTCGGAAGACAGCGCTTTTGAATTTTAAAAAGATTTCTTCAAATGAGCGCAAAGTAAAACCCGAAAAAGCCATATACGGGGTCAGTTTAAGTATTATCTGTTTACACATATACAGGGTCACGCTACAGTAAACCTCAATATATCCGTTATTATACAAGATATGACAAAAAAGTATATACGTTAATTATAGAGTATCTCGAGCTGCATTTTATAAACTTATTTTGACAATCAAAGGCCCATGAATCGTTGGTGATACACACTTTATTTTTTTAACAGAACGCCCCCTATTTTATTGCATTATTCTGTTTTACAGCGAATTATAATGGATGTTTGTAAGAAAAAAATTGATAACGTTCATCCTTTTGGAGTTATTTTAATCGTTTTGCAACTTTTCACGTTTTTCAACATATTTCAAACACATATCACAAATTGTGAAACGGCGTTTTTATCAATTGATAGCGGAGCCCCATGAAAATGACGCATTCCGAGAGCTTTTTGTTTGTATTACTCGTCGAAAAAATCGAGCTGCCGGATACGGGCACGCTCAAATAGTGGCTGAATTTTAAAAGTTTTCGTATAAATGTTTTTAGTATTTTTGTGTAACTTATTTTTGTAAGATTTTTGTGATATGTTGGTAACTAATAATAAATGTTTAGTAAGTTATTGTAAAAAAAAAAGTTGTCGAATTTTTGTGAAAAATATAATTTAGTGTAACATTACTGAAGGCAATTTCTGTAAAAAAAAATGGTGATTTTCTGTCAAAGAAATTTTTGCAAATTTTCATTTTTTTTTCAATTTTGGTCCTAAAGCTGGTTGTGAATAATTATATCCTGCCTGGTGTGTAAACAGATTAAAGAGCTTCGTTGGTCAGGAAAATCGGACCAGTTTTTTTCTGGAACTTTTAAAGTTTATTTTCTGAAAATGTTTGTACTTTCTGAAACAACAAAGCTACTTTAATGAAATACGGTAGATTATTACTAATATATAGGTTATACTGTTAACCAAATTTACTTCTTTTAAAAACAAGACTATTTGCCATTAAAAGCATTTTTACGAAAATTCGCTATCATAACGCACTTGCTGCGTCCAGACTTTTTATTTATTTCGTTGTTTAGTTCAGTTAGTTTGTTTGTTTGTTGACTTATTTGCTCGCTAAACAGCGAATTTTCAGAATCCAAACTCGTAAAGAATAACCCTAAACATAAAAAAATTAAACGGAGACTGGGTGTGTGTTATATGGAGCCTAGTTCGTGCTTAATTAAATAATTTTTTTTTAAAATTCAAAGGGATCTCCTAATTAGTGTTTTTTCTTAAAGAAAATTCACTAAGAATAGTTGATTTATTTTACCCTATAAAATTTTCTGTATATTTTTGTATTTTTTTTACAAAATAACTGAATGTTTGCCTCTTTGCATAGTTTTAATTTGTTTCTTTAATTATTTGGATCTGTTAGACCTAGGTAGTTGGAGCTACTAGTATTATTACCACCTTACGAGGTGAGTAATACACCCAATTATTAATCTTATCGTTTATACATATACAAAAAACTTCCACATATTCTTTGCTTAGTGTAGTATAACACACTTATTGTTACGACCCGAGATGCCGACTCTGTCGTACAGTTTACAATGTTCTCTTATAGTTAATTGTCTTGGCATATTTTTGTAATAAGTTTTTGCGAATGTTTGTGAAAAAAAGCGTTTTGTGAATTTTCCAGAAAAACTTTCGTTTTGTAATGAAGTTCCGGAAAAATGAATGTAAAATTTACGCGTAAAAACTGATTTGATTGGGCTGACAATTTTTTCTTTTTAGAATCGGAGCGGGAAATCCATTAGCTGGTCAGTATAAGCTTTGGAACCCTTATGCCTAAGTGAAAGCTGCTCATGGCACTACGTTGCTGTGGCACTACCGAGGGAATCATTTGAATGAAAAGCGGCTTCAGTCAGCTGAGTGGTGGATAGTTGAGTTATAAACTCAAGGGTGAGCGCATTTTCAGATCAGAGTAAATCTGACTGTTTCTGACAAACTCTGCCGCTCCGGTAACGGTTTTCGGCATTGTATGCTGAACGGATTTAAAGGATATTGATGTGCGTGTCGGCCGCAGTGGCCTATGCCGAAGTTGCATAGATCAAGGCTGGCTAGATAATTCTTTTGTACATGAACAGGAGCAGTTTATTGTGCACGGACAATTTGGAGTTTCTGGTTAGAAGCGGGGAGAACTTCGAGATAAGCATCAAAGCTGTCTCTCGGGCATGTTGGACATGTCGAGGATAACCGCGAGACATTTGGCGGAGTCTTGGCAGAGAGGTAGACTGTTGTCTAGGGATATGTGATTGTGAGGTGTGTTTCTTCTCTTGGAAAAGAGGACTGCTGTGCATTTGTGGGGGTTCATGGCTACACATGATTTCATGTACCAGTCTTGCAGCTTGCCTACAACAGTTTGTAGACGTTGGGTTATTATCGTCGGCTGCGTGTAGCTGCTGGGGATGAAGGTTTCACTGCGTATAGTACGTATGTCACGTTTTGGGACTGTGGATGAATGACTGCGACAAATATATTGTACAGCCGTGGAGAGATAGCAGAATCCTGTGGGAGGCCAGCCGTATCCGAGTAAGTTCTAGATTTGGTTCCCAGGTGTATTGCCTCGCGCTTTATCTGTGTGGCCTGACGGGTAGTATCAAAGGGACCGGGTATTTGAATGATAAAAGTTTGTTAAAGAGACCCGCATGCCAGACCCTGACGAATGCTTGAGCAATATCGAGTAATATTGCACCAATCGCTTCGGTGATATTTTCTATCATACAGAGAACTTGATCTATGGTGGAGTGCTAGTGTCTAAATCCGAATTGCTTTTTCAGTCTTAATTGTGGTTCGCTACGAGAAGGACACAGCTGATAGTGATTGTGATAATAAAATAAAATATTGTGACAGAGAGAATTTTATTAATTAAATGAGTACTGGACAAGGTAAAAACCCCCCGGATAGGGGCAAAGGAGATCTAATGAATTGGAATGATGTACAGGATGAGGATGAAGCAATGGATACGGTATTTGATTCAGGTAACAAAAAAAATAAAAATGATATAATGGAAAGTAAACAAAAAGAAGTGGATCAAGTAAGTACAATTATTACAAATAAACATAGTAAAACAGGTGAAGGGAATTATGATGAAACTTTGAATTTGGGTTGTAAAATACGCGTTGAAAATATAGACGTTATTAATAATGTAAACAAAACAGATCAAGATAAGAACGTAAAAATGGTAAATAATTTATATTCTTTAAATGATAACGGACCGTTCGTGGTATACGTGGAAAATAATAGAGGAAATATTGGTCGGGCTCATATAATAGGGACATCTAAATTAATTCAATTAGCAGAACCCACAATAAAAAATGACATAGTTAATATAAGTAGCATCGGCAGAAATAGAATAAAAATAACATTGACAAACAGAAATAGTGCAAACAAACTGGTAATGTCGACTTACCTGAAATCAAAAAACTATAATGCATATATACCGAGATATCTAGTTAGACGACTGGGTGTTATAAAAAATGTTGATGAAGATATATCAGACGCAGATCTATTAAAAATAATTAAACCAGCCCCGGGAGAAAAAACATTTGAAGTATACGAAGTAAAACGTTTTAAACGCAAGGTTCTTGAAAGGAATAATGATAACAATGAGATAAGATATGTAGCAACACCTTCAGTATTGGTTACATTTAGTGGTCAAATACTTCCAAATAAAGTAATAATAGAGAGAATAATTTTTCCAGTGGAACCTTATGTTCAAAAAGTATTTCAATGTTTGAAATGCCTCCGTTACGGGCATATGAGCACTCAGTGTAAGGGTAAGGAACGCTGTAGCAATTGTGGCGGGGAACATAATAATAATGACTGTAACTCAGAAAACCCACCTTTCTGTATACATTGTAAAGGACAGCATCGCGCTACAGATCGCAAATTATGTACCGAATTTTTCAGACAAAAGTCCATAAAAAATATAATGGGACACGAAAATGTCTCTTATAAAGACGCTTTAGAAAAATTTAATAACAGTTACGTCAATGCTACGCTATGCCAAAATGTACCTGTAAACAACAATACCGAATACCAAAAGACAACTTACAAAACAAACGAACATATAACACCCCATTTGAGATATACACAGAACATAAATACACAGAACTCAAATACACCTGCAAATACGAGAACTTCAAACACACAATTTCGGCATCACTATACCACAGAACAGATAAAACGTAGACGTACTGACACACATGAATACAACACATCAGGATATAGCCAAGCACACAGAGACATACTGGCAACACCAATAGTGACCAGAAATCAACAAGTTACAAACAATTACAACACAAACACAGCAGAATACAGGACAACTAATAGGGATGTTGAAAATAGAGAAAACATTAGCGAAGCTTTGGTTACACTAATTAGGGATATTTTCGAAGAAAAGGACCGTAGTATTTTACAAGATAATTGGTTAGATCAAATAAGGATAAAGATTCAACAAATAATTTATCGCCAAAATGTTTAGTTGGAATTTTTTACAGTGGAATGCGCGGTCAATTATTTCGAATAAGGGACAACTAGAGCGGTGTATATACGACTATAATATACATGTTGCTTTAGTCAGTGAAACTTGGCTGACGCAAACTAAATATATTCATTTTAGCGGGTACAATATTTATAGAAAAGATAGAGATGACGGGTACGGGGGAGTAGCAATACTTGCGAAAAATAATTTGCATTATAAACCACTTCTTTCTAGTTTAAATGAACCGAATGGTCTAGAGTGCGTTGCGGGAGAAATATTGCAGGGTAACAGAGGACAAACAATAAATGTTTATTCCATATATGTAACACCTACAGCAAATATTTCTGCTGAGCAATGGAAAGGATTTTTTAGCAACTTGAAAAAACCATTTATTGTAGGGGGAGACTATAATGCCCACAATCTGGCTTGGGGCTGCTCGTGGACAGATACTAAGGGAAAAAAGTTGTTGGACGCTCTGGAAGAGTGTAACTTGGTTTTTTTAAATACGGGTGCAGAAACTTTGGTCGGATTACCACAGAGCAGTTCCAGATCAGCAATAGATATCACGGTTTGTTCTACTGATATTGCACATTGTTTTGACTGGAAAGTTCATGATTTTACCTTGGGCTCCAATCATTACGCAGTTGAATATTCATATACAATGCACAAAAATATTAATGACAGCAACAGCCAAAATATTACTTTTCCACAAAATGTAAATAACAGTGTAAATAATAGTTTATCCAATGTTTATTTATCTGCATATAGCAATAAATGGAATGTAAATAAAGCTGATTGGACTCTTTTTTCTTACCACATGGAGCAAAATAATTTTGAGCATAGTCAAGAGACAGTTAATAGATATGATACTTTTTTTAAAACAGTGAATGTTGCAAGTGAGCAATCAGTTCCATTTAAGAAGAAAGGGTCTAATAAAAAATTTAATAAAGTCTGGTGGAATGATAGTTGTCAACAAGCCATAGCCTGTCAAAATCAAGCCTTGCGAGACTATAAAAGAAACCCTAGCATGCAAAATTTTATTAACTACAAACAAGCCCAAGCAGTCGCAAAAAAAACAATATTAGAAAGTAAACGAAATTCTTGGAAAAAATTCTGCAATAATTTAAATAAAAATACTCCCATAACAGAAATATGGAATGAAATAAAAAAAAATCAAAAATATTTATAAACCTTATTCGACACATACAGTTGATGAACATTGGGCATACAATATATTGTGTAAAATAACACCAGATTGGGTTCAAAAACCTATTGATTATGAGATAGTTCAAGAGGAACATGAGTTGCTTAAACCTATTCATTTCGGCGAACTGGAACAATCTCTTAAATATACAGCAAATTCGGCTCCAGGTATCGATAACTTACATTATTTAATGTTATCGAAATTACCCCATGTAGGGAAAATAGAACTACTTGAGATATTCAATCAAATTTTTGAAACTGAAGAAATTCCAAATACCTGGAAAATATATGTGGCCGTGTATTTCTTAAAACCTCAAAAAAACCCACAAACAATAGATTCATACAGAGTGATATGTCTAGCGTCTTGCGTACTGAAGACATATGAAAGAATTTTAAAAAACCGTTTAGAATCTTGGCTCGAAGTTAATCACAAACTTGGAAAAACACAGTTTGGTTTCAGAAAAGGTTGTTCAACAGCTGAAAACGTGACACACCTGATCACAGATATAAATTTGTCAGTTACAAATTCAAAAGCTGTGGTAGCCTTATTTGTAGATATCTCTGGAGCATATGATCATATTAACTTTGAGATACTAAAAAAGAAAATGGAAAACCTAGGTATTCCGAAAAACTTAATCAGAAAAATTTTAAAACTGTACGAACATCGACAACTGTTTCTCAAAGTTAACGAAAAATTAATTGGCCCAAGAATAACGAACATAGGATTGCCTCAAGGTGGAATTTTAAGCCCATTACTATATCTTATATATACGACAGACTTAGAAAATGATCTGGGTGACATTGAAATTTTACAGTTTGCAGACGATGTCTGTATATACGCTAAGGACTTAAACATTGAAGAAGGTATAACACAGCTTGAAAAAGCAACGGAAAAATTTGAGGCATGGTGCTATAAAAACGGTCTATCTATGTGTGCAAAAAAATCTCAGTTGTGTATATTCTCCAGAAAACGTGCAATAACGCAAGAAAATATAAAACTAGGAGCATCAAGCTATCCAGTTATGCCTAAAGTGACTTATTTGGGGATTACGTTGGACCGAAAATTATTGTGGAAAGATCAAATAGACAACACAATAAAAAAAACGGAAAAGGGCGTTAATATTCTTAGAATGGTAACAAATACCAGCTGGGGTGCAGATCCAGGAATATCTCTGATTTTCTACAAAGCCTTCATAAGATCGGTTATGGATTACGGTGCCATATTTTACCATCAAGCAGCAGACGTGCATCTCAATAAGTTAGAGATAATTCAGAACAGATGTATAAGAATCTGCTTGGGGGCACTAAAAAGTACCCCTCTAGATAACCTAAGAGCAGAAAGTGGCGAGATGCCCCTATGTCATAGAAGACTGATGCTTGCAGAGAGATTCCACATAAAAATGTATGAAAAGAAGAGTGACGTTACTACAAAACTCCATAGACTTTTTATATACGACCTGACAAAACAATTTTGGGTGAAGAAAAAATCGGTGCCTCTAGTGGAATCATATAACAATATCTTGGATCTAATGCAACAGGTTCAACAATATGAAGTCAACCCAAACTTTACCTACAAAAAATATGTGAAATTTCACACGACATATATGAGGGACCTAGCCAATTATCCACAAAATCTTAGACATCACTTATTAAAGTCTGATTTAGAAAATCTAATGCCTAATGCGTACCATATTTACACTGATGGATCAAAAAATGGAGAATACACAGGTTACGCAATTTATGACCCCCAAAACGAATTTAACAAAAAAGTTAAAACAAATAGAATTATGAGCATATACACGGTTGAGATGTTAGCTATATGGGAAGCCCTTAAATATATAAAAACTATTAACCATGAAAGTTTTATTATATTATCTGATAGTAGGAGCTGCATAGATAAGTTAGAAAATATATATGTTTCAAAAAAATGTGAATATCTGACCTCATTGATGAGTGAAACTTTATACGAGCTTGAAATGAATGGGAAACAGATTATTTTTTGTTGGATAAAAGGACACTGTGGAATAAGAGGCAACGAAAAAGTAGATACTTTGGCAAAACAAGCCTTACTAAATGGTTGCATCGCAATAGAATTCTTATGCCCAGCAAACGATATTTTAAATGAAATAAAGAAACAGCAATGGGAGAATTGGGTAAAACGATACCAAAATGGCAATAAAGGGCAATATTACAAAGGACTACAGGTGACACCTACAAAAAAACCTTGGTTTCTAGACATGAATTTAGAGAAGAACTCTGTCAAAACAATTTGCAGGCTGCGATTTAACCATGCCTTATTTCCCGCGTATTTATATAAGATAAATATTAGAGAAAATCCCTTTTGTGAATGTGGCGAGTTAGGGGACGCCGAGCACTTAGTGTTGGGTTGTGGAAAAAATGAAAGTGTTATTAATAAATATTTAAATGTGTTGTATAATATACAAGGGCTTGTGCCTCCCTTCAACTTGAAACATATTTTACAGACAAAAAATAAAAGAGTATACCAACTTCTTGTGACAATGCTAAAAGAATTACAAATTAAGGTGTAAGAATATTTGCACTGTTATTAATATAAGGTAGATATAGTGTGAGTACATTGTAAATAGTAATATTAGATGAAAACCTAAATGTCTTTCCAAATGTGATCCTGCACTATCCGTGGTTCTCTTGTTCGTGTAAAAGTGGCCATGACAAACCCCATGGTCCAATGTGTCCCTGTTCTCCCAAATAATGAATTTGAAAAAAAACCAAAAAAAAAAACAAAAACAAAAAACAAAAAAAAAACAAAAAAAAACAAAAAAAAAAACAGAACAAACAAAAAAAAAGAGAAAAGAAAAACAACTAATAACAAAAATTAAGGTAGAATAAGGTATAGAATATCTTAAAGAATGTAAGGTAAGATTTTGGCAAAAACAAAACTAAGCATAATAGAAACTGATTTCTGACTTGGAGTTCCAGGTAAAAAATAATGATAAAGGGATAAATATAAAAATATGGTAACTTGAGCGAATGGCAGTTTGCCGCAGCCAAACCCCTAGAATTAAAAAAAAAAAAAAAAAAAAATCCGAATTGCTTGTTCTTAAACGTGTATGAGTCTAGCCTTTTCTGGATTAATTTCAAGGCAATTTTGCCAATGACATGGACTAGGCTAATTGGCCTATAGTTTTTTAAGAAAGCTGGTCTTCGCTGTGCTCTGGAATATAAATAACATCGGTAAGTTTTCACTTGGATGGAAAATGTTGAAATCTTAGCATGGCATTCATTATTAGGACTATGAATACAACTTCTTTAACGAGGTAGTTTTTTAGGACGACGTTGGAGATTCCGTCGCATCCAGGAGCTTTTCTATTTTTAACGACTTGTTTATTAAGGAAACTTCTTCAGTTGTGGTGGGCTCGATGTAAGTGTCTCGGATGGTCCGAAGTGCGCTTTTGACGTTACGCTGCGTCCTTGAAACATTCGACAAATCAACGTCATTTTAATTCATGCCATGATCGGAAGTTTTTGGGAACAAAAAGCTTTTGACATTTGCCAGATAGACATGTCTTAGATAGACAGAGTTTGCAGGTGTTCCTTCCAACGGTTGTTGCGGAGTTCTTTTAGGGCGGATCGTACTTGTTTGAGTTTCAGTCTGAGCGTTTTGTTTTTCGGTGGGGTTTCCGGTGCGTTGAACTAATCTATTCAGGGTTCTTTATTAGTGTTCTCTGATACTGGACGGAAAAGTGGCTGACTAATGAACTTATTTAAGATATTTACAAAATAGAAGGTACCGGCCCAATTTTCCCTTCGTCAATCTCTTGGATAGGTTCATAGTCCAACTCAATCCAACTGTTTTTTCGTAAGAAAATTTTTTCAAAAACAAGTTTGTCCCAAAATTCAATATTTTGTTATTTTCCTAGTTTCGAAATTTTTCATGAAAATTCGCTACCACAACGTACCAGCTGTGTCCAGAAGTTTGTCAAACTAGTTAACCATTTTAACGACACAATCGAACTAACGTTTCTATACAGGGTGTTTCAAAAATGATGGTCTATGTTACAGTTGCTAATTCAGCACAGAAAAATAAGACTATTTTTTCATGTTAACTTGGATACGCAAATGCTTAGTTTTTTAATTACAGCGTGTTAAAGTTATTTGTTTTTGTCAGTTGTTCACGAATAAGTCTGAGTCAAATTAAAATTTTGGCGTGAAAGTTAGCATGCAGGAGTTTTTAAGGACAAGAAATTTAAATATGTTATTGTTAATAACACTGCTGGTAGCGGGCGCCAACTGTAAGACTATGCTTGCATTCAATTGGCTATAATTTTTGACAGCCAGTAATATCGACCTACCGTATAGCTACATTGCAGCCCTTGTCAATTGTAAGCAAAAAATGTATATTTGATCGAAATCTCTCAGACACACCATTTTCGAGATATTTCAATTTTTGTATGTCGATGTCGCTCAAAAATTAATTTTTCTCAAGTAATTAATTGTATTGTCTGAAAATTTCAACAACAAATATAATAACTAATAAAACATTTATAACATTTTATGATACCTGACTACAATAAATGTTCAAAATGGCCACCCTCCACTTCAATACACTTTCGTATTCTGCGGAGCATACAACGTCGTACTCTGTGAAATATTTCTGGTGTATTTCTAATTTGTTCGTATCCAAGTACAATTCCTTGCTGTAGATCATCAACATTTTCAACATTTGCTTCATAAAAAATACTTTTGAGATGCCCCCATAAATAAAAGTCCATAGGATTTAAATCAAGGGATTGAGCGGGCCATGGCTGAGGTCCACCGCGTCCGATCCGTCTGCGTCCAAAAGTATTGATTAGGTGATTTCTGACATTTAGGGCGAAATGTGTGGGGGGGGGGGGTCCGTCATGCATAAGCCACAGGTTATGTCTTATGTCAAGAGGTACATTTTCTAATAACCCATTTAGTTGGTTTTGCAGGGATTCAAAATAAGTTGTAGCATTAAGTCTGTGAGGTAAAAAAATTTGTCCTATCAAATTACACCCTACAATTCCAGCCCATACATTTAAGGAAAATTGCTGTTAATGATGCCTGCCTTTCAAAAACTACGTGGGGATTTTTGTCAGCCCAAATATGACTGTTACGAAAATTGACAATCCCGTTGCGCCTAAATCCAGACTCGTCAGTGAACAACACACAATTCAACAAGTTGTCTACATTATTATATTGAAGAAACCGTTGGCAAAATTGTAGGCGAGGTATAAAATCTCTTTCAGGCGATAGTACCTGCACACGTTGGATGTGATATGGACGCAATTGTTGCTCGTGACGAACTCGCCATATCGTTGCATTGGATGCTCCCAGATGATTGGCCATTTCCCTTGTACTTATTTTTGGATTTTGTTCAATTTCGTCCAGAACAGCCTCGTCAAAATCAGGATTTCGTGCACTTCGTGGTCTGCCTCTATCAGCAGTAACTTTATTAAGTGTACCTGGTAATATATATATATATATATATATATATATATATATATATATATATATATATATATATATATATATATATATATATATATATTCAAAAGAGACAGATCGATGTGTTAGATAATGTAAGTATGTACCTGTTTCTCGCAGACGGATGTCAATCCGTTGAAACATCCTTCTGTCTGGAATTCTCCGATTTGGGAAGGCTTCTTCATACAGTCGTTTAGCATCATAACAGTTACCAAAAGCCCGTGAATACATAACATGCATGTCTGTTAGATCATTGTTGATAAATACTTCCATATTTAATTAGAAAAATTACAGACAATACAATTAATTATTTAAAAATAGTGAGTAGTCTCAAACGTAGAAGTCAAATGTAGTATATGTCACGGCCAAAACGCAAAAGTCAAGTCCCGTAACGATGGAAATAACTTTGTTAAATGGTTTGTTTAAAGTTTGTTATCATGGCTTTTTAATTTCTCTTCATGATTGTGTCTTGTCAGTTCTTTTATCTAGTAAGATTTTAATTTCTAACTAGAGAATAAGAAAATTAAGTTTATACATACTCATAGCAATTAAAAGGTGAAAAATGTATTCCTATGATTTGTCGCAGAATTAATTTTTGAGCGACATCGACATACAAAAATTGCAATATCTCGAAAATGGCGTGTCTGAGAGATTTAACTGAAGTCTACATTTTTCGCTTACAATTGATAAGGGCTGCAATGTAGCTATACGGTAGGTCGATATTGCTATGTGTCAAAAAATTATAGCCAATTGAATGCAAGCATAGTCTTACAGGTGGCGCCCTCTGCCAGCAGTGTTATTAACAATAGCATATTTAAATTTATTGCACTCAAAAACCCTCACATGCCAATTTTCACGTCAAAATTTTAATTGGGCTCGGACTTGTTCGTGAAAAACTGACAAAAACAAATAATTTTAACACGCTGTAGTTAAAAAACCTAGCATTTGCGGACCCATGTTTATATGAAAAAATAGTTTTATTTTTTGTGCTGAATGTCCACCTGTAACATAGACCATCATTTTTGAAACAGCCTGTATGAGTAAATTTCATTAAAAGTTGTAATATAACAGCAATTAACCTAATAATGGTTAAGTAGAAAAGCTAGCTTATGTTAAAAAATTTGTTTGAAAATACCAGAAAAGGACAATTGAGAAACTACCCATAAATGGAAAATGGAAGCACCTCTCGTAACCTAGGTGCTTTAAAACCCCTCGCCTCTTCAGTTTTCCGACAACTAATACAATTTGGAAGAAGCACATGCTCTAGTTCATGTAAAAGTCAACAGCGTGCCCCGAGTAGATAACTTTGAGCGCGATAATCCTTTCCACAATATGTTTACATCGGCGCCGAGTCGACCCAAAGAGCCGAGAGGCTCGAGATCAAGTGTAATAAGTAGTTGGTATAAGTGCGGGCCTCAATAACTATCACTTAGTTTGTAATAATGTTGTAATGCCAGTGCTAGAAGTCAATAATGGTGATAGCACCCCGACCGAGCGAACTAGTGGATAGGTGAAAAATCCAAACGGGCATTTTTATAACTGTCCCTTCGTGGATCTGATCTACAAATGTGAACACTGCTTGTTAACTTTACAATACCTATTACATACGTGGTGAATTTACGCTAAGGCCACGGGAATTAACGCCTCTGAGATTATTGACATTATAAGTGTATCCTTAGACATTTGTTGTTGCGTATAAGTATTTCTAAAGTATACAAAACACTACTTACAACATTAGGGAACAAACAATGTCTGCTTGCATCTTTAATGCCGGAAATGTTTATTATTCGGCAAGAAATTTAGGACTTATTTTTCTTCGAAAGTCGGTCTATTTCCACGACTATGGCCAACCACCGATGCGATGGAGCAGTTTGACCTCACTATCCCTGAAATGTTGCCGAACCCCTACCTTTCTGTAAGGAGGGTAGGGATCTTCAATGTGCTGGACACGAGATCGACGGCTTTATGCCCTTTCAGATGGGCGGAACATGCTAACATACAACTTTCACAAATACAATTCCACAACCTCGGTTGAGGTCAATTGTACAGTATGTGCTGAAAAAGTTGAAAGGAAACCCCAGGAATGGAACCTGGTACCTCTCGGTTTGGAGGTATACGTCCTTAAATTTAAAATTTATATCCGCTATATCTTTTGAAAGTAGATACCAAGTGTCCGGATTTCGTTTCTTTTATGGGGTACTTCGGTTAAGAGTAGCTTTAGAATGTTACGGTTTTCACCATACTATTTTAATAGATTATTTTAGGTAGAATTCAATAATTCAATTTTTTTCTATTAACCACAGATTTTGTGATACAAATCAAACGTATGACCTTTTTAAATCAAACACTCCGTAAATTTTTGTCATTGTTTCCGGCTCATTGAGAGCACTATATATATATATATATATATATATATATATATATATATATATATATATATATATATATATATATATATATATATATATATATATATTGTGCTGGGAAACTGCACATGAAAAACTAGTAGTACAACAAAGTGTACATAAATAAATTTCCCTATAAATTTTACTATAAAACAAAAAAACGATAACCTGTACAAAAAACAAGTTGATGAGGTTAAACCCCTATTATTGGTTAAATTATGTAAATGTTCAGACCTACGTATATTGGAGGGATTATCTTAGCAACGTTGTTGCAATAATTGGACCACTGGTCAGTAGTAAGTACAATACTTACGGTTTACACGTAATGTATATGGGCTCTTTGTAAATTGTGTGTATATATCCATATCGTTCGACTTTTTTTTTTACACTAAAACATAAAAACAAAATAAAAACATTAATATACAAGCATATTCTCTATTATTGTTACTCAGTGTTATTTGGATGAGCAATGGCAGGTATATGAAGCCTTAGTTTATTGAAATAATCATTAATGAAACTTTTGAGATTTATAACTAGCAAATTTGGATAGTATCTCAGTTTAAATGGGTTTAAACAAGCCAAAAATATATATGCAAATAGCTTAAACTCTTTAATCATGACATTCAAACCAAAGAATTATGCTCTAAAAACAATATTCACCTTGATAAGTTAGAATAAGATGTGATAAAAAACAAACACTCTGTATATAATATATAAGAGAGTGTTATTCTTTATGTAAGCAATGGACTAAAGTTTATCAAAGACAAAGTATTTTTGTGCTGTCAAAATGGTACACATTATTTCAAGGAAGAGTGCTCTGAAAATAGAGGAAACGACATTCCAGATGAAAGTGGACAAGATTTCCGTTTTTTCGGTTGTTGATTGTGGTTGTTGATGAATTAAGACGCGAGAACAGCGTCATATTTTGTTTCCCAAAGAATTAAAATATTTTAAAGTATATTTTGTGTAAAGAAGACCCATTGTATCCCTAGAAGCAACAGAGTGTATTAAATGAATGTTTTGCCGTAAGAACTACACTATAAACAGTTATATATATATATATATATATATATATATATATATATATATATATATATATATATATATATATATATATATATATATATATATATAAAGAATAACCACGTCTAGACTTACCTACCAGAACTACCCAGGTATCAAGGTTTGAAATCCATTTTATTTTGTTTAAATCAGTACAAGGGGGCAGAAACCTCAAATAAAGATAGTCAATTCTGTCAAACATAAATCAGTATAAAGCATTTGTGGGAAATTAGAACTTCTACATAAATAAACAGAAATCTTATTTGCGTTCTCACAATAGTTCAAAGTTACAAACTTAGAGGGCGTGAAGTCCGCAGTGTAAAATTCAAAAGCCCATTTTAAATATTGTTCATAAATATTTTAAACCAATCAAAATGCTGTTAGTAATTTTAATAATCTACTTTGTTAATAAGATTTAAGATTTTTCATAGATGATCCGATTTAAGTTTGAATTTAAAATTCTATGAAATAAAATTTGTTATAAAATTGAAGAGATAGTTCTTTGCGTATATGATAAAAACATAAATTAAGATTAATTGCATATTAGCAGGCTATTTTTTCTCCTAATTAACAGAACACACCACTGAGAAGAGAGAGAGAGCTAGGTCAAAAGTAAGTAAATTAAAAAGGTAAATTGATTTCAGTAAATTATCATAATTATTACATTTGACTGAGGATTAAGGGGGATATGGAACCAATAGTACACTAAAGTTAATTTTAATATAACATATATACAGGTGTGAATTCAAGTAATTAAAACACCACAGTCATAAACATTTATTCAACAAACAAATACATTATAAAAATCTACAGGGTTATACATAAACATTGTGTGTAAACTGTCAATATAAAAGTTTCTATTTACATTTTAAAATACAACAAATAAAAGTAAAATCATCCTAAATTATACCTATTAAAATTAGAATCAAAATATATTAATACAGGGTGATTATTTATACGAGACACTATATATGAAATTATACAAATCAAAATCAAGTATATAAAAATTAAGATTAGAAAATAAGTATAATCAAAATAATATATATATATATATATATATATATATATATATATATATATATATATATATATATATATGTATATATATATATATATATATATATATATATATATATATATATATATATATATATATATATATATATATATATATATTGATATGGTATCTATAAGGGGAAGGTAACAATGAAAATATCTACACGTATATACTATTACATGAAAGTCAAACACCATACAAGCCAACAAAATACTCTAGAACAACCCATATAAAGACTAACAAAATTAAAACAAAAACCTACTCTTTGATGTATACAATGTCTAGGCAGTGAATGATTATCATGACAGGGAGAAAATAAAACTAACCATTTTACAGGCATATCATAAGACCTGGTATAAAATTTAAAATCTAAGTCAGGATTGATTTCCAAATATGATGTATGTATAGATTAAAGAAGGTAAGACAAGATTATAATAATTGTAAATTAGTTTATAAGAGTGAAAGGTCTATACGAAGTGAAAATTATATCCAGGACAGAATATGGTGCAGAAAAATGATTAAACTTAGTCGGGACAAATGAGAGATAAAGACTCTAAAGCAAGATAAAGGGAATATTTGGACAGTACATACAGTACAACGTAGTGTTTAGGAAGTTTAATGTGGTATTGTGGCATTTAGAATTAAGAATATTAAGATGTCATAACCTAGATATAGATCAGATGATTAAATTTACTAGCAGATGTCAAATTGACAAGGCAAATATAGCATATAAGTTAAGGAATGAATGAATGTAAAGAATGACCAACAACAATTAAAAATGGGGTATCCGCGCAAATAATAAAAAAGATTATTGTAAAAAAATCTTAAGCTGAAAGATTTTTGAAGGTGGCCAACAAGAAGTTTTCAATTGGTTACCGTCGTCAAGAAAAAAAAGTAAACAGAAGGAAGAACAATTATGAGAGGAAGGGAAGAAGAAAAAATTAAGGACGAAAGGAGATTTTATTAAGTTTGGAGCAAGTTTTTGTAAAGCAGAAAGTTCAAGAAAACAATCAAGAAGATTGACAGTTAAACCTAATAGCACGAGAACAAGTCAGGGAAGAATAAGTACGAGAGAAAAAACTGTGAGTGAGTAGAGCAATAATACTTACCTTTTTGTGTGGCTCAGATTATCGTATAAAGCATTAAAACTATTATAAAGTAAACATAAAGGGGGCTAACTTATTGAAGCAACCATCTTTGTTTTCCATCAAGCATAACAAGGTGCTTGTAGGGCCATCTGTCGACCGCAAAAACCATTACGCGTACCTCGCCAACGAAGAAAACCAACCATTGACTATGCATCAAAATTAGGGATTGAATAAGCTAAACGGTTACCATTTGGTTTTGTTCTTGTTAGTCTATGTAGTATAAGAGGCCTATATTTATATATAAGTATATTTGAAAATTTTGTAAACCAATAAACTGGCCAGTACTTTATCACCGGGCGTTGTGATTGTTAAAAGAGAAAAAAGTTACATTATAAAGAATAAGTAGGAATTAGGTATTTGTCATTTGTCTCTATATTAATGAATATTCAAGTTTTGTGTCATTATAAAATCCTTGCTTTATTTTGGTTTGTACATATATAAGTACTTCGGAAAAACAACAAATATTAGAGAGGACAGCATCTGTAAATATAAACAAAAGAGAAGATCAATTTTTTTTAAATTTATTCATAAATGCAAAGTTATAAAAATTTTGAAGGGCTTGAACCCACTAGCCTAATAAGCTCCTTGTTTTGAGAGACAAATTTATTCATGCGATTATTTTTATGTGGCATACAGCAATATAAAGCCATTGAATACACCAAGGTGTAATTTACACACACAAACCTTTGGTGAGCACACGTTAACAACTCATTTCACTAAACTTTTACAGGAAAATAAAAACTAATACTATTTAAATCTGTATTATTTAAAACAATTATCTTAATATACCATTCATTATATTAAAGCATAAGCAAAACTTATGCTATTATAATTTAAATTAAAATTTAAAACTCATATTAAAAACGGTACTATTACAATTGACACCCAATCGTGGGACAGAAAACCCTAGCATCACAATCTAAAACAATTGACGCACAAATGTGGGGTTTTTGGGATACGAATATTCGTTATTAAAACCCATATCTATAACAATATATATATATATATATATATATATATATATATATATATATATATATATATATATATATATATATATATATATATGGATATTTAATTTAATGGCTGGGTACTTGCCTTTTCCTGTAAATACAGGATACACATAGTTTGCATATATGTAAATACATATATGCAAACTATGTGGACAGTATTTTATTTAAAAAAATGTTTGCGACACAGTAAGTGCATGACAGTAGCGAATTTTCATAAGAATTGTACATTATTAGTACGACATATTACTAAAGTTAACACTTTAGGTAATTCTAGCTTCATGGGAAATTGAGTTATCGGATTTAAAATATTTTTACAAAAATTCTCTACCATAACGTATTTGCTGCATCAAAAGCCTTTTCAACACTTATTTACTGCTACTGTATTCATACTTTTTGAAAATGATAAAATATTGTAGGTCTCTATGTGAGACTGACAAACAAGGCAACCTCAATTTCATTGTTGTAAAAATATTGTAAACAAATGAAGTGGGGTACCAATTTAAATATAGATTGAAAATCTTGTTTCGCTGCTTTGTCGCAGTGATTCTCCTTCCCCTTTTGTATGCCTACAACTACCCTCTACGTATAAACAAGAACGATGTAAAGAAGAAAAATTTCTTGGGAACAACCCCGAAGAAAGTTACGGGACCTGCGGTGAATAGGGGTTCTGGGCGGGGTAAACAGGATTTTAAGGACGTTTAGCTGCAAAATAGAATAAAGGCGGCTTAAAGACGTGCAGCTAAGATGTTTTTTTCGTATTTTTCGCTTACATTTCCTTTTTATCTTCATCCCCGCCCAGCACCCCTACTCACTCCTGGTCCGTTAACTTTCTTGGGGTCTGTTTGCAAGAAATTTTTCTTGTTGTTTGTGCATCCAGAAGAGCCAAGCATGGTTTCTGAATGTTTTCTAAAAAGGCGACGTATGCTAACCTGCAAATTTATCGAAAATTTAATTTTTATTTACAAAAGGATTGTACCCGCCAAATTATACACGTTTCCTTATTAGTCGCTTAGATGATGCGTTTTAGTGAGTTAATCGAACCATTTTCTACAGAAAATTACAAAAATGGTTTTTAAAACAAATTTGTGGTTGCATGTGAAGCCCATTTTGTGATTTTGTGAACTCTAGTACCCACACCACTTTTATATAGGTTTTAGTGTGTATCAAAACTGAAGATTCTAGTTTAATGGGAAATTGAGTTATCACCATTTGGAATAGAGCCTCGGTGGTTTAGGGGCAAGAACGTGTGCCTCTGAACCGAAGGGTACTGGGTTCGATCCCAGCGTACTCCTTTAACTTTTTCAGTACAAACTGTAACAGTAATATCAACCGAGGTTCTGGCATTGTAATTGAGCAAGTTGAATGTCTGCACGTTCCGCCCTTCGGATGGGGCGTAAAGCCGTCGCTCCCGTGTCCATGCGATGTTGGGCACGTTAAAGATCCCTACCCTCCTTACAGAAAGGCAGGAGTTCGGCAAAATTTCCAGGATAGTGAGGTGAAACTGCTCCGTGGCGTCGGTGATTGGCCATAGTCGCGGAAATAGGCCGACGTTAAAGAAACAAAATCACACAATCACACACCATTTGGGATATTTTCGGGAAAATCCAGTAGCATAACGCACTTGCTGCACCTAAACTTTTTTCAACACTTATTTACTATTGCTGTATCCATACTTTTTGACAATGAAATAGATTTATATATAAACAATCCAAAATTTTGAAATTAAAATTTTAATAATTTACACTAAAGTACACTTGGAGAACGCAAATCACCACAACACATCTTTTTAAAGACCTGACGATCGTTTCACTAACAAAGTTAGCGTCATCGGAGGATGAAAACTTCTAACTACTTACTTCTAACATCGCCTTTCATACTGAATCTTAGGGAAAGAACGATAACGATAGGGACACTAAATCGCAGGCAAATTTTATGTGTATTGTATTTTAATTGCCGGACGAGGTTTTTGAACTTCCTTTATCACTTTACCTGACAGGTTTCGGAATGTTTATCTTCATCAAAGACAGAACGTATACAGAGGACTACAAACTAGTGGCGGAGCTCGGTTTAAGGAACTTTTCTTTTTATTGCCATAGAAATATAAGTACTTTCGTACGCATCTAGCTTGGCCGTCTGTCTAACATTTACACTGTAAGATTTAGAAATAATCACCTTTCTCACTCACCTGTTTTGACTTTTGTGGGAAGTTACTGTTTGTTGTCACATGAATTTTTTGTGTCTTTTTGTAGTTTATATTTTTGGCAATAAAGTTTATTATTCATATTTTTAATAAAACATATATACATATATAATTTAAAACTGGCCCTGGATATGTGTTCCAGGGGCCCTAATTTCCGTTCCTTGGACGAAATGTGTTTAAGATTCAAAAGTCGCGATGTCCTCAATAGTGAATTTTCTCTACGAAAATTCACATAAAAATGATTTTTTATTTTTTTTATTTCAACAACACACCACAAGGGCTCACAGCCTAATTCCAATCGTACCGTGGATGTCGATAAGGAGGAAATGGGCAACTTGTTAATTCTGAACTTGAAGGTTTGGATGTTGGAGGAGAAGGAGTGACATGTGCCGGCAAGGAATTCCACAACTTGAAGTCCTCGGGACAAAAGAGGGAACATAACAAGATGTTCTATGTCTGGTGACCTGGACAGAGAAAGGGTGCATTCGCTCTGTTCCCCTGGTAGATCTGTTGCGGGCAGCAGGTGGAGGAACTATGGAAGAAAGCTCCTCTGATCAGTTCCCGTGCACATATCTATAAAAGAGAGAGGTCATCAACAGTACGTTGGTGGCCAAGGGATGGCAGCCTTTGGGTGAGGGTAGGGCCACGGACGAGACGTATAGGACTCTTCTGAATGGAGTCCAGGATAGCGAGTGTAGAAGCAGCAGCGGCACCCCAGATGTGGGAGCAGTATTCGAGGTTCGACCTTATTTGTGAAGCATATAAAGTATATAGATTACCTGGTAAAAAGTATTTGCGAGCCCGGAAGAGGAAACCTAATAGTGATTAATAAAGTTCCGGCCTACGGCCTACCCCCAAAACTCTGTACTTGGACAGCAAATTTCCTCTCCAACAGGAGCACTTCTGTTGTCGTGGATGGCCATTCCACTAAACTGTATCCAACTAATGCATGAGTCCGTCAAGGTTCAGCTTTACCCCTACTTTGTTTCTTCGCCACATCAATGACCTCCTCTCTAGCACATCCAACCCAGTTCGCAGCTACGCGGACGATATCATCCTCCCCTCAAATATACAATGTTCTAAGCCTGTCTTTTTAGCCCAATTAGATGAGGATCGGAGACTCATGGAGGGTTCTGTCTCTGTGGATCTCCAAAAAATATTAGACTGGGGAAGCAGAAATCTTGTACAATTCAACTCCACCAAATCTCATTCTGGCTTTCTATCTCATAAGAGTTACACCAGCCCTAGACCCATCACAATGAACAACCAAGTTATTCAAAGTAACAAGTCCTTTTCACTTGTGGCATTTCTGTGGATCGAAATCTCAATTTGTACCAACATGTTACATCAATTGCAGAAGCGGCTGCTAAGAAATGAGTTTTCCTCTTCCGTTTTCGCAAATACTTTTCACCAGCTAATCTCTATATACCTTATATACTTCACAAATAAGGCTAACCTTCGAATACTGCTTCCACATCTGGGGTGGCGCTGCCGCTTCTACACTCGCTACCCTGAACTCAATTCAGAAGAGAGCTATGCGTCTCATCGGTGACGCTACCCTCACACAAAGGCTGCAATCCCTTGCCCATCGACGTGCCGTTGGCGACCTCTCTCTCTTTTATAGATATTTGCACGGGCATTGCTTAGAGGAGCTTCTTCCATAGTTCCTCCACCTGCTGCCCCTAGAAGATCTACCAGGGGAACCGAGCTATTGTACCCTTTTACTTTCCAGGTCACCAGACATAGAACAGCTTGTTATGCCCGCTCTTTTGTCCCGAGGATTTCCAAATTGTGGAATTCCTTGCCGGCGTAAGTTTTTCCTTCTTCTCCGAACCTCCAAACCTTCAAGTCCAGAATTAACAAGTTGCCTCTTTCCTCCTTGTCGACACCCACGGTACGATAGTATTTAGGCTGTAAGCCCTCGTGGTGTGTTGTTGAAATAAAAATAAATAAAAAATTAACAAGTTGCCTCTTTCCTCCTTGTCGACACCCACGGTACGATAGTATTTAGGCTGTAAGCCCTTGTGGTGTGTTGTGGAAATATATTTTTTAAAAGTCGAGATCTCCTCAATAGTGATTTTTTTTCTACAAAAATTCACTCAACAATGAATTTGTTATGCTTCCATAGCGTACTGACTGCATCAGTATATTTTGTTTTACTCTACTTGAGTTTCTAGCTAAAAAATGACTTAATGGTCAAAACCAGCATATCGGGGTGTATCTCGTAGAGTAATAATTTCGTAACATTTACTAAACTAACTTATTCTCACTGTAAACTCACTCTATTAACTAGTTGCTCCCGTCTAAAATTATTCGTTACGTAAAGATTCATGTACGCGATACGCAGGTTTGACTGATGACTGTATGTATCCCGTGGTGCGAGGGAAATGCGTCGGTTCATAGGGCACGGGGACGGGATCTCTGGCTGTGAAAGTTTGTTGGGTAAGTATTAGTCGCGTACATGCTTCTTCATCCATCAGGGCAACAATCGCTGTGTGAGGTTAGTTGACGTGGGAGGGAGACTTCGCAAGAAGTCTAGGAACTTTTGCATCCATTAATATTCGTGTGTGGATTATTAATTCCAACGTGTTCCTCAAGATAAATTGACGATGACCTGAACAAGTTAACTTTACTCAACGACAAAAAAAATAAAGAAATTTTAACTTTTTACATATCTTTATTGTCATTATTTAAAAAAAAATTCAGGACGCAGCCAGTGCGTTATAGTAGTGAATTTTCATAAGAATTGTACACCATTAGTAAGATATATTATAAAAAAACTAATTCTTTACATTTAAATGCACCTTGGAGATCGGTTTTAGATTCCCAGTTAAGGATTATTTAAAAAAAAATTATATTTTATATGATGTGTTTTGTTAAAGACTCTAAATGAAGATTGGAACCTGTGATGAGCACTGGTAAGTACACTTGGAGAACTCAAATCACCACAACACATTTTAAAAGACCTGACGATCGTTTCACTAACCAAGTTAGCGTCATCAGAGGATGAAACATTCTAAACACTTAAAAAACTAACATCAACTTATATACCGGATCCCAGGTAAAGAGATCGAACCGAGATGAGACACTAGTCGTAGGCAAATTCTAAGTGTATTGTATTTTTATCGCCGGACATAATTCAGACTGGCCATTTTTTGTGCGTACGTATGATGTGAATTTTTTAGTAAATCGGTTAATTAATTTTCCTTTAAACAAAAGTAGATATACCAAAGAATTAAATTATATTAAGAACGTGGCCGAATATAACGGATACACTGCTTGCCTAGTGGAAAAATTAATCAACAAACAGAAAACAAAGAAAATGTTGACGTAATAAACGACGTTCAGAAGAGAAAAATCGTAAAAAAGCTTTGTTTGCTTACCATTTGAACCTAGAATAACGAGGGGTCTAGACAGCATTTAAAAAAAAAGTCAACTTACAGCTAACATTTTCAACAACAAATACCTTAAAAAACTTGCTAGGTAACCCAAAAGACAAGGATAGCGCGGACAAAATGTCGGGAATTGATGAAATAAGTTGTAAAGATTGTAATCTTAAATACGTCGGACAAACAAAAAGATCGATTGGAATTAGATTCAAAGAACACATATCTCAATTACGTTACGGTACTGTAGATAAGTAAGCCGTCGCCCGACATATTTGGGATAATAATCATCACGTTGATAAAGATAATCTGAAATTAATAAAAAAATATTAGAAAACCAGGACAGCTAAATGGGTTCGAAAGCATATATATATATATATATATATATATATATATATATATATATATATATATATATATATATATATATATATATATATATATATATATATATATATATATATATATATATATATATATATATATATATATATATATATATATATATATTGCGAAATATAGTTACAAAAAAATGTATGACCACTTCACCAGCGCCAATTACGAGTCACTTGATCGATTGCTTTGCTAAATAAAATTCCCACGTTTTCGGCACGTTTTACCGATAACATAAGTATACAGTTATTGTCGCCAAAGGAATCGTTGTTAATTTAGCTGTCGTTGAACTTTCTCAAAACTATTACACATCGACACTTTTTAGATAAAGCAGTAGGGATGGCGCAAAGACCTTGTCCGGCGATACGACTAGTGTCTCATCTCGGTTCAGTCTCTATACCTGAGATCCGGTATATAAGTTGATGTTAGTTTTTTAAGTATTTAGAATGTTTCATCCTCTGATGACGCTAACTTGGTTAGTGAAATGATCGTCAGGTCTTTTAAAATGTGTTGTGGTGATTTGGGTTCTCCGAGTGTACTTAAAGACTATAAGTTAGCTGGGTTTATATAAGACTATAGATGCATTCTCGCAACAATTAGAACCGTAGACCGGTTTCGCTCTCATTAGAGCTCTTCAGTGCGGCATACTAATTGTAGCAAAAATGCACCAAAAATAACACGGCTATCGTATAGCCAATCTTAAAACACTAAGTGAGTGGTGAACGTGTCGCCACCTAGTTCGGAACCAAGTACTATGTTGTCACGCCCGCTCCAAATAACACAGAGTGTTTAAAATAGAGACGGTATACAACTAACTAACAATTTAAAAATTGTTAGCCCTGGCCCATTTCTACCCCAATGTAGGGACAAAGTATGTAAGTCTTACATACTTTGTCCCTATATTGGGGTAGAAATGGGCCAGGGCTAACAATTAACAAGTATGTAAGTCTTACATACTTTGTCCCTATATTGGGGTAGAAATGGGCCAGGGCTAACAATTTTTTAAATTGTTAGTTAGTTGTATACCGTCTCTACTTTAAACACTCTGTGTTATTTGGAGCGGGCGTGACAACATAGTACTTGGTTCCGAACTAGGTGGCGACACGTTCACCACTCACTTAGTGTTTTAAGACTGGCTATACAATAGCCGTGTTATTTTTGGTGCATTTTTGCTACAATTAGTATGCCGTACTGAAGAGCTCTAATGAGAGCGAAACCGGTCTACGGTTCTAATTGTTGCGAGAATGCATCTATAGTCTTACATACTTTGTCCCTATATTGGGGTAGAAATGGGCCAGGGCTAACAATTTTTTTAATTGTTAGTTAGTTGTATACCGTCTTTATTTTAAACACTCTGTGTTATTTGGAGCGGGCGTGACAACATAGTACTTGGTTCCGAACTAGGTGGCGACACGTTCACCACTCACTTAGTGTTTTAAGACTGGCTATACGATAGCCGTGTTATTTTTGGTGCATTTTTGCTACAATTAGTATGCCGTACTGAAGAGCTCTAATGAGAGCGAAACCGGTCTACGGTTCTAATTGTTGCGAGAATGCATCTATAGTCTTACATACTTTGTCCCTATATTGGGGTAGAAATGGGCCAGGGCTAACAATTTTTTAAATTGTTAGTTAGTTGTATACCGTCTTTATTTTAAACACTCTGTGTTATTTGGAGCGGGCGTGACAACATAGTACTTGGTTCCGAACTAGGTGGCGACACGTTCACCACTCACTTAGTGTTTTAAGACTGGCTATACGATAGCCGTGTTATTTTTGGTGCATTTTTGCTACAATTAGTATGCCGTACTAAAGAGCTCTAATGAGAGCGAAACCGGTCTACGGTTCTAATTGTTGCGAGAATGCATCTATAGTCTTACATACTTTGTCCCTATATTGGGGTAGAAATGGGCCAGGGCTAACAATTTTTTAAATTGTTAGTTAGTTGTATACCGTCTCTATTTTAAACACTGTGTTATTTGGAGCGGGCGTGACAACATAGTACTTGGTTCCGAACTAGGTGGCGACACGTTCACCACTCACTTAGTGGGTTTATATAGCTCTTAGTAAAAATATGATATTCTGAAAATTGGACTGTTCCAATAAATATTGTACTAGGGGCAATATACTATATAGTCTTAAGGGATACTAAATAAACTTAGCAGAATAATCTATAGTCAGAGAGATAAAAGTAAGTTCCTTTGTGTCTTTCCTTGTGTTAATGTCTTTTGACCGCAGCCCCCCAGTATGTTAAAAAGTCACCATGACAGGCTCCATTGGTGTGAAAAGTGTCCCAGTGTTTCTCCTGCAACAACTTGTAGCGTAGATGTGTGCATGCATTTGTATGTGTGTGTATGTGCACATTAAGAAATAATGTGCACATAGTGTTAAGTACTGGACGTATAAAGCCTATTGACGTGAGTGCGTATACATGAGTGTATATGCGCTCGCGTATGTATGTGGATAGATATGTATGTAAGTTTTAATTTTAATATATATGTTTAGTAAACAGCAAGTGTATAGGGAGATAAAAGAAGATAAAAGAAAAAAGTTAAAGTGGTTGTTAGATTAACATTCTTAAGACAGGTTTTGCCATTGTGAAAAGCAAGGTCAGATGCATCCTTGTTCATTTTGAAGATTGACAGTGACTGAATGAGCCAGTTCTCAAAGTCAAAGCTCTAATAATATATATATATATATATATATATATATATATATATATATATATATATATATATATATATATATATATATATATATATGGAGCTAAAAAAA